>CM062808.1:52855213-54151921 GCA_031772625.1 Pinus tabuliformis | reverse complement strand
TTATGCACATGAAATGATTGAATTTCTCCAACTTGAATCACAGCTACAACGTGATGAGCTGCAGCAGAAGAGTCATAAGCCATTCAACAACACAACTTCAAATGATGAAGATGATTCCAAGCCACTCAACGATACAACTTCTAGTGTAGAAGTTGTACATGATCAAGTTCAACCTTCTTGTTCCAAGCCAATCATCAAACCGTGGGAGGAAATCCAATGCAACAAAAATCGACATGGTTTAGGATATGACAAAGATGACAACAATTTGCATATTCCTGATTATTCAAAACCAATCAAGTTCATCAGTGGAGGATTTCTTGATCAAGCAACATCAGAAATCAATGAGAAAGTTGAAGAAAAGCCAAAATGTCAAAATTGTCAAAGAACAGATCATATGGAAGATCATTGTTTTGATCTCCATCCTTGTCACCATTATGGCAAGAAGAATCACTCGTCAAAGAGATGTTGCAAACGAAACAAACCAGCTAGATTGAAGATTAATTATGCATGGATTGATCCTTGGGAGTGGATGTCAACAGTAAAACGATTGTGTATGTTTTATCACATTCAATCTCACATGAAGACAAATATTACAGCCAACAATTAAAAGAAAATGGTACTCTCATGAAAAAGGCAGTACAATGGTGAAACTATCCTACATGTTACGGGGGGGGTTCAAAAATCAAGTGAATTGGTCTCTCCTTTCATTTGAAAAAGGGGGAATTGATGACGAAATTGAAATTAAATTGATGATGATGGTTGTCAAACTGAAATTTTCGACAACAACACAATTTTCCAAGGAGAATCAAAATTTGTCAGTGAACAAGCAATCAAGATGTTGATTAAGAGCAAATGTGGGCATTTTTGTTCACTTGGATGGTCATTGGACCCAGCAAAGGATAGATAGATCCTTTTGCATTGTAGCTTGGCATTAGATTGAGTTGTCAAGCATTTTCAGGGATGTGTCAGACTTGTAGTTGATTCACTTCTCTTGGTTCGCTCTCTTCATATTGGAGTTTTCGGCATCCAGTTTTGGCGATTTTTCAGGCAATTTTTCATTGAGGCTCAACTCAACAATTTCAGCATGAAGACTTGGAGATGGTACCAGGTTCTTACTTTAGACTTATGATTGAGGGGGGGAATGTTAGCCTCATACTCACAATCAATAAGTCCAAAATAATAAAATTATGAAACTTGGAAAATATAATTCCTACTTGTCTTTGATGTGCTCATCAATTCTAGAATGAGTCTGTTCCTAATACTTGGGAGTTTGTTGAGGTCTAGTTGGTTGAGAGATTCTCTCCAACTAGTTAGCCTCCTAGATTAGTGTGTGGTTGAGATATTCACTCAACCAAGAGATTGCATGTCCAAGATAGACTAACTATCTCGAGACATAGCTTGATGTATATATATTGTATCATCATTCTTTGTGAATATACAATCAAGCTTAAAGCCTTTTCCGCCATGTTTCTATCTCTTGAATTAAGTTTTTATTTTCTTTAATTATCTTCAAATGGATGCTAGCTCTCCTCAACACAATGCATTAATGTCTTCCAATGTTCATGAGAAAAAGAGAGCATTCATCAACAATATTATTCTTTAGAGCAATAAGCCAATCTTATCCAACAATTACCAATTCAATTAGCCTTTTAGAGCACTTATGTTCTTATTTATATTTTCCAATTAGATGAAGATGCAAACTATGAAATGCTTATGCAAGAATGCAATGAGATGCAAGAGATGGCAGCCAAGAAGATGATGATGACAGCAGTAAGAAAAACACCCAACCACACTAGAAAACACTTATTCAAGATGCACAAGATGTAAGGAGTGAATGCCCAAAGCAATTTTACACCACAGTCAAGCTTATCATCAGACTATATGATGCATATATCAGACCTCAAATTAATATGACAGTCCTCCAAAAATGACAAGATATGCCAAATAATGCAAGCCCAACCAATGCAAACGATTTACCAATGATGAAATATAATTGCAAGCTAATTATTATGCCACTGTCATGTAATTTTATCACTGTTGTAGTTGACTTATGATGGATGTAGCAAATATATCAGAGTTTGAATTTCACCCACAGTCCCTCAAAAATTCACTCATATGCCATCAATTCAACCATAAGATTAATTTTTTATGCCTTAGGTGAATGATTGATGAGTTAATAGTTGATTTATGTGTGTTGAGGATTTGAATCTATGTTGCAGGAAACGTGGTACAGAGGTCCATTTCCGTACGGAAACTGGTACGAAACGCCGAAACGCGTTTGGTACGGCCGTGAAACGTGTTTCTGGCCGTACTGCCATGTTTCCCGAAATGGAAACGTGGCCAGTATGGCCGTATGACCCACGTTTCCTCATTAACTTGTGGTTTTTTTTTTTTTAATTTGTTTTTTAATTTATTTTTAGGATATGTTAGTGACTTCTAGTTGCTTCTAGATGCATGTCTAAAGTTATAAAAGTGAATTTTTGCCCCAGTGTTGATATGCAGTTCATCAGGAAGTTTGAGGCATATGCAGTTCATGGTAATGTTAAATTCTTAAAGTAAAAGGATATCCTTTTACTTAAATTTTTAACATTACCATGAAATGACTCAGGATGTTTGAGAGTGGTTTCGCCCTCATTGGATTTCATATAGAGAAAGTAGAATTTTAGATCTCACTAAAAATCCAGCAAACTTATCTATTTTTCAGGATTTCAGGATTGGGGGGATTGCAATGTTTCCATTGGATTTTATCATGTACTAAGGTATGGAACTTGTATTTAATCAAGAGAACCAAGCCCTCTATGCAGGGGAAACTCCCAATAATCAAGATCATGTAGGGTACTAGGGTATGAAGCTCGTATTTAATCAAGAGCACTAAGGTCGTTCAACTATGTAGGAGGAGACTCCCAATTCAACAGTGGTCCTTCTAAAGAATGGGATGTGGATGCAAAAAATCCTGGTTTGGATCTCTCTCTTGCAGCCTTATAGTCTTTATTGTACTTGCAGCCTCATATATTAATATAAATAAAGGCTAATTTTGAGATTTGGATATATAATAAAGGTTGCTTTTGGATATTTCGATATTTTTATTTTCATTATGTGATCATTCATAAAGTAAATGTGATGTAAAGTAAATCTTAATGTTTAAGTGTAATAAATTATAATGTATCATTTATGCTTTATGATTGCACATATATATATATATATTGAAAATATATATATATATATATATATATATTCACGTTCCCCGTTTCCAAAATTTGGGGAGGTCGTGTTTCGTATCGTTTCCCGTTTTGGAAACTCGTACCTGTTTCCCCGTTTCGTGCAACTTAGATTTGAATATACCGTTGTCAACACTATGCTTCAGAATTCAAGTGGAACAGTGATGAGGCAAAGGGAGTTATAGGGAAAACCACTAGGCCTAATGGCCTTGTAGATGGGCGACTAGGCTTCCAATGAAAATTCCTTCCTACAAACACAATGTTAGCTTCCCAAAACACTTGAGGTGCCTGCAAAACAAATGTTAGAGGCAAAATACTAATGCAAACCAACTCAATGACTGAATGAGGGCTAGGAGAAGGGCTAAAAGGCCAACGATGAAGGGAAAAAGGCCAAGGAGGGGCAACAATGGGGAAGACAAGCTCAATAGGGCACGTCAAGGCTGGAAGAGGCCAAGTAAGGGCCTAGAAGGCCAATCTAGGCTTGCGACTAAGGGAATAAGGCCAAAAGAAAGGGGGCCGAGAGGTTTTGAAGGCCCAGTGAGGCCCACGACAAGGCTTAGAAGGATTGTCGTTGTTGAAGAATCTAGGGCAAAGTAGTGTAGTATGATTCTTCATTACTTGATAACAATTTGTGGAGTCCTTTTAGTTTTCTTGTTAGCTTAATCTTTCTTCTTCTGCTTATTAATGCATATGTGTGTGTGCTTCATCAAATTGTTACCAAAACATAAGAACAAGAACACAAGATATTGGCTCTCTGCTAGGGCCAAAACCTCTCTTCTCTTGAGAGGAAACCCTTTAGTGAATTTCTCTTATTGAAGCTTCTATTGATCAATGCCAAACCCTAGACCCTTGACTAGAAGATCCTCCAAGCACAAGTCAAGTCCTTTCAAGATTACTTCCTCTGCAACACTTTGTCTTCCTTGCTTCAGCACTTCTTCTGGAAACTGTTGCAGACTTAGGGCAGCAGCAATGCAGCCCTAATTCTCCACACGTGTGAGTGATTCTCCTTACAAAACTATGTTAGACTTTCTTTGCTTGCATACCTTTCTTCCATGCTTGAGAGAGAGGCTTTGTAGGCCTAGTTTGAACCCTAGACAAAGAGATATATGTGACTGTGATAGTGCAGCTGTGATGACCGTAGTCAGCCCTCCTTCACTCGCACGTGTGACTGTAATGAGCTTCATATCAGCCCTATTTACTTCACTCTTCTTCCTTTCATCTTCGCTTGAGTGAGAGGCACTTTAGATCTATGTTGCACGGGTTCCCGAACCCGGGGATGGGTTCTCGAACCCGTCCCGGGTTCTCGTCCCCAAGTACAGGATTCGGGCTCAGGTGTTTCTAAGAAGAACCCATAAGAACCGGGTTCTTCATTAAAAAAAATTGGGTTCTTTTGTCTTGACGCGTACGGAGAACCCTGCTAATGGGTACTTGGAACCCCAAAATCGGTTCTTTTGGGTTCATTTTAGTTTTTATTTTTTATTTTTTAATTAATTTAATGGGCTTCCCCTAATATTCTAGGTAGCTAGTTCTTCATCTTGCGTGAGAAATTGGAGTACTTACGCCTTTATCCATTTAGTAAAGAGAAATATGTTGGGCTATGTTAGCTCTTGAAATTTCACCTCAGGCTGAGAAAGGTAAACCTCAAGGCTACATCAAACCATTTAGCCTCGTAGCTAGCCCTACGGGGCAGGAGAAGGCTCTCTCCGGTCTATCTCGGCAGATCTTCAATGGGATGAGATGACCAACAAGGTAACACTGATATTAGGCTAGTAAACTGATTAAAAAGGTTGATTTGGGGTTTTTTGGGTTTTTGGTGGCAAATTGAGGAATTGCAATTTTGGGTGCGGGGATTGGACACAGTTTCTGCAGGGGGTTCCTTGGGGCAAGATAAGAAACAGTATTGATGCCTTAAATTGAGATGAATGATCAGGAATGAAAGATGAGAAGCTAAAGAGAGCAAACAATGACTTTGAATTCCCTTTAGACAGTAGAAAACATTGAAATTAAACAAATTTAAAAGCAGAGCATGGCTAGCATGAATTCATACTTTAACACTTCATTTGTTTAATGTGCAGCAGTAAAGGAAAGGAAATGATTCACATAAACACACTTACAAGAACATTGAGAAACATACCATCAACACATGAGTCCACAAGAATCCCAAAGAGGACTGCAAAACCCTGGTCTTCCTTAGCCAAAAATTGTAGAGATACAGTGAAATAATACAATGAAGCTTCTCCCTCAAGAGTCCAACCATGAAAATGAGCAAGAAAGTACATAATATAGATGATCTAACCTCTTTCCCTGCCTCCATGGGTCGAGCTCACTATCCTAGGAGCTGTTTCAACCACTTCTAAACTAAGCACTACAATCTAGGCAGTCAAAACAACTTGCCTCTATAAGCTAAGAAACCAGTCCATTCATTAAATATTTACCCTTTACATGTATGAATCTTCTAGAAGTGTTAAACAAGAGTAAAAGTGTCTTAGAGTTACAATAATTACATCAAAGATAATCATCTTCCACCCCAAAAAGTCAAACTGGGTCAAAACTGCGTTTTCTGGGCTGTACAATGCAATCTGGCAAAAACTGCCGACGGGTCGCGCGCCTTTGGAGCAATGTTTGAGGCACTTGCAGGTGGTCAAATTGAGCAAAAGTGGGCTTGTTGGAAAGGTCTGTGAGTCTACTTTCCAACCCAACTGGAATTTTTGAATTTGGAGGTCATTTGCCCTGTCAAAACTTAATTCTCCCAAGACTGGTTTCTGCAACTCAAAAAAGGGCCAGAAAGTCATTTTTTGGTAGTATTTTGACCTTTTGGAGGCCCAAAACTTCATAAAAACTCAAGTCCATTCACAGGCATGTGTAACTTTGCATGACAAATCTAGAAATGCCGAGTTTTTGCCAAACTGAGTTGCCATGATGTAGGGTCGCGCGCGGGGTGAGACCCGTTAATGGGAAAAACCTGCAAATTGCCAAAATTCACCCAAAATTCTCAAAATTTTTTGGGATTTGTGCTGTGGTTGAGCTAATTAGTGCCTTGATCTTTGAGGGAAGCCTCAGCCAAGATACGGAGTGGATTGGTCTTCTTTTTCCGTTTTAGGGCCTCGGACAACCGCCTTTGAAACATTTTCATCTTGGCCTTGCACACATGCATTCTTGCCAGTAATGGTTTTTCATGTTCCTCAGCAATTTCTTCTCTTGGTTGGCCTTAGCCAACAGCCTCTCCAAGTGTGCGTTCTCCTGGATGAGCATTGACTCTCGGTTAGCGGGCAATGGATCACCGGGTCTTCTTCGGTTCAAGACTCGGTCACTACGAATCCTCCATAACTCGTCAAGTGCCTGCTCATCTTCCAACTGTTTGTTGCGCTACTCAAGGTAGGTGATGGTCCATTGTGCCCCCTCTAATCTCCTCTGCAAGGCATCATTTTCAGCTCTGAGATGCTGAATGATCTCCTTTGCCTCTTGGCTAGGAGAACTGGCCTCAAGGTCAACAAACTCAATATCGGGAACTCCTAATGGACCCTCATCAATCATGGGCTGTTTGCCCCTCTCTGGTACCTGTGCTGGTGCAGAAAGCGAGGCCCCTTCCACCTGATGTGGAGATAACACTCGCTGAGCCGATGATGAAGGCGAGACCCTTCCACCTGCTATAGAGATAGTACTCGCCGAGAGCTGCTGCAAACAAGGCCCTCTGGCCTCTCTGATAAGTGAACTGAGGTGAGGAACTAACATGTCGAGTGACCGGAATATCAAACTGCTGAGATGGTCCTCCCTCCTCCTGAATGACCTCAGGATGTGGCTGGGGTGGTGCTGTGAAAAACTCACGGGAAATGAACTCCTCCCATGAGATACCCTGCTGTGTCAACTGATGCAATACTACTAGCTGAATCAAACCATAATGATGAAGGCTCCTATACTGCTGTGCCGGGCTCTTCCTCTGGGAAAATCTGCCCTCACAGATGAAATAAAGCATAATGAGTCTCATCATGGGGGTATACTGACTCCGGAGGAACCTGAAAGGAAACACACCGGCCAAATGTCTCATGAATGGTGGCCGGACAAAAGGCTGAAAGTGAACTGTATCCAATACCTTGCGTTTATTCCAAATTTCCCCGACATTTGGAATCCCTGTAGCCTGTGCAATGATCTCGGGTGTCAAAGTAAAGTTCACCCCTGCAAGATTGACATGTCCATCATGGAGGTGTAAAACAAAAAGGCGGGCCAACTCTCTATGGTGCTGAATCCGAGAAATCCTCTCACAGAACTCATAACAAGACATGTACTGAAAGCAAGTGACTGCCATAGGACAGGCCTGTAACTCTGCTAAAGAAGTGGGCTCCTCTCGCTTATGATGTCCACCCTTACCACCTTTACGAGGCCTCCTCTGTACCTCAACCTCTGCTGATGATGAATGGTCATCACTTTGCTCATAAGTTTCGGTTTCTGACATAGTTTAGGAGCAAAGTGGACAAACTGTACTGCTGTCTCTGCCTGTAAAAAGTGCTGAATTCTATGCTGTTTCAAGGGGAAAAAGACATGAGGTAAATGTTAGGGGAGGGACCTTTTAACAAGGAATTGGGAATATATAAATATAACAGGGAATTTTTAAGGAAAATGTTGCAAACCATTATGCATATAGGAATACATATTTCAGGGATATTGGGAAATCATTTGCAAAGATCACTGCATATGGGAAAAAACATGTATGAAAGTGAACATGGGAATATGCATACATGTATTAATAGGGGAGATAGGGAAACATATGCACAAAACTGCTGACATATTCACCAACATTTTTATTGTTTACACATGCATATGGTGGAGGGAAATTAGGGTTTGAATTTGTGATGCTATGGGAGAGGGGTAGGGTTTGCATTTTTGTGATTAAGGAGAGGGGAGGATTTGTAGTTCATTTATAAAATAGTATGGGGAAAAAGAGATATACATATAAGTGTGAGTGAAAGGGGAAGGAGGGAAACAAATACAAAGGAAAACAAAACACCTTGAAACAACACAAACCCCAGCACATTTTGCCCATTAACATTGCAGTCATATGAAGAGGTTTCACTTGCAAAATTTTGATCATTAAACATGTTCATGATATCCACCATTCATAACCAGCAACCATTCCATGTTTAGAACACCTACCTCAAACGATTTGATGGCTTGGAGGGCGTTTGAGCGAATTTGTTTGGAGTTTGCAGAGATACAGTTCAACGGGTCGCGCACCACGCCCAACGGGTCGCGCCCGTTGTTTTTCTGCACTGGAAACAACCCTCTGACGGGTCGCGCGCACCTGACGGGTCGCGCACCTGGCCTGACGGGTCGCGCACCAGTCTAATGCCCGAAATCACTCTGTTTTTTCTCCTTTCTCTCAATTACTCTCTCAAACCTCTCTTGCAAGCGTCTAGGATGCACAATGAGAGTGATAGGAGGGAATTTGGGTTTTATAAGTTTCATTTGAAAAAATTTCATTCACAAACCCACTTTCTAATGTTTTCTTTTTGACACTTTATAACACTGATTTTTTGGTTTCTTTTATCCTGAATTTGGCTCATTGAGTGCTTTGACTTGATTCTTTTTGCAGGTAGATCATCTGAGGGATCTTGGCAAGGGGTGCAGGGTTGCATTTTGTCCGTTGAAGACTTTTGAAATTTCATCACTTATTTACAAAAACTTGGAAAATGACCTTGGCTTTAAAAACAGAGTTTTTAAATCCAAGGTGAAGATTAGCTGTACCAGATAAGAAATCTTGAAGAAACACTTTTACAATCATCCCTCTGGCTTGCTGAATACTCATTGATTTTTCAGACACATGACCCTGTAAACATATTTGACCAAAACCCTAGACCTAGGAAATTGACCTCAAGACAAGATAAGACAAGCTTGAAAGAGTTTAATGACTGAAATGACCTGAACTAGCAATGCCAAGAGGGGTACAACACACCAGCTCCTCCATCAGGGTTATTGACATGCCTAACGGGATGCAAAAAATTGACACTGATGAGACACCTACTTATGCAAATGCAAAGAGCTTTGATCGCTGATGGAGGACTTCAAGACCGACACTAACAGGCTCAAAGAAGGCAGAGAACTTAGTTTACGTTCATAGCACACTTCGTATCATATCTCGAAAGGACACTGGATACAAGGAGGGTCCTTTCAAGAGATGGGACCAATACACAAACGATGTTATGTGTGTGGACAAGGAGATACAACCAGATGGCCTTATTGAGCTACCTCCAATTGCTATGGATGAGCAAGAGCCTCAAGATGAGAGTGATTCCTACTTGGAGAGCATGCTAACTGAAGATCTGAGTGATGTTGATGACATGGCTTGAGGAAGCCATTGTTCACTATTAGCTATTTTTATTTTAGTATTTTAAAATTTCCTAGTTCTTGTTTGGAGATGCCTTAAGACAAATTTTGAATGTAGTATGACAATGGACATATATCATGATTCTTATTAATATGTAAACTCCAATTTGCACTTGATATCAAACTAGAAATTTTGAAATTTCATTGTGAATGTTGAATGTTCAATGATGTGCATGTTTAAATATTTAAAGTTTAAATCATAAATATTTTAGTTTTCTTGTTTAAAGTTGAAAAATATACAAATTCACATATATTATAATTTATAAAATATAACATATATATATGTATATATAAATTATAATATACCCCCGACGAACCAACGCACCCTATTTCAAAAAATGGCGTACCTGTCCCCGTCCCCATCCCCGAACCCACGTTTCCTAGCAACATAGCTTTAGATGTATGCTCTTGGCCCAAATGATGAGATTTATGGGACTGTGGTAGAGGGCTGCTATAACAACAGAAAGACCCTCTCCTCCTCTGACTGTTTTCTGCCCTAGAAAACAGTCCTCTCGACTTCGATTATGTAGCCTCTTCCTTCACTGTCCCTGTGGACCCTTTTCTTCGTCCTTCTTCGTTCACTTTTTGCCTCCTCTTCTTTGCGGATTTCAAAGCTGAGTACGTTTTCTTTTGAGCGAGTGGATAGCCTCTATATATAGAGGTATGTCCCTCCTTTTAGGCCGACTTGTAGCTTTGAGGCCGACTTGATTTTCTTGCTGCAATAGGTGCTTTTAATGGTGCCATTGCTTCTTATGACGGTGTCTTTGCTAGGAGGAGACTTGACTTTGCTTGGAGATGTCTTCTTTGACTCTTATACATATTTATACAAGGTGTAACATGCCCTTAAGGTCTTCAACCTCTTCTTTTGACTATTTGACTCACCTATAGCACTTTAAATAGTGCTAGACCTATTTCAATGAACAAGAAACTCATTGACATATATCATAAAAATAATATTTCTTTTCTTGATTAAATACAAATATCAAAAGTACTTTTATGAAGACCGAACCTAGTTACATTTCCTTCAACAGTCGTGGGGCTTAAAGGCCCTAAGGGACCTATGGCTAAGGGAAAAGGCATGTCATCCAAGCAAAAATGCCCTTCTAGGGCTGCGGCTAGGGCAAACAAGGGTAGAAACTCACTAAAGAGGGCAAAGGAGGTCACAACAAGGCCTGAAAAGGCAGCGGCTAGGCCTTGGAGGCCCTAAAAATTTTTGAAACCCTGCAATCACAATTTTTTCCACAAAAAATGCCAAAATTTACCTCCTTAGGGCCAATGTCTTCCTTTCTTGGCTAAACGTTGAGCTTGGAGGGTGTCTAAGGGCTAGATCTTGCCTTCCTAGGCCTAGATCTGCCTCAAAACCCCAGCGAAATTGCTCAAGAAGGTTGGACGTCACACTTGAATGAGATAAACTTTTCAAACCCTAGTCTTTAGGGCTAGATCCTCAACAGAAAAATTGATTTCTCTTGGTGGCTTAAGGACTGACCTACAAAATGAATGAAAGAATTCCCAAAACCCCAATATATATAAAAAATTCAAAAATTCCCAAAACCCCAAGTGCTACAAAATAAAAAATTTAAATTCTAAAATACAAGGGTTAGAATAATTTACAAATATCTACAATATTTACAAAATAAAATTATAGCTCTCATTAGCAAATTAAATCTTTGTAGCCCAGGATCAAATAGAAATTTTGAGAATTTTAAAATAGATATTATGGATGAATAATTTCAAAAAATTAACTGGCCAAAACCCTCCTGCAAAATAATTCACCACAATGAAAGCTTAGAGCTCAAACAAGGTCAGCCCTTCCCCACAGTCTGTGAACTTGGAGCCCAAGGGCTAGAGTACCTGTAAATCTCTATTCAATCTTAAAAATAACTGTTAGATCATATAGTGAATCAAATCACCTAAGATAACTCGTACCAATAGAATGTTCTTATCACCGACAAATGAAATAACAATTCAAATATTTAGCACAATATAGAGTATAAACAAATAAAATAGCACATACCACAAATCAGCGAATAAAGGACACCATGAACTGAAACCCCAAAGTCTTTCTATTATGAGAAAAATAATTCCAGCAGAGTAGAAGCTCAGTACATCAGTAGAAAATTATTTCACCCAAAGATCATCTGTGAAAATAGAAGCTAGATAGCTTCCTTATATAGAGAAACCCCTCCAAGTGGAAAATAACGGCTAGTTGGCTTGATCCTTGTCAAAATAATCTCGACCGTTGAAAATAACTTGATCTTCTTTTAATCTCCATCGTCGAATTTTTATTTTTGAGGAAAAAATTGAATCTCTTAAAAACCATTTTTTATTAATCCAAAAATTAATATTTTGGATTAATTTCCTCAAAAAATTGACTTTGACTTAACCATCAAGGTCCAAGGGCTCAAATTTTCTTAAAATATCCATTTTTCCTTAGTGGAGGACCTCCAAAATTTGACTTCTTTTTGACCCACGATTTTTTTATTATTTTCCACTTGGAGAGAAATTAATCTCTAAAATTATCTTTAGTAGAATTGTGTAAATAGGTTCAGTCTTCATAATGTCTAATGCAATCATGTTTTTATATTTAATGTAAACAAAACAAAAAAAAAAAAAATGTTATTATTATTTTGAAGCATGGGTTTCATGCTCAAGGTCATTTTTATTTGTAGGTCTAGCACCCGTTGTGGGCGTCTAGGTTTTCTCATCGAGTCAAGAAGTCAAAGAACTCATTTGCATATGTATAGACCCTATTGGGCATGTTGTATCATGTAAAAAAATTTTTGTAAGTCATAAAAGTGTCATAAGAGTTCCTTAAAGACTAAGTTGGTCTGCATAAGAGAAATCGGCCTACAAGCAGTGAAGTCGACCTCGTGAACAGTTATTCGACCACCATGAAAAAGGCTATATATAAGAAATTGACCTCATTTGAAGAGGGCATTCAATCAAATTCGACTACAAGAAGAAGAAGCCTAATAGCCAGCGAGAAAGAGGAGAAACCAAGGAAGGAAAATCGAAGTGATAAGGGACTATTTTAGGGTTGAATCTTCACACACGTGCAAGAAAATTAGGGCATTTTACTGTTGCAGCAAGAACAAATTGAAGCCACATCAAGGAGTTGAATCAATTATCAAAAGGAGATCAGTTTGTAAGCCAAGATGCCAAGAGAAGAGAATCAAGCCAAGCGAAGGAGTAAAAGATCATAATTCTACTCTAAATTCCTCACACTTGCGAATTGCAGGAATTTCAGGCGGGCCGAAAGGTGTAGTAAGTAGTGACTGAAATCTGAAGTAAGGGCCGAAATCTAAAGTGAGGAAGAAAGTTTGACTAGTGTTGATTTTTGTGAAAAGAAGGTTCATCAAAAGGAGGTTTGACTTGGTCTTGGGGGAGTCTTGGTATTGGGTCTTAGGTCTTGGAATTCGTCATTTGAAGATTCTATAAGAAGGAAAGGATTCTTGTGGGTTTTCCTCTCAAGAGGAAAGGTTTTGACCCTGGCTAGCAGTCTACATCTTGTGATCTTCATTGTTTTTGGTAGTTGGTTGATGATTAAAGAACACAATACTAATCAAGTGAAAGAAGAAGCTAATAACAAGTACATCAAGTTAAAGAACATCACAAGCAATTATCAAAGTAAGAGAAATCACCTTATCTAGTTGCCCCTAAATTTCTCAACAATTTTGACTCAAAATTAATTAATTTTCTAGCTTAGGATTTTTATTTAATTTACCCTAAAAATTTAATTAATTGACTCTAGAGGGGATTAATAATCTTTCCACCCTCACATATTTTAGCCATGGTTTCTGATTGCGAAGGACCATGCACTAAAATATTTGTAGGCATGCTCAGGGGCATCTTTGTCTCTAGCTATAGCTCTGAATCTAGTGTGGCAGGTTGTGACTCAGGGTCGCTTGATGTGGCTTTGAAGCTTGTAGATGACCATCATTTCCCCCCCTGTCAGATACAAGGGGAAATGATGGAGAAAACTCAACTGCAAGGCTGTTCAATACTCTAGAATAAGTTCTGACATGTGACTGGAATATCTTCTTGGTTGTTGATGCCCATTGCCAAGAAGTGATCCATCTAAGATGAATCTTTGTTCTTGCAGTAGTCTTGTTTCTGAAGCATCTGTTTGAAGAATGATTGGTTTTATGACAGTGCTTACATGGATGAAGATCAAAACAGTGATCTTTCAGATGGCCAACTCAGTCACAGTGTTGGCATTTCACAATCTGTTGTTGTGGAAGAGGGGTAGAATCTAGAATAGCTGAAGGTGAACTGTCATGAGGAGCAGGTGAAGATGAACCATCCTGAAGAAATCCAGCACTTTGAAATTGGATTGGTTTAGAGTAGTCTGGAATATGAAAGGACATGTTCTTGTCGTATCCAAGACTAGTTCTGTGCTTGTTGTGGACAAGCTCTTCTCAAGGTTTGATGATCGACTTGGGAAGTGCAGACTGAATTTTTGCATCTGCATGTACAACTGTTGCTTCATTGAGTACTAAATCTGAATGAACTGTAACATTATTGACTTGCTGCTGATGGGTTGCTGTCTTAATGTTCTGAACAAAAACAGGTTCAGAATGACGACTCCATTGTTGTAATTCTTCTTGTTGTAGCTAAGATTCAAGCTCCAAAAATTCCACGTTCTCCTGTGTATATTCTATACATGTTTTAATATCACAGAGAGTGTTCTTGCTAATTTTCATTGTATCATGATCAGAGGAATGTATCATAGTTTTCAAAAACTCTAATATTTCAGTAATTCGAGCCATATTCTTCATTGTCAAAATTACACCTTTTTTTTAAAACTGATCACAACTATGACCCAATGCAAAAAAGTAACACCCACTCACAGTACAAAGACACAGCAATATCCTCTATAAATGTGCACCAATTGACCAGTGTGCAACCCGCAAGCACCAATTACTGTAATGCATTCAGAATTCATTACATAAGAATAAGAGTTCACTCATGACCAACATATAGAATGCAATATGTTTCGACAATACAAACGACTAAACTTTCCTCCACAAAAGACTACTTCTAATTGCCAAAACAATCATTGCCTTCATACAGCCCACCAAACTCTTATGCAGCAATCAAAGTAACAAGGAATCAAGGCAGTGAAATGTGGATCTACGCAGTGAAGCTCTTCTAGCCATCAAGCAATAGGACCAGAAAATCCAATCGCAACCATGGCAGGTTGTCGAATAGTAGTGATTGTGGATGTCCTTCTATGGGCACAGAGGTTTCGGTGAGAGCGCCCTCGTTGTCGCTTTGGCTTGCAAACTCAAAGAAATTTGATGTGGCTAACTTTAGCAACCACAAAAGACATGGCCGAGTTCAAATGGTTTTTGTAGCAATGAGTTCTTTGGTTTTGGTTTCCAGAAAATAGCATGGCCGCTACTAGGGTTTTGTATATGGTTTAGCTCCATAGTGCCACCCTTTTCTTTCCCCTTTTGAGTACTTTCCACACCAGAGCATGTCCAGTTTCAGTATTTTGTTATAGCTCGACAGCTAGACTTCAACTTCAGTTCCATGCAACTTTTGCATTGCCACGCATCAAAGAAGTTGATAGAATCAAAGACACTCTTTCAAACCCAGATGAGTCAGAAAATCAGCTATACAAGAAATTTAGAATATTGGAGTTAATGCAACTTTCTGTCGACATTCTAAAGGCAACTACTATTGGCAAGACAGTGAATAGATTAAAGAAACACAGTGAATATACCACCCGTGCTGCGAACATAGTAGTATGCGAATATGATGAATATACCAACGAGAATTCAGTCCATCACAAAGCAGCTAATCAGTGGTTGGAAAGATCTTATGGATGTATGGTTAAAGACTGCTGATGATGTTGTTGCGGCGGCTATAGGCACCTCTCCAGACTCAGTTTCACCAGAAGCTTTCAAAGATGATGATGGTCTACCTTCTCCTCCACTTGATGAGGGTGCCTTTTTAACAGCTCAGACCACATCAATAGAAATGTCTCAGTTCTTTGATGGAATGGATGAGGATGGAAATCTTCGAAATACCAATGGACATGACAAAGATGGAGATGCTGGTTATTTTGAAAAACAATGCACAGTGGCATCTTCGAGTAATGGCAAGCAGTCTATTCAATGGAGCAATGTTGTAAGGGAAGGTGCAATCAGTGGTAAACAAGGAACCCCAGGAGATAAAAAGGCAACAGGAGACACAAAGTCACATATTCAAAAGCAGAAGAATATTGATCATAGACATTCAATTAGTATTCCAAATGATGGAGCTGCCGCTTCTATGCGTGTTAAGAATACAAGTGGAATGCCTCAGAGGAATGAACTTAGGGACAATGTCCGTCGATGCAGTGATCCAATGAAGAATCAAATAAGGGATGCTTCTCTTCCACCTCGAAATAAGCCAACATCTTCAGTTTGTAAGGGTTGAAGCTTCTAAAAGAAAGCTTCAAGAACGATACCAACAAGCAGAAACTGCAAAGAGGCAACGAACTGTTCAAGTAATGGATCTGCAGGCCTCCCTAAAAATGGGCGTAATCTTGTAAAACCATCGCAAGCTAAACTAGGGTCACAAAATAGACAGCGATTCATTAATCGCATATAGGAATGTCATATTATCTGGGCCCGAGTAGTCCAGTATAAATTGCTTGAAATCATGATACAGTGGTCATGCCTATTTTTTTGTGAGTCTGAAGCTTCCAATTGGAGTGGAGTATATTTTGAGAACGGGAATTGCTTTAATTCATTTCTCAGAACTTCAAATAAAATCACAGAAAATGCGCCAGGAGTATGGACTTGGAATTCGAATTTCAAAGAAAACGCCTTTTGAGAGCCAATGGTGTAAGCGGAGGCGAACGTGGAGCAAAACAGGTGGAATTACTACACAGTTAAAATGCAGAGGTAATGTTTGAACGAGGAATGGACAAAGAGCACATAGCTTCCATTGGTTTGCAGGAGCAGGTCTAAGTGGGAGCATGAAATTGACAGAGAGTGTTAGAGTGTTGCATTGGTAGAGAGGGACAGGTCTGGCAATATTCCTCTTTGCAGTCGCAGGGGCAGGTTTGCTCACAATAGAGGAATGGCAGAGCTGACAGAGGTAACAACCTCTATTCTAACAAATGCTCAGAAAGGCATAATCAGGAGGAGAGCATTGGTTTACAAAGGCCACAAAAACAGGTGGCTCACACTTGAGCAGGGCAGGAAATCGCCCGCTCTGATACCATGTTAAACACACACATGGCAGCAACAGAATATTAAAAATAAGCATGAGATTGTATTTCTTATTCACATTGATACATATTTATAATACATAGGAGTGACCCTTGGTTTCATATTCCAAGTGGTCCCTTGGACTCCTTTTGGTTGTTCAGCTTCCACACCAACCCTTAGAGGATTAGGTGTCCAACAGTAACTTTACCACTTATAAACTCACTTTTAAATTAAATTGACTTTACCACTTATAAAGTCCCTTTAGGAGAAAAGTACAAATAAATTTGGATACTTTTCCCTAGGCCAAAGATCAAAGCCTTAGGGAACCACTTGTCCTCTGGTACACAAATTTTAACATTAGAAAGGCTACTAGGTGGTAAAAAAAAATAGAGAAGCAAGGTAAATCTTGGAATGCAATCAAGTACATTGTTAAAATTATTTCCACGATGACCTTGATCCCTACTCCAATAAAAAAACTTTGATGGTGATGAGAACGATAGTTTTAACCCTCCTAAGGTTAGTTGTTGATGATAGTCAGTGTCTTCCCTCTTATTCTCCAACAGTTGCAAACACTAATGAGTTTTTAAAAAAAAGGATCAGTTCATTAAGAAGAACAAAGTTGTGGCAGGATGATTTTTTCCCATTTTTGCCAATTTTTTTCCCAACTTTTGGTGATTTTTTCAAAATATATTTTTTCTTGATTTTTTCCAAAATCTTGTGATTTTTTTGGGCCAATTTTTCATTTGAGGTCACCAATTTTTTGGCAAGTCTTTCATCTATCATACATATTGATTGATTAAGGAAATGTTTCATCACTAATAATGTTTTCCAATATTTCTTGACGATCTTCAGGTTTTTCTGAAGATGACAACATTATACTTGATTTAAAAACGCATAATAGAACACAAACCACATGAGGAAATTGCTACCACTGATAACAATACATGGAGGATCCAATGCTTTAACAGACATAAAGATCCCAATTGCACCATTGCTTCAACATGAGAAATTATAGGTGACTCCTGTAGCAGGCATCACAATCTAAATATAACATTTGTATTTTGTCCAAAGAAAGTATGATAGTTTGATTTATGTTTTAAAAGAAAAAAGCACATTTACAAAACGGTATAGGAATGACAACCCATTAACAAACACCACAAATTCACACCAGTAATGCCATTTTAACTAAAGCAATAATCACTTAAAATTCTAGCCTATAAACTTGAGTGATTTCCAGATAAACCCTCACCTTGCCACCATGCTTCTTCAGCTCAGAAATGTCTACAAAATAGCCTCTGTTTAACTCGTCCCCACTGCACTACAATAGGTTCAAGTACACACAATCAAAATAGGCAACATATATATATGTATAGTAGTTGCAAACAAGTATGGAGATGCCCTTGCTATCTTAGTCCAGGGAATAAGAAAGTTAATGCATAAAAGAAAATTCCCATGACATTTGCAAATCATTATGATTTCTTTCATTTACTGTTGAAATATCAAAAATAATTTAGTTATGATAAAGAAGAAAATTCTCTCATCCCAATCTCTCACAAACGTAGGATTGCACTTCTTGTTATCGTGGTGTTAACTTTGGAAACAAAACTTCATCTCCATCAACTTGAGATCAATATGTTAGTACTCAGAGATTTCATCATGATTTATTCCAATTCAGTGCTTTTCTTGGTCCAGTTCAGATCAATTCTTTATCAGTACAGTCCTTCAAGGTGATCTTTTAGTGACATGCATGTCACTCATCAGCTCTGCTATTTTAGAATAGGTGCATGCAAGGGATGCAGCTTTATGTGCGATGCATGACTGCATGCAGGGTTTGCTGTGAAATTTTCAGGTACATGTGGAGCTTCATTCATGGTTTTGTGTGTGATTTGGTCAAATGCAGGGCTCTTATTGAGTTTCTTAGTTGCATGCAAGGTTAATTGCAATACAGAGCATGAGGAGGACACCCTAATTGCATGTGGAACTTCATACAGAGATTGCTCCTTTTGGTGCTTACTAAAAATAGTTACAATTAGTAACAGGTACCTTAATTCCTTCAATCTAGCATTGGACGAGTTACTAATTTTAGTACTTCCTATATTTTGCATGTGCTATTTATAGTAATGTTTGTTTATTGTGGGTCATTCACAGTTGTTTTCATCGGCAAGACTCTGATTCTAGGAAATCCTAATTTTTCGGAGGTCACTGCTATTTTTGGCAAGTACTATTTCAGGCACTGAAGGTTTTGAGTATGTGCGTCCCAGATTGGTCATAAGGTCAATTCCATCTCAAAATTTTATCTTCATTCAAGGGTTGGATCATACATGGCATGGCATGGTCATGGGATTGTATTCTCTGTTGATATTTTTAATCTGTCTGAGTTCACTTTGTTAGTTTACTTGAACCCAAATCAGATTTAATGTTCAATAAAATTTCTCAAAACAGAAATAAAATTAATTTCCTCAGATCTGAAATTTTATAACAAGAAATACTCTAGGTTCCTAACTCAGTATGCACAACAGAAATAAAACAGTAAACCAGGCAAATAAAAATATTTGACACAGTTTTTACCCTAGAAACCCCAATGTAGGGAAAACCAGCAAACTTGGGCTCTTTATTCAGCTTCAGAAAATTGATTACAGCAAATATTTCCTTAGGAATTTACAGCAGCAATTTATCAAGAAATTTTCAGCCCTTCGACCCAGCAAATTAGTTGTACGGCCCAGTGGAATTTGACCTGTACGGCCCAGCCAAATCAATCTGTACAGCTCACTGAAAATTGGCCTGTATGGCCCAGCAACTCAGCCCCTTCAGCCTAATCCATTTTCTCAACTCGGCCATGTCAAATCGGTCTGTTTCTACTCCTCTAACTTGACCTGTACAGCCTGGATAATTTGGCCTCCTCAAGCCTATTCGCTGCCCCTCAAATTACCTCTATGTTGATCACACTTTGTTGTAACTTCGAATTCCTATCTCTAATGAACGACCAGCTTTTGTGCTAAATCGAATTGATCTCTCCAACAACCCATTTCCCTCTTTTATAATTTTCTGACCTAGTCTCCAAAGTGATGGTGGGCTGAAATTGCACCTCCACACTTGAGATCAACAGTCACGATATGATCTTTTGTTGACCTCTTAACTTTATAAAACAAGTGGCCAACAAAATCAAAAATTAAATTATCGGTTCTATGCCTAATGTCCCAACTTAGGAAATATTTAATTAATTCTGATGTGAAAGGATTTTGGTGATTCATTGCATGTCATGGCACTTGACAAATGCAGAATCACCTTCCAAGCTACAATTTCAACACTTCCTCTTAGCAAGGAGTGTTATGCACCAACCCCAGCTTATCTTTGAAGAATACAAATTTGCCCTTCAACAAAGCCTTGGTCAAAATGTCTACTACCTACTCATCATTGGTACATAATGTAGCTTTATTGTCCCTTTTTGCACACAGTCTCGAATGAAGTGGTACCTAATCTGAATGTGTTTCGGATGGTCATGAAACACCAGATTCTCCAAAAGCTTGAAACAGCTCAGATTGTCACAGTGAATCAAAGTTGGCTCCATCCCCTGAACAAATAGCCCCATGAGAAGTTTCTGAAGCTAGATTGTCTCACAAGCTGCCAAGCTGGCAGCCATGTACTCGGCATCAGCAGAGCTCAATGCAACTGACTTCTACTTTTTGTTGAACCAGGACACTGTTCCTGATCTCAAGCTAAAGCAGCACTTAGAAGTGCTCTTTCTGTGAGTTGTACTACATGCCCAATCAACATCACTGTACCCCTCTAGCTTCACTCCATCAATTTGAGTAGATCTCAATCCATAATCAATTGTGCCTCGTAGGTATCTCAACACATGTTTTGCAGCCACCTAGTGAACTCACTTTGGCTTTACCATGAACTCACTGAGTGTATTGACTACAAAACAGATGTTTGGTCTAGTATTGATTGGGTACATGAAAGAGCCAATTAGTTGTCTATATAATGTGGGGTCCACTGCCTATAATCTGGAAGCATCAATCTTCTTCCATTGGTCACTAGTGGTGTAGAGTCTTGACCTCATTGGATTTTGTATTAAGAAAGTAGAATTTTAGATCTCACTCAAAATAAACATTGCAAACATCGCAATCGGGATTAAACCGGTGTGGGGAAAAAATCGAAACAAACAAACAAAAATATTAATTTTTTTCAATTTTTTTAATATCTAAAGCATCTACAACATAAAATAAATATATTGACACATAAATATGATAAAAGAACTAATATATAAGATGTGTAATATCATTTTTAGTGCTACATCGCACATAACGAATCATGTCCTGAATAGTAAGTCCTGAGTCCCAACTCAGCCTCAAAATATCAACAAAAAATATAATAATGTATCTCATATCATGAGTCATAATGGCATATACAATGAAATGAACCAAATAACTAATACTACTAATTTCCTCTGCCCCTCTTGTGAGAAAATGCAATAGCTTTCCCTCTAGATGTAGATACCAGTGGAGTTGGCAGTGGACTCTGTTGTGCTCTAAAAGCTAAAGAACTAGGAGCTATAGGATGTAGACCACGTCCTCTACTGGTGACAGGGGTAACCTGGGTAGGTGGTGTCACCTCCTCCTCCTGCTGCTTCTCCTCCTCCTCGTCTGCCCCCTCTACCCCCTCCACTACCTCCTGCTCTAACCAATCATCGACAAACTCCATGAGAGGCCTCTCAGCCTCAACCCTCCATGCAGCAGTGGTGTCAATCCCATCCAATGAGATGGCCTCCATATCAGGTGTCGTCTCAAGTTTCCTCACCCACAATCGAAGATTGTAGTAGACGTAGACCATGTCATTAAGTCATTGGGACTCCAACCTATACAAAGGTCATAAAATAATAATTATAAAAAAATATTATTTAATGAATTCAAAAAATTAATTGGAAATTTGGAATATTTTAAGTTTTAAGTTTAACCTGTTGCGCTTCTTGGTGTGTATTTTTTCAAATACACTCCAGTTGCGCTCGCATCCTGAGGAGCTACATGTTTGGCTGAGGATTCGAATGGAAAGATTTCATAGACGGGGTACTCTGTCACCATAGCTTCTCCACCATACATCTACAACAAAATTACAAATAAGATAAACATAAGAAAAAAATGAAATTTGAAAGTTGAAGCAAAGTATGAAGTTATGAACTTGAAGAGACAATGAAATTTGAAACAAACTAAGACATACCTAGCATTTTAGTCTTCCTATCAACCACAGCCATTTCAAAGCTAAATGTGCCACCTACCATGCTGTATATCTCCATTTCTTTGGAGATTTCCGCATGTTCTACTAGAGATGGCACCATCCTCTGACTTCAGCATCAAATAAGAACCCACAAGGGCAAGCAAATGCGGGGTTCAGATAGATCCCTGCAGCATGAATGGGACAAATGATGGAGTGAGTTATTCCATCGTTCATCAATCACTTCCCATAGGAATAGTTGTTTCTGAAACCCCTCATCTCACTTATCATCATAGCAGGTCGGATTCTTTGGCCCTGTCCATGGCCTCATACAAGTAGCCCATTGCAGGCTTGTCACCATCAACTAATCGAAGAACCTTTACCAAAGGTTCAGTAATACTAAACACCTCCTGCACTTCCGCCCAGAAGCTTTCCTGGTATGAAACCAATCTGCATGTGTCCTCTCCCTCTGGTTTGCAGCTAATTGCCAAAGCACGCCACTCATCTGAAAGGAACATTCTCTTCACATCCCACATAGAATTCAAGAGGGATTGAAGAGATATGAAACTGGTGGCAAACCGTGTAATGGTGGGTGCACCAACTCCTTATTGTTGGTGAATGTTCTCATCAAATGAAGCACAAATGCATGATTATATATAAATTTTGTAATGTTTTTTGATGAGTCAACAATATCTTTGACAAAAGGAATTTTTCGTATGTCCTCCAACATCAAATCATTGTAATGTGCAACACAAGGTGTCTAAAATAAGATAGGATGCCTCTCCATAAGCATCTTGTCAGCAATAACATAATTTGCAGCATTGTCCGTTATGACTTGGGCAACATGTTCTAGACCCACCTCCAAAATAAACACATCCAGCAAATCACATAATAATTTTGCATCTTCGATATCGAAGATGCATCAATAGATTTCATAAACATTACCCCCTTGGGACAATTAACCAAGAAGTTTATAAGGCTTCTCCCATTTTGATCGGTCCAACCATCTGACATCACAGTGCATCCAACCATCTGACATCACAGTGCATCGTGTGTGTGCCCATGATGCCCTAAACTCTTCCAATCTTTTGGTGCAGTCAACCTTTTCATCTTGAAGAATGTGATCTCTAAAGTCATCATAAGAAAGGACTTTGTACCTTGGGACAACAATTGCAATAGCATCAACAACAAGCTGGAAAAATGGATTATTCCTTGCAACGCTGAAAGGAATATCACTCCAAAGAAGAAACTTGCCCAACAACTTGTCAACTTATTCTTTCTCCTTTTTTCTAAGTATTGAAGATATAGATGGTTGTGAACCAGTCGTGGTTCTAGGAACAAAATATGATGAGGTAGCTACAGGGTTGGTTGTAGATATTGATGCTGAAGTAGAACCAATGCCACTCTCATATTCACCTCCTAACACTCTATTCCTTGCTAGTTAACTCCTCAGAGCTGACTTGGACGGTTTGGTTCGCTCTATTTCTTCCAAGGATCTGAGGGCTCTTCGGATGATTTCCATATTTATATCGGTGAAAGGCCCTACCTCATGTCCAGGGATTTGTGCAAGGCGATACTTCAATCTATACACCCCCCCCGTCATATGATGCCCACATAACTTGCAAGACAAGTTTGATCTGTCAAACCCTCTATCAGGTTCACCAAATTCCCACAGAGGGTCCAATTTCATTGGCATGTTTGTAACTTGGTTGAACTCTTGAGTTTTAATGTAAGATGAAATTTGAAGTTGAACCTAGGGCACAACAAGAATAGCAAGTTAAAAAAATAAAAATAAAAATTACATACAACACAATGAATTTTTGACCCAAAAAAAACCTCAGCTCAATGCAACAATAATAGAAAAAATGCACCTTCAAACCCAAACAAAAA
This sequence comes from Pinus tabuliformis, assembly GCA_031772625.1. Classification (NCBI taxonomy): domain Eukaryota; kingdom Viridiplantae; phylum Streptophyta; class Pinopsida; order Pinales; family Pinaceae; genus Pinus; species Pinus tabuliformis. The sequence continues at coordinate 54,128,019 of CM062808.1, read as the reverse complement.
TGATATAAAAAAATAAAGCACAAGAAGAAATTAAACTAATAAATTTAACAATCAAGTTTTTGCATTTTTTACCAAAATGAACCCTCTCCACTCTATGCAACAAAAATAAAAATAAAAACACAATCAAATCCACTTAAAAATTATTGATAATCGATGGGTTATAGAAACTCAAGCAAAAACAAGAAAAAAACCAAAAAAATGGCCAAATTTGGTGTTCATACCTGAAAACCACGCTTTGCCGAAGAAATTTGGTCCAAACTCGAATCTGTCTTGCTTGGGATGCTAAAATCTTTCATTTTTCTCCTCCTCTACCCTTGTAGCCAACTTCCTCTCCTCCTCAGCTCTCAAACATGCCTGTTGTCTGCAAAAAATGACAAATAAAAACCCAAAAATCGCTTTAAAATGCGTTGTTCCGAGCACCTACGATTTTTTCACATCGACTCACGATGTTTTGAAAATAAAATAAAAATTGTGATTTTTTGAAGATTAAATCGCGATGTTTGCAACACTGTGAGTCAAAATCCAGCATACTTGACAGTGTTTCAGGATTTCAGGATTGGGAAATTGCAATGTTTCCATTGGATTTTGTCATGTATGAGGGTATCATTGAACTAGCATTTAATCAAGAGCACCAATCCCTCTATGTACCTTAATGTTAGTGGCCTTGGTTTTTGAACTCCTCTATCATGATCCTACTAAAAATGTACCCATCACTCAAACAAAATATTGAATTGACATGCGAAGCATTTTTCATCTTTATTTTAATGCTTAAAGGGTGATATTGATAACAAAGATCCCAATATAGGCAAATATTTTGATGCTATGTAAGTATTTGTTGCAACGTGATTTTTTTTGGATGCTAGAGGACATCTAGGTCTTGTTCTTTGATGTATTTTCGGTGCAAAGATGGATTGCACTTGGGTTATTTTGGTTATGTGCACCCTTATAGGCTCTATAAATGAGAACTTTTGCTTATTTGTGTATAAATGGTCTAGATTAATATGGATGCACATGAATATATGTGATTTTCTTTAAAATTTAAATATTTTGTGTTTTTGGTTGACCAATTTTTTGGGCCAGTTTTTTTACTGGTTCCGGTTCGGTTATGACCGGTTCCCAGTCCAAGGGTTATACCAGTTTGATGGCCGGTCTGGTTCTAATAACATTGGGACTCTCAAGACCAAATGCCATGGGTTCAAGGATGGTAATGATGAAGGATGTCCAAATATGTAGGTGTATAGATGTAGGAGGGAGTAGTCGTGCATACATAAGTTACTCCAACCTTTGTTTTTCCACCCTTCTTCATTTCCCTTTTTTTTATTTTTCTTTGTATTATTGCTCGGGGCTCCAAGAGATGAGAGCATGATGTGTATAATAAAAAGTAGTTATTACCCCCTTAATGTGATATTCCCACTTAACATTATTGCTAAGTGAAATATCAATTTTGACCAATTTTGTCTTAATTTATGTTTGCACTTAAGAAATGTGGGTTTAGAAGACCCACATTGATTTTTTATTAAAGCAATCCCCAAACATTAGAGATGGAAGGGAAATCTTGAGCCTCTAATGGAGCGTGGGGGCCACCCTGGAAGAATTGTGGCCCACATGAGAAGTACGCATGCATTGGAGGAAATTCGGTGGGAGGAAATCAAGTTGGGCCCACATGAGCACGTTGGACATATGAGCAGTGTGGAAAAAGTCGGGAAAAAATCGGGATTAAATCTCCGAAATGTGATTTTTTTGGCTGGCCGATTAAATCGGCCGATTTTTTGCCGAATTTTTCCCAGTTGAAAAAGTCGGGATTAAATCGAAACTTTTTCCAAAAAATCGTGAATGAGGTAGTTTCTTTAACGATTTTTTTATTTTTGAAAAAATCGGGATTTTATTGAAAAAGTCGGGATTTTATTGAAAATGTCGAGACTTTTTAAAAAATGAATATTTTAGTATTTTTTTAATTTTGCCGACTTTTTGCCGACTTTTTCAAAAAACTCCCGACTTTAACGACTTTTTCAACTTCTGGACCCTTGCCGATTTAATCCCAACTTCGACTTTTTCCACATTGCGTTGGAGGCACTTTAACAAAAAAGAAGGAAAGGCATTCATTTTGGCATTCACTCATCTTTGAAAAAAAATGTCTTTGACATAGCACGCTTGAGCTAAAGCCAAGACTGCAAGTGTTGTTTAGCACACGAGTGTTTTCGAGCGGAAATCTCAACCCTTGCTTCAGCGGACTTCGAGTGCCAGAGCAAGGAGGGAGTTCCATCCATTTCAGTTCAATCCAGCAATGGGAGTGCGAGTTTGTGGGAAGGATTCACTAGCAGCAGCACAGGAACTGCGCAGTGCTTGGAGGAGGCACGCTTGGAGATTGAGGAGTCAAGGGAGTTTGGGCCTAATGTTCGAGGAGGAGCCCGGAGGAGTGTTTTCTTGGAGATTGCAACTATTTTGAGGGCTTTTTGCAACAGGATTGACAAGATTGACAGGTGGATATTGTTAATGACTGAAGAATATCCTTGACAAAAGGAATTTTTCCTATGCCTTCCAACATCAAATCAATGCAGTGTGCAGCATAAGGTGTCCAAAATAAGGTAGGATGCCTCTCCATAAGCATCTTGCCAGCAGCAACATAATTTGGAGCATTGTCTGTTATGACTTGAACAACATGTTGTGGACCCACCTCCTGAATGAACACATCCAACAAATCACATAATAACCGTGCATCTTTGATATGTGCAGATGCATCAACAGATTTCCTAAACATTGTCCCCTTGGGACAATTAACCAAGAAGTTAATAAGGCTTCTACCCTTTTCATCCGTCCAACCATCTGACATCACAATGCATGTTGTGTGTTCCCATGATGCCCTAAACTCCTCCAATCTCTTAGTACAGGCAACCTTTTCATTTGGAAAAATGTGCCATCTAAAGTCATCATAAGAAGGGACTTTGTACCTTGGGCCAACAATAGCAATCGCATCAACCGCGGGCTGGAAAAATGGATTGTCTTTGCAACGTTGAAAGGAATATCACTCCAAAGAAGTAACTTGCCCAACAACTTGCCAACTTCTTCTTTCTCCCTTTTTTTAATAACTGAAGAGATAGATGGTTGTGAACCAGGTGTGGTTCTAGGAACAAAAAATGATGAGGTAGCTACAAGGTTGGTTGTAGATGTTGATGGTGAAGTAGAACCAATACCACTCTCATGTTCACCTCTCAATCTTGACACTCTACTCCCTGCTAGTTGACTCTTCAGAGTTGACTTGAACAATTTGGTTTGCTCTATTTCTTCCAATGATCTGAGGCTCTTTAGATGATTCTGGATTTGTATTTGTGCAAGGTCCTACCTCATGTCCAATAACTTGTGCAAGGTGATACTTCAATCTGTATACCCCCCTGTCATATGATGCCCACATAACTGCAAGTCAAATTTGATTTGTCAAACCCTCCATCAGGTCCACCAAATTCCCACAAAAGGTCCAATTTCCTTGGCATGTTTGTAACTTTGTTGAACTCTTGAGTTTTTGATCCGAATAGAAAATGGTATCAACCCATGGAATTTACCCATGGTATTGTAAGTGACATCCACCCATGGTATTCATTCACCCATGATATTTGCCCATGGTATTGTGACATCCACTCATGGTAGTCATTCACCCATAGAATTGACCTATGGTATTGTGACATGCACCCATGGAATTGAAACATGGTATTGTAACTGAAAAAGACTATAGGTAACAAGTCGCATTTTGTAAAAGGACAGTTTGCCCGCCACAATGTAGTTTTTACAGTCATTCTCCGTTTTAATAAAAAAAATCTTTGTGGTTTTTCTTATTGGGCATTCTCCTCTTTTTCTTTTGGCATATCAATTTTTCAGATCTTGGGGCCCTCTCCCCCCAAGATCCGGATTAGTGGTATCATAACAGGTTATGATTCCATGAAAATGAGGGTTTGATGCATATTTCAGTTTCAAATTTTGCAGTAATATTCAACATACTTCAGGCATGTGCTACGTCCTCCACAAAGGATTTTTTTGGGCCAAGCGGGAAGAATTTTTCTTTGTTCATTTTTTTGTAGGAATGTTTTTGGAAGGCAAGTTTTCAAATCAGATCTGAAATTTTTGGTGCAAAATTTACAAAAAAAATAACCGATCTGGATTCCTTGCAAAAAAATACCCAAATTCAAAAAAAAAATCCGCCGAATCGGAGTCCAAATGAAGGAGATATCGCCGATTTAAAATCAGCGATGTCGCAGAAATGTTTATGACGACAATTGGTGGACGACGGCTCTCCTATCTTCTTCTTTTTTAATTTTGGTGCATAATTTCACAAAATTGATTGTATATCTGAGCCCCTCTAAAAAAATCGTTCAATTTCAAAAAAAAATAGGTCAAATCAGAGTTTGGATGTGAGAGATATCGTTGATTTAAAATCAGCTATTTTTTCAAAACCTTTGTGACGGCGGAAAAATTGCAGCGCAAATATGAGATTCTAGATTGTCCAAATAGGGATTTCCAACACATGGGAAGAAGCAAAATGGTCCTTTTGTTTCCAAAAACAGGTTATAATAAATATTCTGAGTTATATTGACAGAGTTATGTCCATTTTAATTGTGGAGCAGCATTTGGAGAGGGTTCACTTTGGAGACGTGCCCTCCCACCACGCTTTAATAGGCACCTACTTCACATTCATCAATTTCATCATAGCAAGCATTCGGCTTGGGTTCTTTGAAAACGTGCCCTCCCACCCCAGGCTATGTAGGCACATGTTACTTCATCAACAATCAACATCACGATTATGGGTCAACCACACAAAATCCTTGTCATTGAAATCCATTTGCTAGGCCGCACATTGTTAGTGTCACAGTTGGTCACAAGCATTACAGGGTATCTCTATCATCGGATCTTTGTTTGTCATGGTTATGGGTCATCCACAAACCCACACTTTATCGAAGTCCATTTGCTAGGTCGCACACTGTCAGTATCACAATTGGTTACTCTATGCTCGGATCTTCGTTCATCATGGTTATGGGTCATGCACAAACCCACACTTCATCGAAGTCCATTTGCTAGGCCACACACTGTCAATATCACAGTTTGTCACAAGCATTAAGGGTATTTCTATCATCGGATCTTCATTTGTCATGGTTATGGGTAAACCACATAAAACCCTTCTCTTCAGTGACTCTTCATATTCAACAAAGGCTTCGCAGAAGAAAACTTCATGCAATGGGGACCATTGCTTCTTAAGGAGGGAGGAATGATCCAAATAGAAAATGACATCAACCCATGGTATTCATCCACCCATGGAATTTACCCATGGTATTGTAAGTAACATCCACCCATGGTACTCATTCACCCATAGTATTTGCCCATGGTATTGTGACATCCACCCATGGTATTCATTCACCCATGGAATTAACCTGTGGTATTGTGACATCCACCCATGGTATTCATTCACACATGGAATTGACCCATGATATTGTAACTGAAAAAGACTATAAGTAACAAGTCACATTCTGTAAAAGGACAGATTGTCCGCCACAATGTAGCCTTTATAGTTATTATCGGTTTTAATAAAAAGTTTCTTTGTGGTTTTATTTACTGTGTGTTTTGTCATTTTCTTTCTAGCATTATAATTCTTCAAATCTTGGGGGCCTCCCCCACAAGATCCATTTCAATCATTTAAATCTTGGGGGCCTCCCCCCAAGATCCGGATCAATTTTAATGTAAGATGAAGTTTGAAGTTTGAACCTAGGGCACAAGAAGAGTTGCAAGTTAAAAAAATAAAATTAAAATTTACATACAACATTTTGAATTTTTGACAACAACAAAAAAACCTCAAGTCAATGCAACAACAATGGCAAAAAATACACATCAAAACCAAGCAAAAATGATGGAAAAAACTAGGGCACAAGAGAAAATTAAACAAATAAATCTAACAATCAAGTTTTTGCATTTTGACCAAAATAAACCCTTTCCACTAAATGCAACAAAAATGAAAGAAAAAAAACACAATCAAATCCAAACAAAAATCATGGAAAATAAATGGGTGATAGAAACCCAAGGAAAAACAAGAAAAAAACAAACAAAAAAAAGTGGCCAAATTTGATACCCATACCTGAAAACCACGCTTTGCTGAAAAAACTTGGTCCAAACTTGAAATTTTTTTACTTGGGATGCTAAATTCCTTCACTTTTCTCTTATTTTCCCCTTGTAGATGGGTTCTCCTCCTCCTTAGCTCTCATTCTTGCCCTCTATCTAAAAAAAATGAGCAAAAAAAACCAAAAATCGCTTTTAAAACTCATTGTTCAGCGGCCCCATGATTTTTTGGTATCGGATCGTGATTTTTTGGCAATTTTTTGAAAATAAAAAAATGCCGAAAAAAACGCGATGTTCGCATCACTGAGTCGAACCTCCTCATCCAAGTTCCTCTATCTTTGACTTTGGCATTATTGACTCCATTGCCCAATTGAGATAAGGCACTAGACTAGCTTGTGGCTGTCATTTTAATTTCTTCTTTTTCTCTTCAATTTATGGTAACTAGGGTTAGTTTAAATCTGCATTTTATAGCAAGTTATTGTCCATTTGTTTTGCCCTATTGAAAGGGATTGCAATTAGTAAATATAAAAGAGGCAAAATCTAGCATTAATTGCATGTTTTCACCCCAAAATTAGGGCTGACATCTCAAAATTGACTGGTGTCATATGCATTTTCAGCCATTAAAAAATCATTGTTAGCCCATGTTTATCTTTTCAATAATCTTTGCTCCTTTGTTGATCCTATCACTCATAGGCTATTTTCTCGTGCTGTTATATGCTATTGTGTGCCCTAAATTTGTATTTCATAAAAACCCTAACTTATAACAGCTTTCTTCTGAGTCATAAAGATCTTAAGATAGTGTACAAGAACTCTAGGCAACTCTTATCTCAGCCTTTCAAGGTTTGGCCAAAACATTTTCCTTCAATTATTAGACCTTGCATCACCTTTAAGCCCTCCTTATTTGAATATCTTGCTGGTGATCTTTTGTTGGGAAGCCTTCTTTGTGGGGATAATATCCACCCACTAAACAGCTGGAGAGAAGCCACTGAGGTGATAGTGGTGGCCAATCTCTTGTTGCCATAAGACCTAGGTTGCCTAATGAGACTTTGCTCTAGGCCTACTAGATTTTGCGGTAACAATGTCTCTCCTAATTTGGTAGCAGCCGCTCAAAAGGAGGCTTCTCTATACCTCTCGAAAGATGATGATGAAGACTTGCCAGACAAAAGCCTTCTTGGTTTTGTTGAAGAGAGGGATGATGTAGGAGAAGAAAATAACACGGCCCAGCAGTAGGAGCAGGCCCATGATTTTTCTCAGGAATCTTTTTATCATGATGGTGTATTCATAGGATAGAAGAGTATAAAACAGCCTTCTGAGTATGATGAAAAATCTGCTGCTCCAAGGAAAGATTTGTATCCACAATAGGAAGATGGTTTCCTTGTCCTCTTGATGGACCATGTTGATGCACTTGCTGTCTCAGAACAAGAGCATAGGGACAAAATCTTTGACCACGGCATGGGAGACGTGAAATTATCTGAGGATTGGATACAAACTGGCCACAGTTCCTATACCCTGCAGTTTGATTTCCTCCCTAATTTTGACACTGATTGTGATTGTAAGGAGACAACGCATGATGCATTGTTGGGGATTTCTGATAACAAAGTGCTCATTACTGCAGGTCATGACAGTAAGGTAGTTGATGAAGAAAGGTCAGATTTTTCACCCATGTGGTCTAAATGAGTTCATCTCATTTCACTCAAGAGAAAGGCCTTTCTTTGTGTTCTTTACTGAGGACCCTTGCTATGATAAGGACAGTAAAGGTAAATTCTGGTCTGCAGGCCGAGAGTCCCTGTGAAGGCACATCCATTGGTCAGTTTCCATGGGCAGAAGATGACGTCCCGACTCCCAAGTTGTGATGACATAATTGCTGCAGAAGGCAAAGAATTGTACCTAGAATTTTAAAAGGATAGCACTGCCAACCACAAGAGTGATGAAGGACCAAATTTTGAACTCTCACCATTTGATTTGGACAAGTTCATCTCATCTAGTGCAGAGCAGTCTTTACTTTGTTTTCTTTGATGGCAAACCTCTGTGAAATATAGAAGGGAACGATTACAGAGAATTAAAGCAGAATAATGATGTCATTTGCTGTCTTGACACTGCATTAACAGGGTAAATTTCTACAGTTCGAGAGAACCACAAAACTTCGAGAGTAGATGAAAGATGTGGCATAGAAGACTACCAGACTTATGAAATCCCGAATGCTGAAGGACAAAATCATTCTGAAGATCAGCATGGCAAAATTGGTGGGATCCAATGGCTATGTTGTGAAAATAGTAACAGGCCTGTATTGCATATGGAGACCTTTTCTCTCCTTTTGCTGCCAATGATCAGTTCAGGGAAATATTGGATAACATCGATTATGAACAGCATAAGGAAAATGATAATGGTTATGAATGGAATTCTGGTCAACTATCAACATTGGATCAGACAACCAGCATAGTTAGCAGCATTGATTTTTATATTAGGTTGGAACAAGGCAGCGACAACCATTACGTGGGACTGTGCTCGCTTTCTTATAACGATGACTGTCATGACAGCCCTGCGATGAGAATTGAGTACAGCATTATAATTGTTGGTCTGAAAGTTTCCGAAGATGATGACAAACTTGATGAAGTCATGAATAATTTGTCAGTTGGTCAGTTTGCCCTCTTTGATGATGCCATTTTTCTTTTGAATAGATATTTGGTTGTCCCGGAAAGAAGTAAGAAAGAAAACAGAATTTTTATTACCCCTTTGCCAGAGATCCCTGCCAACCATCACATAAATTTTAACATATTTTCTGTTTGGCATGATCGTCAAGCACAGAGAAAAGGGTCATTTTCCTTCTCATATTACAAGATGGTTACATTGGATTGCAGACTTCACTTGGCATGGGCTGATTTCATGACCATTGATTTCTTAAGTTGTCAAGCACTCCCACAACGAAAGCATGGTCATTTATTTGACATTAGTAAAATCATGCAATTATACCAAGGAAAGCGACACGGATCGGGCATCCAAAGCACATATGACTTAGTACACAAATATATAGGCCCACTAACAACCTACAAAGAAACTGTGAAACAATGTAAAATCTGCGAAAACTAAGAAAACATAGAGGAAACATACAGCCTTGCGCGCTCCTTCTCGATGGCCTCCTTGCTGCCAAACTGAAAAACAAAATATAAATAAAATTACAAAATCAGGAACAGTAGAGCTATAAAACATACAATGGATTCGAAACTACTAGCATAACAGAAAGAAAATGCCCAAATCTATGTGTTTCCCATGCTGAGCATCACAAATTAGTGAAGATGAATTTTACTCGAGCATAAAAGGCTTCTTCTACATGACTCACCTGATAAAAGTCAAAGAATCGGCAAATAGTCTTCTGTGGCAGTGGATATGAAGACGACCGCTGAAAAACTGATAATCCAGTTGACCCTGTGACAGCTGTGCATCTTGCTGCCTTCAAGTGGGGTAGAAGCTTGGTTCTCAAACTCATTGTTTCACTGAAACTGTAAATCGAAAATGAAGTCGCCTTGAACTGCCTGTGATTATTGTGTACCTCGAGGCCAGAAAACGAATAAGGGGGAATTGATCAAATTTTCCATCCAAAGCTTAAACGCTGGTTTATCGACAGTTGCATAAGAATTGACGTTGTGCCCTCGTTTTATTCAGGGTTTTTATATCAGCCCGGGTTTCTCGAGTTTTATACAGAGGTAGGAGAAGCATTCTGGTCCAAAGCGGTTTATTTTCATGATGCATAAAATGCTCACTTCCACTTGGACAGGACCTAAAAGAGTTGTGCAGATTTAGAGTTACTTTTTGAAATAAGTTGGGAAAAAGAAGGTTTAAATATTTTTTCTCTTAATTTAAATAATCACAGGTAGTTGCATGAAATTAATGTTTAATTAGAGTTTATAAGATCAACTGGATTATTTAAAAATTTTGACATGTAATAACAAGGACAAAAATTATTAGTTAATGGCAATTGGTTTTAGGTTAAATTTAAAATTAATTGTGGTATTATTCATATTTATTATTTTAGGAAGCTTTGAATAAGGTAGGACTCCATGAGTGAGTATGTGACCAAAGTATGTGGATTAGTTAGTCTAATTCAAAACACTGGATTGAAGATACAAAATGGTTAAAATTGTGAATTGCAATTTTTAGAATCTTTTAAAATATTTTAGTGAAAGGGTTAAGTCATATCTCTCTTTTAAAGTGGCTAAGTGTAGAGCATGTTTAGGATATTAGGTATTAGGGAATTGTTTAAGACTAACTTGGCTTAATCACTAAAATTATCGAATAGTCACCGTCTTATCTTGTGTGTATATGCAACATGATGTTCCTTATATTTCTCAATTATAAAGACACTCAATTCATGTAGTTTTACCTTATTGGTCATGTTGGCTTGGAATTTTTTACCCTTGCCAATACACATAGGTCTATTGGGTTCAAAGTTGAAATTTGACAAGGAAGTAGCCATCATTTACCAATTTATATGTCAAAATATTGTCATTTCATACAATTGAATGTCATTATCCTATCTTGTGTATATGTGATTTAATGGTCCTCGTATTCTCAATTGTTAAGACACTTGATTTCTGTACTTTTACCTCATTGGTCATGTTCACATGGACTTTTGGCGCTTGTCAATGCACACAATTACGTTAGGAGCATGGTTGAAATGTGATGGGTAAATAACCATCATCTGCCTTATTATATGTTAAAATATTGTCATTTCATTAAAGTAAATGTCATTGATGAAATATACATTTAATTTTAGCTATCATTTTGATGTGTACTTTGATTTTTACATGTTAACAGTATATATATCCCAAGTCCACATATGTGTGTGAGAAAGAGAGTGAGTGTGTGTGTGTGTGACACAGAGAGAGAAATAAACACATCTTGGAGTTATTTTGTAAAGCCACTAATATGATTATAGGTCTTGATAGATCTACTATTTCTATTGGAGTGATACTAAACAAGAGCAAGGCTATTTCTCCCACTTGTTCCCTTACCAAGTGATTGGTTTAGACCAAGGATTTAAATTCGTAGGATTCCACTTAAAACCCAATAGGAAAAGAAAAGGTGATTGGCAATGGCTCATTGCTAAGATGGAAAATAAGTTGAATACATGGTGCAACTAATGGCTCTCTCACAATGGTTGTTTGGTTCATGAGACAAATATATTGGAAGCAATACCAATATATTAGATCTCACTGGCATGGGTTCCAAAAGGTGTGTTGGAGACCATTAAGAAACTATGTTACTATGATATAATTGTATCTGGTTAGGAGACCATAAAAGAAAGGAATTGTATTAGCTTCGTGAAATAAAATGGTTGTTCTAAAGGTTGGTGGAGGATGGGGACTACAAATTCTCTTTTTTTCTCTCCAAAGTACTGGATGTGAAAAATGTTTAGAGGATTTTATAGGGAAAAGGGCTATGGGTCCAAGTAGCTAGTGCAAAATATATAGCCTCAGCTAAAATTGTAGAAGATTAGGCAAGAAACCCAAACAAATAGCTATATAGTGGCTTCATCAACTAGAAAGCTATCGACTTAGCCTTTCATTTGGTATGCAACTGGATGACCCAGAAGATGGAATGGGAAAGGGTAAGATGGTTCAAATTGGTCTTAATCCTTCAACAGGTAGTAAAGGTTTACATAGATTACCCCTTCGTTAATCTAGGATCTTAGAAGTAAAGAATATTATATTCTCGTACTAATCATGAACTAGGAAAGATCCATAAATTAGCATCAACAATGGCTCTCATTGGAGGAATTAGGTTTGAGTGAAAAAATCATTAAAGACTATAAAGGTTACTTGGAGTTTCTAAAAGACTACAATGAAAAAATTTGAGAAGATGATGATTATGTGACTTGGGTCACTCAATCCCACTCGAACATATGTGCTAAGGAAGATCTAGGTGGGCAACAACCTTAGTGGTGGATAATTATTTGGAAGAAAAAGTGTCATTTTGAAAAACAAAATCTTTATGTTGTTGATTTTAAACAATAAGGCTCCCCAATGGGAAGTTCTTTAAAATAAAAAAAAAAATGGTCCAGGTTGGTGCAAATTACGTAAATGTGTAGATGAAATTGCAAACCATTTAATTATAACATGTACCTTCATAAAATAGGTTTGGAATGAGATGGAATGCATGACGGGGTAGAAAAATGTACAAGAAGCCTCCAGATCTTGGTATTTCTAAAAGGACACAAATAAGAACAAATTTCTTGTAGAATTTCCAACTGTAGATCACTAGATAATGCAATATACTAAAGCAAAATACTTGATCTACTTCTACAAACAAACTTGCGAAAGCTTAATCGATTTTGAGCAAGATCAAATAGAACACATATAACAGAGAATGAGAAATCAATCACACATGAGCACGTAAGAATACTCTAGGGAAAGCCTCAGCTAAAAAACCCGATCTCTGTATTATCATTCAAGTGGAAATATCGCTGGAGTACACAAAGCTTTAGCTCACAAGCTATCCAGCTCTCAATACAATCCCTCAATGTTGCTCATAGACTGAATAGACACAACATATGCCTTCCTTCAGTCCTCCAAGCCTCCTATTTCCTTGTGTAGTTTCTCTTGGGTCCTCTGGCTGCCACCTGTGTGAATTCTCCTCTCGCACAACTCACCAAACTCAGAAGTAATTGCGCAATCTCCAAGGAATGAATTCCTTCTACATGCAAGAGATATCCTCAATGGAATATTCCTGCAACTGATAGTACATTGTCCCATCCTCTGATCTCAACTGGGATTCTGACTGAACTGACATGCATGAGTTATTTATGAGAGAATATTCAGTTATCTGAAGTACAGTAGTTACATGCATGCATGCGTTAACTAACTGAACTCACAATCAGTTCCACAAACTGTTGGAACTAATCTAACTGGACTTAACTCAGTTAACTGAGCTAACTAATTACAACTCAAAGTACAACTCATCCTGATCTCCTTAATCAAGGGATAACTTCCTCAATCAAAGGGATAATTGTTGCATGTCTTCACATAGACTTCATATTTGACTTTCTCCAACTAATTAACTCAAGATGAATTAATTAATTATTTTTTCAAACAGCTGCTAAGATCAAATTCGAATTTTAATTCTCAATTTTAGTTCAGGGACTAACTAAAATCGGAATGTATCCCGAAATGCTATTTATAGCACTTCTATATTTAGCATTTCTTGTTGCTATTTTCAACACTCCCTCTCAACAAAAAAGGGATTATCTGTCACCCCAATCCTGTCTCTGTGGAACTCAAACTTGCATTTTGACAATGCCTTAGTCAAAATATCTGCATCCTGCTCCTCAGTCAAAACATACAGCAACAACATGATCCTCTTCACCACACAGTCTCGAAGATGATGATACCGGATATCGATGTGCTTGGACCTGTCATGAAATACTGGATTCTCAGAGAGTTTGATACAACTCTGATTATCGCAATAGATCACAGTTGGATCCATCCTCTGACCAAACAATCCAACTAGAATTTTCCACATCCAAATGGCCTCACATGCTGCTTGACTAGCAACCATGTATTCAACCTCTGCTGAGTTAAGTGCAAATGACCTCTGTTTCTTGTTGTACCAAGAAACTGCAATTGAACCAAGGTTTAAAATTCCTCCTGAAGTGCTCTTCCGATCTGATGGACTCCTTGCCCAGTCTGCATCTGTAAAGCCCTGAAGCTTCACTCCCCTTGTCCATATGCACCATAATCCATACTGAGATGTGCCTCTGAGGTATCTCAGCACATGCTTCGCTGCCATCCAAAACAGCTTGGTAGGCTGAACCATAGCTTGACTCAGTTGGTTCACCGCAAAGCACAAATTTGGTCGTGTGTTCACTAGATACATCAATGAACCCACAAGCTACTAAAAAACAGTAGCAGTTACTACCTCACCTGAAGTATCATCCTCCTTCCTCCAGTTACCTGCTAGAGGAGTTTGCATGGGCTTGCACTTCTCCATGTGGAATCGCTTAAGTATCTCATTAGCATACTTGCCTTGAGACACAAACACTTCCCCATCCTTCTGCCACACCTCAATGCCTAGAAAGTAGTGCATGAGACCCATGTCTTTCATCTCAAACTCTCTTGCAAGGTCCTCCTTGCAAGACTTGATCAACTAATCATCACCTATCAATATCAAATCATCAACATAAAGAACAATGATCAATGGCTTACCTTCTACCATGATGTGGTAAAGGTTCACATCCGCTTCACTCTTTATAAAGCCCAACCCGGTGAAATAGCTATCGATCCTGGTGTACCAGGCATGAGGTCCTTTCTTTAGCCCATACAAAGCTCTCTTGAGTCGGCACACATGCGATCATGATCGAAGGTCTCAAATCCTTCCAGGTGCTCTATTTACACCTCTTCCTCAATCTTGCCATTGAGGAACGCAGTCTTCACATCCATCTGATGCATCTTCCAACCCATCTGTGCTGATAGTGCCAACATCGATCTGATAGATGAGTACCTTTCTACAGGAGCAAAAGTCTCATCACAGTCAATCCCTTCGACTTATGAGAAACCATGGGCAACAAACCTTGCCTTATGTTTCTCAACACTCCCATTAGCTGCTAGCTTTACCTTGTAAAGCCATCAGAAACTCACCACTGACTTGTCCTCCTGTCTTGGGACAACATCCCAAACACTATCCCGAACGATGGAGTCGTACTCCTCCACCATAGCATCAACCCAGACTGGTTGTTGCACTGCTTCCTTGAAGAAAGATGGTTCGGTCTCTACACACTCCCTAACCAAGGCCATGTAACCAGTGTACCACTCGGGTGATCTCCTCTGTCTGCGCTGGGAGGATGGCTGTCCCACATTCTCTCTCACATCCATCACCAATTTGTCAGCTTCCCTTGAGCATTTCCGCCCATCTCTGGAAGTCTTTGCATAAGTGGATGTCTCCACTCCTGGACCCTCTGCATGCGGCTGCTCCGCATCAAACTGAGGCTCCTCCTCCTTAGGAACCAAAAGTTCCTCCTCTGCATGCAACTTGAGCTCTCTCTCAAGGGAAACTTGCATGGATTTCTGCCCGTCGAACTTCAGGTCTCTGCGTACCACTGTCCTCTAACTGGTAGACAAGAACACCCGATAGTTGTGGGGTGTATCAATGTACCCCACAAGTATCCCCAACTTAGTTGTTGGATCTAGCTTCTTTCAAGCATCTTTGGTCACATGGCAATAAACCAATGATCCAAAGATCCTGAAGTGACTCACATCTGGTCTCTTCCCAGAAAAGGCCTCCACTGGTGTCTTCATCCCCAGTATACGATGTAGGCTTCTATTCTGCAAGTATATTGTTGTATTGCATGCCTCAGCCCACAAATGAAGTGGTAGGCTTTGGTCATGCAACATCGCCCGAGCTGCTCGCACAATCGATCTGTTCTTCCTTTCGGCCACCCAATTCTGCTGTGGGATATGGGGTGTCGTCAACTCCCGTTTAATTCCTTCTGCTGCACATAAATCCTTAAACTATTAGGAGACATACTCTTCACCACTGTCACTTTGCAAGGCCCTTATTTTCTTTCCAGATTCTTTCTCAACCAAGGCTTTGAACTCACAAAACCTTGAGAAGGTTTGATCCTTCTTCTGCATGAATTAAATCCAACATCTACGAGAAAAATCATCAATAAAAATAACATAGTACCTTTGTTTAGCGGTGGAGGCTGTCGAGAATGGTCCACACACATTTGTGTGAACTCGCTCCAGGATTGCTCCAACTCGACTGTCTCAATCCTGAAAGGAAGATTTTGCATACTTACCCAAGGTACAACCTTTGCATGTATCCACTTGCTCTAGTTTACCCTTGGGAAGTCCGGTAAAAATCTGATGCATGATCTTCAAGGTCCCATGGTGCAAGTGGCCCAATCTTCTATGCCATAGCTCACCAATATCTTGGCTCTGCACCAACTCTGCTTTGGAACTCAACGCAACACAATCATCTACCTCTAGCTTGTAGAGATTCTTTACTCGAATCCCAATCCTCTTGGTCTGTCCAGTGTCGATATGCCTCAGGAATGCCTTTCCTTTACTAAAGACTACATCATAGCCTTTGTCTTCCAACATAGCGACTGACACAAGGTTCTTCTTTAGACCAAGCACACACTTTACATCAGTCAGGGTGAGAGGAGCTCCATGATCCCTCTGAAACACAACCGTCCCTTCACCTAAAACATGGTACTTTCCATCATCACCCATCTATATACGCATCTGGAGGTCCTTCTCCTCCAAGGTATTGAAAATGCTCTTGTCGTCGGTCATGTGGAATGAGGCTTCACTGTCCAAGTACCAAACACAACCCACCATCGATGAAACCATGCATGCGATGAGGGTGAAATCCAATTCGAACTATGAGGCCAGTGCCTCACCATCTGATCCCTTCTTGGATTTATTTTGTGGACAATTCGTAGCATAACGACCCACCTCATGACAATCAAAGCATCTCACTTTCGATTTGTCAATCTTCTTCCCACCATGGGAAGAATTGGATTTAGAATGGGACGCCTTCCCTTCCCCTTCCCTCGCCTTACTCTTTAAGGCTAGATTTTCTTCATCATCTTGCTTTGATGAAGATCCATCTCTGGTGCTTCTTTTTATCTCCTCCTGCATCAGATTCGACCAAAGTCGTTCCCAATCTGGCAGTTTCTCTCTTCCATTTACCGAGTCTTGGTAGCTATGCCAGCTCTTAGGAAGACTGAGGAGAGCAAGACTCACCATGTCATCATCGACTGTCATGATCCCTACACTTCCAAGCTCATCCCTGCAGGTGGTGAGCTTGTTCAGATATGTAGAGATCATGTCGCCCTTTTCACACTAGATTTTCCAAAGCTTGTCTTTCAGCGCCAGCTTCCTCTGATCGTTGCTATTCTGATATAGATCCTTCAATTTTTTCCACATTGAAAATAATGTCTCCTTCCCATGGAGACTCAAGACTATGTGGGCTCAAACTCTCTCCAGAAGGATTCTCCTCGCTCTAGCCACACATTTCTTCCATTCTGCCAATTCTTGGGCATTAGCAGCTGCTGGCTTGGGGACTTCTTGATCAATGAAATCCTTCAAACCGTTGTCCTCTAATACCGCTTCCATTCAATCCTTCCAGGCTATATAATTCGAGTTGCCATCAAGGGCATACTTGAGTCTCAAATCGTTGAACGCCATTGGTGAAATTTGAGATGTGATAAGAATTCAATTTCTATAATCAGGAACTTCAAACTTCAAACTTCTCCCTTCTTTGTATGCTTTTCTTCGCTTTGATCACCTGTGCTTCGATACCATGTATAATTTCCCACTGTAGATCACTAGATAATGCAATATACTAAAGCAAAATACTTGATCTACTTCTACAAACAAACTTACGGAAGCTTAATCGATTTTGAGCAACATCAAATAGAACAAATATAACAGAGAATGAGAAATCATTCACACATGAACACAGAAGAATACTCTAGGGAAAGCCTCAGCTAAAAACCCCGATCTCTGTATTATCATACAAGTGGAAATATGTCTGGATTACACAAAGCTTTAGCTCACAAGCTATCTAGCTCTTAGTGCAATCCCTCAATGTTGCTCATAGACTGAATAGGCACAACATATGCCTTCCTTCAGTCCTCCAAGCCTCCTATTTCCTTGCGCAGTTTCTCCTGGGTCCTTTGGCTGCCACCTGTGTGAATTCTCCCCTCACACAACTCACCAAACTCAGAAGTAACTGCGCAATCTCCAAGGAATGAATTCCTTCTGCATGCAAGAGATATCCTCAATGGAATATTCCTGCAACTGATAGTACACTGTCCCATCCTCTGATCTCAACTGGGTCTCTGACTGAACTGACATGCATGAGTTATTTATGAGAGAATATTCAGTTATCTGAAGTACAATAGTTACATGCATGCATGCATTAACTAACTGAACTCACAATCAGGACTTAACTCAGTTCACTGAGCTAACTAATTACAACTCGAAGTACAACTCATCCTGATCTCCTTAATCAAGGGATAACTTCCTCAATCAAAGGGATAATTGTTGCATGTCTTCACATAGACTTCATGTTTGATTTTCTCCAACTAATTAACTCAAGATGAATTAATTAATTATTTTTTCAAACAGCTGCTAAGATCAAATTCGAATTTTAATTCTCAATTTTAGTTCAGGGACTAACTAAAATTGAAATGTATCCCGAAATGCTATTTATAGCAATGCTACTTTTAGCACTTCTATATTTAGCATTTCTTTTTGCTATTTTCAACATTTCTTCCCTAAACATAGATTGGGGTGTATGACTTGCTAGGAAATTGAGCTTATTTGAATGAAAAGAAGAGTCTCCCTCTTGTGTGATTTAATCTCTCAATATCATTAACACTTAACCATGTGTTGCGGAAAACAATCCAAAAATGCACTTAGAGAAGAAGTAATAAACAAGGTTCTTGTCTTGGCGTCCTTTGATGGAGCATTAGAAGGATATCCCCTTTTAGGAGGTGCAGGATGAATTGTATATCTCTCCACCACACACCATATATCCTTCAAAGTGGGAAACGTCTAGGAATTTAACAATCTTTGTGCACTAATAACACTCGAACTACTTCTTCAATTGACCTAAGAACATGGGCCCCAACAAATTCAATTTTTGGTGGCTCTCTCTTCGTTATAAAATGGATTAGAAAGGAAGATCAAATTAGAAATTTCACCTCACTACCCCTTAATGATGATATACAAATGCAAATGATATTTTTTTACATATTTTATCTCATATATACAAGGATAGGAACAATAGAGCCAATGGATTTTCAAAAGCTAGATGAAGATTGGAACATGGTACCACTCCACAGATTTTACACATGCTTCATAGATATAATGAAATACCTTTCTTTTTACTCGTCGTGGATTAATCACCGCTTCACTTTTTTTAAATCATTGTCTATGTATCTTTTTCTTTTAGAAAAGAAAAGGCATGTTGATATATGTACCTATTGGGCAAGAGACACCTTGTTGCTATATGTATAAAGATAGACAAGTATGAAAAGGTTATATGCTTTATATGGTTGTTGAACTCTTTTTTGAATGCCAAAAGGCATATGAATTTGTAATTTTGTTTATTATAAATAATATCACAATTCGTGTGTGTAGATATATATCTCTATCTATGTTTTGTCTTTTTATTTATTTTTATTTTTTTCTATTTCTAATATAATTATTCTTCTTTTACATATAAATATCCATATACTCCATATGAGGAATATACATGTTTGATCCATTACATCAAAGTTCAACATGTCACTTGCAAGAATTGAACCTGGCTGGGTAGGATCCCAATCATTCCTCCCAACCACCCAACATAAACCCAATTGACATAATATTTTTAATTAGTCTATTTTCATTTCTAATTTTACTATTTTTGGTTGCACAAGTTTTCGAAACATGGATACGAGTGTTTGGAATGGCTATAAGTTTCCCCCAAATTTGCAGGAGACGTCAAGTTAGGAGCGAGACTATATATATATTAAAGAGCTTATATTACTTTAAAAAGCCAGATTACATTGTTGACAACTGAGCAACCAGAGGGAGGAAAAACATCTCAACCTTCGCCACCAAAAAACCATTGAAACTAGACCAATACATATAGAATTACACTCCTTCCTCTCCACATAAACGACTAAGATATATTTACAAAAGCACAACAACGAAAAATCCCCCAGGTAGGGTAGAGAGCCCCAACCTTAGGCTACACTTCGTTGTCACCCAAAGAACAATAGAAGATTGTTCAAACACACCAAAAGACCTCCTCCCCACCCCAAACTTTGACCCAATTGTTGCATTTTGTAAGTGACCAAAATCTTGAACGCCACGAATGCAACATTACTACATCGTCATTATCCGTGAATGAGGGAACTACCACAAAACTCGACATAGTCAACCAGGAAGACCTAGAGGAACCACACCACCTTTTATCTCTTCTAATCTTCCTCAAAGGAGGAGATGGTGGTCAAAGCCCAAGTGTTGGAGCTTGGGGGATCAATCTTCTCCCCACCCTCATAATCGCAAGGAATGTGGCTTTCCACATGCATAAGGTAGATAGCTATATTGTCCACACAAAACCTTAGATTCTTGAGAATATTCTATACATACATATATATATATATATATATATATATATATATATATAGAGATATATTAGTTTACAATGTATCCAGATAGTGGTACATTTTAGATTTTATTTTAGACAAATCGGAGGTCAATCCACAATAGTTCTACTGCTTCTAAAATCAATATATAATATTTATACTATAATATATTAGAATTTATTACATTAATATATTAAATTATATTTTTGGTATCAATAACTACCAATTTTTAGTTGTATTATAATCTACAAAATTAATACGTTATATTTCTCAAGCAACTATAACATTGAAATTACTATTTTAATTGTGCTAATAATTATATGAAGCCCAAATAGGTTTGATCAAATGGTAAAAAGTGAAAGAATTTTCACCAATCGGAAAGGTTCAATTTTCCTAAGGGCCACTTACCACGGAAACCATGGGGACACCTTGGGGTAATGGTCAAACTGTGGTTGCACCCAAATAGATTATATTCATGATTTTGTGACCCATGCACACATAAGTGGATCAAAGCCCACCCATGTTCTTCTTTTCTTTAGATGGGGTGGTAGTTGTAGGAGGGGTATGTTTTAATCTAAGAGGATGCCTTGTATTATCCTTTTCATGGAGTCTAGAGGAAACATCCAATAATTTAGTAGAAGCATATGCCTTGTACCAAGGAGGTTTCCTCGCCTCTACTCAACCCATTACCAACCTCATAATAATCGAAGACACCAAGAACACCATTCACTATCTCAAACTCAATTCCACTCCCTCAGAGGCTTGTCTTAAGTCAATCATTATTCACTTTAGATCTATTCTCAAATCCATTGGCCAGGTATAGTTATTCCACATACTGAGGACTAATAACCACATGGATGACACTCAAGCACATACATCCCTCCATTTAGTAGAAGATACCTTGAACATAAATGGGGAGCTATCCATATGTCTGATTCCTTAATGCCCTCCCGTTGTTGATGATCAAATGTCGGGGCGTGCCCTCAGGGTTGCCTCTCGTAAACACCCTACTCAACTTCATAATTGGAAATCAATCGCGATATTTTCAGTCAGACAATCCTCCATCATGGTGTCCTTTGTTTACATTTAGTATGGGTTTTGTAGGATATTGCTTACATAGTCTCATCCCATTGCCCTACCCTTCCATCATTACTCTACGGGGATGCATAACAAGATGCCATCCTTAATTTCCCTAACTTGTTTCATCTCACATTTAGCCTGTGCCTTTTTTTCTTGGTTCCCCTACTTTTCATCCCTACCTGACTCCCACTCTTTCTCATCTTCTAGTGCATTTTTTATTTCATTAGGGATTGTTGGCTTCTCCATTATGGCTTGTAGGGGATTCACAACTTGTAGCTTCCTCCAACTCTTAGGAAGGACAAAATGAACCAACAAATTGTGGACCAGCAGATCCTGTCTTTCAGAATCCTACGATTGGAATCACATATTGATCTACTCTTCACTGCAATAGTATAGACTCCACATAGTGTTTAAGAAATGAATTGGATGCCCTCCACTCACAATTAGAATAATTGAGGTCTGCATTAGACGCTTTACACCACAGGTCATCTCCTCCATCACTTGCAGTCTCTGCATCTTCTCCTCTAGACATACAAAATCTCTATGACCAAAATAGACCAATTCCAAAGTTCGCATGGGACAGTAATAAGGCATAGTGGACTCATTCTTCTCTAGGCCTTACTAACATCGTGCTTTTTTAATCTTAATTTGTGAGTTTTCTATAGAGGTTTTTCTTTAAATCTCAACTCTAAATAAATGTATTATTTTGTAGCAGGCATGTTTTTTGTTTTCTCGGACCATAATTTTGGGACAAACTCTCTCTGGCTAACCTCCTATTTTTTTTTTAAATTTGATCTTTTGATGTCTCATCTTCACACATATTTTACTAATACGAATTCTCGATTTTTAGTACAAAAATATTAGTATTATTATATGAACATGTTTAATAAAATACTGAAACTTTAATATCCATAAATAGTTAACTAAAATATGACAAATCAATTATATATATATATATATATATATATAAACTTAGATCATCTTTGTCAATTTAAACCATTGTTATGTTTCTAGTTGAAAAAAAAAAGTCTAATTTCATAATATGAAATACAAAACACAAAACAAGTGTAATATGTAGCATTGCTGCTTAGTACCTGCCTGTTATGCAAAAAGTAATTGTTAGCAAAAGTTATTATATTTAAGATACAAATTCTCGTCATGCCCATGCATAAAAATCTTAAAATTTTGTAATTATTAAAGCTTGTGATTTGCAAGGTTCCATTTTGTAGGCGACATTATAATAGTATAGATCTTCTTCAACTTTTTTTTTGTAAGCTTAGCATGACTACATCTTCATCATGTCCAATATATCACCTTGATCGGGGCAGGGAATTGAACCAGTGATTTCACATCAAGGAGTGCCTTAACAGAGGACCCGATCACCATCTATCCAAGACCCCGTGGACAATCTTCTTCAACTTTTGATTTTAGGCTTCTACTTCAGAATATTAAAACAAATTTTCAAAATATTAAAACAAATAGAATTGTTAAAGTTTTAACTAGGGATATTTTTATAGTTGAATTCACAAAGTTAAGATTTAATAAGTGTTCAGTTAAAACAATGAAATTTATATTTTGCATTAAAATCATTTATAACAAAAAATTCCACAACAAATGGAACCAATTGGCTTTTGTTTGCCGTCTACATTCTTAAATAACTAATGCATCTACAAATGCTTATAAGTCTTTACCTTGTATTATTTGGCAACTTGATATTTCAAGGCCTTTATATATATATATATATATATATATATATATATATATATATATATATATATATATATATAATATATATATTTTTAACTAAAACGGTTGTGAATTTTATTTATATGTTGAAAACAGAGAGGGACTTTGCCGAGGCAGCCCTGTATACATGGTTGTAATCCTACTTTTGCTGCCTTTGAAAAGAGGCAGTTTCACAAATTATGATAAAGACTTTCCCCATTTACATTTAAGATCCCTTTCATAAGAGTGCTGCCTAAGTTCGCCATGCGATCTGCTTCCTTGTTGGAATTTCTGAGAATGTGATAAAATTTGTATGATTCGAAACTCTGTAGGACCATCTTCAGTCTGTCCATGATTTTGTTGAGCCCAGCATTGTTGAAATATTCCTCACTGATTAGTTTTTTAATTAAAATTTCTCAGTCTCCAAAAACTTGTATATCTTTGGCTCTTTTCTCTCTGGCAATGTGGCAGGCCTTAAGCAGCCCCAGAATCTCCACTTGATTGTTTGTTTTCTCGCCAATACCCCAGGAAAAGGAAACAGTGGAGGGCCCTTCCATGAAGTAGATGATCCCCCCAGCACCTGCAGCTCCAGGATTCCCTTTAGACGCTCCGTCAAAGAAAATAGTGGTTATATTTTGGGTCCTCCACCAGCTTTGAAAGATGTCATCAGTCTCTCTTATTCTCCAGTCCGGGCTTGCTTTCAAGGGAGAGATTCTATACTTTATGGGATATGGTTCCAGGGCAAGCCACCTCTTTTCTTCTGGCCTGAGCAAGGAGTCTTCCTTGAAATAATGCTGCTGAGCCGCTTCCAATAGACGGGCCTTAGCTTTTGCAGCAACTTGAGATGGGGAGTGCTGCACATCTTTGAATATCTGCTGATTTCTGGTTAACCACAGTTGCCAACATACAAATTTGGGCAGCGCTATCCAAATTCTGCGCCAAAAGGACTTGGGAGGGATGCTTTTGGGGTAGCTAGCACTCCATGTCGCAAATAAATCTGAGACAGAGGATTGCTGAGTGAGAGAAATCTGGAAGTCATGGAGAAGAAGCCCCCATACCTCCTTGGCAAAGTCGCAGTCTAAAAACAAGTGTTGGGTAGTTTCTGATTGACATTTGTAGAGTGCACATCTATGAGGCCCTTCAAACTTCCTTTTTGCCAGATTGTCCCCTGTCAATAACTTGTTGTGTACCAAGGTCCAAAAGAAAAAATTTATTTTTGGGAGAGCTAACGGCTCCTAAACCTGCTTCCAGAAGGCGGGAATATGGTGGCTGTTCCTGTGTCCTTGAAGAGTCCTGTATCCCTCTGCTGAGGTGTATACTCCAGACTTTCCCCATCCCCATCTATCCTTTTTTACTCTGCTGACAGGGGTGGCATCTTCGAGCAGGTTCTCGAGCTGAATCGATTGGTCTCTTAGGCGCTCTGGGACTCCATGGAAGTCCCATCTTATCCATTCTCCACGGTTATCCCAGCTTGCCAGATCATAGACTCTATTTACTCCTGCTCGTTGCAGCCAATTTATGAGCTCAGTGATATCCTCTCTTTCCGCCAACGGTTCTTTTCCCATAATGCAATCTTTCCATAAGTGTGTGGACTTGCCATTTCCGGGGATTCTGTACATGTGTTTCTTGAAGAACTCGCTGCTCTTACAACAGAGCCTCCATACCTGCGAACAGGACGATGTAGAATGCAGTTGCATTTTGCTTAGCGCTTCTTTATCTATGTATTTTGAGTGTAAGATTATGCTAATTGGATGGGAGGGATCGCTGATTATTTTCCACAATAGCTTTCCGCCCAGCGATTTGTTGACTAGGGAGGGGTCCCGAATTTGAAGTCCGCCCTCATCAATTGGCCTCTTGACCGTGTCCCAATTAACTAAATGCATCTTTTTATCGTTACCTTTCCCACCTTGCCATAGGAAATTCCTGAGAAGGTTGGCAATCTGGTCCATGACATGTTTGGGGGCAAGGAGAAACGCAGCATGATAAATGGGCATAGCTGACAGCTGAGATTTTATGAGAATGGATTTGCCACCTTTAGTTAACCAATATCCTCCCCAGGCATCGATTTTGGATTTGATTTTGCTGATTATATGAGTCCATAGAGACCTCTTGTTCACCCCTGAGGAAATGGGAAGACCAAGATATCTGAAGCTGTCCCATTTAGCTTGACCTTTGAATCCGAGGATCTTCGAGATATTGGTGATCTCTTGCTGTTCAGTGTTCCAACTATAGATTTCTCTTTTTCTCTCGTTGATGAGAGCACCACTAACCCTGCAGTAACTTTTCAGCACATTATCGAAGACTTTCGCTATTCTGGTGGAAACGCCTCCGAGGAGCAAAGAATCGTCCGCGAAGAGGGCATGGTTTAGAGAAGTTGCTGCATTAGAAGGTTTAAGCCCCGGGAGGGAGTCAACGGTTTTTTCAACTGCTAGCTTTCTGCTGAGAGAGTCGGCCATGAGGATATATAGGAAGGGAGAGAGAGGGCATCCCTGCCTGATACCTCTCTGGGCTTGGAAGAAGTTGGTTGGATGACCATTGATGAGAGGGGCAATCCACGGGGATTCTATGCATGCTTTAATGAGCTGGACAAAATGTTGAGAGAATCCAAAATAAAGCAGGACTTTGCATAGGAACAAACGATTTACTCTATTGAATCCATTCGCCATGTCGAGTTTGATCAACAAACCTTTCTCGCCCTTAGATATTTCAAGGCCTTATATGACTCCTACACAAGTTGCCCATTAAATCAAGCTAGCTATTAAAAGTAGGTAAAAATGTTTGAAATAAAAGCATTTAATATCATAAAATCAAACTAAATGTTTGAAAGAAAAACATTATTGATCATTGATCATTTTATAACTTTAAGGCACATCATTGAAAAAGTTTGGGAGAAAAAGGAAGAAGTCTTTTGTTGCTTTGTTGATTTCAGACAAAGCGTTTGACTCGGTTCCCAGGGATAAGCTTTGGCATAGAATGGAGGAACTTGGGGTTCCTAAACATTTGAGAGCAAATGTGCATAGGCTGTATGAAGAGGTAAAAGTCAAAATTAGAACTTCAGCAAGCATTTCTGAAAGTTTTAGAAGCAATATCGGGGTCAAACAAGGTTGCCCACTGTCTCCTACCCTTTTTCGTTTATATATCAACAAGCTTGAGGAGTGGTTAAATTCACAAGGGGGTGATGGTATCTATTTGGGCAAGTTTGTTATAAGGCTTCTTTTGTATGCAGATGACCTTATTCTGATTGCTAAATCAGCTCTTGGTTTGCAAGAGCACTTACTATCCCTTGAACATTTTTGTAGAAGTGTGGGGATGCAAGTCAATATCAGCAAAATGAAAGTAGTGGTCTTCTCTAAGAAAAGAAAACATAACCAGCATAAGTTCTACTTTGAAGGCAACATTCTGGAAGAAGTTATGGATTACAAATACCTCGGAATTGACTTCAACAAAAATCTAAGC
The DNA here is from genome assembly GCA_031772625.1 of Pinus tabuliformis. Lineage (NCBI taxonomy): Eukaryota > Viridiplantae > Streptophyta > Pinopsida > Pinales > Pinaceae > Pinus > Pinus tabuliformis. The sequence goes on along the minus strand of CM062808.1, from coordinate 54,101,522 downwards.
TGGAATGGTTGTAGAAAGAAAAAAACTTTTGGGGGGTGGAAAGCATTTTATGCTTTTCAAAATAGGCGTAGAGAGGTAGAGTTATGGGACTGGAAAACCACTCAAACTATTTTTGGGCTTCTAGTGATTCTAATGATTCTCTGTGGTTGTGAATTATGGGCAAGCAGTACATTCGACATGTAAGTGAGACAGATTGAGAAAATTTAGAAGCGTTTGATTACAAACAAATTTAAGATTAAAAGTGCAGTTCCTTATGATATCTTGTTAAGTGAAATAGGGACTACTCCCATTGAAGCAATTGTTATGGTGTGAGTCATAAAGTATTTACAAAAAAATTGAGCAAATGGAAGAGGGTAGATGACCTAAGGTTGTCTTTAATGATAGATTGTGCAAGTGAAAAAAAAGTTTGATGCTACAAAATAACAAATGGTTTAGTAAATGGGGTATTTTCTTGAACGCGTGTCCCATAAACAACAAAGAGATAAAAACTTTTGTTATGGAAAAGTTCCACAAGCGTACTTGGATAAGGAGCTAGGAAGAAATAAAAATTACTATATTGAAGTGTTTAATCCCACTCACAGTCATCAACCAAAAGCATACATAGAGGCCAATATCTCTTGGAGAGCCAAAATTCTTATTGCTTAGTTAAGTACTACTTCTCATCAATTCCGTTGTGAAATAGGGCGCTGGAAAATGCCAAAGAAAGTGTGGGAGGAAAGAGTATGCATTTTTTGTTCTTCTGGAAAAGTGGAAACAGAAAAACATTTCATTCTAGAATGTGAGACCTTCAAAGACAACAGGGAAAGTTATGCAGATATGTTGGCAGCTAGCTCTTGGGATAATCTATTTAGCGAGGGGTTTGTTGAAAAGCTGGGAGCATTTATTTTGAAGCTTCGTAGAAAAAGGGCCGAATACATCAAGCAGATGAAGAAGGAATATGTCCCATAGGCTATCTTTAGCCTCGTGGACGTTAAAATAATTTCTTTCTTTTTTTCTTTCTTAAATGAACACATAATTAATCATGAAAAGACATGTTGACTTAGGGTCATACCAAAAAGCTATAGAGATTTGTAATGGAGGGGACATTATTTTTTCTTATCAATACTCATATTATTTTGAAATATGTTGTTAGTAAAGGAATAGTTAAATTTTAAGCATTTTATATTTTTATGAAAAAAACAATAAAAAAATCTTTATAAATATTGGGAGACTGTAAATAATTAATAGATTAGATAGGCAATAAATGTAAAATTGAGACTATAATATTAGTTCCAATTAGAAATCAATTTATGAAGGCAAAAAACAATTTCAATGATTTTTTTCATATATATAAATCCAACTCAAATGTTGATTATTTATCTCAAGAAGTTGTATTAACCTAGGAAGAGACTCAAATGTAGCAAGAGTTTAGAGGAAGAACTTAAGATACATTTTAAAAAATATCTCTATATTAACATAGGAAGTGATAGAATATGACAAATGTATTTGTTGGACTTTTTTGTAGTTACTCCAATAGTATTGGAGTCCTAATAGTAAGGTTTAAAGAACATTTTATTTAAGTAGTGACATAATAATTTTAAATGTTTTTCTTATATTAAGTAAATTATATATGTTAGTATTATATATAAAGTAGTTTCACATTAATATATATATATATATATATATCATAAAGTAAAAATGCCATTGTTAATTTTTTTCAAAAATTTGAGTAAACTTTGCAAATTATATTCAAAAGTTACACATTAATTAAAAGCCAAACATGACTTTGACACATTTACTTACAAATGAATTTTTCATAAATATTGAGATTTGATGTGTGTACTATTATGACAATTGTGTCATATAAAAAAATGATTTTTTATTTTTAAAATAAAATGTATTTTTCTCAAATCCTATTTATAACCCCATAAAATTAGTCATTTCATCTATATGAGACAATAATAAAATAAAAATAAAAATTTCAAATAATTTTCAAAAGAATTAGTTTAATAATTATTATTTTTGAAACTTTAATAAACTTTATAAAATCTTTTAAAAATTTTCAAAACTAACTGAAAGTCAAACAATTTTGACTATAAAATAATTACAATATAACTTGTCAATCAGTAGGTATAATAAATGATATTATTGATTGAAAACAACGACAAAGTAGAGTAATTACGCCGTAAGGCGTTTCCCTCTGAAATGAACTCCCCAAACTGTTGTCGTGTCAAAATATGTGCCATTCGATTTTGTTGTTAGACGATTGGGTAATCATTAGCCGTTGATTTGAATTGAGCAATGCCAGGCGCGACGGTTGTTACTCGGTCGTTGGATCCTGCAATAACTGTCAACTATCTTCCATACGAACCGTCAACCGTCTTAACATCCAGATGTGACGTATCAAATTACCAGTTTCTTGATTGTAGTGGCAGGGATTACCAAACAATTCATCGGGTACTCTACTTCTTCATTTAGGTTGTTAGATGATGGGGTCGCTTCCATTATGTCCTCAATGAATCAACGTCGTTTCCATTATCCGGCTGATGAATCAGCTGGGTGGTTGATCGTTTCATGGTCGAGGGATCATTTCTCCACGCCGCGCCGCGCTACTGTGAGAAAGGTAATATTAGTTTTTACCATGAAATGCCATTGAAATAACATTGATTTCCCTTCCCAATATATTTAGCATTTTTGGCGACACAATTTGAGTAGGTCAGATTTTATGGCCTAGGTATGAGCGATGGAGCAGCGAAGTAGCTTCACTAATTTTGCGTGATATTGGAGCAGTGGAGCAACGAGGTAGCTTTACTGGCTCTGCTCTAGATTTGAGCAGTGGAGCAACCACGTTACGATCCGATGACAACAACCGAATGGTTTTAGTGGTGTTATTAGTATGTTTTTGTGCCATTATTCAATCTTGTTTCAAACTTTTTATTTATATGTTTATGATATGTTTTGCATTTTGTAACCAGGTTTTCGATAGATTCTATGTCCATCAGGGCGTTAAAGAACATTGAAGAATCTGCGTATATCCCATGCCTGAGTACTCGACCCAGGAGGATCCACTTCAGCGTTTGGAATGGGGACAAATTAAAGTGGTCACCTAAGGAGGAAGGGTTAAAATAGATTGGCGCAAGACTTCGTTTGTGGCCTCTTACCAATCCGTGAATGCATGCAGGGATATGGAGATCCCTCCATTCAAAATCTTAACAATGCCACTGCCAATAATAACAACAATGCTAATTTTGATTTTAATTCATTGCATATTTTGCATGAAATGGCCATTCGATTTTGTTGTTAGACGATTGGGTAATCATTAGCCGTTGATTTGAATTGAGCAATGCCAGGCGCGACGGTTGTTACTTGGTCGTTGGATCCTGCAATAACTGTCAACTATCTTCCATACGAACCGTCAACCGTCTTAACTTATAAGTTTTTTCTTCATATTTTCAGGTATGCTTCTTTCGTTAATTTTGCGAGTCTGTAACTTGATCTTGCATTGTAAGTTTTGATTTACGCTGATATCAATAATATTTTGATCTATGAACAAGGTTTTTCTTCAGATTTTCAGGTTAGGCAGCTGGTATTTCGAAGGCAGAGGCGCATCTATTGCAGATCATTAATCCCATGCAGCAGATCAGTGGTTTTTTGGGCTCAAATTTGTAAGGTATGTATCGTAATATTGTACTTTTACCCCCCTTGCATGTGCATTAATTGCTAATGCTTGATAGAGGATTTCAATGGTGATTTTCGCGCCGGTAGTTCTGTTTTCTTGAGCATTTTCCATTTGCTCGAAAGTGCCTCTCTGAGATGGCCGAGGTTTTGTTCTGGTTTTGGTAGATATCGCTGGATTTTTTGTTTCTGGGTGTCGCAGTAGTCCAGCATTTGTTTGGGGTATGACCGCTGTTTTTAGCATAAATCAACTGGGATTTATATTCTTGTAGTTGCTTTTATTAATAGTAAATACTGCAATGGTTATAGAATGTAATCTCATTGGGTATTTTTTTGAGAGGGATCTGGCATCGCATGGTAACTATGTTATTACATGACAGCAGTTCTTTGGAGAAGGAAAAATGCTGAGCGGTGGGTTTCGTGTGCTGCATCTTGTGAGACCATTTCTTTCAATCTTACTAGAAGTCCAGACAGCCGAACGAAAAGTACCCTTTAGGGAGAAGGTTGTATTATATTTTAAACCCGTATATATTATATTAACGGTGTAAGGGGTTCCCTCTGAAATGAACTCTTCTCTGGTGTTAAGTGTCTTTGTTATGCATCGTCCGATCAAACGCTGGACGATTCAAATGTTTCCCTCCATTGATTGTTGGCAATTGACTCCTTGATTTATGCTTTCAACTAAATTTTTTAGTTCAACCATTTGAGCTTTTTATTGTACATTTAATGCAATTGGAGCCTTGACATCCACCGATCCAGATGTGACGTATCAAATTACCAGTTTCTTGATTGTAGTGGTAGGGATTACCAAACAATTCATCGGGTACTCTACTTCTTCATTTAGGTTGTTAGATGATGGGGTCGCTTCCATTATGTCCTCAATGAATCAACGTCGTTTCCATTATCCAGCTGATGAATCAGCTGGGTGGTTGATCGTTTCATGGTCGAGGGATCATTTCTCCACACCGCGCCGTGCTACTGTGAGAAAGGTAATATTAGTTTTTACCATGAAATGCCATTGAAATAACATTGATTTCCCTTCCCAAGATATTTAGCATTTTTGGCGACACAATTTGAGTAGGTCAGAGTTTATGGCCTAGGTTTGAGCGATGGAGCAGCGAAGTAGCTTCACTAATTTTGCGTGATATTGGAGTAGTGGAGCAATGAGGTAGCTTTACTGGCTCTGCTCTAGATTTGAGCAGTGGAGCAACGAGGTAGCTTTACTGGCTCTACTCTAGATTTGAGCAGTGGAGCAACCACGTTATGATCCGATGACAACAACCGAATGGTTTTAGTGGTGTTATTGGTATGTTTTTGTGCCATTATTTAATCTTGTTTCAAACTTTTTATTTATATGTTTATGATATGTTTTGCATTTTGTAACCAGGTTTTCAATAGATTCTATGTCCATCAGGGCGTTAAAGAACATTGAAGAATCTGCGTATATCCCATGCCTGAGTACTCGACCCAGGAGGATCCACTTCAGCGTTTGGAATGGGGACAAATTAAAGTGGTCACCTAAGGAGGAAGGGTTAAAATAGATTGGCGCAAGACTTCGTTTGTGGCCTCTTACCAATCCGTGAATGCATGCAGGGATATGGAGATCCCTCCGTTCAAAATCTTAACAATGCCACTGCCAATAATAACAACAATGCTAATTTTGATTTTAATTCATTGCATATTTTGCATGAAATGGCGAAGGATAGTCAGTGGTGCAGCATTGATTTTGGTGGCAAGAAATGACACAAGTTAACACTTATCGCATCAGTCCATGATGTCACATTCTAAGTGGTAATCAGTAATGTTTATAACGTGAACAAGTCAGCGAAAAATTGGTTTCTTAGAAATATGTTTGTGTGTTAAAAGCATATGTTTTTGAGGTTTTTATATGTACCTCATTTAATATTACAATCAGGCCCTATTCAAATATTGGCTAATCAATACAAAGTTTTGACTCCGTCGTAAGAGCGTGTTTTAATTTTAGGCGTAAGTGATATTTACCAAACCTCATAATTTTACCAAGAGTTTCGAGGTTCATACATTTTAATGTGTTACGGTAATGAGAAGGATTGTAACCATTTCATGTTCTATTTTATAACGCCCTATTTGTTAGAGGCAAAGGTGTGTAGCAGATAAATAAACAATATACACAGCAAATAAATCATGCACAAAAGACAACAGATTAACGTGGTTCACCCAACCAATCTGGGCTACGTCCACCAAACATAGGCATCGGCAATTCTTTATTATCAAACAGGAGATTACAAAATAATCAATTTCCTCACAAACTCTCACCAAAAAACAATCCGTATGGATACCTGTTTTATAGCTAGGAGAATCTAACTGCCTCATAAATCCTCTCACATCAAATATAGGATGCATTAACTCTCTCCCAACAACCTGGAGCTAATCTAGCAACAAATTCCTATTGTTGTCACACATTAGAGATTTTTGCCTATTTTGTGAAACAGAAAATCTCAACAATCTCCACCTTGACAACAATTAGCCTGATACCCTGTTTGTTTATTATTTTTATCTTTTCTGCAAGCCAAGAGAAGCCAAACACCAACGTAGCTTCTCTAACAAAACTGGTTTCGTGAACATGTCTGCACAATTCTCCTTTGTATGCACCTTTTCAAGAGAGACTCCCCTTTCAGTGATAACCTGTCTTACAAAATGGTACTTGATTGGTATATGCTTTGATTTACTATGATAGGCCGGATTCTTAGCCAAATGTATTGCACTTTGACTATCACAAAATAACTTGATGTTGTCCTGCAACCTACCAAATTCACCAAACAAACCTTTCAACCAAATCGCTTCTTTGCACGCATGAGAAGCAGCAATGTATTCTGCTTCAGTAGTGGATAAAGCAACAATGTTCTGCAACTTAGACATCCAACTAATTGCTCCACCTGCAAGAGTAAAGACATACCCTGATGTTGACCTTCTCTTATCCAATTCACCTGCAAAATCAGAATCAACATATCCGCAAACAAATTCACTACTCTTATTGTAAGTGATGCAATAACTACTTGTTCCTCTCAAATACCGAAGCACCCATTTCACTGCTGACCAGTGTTCTTTACCCGGATTTTCCATATACCTGCTGACAACCCCAACTGCATGTGAAATATCTGGTTGCGTACACACCATCGCATACATTAAACACCCTACTACATTAGCATATGGAATTCGAGACATAAATTCCTTTCTTCATCTGAATTAGGACATAAACGCGAAGAAAGCTTGAAATGGGAAGCGAAAGGGACTGATACAGGCTTCACATTATTCATACCAAACCTCAAAAGTATTTTCTCAATATACTTTTGTTGTGATAGCCATAGCTTACCATTGCTCATGTCTCTGAAAATCTCCATGCCCAAAATCTGTCTTGCTGCTCCTAGATCTTTCATATCAAATGTCCTTGCCATCTGAGCCTTCAACCTGTTGATTTCTTCTATGCTTTTGCTTGCTAAAAGCATATCGTCAACATACAATACTAAGATAATGAATATGCCATTTTTAAATTTCTTAAAATAAACACAATGATCATATTCACTTCTAACATATTTCTGACTCAACATGAAAGAATCAAACTTCTCATACCACTGTCGAGGCGACTGCTTCAGGCCATATAATGACTTCTTGAGCCTGCAGACAAATTTCTCATTGCGATGCTGAACAAACCCTTCCGGTTGTTCCATATAAATTTCCTCATCTAAGTCTCCATGTAGAAATGCAGTTTTAACATCTAACTGCTGCAACTCTAAATCAAGCAAAGCCACTAATGCTAACACAATTCTAATTGAAACAATTTTAACCACTCGTGAAAAAATCTCATGAAAGTCAATGCCAGCTTTCTGAGAAAACCCTTTTGCAACCAGCCTCGCTTTGTACCCGTCTTCCGTATCATTCACACCCTGTTTCAGCTTGAAAACCCATTTACACCCCACAGTTTTCTTGTCTTTCGGAAGCTCAACCAGATCCCATGTGCCATTCTTACCTAAGGCCATCATTTCGTCCTTCATGGCTGCTTTCCACTTATCACTTTTCGAACCTTCTATTGCTTCCTGATAGCACAGAGGTTCATCGTCATTAGCAGTAAATGCAACAGAAGTGACATAATCATCATACCTTCTCGGTGGCTGTTTGATTCTTGTAGACCTCCTTAAGGATGTTTCTGGCGCTTCCTCGATTGGCTGACTACCATCTGTAGGAACTTCTTGATGATCAGTATCTGAGACCTGTTCATGATCTAAACCTGAACCCTGTTCATGTTCTGATTCTGAAACCTGTTCATGACTAGTATCTGAACTATGGTCATCATGACTATCATTAGAAATGCTATCAAACTGAATGTGCTGAAAGTCAGATACATCATCCTGTTTCAATCTACTATCTACATCTAACTGTACAAGAGAGGATTCATTAAACTTTACATCTCTGTTGATGATGATTTTGCGGGTAGTAGGATCCCACAATCTATATCCCTTTTTTCCAACACCATACCCAACAAAGATATACCTTTTAGACTTTGGATCTAATTTAGTTCGCTGATGTTTAGGCACTAGAGCATATGCATCACAACCAAACACTCTGAGTTTAGAATAGTCACAAGGGTGTCCTTTCCATACCTCTTGAGGAATCTTGCAGCCTATCGCCATCGATGGAGATCGGTTTATCACATAACAAGCTGTTGCCACCGCTTCCGTCCACAACTCCTTTTGCAACCCAGCGTTACTCAGCATACTCCTTGCTCTCTCTAGAAGAGTCCTATTCATGCATTCAGCAACTCCATTTTGCTGAGGAGTATAAACCGTGGTCTTATGTCTCTCGATCCCTGCATCCTTGCAATAGCTGTCAAACTCCTTGGAAGTAAACTCACCACCATTGTCAGTTCTTAAACATTTTATTGTTCTACCAGTGTTGTTTTCTACCAATGCTCTAAACTGCTTGAAAACTGAAAAAACATCAGACTTCCTTTTCAACATGTAGACCCACACTTTCCTAGAAAAGTCATCAATAAATGATACAAAATAAGACGAGCCACCATATGAGGTTGTAGGAGCTGGACCCCAAACATCTGAATGGATATAATCAAGTATGCCTTTACTAGTATGTTTTCCTATTTTAAACTTTTGTTTACTTTGTTTTCCAAACAAACAATGCTTACAGAAATCTAACTTTCTAGACTTTAGATTTGGAAGTAACTTGCGATCAGCCAAAATTTTTAACCCTCTTTCACTCATATGCCCCAATCTTTGATGCGATAAGTGAATGGAACTACTGTCATGTTCAGACACCGTAGACACATAATCTGACCCTGTACTTCCTTCTAACTGAAATAAATTTCCTATCTTCTTAGCTTCCATAACTAGTAAAATACCTTTGTAAATTTTCATTACTCCACCTTGAATTACAGTTTTATATCCATTTGAATCAAGTGCTCCTAATGACATCAAATTTTTCCTTAAATCTGGTACATGCCTCACATCAGTTAACATTTTAGTTGTCCCATCAAACATTTGCAGTTGTATACTCCCAATTCCCACAATATTACATGTTACATCATTACCCATGTACACAACACCATCATCAATTGATTTATATGTCTTAAACCAGTCTTTATGAATACACATGTGGTTTGATGCACCGGAATCTAACAACCAATGTTTACCATGATTTGACACATTAACTGATAATACTTCATCACTCATACCTGAACCTGATGCCGAACCTGTATCTGTCGTATTTGCCTCCTTCTTCTCTGTCGAAGAATCTGCTTTAGAAGTTTGCTGCTGTCACTTCCAGCAGTCCTTCTTTAAATGTCCTGATTTGCCACAAAACCAACACTTTACCTTACTCTTCTTCCCTTTCGACTTTGAACGTGAGTCGCTCGGCCTACTGGAGCGTCTTTCTTTCGAACGACCTCTAACCATCATAGCTTCTGATGTAGAGGTTTCTGAATGCGACCTTCTCCTTGTTTCTTCCGATAATAAAGATGCAACTGCATCATCAAACTCAATAGTTTTTGATGAACTAAGACTTATAGAAGTAACAAAATGATCCCATGATTCAGGCAACGAGCACAATAAAGTAATAGCTTTATCCTCGGATTGAATTTTTACTTCTATACTTTGTAATTGCACCAGAAGAGTATTAAAAGCATTTAAATGAGCAGTAATCGATGTACCTTCCTTCATTCGCAAACTGTACAACTGTCGCTTCAGGAGAATCCTATTGGTTAAGGATTTGGTCATGTACAGTTTCTTTAGTTTCGTCCACAAACCAGCAGCTATTGTCTCCGACATGATATTAAACAGGACATCATCAGCCAGACACAGTCGAATAGCACTGGTTGCTCTTTCATCCATCTCGGCCCATTCACTATCTGTGATGTTGTAAGGCTGTTTGGATTTGCCCAACAACGCCTTTGCCACACCATGTTGGACAAGCAAATCGTACATCTTCACCTTCCAGATCTCGAAATTATTTTTGCCATTAAACTTCTCAATTTCAAACCGGGCACTCTGAGTTTTCGCCATCTTGTATCAACCAAAAAAAATAATCTCCAAAACCAACTGTTAAAGACCAGAAATTAAAAAAACAGTGTATATCTTAATTTTAAGCAACACTCCAAATTCGTGCTCCAACTAAACAATTTCCAGATTTATCTCTGATCTTTAAATAACAGAAGTTATTCTTTAAAAAAACACTGCCTATGCCTTACTGCCCTTTAAGCGCTGGTTCACGACAGATTTCGTGTTAACATTACCGTCACTTTCCATTCTTTTCATCTTAGTAAATAAAATTTGGAGCGCAGATCTTAATATTATCGATATTACAAACTTTATTTCTGTTATACACAGTTCAAATGAAACAAGTTTTGTTTTGTTTTGTTTTTTTTGTGTTGTCAATATCAAGTCGCATCTCCAAAAAACACGATTTTACAGAACAAACCATGGCATAGTTGTAATACCAACACAGCAGTACGCACCAGCGTTGATTATATATAATGTTTACCTCCACGCCGCAATGGTTACCGTTTTGTTGTGCTCAGCGTAAGACCTCCACGCAACGCACCAGTCACATACGCACCAGCAACAATACTCACCAGCGGAATACTCCACGCACGCACCAGGTATATAACACATATGCACCAGCTGCCCGCCTTTGGATCCGCACCATTCAATCACTCCGCACGGGCATAGCACGCAGGTCCACGGCTTAACACGCAGGTTTGAATAAATCGTCCTCCACGCAGCAATTGACCAGCAACGCACCAGCAAGGTTTACACAGCCAACGCTCCACAGCCACAACGCAGTTCCACCGACCCGTCACCCCTCCGTTGCGCACTCCTCCAACCTCGCTCTGATACCACTTGTTAGAGGCAAAGGTGTGCAGCAGATAAATAAACAATATACACAGCAAATAAATCATGCACAGAAGACAACAGATTAACGTGGTTCACCCAACCAATCTGGGCTACGTCCACCAAACATAGGCATCAACAATTCTTTATTATCAAATAGGAGATTACAAAATAATCAATTTCCTCACAAACTCTCACCAAAAAACAATCCGTATGGATACCTGTTTTATAGCTAGGAGAATCTAACTGCCTCATAAATCCTCTCACATCAAATATAGGATGCATTAACTCTCTCCCAACAACCTGGAGCTAATCTAGCAACAAATTCCTATTGTTGTCACACATTAGAGATTTTTGCCTATTTTGTGAAACAGAAAATCTCAACACTATTGTCATGACCCTACTTGATAACAAATCGTAAACACAATTTACATGTTTAATCCCGCATTCACCGCATTATTTTCCAAATTTCAAAATATATATAACATACTATTATGAATTTTAATGATGTCTTAGGCATTCTCCCTTTGCCAACAAACGAAAGAAAATGTGAATGTTGGCAGAATTACCATGGAAATTAAAAGTTTATTCAAAATAATATAAAAATAATGTTAATTATATGATATTTACCATGTAAATTTTATAACAACTGTCAATATTTTATAAAATTATAATATAATATTCACATACATCATTTTTATTTTCAAGTATATTTTATATTAGTGTATACATTGTGTATTATAATATTATCTAGTGAAGTATTTATTTGTAAGAAGAAATTTTAATTAAAAAAAAAAAAAACAAAATAATTATAATTTTATTTTAAATTATTGTTATTAATTGTAAAAAAAATTAAGATATTAGTCAAATATATAGATATTTAAAAAACATGTAACAAGATTTTTAACTATGAAGATTCACCTCTATTTTACTTTGGAAAATCTTAATCTATAAAGAGACTTTGTTATAATACTATAGGTCAATACCATGGCTTCCTAATACCACATATGCATAAACCATAACATATATTGATATGACACATGTTCATTTGACATTTTTTGCAATTAATCAATTTAATCAAAAGCACATAACTACTTTTGAAATAAATCACAACTTTTGCTCTATAACTATTACTAAGAGTATTTTAAAACATTCTATGGAGATTAAATCCTTACCCATCATCTAATAATTATTGATAATTAAATTGTAACCTGGAAAACCTATTGTAAAATATATACATCTATAAACGTAATTAGTACTTCTAATAGAGTTGAACTATAACACATTTAAATAATTTAATTTCATCATCCAAATTTTAGGAACATATGATTTTGACTATATATTTATATAAAAAAGTATAAACAAAATAAAAATAGTTATAAAATTGACACATTCAAAAATCATCAACAAAATAGAAAACAAAAATATAAATAAAAGGGAAAATAAAAATATAATAATATTCATAGCATTATGTAAATGTTTTGTAGAATATTTTATTATCAAAAAATGGAGAAAGAAAAATAATAAGGTAATTTAAATTTCATGTTATGGTTTTTTAAAACTTAATGATATATTTAATAATACATTTATAGTCATAGATTTTGTTCGTCAAGGTTCTCTCGTAGCCATGGCTAAGGTTCTTGTGTAAACAAATAAGGCACATGAAACTTGTGTAGGTAGCTTAAGTTATGCTATTATACAATGTTGTAAGCTTTTATTTAGCAAACAAATGTTGATTGTTTCCATTATAGTTGCAAGAATGGTGGTGCTATTTTATTACATTCAAACCCCAGGTTTTTCTGCAATAAATCACCCTGACATTGTTTTTATTTCTTATTTCAGGCGTCAACTTGAGAAGATCATTCTTGACAAGAATGAAGACACCATGAGCAAGATGGGTGAAATTTTAGCTTGTGGTATTTTAGATACAGGTGGTTGGAATGTCTCAATTAAGTTGTCATTTAGGACTAAGCATGACAAAATTACTGTTGATGTTGTTATGGCAGTATTTACTCAATTTTGGTATTGGTATCCACTTCTATATTTTTTTGAGCTATGGATGAGGGAAACATTTATGGTGAAGAAGGACCCATGAAAAACCCAAAATCTAGTGATAAGGAGGGGAAAGCAATGCAGGTAATTTCCACCTGTAACTTGATTCCATACTTTTACAAGTTCTCAACATAAATGGGATATTTTTATTAAATGGAAGTGCATAAGTCAACATCTCTTTCTAGATTTTGTAGAGCTCCTTTACCATTCATTGACATGTTATTATAGTTACAAGGTTATTTGTCAAATTTCATATCATAGCTATTTTAGTCTTGTCACCGTTTATTGGTCATTTCCCATTTCATATCTATGATATCTTTGTATTATTTCCACCTTATTGTATGTAATGGTTTTCTCTTCAGTGAAAATGGGCACAAAGTTTCTGTAGCCAAAATTTAAGTTTATTTCACATGCGAAGCCCTCATTATATGAGTATCCTCATCCTACAACACCTCCAACATAAAATTCTATAGTAAAATTGCCAACTGTTGTTTTGTATCTATTAGCAAAGGCTAAAGTGAGAACAAAGAAAGAAACATATCAAAAAACTGCTATGGATGAGGAAAACATTTCTGATGAAGCAAGACCCATGAGAGGCCCAAAATCTAGTGATAAGGAGGGGGAAGAAATGTAGGTAATTGCCACCTACAACTTGATTCCATACTTTTACAAGTTCTTAACGTAAATGGGATATTTTTATTAAATGGGATATTTTTATTAAATGGCAGTTCGGAAGTCAACATCTTTTTTTGGATTTTGTAGAGCTCCTTTACCATTCCTTGAACTGTTATTATAGTTGGAAGGTTATTTGTTAAATTTAATATCATAGCTATTTTAGTCTTGTCACCACTTATTTGTTATTTCCCATTTCATATCTATGTTATCTTTGTCTTATTGTCACCTTATTATATGTAATGGTTTTCTCTTTAGTGAAAATGGGCACAAAGGTTCTGTACACAATATTGTAGTTTAGATCTACGAATGGAGTGTATCACACCAGTGTTGTTTATGGTCATAGTTGTATTGAGAAAATCAGGGTCAATTTAACATTGTTATTTAAAGTTTATTGCTCCTTAATTTTATGATCATGGGCTTCTTCTCAATTTGGTTGCCTACATAACCCACTCTTCCTCTATGCTTATTCAAGTTAATTTCATTTTTGTAGGTGGATATTACATCTGAAAGGAAAGCTCAAGCCGAGCCATTTTGTGAAAATCTCTCAACTCTTGCTTGAGTTGCTCCAGTGCAAGAAAAGTATATTGAATTTTTTTAAGGGAGTAGATATGTGCACATTAAATTAATTCCTTGAAGGTTTGTTGGAGCTAGCAAAACATGCAAAGTTGGAACCACATTGAAGTGGACCATATGTGCAGTTGTCCAACATCTATGTTGTCGCTGGTAGATGAGATGATAAAGCCAATATTATAAAGGTGATGAAAGACAAAGGGGTGAAGAAGGAAATGGGACACAACTAGATCAAGATTAAGAATGAGGTGCATACATTCAACACACCTAAACACTCTTTACTTAGATAGTGCAATTTCTAGAGAGGATTTTGGCATAAGTATGGCCTTGCTTATAGTTGGAACTACGAGTGAAAAGGGCAGTGAGACACTTGCATATGCACATGGTACTCAACATGGAATGATTATTAGGTATTGGTGGTTACTTACGTCTGAAATTTGAAAAATATTTCATTTGAAAATATTATTCGAAGATTTATTTTTCCTTATCTAATTCAACTCAATTTGAAACTTTCCACCAGATTTTAATATGTCCATTTGTAAACAATTATGTACAAGGATCTGGTGCTTGAAATATCATTAACTGTATATGGAAGAGGAGAATAGGTAGATATACTTATAGAACAAATGACTCGTGATTAGTATCCAATTCTATGATATGGTGTGATTTATGCTCTTGCCCTCCCATACAGGGGCACATCCAATAACAAATCCATTCATCATCTATTGCACTTCGTTGTTTTTGATGTTAGTGATGATGTGAGAAGAACTGCGGTGCTAGCACTTGGATTTGTTTTATACTCTGAACCTGCGAAGGTTTATGTGCTATCTTACAGTGTACCATGTTTTTATTATTAAATCAATTTTAGACTTGATTTGTTATGAATTTTGTACTACAACTTGGTGGAGCATTTGGCTCAAAATTGTAAGAATAGTAACAAGGGGGTCAGTATATGCTCTTTTGCTCCTTTATGATGGTGCTAAATCAAACTCTGCAAATTTAAGAGACCACATGAATAGTTTCTTTACTGTCTGAGTCATATAATCCACATGTCAGATATGGAGGAGCCTTGGTTGTGGGTCTATCGTATAGACACATAATTAAGTGAGGCCATTTTGCTGCTGGAACCATTAACATCAAATGTGGTAGAGTTTGTTCGTCAACGTGCCCTTATAGCCAATGGATATGGTTCCGTGCAAACAAATGAGACACGTGAGCCTCGTGGTAGGTAGCTTCAGGTATGCTATTATACAATATTGTAAGATTTTATTTAGAAAACAAATATTCATTGTTTCCATTGTAGTTGCAATTCTATTGTTATTTTTTAATGCAAAGTTGATTTCTACCACTACTACTATAACATGACTATTACCAATTAAATTGTTCATAGAAAACTTACAATTTATTCCCTTTATCTAATACTATTTGATATTGTTTTTATTTATTTCTTTATTTTTCTTACACTTATACAATTATCTTATAACATAAATTATGCACATAGTTAAACCTATAATATTCAAATTTCTTTGAAAGATCTTTCATACCATCCATCTCTACATACATTTGAATATAGTTTATTATTAATTATCATGCAATTTAGTTTGTTAGCAAATATAGCATGAAAATTATATTTTAAATATGGAATTATAATTTAATGTCTCTTCACCTTAGTTGTTGTTAAACTTCAACCTCTCTTTGGTTGCCAACATCCTTATTAGTTCCCAAAGGATCATTTTCTTCTCATTTGTCACATTATGTGGCATGACCATATATATTAATGAGTTTGATAATGCACAATATACCCTATATATTTACCTCATATACATATCATGTAACATTATCCATATCATTTGGCCCCGAAGAAGAAAGAGTGATTCAATTTTTCTAGGCGCTAAAAATCTCAACAAATAATCAAGTTGAATTTCTTGTGCTTTGGAGGGTTTTGAAAATGGCTTCCTCTAGAAGTCTTCACCAATTATCACTTTTTGGAGACTCTATGATAGTCATCCAACAAGTGATTAAACTTCAAGGAAATAATGAGCAGTTACTTCGCACAGATCTACATCGAATAATGCTAGCTACGGACAAATGTGATCATATTGAATTCTTCCACGTCAAGAGAAACCTAAATAAGGAAGTCGATGTCTTCGTCAATTAGGGAGCACAACTAGAATAAGGAATATTAAACATAATTGACAATATAATATTTTTTTCTTAGAATAAATTATTTGGTAGAATTCATTTGTAGCCTTTGCACTTGCAAGTAGATTTTACATTTGGCATTAACACAAACTAATCTGTCTTGGGTTTGCAATGTATGTCAACTTTTACAAACATAAATTTACCAACTCTTATACTGTTTAGCTAGGAAATTAATACTATGTATCCTTTTAAAGTTGCTTTTTGTAATATGTTAGACAACATTATAACTGGCCTAGAAGGTTAGCCACTACACATTGCTTCCTTATGTCGGCAAAATGGCCCTTGAGAGGTTTGTCACTAGAAAAAACTCTTTGCAATTTAGTTTTAGCAATTAATACTTAGCATTTGTTTTGATGTGCTTCCTTCAAAGTTAAACATTATAAGTGCTTGGAGAGGTGTGAGAGGTGAACCACTAAGCACAACTGAGAGCATAGATTTCTCCAGATCAGAAATGCCTAATTATACAATCCCTTCTAAATTAAACATATCAATCTCAATTTCATCATAAAAATAATAAATATTTAAACATAATAATTATAATCGCTTTAGAATCATCTCGAAATCCACTGGCCACCTCCAACAACTAGAAAAATTAAATCGTGCTCTGAACCAATTATCGAGTAGTATAAATGCAACTCTTGGGAAATGTTTACTACAACTAGCCCTATCATATAATATGTTCACAGGGCACATACCTCATGAAATTGAGGGTCTCCATTCATGTAGGCCTAGGTAAGCCTCTTGTAAAGTTAAATTAGTTTATTACCTATTTTTTTATGCAATAATTTATGTTGCAAAGGAACAGTTCCAAACTAGACAACATCTACATCATATAACATATCACATCTCTCTTCATCTATGTTCTTCTTTCATATGCCACCAACGTATCATGTTTCACTAGAGAAGGCCTCTTTTCCTAGTTTGTTTTGAGAAGACAAGGCATGTATTATGTGGATTAAAATTTGGAGGAGTGGGAGCATGGGATAAGGTGGTTTCTTCTTCATATCGCCAATCTTTCCTACTACTCCCATTCCTATTTCCTTCACTATACATCCCTTCTTTGCAATGAGTCTCTGTACTAATATGAAAATTTTGGATCTTAGTTTTACAACAGTAGATGGTTTATTTTTGGCTATTATAGCGACTCATGCCAAAATGCTCAGGCATTTGAGCTTGGTAGGGTTTTTTGTGTGGTAATTTATTGAGATATAGAATGCACAACTTTGATTTTGGTTGGCTGATGCTAATCTTGTTACATATATGATTTTAACATGTTAACTTCTACTATAATTTCATTCCATTCTTTGAATTAATTTTTATTAATCTAATATTCTTGGATTAGGATGCCAATTAGTGTATATATGGTGATATGTGGTCTTAAGATGAGAAGTCTTTTACACTCAATAGAAATTTCATTATTCAATCATATAAGGAACGAAAAAGAGGTTGCCACAAAATGTATATTGAGATTAACCATTTAGATTTAAAATAGATAATGTATATTCAAATGATGAAACATTCAATAAAGTACTCTCTTAATTCTAGAGAAAGTAATTTTTTATTTTTTATTTTTTATTTTTATTTTTATTTTTATTATTATTATTTTTTTTTTTTTTTTTTTTTTTTATTATTTTTTTTTTTTTAATTTTATTTTATTTTATTTTTTATTTTTATGTCTAGCTGAATCGGTAATGACAGTGGTATCGTACTTGTGTTACACGGGGTCGAATCCCGCTGGCTGCCACTATAACTGTTGAAAATGCAACAAGATGATGGAGCTTAGTGGAAAGGAGTCGCCTTCACTAAGTGGGCCCGCAGGCTATTTTTGGCGCAAAGTCTATTTTTAGACATATGGATCATGGTCTATGAGTTGCAGGATGCTATTTGTGGATGATTGGTCATGTTGGTAAAAATAGATGGACTTCTATTTTTAGACATATGGGCGGAGTCTATTTTTAGACTGCCAGGCTAAAAATAGAACAGTCGAATATTATTAGCTCTTAATAATATTTGGACTATAAACATTATCTTATCCTCTTGGAGCACTTCAGTTCGAGCTACGGATGTGGCACATGCAACTGCCAGAAGGAAATACGATTTTCTTATGGGTCAGTTGAGCTATTGCATGATGGACTTCAGTTAGAACTCAAGTGATTGAGTTTGGTGGAGTTGATTGAGGAGTTGATGGAGTTGTGTTCAGTTTGACTTGGTTGAACTAGTTGTATTTAGTCTAACTGCAGAATACACTAGTGATGAGTGATGTGAATTAATTATTAATTAATTCACTAATTATTAACTCATAAAGCAACTAAAGAATACATCAGTTAACTCAGTGCATGGACAGTTCAGTGGAGACAGGTGTTAGAGGTGGAGACTACTATCAGTTGTGACTATAGCTGTGCATGAGATTTGCACAATCAGTGATTGAGATTGCCAATGAGGATTGCGCAGTACAAGCCAAGGAAAACGAGCTTGGATCATTCCTATTCTTGCTTTGGATTGCGCAGTAGAGGCAGGCAGACAACGGAGGAGATTTGAACCTGTGACTTGATTCAGATCTAAGCTAGTTTGTCTGTAGCAGGTGGAGATGGTACTGAGTACTTGTGAGGAGTATTGACTATGTATTGTTACATGTTCTCTATCATTATAATATACAGATAGTTGGGGGTTTTCAGCTGTATTCTTTCCCCAGTTACATACTGTGTTGATATGTGTTATTGATGTGTTTTAATGTGCGCATGCGAATGTTTTGATTCTGCAAATTGATGATCAACGTAGAGGAGGTTATGTATTATGCATGCATTCCGCAAATAGTGTATAATCGGGATAATCTCTGTGAATAAGTGTCATATTATTCAAAATTTCTACATGGTATCAGAGCAGAGTTGATCATCAGATCTATTATTCAGAAAGTGATTACATTTTATTTCTTCAGGCAGAGTCTGTAATCGGGCCAGGTGGCCTCTGGATTCATCCTTCTTTTGGAAGGTGAGATATCCGGTAAAAGCCCATACTGTCAATCTCTGTACGAGAAATACTTTATTCTCACGAATTTTAGATCAGAAGCGGTTGAGTTTTGAGCTGGTGGAATTCGAATTTGCAGCAATGTTTTCTTGGTGTCGAAGTTGAAATGTCTTTCAACGGATTGCGATTGGAGTATGCTCTCGAGGGCAGCTCGAATTATATTGCATGGAAAAACAGGATGGAGGCGGTGTTAGATGACAATGGGCTGAAGGAGTTCATAGAGGCTGAGGTCCCAAAGCCTACTGATGCTGCTCACGTTGAGGTTTGGCAAAAGAAGACAGCAAAGTGTTGAAGGATTCTGTTGGAGGGAGTGAAGGATCACATTGTGTCTAGCCTGCATGGAAAGGCTTCTCCATACTTGATGTGGAAAGCGTTGACAGATTTATTCCAAAGCAAGAGCGACCAGAGGAAGTTGGCGCTCAAGGATAAACTTAGAAACATTAAGTGTGAGAAAGGAGCAAGTATGCCCAAGTATCTCACGAAGTTCACCCAATGCAGGGATGAGCTGGGAAGTGTGGGGGTGACTGTCGATGATGAGGACTTGGTGAGCTTGGCTCTTCTTGGTCTTCCGAAGAGTTGGCATTCCTATTAGGACTCTGTCAATGGTCGGGAGAAATTGCCAGGATGGGAGAGACTTTGGTCAGATCTTGTGCAAGAGGAGATTAGGCGGAATACCAGGGACGGATCTTCATCAAAGGTACCTGATGAAGAAAATTGCGCTTTGGCTGCCAAAGCAAAGAAGGGGAAGAACAAGAAAGCTTCTCATTTCGGTGCGAAAGGGAAGAAGCAAGACATGTCCAAGGTGAAGTGCTTTCACTGTCACCAGCACAGACATTATGCCACAAATTGTCCGCATAAGAAGAAAAATAAGCAAGCTGCTGGATCTACAGCAGGAGAGACCTTAGCCTCGCAGTTTGAGCTGGATTTTTCATTGATCGCATGCTTGGTATCAAGTGTGATGGGATCGGTATGGTTCTTGGACAGTGGTGCGTCTTTTCACATGACAGGAGATCGAGATTTGTTTTCTGATCTGGAGGAGAAAGATCTTGGAGTGCACATCGAGATGGGCGACGATGGTAGATACAATGCGACCGATATTGGTATCATTTCCTTTGAGAGGGAGTCTGGTAAACCCTTCGTATTGAAGGAAGTGATGCATGTTCCAGGATTGAAGAAGAATCTTATCTCTGTGGCGATGTTAGAAGACAAGGGATATGGTGTTGTTTTCAGCGAGGGAAAGGCTTTCTTGCGCAGTAAGACAACTGGAGAAACCCGGAAGATAGGGGTTTGAGTCAGGAACCTTTATCAGTTGCATGTAGATGGCTGCGCAACAATGGCATGCAAGGTAGAAGGATTGGTGAGCCGGGATGATGGCGAGCTGTGGCATAGGAGATTGGGCCACCTTCACCATGGAGCCTTGAAGATACTGCAACAGATTACTACTGGGCTTCCTAAAGGCACTCTTGCGCAGTCAGATCAGTGCAAGGGGTGTACTTTGGGAAAATTTGTGAAAGCCACCTTTCACGAGAAGGATAGTCACACCACGACGATCCTTGAGAGAATTCACACAGACGTGTGTGGACCTTTCTCAGTAGCTTCGACAACAAAGCACAGGTACTATGTGATCTTTGTTGATGATTTCTCTCAAAAGTGCTGGATCTTCTTCATGTAGAAGAAGAGCGAGACATACTCAAAGTTCTGTGAGTTCAAAGCACTGGTCGAGAAGGAATCGGGGAAGAAGGTGAAGGCTCTTAGGAGCGACAATGGTGGTGAATTCATCTCTGGCGAGTTCAAGGACTTCTGCAGCGCAGAAGGGATTCGAAGAGAGCTCATAGCTCCCCATAACCCACAACAGAACGGGGTTGCTGAGCGGAAGAACAGAACGATCGTGGGTGCTGCACGGGCAATGTTGCATGATCAGGGCCTACCCCTTCACTTGTGGGTGGAGGCATGCAATATTGCAGTATATGTGCAGAACCGTTGTCCTCACAGGATACTTGGCATGAGTACACCCGAGGAGGCTTATTCTGGTAAGAGGTCTGATATTTCCCATTTGAGGATTTTTGGTTCTAACATTTACATGCATGTGACGAAGGATGCCAGGAAGAAGCTGGAGCCGACCACAGATGAGGAGCTATTGTTCCTAAGGATGAGCTTCAGGACGTGGATCAGTCACAAGATGAAGTTCATGGAGTGGAAGAGACCACTCATGCAGTGCCAACCATCAGAGGGCGAAAGCGCACTACAGAAGCTGAGCGACTGGCTCAAGATGCAGAGAAGGTTGTAGGACCACCTACAGGACAACGCAGACAGAGACAGTCACCTGATCGGTACACTGGATACATGGCTCTTATGAGAAAATGTGTTGTGACTGAGCCATCCTCTTTCGAGGAAGCTATGGAGGATCCCGTATGGGTAGATGCCATGGTGGAAGAGTATGATTTGATTGTCAGAAACAGTGCATGGGAGATTGTCCCAAGACCAGAGGGGAAATCAGTGGTGAGTTCAAGATGGATCTACAAAGTGAAGCAGGCAGCTGACGGGAGTGTGGAGAAGTACAAGGCAAGATTTGTTGCCCGAGGCTTCTCATAGATAGAGGGGATCGATTATGAGGAGACCTTTGCACCTGTGGCAAGGTATTCTTCCATATGGACGATTCTTGCTCTCTCAGCGCAGATGGGGTGGCACATTCATCAGATGGATGTGAAGACTGTGTTCCTCAACGGAGTCATTGAGGAGGAGGTGTACATAGAGTAGCCCGAAGGATTCAAGATCTTCAGCAGCGGGTCGCATGTGTGCAGGCTCAAGAGAGCGTTGTATGGGTTGAAACAAGCACCACGTGCTTGGTACACACAGATAGACAGTTATTTCACGGACTTGGATTCTCAAAGAGTGAGGCGGATCCTAACCTATACCATATTGTGGTGGAGGGTAAGTTGCTTATCATTGTAATTTATGTAGATGATTTGATTTTGACGGGAGATGAGCTGTCGATACTTTCATGCAAGGATGATCTTGCTAGAGAGTTTGAGATGAAGGACTTGGGCCTCCTTCATTATTTCCTGGGATTGGAAATTTGGTAGCGCAGTGATGGACTATTTGTTTCTCAGGGTAAGTATGCTCAGGAGATACTGGAGAAGTTCAACATGCATGGCTGCAAGCCTGTTGATACTCCTCTTCTTGGAGGTTGGAGGAAGGAGGATGCTACTTCAGCAGAGGTAGTGGATGCCACTGTTTATCGACAGTTGGTGGGGTCGCTTATGTATCTGGTCAATACACGACCCGATATATGCTATGCTGTTAACCAGCTTTCACAAGCTATGGTTAAGCCAACCAAGCTCTTCTGGAAGGTAGGCAAGCATGTATTGTGTTATCTTAGAGGCACATCGGGATATGGATTGTGGTACAGACAGGAGGATGAGGTGAAGCTATGTGGCTTCACGGATGTAGATTGGGCAGGGAGCCCAACGGACAGAAAGAGCACATCTGGAGGGATTTTCAGTATCGGGTCGACAACAGTTTCTTGGTACAACAGGAAGCAAAGATCCGTGGCACTCAGTTCAGCAGAGGCCGAGTATATGGCAACAAGTTTGGCTGCATGCGAGGCTATATGGATGAGGAAGATCCTGGTCGGGTTGTTCAAGTCACACTTGGAGCCTACAGTGATTTATTGTGATAACCAGAGTTGCATTAAACTCTCGGCTAATCCAACATTTCATGAAATATCCAAGCACATTGACGTCAGGTACCATCATATCAAAGATTGTGTGCAGTGGAGAATCATGTTACTTTCATACATTCTAACGGAGGATCAGATGCTGATATCTTGACGAAGGCGCTCACCAGGAGCAAATTCGAATACCACCGAGGCAGGATAGTGGTTGCAGATAATCCATATCTTGTTAAGAGGGAGTGTTGAAAATGCAACAAGATGATGGAGCTTAGTGGAAAGGAGTCACCTTCACTAAGTGGGCCCACAGGCTATTTTTGGCGCAAAGTCTATTTTGAGACTATGTCTATTTTTAGACATATGGATCATGGTCTATGAGTTGCAAGATGCTATTTGTGGATGATTGGTCATGTTGGTAAAAATAGATGGACTTCTATTTTTAGACATATGGGCGGAGTCTATTTTTAGACTGCCAGGCTAAAAATAGAACAGTCGAATATTATTAGCTCTTAATAATATTTGGACTATAAACATTATCTTATCCTCTTGGAGCACTTCAGTTCAAGCTACGGATGTGGCACATGCAACTGCCAGAAGGAAATACGCTTTTCTTATGGGTCAGTTGAGCTATTGCATGATGGACTTCAGTTAGAACTCATGTAATTGAGTTTGGTGGAGTTGATTGAGGAGTTGATGGAGTTGTGTTCAATTTGACTTGGTTGAACTAGTTGTATTTAGTCTAACTGTAGAATACACTAGTGATGAGTGATGTGAATTAATTATTAATTAATTCACTAATTATTAACTCATAAAGCAACTAAAGAATACATCAGTTAACTCAGTGCATGGACAGTTTAGTGGAGACAGGTGTTAGAGGTGGAGACTACTATCAGTTGTGACTATAGCTGTGCATGAGATTTGCACAATCAGTGATTGAGATTTCCAATGAGGATTGCGCAGTACAAGCCAAGGAAAACGAGCTTGGATCATTCCTATTCTTGCTTTGGATTGCGCAGTAGAGGCAGGCAGACAGCGGAGGAGATTTGAACCTGTGACTTGATTCAGATCTAAGCTAGTTTGTGTGTAGCAGGTGGAGATAGTACTGAGTACTTTTGAGGAGTATTGTACTATGTATTGTTACATGTTCTCTATCATTATAATATACAGATAGTTGGGGGTTTTCAGCTATATGCTTTCCCCGGTTACATACTGTGTTGATATGTGTTATTGATGTGTTTTAATGTGTGCATGCAAATGTTTTGATTCTGCAAATTGATGATCAACGTAGAGGAGGTTATGTATTATGCATGCATTCCGCAAATAGTGTATAATCGGGATAATCTCTGTGAATAAGTGTCACATTATTCAAAATTTCTACAATAACAGCTAGGAGGAACCACCCAGCCCGCAAGGAATGGCCCCTCAGGATAAGACGATACTTGAACACGTGACCTGCATAGCGGCATGAACGACTTAGTAGACCATTCGCTGACCACGAGACCAAACCCCTACGGGCTTAGAGAAAGTAATTTTAGAAATGAACCCATATTGCAATTATAATCCATGCTATAGTTCAATTTTGTAAAGTTTAAACTTCAAATTTTTGAAGTTGGCACAAAATGTATATTGACATTAACCATTTATATTTAAAATAGACAATGTATATTCAAATGATGAAACTATGTTATTACATGACAACAGTTCTTTGGAGAAGGAAAAATGCCAAGCGGTGGGTTTCGTGTGTTGCATCTTGTGAGACCATTTCTTTCAATCTTACCATAAGTCTAGACAGCCGAACGAAAAGTACCCTTTAGGGAGAAGGTTCTTTAAACTGTAATCTCCCTTTTAATCTTTCTCGTATGCAGTCAGTTGCCTCTATATGGAATACATTCAGCAACCGGTGCGGATCCATTCTATTGGATGCGTGTAATTCTAGCATAAATGTGCGCATCAATCAGTTTGATAAAAACGGAAAGAAGAAAAGAGGAGTTGGAGGTTATATTTTAGAGTGGGTCAACACTAATCAAATTCGTTAGCAATTTTGGGATAGCGGCAGACGTAAGGAATAATTTAATGACTTTCGAGATACACGTGGTCTTGTATTACATCACAATTGATGCGGGGAGAGGTCATGCTGGCGGAGAGCAATGGTATTCATGGGAGCAGTTTATTTCAATACCAGAACTGTGTATGCGATAATCTTATCTTGGCGTCTTGTTTGTCAAGTTTTCCCAATTGCGTATGCGGACAGTATGTTAAAAATGAGCGTAATAAAAGTGAGCACTGGTTAAATATTGTCCAAGCGTGACAAGATGCCCTGCATTGCATTCCGTATATCCGTATATTCTGTATCTTTGAAGTCTGGACAACTATCACAATTTGCAAGTTGCAACTAAGGTGCGTTGAATATGCTTCGATGTACTTTTATGGTCATTATCATTAATAAAACAAAATAAGTACATGAGATATCATTGACATCCATGTGGGATAATTTAAAATATAATTGAAAGTGCTAAATGGTGTTTTTAAAAGTTGTTTATTAATGATATCAATAAAAAAATAGTGAACAAGTACATGACATATCGTTGACATCCATGTAGGATAATTTAAAATATAATTGAAAGTGCAAAATGGTGTTTTTAGAAGTTGTTTATTTAGATTTCTGTTTAATTAATAATATTTCATCTATATTAAATGTATTATAATTATTAATAATTAAAAAATAAAATAACAATTATTATAATTTCCAAAGTTATGAGAATATCTCATAGTACCCACTCATACATAACTTACTCTATATAATTTGGCACATTATTGCATACTTTTTTTTGTTAGTTTACTACATATTTTAAAAATAATTATTTTAAATATTAAAATACGACTTATTATAAATTGAAATTTAAGAAAAATGATCTTAGAATGCATTATTTGAACAAAATATTGCAGCTTGAAGACTCTTGTATGTGATATGTCTCAGCCCTATTCAAAGTTGTAAAGTGTGTTTTCTAATGATCTCCTTGTTACTAGTGGTAATGCTTCGAAGGACAAGGGCAGTCCTTTGATAGACAACAAGATGGGGCAAATGAATGGAGAAAAAATGATGGGAATTGAATAAAATCAAGTGGTCAACTGAAGAAGAATGAGGTTCATCTGAGGATGGGAATGCTGTTTTTGATGGCAGGTCACATCCATTGCAACAATTCGGATATAAAGAACACCCACTCTAGGATTTCATGTTTCTTGGCTCCGTGATGAAAATAATGAAGACAAAATACATGTTAATCTGTTACTTGTGTTCTTTGATGGAAGTTTTGTAATGAATGACTGAAAAATACACGGTGAGAGAAAAATGCATATTATGCTAATTAAAGAATGTTTTTCACTTGTTGAACAGTATTGAATTTAACACACTAACACTTTACAACAATGAACTAACAATCTTCATGATGAAAATAGTAATATGGAAGATTTATCTACATAATGGAAAAGGCAATATGGGATATTCCAATCACGTTCCAAGGCATTTTTTAAAATGTGGATGTGAGAAAAGGTTGTTGTGGAAGGTGTTGTTTGTATATGGGAAATTTCCTGATCATGGTGTAATCCTAAGGTTGATAGATATGTCTACTTGTTGTGGAAGGTGTTGTTTGTATATGAGAAATTTCCTGATCATTCTGTGTAATCCTAATGTTGATAGATATGTCTACTAAGTGGTTCCAGTTAATGGGACATTGATGTGAGCATTCAATATATTTTTATTCTTTATCAAAGTATTTTTTTGTTGTATTTGAGTAATTCAATTTATGCCTTACGGCGTTTCCTTTGCAACATTTAGTGCAAATGCTAGTTACGCTGAAATGAGTTTTCTTTGCCAGCGTGAAATGAGCAAACATTTCTCATCCTAGCCAACCACAAACCTTCAATTTCGTCTAAAAATGGACACGCAGCCCGTCAAATCACCGATGTTCACAGATGTTCGTTCATTCATTTATTTGTACCACGCACCAGCACCAGCACTATATTGTAAGCTATTGTATTATACGTCATTTCTTCGACGATTGTTCACATATACTAGATATTTCATAATTTAAAACGCATTGTACGCCATTTCTTAGGCGGGGCGGTTGTTCACATATACCCTGTATTTCATAATTTAAAATGAAACTAAAACTTCAATACATTTGTTGTCATCCAATAACTCTCTGAATTCCATTGTCAATTGCTTGAAACCCTTTCGCCCATATATCTACTCCAATCCGAGACCCGGAAATATAGTCCTAAATTATTGTATGACTATGATAGATGTCATCAATTTTCTACTATTCGCGTACATGCTACTGTCCAATGGAATGGAGCAACGGTGAATCATTCCATAGTGGGTCCCACATCATCGTCTAAAACATGCAGTGATGCATTGTAAAATTCATGTTGCACACTCATGTCAGCCAACCCTACTGTGGAAGCCAATTTCGATTGCAGCTCTGCTACTTTTTGCTGGAGATCGTTAATAACTCCTAAACAGCCATGGACAGGATCTCTAGCTCTTTCTTGTGCTTCGTACACTATACTGCTTGCCGCATCACCTCTCTGCTCCGCCGGAAGATCCTGTAATGGATCATTATCCCACAATTAGTACATTTATTAATCTCAAACCTCGAAAATCAGTATGAGCTTTTAATTTTAATTTAATATATTTGCAAATATATAATTCGTAATGAAGCATCTTCTATCATTCACTTGAATTTCTAATCACCTATAGATAACAATAAGCACCATTGAACTGCGGAGCATTTTATTTTTTAACTAGGTACAAATACAATTCCTAACATGTCTAGGGAACCCACTTCATATCAACTTCTACGTGGGCATATAAGAGAGTTGCAGCGTCTTGGTTGAAGCATTTCATAATTTCTCCTTTTCCTTGGAATAAACTGGTTTTTATTTCCTTTGCATTTCCAACTTGTAAAGCTATTGAACAAACCCGTAGCATTTTGATGACATTTGCTTTCCCGAACACTCTGTGGACCAACAGGAACTTGTCGAGTTGTTCCTGTGGAAAATATGGCGCTAGCACGCATTCCTCTGTACATTTCTTTCTCTGCATCTTGCAAGCAGCGCATCGAGATGTGGACAGAGTGTCGTTCATCTGCAAAACAATTGCACACGAAATCTCTTTGGTTAGGGTTTTTTGAAGTATTATTGTTTTACCTTCAGAACACATGAGACTTATGTCACCAATAGTGTTGTATACCTTTCTGTTTCTCCCATAGTTTTCTGGACAGTACATTGGAATGCAAATAAATTTTCCACTACAAACTACAGGCAACATCGTTATTGTAGGTTTATAGCTGGGGTGGTTCCATGAAGATATCTATGAAGAGATCTGTTGTCAGTGAATCATACACAGAAGATTGATCCAGCATTTGTTAAGCATCAGCATTTTGGAGACATTATTTGCAATTCGTTGCAGCATCTCTCCGATGGTTGTTGTCTCCAACGCTCCAAGTAGTTCTGATAATCAGGAAATCTCTGCGGATCCTTGGACCACCCTTGTTCTTGCACCTCCTCTCCATATATATTGTCTTCATGGCCATCAACACTGAACCATTTAAGCATCAACTGGTCGTTTAAGGGAATGCAAGTGCAGAATTGGGAAGTATAAGAGGGTATTGATGTTGTATTTATGAAGGCCAACGAATAAAAAGAATGTGTCTCCTTGCCCGAGGAACACAACACTGCGACAAAGAAGAGAGCAACAAATGCATTGCATGCATTGCCTCACTCTCCACGTCCCAACCCAAAGAAGGATCCCCTGCTTGCCACGGTTTCGAAGGGCAGTGCCTTTAAAGAAAGATAGAAAATTGTTAGTGGACAGGTTGCCACATTCAAGACATGACTTAAGTAAAAAGCATATGCCCTTACAGTGTCTTTACTCTGCATAACCTGCAAAAAAGCATTCCAATGTAACGAAGACACAATTTTGTTTTTCACTTCCTAGACATTCTAGGTATTTAGGACAGATTTTGGCCCGAATATTCATGAAATGAGGTATTTAGGACTGATTTTGGCCTGAATATTCATGAAATGTTTTATACATGTAGCATTTGGGAGTAAGGGAAATGTATGAATTTCCCTCGTTACGCCGTAAGGCGTTCCCTCTGAGAGGAACTCCCCTCCATGCCGCGGTGTCTCGTTATGGGCCTTTAGATCGATTGTTAGACGATGGAATAAACTCCAACCATTAGATCATCGGCCTTTTTAGAAACCAAGCGTCAGTGAAGAGAGGCCAAGCGTCTGTGGATGGATGAGAGAGGACAGCAATCTGAGGCGCCTCGATCCCCTTCGATCTGAACATCAGGGAGCTCTATGAAGCGGATCATGTCCCTTGACGAAGATGGCAGGGTGTGGTGAGGCCAAGCGTCTGTGGATGGATGAGAGAGGACAGCAATCTGAGGCGCCTCGATCCCCTTCGATCTGAACATCAGGGAGCTCTATGAAGCGGATCATGTCCCTTGACGAAGATGGCAGGGTGTGGTGAGGAGAGCCGTCCATCCATTCGGCGGTGAAGAAGGTGACAGAAAAGCCATGGTACACAGTCAGCCGAATATTCACACCAGTTCACACCAGTTCTTCACTTGATCGCTCTACTTTGTGGTCACTCATTTCATGGCTCCTCGGCATTCTCGTTCTCTGTTGGCGAAAGCTTTCTTATTCTTTATTCTTATTCTTTCCCCCGTTGCAATTTCCACAGGGCTTTGCATTGCAATCAACCATGCAATTCAAAGAAAAACCAAATATTCTTGCAGCAGATGTCTTCCCTATACCTCTGGGCCCATGAAAAAGATAAAAGGGTGCAATCTTATCTTTGTTAATTGCACTGGAAAGAGCTTGAGCAATAATGCTCTGCCCAACCAGTTCCTCGAAAGACTTGGGACTGTACTTTTGACTCAAGCTTCTATTCACTAACATGTTTTCGTTAGTCCTCATCTGTAAGGATTCCTCCTCTGTCTCATATTCACTAATCCCTGACTTTCTGGTCCTGTGATGAGTTTTGATGAGAGGATGGAGATCTAGCTCACTGAAACGTCTGTTGTTTACATGGGGAGAATCACCATAATCGTCCAGAGGCGAGTCCAAGGTTAAAACATTCGTGTGGGGGGGGATCTGACCAATGGGGTTTCATCCTTTGAATAGGAGCAATCCGAGGAAGAAAAATCTGTAACATATTCAAATTGAATAGGTTCTTGATAGTGCAGAGTACTAGCAGAATCAGAGAGTGATTTTCTCCTATTGGCAACCAGCACACCACATGAAAACCTCTTCCCTCTGATGCCCTTCAATTTTTTACCTCTACCATTTCGCCTTCCAGACCAGGACCAAGGAAGTCTGCATCCATTTCTTGAAATTGTTTGACAACCCCCAAACTCTTCAACATTTCTTTGTATATCGATGTTGTTTTGCAGATTTTCCTCCCTTAAAGTTTTATGATCATAAGGCCCAATGTAAGGGTCTATAGTATAAGCCCCATTGTCATCTAAAACAAGTTCGAAGCTTTCTTCTTTGCAAGTATTAGCGGGAGAACTAATCAATGAAAAATCATCTTCATCTACAGGCAGTGTAAACTCATGGAAGGAATTCAGAGCTTCAGGATGGTTTTCATCGGTAAATCCCTGGTATATTTTGAATGATCTTGAAGATGTAGATTTTCTCTTTCCAGCAACAAGTTTTCTTTTCTGAAAGTACTTGGGATTTTTTCGGTTGCTTTTCCTCCTATGATATTTGAGTGCACCTTCAGCATCGAGATCCTCTACCAGAGTACTTCCACCAACAAATTCTCTTTTTGAACTCTTAATATTTTGTATGATTTTCTGTACTGTATCATGTATGCTGTTTTTATCAGAAGTTGTCAAGTTGGTATCAGACACTTTTCCTTCTTGTAAGGCCATGGAACTCATTTATATTGAAGCAGTTAAAGATAATTTTGCATAGGTTATTCACATTAAGGACTGTAGCCTTTCAATTGTTCATCACAGACCAACATTATCAGAATTCAGTCACAAGTCTGGTGTCGAGATAAATTTGCCACGTCACCTGATTTTTCAAATACAAAAACAGATATCTTAGAATACCCAAAATAGGAAAGCTTATTTCCATTCCAAAATCTACTGTGCTTTTTGGCTTCTCTAAGCTCAGGTTTCTACTTTATGCCTGCAAGTTTCCTCATTCACTCAGTTTTATCACCCATGAGTTCATGGACTCTCATTATGATGTTTTGATCTATTAATTCGTCGCAGAAATCCATCTTGTTTTATCTTACTTAGTGGTACAATTCCATCTTTACTTCGTAAAATTCCTGGATGTACCAATTTCAATGATTTTGAATAATTAAGACTGACACATCAAGGAGTTCTGGTTCAAAATCTCTCAAGTTAGACTCAGTTTCAGAATTCCAAGTCATATAATACGCACACCTAAACAATGTAAAAGCATTAAAGTTTTATCGGAAATTTAAGGTTGAAAAGGCTTTCTGATGAGATTCTAGCTTTAGGAAAATCTGTGCGAAGATAGAATTTCAGTGCCATGGATGGAGAAAGTCAAAGTTATCCTCTACCGCCAGCTTAGACGCCATCAAATATTCCAAAAATTGAGGACTTCCTGTGAAAGTTCACGCTTTCCCTTCATCATTAATAGAGCAAGCAGCAAGAGCTTATCATTTCCCATGCACATGTACATATTATTCATAATGATCCCTATCCATGATTAATACATAGCAGTTACGATGACTCTACCACTCAATATAACTTCCAATTGCAGGGAACAGCACTAAGAAAAGAAAAGAAAAAAACCCTGCAACACAGAAATTGGACGAAAAATTCTATTATCTATAATAAACTCTTTGTGAGTTCATAACACACAGATTATCCTTGAAATGAGAAAAAACCAATAACTTCCCTTTTTGATTCGGAAAGAGTAGGCAGGTTGCTTACTTGAATTTTGAATTTGAATGATGATATTCTCAAAATCAATGCCCAAGCCAGCACCATTGAATTATAATTGCTAATGTGACTAACTATATATATATTTATAGCACGATTTCCATCTCTACGACTTAATATAAGATTTGGAAATGGTGGCCATCAACTACTCCATCACCATTAGCAGGCCTGCATTTAATAATATTCAAATTAAATTTTGTGCAGGCCTAATGGAGTCATGCAGTTTAAATAAACAAGAGAGAACTCTTGTTAAATTAATTAATAGAAAATGCTGGTTGGTGGCAGAATGCAAGGTCATTTTAAGATCAGGAAGGTGACTTTCGTTGTATTGTGGATTTGTGTTGGTTTATTAATCACTTATTCTGATTCATATATGTTGATCTCATTATCTATATGATCCGAATATAAAAAGCAGAGGATTCCTGAGAATAGAGAATATATTCATTAGTTTATAATTTATGTTCTAGCATTATTTGGCTAGCTGACCAAGTCATTTGGACATGGCTTTGCCCTGGTTGCAGGTATTCTTCAAAGTGATCCACTAGTGCAAGTGTTTATCATAGATCTCCACAAAAACAGTGAAGTGTTTATCATAGATCTTCACAAAAACTATTAACAGTTAATCCATATGGATATAATTTCGAAAACAGTTTGGGATACAAAATTCAATTCATTACGCCGTAAGGCGTTTCCCTTTGAAATGAATTGCCCCAGCCGATGCCGTGTCTTATTGTTGACCGAGTTTGGGATACAAAATTCAATTCATTACGCCGTAAGGCGTTTCCCTTTGAAATGAATTGCCCCAGCCGATGCCGTGTCTTATTGTTGACCGTAGATTTGTGGTGTTAGACGATTGAAGGAAGTTTGGTCGTTGATCCTCACACTGTCCTTTTGTCTCCCAACCCAATGGCCTCTGTGTCTTCTGAGTTATTGTTCGGGCGGTGGCAGATTAAGCATTTCTTGCTGTCGAGCCTCGCACGGACACTGGAGGCCTTTCCTACGATGGTCATGATTTTCGCCGACTATGAACCCCATTGGCATTGCAATGGAGGGAAAACCCCAGAGGATTTCCTTTCCGTGAAGCCAAGGTTCGAATCCTGCAGCCCGACGAGATCTATATGCTCCATGGACCGGGTCTCATGGGACTGGGACGGAGGCCCCGGGGTTTTGACGGTCTGCGGATGGGATCTCGTCTGCGGCCAGAAATACAAAGTTGGGTTTCTGCAGTCTGCGTTCTTTGTCGGGTGTTTGCTCGGTAATTGATATTTTCAGCCCCTGTGCGCTTTTATATCTGACGGCTGATCGCCATTAAGATTTTCTTTCAGTTTCTGATTTATTTTTTGATACAGGTGCAGGGATATCTGGGCATCTATCGGATTCTTCGCTGGGGCGTGAGGGTGTCCTGAAGTTGGTCTGCATCTGCAATGCCATTTTTGGTTTCTTGACGGCAATGTCGCCGAATTTCTGGGTTTATTTAATTCTCCGTCTATTGACGGGAATTAGCAATGGTGGCCTGGGGTTGTCGTCGTTCGTCTTGGCGACGGAAGCCGTCGGACCGTCCAAGAGAGCACCGGTTGGCATGTCGACTTTCTACTTCTTTTCTCTCGGCATAGCAGTGCTGCCGGCTCTGTCCTACTTTTCCGGCAACTGGAGATATCTGTACGTCGCGGGTTCGATTCCCTCGGCCGTGTATTGCATCTTCGTTCTGCCATTCGTTTGGGAGTCCCCGCGGTGGTACCTGGTGAAGGGCAGGCTGAAAGAAGCCATGGGCATCATGAGATAATAATCATCATCCCTCCATGATTCACATTATAGAAATAATAATTGACATTATCCACATACACAACTCTTGTGATGCATCTTTCTCATATGCTCAGGTCATTTTTTGAAATAAGTGTACTCATCCAATGATGGAGACTCAACACGCATGAGGTACATTAGTCATTTATTCATAAGAATATTTTTCATTTAGTATATTGGGATGTAAAGATTGTGGGTTGAAGTTGGAAATGAATCATGATGCTTGGAAGTTATACTTGTTGCATTATTTCATTTTTGTGGTTATATCCTCCTTCTAGTGAAGTGTAACCATATAGGGACTTGTCCAACCTCGTTAAGAATAATAAGCCTAAATAAATTAAAATAGAGTGGCTATATCATTTCATACTCAACACCTTCCATGCATCCCTTTTTTCCATTCTCCTGTCTTTTAACTTACTTAGTGTCATTAGTTTGCAAGTTTCTTACTTGTCTCATTAAACCGATCGAGTATGATGTGTAAGGGTGTCCCTCCATCATCAAAGTTGAAATTTTGCTCATATCCACCAAAATAAAATAAAAAATAAAACTTTACAAAAACAAAAATAAAAAAAATAACCACACAAAACATTAAAATAATATTTGATAAATAAATTAAATCCCTCTAAACTCATGTTAGATTTATATTTAAAATAAATCTAAATTAATTCTATTGGAAAAAATGGTGTCCATTTTCCCTGCAGTTCAACCTCGCACTTTATTTCATTTCATAAAAAAATGAACACCACTCCATTCAAGTACAGCCTTTGACATGTTACAAAAATTGAAAGATCCATATAACCAGCATCCATATGCTCTTAATCCGTGCTGCTATGAAGCCTTCGCATGGGTCCCCTCGACCTAAAATTATTTAATGAGAAAGTTCAAAGGGGAGGTGCATTTTCGAACGGGCTCGCCTTTTAACAACCTGCGGATCCTCACTTGATTGTCCGTGCTGCACTAATTTGTTTATCCTGTCGCACAAAAATTCTGTTTTCAATGACAAATTTTACAAGTAATAATAATTTTTTAAGATACAATGAGCGTTTACAATGATTCAGTGCATGGTTTAACGACGTTTTAGGAGCTAGCCATGGGAGATTTCAGAAGACTATGCTGCTGCTGATGCCTAGAGAGGTTTGTCTATTTTGTTCATGTGTGAAGTCTCGAGGAGACTGCATTTGTAGTTGGGACACTGTTGCCTGCACCTTAAAGGCCTGCTTAGACCTTCATAAACAAAGTTGCATTCAAATGAAGCATGCCAACCGAGCCAACATACTAAATAAGTAGCTTCCACTAGGTATTTAGTCATATATTCTTTGTTTGATATGTGCTTATTTATTTTTTATTTTTCAACTTGAAAGGGTGTACCTAATGTCTGTGCATATCCTTCTTACTTCCAGAACACTTAGAATAGGTTACATCATTTGCATTATCAAAAGTAGAATCACAACACACGCAAACAAATACATACGCCCACCAAGCACAAGAAAATAGTGTGATGGCTATCAACTTTTTTAAATCAAACTTGTAATAATCTCAATAATAAATCTAATGTTCTTTAGAGAAGACCTGCTACTCTAGTTTTTGTTGGGTTTCGTACAGTTTATAGTGTATCATAAGGAAATACATTTCTTGAAGGGATTGCATCAGAAGGCTCAACGGACCTTTGAGCATTTTTGTAGGGGTTTATGTTATCCAATCATTAAAATTTTTGATAAAATTAGTCTGGACTATCCACATGCCTATTTTTTTCAATAAATTTGAAGAAGTGCATGTTTTTGCTTTAATAATATGTATACTCCTAAATTTTCTGAACTGTAGTTTTGTGGGCCAATTGTTTTCTGTATTGTACGGTATCCACATTTGAATTCAGATTCTATCTTGATAACTATCATTTCTTAGTATGTTTTTATGAATATATTGCATTGTAAGTGTTCTCTCTTCTTACATTGGACAAGAGAATACGACTGTCTTTGACAATGTGAAGTTGTGGAAGATGCAAAACTTCCCTTGCTTTACGTGAGCCAACTTGACCTTCAATAGAAATGTTGCTGAACACAATGAGAAGTTTCATGCTTCTTTAGAGAGCATCCCGAAAGGCTTGTGTAATTCCTGCTTTGTTTTGGTTGATGCCTTGCTGAGGAATCATTGAGACTCATCATGGTTTTGTGGTCCAATCAGAACCTATTCAATACTCACCTTCGTTGACCATATTAGTCGAACACAAACCCTGTCAAAACTCTCAAGCCAGTAGGGCTCGGGCACAATGTTAGTTCCTCAATATGGTGATCAAAGTCTGTCTTCAACATTACAATTGTCTTCACGCATCCTTTTTCTAAATGAATCTATATTACATGCGCTTGAAGAACTAGCTTTGAAGTCTCTATTCTCAGGCAATTTTCAGGTCTAAGTTCATGTAGGCAATTCTATGTTGAAATTATACTTGCATACCAGAATCTTATATTGGCGGAAGACCGTTACTCAAATGTCTGCCAAAAAGAGAACCCATTTTGACACACCACCTATGCAGAGGAAGAAGCTTCACAAGTGTTTGGGCTCCTTTTCTCTATCATGGCTGGGGAAGTAGCGAAGAGTAAATATCTCTACAGGCATGAAGTCCAATAAAAATAATGTATAAGACATATTTGACAACCAAAAATTGCATCTAAAATGAAAAATATGTTCCCGGCCTTTCAGAAAATGTGGAGTCTAGCAGAATGTGAGGCCGTCATTATCATCGAAATTCCAACCAGATATGAATCTTTCAGTCTTATGGTATTATGGGACAATAACATCACTGATATATGAACTATATATCAAGCTTTTAATCCTAAAATATAAGTGATGGATGCTTCATTACAAAGCCTAGAAGTCTTCTTTCAAATGTAACAATTGGATGATGCACAGAAGTTGATGCTAATAGAAGTCCGTATGGAGTGACCAACCCATAACATGGTGGTGGGCTCTTGTACGAGAAGCCTTCTTTCAAATATAACAACTGAATGATGCACAGAAGTTGATGCTAAAAGAAGTCAGTATGGAGCGACCAACCCTTAACATGGTGGTGGGCTCTTGTACGAGACTTAGTCAACTCAAATTCACCTCCTACACAAACTTTGATATGCTTCAAGCAAGAAATGCAAGATAGGTTATACCTGAAGGGGAAAGCAGACGAAATCATGAAGCAATGGATTCATGTAAGGCAAGTACCTAGTCAAAGGAATCAAACAATATTTTTGATGGCTTCAAGTCCATGGTGACGAATTGGAAGTTCCTCGACTCACTTCTCAGAGGACTCTCAACCAAAATATCCAAAGAAAAATGGACCTGCTTAGTATAAATGCTTTGGAGAATGCTTTACAAGTAGCTTTCGAGTTTGAGGCCAAAGCTTCAGAAGAAAATGTACTAAGCCTCCACCAACTAAAGTAAGGTTCTCGAAGCCTTATCTTTTAGAACCGTCTCTATTAGTAACTCAGAGCAGCCTTTAAATCAGGGAAATGATTACACAATAGATAAAATTGGCCAGCGCTTATCAAAAATTCCATCCAGCCAGATAGTTGATGCTCAATCCTACTTTATATTTTCTAAGTGCAACCAATAACTCCACGAGGATAACATGATCCCTATTTAGCAAATACACCCCCTGCCTGCTCAAATGGTTGGTACCTATAATCATAGCCCTGTATGGATAAAAATGATGACTACGAGTTACATTGGCTCTATACATTGATGGCAGTTTCTTTAGCTTTGCCAACAATCATTGTACTCTAGTATAGACTAAATGGACACTGGAATTTCCGTTATCCAGAAGATCGAATCTTACCCAAGGAATTCACAAAAGTTGTTGCCAACCCACAACTGGTTGAAAATAATCTCCATCATCATAACCAACTTTATGCCCATAATATGCACAAATGGTAACACATGATACATCTCCCAAACCAACGGAGTCCAACTAAAGTCTAATCCGAGATCCTCCATTCTCAACACTTTATACATAAAAAAACTTGTTTGTAATCGACCTCTCTTTGCACTTTTTGGGGCAATTGCTAGTTATATTAAGTTACTTGAAAAATCGGTCTCCTACAATGTATTTTAGGTATTAGAGGAGGGAAATGGTTATTTCCATTAATTGAGGAATCATTTAGGCAATTTCAGTCTTGTAGAAAAGATTTGTGTTGGTTCAACCTGGGCTCGAAACATTTTTGTTGTCATCTAATTAATGAATGCATTAGGTTGACCATAACAAAATATCCATTTTCAGAATACACATTATCGTCCACCCTTGCTTTCAACAATGCCCATTCACATGTCGCTATTCTTCCCCACTCTATGCCTTACCACTCTATGCCTTACGGCGTTTCCTTTGCAACATAAGGTGCAAATGCTAGTTATCTCTTTATTGGAATCAACGATGGAGACTAATATTGTATGAATTATCATTATGGGGCCATTTTCCAATAGATCTTGACATTGTCAACTTTGTGTTTAGGAATTTTCCCTTATTTTTATTTATTTTCAGGCCAATTTTAAGGTTTAAAATGGGCTGATATCTAATTCTTATATTTCATAATACAAAATTGTTAAAACTTCTTGACTCAATTTGGCCCAACTCTCGGCCAGTTGATGAAAAATTTCAGGATGTAACATAAATTGCGATTTTAGAATGTGAAAAATACCTCGAGATTAATTTACATTATTCCAAATCTCAATTTATTAGCTCAGGAAATATCGAGCTTGGTGGATAGACTGAAGTTTTCAGAGATGGTGTCTGCCAAGTTGTCTCTAAAAACAATAATACTCCAATTTTCTCCCTTATAGTGCCAAATATTGTACCGTTGTGGTTTAAAAATAAATGGTGCAGTTGGATCAATGATCCAGAAAAAGCTAAAAAAAAATTGTTAGGAAAATCTACATATTAGCTCAATAACTAAATCCAGAAATCTCTGCATGCATAGAAACTAGGATATTCAAGTTAGGAGCAGATATCAAGCATAGATTTTTGGGTAAAGAGGACTTAACAAACGTTATATATATGCATTTCGAGGAGGTCTCAGAGTGCAACTTGGAATATATTTGCCTTCTAAAACCTCACAATCCTGACAACACACATGGAATTAAAGACTTTAATTGCAACATATAATAGCTCTCTGCATTCGGGCTCTAGTCATGGCGACTTTGGCATCAAATCAAAGACAAAGCAAACCCAAATCAATTCCCATGAAAATAATAGTGCAACCCCTTCTTCCAAAGCAACAGGCAGCCAAAGGAGGTCTACGAGCTTAAGCCATTATTCTCGTTATTGCCCAAAGATCTCCTCATCAATCCTTCACCACATTGTCTCCATAACATCGACAACGTAAATTCCCTCACCTCTTGCAACACCAGCCCTACTGGGAGTTCAAGCTTAGGTGCTACGTGAATACCAACCCCATGTGACCATTGGGGAAGGTAGAAGGAAACGAGGGCGATCTATCTATCGTTCTCATATAGAAAGCACCACTGCTCCTCCGAGACAGAAATAGTGTAGAGGAGAGGCCGCTCCACTACACTGAGGCAGGCAGTTCCACCCCATGAGAATGGACGCCAGAGGGAGTGCTCTATGTCCATTGCTTGATGCCAATACAATGATTTTGAGGTAGGGCATTAAACTTTTCTCTACTTTGAGGTAGGGCATTAGACTTTCTCTACTTGTGGTTTGTAGCTTCAATTTTATTGATTCCTGGAGCTAAATCTTAATGGGAATATTTTAGGCCTAAATTTTTCCAATTAGTCATTGTTTTTGTTTATTTATTTATTATTATTATTAAATTTAAATTTAAATTATAAGATTTAATTTCAATGTTTTCTCAAAAATAATTCCCTCTGTTTTTTATACAAATTTCACTTACTCTAAAAATCATCATCATGATATGGACATGTATGTGAATTTTTTAATCTTATTTATAAATTTTATAACTTTCAATTCATCAAATAATATTCTTACTTTTCTTTTATAATGTTTATATACAATATTAAATGGCAATGGCATTAAATATCTAAAACAAAGTTTAAAAGGGGATCTCTTAGCAGATGAGTGACAATTTTATTTTAATGGTGTTTCATATGAATCAAATTTTTATTTTAGGTTTTTAGATGTTTTTGATAGTGGATTTGCAAAAAATAAAATAAAGCCATATTCACCAACTCTATCCACTAAGAATATGCATGTGAAAGGCATTAGGTCTCTTTAATTTAGTATCAAATTCTCCTATAATTTAATCTAAATTTGGATCATAAATACTTTGATATTTGTATTAGAAATAACACTCTTTGAAATCCCCAAAATGCACCAAGACTTTTTCAAGTAACAAATTTGCAACTTCTTACCTTTTCATGATTTTTGTATAAACCATTGAAATACACATCTTATTGAAATCTTTGACTCCTACATACATGTAATCATGCATTCTTAATATTATCATTAATAGAATAAACAATGTCCATGGAGATGTTTTCGCCAGTTCCTCTTCGAAGAAAAACTTATGAACACCCTACACATGTGTTTGAAAGATCTTTTCCAATTGGATTTGATTTTGAATAAAGAAGATAAAGGGATTGATATCTGCAACAATTGTTTTTTTGTTGGAATATGTCTACCAAAAAAAAGAAAAAGAAAAACTAACACATGAACGTTTCCAATATTGACCTTCATTACTAACTTGCCATGAAGATGTAATTTTGAATTCACATAATCTAGCATTATAATCATTTTGGAAAAGGTAGAACATTTTTCCTTCTCTAGTTTGCATCATATCCACACATATTTAAAACCTTAAAGTTATTGATTGTCGCCATCATTGATTATTAATAACTTCTATATTATGAAAGATTAATTAATTTATTTCTAATTGTATTTAAAGAAATAGAAATACATATATAACTTTTACATACCCGCTTTATACTCCAACTATTAAAAAAAAATCTTTAATAAAATAAAAATAAAAATATACAAAACATTAATTAAAGTACGTAAGTATATATATATATATATAAAGAAATTGGTGTTTAAAATCTAATAATTTCTAATTCAATATCTATTTAATTCTTATAAATATGTAAAATAAATAAATTTATATAATTTAAAAGTAGATAAAACAATAAAAATATTAATGTATGAAATTAAATCTTATTTAAAAATAGATTTACATAAATAAATAAAAAATGACCACAAATAATTAATTCATATTAAAAATAAAATAAAATAATGAACACAAATAATTAATGCATATTAAAAAAATAAAAATAAAAATAGAAAAAGTTACTATCAAATTAATCCAAATAATTATACTTGAAAATAAAAAAACAATGATAACATATATTTTATTACTTAATCAAAACATACTTCCAATAAGTAAAATATTATGCTTTCAAATCATTGAAAACAATTGTCCTTATTATAAAGTTTTTCACAACATTTATTGATACAACAATTTTATTTGTAATCTCAGTTTTGCTCATCTTCTCAAAAATTTAGTGATAAAAGTTGTTTCTCCCAAGTGCCAATGATATCTTTCGTTGTTAGATACCTCACAACTTTCTTCTTAAGTTTAACTTCTTGCTGCATTCTTTATAAGATATATAGGAACTCAAATTTCGATTGCATTTCATTATCCATATATTTCACTCGATTATTGCCTTCCACATTCCCTTACTCCTTTCAGCATTCCTTTGCACCTCTTGGTGCAATTGCTAGTTAACAACCATTAACATGGTGTTGATTTATTAGACTTTCATGTTTAGTCAAGTCTCAAAAGAAAACATATATGC
This sequence comes from Pinus tabuliformis, assembly GCA_031772625.1. Taxonomy (NCBI): domain Eukaryota; kingdom Viridiplantae; phylum Streptophyta; class Pinopsida; order Pinales; family Pinaceae; genus Pinus; species Pinus tabuliformis. The sequence continues at coordinate 54,059,694 of CM062808.1, read as the reverse complement.
ATTAAAAGTTCTTCATACCTCAAACTATAAAATGAATATTACTAAGTTTTCTGTTCAATAATTTTGAAGTAAGATTTAAGTGTAAATTAGTCGTTATGTTATGTAGAGATATTTTAAATAAATAAAATAAACATATTTGTAATAAATTAGGCATTTGTAATAATTAAATATAAATATTTACATTTTAATTTAGTGACACTGAAAATTAGTACTTTTTTTTTTTCCACAGAAAAAAGTCGAACTTTCTATTATAAATAGAATGTTACAGAGTAAATGCAAAGCATTACAAAACGACTTGAATTTCGCCAAGAAGGGATAAAAGAAGTTGCGCCTGGGAGGTAAAACAACCCTGAAGAGCGGATGCACTCCAGTTACATCTGCCCATTAAGAGGCACAACACGCCTCCAACTGAGGGACCAACTCTCCGGGAAATGATTCACACAGAGAGGAGAGTTTACACGATGTGGCCGAAAGACCTGAAAAGGAAACAACATTCAACGCCCCCGATGTAGATCGAATAACAAAGAGGGTACACCACGGCCTAAAAATTAGTACTTATAAACACTAAAAATAGAATTTTAATTTAAATCTCTCTATATCACTGGCAAGCTCTCATTTCCTTCACATGAAAGCTCCAAGGTTCTCAAAATTAATCCCAAGAAATTGGTGATCTTTCATTCTCGTTCCAAACTCCAATTCTCAAAACTAATCCCAAGCAATTGGTGATCTTTCATTCTCGTTCCAAACTCCCATTCTCAAAACTAATCCCAAGCAATTGGTGATCTTTCATTCTCGTTCCAAACTCCCATAACAACTGAAACACCAAGAACAAGTTTTGGAGATATCAGACATGGTTCCTATGCAACTATCATTATTTTTATTTTATTATGGTTTATTAAATTTAAATATCTTATTATTATATTTGTTTTTCTTATCCTTCTTATCACATGAATATCTATATATATTTCAAATAACAGTAGGAAAACCTAAAGCCCCAAGGGTTAGCCCAATTGGTTAAGTTCCCGTTGTTAAGTACCTCGCCAGTTGGGAGGTCACGGGGTCAAATCTCCTCGACGCCCTTGGGGTTTGGTCTTGCTTGTTTGGCCAACAAGTAGATCCCTTTGGGTTGATCTGCCTAGAGTTTTCCTGTGGATGTAGCGGCCACCCAATGTCCATGAACCACCCTAAAAAAGTGGGAAAACCTACTATAACTCAATGGTAAAATCAATAGCGGGGACAATCACCCAATGTCCATGAACCACCCTAAAAAAAGTGGGAAAACCTACTATAACTCAATGGTAAAATCAATAGCGGGGACAATTATCACTGGTTGTTATCCATCAATGCATATTGTCTCATCATTGTTATTCAAGGAAAACCACACCACCTAGAATTACCTACAATCACCCAATGTCCATGAACCACCCTAAAAAAGGTGGGAAAACCTACTATAACTCAATGGTAAAATCAATAGCGGGGACAATTATCACCGGTTGTTATCCATCAATGCAGATTGTCTCATCATTGTTATTCAAGGAAAACCACACCACCTAGAATTACCTACTAGTGATTCGTAAGGGGGTAGGCTTTCACTTCTGCTAGATGCCTCCAAATCTTGAGTTATTAACATGTTTCCTTATGGCTGAAAAAAACAACTCTTAGCTAAACATAAACAATTTTAAAACATACTCCAATTCTTTTGAAAATATATATATGAATTATAGAAATCTAAACTTGGAAACCTAAATTTTAACCTATTATAAATTATAAAATTTTCACTCTTAAAATGTTCACTCTACATCGCCATTACTATTCATAATATTGTAAGCAACTCTTAGCATTGAGTCAAAATCTTCATTAAATTTATGACTTCTTAAAGTAAGATGAAATATTTCCATACACACTACAAAGATAATCTTTAAATTAAAGCAAGTTGCAGTGGAGATTTATCTTTTAAGCTATTATAAATTGTAATTTTTTTCAATGTGCAATACCATTACTACTATTCATAGAGTAGTTGGCAACTTTGGGCTTGAGTAATACTCTTCATTAAATTTGTGATTTCTTAGAAGTGAGATGAAATATTTACCAACACGCTACAAAGAGAATCTTCAAATTAGGAAAAGTTGTAATGGCGAAAAAGGTGACTGAAATTTTTAATAAATCTATAAAATGAATTTAATCACATGATCATACATTTGATAATCTACTATGAAAACAAGATTTATAGACGTTATGCATTATTGACCCTACCTCTATTGCTATAGTTATTTAAATGATTAAAGGTTGTGTAGAGTGTAGAGAGAACTCTGCACATTGAAAGTAAAATTCTTTCTGCACAAAGTTGTTCGCACAATGAAAGTTTTTTCACACTAACTACTCTACACAATGGAAGCTCTTGGCACAATATTCGCACAATGAAAGCTCTCCGCATGATGCTCTTCACACAAAGCTCCCCACACAATGAAAGCTCTCCGCACAACGCTTTCTACATAAGGAGAAAGCTTTCAAGCTTTCATTGTGCAGACCTTTGCAATTTGAATGATCTATTAATTATAAAATAACCATTAGTGTTGTGCTGCACTGTAAAAAGATGTAGCATATCTGCAAGTGATTTTAGATTCATTGATGGGCAAATTTTGCATGTGTAAACATCAAATGATTTCAAGCTTTGATTGTGTAGACATGTGCTCTCTGCACTCTGCACAATCTAATTATAATAAAAAATGTACCATGCTTGATTACAAAATTTCACACATACTTCATTTGCATAAGTTTCCTCCGCACAATCACTAGTTAATAACAAATATAAGTTTGTCGTACATTGAAAGCGAAAATCTTTTTGCATAATCACTTCTTAATAGCAAATACAAGTTTGTTGTACATTTAAAGCAAAAAAAATCTCTACACATTGGAAGTTATTTGCACTAATTTCTCTGTGTAGGTTTTAATCCTGTACAGAAATTACCTGCAAATGAATTATTAAAACAGAAAAATCAACAATTGCGAGAACATAAAAATATATAAATACACAAATATTTTCACTTGGAACCCAAAACAGGGAAAACAAGATTGACTTTTCATTATATTCCTTTCATTGTTGCAATATATATATATATATATATATATATATATATATATATATATATATATATATATATATATATATATATATATGCTAAAGCATTCATAAACCCCAATCCATTAACCCTGGATTAGAACATAATCTTAGTTCCCTTGATCGGATCTACAAAATGTCATGGGCAGAAAACCATCATGCATGAAAACCATGCACAAAACCACCAATTTTTTTTACCTCCCCGCTATGCCCAACGCAATGTATAGTGCATGGCACTAGTCGTGGAAAGAATATAACACATACCCAACACTCCGCATAGTGAAATCTCTCGGCACAATCTCCACACAATGAAATCTATTTGCACACCACTCTCATTGATTAAAGGTTGTGTGGAGTAAAAATGTTTGCAAGTAACTTTAGATTCAATGATGGGAAATTTTTGCATCTGTAAACGTTAAACTTCGCCTTAAATTATGAATTGCTCTATGGGAACAAAGCCTTAAAGCCTTCACTATGCGACAATGTGCTATCTACACTCCGCACAAAAACTTTCCACACAATGGAAGTTATTTGTACTAACTTCTTCGTACAGTGAAATCTTTTGGCACAATCTACGCACAATGAAAGCTCTTCGCACAACATTCTCATTTATTAAAGGTTATGTGGAGTACAAAGATAACTTTGCACATTAAAAGCATAAATTTGTTTGCATAAAGCTCCACAATGAGAGTTTTCGTACTAATTTCTTCGGCAATGCTGTAAAAAATGTAATGCATTTGCAAGTAATTTTAGATTCAATGATGGACAATTTTCACATATGTAAACATGAAACTTTTCCTTAAATTATTCATTGCTCTATAGGAACAGAGCCTTCAAGCTTTCACTCTACGGACGTGTGCTCTTTGCACTCTGTTGGATGCAGGGGTTAACCTCTATGTTTTGTATCGATGTTTGAATGCATAATACTCTTTATGTCTATTAAGAAGCTTTCCGCATCAAATTTTTTTCCCGTTTGTGTGTTTCGTACATGCTTCATTCACATAGGCTTCCCGCGCACAAATCTTTTTGCACAATCACTTGTTAATAACAAATACTAGTCTATCGTACATTGAAAGCAAAAATATTTATGCACAAATCTCTCTGCACAATGAAGGTTATTTGTACTAGTTTCTTCACACATTGAAAGCTCTCGGCATAATCTCCGCACAATGAATTCTCTTCGCACAACACTCTTAGTGATTAAAGGTTGTGTCCAGTGCAAAGGGAACTTCACACATTGAAAGCATAAATCTATCTGCATAAATCTTGTTAGGATATTCCGACACATAGGAAATAGTTAAGTACAAATTGGTCTAGTATAGAGTTAGGTATAGAGTTAGGTAAAGTGTGTTTCTTTACTATGTACATTTTGTAACTTACAATCCGACGGTCACGATATGTAGTGATCCGACGGTTCATTCTCTCCTCGGTATTACCGACACTTGATCCGTGGCTTAACACCCGATTGGTCCATGATCTCTATTTAAAGAGCATGGAGGGTCATTTGTAGGGTAATCTGTCTATGAGAGAAGCATATGTAAATTTTCATTCTTTTATTAATAAATTGCCTGAAGTGGCCGCGTTGGCTTAGGCCGTGGATTGTTTCCCTCTTTGAGGGTTTTAACCACGTCAAAATACTGGTGTATTGATCTGTGATCTGTTTGTGAGCGGTGTCCTTTGGTGTTCTGTCTGAGGAACTTACCCTGTACATTCCTACAATTCTGACAATACTGTCTACACCAAGAAAGTGGGCAAGTCTCTTATCATTCTTGTTCTTTATGTTGATGATCTTATCCTGACTGGTAGTGATCCCAACCTTATAAACCATGTGAAGTCTAGCCTTAAAAGGAAGTTTGAAATGACAGACGTAGGACACTTACATTATTTTCTTGGTCTTCAAGTCTTGCAATCCAAGGAATGTATTTCCCTTTCTCAGTCCAAGTATGCCTGTGATATTCTATGCCATTTTCACATGGAAGACTGTAAGCCAGCCCCTTCTCCCTTTCAGTCTGGAGTCAAACTTTCAGTCATTTGTACTTATCCTGAAGTTGATGCTACCTTATACCGTCAACTTGTAGGAAAACTTTTGTATCTAACCCATACTCGTCCTGACCTTTCCTTTGTTGTTGGCCTTGTTGCTAGATTTATGCAAAACCCATGTGAAAGTCATTGGAAAGCAGCTAAAAGAATACTTCGTTATGTTCGAGGTATAGTTCAGTTTTGGATTCATTACAGTGCCGAAGCATCTCATCTATTTGTTGGTTTCACTGATTCCAATTGGGCTGGTGACCCTGATGATCGGAAGTCTACCGCAGGTTATGTGTTCACTCTTGGTTCAAGACCTATTACATGGGCTTGCAAGAAACAAGGTGCCATTTCTCTTTCTTCAGCAGAAGCATAGTATCGTGGTGCCATAGAAGCTAGTAAGGAAGCCTTGTGGCTTCGTCAGATCCTGTCAGAGTTTGGATTTCAGCAGCAGCATCCGACTACACTTTGGTGTGATAATCAAAGTGCCATTCAGCTATGCAAAGATCCAGTCCAACATCAGCACATCAAACACATTGAACTGCACATGCACTTCATCAGAAAACTCATTCACGACCATGTTCTTGAAGTGCAATATTGTTCAACAGATGATCAAGTTGCAGACATCTTTACAAAGGCTCTCACAGAGGCGAAGTTCACTAAACTTCGATTTATGGTTGGAGTTCAGGAAGTTGTCACTAAGGGGGGATAGGCTCTAGTGCCTCCTTCCTTCTCCTATTGTGTCATATTTGTAAATCCTTCAATCCTATCCCAAGTTGTTCTTAAGGGGGGATGTTAGGATATTCTGACACATAGGAAATAGTTAAGTACAACTTGGTCTAGTATAGAGTTAGGTCAAGTGTGTTTCTTTACTATGTACATTTTGTAACTTACAATCTGACGGTCACGATATGTAGTGATCCGACGATTCATTCTCTCCTTGGTATTACCGACACTTGATCCGTGGCTTAACACCCGATTGGTCCATGATCTCTATTTAAAGAGCATGGAGGGTCATTTGTAGGGTAATCCGTCTATGAGAGAAGCATATGTAAATTTTCATTCTTTTATTAATAAATTGCCTGAAGTGGCCGCGTTGGCTCAGGCCGTGGACTGTTTCCCTCTTTGAGGGTTTTAACCACGTCAAAATACTGGTGTATTGATCTGTGATCTGTTTGTGAGCGGTGTCCTTTGGTGTTCTGTTTGAGGAACTTACCCTGTAAATTCCTACAAATCTCTCTACAGAATGAGAGTTCTATGTACTAATTTCTTTGGTGGCACTATAAAAAAATTAAAGTGTTTGCAAGTAATTTTAGATTCAACCATGGGTAATTTTTGCGTGTGTGAACTTCAAAGTTTGCCTTAAATTATGAATTGCCTCGCGGGAATGAAGCCTTCAAGATTTCACTGTGTAGACATATGCTTTCTACACCCTGCACAATCTATTTATAATAAAAAAATGAAACATGTCTAATTACAAATTTCTGCTCACGATTCATTCAGATAGGATTCCTCTGCACAATCACTTGTTAATAACAAATACAAGTTTGTTATATTGTTTTGCATTTTTGTATAATATCTTTTGAATATCTCTGTTTCTATTGCTATATATATCTCTGTTTATATTGCTATAATAATTTTCATATCCAAGAGTGCAAAGCTTTGTTTGAGTGTTGAGAGGGAGGGCGGAAAAGCTCGAAGCCAATATACAACACTGAAAAATCAACTTCTATGTACTTCAAAGCTAAGATACAACACTGAGTCTCATTTATGAAATTTAATGTTGTGTATTATTCCCCCTTTTTAGTGCAGTTTAGCAACAATGTTTATGACAAATTATATTACGTTATCTTTTTTTATGATAACGGATAATGTACAAATTGTTGAAAACATTTAGCACTAAAGCATCTAAGAAAAGACAAATGTGTTATATGCAAAACTATGTCGATACGGTAATGTTTTTGAAGATGCAAAATCTTTTAATTCATAGCTAACATTGAAGTATTAATTAATGCTTAGGAGTCATATTAATATCTATTCAACAAATCGATACGTAATCACGTTATTTCTCAATTGGTTGATAACATTTACTGTGATGCACTACGTAATAATTGTTGATTGAAAAGATGTCAATAAAATCATATTTTTTGATATTATAAAATATCGTTTTCGATATATATAAGCATGCATAATGCTTTTAGAAGAGTAGCACTTAGGATTGGATAGAGTCCTCATGAGTTGGAGAACAAAGGATGAGTATCGGTTGCAACTTGTGCTTGTGCTGGTGTTGTTGTTTGTAATGGTGATGGGTAGTTTGTACGTGCAATTGTCTTTTCCATGGAAAATTGAATCTATTTCCAACGTCATTTTTGGACTAAATAGTTTGAGACTCATTTCTACTATGACGTGTCTATATAATAGTGTTGGTGTTGATGTTGCTCGTGTTGGTTATAGGTAGTTTGTGTGTCCATCTGTCTCTTCTATGGCAAATTGAATCTACTTCTAACTCTATTTTTGGACTAAATATTTTGAGACTCATTTCTGCTATGTTGTGCCTATATGAACGTGTAACATGGAAATGGATGCTCAAATTCCTTGAGTTGTTGCTTTCCAACTACTATTTAGTAGTGGGTCTATGATACTATTCCAGGATAAACAGTTTTTGGGAATGTAATGATAGTGAAAGTTCTCTACATCCTTTAAGTTTTGTTAAGTTATTATCGATACTCACCTTTTCCTTTATTTGTTTGGCTAGTATAAACTAATAGTTATTTGGTATAAAAATTGTTCCAACATTGTCGATTGTTTGAGCTTCTTCTCTTCCATCTTATTTTGAAATGCATGAATGATAGGAAACATAGTAAACGTCCCGAATTGGCGTTGGTCCATTGAATAAATGTGGAAAAGGACTTGTATTTATGGCAGAAGTGCTTGAGACAATTAAAATAGAATACGACTTACTATATTATTAAAATGTTATCTCAATATTGATTTCTAAAGCATGTGAAACAAATCAATCATTTAACGTAATCCAATAAATTAGACAATTTCGAATTGTAATTTAAGTAAAATAGACATGATTTTAAGTAATATATTTGACAACAGCCTTTTTAAATTAAAGACCAAGCAAATAGGTAGTGGCGAAATTGATGATGATGTATGTTGACTATTATTAGAATAAATAGGAGTTGAATTTCATTTTAGAGCCTACAAGTCAAATCACGATTTAGATGACTTATCGCCTTTAACGCATTATATGTAGGTATATTGATTGTAAAATCAAATTGTCAATCAACTAATTGGTTCTACCTTCACGGAATTTCAGGTTGTTTTCTTTCTCTGTCTGGTTACATTGTTTATTTGCAGAGTTGTATTTAGGTCTGAGGTCTTAGGGTTTTTTCCTTTATGTATAGAGCACCAATCTCAAGCTAACGTTAAGGATTAGGGTGTTTAGCTGGGAAGTGCGGTTGTGGGGTTTGGTTAACCTTGTAAAGAAATATCGAGATAAGAAGGTGTCTCAAAGGGATTTCTTGTTGCACAAGTATATTTTAAGAGTTGGAAATTAACACCAAGGATCTCGCATTTTAATGGTAAACTTCGTTTGGGAATTTACATAACTGGGATTCGTGTAGTGAAAGAAGGATCTTTAAGCAAATTAAGCAGGTCATCGAGGGGGCATGCATCAATTGTGTTAGTTTTTGTAACATTGGAGGTGTTATAGTCTCGAAACTTTGTGGAGAGGCTAAAACACAGGAGTTCTCCATAACCCAGAAATCGTTTCTGGAAATTCCACCTAGAATTATTTCAATTAGATTATTAGCCTATTTTTTGAATATTTCCTAATTCTAAACCTAGGAAAAGGGGTTAATTAATCAATATTAATTGAGAAAGGTGTGAATCTTCTAGAAACTCACACGAATCAATTTAAAAATGTTCTCAACCATCAATTATGTTTTAATCTTGGTCGTTGGAGTCCCAATTGGAGATTATAAGAGGAGGTCGATGGGTAGATGGATGACACACCAGTTGTAGATACTCAGTGATCTGGGCAGTTCGATTTTCTAACGCACATAATTCAACAGGAGAAATTGAGCCTTTAGATCAAGTAGCAGGTGACAAAAGGGTAACATAATGTTTTCCGAAGGAGGTTCTAGTATGAGAGAAGTAGTGAGAGGAGGTCATATTATTTCTCTGGGAGGTTGCGTAGATCCTAAATTACGAAGTTTGATTCACCCTAAGCAAGGGTGGATTCAGTGTCCAGTGGCTAGGAAAATTTCCAAGAGTCTGGAAGAATCACGTCCAGTGGCAGCCACATGCTAGATGTCACATTAGAGGCAGTCTATGGGTAGCACAAGTGGGGCTTGCGCAGAAGGCTGACTCAAAAGTGTTCCAAAACTAGCTCTAAGGATCATATTGTTGCAAGATTATTTGAGGAGGGTAAATACCCTCAGATATTTTTTCCAGTATTTCTCTTAGATAAAAATTCCAGTTTAGCATCATTTTATTGTACTCATAATTTTTGCTGGCACATAATAATAAAAATCCTTAGCTATTGCACCGGTTTTCCCACATTGGGTTTTTCTAGGGACATTTCTCCAAAAATTATTGTGTCATTTTTATGTGTGTGTGCTAGAATTTCTCAGTTCCTAGTTTTTCTTACACAATATCTTATTTGGTGAAGAACTTGCAGTGTCAATATTTCGTTATTTTGTCGTAAAAAAAAAACTGCATAATTAATTTATTAGCTAGGAGAAATATTTCCAATTGCAGCATTTCAAGGAATTTTCACATGGTATCAGAGCAATTTTTGACAAGGAGGAGGCTCAGAGCGGAGGAGGAAAATTTCATTGTTTAGAGGGAGCATGAGAACAAATTTTTATGGGGCTACGCAGTGCCTAGCTAGGCAATGCGAATTGTTAGGCAAGGGTTCAATTTTTCATTTGCAAGTGGAAAGAAAATTTGAGTTACCCAGAAAAGCGATTCCAGCAAGCAGAGGGAGCAAAAACTCAAATGTTTGCAAATAAGATTCTTATTCTGAGCACAGAGGGTTTGCAACAGTTTGTAGTAGCAAATTCAGTGTCAGAAAGAAGAGAAATAACACTAAAGTAAACCCAAAACTCTCTAGCGTGGCCATGGATCGATTTGATATTCAGGGAGCTTCAGAGTTGTCTTCCAAATTGGAAGATGAATTTGCTTGCATATCAAGCTCAACTTCATAGGGAATATGGTATATAGACAGTGGAGCATCAACTTACATGACAGGGGTTTGAGAATATTTCTCTAGCTACAATGAGAAGCATATGGATTTCCATATTACGATGGGAAATAGAACGAAGTGTACTCTAGTGTGGAGAGATACCATCGATTTTCAGAGGGAGTCAGCAGAAAGTACTAGCACTACAAATGTACTACATGTACCAAGATTGGATATGAACCTGATTTCAATATCCCAGTTACAGGATAAAGGATATGATGTCCACTTTGTAGGGAAGAAGGTGTTTTTCAAATACCTAAGCTGAAAGAGAGTGAGACAAATTGGAGTTCAAAGAAAAAGGTTATATAGGTTGTAGCTCGATTCTCTAATGACATTAATTAGAAGTGACAATAGAATTGGAAAGGAACTGAATGATCTATGGCATAGGAGAATGAAACACTTACACCATAAAGCACTCAAGATGCTCAAGGAGATAGTAACAGGGGTTCCAGAACTTGGCACGAAACACGATGATGTGTGCAGAGGGTGTGTGCTTAGGAAATATGCTAAGGCAACATTCCCAAGAAGTGATGGCAGAGAAGACGGTGTGTTAGGAATTATACACTTAGACATTTGTGGCCTGATGTCCACTAGAGATCTCAGTGGGGTTGAATACTTCATCACCATTATTGATGATCATTCTAGGAAAACCTAGATATACTTCTTGAAGACCAAGGAAGAGTTCTTCGATCATTTCAGGGAGTTTAAGGCTCTCATGAAGAATGTGATAGAGAAGAAGATCAAGGTGCTTCGCTCAGATAATGGTGGAGAGAATATTGATAAAGTCTTCACAAATTTTTGCGCAAACGAAGGCATCAAAAGAGATTGGAAAATCCCATACAATCCACAATATAACGGGGTAGCAAATCCGAAAAAAATGGAACTAGAGTTGGGGTTGCAAAAGCAATGTTATATGACCAGCATTTGCCCAGGTTTCTATAGGAAGAAGCATGTAACACAACAATGTATATTCAAAACAGGACTCCTCATAGAGAATTGAGGAAGAAAACACCATAAGGAGACTTCACAAGGAAGAATCATGGAGTTAATAACTTCAAAATCTTCGACAACATTTCTTATTTCCATGTGCCAAATAAGAAGCGCACCAAATTAGTTCAAACTACATAGAAGGGGTTCCTCATTGTGTTATTTTATGTAGCATCGGATATTTTCTAGACACGAAACCTGGTGGAGAGCCTAGAATACATGACATCTCCAAAACCCATAAATCGTTTCTAGATATTCCACCTAGAGATGACTTAATTAGATTATTAGCTTTTTTTTTTTTTAATATTTCCTATCTAAACTTAGGGAATTTGGATAATTAATCACAATTAATTAAGTCAATGTGAGAATTCCTAGAAACTCACATGGATCGATCCAGAAATAATTTGAGCCATTGATTAAGATTTAATCTTGGCCATTGGAGTCCCAAGAGGAAGATATAAGAAGGGATTTGTTATCACTTAAGGAAAACCCTCGCTGCGGGAAAAACCCCAAGGTAACCTCGAACCCCATTTAGGTTGAAATCTTTCCCTTCAACCCGGAGAGGGATCTCTCCGTAACACTCAACTACCCTATGGGCACTATAGTAGTAGGTTTCGTAATTGAGTTCGATGGCCAGATTTACTTCATAGGATAAAATTGGTTGGGATGTTTACAAAACACACCATTGGGCATGGAGTCCAGTTCTAAACAAGTAAAGCTATAGATCTAATGAGAAAGCTATAAAAAGCATGATAGCAACAAATCCTTTGACTTTTTGAGAAATTGGAAGAAAATAACTGAAATGAGACAAAGTTTATAGCTGATTGAGGTAAAAAATACTAATGGCTAATAAATACGAGAAAAGAGCATCAATGAATCCCAATCTCATATACTAATATTTTTTAGACATGAAATAAAGTTTTTATAACAAAGAGGAAACTGACAGGGAACTACAACATATGAGTTTCTTATAATATGCTCATTAAAAACAGTAATATACTCAAGATTGCTCAAATATACCAAAATGCAAATGTTTTTCAATAAAATCAAACCCTTCTTCATTCTTCATAAATTGTCTTATAGAACTTACATCAACTAATTGCAAAATAATAGTCTCCAGATTAATTACAATAATCTAAGATATCTAAATATCTTCAAGTTCATGCATGTAAATAAAAACTTAAATACATTTAGTTTTTCCTAAAAATAACTACTGGAAAATATGTTGATATATAGGTCAAGTGAAATATCTCTCAAATTGTCTTCCTTGGAAATAGAAACAGGTCCCTAACTGATAGCACAACATCCTAGCTGGAAAAATAGGTCCCTTTGCAAAACAGGATCAAGTTTCCACCAAAACTGCCTTTCTGTTCATCCTTTCTTTCATTCGGACCTCCTAGTGAAAAAACGTTGATATTGTTGCTGTCAGCTTCATTAGTTTTCTGATTTGTAGCTTTCGCTGATAGACTGACTGTCAGCATTTCTTTTCTACATGTTTCAAAATCACTGACAGTGGGAAGGTCAACATTTTCGCTTGTTTGAATTTCGCTGACAATGGAGATGTCAACGCTCCTTGTTTGCTCCAAAATCACTGACAAACTGATTGTGGGCTTTCGTCCCTGTATAATTTTCTATTAGTGGATACATAGTTTTGTCTCAAAATAGTTGACAATAGATCTGTCATTTTCACCAAAAACGATGACAATGGGAATGTCAGCTTCTCAATTGTTTTGTTGTATGAAAAAACCTTTAGGTCTATTGCCAACAATAAAATGAAAACCCCTGTTTCATGAAATAGATGGACAAAATTTCAAGTTTACTCCCCTAAGCCTCTTAGTATAGGGTAATCGCTGCCTTGAGAAGTACATCCACCTTCTCCAGTCTTTGTTTTTTTGCTCTGCCTTGTCTCCATAGTGTTACAGATCCATTTGGGCACATCACTCCCATCATCCAAATCAGTGTTTTAAGGCTCATCAAACCCTAATTTTAGTTGCTACATGCCCTAAACAAGTCAACCTTTTGAATGCCTCCTTCACAGACAGTTTCATGGCCTAAAGACATCCTGAAATGACCTCTAGAGGGACCAGCGCATGTATGCCCACGCAAGGGTGCGCTGGAGAGCAGTTAAGCCCATGCCAGGGTGCTCTGCAGAGCACTTAGGCCCTCTTTGACCTGCGCTGGGCGAGATTGAGCAAAATTCACATAGGGTTTTGGGAATATTATTATCTTTTGGAGCCTTCTAGAATATTCCCACACTTATCATCTCCTTTGAGCTCGAAAATGGATGAAGAATGAGTTAAGATACATCCTATCCTCTCATCCCTTCCTCCATGGAACTAATTCTATGTTTGGAAGGCCATTCAATACCCTCATTGATGACAAAACCTCCTTTTTCTTCCTATAAATTGAGCACTCATCTAAGTGATCAAGGGGCTGGACTTTGACGAATTTTAAGGAGATAATGTTAGTTTTAGAATTGAGAATATTGTAAGTGTCGTTATGTTGCCGGAATGTCATGCTTATGATGTGATGTGGATGGAACCAAAGCTGGAAGAGTGACTTCGAATCAGGCTTCATGGTTGTAATTATTCCTTCTATTCAATAAAGTATTTACACCTTTTTCCATATGCTTTTCTTGATATATGATGCTTATACGTGTGAATGTATCTGATTCCATTTACTTGTAATCAATAGATCTTTTGCTTTGATTGGTTCTTTGTCTTCTATTGATGTTTACAGGTACTTCTCAAGCATGTTAAGTACGGGAAGGAGTGACAAGACCGATAAAAAGGAGATAAGAGGAAAGAGAAAGTACAAGTAGGTCCTCTCATTCTCTTCGTTTTATCTATTGTTTATAGAAAAAGGTTAAAGTGCTTTAAATTGTTGTTCTAGATATGGCTATTTATCTAGGGAATTAGTATTTCTCCATGAGAATATTGTAAGTGTCGTTATGTTGCCAGAATGTCATGCTTATGATGTGATGTGGATGGAACCAAAGCTGGAAGAGTGACTTCGAATCAGGCTTCATGGTTGTAATTATTCCTTCTATTCAATAAAGTATTTACACCTTTTTCCATATGCTTTTCTTGATATATGATGCTTATACGTGTGAATGTATCTGATTCCATTTACTTGTAATCAATAGATCTTTTGCTTTGATTGGTTCTTTGTCTTCTATTGATGTTTACAGGTACTTCTCAAGCATGTTAAGTACGGGAAGGAGTGACAAGACCGATAAAAAGGAGATAAGAGGAAAGAGAAAGTACAAGTAGGTCCTCTCATTCTCTTCGTTTTATCTATTGTTTATAGAAAAAGGTTAAAGTGCTTTAAATTGTTGTTCTAGATATGGCTATTTATCTAGGGAATTAGTATTTCTCCATAGATACCAAATTATTCATAACAAATTGGTGACCATACCGGGGATAAATCATTGTTCCAAGTATCTTATACACATCCTAAGACACTCTAGCAGACCTTACAACCTTTCATTGATAGTAATTCGGCCTTGTTGAAGTGAATTTTGGTCAAAAACTGTCTTTATTTGCCTCTTCAAATGGCTTACTGTCACTAGCGCAGGCTTGTGAGGGACACAGTGCATTACAGAGCACCCTTGACTTAGGGACAGTGCACTGTCTCCCATTCAGGGCTGCGCTGATCCTCCTTAGGTCAGTTTTCCACCTTTGATAGGGTTTTTCACCAAATTTCTTTTGTTTGATTGTTTGCTGAATGATCAATGAGTGTTATGTCTTTGAAACCAAGATTGTACCTCCTTTACTAGCCCTACTTTGACTTGATTGATTAATGTTTCTTAAATGATTTCTTTGTCATTATCGATTCATCATCAAAGTTAGATTATAGTCGATTAATATTTGTTCAAAAGAAAGTGTCGTAAAAGTCTTCTTTTGCTTCGAAACAGAACTATCGTAAAGTCTTTGTTCTTATAAAAAGATTGATTGACTGTATGTGCACTAGTTTCCTTTTTTTTCATCATAACATTAAGGGAATCAAAAAGAAAAGCTTGCATCGTGCATTGAAAATGTTTGTGTGTGCTCATAGGAATAGTTTAGGGAAATTGCATTAGATTGTGCTCTTTGCTCTTTGATTGAAAGAAATTTGATTGCTCTATCCCTATTAGCTAAGATTTTCATTGTTAAATTGAATGGAAAGAATGCTTATCATATTAGTTGCATTCTAGGAATTGAAAATACATCACGTGGTGAACCTTGAAAGGCAAATTCTTAAGCAAGATCAACTTAAAATTAACATCAATTTACCTAATGGAGCATTGTCACCTAATGAATAACATTTAGAGGTTCTAGGCTAGAGACATGTTCTGGTGTCGTAAAACATAGTAGCTGTCGCTAACTTGTTTGCAATACATCCTGAGTGTGATATCTCATTCCATGTATGTGAGTATATCGTAGCTTGTCCATGTACCTTTAGGTATATAGGGTGGTGTTACAATATGTAAATTATATGCGAATGCTCTCACTGTGCGACGCTAATACAGATTGCGCCTCCACGTACTTTCGAGTATATATGGGAGGAAAACACTAGGTTGCTATCCATCCTTAGGTAACCGAGTCAGCCGCCTTGTACACTGTGATACACCGAACACAACATTCGAGGAGATTGCATGCTCGTACTTCTTGGTTTGCCAGGAGGTATTCTGCAGTTCACAGTTGCTTGGTAAACCTTTTGCCTAGATTACCCCTTTTTGTTTATTTCTTTTTTGTAATAAAATCAATCAACAATTATGGAGGAAAATCAAACCTTACCCCATCGTTAGCGGAGAGCAATGAGTAAACTTCCTTTACCACCCAAAGCTACACCTATTCGGTCAAAGCGGTCTCGTTTCACTGGATCCAGTACTTCACAAGCATCTGGTTCTTCATTTGAATTACTAGAAACACCTATACTGGTAAGTATTGTGACCACAGTTACTCCTACAATTATTGGTACATCTGTTACTGAAGTGGAATCTCCACAATTACCTGAGGAAACTATAACTGAATCTAGTGAAACGATAACCCAAGTTGTTCAACAACAAGTTGATTCTCAATCCAAAGTTGTTCAAAAAGAAATTACTTCTGAACCTGAATTTGTTCAACTAGAGCTAGATCCTGAACCCATCACTGTTCAATCAGAAGTTACTTCTGAGCTAGAAGTTACTTCTAAGCCAGAAGTTGTTCACGAAGCCCAACTTGAACTTGTTCTTTTACTAGAACATTTGGATCTTGAGGTGGAACAATTAGAAGTTGTTACCTTGCCAGCGGAAGATCGACTGATAGATCCTCAAACGTATGTAACTGTCGAGACCTCCTCTTTACCTCAGCAACAACCAGAAATATATTACGGACCAGACGGTGAAGTTCTTCCACCTGGTTTGATTTCAATAAAAGAGGAACTTAAGGTAGAATCACCCAGAACTCCATTCCATTTTGGAACTGGACTACACTTGTATCCTTATACTCCTCATTTCACTGCTCCTTTTGATCTTGATTACTTTTAGACACCTGTTGATTCGTTAGGAAACTTATTTGGACATTTGACTATGGCAGAGTCGACATCCCAGACCATACCATCTGTTATGACTACAGAATAATCTGCGTCGCAACCTCTTTGATGTTTACTACGACACCTAAGTCACAATTTTATGGTGTTCCGTCTGTCCCATCGGGTTACCAATCTTCATCAGGAACTCACTCAAGTGTTGCTTCTAGCCCTTGGTCTTCACCAATGTCCTCTACTAGAATTTTATCTGGTTCCTCATTTACGAGTATCGAACAACTGAACCCATCAAGTTCACATTGAGCTGGTTCATTTGGTTACTGTCCTCTGTATCCGCTTAAAACTGGACTACCCCCATACGAAGAACAATATGCATATTCTCCTTATCCTCCTTATTCTGGGGGCAACCATATGTCGGTATGCCGTCGTCTTTAGGTCAGCCTGGAATGACTGTCTGTCAGTGGCAGCCAACCATACCCGTTCAACCTAGGCTTTTGTATCCATCACAACCTATGCAAGATGTATCATCCATACCTAGAACACGCGTTGTTACAACTGCCACAATCACAAGCCTAGATTGTTGTATCACAACCTATGCAAGTTGGCCCTTCAACCTCAGACCCCTAAGTTTTAGGTATATAGATCCAACCTTCTCAGGCGGTTTTACAACAACCACTTGTGTCTAGAGCCCAACAAATTCAGGCTAGTTTACCTTTTACCGGAATGACTTAGACTTACACTAGTTTAGTGTGTTCATAACCTGTTCAACCTTACATTGGTAGGAAACAACAACCGTTAAATCAACAACCGTTGTACCAACAAAAACAATAGTTGATTCAACATCCTTGGCAGCCCCAATATCAACATCAATAATTCCAACAATACCAACCTCAACATGGACTTGGACAACAAGCTTATGCTGGGTTTGATCAGCAACAAGTTTATCCAGGCCCTGGTCAACAAGCCTATGCTGGGTTTGTACAACAACAAATTTACCTTGGTGCACAATAACAACAACCTTACACCGGATTTTCTCAACAAACTTACCCATATCAAGGTTACCAGCAACAGATGCCTTATGCTGGTATGCAAAGGCCCACTGCCCAGACAATTCTAGCTTACCCTGGATATGCTCAACTTGACCTCAATAGACAGTTGCCTTTCATTGCGACACTTAGTTACCAGATCTAAAACTGCTCACCAATGACCCAATTATTTATGCACCTTGGTGGCCGGTGATTCCTCATAAGTTACCTTCCAATATTCCAAAATTTAATGGAAATCCTGGAGAAGACCCCTCCAACGATGTCATAACTTTTCATTTATGGTCTTCATCAAACTCCTTGAATGATGATTCCGTTAGACTTCGTCTTTTCCAGAGAATGCTTACTGGTCTGACTGTGAAGTGGTACATCGAGTTACCACGAGCTTCTTTCGATAACTTCACAGCTTTAGCTACCATGTTTTTAACCCACTTCCAATTACCCATACAATATGAGACTGGAACGGAACTATTAACCAACTTTAAATAGACTACTGCTACTCATATCTCTGATAATATTCATGAGTGGCGTCATCATCATTGAATGGTTAAAACTTATGTTCCTGATCAACTTCTGGCTGAGTGGTTTATAAAATCCTTGTTGCCATATATCATTGAGGATGTGGAAAAAGGTGGAGTTGTCACAGAAGAGCAAGTAATTGCTCGTGCCCAATATTTGGACTTGATATATACACAGTCTGGCACACTCTATGACAAGATCCTGAATGCACCCCGACCAACTTTCACTGTTCCTCCTCCACCATCAAGTAAGGACTCTCATGCTGGCGACGGTGTGATTGGTTCTTTGAGCACACAAATGGTAGGTAGACCATCTAGTCAAACACTTGCCATTACCAATCAAACTACAAATGCACCTGATAACACTCTTACTTCTGAAATCAATGTCGTGTCATCTGACAAGGGCAAGAATGAAAAGCAACCAGGAGGTAAGAAAAAGGGGAAAAACAAGAAGAAACAAAATAACTCCCCTCAAGAGAAATCATTTGATTCCTCTTCTTCAGCTGGGAAACCTCGTTACCCGTGTTTGATTTGTAACGATGAACATTTTACGCAAGATTGTCCACACTGCTCCAAAGTCTCCAAAATTTTGAAGACTTCTAATACATCTGCGGTATTGACTGATCCTTTTCCAAAACCAGAGACAAATATGGTTGCTACAGACCAAGCTTCCACTTCCCAAGTGCTTATGTTATCCGCCTCTAAGCAGCAAGATGATGTTTTGGTGTCAACATGAAGTAAATATTATGGAAATCAACCATCGTTGTCGAATAACCAGGCTGATCGACCTAACCCTTCAACTACAACTTCGAATGATCCTATTCCACCACCTATTGCACCAGAGTTAACAATAAAACCACCTAAGGAAGTTGTACACATTGACATTTAACCCTCGAGCTCAAGTTTCACAAAACTGTAACATAGTAGAAGATTTGGCTCAGTCACCTTCTGCTATGTCTACACTTGAGGTGCTACAAAACTATCCCTCCCAAAAGTAGGCTTTGTTGTCAGCAATTGGTGGAATCGATCCAACTGATTCCAATCTTGTGGTTTTCAACCATGCGGGTTATACACCACAGTTACCAGCACAATTAGCATTTCTGATTCAAGTAAATGCCTTGAATAAACTTGTTCATCGAACCATTATTGACAAGGGGGCATCTACTTGTATAATGTCTATGAGTTGCTAGAAAACACTTGGTTCACTGTCGTTGTCACGTTCACCAACAACATTAAAAGCTTTTGATGGTCGCACATATACGCCTTGTGGAATATTGAATAATCTGCAAATTGAACTAGGAGGCAAAACGGTAATAGTTGAAGTTGAGGTAGTTGATGGACCCCTTGACTACAAAATTTTTCTAGGAAGACCGTGGGTTTATGCCATGGCTGTTGTGGTTTCAACATACTTTTGTATGATTGCATTTCCTCATAAAGGTGGAATCATAGTTATCGACCAACTCGCCTTCTTCGCCTCTAGTTCATAGGTTACTGGAATCATTCTGTTGGTACACGAACCCCCACTATCTCTCCAAAGCATTGGCGTAGGTCTCTTTAAAGACTCTTCCCTAATGGGTACTTTTTCACTGCCACCACCATTGAATTTGGTGGAAGTGGCAAAAGTTGAGACTTACAACATGATATCTTCCACTTCATCTAACTTAAAGAGGATTACCAATTGTTTTGAAGTTGATAGTAGTAATGAAGTCATGCCGCTAAGCCCTATTGAGCTAGGATAACAATCAATCCTTTTGGCTTACGCAACGAACCCAAATCCATTTTCGTCAATTGTATGGGTAGATTGTTCATTAGAATTTGATACTTCTTCTGATCCTTTTTCACGTGTATTTTCTACTGATGAGGGAATCGTCCAATCAATGATGATGGAAGGAGAACCATGGGAGGATTATCATCATTGCTCTCATCTTCCAGATCACATCGAAGATTATTCAAATGAACTTAATCATCCTTTAGTTGTCAATTTCCTTTTGAATTCTGTTTTCATAGATACAGTAGATTCCGAGCGAAACTTTTCAAATATTGAAGAAACCATTTTTGTAAATGTCAGGTCAGGGTAACTCCACATTGAACGAGAGACAAAACTGATTGATGTTATTCATTAGGTAACTCATGTTTATATATACAAAAATAAAAACGGATCAGTTCATCTTCTAGATGACTGTCCAGTTCACCCATCCGTTTCGGATTAGGTGTCAACATTCCCCCCCTTAATCTGAAGGGATGTTGGTGAGTCCAAGCATCATTCTGAATCTTTCAAGCTTTTCTCTTCCAAGCGCTTTGGTGAAGATGTCTGCAATTTGCTCGTTTGTGGAACAATGACAGAGATGGATTGTTTTGGCCTCAACATGATGTCGGATCAGATGATATTTAGTATTGATGTGCTTAGTACGATCATGGAACTTTGGATTCTTGGCCAACTTTATTGCAGATGTGTTATCAATCATGAGTGGAGTTGATTGTATTTGTTTTACCTGCAAATCTTCAAGAATTTTCCTGAGCCACACAATTTCTTTCGTTGCTTCAGCTGCTGCCACATATTCTGCTTCTGTTGTGGAATCTGCTGGTACTGATTGTTTGCGTGATCTCCAGGAGACAGCTCCTGATCCAAGACTCATAGCATATCCTGAAGTAGATACCCCAGTTTCTTTGTCTCCATCGAAGTCTGAATCAGAGTATCCAATCAAGTTGAAGTCGTCCACCTGTGTATACTTGATTCCAAGGTCTTGAGTTCCCTTCAAGTACCTTAGAACTCTTTTTGCAGCAGACCAATGTCCCTCACAAGGCTTTTGCATAAACCTGGAGAGGATTCCAACAGCAAATGAAATGTTTGGTCTGGTAGTAGTGAGGTAGATGAGACTTCCTACAAGCTGTCTATACTTTGTTGCATCCTCAAATTCCTTTCCTTCAATAGATGTGAGCTTCAAGTTTTGTTGCATTGGAGTAGAAAGGGGATTGCACTCTGTCATGCCAAATCCGTTTAACAAATCTCCAATGTATTTCTTTTGAGAAAGAAATATGGACTTTGGATGTTGGGTTACTTCAATGCCAAGATAGTAATGAACATAGCCCAAATCAGTCATTTCAAATTTTTTTCCTAATTCTTTCTTTATGGATGCAATATAGCTTTCATTGTTCCCTGTCATTAAAAGATCATCTACATATACCACAAGATATACAACTGTTTTGCCAACTTTCTTGACAAATAAAGTTGCATCATCAAGATCAAAATGTTTGAAGTTGAGTTTCAGAAGATGCTCAGTTAGTTTTTCATACCAGGCTCGTGGTGTTTGTTTGAGGCCATACAAGGACTTCACAAGTTTGCATACTTTGTGTTCATGTCCTTTCACAGCAAATCCTTCAGGCTGGGACATAAAAACATTCTCTTTTAGATCTCCATTCAAGAATGTAGTTTTTACATCCATTTGATGGACTTTCCAACCGTTCTGAGCAGCTAGTGCAAAGAGTGTCCGGATGGTGGCCCATTTTGCTGTGGGAGAAAAAGTTTCCTCATAATCGACCCCTTCCTTCTGTGCAAAACCTTTTGCCACAAGCCTAGCTTTGTGCTTGTCAAGTGAGCCATCAGCTTTGTACTTGTTCTTGTAGACCCACTTGCAGCCAATTGGTTTGGTTCCAAATGGAGGATCAACCAGCTTCCAAGTGCCATTCTTTATGAGGGCATCATACTCCTTCTGCATCGCTTCTTTCCATTCATCATGAGAAGCAACTTCTTTGAAGGAAGTTGGTTCAAAATCTGTAGACAAGTTCAATTCACAATCATAAGTAACATCCATATCAACAGGTGAATTAGAGTTATCTACATCACCTCCATCTTGTCGGTTTGTATTTCTGGTTCCTGTTTTTCCAATTTCATCAGGATGAACACTTTCAAGTGTCTTTGTCAGCCACTTTGGGGGACCTTTCTGAGATGGTCCAGGCTGTTCTGTTGATTGAGTTGGGACTGAATCAAGATTAAGTCTCCCAATTCTATCAATTACATCACTTAAAGCATCATCCGTTGTTGGAGTGTCATGCAGGGGAGATTGTTCTTCAGAAGGAGATTCCACATGTTGATCTAGTATAGGAATCCCCCCTTCAAGATGTGGAATCTCATTATCAAACTCTTGGAATGATTTCGGTTTTGTGAATCTATCCAAGCGATCAAGTTGCCGCTCAACAACACTGTCAGATTTGGATGATTCAAGAAAAATGACATCTCTAGATAAAACAAACTTTTTATTTACTTCATCATAAAGGTGGTATGCTTTAGATGTGTTTGAATACCCCAGGAAGATACACTTACGACTTCTAGCACCAAGTTTGTTTCTATGTACCTTTGGTATTAAAGCATAACAGGTGGAAACAAATATCCTGAGATGTTTTACCGAAGGAACATGTCCATACCACAATTCATAAGGAGTCTTGTTTCTTATAGCACTAGATGGACATCTATTCTTTATATATGCAGCACATAGAACAGCATCAGCCCAAAACATTGTCTTTACATTTTTGAAGAAAAGCATGGATCGTATCATATTCAAAATTGTTCTGTTCATTCTTTCAGCTACACCATTCTGTTGAGGATTATAAGGCACAGTTGTTTGATGTTTAATCCCATGTTGGCGAAGATAGTGTTCAAATTCATTTGATGTATATTCTTTTCCATTATCAGTGCGAATAGACCCAATATGAGATTGTGCATCATTTTCAATCCATTTATGAAAATTCTTGAATGTTTGAAAAGCATCAGATTTGTTCTTCAAAAAATAAACCCAACACATTCTAGTGTAATCATCAATAAATGTCATGATATATTTATTTCCATTTGCAGAAGGAACATGCATTGGACCACATAAATCTGAATGAATAAGTTCAAGCTTCCTATGTGCTCTTGAATGTGAATCATGAAAAGACTGTTTGCTATGCTTTCCTAGAATGCAAGCATCACATTGTTTATGTTTTCTAGGAATTGTAGGCAAACCAGCAACACCATTTTTCTTCAACAAGCGGAGACTATCATAGTTTAAATGTCCAAATCTAGCATGCCATAATAAACTTGATGGAAGTGCATCTTCTTCATGATGAGAAATATATGAGAAATGTTGTGCATGAGCAGAGGTTCCTTGCAGTTTAAGAAGTCTTTCTTCTTCTATACCCCTCATGACAAGTGAATGGTCAGATGCCTTTCTTACCTCAAGCTTTCCATCAAACATATGAATGGAGTGACCTTGCTGGCGGATGTGGACCAGGGACAACAAGTTTCTCTTGAGCTGTGGGAGATATAGAACATGATCCAGAAGAAAGTCTGGAAGACCAGGCAGTTTAAGCCTGACTGTGCCAATCCCTGATGGCTTGATTTTTGACTGATCTGCAAAGTATACTGCTCCATCAACATTATCAGTGAAATCTTCAAAAAAATCTTTCCTATGAGTCATATGACAGGTTGCTCCTAAATCAAGCAACCAGTCATTTTTCGAAGAAGTAAGTGAAGCATTAAACAGATCTTCATTTACTCCAATGTTACATTGTGCCTCAATATAGTGAGCGGATTCAGGTGCTTTACCTTTGTATGTGTCATCAGTTTTACCTTTCTGCTAGTTTCTTCTCTGCTCAACCTTGTCCCATGGTAGTTTGCATGTAGAAGCATCATGTGATCCATTTCGTTTGCAGCGAATGCAATGCAGATCTGCCTTTTCTGCTTGACGATGTTTGCCCCCCCTGCCTCTGAAGTATCTTCCTCTTCCTCTTCGTCCACCTCTTCCTCTTGTAGAATCTTGAGCAGGATGCTTTTCTTTATGAGCAAGGCAAACAGTCTCTTCAGAAGATTCAGGGACTGTTTTCTTTCCAAAGGCTTTCTCTCTTTCAGCAAACTTTTTCACAAGAGTGTCAAAGGTTATATCTTTAAGATTTCCATTTGCTTGTAAAGACTCAAGATAATTAGAGTAGGTAGGATAGAGTGCTTTGAGAAAGGCAATAAGAGAGATATCCAGCTCAACCTTAGTGGATTTAATATCATGCATTATAGACTTTATTTCAGATGCAAGAGCAAGAGGATCATTATTTTTTAGTTCAAGGGTGAAGAGTTTAATCATGAGCTGAACAACTTCAAGTGCAGAATGTGTATCATAGAGTTCTTTCAGCTTTTGTAAAGCTTCAAAGGCATTGGAATAGGATGAAATATGACGACTTACTTCCTCATTTACAGATGTTGCGATCAATGCATAGGCTTTGCTGTTCTTGTTTTCCCAGATGACAAGTTCTTTATCTGATGTAGGCTGCACAACATCTTTGTCTTCTTCTCCGACACACACTCCTTTCCACAGCTCATTGTAGATGAGGGTGTGTTTTACCATCCGAGACCATTCTGAATAGTTCTCCTTGCCAGTGAGAACTATTCCTACCATAGAAATGATTGAATGCATTTTGTAAAAAAAAACTTCTGCTGATAAAAAATATTCTGCTGATATACAGTGAAACTGTACTCAAAAGGGCATTCTTAAAAATTTCAAATCTCTTCCAATAAATGCCTCAATACTTCAAGCTGCAACATATTTTCTCCAAATTTATTTCTTTAAATCCCTCCAAAAGCATCCAGTATTACAAATATTAAGTATCACTTCAAAATGTAGTAAATGCCCATAAAATATTACATATTACATCAACCTTTTAAATGCACTACAAGTCAGATTAACAAACTATGTAGGAGCTTGATGTCAATGCTCTCACAGAAAAATCGAAACATGAATTCTTTCACCTTCGAACGCAGAATATGGAAACATGTTCACCATCTCTCCTTTTCACCACCCAACTGTCATACTTTGCAACCCCCAAGGTAGCCGCTTCTTGACTGAGAACAATGTTACAAACCAGTGGAAGTGCTGGCTCTTCGACTTCACACGATAACCGACAGCGCACCTGGGCAACGAATTCTCCTTTTGCAGAAGGAGAATAGACAGTTTATCTCAAACGCAAAAATCTCAAAATCTCAAACGCACCAACGGACAGCAAAATCTCAAACGCACCATACAGGCCACGCACCATACACAGTCTTTGAAGTCACATACAGTTCAAACACATGTAGCAGTTTAAAATGCACCAGGTCACGACCTTAAAAGACATTCAACGCAGAACATATAACATTCAAAGTGAATATTATTGGCTCAACTCAAACCACAACTCCATCCCATACCTCATTGCTGGAACTCGTGGACTGATATCCATGGCATTGCCGCAGCATTTATGGATTTAGAAAATGAAGCAGATAGGCTCGATTCTAAAAGAGACCAATTGTATTGTTTTTGAAATAATAAAAAAAAATGCGATAGCAGCAATACCAAGTTTTGGGGATTTAAAAACCCTGTGCAATCAAGGGCGATTGAAAGAAGCTATTCGAATTCTGGATTCCATGGGCCGCCCGGACTATTATATTTATGCCACTCTGTTGCAGAGCTGTGTGGACAAGTTGTATATTCAAACGTGAATGAATGGAGCGTGAATGAGCTTGATACAAAACGCTCAGGCAGCATAAAACTGCGTAATACACACCAATACACACAGTATATTCAAACGTGAATGAATGGAGCACGAAAGAAGGAAAACAAGTTCTCTCTGATAGTCGGAGATACAAACGATGATACCAATGAAGTCTCAGCATTCATGCAAAGGACAGAGAACGTCAGGACGGAAGGAGAATGCTCAGGGAAATCAAAACTGATGCGCAGATAATGTCAGGGCAGAGTATGTCAGGACAGAGGCACTTAGGACAGGGCGCAGTCTTCAACAGTGGCAACACTATATGCGCAGAGAATATGTCAGGGAATCGCTCAGGATGATGCAGCGCTCAGCAGGAGTTACACTATTTTGGGACCTGTGCTCTGATACCATGTCAGGCCAGGGTAAATCCACATTGAACGAGAGACAAAACTGATTGATGTTATTCATTAGGTAACTCATGTTTATATATACAAAAATAAAAACGGATCAGTTCATCTTCTAGATGACTGTCCAGTTCACCCATCCGTTTCGGATTAGGTGTCAACAGTAAATATTTCAACCAAACCTAATATTGTAGAAAACATTCATGTTGGCAAATCTTGTTCTCAATCAGAACTTGATATTTACCATGCTCTTTTTCATGAATTTCGAGATATATTTGCATGGTCATACGAGGAGATGCCAGGTATAGACTCTAGTATAGTTGAACATGAAATCAAAATGTGTTCTGATGTCAAACCAGTACGATGGCGCCTCCGACCTATTCGTCCAAAGAAGGCTGCTTCCATTAAGGTAGAAGTTGAAAAATTTTGCATGCTGGTTTCATTTACCTTGTTCCTCTTACTGACTTTGTTTCCAACATTGTTCCTATCATGAAGAAACAAGGGAAAATACAAGTGTGCGTCAATTCTAGGGATGTAAATCAGGCTTGTTCAAAAGACAATTATCCCACTCCCTTTATCGACCAGATTATTGATCAATGTGCTGGGTGCGAAATATTCTCGTTTATGGATGGTTCTTCTGGCTACAATCAAATCAATATTCGCCCGCAGGACTAGTCTAAAACTGCTTTTATTTGTCCATGGGGCACATTCGTTTATCGAAAACTCCCATTTGGTTTGAAGAACGCAGGGGCCACATTTCAGAGGGAAATGAACTATGCCTTCCATGACATCAAACATCTTGTTCAACCATACCTGGATGATTTACCTGCTCATTCACAAAAGCGGTCCAATCACCCGCAATATTTAAGAGGTATATTTTTACAGTGTCGACACTACAAAATATGACTCAATCCACACAAATCTGTGTTTTGCGTTGGTTCTGGTCGTTTTCTTGGATTCGTAGTGTCTAAGGAGGGAATTCGACTCAATCCATTCAAGGTTTAGGCAATTCTTGACTTGTCTCCACCATCAAATCTACTTTAGTTGCAGAGACTCCAAGGGAAGGCTAACTTTTTGAGGATGTTCATTCCCAATTATGCTGAAAAGGCTAAAGGATTTAACCATTTATTCAAAAAGGGGATACCCTTCCATTGGGATCAGGTTGCGGAAGCTTCCTTTGATGCTCTTAAAGATACCTTGATTAGAGCCTCATTAATGTATTCCCCGAATTATCAAAATGACTACTTCCTGTATCTCGCCGCTGTAGATACACCATTGTAATGGTTTTGGTCCAAGAGGAAGATGGGATTGAACATCCTATATATTATTTGAGCCACAATCTCAATGATACATAAAGTAAGTACTCTTATGTCGAGAAACTAGCTTTGGTAGCTGTACAAAGATTTTGCCACTATATCCTACTCCGAAAGACCATTGTCATTTCGGATTGCAATGCTATGACATATATTTTGTCATGTCAATTGCTGGGGGGAAAATACTCAAAATGGATAGTCATTTTGCAAGAGTTTGATATGGAATTCATCAAGTCCAAATCAAATAAATCTCTATTTTTCGTCGAGCTAGTTTGTGACCTTTCCTCGACTTCTATCGATTCAACATCAGAACCATCAATTCTAGATGAGTCTCTATTCTTGATTTCATCATCTGATGCATGGTATGGAGATATACTGATTTATCTCTAGACTCAAACTTTCTGACCTGATACCTCTCGCTTGCAACAAGGACGTATCCGATACCAAGCGAAATATTATTTGATCATTTGCGACATTCTTTACCGTCGTGGTATCGATACGATTTTACTAAGGTGCCTCACTCATGAGGAAGCTGAGAAAGTTTTGAATGATTTCCATTCAGGTACTTGTGGTGGACACTTATCTGGTTATGCTACCACATAGAGAATTCTCCGTGCTGGTTACTTCTAGCCTAGTATATTCAAAGATTTCATAATTGTCGTCAGAAGCTGTGTCACATGCTAGATCTATGACCGTAAAGCTAGATGACCACCTACAACATTGCATCCTGTCATTGCTTTTGGAACATTCTCCAAATGGGGCATTGACTTCATGACATGTAACCCCACCTTGACCGGGGGGCATGGGTACATTATAGTCACTGTTGACTATTTTACCAAATGGGCCAAGGCGATGCCAACATTAAACAACAGTGGCGAAATGACTGCTCTTTTCTTTTTCAACCACGTGGTTGCCCAGTTTGGTGTAACACAGGCTATAGTTACAGATCACGGGTCACATTTTCTCAATCACATGATGGTTGGGTTGACTGCTAAGTTAGGACTTTCACATGATAGTTCTACCCCTTATTATCCGCAAGCAAATGGACAAGTTGAGACCATAAACAAAGTCCTGAAGTGAATGCTTCAAAGAATAATAGGGGTTCATAAACGAAACTGACATTTAATCATGTACTCTTCCTTGTGGGCATATCGAACCTCGGTGAGAAATGCAACTAGATTCACACCCTGTCAATTGGTGTATGGTCTGGAAGAAATCTTGCCAATACAATGCGAAATTTCATCTCTCAAACTTGTGATTGACCTGTTACCCGACACTTTTGAAGAAGAAGCGTGTTTCTTGGAACTTATCCATCTAGATGAAACCCGTCGTGAAGCCACATTGGCTAACGAAGCACATAAGAAATGAATCAAGGTGCAATATGACAGAAATGTCAAGCCTCGCGTTTTCTCAGAAGGAGACCTGGTCTTGCTTTACGATTAGGAAACCGATACAATAGGAGCAGGAAAATTTGAACCGCTTTGGATGGGTCCTTATATTGTCAAGCGTGTTTTGGAAAAAGGTGCCTACGAGTTAGTGGATTATGATGGAACTCCATTGTCACAGCCTTGAAATGGGCTGTATCTCAAATGTTACTATGCTTAATTGAGTGAAGTAAAAATCACTGTATATACACTTTAATTGCATGTGTGTGTGTCAGTGTGTCTTTTAGAGTTTTTATGTGGTTAAGTAATCTTCTTTGGATTTGTTTCAAATGTCGGAACCTTTGGAACCATTTGTTGGTTATGCCGATGGTGCTAGTCATAGTACGCAGAACCTATCTTCTGCGG
Organism: Pinus tabuliformis; assembly: GCA_031772625.1. Taxonomy (NCBI): domain Eukaryota; kingdom Viridiplantae; phylum Streptophyta; class Pinopsida; order Pinales; family Pinaceae; genus Pinus; species Pinus tabuliformis. The sequence goes on along the minus strand of CM062808.1, from coordinate 54,030,240 downwards.
CATGGGCCATTTTCGCTCCAAGTGGCAAGTTAGTGAGTTTTCAAGGGATTTGTATCGATCAATCGATGAACAATACCGCTGAGTGTAGTGCGTTGATTGAACTTCTCTCTGATGCTATTTCACTTGGCATTTTCCGAATCATCATTAGGATGGATTCACAACTCGTTGTACTACAACTAACAAGCATTTATACTATCCGAAATCCAATAAATCTTCGTATGTTCCTTAGAGTTCGTCTTTTGGAAAGACATTTTGAGTACATTTAATATCAACATATTTCTAGAAACTTTAACACATTAACTGACTCATTAGCAAATTATGTGTTAAACAAACATTTGCGACACATGTAAAAAAAATTCAATTCACATCATTAATTGAATAGGATTGCATATAGCCATACATATAAAAACTCTGAAAGTAAAAATAGATAGATGTTTTAAGAGTTTTTACAAAATTTGTGTCCAAGACATGTTTGATCATCTGACCTAAAAACTCAAAATGCATGCAAAAACATCCTAAGTAGACCTAGTGATGCTCATGATAATAGGTCACAGCCTGACCTATCATGCGCAAGAGCTGCATCCAACGGCCTAGAACACTAATAATATGGCGCTGCAGCCTCATAGATAACTCCTCGATTTGGACATCCGGAATACCAAGGGTTAATCCCTCCACATGATCTTGCAACTCTGCCAAGGTCTCCGCAAAATCCAAATCCTAGAGAACGCTCTCCCAAAGTTCATCCTCGCTGACCCACCTGCCTCCTGTTGGTGCCTCATAGGTCGAACAATACCCACATCTGCATGCATGAGAATGATTTAGTTTATTCTTGGAAACATTAAAAACACAAAAACATGTAGAAACATGGAAATAAAAAACATTTTGGTCAAAAATTTACCTATAGCACCCCTTTGAGCGCCCACTGGTAAAATCAAATCTGGATCTCCACGAAAATCCATCCCTGAGTATGGATGCTCTTCGACGACAATGTGTTGTCGATCGGGCCAGCTGAAGAATGCAATGGAAAAAAATGATTGTTGACTGACTTGCATGTCTGGCCATCAATTCGACCCACCTCTGCATCTGTGGATCTCTAGGACCAAATACACCTACTGTTACATGCTGTGGTTGCATCAATGGAATTATTTCTAAGGAAAAAGTGATTAAGATCGAACCATAGCTAAAATTCTTCGTCTTACCACTTTTTACCTTTGTCAGTTGTTCTTTTAGTGAATAAAGTATGACCTCACACTAGTTGAATACTTTTGGCTCAAGACACTCTAGTGCATATTGCATATATGATCTGTTTGCCAGATGAAGTGTCACATTGCCAGCCAACTTTGGATAGTGAAAAGGATAGTTCTCAAAGGCAAATCACTTACATCCTTGATGTTTATTTTCTCATCCTTGCTAGGCTGTGTACCTGGCCGACAAAACTGTCGAATGTAATCCCTCACCGATTCACCTCCATAGGAAAATCTTGAAAGTGATATGGGGGCACCTCGCCTCGACAGCCTAGTAAGAAAGTAAACATCATTGATCATAATAGAGACCACTTTGTCCCCTATGTGAAAAGCTTGATATGTCGGATCCCATGCATGAACTAGGAACTGCATTAGTTCTATTTTTTGCCTCATTTTGGACAACCTGAAGTATTTGAGCAACCCATAGTTTTTGAGGGCCTCAACTGTACCCGGACTATTTAGGGAAATCATGTCTTGTTCTTCATGCTCTCTTTCTCACCAAGCAATGGTCATTCTGATCCGATGAAAGCCTACAATCAAACCATAAGCTTAATTAGGATCGTTCCTATGCAAAAAACAGGACAAATTTTGGAGCAAAAAGGTGAAACAAATTTGGGAAACTTTCCCAGCGCAACCCAAGCAAGGAGACAATGCATTGCAGAGCAAACATCCTTCTATCTGGGTGCTCTTTAGCGCAGTTTTCGACATGCAAGCCTGCGTTGATCCTAGGGTGAAAAAATATAACCCCAAAGGCCCTAAAAAACCCTAAAACTTGCATGAAACAGTAAAAGGATGTCATTAAAAGAAAGAGGAGGGGTAGATCTCCTACTTGGTCTGGACGACATGAGAAATGGTCCACATAATCTCTCACAATCAGCTACTGAAGTTTGAAGTAAAAAACTAGCCCGGAGCACAAAACTGAATGGTAAATATCAAATGGTAAAAATGACATGGTAAATACTTGTTTTATGTTTATTTCATGTTAATTAATCGAATAAACCTTAGTATTTATCTATTTTTACTCATAAAACAGGTATGTTTAATCCATTTGGTGGTGTTTTGAGCAGGTTTTACAGCTGACTTATAGAATTTGACGTGCTCAATTGTAAATTGCATCTTTGACCACAGAGCATACTTTTATCTCTTTTTCGAGCTCTATTAAACATTGAAAAGGAACCCCCTTGGAGCCCTCTTTAAGCTCTTTTTAGACTCTCTAAATATGAAAATATTGCCAAGCACTTGTCCTTTTCAGCTCGTTAACGGATTGGAAACGACATCTAATTAGTATAAATTTAACCCTTTTTCCGACTGAGATAGACTATTTACGAAAAAGGAATATGTTGACCGAACATGGTCAATAGGTTCTCTCTCGTATTGTTTTATAATTTTTCGGACTTGAGAGACAAATCTACAAAAAAGAACTTGTGGAGTTTCCTTTTTGTCCCTTTTCAAACTCTCTCAACATGAAAAGGATCGAGTTATCATTTTCATTAAACTCGTTAAAACATCAAATAGCGACAAACTTGTCGATCATGACAAGACCAAGTTTCACCTTCGCTAGACTCGTTAAAACATCACATAACGATGGATTCACCGGATGGGTGGAATTATACAACAAGAATATGTTATCCTCCTCAAGCTTGATAAAAAATAAAGAGGTACTGGTCAGCAGTGACTGGGGAAAATGGAAAAAGGGGTAAACCGCTTTTGATAGTAAGTCGCTCTTGAACATGACACTTTCACTTCAATTCCGTGACTATTTGGGTTGGGTTATTAGCTTGATGGTTATCATACCATTGGTCTATCATACCATCTATCACTTTGTTTTGTGTTAATGCTAACAATTCATTTTAGTGTCACCGACATGTTCAAGAGAAGTCATTCAGTCAAAATTCATCCTTTGTAATACCATAAACCTTTATTTCCATGACTGCGATTCCTGAACCTTGTGTCGTTAGTCAAATTCCATCTCGAAAACCATTACACTCATTTTGTGTTGTTGATGTGGGATACATCAAGGCCCTCCCGCGAGTAGTTGCTTCTTGTTGACATCAACACATTATTCAAGAAGTTGACTTAGAAACACCCTTATAGTACCTTGAGGCTTGCATACATCAATGGAAAGTTTCTCGCTTCTGGTGATAGGTTGACATCATTTGCCTTTGACTGAAAGACTTTTTATGGTGTTTGACATCAAAAAATCCATTCACACCATGCAGAATGTATTGCAGTACCTTGAGGATCATTATCATTATCGGTGATTCCTCTCGTGTCTGTTAACAACTTACATCATTGGTTGGTAATCAGACGGTGTCTTTCGATGTTCAACTTCAAATCACATATTCACATGGTTAGACTCATACTTGAGTGAACGATTGAATGAGATAGAAGATCCCAGATCTAGTTTCATCCATTCGGGTTGCAATTTCAGGAAATGTACCAAATCATTCGTACAATGGATCTACATTGATGGCCATTCCGATCATGGGTCTATATTTGTAGACAAATGTCTATGTACTTGTAATGAAAGTTTATATGTTGAGCATGGGTATGCCTTCCCTCAACAATTCATGAGAAAAAATCAAAATAATCATGATATTATGTATTGTAATCGATGCAGGTCACCAACCACTTTAGAACCTCCTCATCACATCGTAAAGCATTTCACTCGACATTAACATTTTTTGACTTCATGCTTTAGGGGGTAGCTGTTACAGATCCATTTGGGCACATCACTCCCATCATCCAGATTAGTGTTTTAGGGCTCATCAAACCCTAATTTTAGTTGCTACATGCCCTAAACAAGTCAACCTTTTGAATTCCTCCTTCCCAGACAGTTTCATGGCCTGAAGACATCCTGAAATGACCTCTAGAGGGACCAGCGCAGGTAGGCCCATGCAAGGGTGCGCTGTAGAGTAGTTAAGTCCATGCCAGGGTGCTCTGCAGAGCACTTAGGCCCTCTTTGTCTTGCGTTGGGTGAGATTGAGCGAAATTCACATAGGGTTTGGGGAATATTCTTATCTTCTGGAGCCTTCTAGAAGATTCCCACACTTATCATCTCCTATGAGCTTGAAAATGGATGAGGAATGAGTTAAGATACATCCTATCCTCTCATCCCTTCCTCCATGGAACTAATTCTAAGTTTGGAAGGCCATTCAATACCCTCATTGATGACAAAACCTCCTCCATCTTCCTATAAATTGAGCACTCATCTAAGTGATCAAGGGGTTGGACTTTGATGAATTGTAAGGAGATAATGTTAGTTTGAGAATTGAGACTATTGTAAGTGTTGTTATGCTGCCGAAATGTAATGCTTATGATGTGATGTGGATGGAAACAAAGCTGGAAGAGTGACTCCGAATCAGGCTTCATGGTTGTAATTCTTCCTTCTATTCAATTATTTACACCTTTTTCCATATGCCTATCTTGATATATGATGCTTATATGTGTGAATGTATCTGATTCCATTTACTTGTAATCAATAGATCTTTTGTTTTGATTGGTTATTTGTCTTCTGTTGATGTTTATATGTACTTCTCAAGCGTGTTAAGTGCGGGAAGGAGCGACAAGACAGATACAAAGGAGACAAGAGGAAAGAAAAATTACAAGTAGGTCCTCTCATTCTCTTTGTCTTATCTATTGTTTATAGAAAAAGGTTAAAGTGCTTTAAATTGTTGTTATAGATATGGCTACTCATCTAGGGAATTAGTATTTATCCGTAGATAACAAATTCTTCAGGACAGTTTTCCTCTGGTAGACTTTGGGGATTTTAGAGCCAAAAGATGTAGACGAAATTTCTATGTTTTCTTGGTTGTGATTTGGCTCAATAAGGGCTATTCCTTTGGTCCTTTTCCCCTTTTTAGCAGTATTTTGTGTGCCTGTTCATATTTAAGGGATTGAGGTTGAAAAACCTCCCCAAAAAGGAAATGGCTCCATGTCCTTCTTGCCCTGGATAGATGGTTTTCTCTCAAGAGTTTTATCAGGGCTTTGTGGTATATGAAATGGGAGGAGGGTTCATTGTGGGCCCTGAACCTAGCTACCATACGCTTAATTCTTTTTAGTAAATAAAAACAAGGATTAATTCTAATTTGACCAGCAATATGTGCAAGGAAATAGAAATGGTAAAGGTTTACCTGATTTAACCTCCCTTCATAGGTGAAATATTGTTGATAGAGACGTAGAGGGACATGCCATTTTTCCTGTAACCACTCCTTCCAAACTCTGGCCCTCCAATTTTAACCCTTGAATTATTCTTTGAAAAATAAGGGACCTTGATCCCTGCCAACACATGACTGTGAAAAATCTTGTCTCCGTCCGCTGGTAAGGTCGTGGCCTTAGCAATTGTCTACTATGTAAATGAAAAGGACAGACCTCTAACCTCCATGTGATTTCCATGAAACCCTAGAGCAAAAGACCAAGGCACTGCATCGTGGTAGTTGGCACAACAATGGAAAAACTCACTCCAACCGACTTGTTGAAACAATTGCTGGATTTCAGGGTATATGTCCAACAAATATGGTGATTTGAGCTCAAACCGATTTTCTTTACCTCCTTTCCCCATCATGCTATGTAGTATTCCCGAGATTTGATCCTGGATCCCTGTGAGTAAAATGGTTTCAGTGGCAAGTGTGACTGACTCTGAACTAACAAAAACAAATTCACGAACGGGACATGGTAAAATAACTTGACATGTAGATGGAATATTACAGTTGGGTGAGTGAATCTTTACGGAGATTTAGGTGATGATTACGAATGGATTTTGTATCATATGGTAAAATCATTTTAATTACATTCACTCTTAGCAGCGAGAAAAATCATTAACTAGTACTTTTTACCCCTTCAAAACAGACAAAGACATGTTTCAATGATATCGCTGATGTTGACGTGGTCAGTATAGTCATCACCTTTTAAATTTAAAATTTGGTTTTGGCACTGACAATTGGCCTGTCAGTAAAAATGAAATTTTTGATAAGCCCACTGTCAGTGAATTCCTTCAGTAGATGATATCTGATCACTAAAACGTTGATAGCTATGCTACCAGTAATTTTATTGTTTATTACAACTAAAATGCTGACACTAAAACTGTCAACTTTTTCTGGAAATTTAAAAAAATGAAGTTTATTGTGATAACACTTGGCTCCATGGGGATGTTGTTGATCAATGATGGCAACAAGAACCCCATAGACTAGTTGCCTCATCCATTACAAATACTAGATTAAAACAAAACTTTTACTGACTCAAAAATAAGGAGTTCATCTTTTAAGAGATGATTTTTTATAGACTCCAAATTTTGAAAAAATATAACTATCGCTAAAAACTTTTATTTTTTGATGAATATCAACAAAACCTTAGGGTCTTCACTTTGGGCTTAAAGTCCCTTAGAATATTCATCCACACTTGCAAGATATTTTTCAAAAATATATGGATATGTACAATGAAACTTGAAAATCATTCTTTGTTTAGGAGATATAATGCTTCAAGAAACATCCATTGACTGGACCTCCAGGCAGTAATTCTCCTTCATACCTTCTAAGATGAAACTTTTCTTACCACGAAATGCTGCAATTATGTGTTACCCTTTCCTAATGTTCTCAAACTTCTCGTGCTTACCCTTATCCTCAATACATGCATCCCATTTTAAAACCAAGTCTTGGCATTTAAAGTCATCCTCTTTAGTTTTTTTGTCAAAAACTTTCTTAATCTGATCTTATACTTCTTGAGATTTTTCATACACTTTCTCTAGTTTCTTGCACTTCAATTCATTGACTTATTGTTCTTTGCAACTGATTTGGTTCTTCTCCAAATTCTTGCAAATATTTCATAACATGCATTCCAATTGAAACAGGGAACATTTCGTCAACGCCATATACTAACTAGAAAGGAGAAGTATTGATCTACCTCTTAGTACTAACTCTATCTGCCCATAAGGAAAACTTGGTTTTTGTATGCCAATTCTTTTTGTTGTCTTCCAACAACTTTTTAATAATTTTGATCGAACTTTTATTGGAGGATTCTGCCAGTCCATTACCTTGAGGGTAATAGGTTGTGGAATGGCTAAGCTTGATATGGTAGTCTTCACAGAATTTTACTAATCTCTTAGACTTAAAGCACTGTGCATTATCAGTAATAATTCTCTTTGGGCAACCAAATCTAGAAATAATATTTTCTAAGAATTGAATAACCACAAGATCAATAGCTTGCCTGCTTGGAAGTGCCTCAATCCATTTTGTGAAGTAATCTGTCCCTGTTAAGATCCATCTATGTTGTGCTGACGATGTCGGATGAATTTCACCTATAAATTCAAGGCCCCACTGCTGGAAAGGTGCTTCCATGGAGATAGGTTTCAAAGGCAAAGACATTAGTTTTGACTTACCCTCAAACAACTGACATTTATGATAAGCTACTACTTCTTTTCTAACATTAGAAAATAAAGTAGGCCAGTAAAATCCAGCTCTCAAAATTTTATCTGTTGTGGCCTTCCAGTAATGATGTCCCCCACAAGCTCCTTCATGAAAGTATTTACTCATTTTCTTAGCTTCATCTTCTAATAGGCAGTTTAATAAAATACCCTGAGGATCCTTCCAATACAAATAACCATTTAAAATACAATACTTAACATATTTCAATCTCAAAAATCTAGCCTGTGTCTTATCTATTCTTGGTGGTACTTGTAAATTCTGCATAATGTAAACAACATTAGCATACCACAGACATTGTTTGAAACAATCCTCAACTTTAACCACTGATTATTCACCTTGTATATTTGATAATTCAAGAACAGAATTTATACCGAAAACATCAAGATTTGTTTCAGTTATTAGTCTAGCAAGAACCTATCCTTTAATTAACTTGGTAGGCTTGATTTCCAAGTCAAACTCTAACATCTTAGCAATCCACATCCCTCTTCTACCATCACTGCCTGGTTGTACTAAAATACTCTTTATTGTAGCATCTGGCACATATGCAATCACATGAGAACGTAGAATAAAAACTCTAAAATATTTTAGTGCTTTGATTGATGCATATGCTAGTGCTTTGATTGATGCATATGCCTGTTGTATTTTATTTCAACATCGCTCAATGCCCTACTGAAAAAGGAGATGGGTTGCTCTTGACCTGCCTCATTCTTCTGAAGCAACACACCAGAGATGGTGTGCTCGGAGGTGAAAGAGAAAATCATGAAATCCTTTGAAAAATCTGGACTAATGAGTAAAGGTGCTTGGCATAAATCTCTCCTGATATCATTAAGAGAATTATTTGCTTGCCTAGTGCACTTAATCTCGCTCCCTTTCTTAAACATACTCATTATTACTTTTAAAATTTCTGTAAAATTTGGAATAAATTGCCACAAAAGAAATTACTTTACCTAAGAAAGATTGCACTTCCTTCTTGTTTCTTTGTTGCTCAATCTTTTGGATTGTTGTCACACTGCTAGGGTATATTTGGATGTTGTCCTTTGATACTATGTGTCCCAACATCTTTCCTTCCTTCATGGAAAAATGAGAATTTTTTGGATTTAGAGAAACTCCAAATTTCCTGCACTTGCTAAAAATCGTCCTCAGATGTTTCAAGTGGGTAGATTCAAATTTTGAGAAAATAGTAATGTTATCTAGATAAATTACCACAAACTTATCTCTTTCATCGACAAAATTTATATCCATTTCACGCTAGAAAGTAACTCTGACATTCATGGGTCCGAATGGCATCTTAGAATACATGAACGTACCCCATGGCGTGGTGAATACAATATTCTCCTTATCTTTTAGGTCGACCAGGATCTAATTGTATCTTGAGAACCCATCCAGAATAGAAATCCTTTCTACACCAACCACCTTCTACATAATGTGATTGATTTTCGATAAAGGATAATTATCCTTTAGTGAGACTTTATTTAAATTTCTGAAATCCACACATAGGTGAATTTCCCCACTTTTCTTCCTCATTGACACCAAGTTTGCTACCCAATTGGAAAATTTGAGTGGAATAATGATTTTTGCATCTTACAATCTTTTTACTTCCTTCTTAATCAATGGAAGTAGCTTTAGATTGATCCTTCTTAACTTTTGTTTAAATGGTTTCTCATCTTCCTTAAGTGGTATAGTATGTTGGATGATGGTCTGGTCATAAATCTTCAAATCTTTGTACCTCCAAGCAAATATATCAACAAACTCTTTCAATAATTCTGCATATTTTGGTTTCTGCTCCTTCTTTAAAGTGTTAGAAACTTTGACTATCTTTGGGTCATTGTCAATCCCCAAATTATAATCTTCCATCTCACCATCACTTGGTAGAATTCTTGTCTTAACTGCAACATCAATAGAATCGAACAATCTTCTAAAGGAACCCAGCTTTTAGGAATTAGATTGTTACTTAATTGAATAATTTCTTGTCCGCCCACAATGTTAAAAAACATTGTTGTCTCAGAATTCTTATCTGTAGTTTCATCTTCATGCTTTTCTATTAGTGTGTTGAGGAATTCATATGTTCTTTCAAGAAATATTTTGATTTGTTAGTCATCTTCAAATACGTGCCACTGCTTTGTATTATCTGAAATTCAAGGCCTGTGTCTAACACTTAACTCATACTTTTCATTTGGATAAATCAAAATTATGAATGTACGAGCAGTTGTTGCTAAAGAGTATGCGATTCCATTCTCCTCTCTTGATACCAGTGAGATCTCGTGTTCGGAAAAGAAGTTAGAAAATAAATCCCACTCTTTCTTTTAGTATCTCATTCTCAGATGATTAGTTTGATAGGTACCTTTGACTTGGTTCACAATCAGCTCCGAGTCCCCAAAAATGTGATTTTTCTTCGCCTTTTACTCTCTTAACAGATTTAGCCCAATAATGAGAGAATTTCGCCACATTATTTATACAATTAAAATACAATTTAAATGAATGTAATTGGCCTGTACAATATGGTGGAACAATCCATACTCCTACTTTAGAACCCTTCTTGCAAGTGGAGCCATCAAAATGTAATTTCCATACTTCATCTGAAATTTTTTGAACCTATTCTTGCTAAATATTAGTTCCATTTTATGTTGATGTTTTCCCCTCAAAACAACAATCATTGAAGAAAATTTGTGATCCTAGTTCTGTGTCTACTTGTGGTGAAGTACAATTATGAGTGCGGACACAAACAATTCCTCTAGCCCGATAATGGGTCTAGCCACAATCGATACATTCTATGGAAGATTTCCCTAGGTTATAACCAATTAAGAGGGCCTACCTCTTAGTACGCTTATCCCGTTTGGTGATGACCTTGCTTTCTCGCTTCAACTATCTCCCGTTTCCTTCTTCGAACACCTGAAACAAGTAAACAACAACAAACAACAACTGTGATAATAAACAAATTGTAATTCAACCTACTTAACAAGTCAAGAAACATTAAGCCATAAACATGTGAGATGACACATTATGTAGGAAATCAATCGATAGTTGCATATATATTAAATCAAGAAGAGATTACAACCATTGTCTTGACGTTGCTATTCTCCTTTGACAAAACCAGGTTCCCACACACTTTCGTTAGCATTCCATGATGGCCTCAACAATGATAGTTTTAAGGCTCTTCCATTTAGGCTTCACACTAAACCAAATTCAAACTTCTCCCTCACACACAACTAGAGAGATACAACTATGAATAGCTTGATGTTTACTCCAAACTTAATTAGCACTAGCACACCAACATTAACACTTCAACACTAGCTTGTGCTTGGGAAAAATGGAGGTTTATATAGCATGAATGGATGGGAGATGGTTCCTCTTCTCATGGGAGAAGGTCTTATCTCTTGAGGTAGTTCCATCCTAATAAGGGAAAGGAGCCCAAACTGACATCCTCGACCCCATCCATCTCAACCATTTACGAGACTTCCGTTACAAAGCTTCTAGAGCTGGAAGCTTTAGCTACTTATTTAAAAAACTTTCCAAAAGAGGATCAACGTGACTAGAACAAGGCTCAGTCGCTCCGGTCGGTGCTAGGGACAGTTCTAATCCCTGCATATCGGCGCAAGGAGAACAAGGGTCATTAGCACCGGTGTTACACAAAATTCTGTCACTATCCCTGTACTCCCCGTTCCTTTATCCCGGAGGACCTCTACAGTGAACCCCGCATGCTTTGCCTTCATGGAGAAACTCCCATTATGTCCCTCTTCATGAGTAGATCATTTCCCTTGAAACTTATGTTTTTCCCAATTTACAATACCGGTGCTAATGACCCTTGTCTACCCCGTGTTGATGTGCAGAGATTAGCACTATTCCCCGTACTGATCGGTGCGACCGAGCTATGTTCCAGTCGCGTTGATCCTGTTATGGAAAGTTTTTTAAATTACAGCCGAAGCTTCCATCTCTAGAAGCTCTGTAACGGAAGTATCGTAAATGGTTTGGCCGGATGGGGTCAAGGATGACAGTTTGGGCTCCCTTCCCATATAATGATGGAACTACCTCAAGGGATAATTCCTTCTCCCATGAGAAGAGGATCCATCTCCCATCCATATTTCCTATATAAACCTCCCTTCTTCCCAAGCGCAGACTAGTTTGAAAGTCATAGTTAGAGTTTTGGCTGAGTGTGAGTATACTTTTTAGACAAGAAAGCTATTACTAGTTGTAGCCATCTAGTTGTGTGAGGGAGAAGTGTGTGTGGTTTGGAGTGAAGCCTAAAGGGAAGAGTCTTTAAACTATTGTTGTTTTAATCCATCATGAAGTGCTAGCAGAAGTGTGTGGGAACTTGGTCTTGTCAGAGGAAGACTGCGACGTCAAGACAAACGGTTGTAATCTCTCTTTGAATATTAATATATGCAACTAACGATTGATTTCCTACATGTTTTGTAATATTACATATTCGTGTCTTAATGCTTCTTGACTTATTAAGTAGGTTGAATTGCAATTTGTCTATTATTATGTTTGTGTGTTGTTGTTGTTTACTTGTTTCAAGAGCTTGAAGAAGGAAGCGAGAGATCGCTGGAGCGAGCAAGCTAGGACATCATCAAGTAGGATAAGCAACCAAGAGGTAGGCCCTCTTGATTGGTTCTAACCTAAAAAAATCTTCCATAGAATGCATCTATTGTGGCTAGACCCATTATAGGGCTAGAGGAATTTGTTCGTGTCTGCACTTATAATTTTACTTCACCACAAATTGGCGACTCCATTGGGGATTTTTCCATCCTTTTGCTTGTTTTGGATTTCATGAGAACTTTGCTAGTTTCGCGTGTTCCCTTTTGTTATGTTGCTTTTATCCTACTTACTGGCCTAAGTCTAAAATCCATAGTAGCAGATCTGGTCCCTGTTTTGATTTATTTTATTTTATTTTTTCTTAGTTCCCTCAGATAGCGCGTTTAATCGGCTGACAGTCGCGGCGATCATCACAAATTGTGAAGGAACAATTGTGTCGACCCGCCTCTGGTGCTTGTTGTCAGTTAGGTAGTCGCGCTGATCCCTGTAAGTGAATATTAGGGCTAGACCCCAATCTTGGCCAGTGTGTTCTGCTCTTGTGTTTTTGACCCTGTGAGCCTTTTGATTGTTTTCTCCCTGATTAGAAAGCTACTTTTCGTTTGGTTTTTGCTTGCTTGTAGGCTTGTCATCTTGCTGTTTGATTGATCGAGCCCTTGAGTGGACAGCGGCACTAGAACATCTGGTTAGTCTTCCATTCAATAGCTTGTGGGCTCATCTAGTCCGGCTGCAGGTGTGTCTGCTCCTTACCTTTTTTTTTTGGTCCTCTACGATTTTGACCTCTTTTGCACAAGTTTGAAATTTTTTTGTTTACTAGTTTGAATGTCTCCATCCGACATAGATTACATTGTCGGTCTTATGTTTGGTAAAGTCGGTGTTTCATTGATTTGAATGAAATTCTCTTTTCATGTTTGCATCTGCTTGGAGAGCTCAAAGTCTCAATTTTTTTTTTCATTAAAAGATTGTATACAAAAACTCTGTTTTGTTTTTTCATGAGAAAATATGAAATTCTAGCTTGTTGCATCATCATGATTCGCATCTCTTAAAAACTAGAATTGCATCAACATTTGAAAAGGAAGAGATTTTTTGTCATTTTGGAAGGACTGATAGATAAGTGCTTGTCAGGAAATTAGGAATTGGAATGTATTTTTCATTAGTTTATTTTTCAAAAAAGTGTAGTGAAAGATCATTTTGTTTTCAGTTGCTTGATTGTTTGCATTTGATTGAGTAGTTTCTACCCTCTCTAGTGTAGGCATTTCATCAAATTGAAAGCGTCTTGTCCCATTTAGTTGCATTTTAGGTTTTTTGAGTAGCATCGCTAAGACCTGAAAAATGAAACTTAACCAAAGTCAACTCTAAACAAATTCAATTAATGTAAGGTGCATTTGACATTAACGATCACATCTAGAAGGTATAGGCTAGAGACATATTCCGCCATCTATAAACCTAACAACTATCATTATCTTTGGCATTAGACAATGCTAGCATAGATTTGTGCTCCTCGTACCATCGTGTATATAACGGGAGACCCCACTAGGCTGCAATCCTTTTATCCTTAATAAGCCGAGTCGGCAGCCTTGCGAACATGATACACCAAACACAACATTCAGGGAGATTGCCTGCTCGTACTTCTTGGTTCACCGGAGCTATTCTGCAGTTCGCAATTGCCCGGTAATCCTGTTTACCTAGATCATCCAGAGTAGTCATTTAATCCTTTTGATTCATTAAACTTAAAATATCATCCAAGCACTTGTCCTTTCGAGCTCGTTTCCAATCGAAAGCGATAGAGTCATCTTTGTTTCTTTCTCGACTCTTAAAAAATGAAAGAACATAAGTCATTAATGTGTCTTAAATAATTGATTGTGCACGATCCAAAACATCCTGTTAGATTTTTGACCAAATCATGAGTTCCCCTAAAAAGAAATTTTAAAGCCTTGAAGTTATTTGCTCTGTCGACTAAGACAAGGTCATCGTGGCTGAACCATCTGGTTCATCCATTTCCTCTCCCTCTCCTCAATCTGAAAGATTGTCCGAGGAGTTGCTTCCTGTGTTATCAGAGCCATTTGAGGACCAAAATGTTGAACTCGCAATTGTTTTGAGCGTTCAACCATTATCATCTTGTCCTCCACCTAATTTTGATTCAGGGTCATATGCTGATCTTGACTCTGAATCTCTAGATAATCGCGGTCGAACTCCAGGGAACTCGCCGACCACTGACGGTCAGCTTGGACTGGTTATCTATCCTCTGAAACTTATGTTTGACTTTGTTGAGATATCACCACAGCACCCTTACAATCTATACAATCAACCGGATGTTCCTTTGGAACTATCCCCCAATGCACGTTCGACAGTTCGTCGTCGTTTGTTTTTAGACATGGAACTCGAACGTGATGCTCTAGTCACCTCTCCTGATGAGTCCTAAGTCTCAACTCCACACACTGTTGAGGGGGAAGAATTACAGTTGCAGTTCCCTCCCGAGGGTTTCCCTTCTTCAGAAGGTATTCCCGCCAGCTCGCCACTCGGCTATGTGTCTTCGGGACACTTAGTTTCAGGCACACCTAGTGCTTCATCACTCTACCATAATTCTGTTTGGGCATCAGCCATCAGGCCTACGTCAGGTCCGTTTGCCATGAACACGACTTCCCAACCAGTTGTTACTTTAGTCCTGGTGCAACCCACCGTCCCAAACACTCTTGTATCATCAATCCCAGTTACGCGCAGTCTCAACTGGTGGTTTCAAAGATTGTCTCTACCTATTCTTCTGTCCCATTAGTCAGTGGCCAGATTGTGCCATTGCGTGGGGGGCAGAACCCGAATGTCTCTATGGTGTCAGGTGCCACTAATGAGAGCAGCTCACAAGCTCACATGCTTGGTATAAACCAGCCCTCTTCTAGTATTATTTACAACCCTGCTGACTCTACTAGATCAAGCAATGTTTAGTACCAGCAGGTTTAGAATCCTGGTGGTCCGTCTGGATCAAGAAACGTCCAGTATCAACAACCTTATGGGGCTCAGGTCCAATACCAAATTTGTATGTTCCATACGGTTATGAAGGATTGGTTAATCAACCTTACACCATCACATCTGGGCAGTACATCCAGCCTGGCTACGGCCAAATTCAGTTCGGTAATTTCACGGGCATTGTTCAAGTACCCTTGCAACAGCAAGGACAACTTTTGCAACAACCAAGGTAGTCTTTGTTACCACAAGGGCAACCTTTGTTGCAGCAAGGGCTTTCCGCGCAACAGCAAGGGCAGATTATCCCACAAAAAGGTCACTTGCAACAACCGCAAAGTTAGTCCTTTCAACATTTGCAGCAGGTCACACAACAGCAGATGCAATATGCTCTGCATACCTCTCAACCCATACCCTCGCAGGGCCAACCTCTGCAAAACCAGGGACAAATTTTGCAACTGTAAGGTCAGCAAAACCAACCTGGGTGGCATCAACCCTTGTAGGGACAGGTTCAAGGTCAAGTCCTATAGCAACAGGTATAGAATCCTCTTGTCCAAGGCCAATAGGTTCAGAATCCTGCTGGCCAAGGGCACTAGGTACAAAATCCCTACGTCCAAGGGCAACAAGTGTATCAACCTTATGCCCAAGGATTGTAGGTCTAGAACCCTCTTTTTCAAGGACAATAGGCTCAACAGCCCTATGTTCTAGGACAATAGGTCGCATACCCATATGTCCAAGGTCAACAGGCTCAACAACCTTTTAACCCATACGTTTCTTATCAACAACCTGTGCATGGACATTTTCAAGGTATTCAAGGTCTGAATCCTCCCTTTGGTCAAGGTAATCTACAATGGGGGCAACCTCAGATGCCATATGGCAAAAATCCCCACTGTGGGGTCAAAATCCTTACTAGCAGGGATGGGCTCCTTCTTATGGGCCTGCCTATCGACTTCCCATGCCTTTTAACACTTAGTTACCTTTCTTAGCTACACTTGAGTTGCCAGATGTATCACATCTTACAAATGACCCAATCCTCCATTCCCCGTACTGGCCTCCGGTGCTGTCCAAGATACTATCAGATTGCCCAAAGTTCGATGGAAAAGCTAAAGAAGATCCTCAGGCCCATGCGATGACATATCACCTTTGGTGCTCGTCAAAATCATATGTGGACAAGTCCATTCATCTTTGTCTTTTCCAACGAACCCTCACGGGTGCCACAACAAAATGGTACATCGAGCTACCTCGAAGTACTTTTCATGACTTCAATTCGTTAGCCACGGCCTTTCTCACGCATTTTAGTTGCCAGTTCGTTATGAAACGGGCACCTGTCTTCTCACATCGCTTAAGCAAGACACTGTAACGCACGCCTATGACCATATCCATGAATGGAGATGTAGATATCGACTGATCAAGTTCGAGATAGCTGATCAATTGCTCACCGAATGGTTTACCAAATCGTTCATAGCCCCAATTGCTTGCAATATAACCATGGGTGGATGCGTCACTGAAAAGAAAGCCATCGCTTGTGCCCAGTACTTAGACCTGGTCTACTCTTAGTCTGTCACCTTATACAAATTATTACCCAATGCTCCACGGCCATCATCCAATCTTGTGACATCGAAGTTACTTGCTGTTTCTCCCATTGATGGAGTTATTGGTTCAGTATCCCAGGCCCCTACCAAAACTTCTTCCAAATAGAAGTCAGTCTCGAATACTACTCCCAACAGTTCATCTCAAAACCCTCTAGGCCTTGGTAAAACCTCAGAGGTCCACGCTATCCAGTCTACCGTAGCAGAAAAATCCTCAAAAGGAAAAAAGAAAGGCAAAGGAAAAGCTAAAGCCAATGCCCCAAAACAGGGTCCTCCCAAATCATCTACTGGCGAATCCTCACAACGGAAACCCAAGTATCCTTGTCTCATCTGTGAGGAGGATCACTATACTAAGGATTGTCCACGACGATCCAAAGTTAGTTGTTTTCTCAAGGGGACCCCTGCTGTCCTCAAAGAGCCTTTTTCGTCTCAGCAGACTCAAATGGTAGACCAACCCCGATCTGCTTCCTCTGGATCTCAAGTGTTCATGATGAGCATGCCCATTAATGTGGCTACCCGATCGAAGGATTATCAAACTCCAACTCCCACAGCAGGGAAAGAAAAAGAAGCTCCACCTTCTTCTTCTACCCTGAGTTCTGGCCCTCTGCAAATCGAGCACCCTAACCCTGATTCTGCTACATGGCCACCCTCTCGAGGTGTGCTACGAAAATCCTCGTATAATCCCAACGCCCGAGCTGCTCAACATTACAATATTATTGAAGATTTGGCTCAGGCACCGTCAGCTATGTCGGCTCTCAAGGTACTCCAAAGCTACCCATCGTAGCGGAAATATTTGCTGTCAACTATCGAGGGCATTGATCCCACCAATTCTAATTTGATTTGTTTCGATCTAGAGAACCATGTTCCGAGACTCCCTCATCAGATTGCCTTTCTTATTTAGGTAATCATTAATGAAAAGACCATCCACCGCACTGTCATCGATGAAGGTGCTTCTACCTGCATCATGTCAACTGCGTGCTAGAAGGCTATTGGTTCCCCTGCACTGAACTAGTCTTTGAACACATTGGAAGCTTTCGATGGGTGTGATTCGTGACCCTTCAGTGTTTTACCCAACCTTTCCATCACCTTGGAAGGAAAGACAGTGCAAGTCGAAGTAGAGATTGTTGACACCAATCTCAATTATAATCTTCTACTCGGCCGAAGTTGGACTCATGCCATGCATGCCGTGGCCTCCTCTTTGTTTCGTGTGATCCATTTTCCCCATCAAGGGAGGATTGTCACTGTTGATCAACTATCTTTCTTTGCCTCTTCCTCATCTGATGGCAATGCTCTGTATGTTAAGCACTCTGGTGCTCCCTTTGAGAGTGTGGGGGCAGGTCTCTTCAAAGATTTCGCCTTAATGGGGATTTTTCCACTCCCACCCCCTCATGTTGCCTTCGTCAACACGATCTCGGTCAAATCTGATCCTTGGGTCATACCTGCACTAGATCTGGTTGATGCTTGGGGCGACGTCATGCTGCTTAGTCTCACCGAAGTAATTTACGTGGAAATTATTTTTGCTGCAAACTCTGTATCTTTTGATTCTCATATCTCAAATACCTCTCTCGATATGGATACTCGATCCCTCTGGCTTGGCGCTTTGGAATCATATGATCCCTTAGTCGAGACCTTCCTCACTGATGAGGGTATTATGGAAATCATGTCTCTCGAGGAACCACCTTGGATCGATACTCATCATCGCTCCTCGTTCCTGCCTCGCCCGTTGGTCATGTCTACCTCTTTCGAAGAATGCTCTTCTCCGCTGCTTATTGATGTGTCAGTTTATCCTGACATGATCAAGATATTTCAACCGAGGGTACCTTTATCCCTTCGTGGATTCAGGACTTTTCACCCTCCCCGAGTTTTCACCGATTTTCCTCTGACTCGTAACCCTCCCTCGCCTAGGGGGCATGGGGGCAAAGCCTTATATGAGTTCTACTCTATTATTTGGCCGAGTCGATGCTTACTCGTCATGACAATGGTAAAACTCCAGTGTTCATCTATGTTGATTGATTACCCGAGTCCTTGCACGGACTCCCTCAAAAAGTATTATGCTTAAGTCATCTTGCATGATTACTTATGTACATTAGCGTGTGATTCATTTTTGTAGAGCATGGTTTTGTGTGATAATTTTTCAAACAACCCTCTTGTTTACTATGCTTTTCTTGCTTTACAGATGTCTGTGTCTCCTCACATTGGTTTCGTTGATGGTGCTTTCTGTAGTACCCGAAACCTATCATCCACAACATGGGCTATCTATAACCTTAACGGTGAGTTGATTGACCTTCAAGGTATCTACCTAGGTCGTACAACCAACAACATTGCTGAGTACAGTGTGGTCATCGAACTGTTATTAGAAGCCATCGCTCTGGGTATCAGAGAATTGGTTGTCAACCTGGATTCACAGCTTTTCGTCCTTCAACTCAACGGGCATATTCCATCAGGAACCCTAAAATTTTACGAATGTATCTTCGTATCCCCAAAAAAACCCCAAAAAATAATATGTATGTCCATAATAACATCGGCGGCTCGCAAGCCTCGAATCTCCGTGGCATGCAGGCCTCAAAAAATATGTAAGTACTGGGCCTAGGAACTACTCGACAGGGTGGTCATGATAGCATGAGACCGCTCATATGACACGACTAAGCAATCGACGGATCCGATCTGAGACTCCCACTGTGTGCCTCTGGTACCGTCGAGGCATGTCTCCTATCCGAGCATACTCTGGGATACCATGAGTTAACCCCTCGAGGTTCCTCACAATCTCCTCCTCATTATCGCTCCCTTCCTAATAAGGGGCGAAAACATTAATAGGATGGGGTTAGCACCTCGCTATCAGGGACATCCCGGCTGGCCGATCTGGTTCAACATTTGCATACACAAGAGGAATGTTATAATCATTGATATACCAAAAATAATTTAAAAAACATCAAAATCAAAAAATTTGGTTTTTACCTTCGTTATCAAAGTCCTCCCCATCTGGAAAGGGCATATTTGGGTCTCCATGGAAATAAGTGTCGTTGTACGGCTAGTCCTCCATGACGATTTTCTGTCGTCGTAGCCATGAAAAGAATGCTAGTTGGTAGGACATCTGTTGACCCCTAGTGATCCTGGGCATCAAACGACTCTAGTGGGCCATCCGTGGATCGCGTGGCACAGGAGGATCAACCTCAGTCAACTGATACTGGAATAATGGCACTCGTTCCAGGAAAAAGGTCACAAGTACTGATCCAAAGCCAAATTGCTTCAGATTTCCCACCTTGGCCTTGGACAACTGGCACTTGATGTTCATCTTCATGGCCTCTGCCCAGTTGAAGATCGTAGGAGCTGTGAAGTCATTAGCATAAAGGAATTGTTAGTCTCATGTTCCACCTCGGACCCCGCCACTCTGTTGATGGTCATTAGAAGCACCCTTAGTGTCAAATACCACACAATGGAAATCTCAATCTTCCTGCTTTTGGATTTCAGGGCCTTAGGACAATGCTCGGAAAGTAGGGAAGATATGCTTGCCTCGATCGGACGTTACCCATACAAGTTCACTGGCTCACCTTTGTGGGACATCCTAGTGATGAAGTAGATGTCTGAAGTTGTCAACTCCAGCTCCTAGTTACCAATGACAAAAATCTCACGATTGATGTCCCAAAGACTTATCAAGTATCGAAGTAGCTCGGGCTGGGCCAGCATCCCTGGTGTAAGGAAGAATTTGAGGAGCCCGCAAGCCCTCAAAGCCTCCAGGAAATTTGGATCGTTCAATGCCTGGGTGTCAACATATTCATGTTCTTTCCCCTTCCAATCCACCATTTTCGACAATTTCTCTAATGCAAAATCGATTTATTTGAGTCAATCATCAATTTTGACACATAAAATTCAAGTTTAAAGGGTGAGTTCTTGAGAATTTTTTTTTTCCCCTATCCATGGCGCCGATGCGCCTAGTTTAGAAACAGTCGCACTGGTCAGTGCAGATGGTTATGCAAATAACCCTTGGCTGGCGTGATCATGTGCCTGGAAATCGCACCGACCGAGGGCGAATTTTTTTCTCAAAAAACCTCCCTAATAATCCTAAAAAATGGCTAAAAACATAAATAAATGGCATGAAAATGGAGCTTAGGGCTTCGATTGTTACCTGGAATGGACGGCTCGTCGATTGACCTCCTGGATCTCCCGCAATCTGCTTTGGAACAACTAGGGCAAAAGAGGGTAAAAAGTCTTCACAGCAAAGGTAAAATGGTAAATAGTAAAAATATATTTACTTTCCCCTTTTTATTAATTTTTCATGAAAAGATCAGGTTTCTTAAATATTTTTGATCTATTTTGCCTCAAGGACTCGATAATACACTTTGCCTTACTTGTGCAGCAACAGGTGATGGATATTTATTAAATATTTATATTTAATAAATATGGATATTTCTAATATTTATATTTTTATCTATATTTATTAAATAGTTAATACCTTTTATAACTAACTATTAATTTAATAATATATATATATATATATATATATATATATATATAATTAAATTTTATAAAATAGTTAAAACCTCTATGTATATTCATATGTCCCTTTGACTTTTAATTTAATAATAATATAACTAACTATCAATTTAATAATCAATTAAATTAACTTATTTTTATGCCCCAGATCCAGTCCAACTAACCGTTTCCCAATCAAATTTAGCTATTAGTCAATACAGCTGTTGCCTGATCAAGAATTATAACCGTTGGAGGTTCTGCTCTAATTATTTAACATGCAAAGCTAGATCTGATTCTTCAACTTGTCCTGACAATGAACCACACTGGTTGGTTTGAAATGCGTCGACAAATGAAATATCATGTGATTTATGCCGAAAAATCTCTCATAAACAGGTGATGGATGTTTGACAATGACGATGAGTCACGTTTTAGCTCTTTTCTCGACTCGTTAAACTCATATGAAAAGATTGCCGAGTATTTTTTCCCTTTTTGACTCGTTAAAGAGAATAAAAATTGGGGGTCCTCTTTCAGCTCTTTTCTGACCCTTTAAAAACGAAAATATGGCCAAGCCCTTGTCGTTTCGAACTTGTTGACGGATATGAAACGTCATGCGCCCAGTACAAGTTTACCACTTTTTCGGGCTTGGAGGCACTATTTACGAAAAAGGTACTCCTTGACTAAAATGGTCAAGCGGTTCTCTCAAGTATTGTTTTCTACCTTTTCGGGTTCGAGAGACACAAATGTACGAAAGGGAACATGTGGAGTTTTCTTTTATGTGTATTTTTCAAACTCCCTAAAAATGAAAAAGATACCGAGTTACACCTTTGTCAGACTCATTAAACTATTAAACAACATTGGATTCGTCATCATGTCGAACACGAGCTTCTCCTTCCTAGGGCTCGTTAAACTTACTAGGTCGGATTCATCCGAAGGATGAACTTATAGTGCAAGCATATGCTATCCCCTTCAATCTTGCGATTAAAAAATAATTGGGGTACTCGCCATGGTGGGGGAAAATTTGGAAATCTATCAAGTCGTGTTAGCAACTTACTCTTGAACATGACACTCTTTGCTTTGTGTCAGGTTGGGATATCCCCCTTTGTATCATTGACCTTCCTGGGTGTGGGCCGTTCATTTTTTACCTTCCATTTGATCTATGCCATGTCATCATGACAATTGATCCTATGGATCCAAAAGCTGCCAAACTTCCAGTTGTGTCACTGATATGTTCAAGAGTTTCCCTTCTGCAGTTACACTTACCTTTGATTCGTTGTATCATCCAAAATCATTTTGCATCCTCTCGTCTTGTGTCGATGATGTGGGATTGATTATGGCCCTCCTTTGACATGGTCGCTTTCTATCGACTTCAACTCGTTATCTAGGAATTTCATTAAGAGACTCCCTTCTAGTACCTTAGAGGAATTCGTTCGTGTCCGCACTTATAATTTTACTTCACCATAGCCAGTCTTATAAACTAGGAAAAATAGAAGATTGTTGGGAAATGAAGCAAAAGGGAATTGCTCTGCTCATGAAGAGGACACAATGGGAGTTTCTTCATAAAGGGGAAGCATGTAGGGTTCATTGTAGAGGTCCTCCAGGATCATGGAATGGGGAGCATAGGGATAGTGACAGTGACAAAATGCTATGTAACAAATGCCCCTAAAGTGTGAAGGCCAAACTAGAGTGAGGGATGAAATTCTTTATGAATCAGTGCGGGGAACCAGAATCTGTTGTCGAAAAACCTGCAAGCAAGTACATATACATATACATAACCAAAAACTCTGTCAAATGATACATGAATTGTGGTATGGACGTAGCCATCCAGAGAATGATCATGTAAATGGATCCAGGCATGGGTGAAAACATCCGACAAAGAGGATCATATCGAAACCAAGGTATGGTCGCAACCATCCAATAATGAGAAGGATCACATATGACAACTCATGGTATGGTCACAACCATCCATCTAAGAGAGACATGCATATCAGCACAATCATGTCACACCACCTTGGAACCTAGACTTTTGTAACCTGAGCCCAGGTTCTTGCACTCCAACACGACTCGATCAAAGTACAAATTCTAACATGTGAATAGATTTGTTGACATCGAACATGCTAGAAAATCACTTGGTTACCAGTCAATGATGTAAAATATTAACAAGCATGAGAGAAACCACCAATAATGACAATGGTCCTCAAGGTACTATGAGCACAATTCATGGAATGTGAAAAGAGGAATTGAAGTTGAACACCCGCGAAATAACCCGATCAAAAGCCAATGATGTGAACTTGTCATCGAGTGCGAAGAACTTGCCATTATGGCATGCAAGCTCTAATGCACTGAAAGGGAGTCTCTCGGTCAACTTCCTGAATAATGAGCTGAAGTCGACAGGAAGCGATTGTGTCGAAGGAGGGCCATAATGTATCCCACATCATCGAGACGAGACAAAGGGATGCAAAATGATTTTGGATGATACAAAGAATCAGGGGTAAGTGTAACTACATAAGGACAGCTCTTGAACATATCGATGACACGACTGGAAGTTTGGAAGATTTTGGATCCATAGGATCGGTGGTCGTGATGATGTGGCAGAGATCAAATGGAAGGCGAAAATAAACAGCCCAACCCAGGAAGGTCAACAATAAAAAAGGAGGATATCCCATCCTGACAGGAAGCAGAAAGTTTCATGTTCAAGAGTGAGCTTCCGACACAACTAATTAGATTTCCAAATTTCTCCCTACCATTTCTTGCAGGTACCCCAATTATTTTTTAATCGCAACCTTGAAGGGGATAACATATGATTGCATTGTAAGTTCATCCTTTGGACGAATCCAACCTAGTAAGTTTAACTATCCCTAGGAAGGAGAAGCTCATGTTCATCATGGTGACAAATCTGATGCCATCGTATGTTTTAACAAGTCTGACAAAGGTGTAACTCGGTATCTTTTTCAGTTTTAGAGAGTTTGAAAAAGACATGGAAAAGAAAACTCCACATGGTCTCTTTTCGTACATTTGTGTCTCTCAAGCCTGAAAAGGTAGAAAACAATACTTGAGAGAATCACTTGACCATTTCAGTCAAGGAGTACCTTTTTCGTAAATAGTTCATCCTAGCCTGAAAAAGGGGTAAACGTATACTGGGTGAACGACATTTCATAGTGTTTAACAAGTTCAAAATGACAAGAGCTCGACAATCTTTTTGTGTTTTAAGAGTTGGAAAAGAGCTTGAAAGTGGACCCCCCATTTTTATTCTCTTTAACGAGTCAAAAAGGGGAAAATACTCAGCGATATTTTCATTTTTTACGAGTCAGAAAAGAGCTTAAAGGTGACTCGTCCTGGAGGAACGAGTGGTATAAAGGGTAGCAACTAGTTCCGACAATGGTGGAACTGCTCAAAACATGTAATGGTCAAGAGGCTGGCTAATAAAACCACTCATCATTGCGGTCCCTCAGGAAAGGAAAAACAACCAAGTGAAAGCATATGATCGGCCAAAGAGATGGTGATGATGGAATGAAACAACCAAGGCTCATCTAGCAGAAAGTAGTTGATAAAAATGGAAATCACAAGATGTAAATTGGGCATGGGTTCATTTTTACACAAGATTGAACCATGGAGAACTTTTCTTGGATTCGGTTTCATGTTTACACAAGCTATAAACGAAAAACTATTCTTGTTATAATTTTGCATGCCCTCGGCATAACGACTCAATCGAGGTACATGCCCCCCAAGCTTCATTTCAGTCAACCAAGTGGATGGAATGAAGGTTCGCTTTCGAGATCCTAGAAAGACTCGACTGGGATTTTACGAGACCTTAATCAAAGACCCAATTTGGAAAAGGGAGTTGTTTCATTTTTTAACGAGGTTGACATAGTAAAAGAACTATCCTCGAACATCTGTTTCATTTTTTAATGAGGTTGATACAGGAATAAACTATCCTTGGTCTCCTTGTTTCATTTTTTAACGAGCTTGACACAAGACAAGGAACTATGCTCACACCCTTTGTTTCAGTTTTTAACAAGGTTGACACATGACCAAGAACTATCCTCATGACCCTTGTTTCATTTTTTAACGAGCTTGACACAAGACAATGAACTATGCTCATATCTCTTGTTTCATTTTTTTATTTTTTTATTTTTTAAACGAGGTTGATACATGAACAAATTATCCTCGTGTGTTGTTTCATTTTTAATGAGGTTGACGCAAGAAAAAGAAATATCCTCGTACGTTGTTTCATTTTTTAAAGAGGTTGACACATGAAAAAGAACTATCCTCATTAATCTGATAATGGACCATACGAGAACATGGCTCCCAAGTGGTCTTCACTAGATGGAAGAACCACGCTCTCGAAAAAATACATGTCAATTGGTACCAAATACATATCGGGTTCCAATGTCTCCAATACATAATGTACTATACCATCTTTGTGATCATCAGCAGATGTGGAGATAGAACGAGTAGCCACATAATTTACCTGTGGCGGGGAAGACACTGCTTTCAAACAAGAGCCGATAGGGGACGATGGTTGCAAAGGAGGCACTTGGTGACCAATGAATGACAATTGATCAATGGTCACTATTCTCCCTTCATGTAGAAAACAAACCACACGAAAAAGCGAAGAAACAAGAGCTCCCATGACATAAACATAGTCATGTCCAAGGAGAATATTGAAATCTAAAGGACCTTGGACTACCACCACGTCTATATAGACGGTCTTCCCTTCCAAAGTAATAGGAACTTTGGAAGGACCCCCAAGGGTTGATTGGTTCCTTTGTTGAAAGCCAACAAATTCTGAGTGACAGGCCCAAGCTGTGGGGATCCCAAAGCTTTCCAAGTAGTAGAAGACATGATGCTAACAGACGCACCTTCATCTAATATAGTGCAATTTACTACCATATTATAGGCTTGTACTATGATCTGGAAAGGCACATAAGATGGGAGGCGGAAAGAAATCAATGGACCCCAATCGAAAGAGACGACAAAACTACTTGGTTGGGGTATCATATGATTTCCCCCATGCTGTACAGGAATAGGAGAAGGACTCTCCTGAACAATCGGGATAGAAGGGTCATGCTTTCATTCATGAGAATCTGAGGAGATGAGAAGAACATGAGCAATATGATCACCACTCTATTCGAGAACAGAGCGAACAACTGAAGGCGGAGCCAAGTTGACACTCTTTCCGACCAATGGTTGGTCAGGAATAGGCACAAGAGAGTCACGCTCAAGAAGAGTAGGATGGGAAAGAGATGAATCCAAGTCAATCTCTTTACCAACTACGAGAGGGTCAGAAGAAAACCTCCGATAATCAACAAGAAGTTGGGGTTGAGGAGCTGTAAGGTTTTCCAAAACTTTGTAAGCTTTATCCATAAGAGGACAAAGGTGAAGAAGATGCTCTCCTTGACATAACCTACAGGGGAATTTAATTGTTCTCTTTTGCTGACCATCGTTAGTTGAAGGTGTATATCGACATGATCTCTAGAGGTTGACGGGGATGGTTGATTCAAGTATTGAGACCATACCTCTAAGACTCTAGGAATGCCAGGACAGTCTTGAAGGAGATGGTCACCCTTACATAACCTGCAAGGGAATTTTAACTTCCGTGAAGGATCATAAGGTTTGTTGACGGGGGGTGCATTTGGAGTAATATATGCATAGTTGGCCTCTCGCTTATTTGAATTCTTCTTAGCCTCCTGGTTATTGGATTTCAAACTTTCACTAAGCGAAGTAGAAGAGGAGGGTGAAGAAATGGGGGAAGAAGGCAAGGGGTCAACCTTAGAATCATTGTGACATGATTCCAATGAAGGAGATGGTGGGGCAGGAGTTGGGACACTCGGGACCATCAAGGTCGAAAATAACTAGACACGTAAACCAATGGTTAACCTAGGGAGGGACAACATTGCCATATAAGGAGCACCAACATTTCCAAAAGAAGGAAAGGACTAGGATTCCCATCCGAGGGGAACCCTTGACTGGTAGACTTTGGGAATATTTCCATTGGAATCGACCCTAAAACACTGAAACAAAAACTTTGCCTTTTCATATTTAAAGAGTCAAGAAAAGGATGAAAGGTGACTCTAGTCTCTTTCAGAATTAACGAGCTCGAAAGGACAAGTGCTCGATGATATTTTCAAATTTATAGAGTCAGTAAATATCAAAAATGACTACTCAAGGTACTCTAGGCATAAAGGAGTACCAGGTAACTGTGAACTGTAGAATACCTCCCGACGAACTGAGAAGTACGGGTGGGCAATCTCGCCAAATTTTGTGTTCGGTTTATCATGTTTACAAGGTGGAAAACTCGGCTTCCAACAGATAAAGGATTGCAAACCTAGTGGGGTATCCCTTTATATACACGATGGTACGGGGAGCACAAGTTCGTACTTGCGCTGTCTAATGCCGAAGCGAACGACAACTACTAGGTTTAAAGACACCGGAACACGTCTCTAGCCTAGACCACTAAATGTAAGTGTTAAGTTTCAATGCTTCCTTTGGTTAATTCAATAAATTTTAACAGTTTATCTTGAATTAGGCTTCAATTACAAGGCCCTACCGCTGTCATCTGACAAAAATCCTACATGTAGCTATATGAGAAAAGAGATCTTTGTCTTCGATGAAAGTTAACACTAATTGAGAGATAGGGAACACAAAATCAATGCAACAATCAAAGAATGAAATCTTTCACTAATATATGTCCTAAATGCACTTAATCTTCCCTTAACAACAAAAGAAGAGTCATTTCATTCGCTATGCTTATGATGATGCAATTCTAGCTTCTCAATGCCGCTACTATTGCAATATTTTTGCTTAAGTAAACAAGAATGATGTTCTTCTTTTCATAAAATGCAAAATGAATCTTTCACAGAAAGCACTTTAATGAAAATTTTAACAATTCTGAACAAACAAGAATAGATCAAATCCAAAGCATGATAAATGAAACTAAAAGCAACTTCTTCCCTGAATCAAACAAACCAAACACATAAATGCTTCAATCGACAAACCAAGCAATGTAATCTATGATTGGAAAGAGAAAAGAGACTCGAAATAAGAGAACAAACGAAACTCTTTCACTCATTTAATTGAAAATGAAGCAAATTTGAAGATGTTGCGACTGAAAGATGGATTAAATGAAGCATCAAATTGGCAACTTGACACAATGAGTAAACAAACAAATGTATGGTAACTAACCTAGATGCCCTAGGGTCATAGAAACCATCCGAAAAACTCAAAAGAAAAATCAAGAAATGAAAATTCAAGCCAATCAATCAATCAAAACCAGCAAACAAAGCATCCTAGTCACTTCTTGGAGGAAGAAGAGAGTCTGAGGGTCAAGACACACTGGCACTGGAATGGGAGAAATTTTGATTTTTTCTTAACTCAGAGACAAGAGCGACTACCTAACTGTCAACTAGCGCCGATAGGCATGACTGACCAGTACTACAACTAGTGTTGATGGCCTGATTGGCGTGACTTCCTAACTGACAACTAGCACTGATCGAGGGATTCAAAGAAAAAAGAGAAAAGAACTTCACACAGGGTCATACTTAACACATGAGAGGGTGGGCTAAACCAAGCAAGAACACAAACCAAGCTAAATGAAGCTTTCTAGTCAGGGAAAACACAACCTGAACAAGCTACAAGGCATAAATCAAGAGAGCAAGACACATTGGTCGAGATCTGGGGTGAACCCTAATCTTCACCTATAGGCATCGACGCGACTATGTAACTAACAACAAGCACCAGAAGGGGGTGAGCACCGCTGTTTCTGAGTATATCGCGCTGATCAGTGCGACTGTTAGTGAAATATGTGCGCTGACTGAGGATGCAAGGAAAAAACAAAAGAATTTCAAAGGATGAGACTAGAGTTGCTACTGTAAATTTCAGACCCAAAGCAGTGAACAAGGCAAAGTAGACAAAACTAAAAGGAAATGGTGATACTAGAAAAGTTCACACAAAACCATGGAATTACAAACAAGCAAAACAAAAGGATTGGCTCCCTAGTGGAGTTGCCAATTTGATGGCTCCTCTTCTAATGGGATAAGGTATTATCGCTTGAGGTAGTTCCATACTAATAGGGGAAAGGAGCCCAAATAGGCATCCTCGACCCCATATTGCTCAACCATTTACCAGACTTCCGTTACAAAGCTTCTAGAGCTGGAAGCTTCAACTCCTTATTTAAAAAACTTTCGAAAAGAGGATCAGTGCGACTGGAACAAGGCTCAGTCGCTTTGGTTGGTGCCAGGGACAGCTAAATCCTTTCTAAATTGACCGTACGTGTTTCCTTAGGAGATTTTTTCTTGAACAACTTTTATGTGCTTGATAAAATCTAAGGTGGATTTGGATCAGGGTTCCTCCGAGTAGAAATGCTTGTATGAGCTAGAAATTCGTTAATAAGAACCCTTTAGATTATAATGTGGAGTCGCCGGAGCAAACATCTTGTAGCCAAACTAATATACAAATCTTTGTTTGCCCTCAGAGATATGATCTTCAACAATCAAATTATTTGGGGAAAAAAATATGCTTTTTGTTCCCCAAAAACGACGCGAAAATGTTACCACTTAGGGAAAACCTTGGCTGTGGGAAAAACCATAAGGTAACCTCAAACCTCTTTTAGGTTGAAATTTTTCCCTTCAACCCAGAGTGGGATCTCTTCATAACACTCAAATACTCTATGGTCATTGTAGTAGTAGGTTCTGAAATTGAGTTCGATGGCCAAATTTAGTTCATATGATAAAATTGGTTGGGTTTTTTACAAAACACACCATTGGGAATGGAGTCCAGTTCTAAAATCCAATGAGAAAGCTATAAAACACATGATAACAACAAATCCTTTGAATTTTTGAGAAATTGGAAGAAAAGAACTGAAATGAGACAAAGTTTATAGCTAATTGTGGTAACAAATACTAATGGTTGATAAATACAAGAAAAGATCATCAATGAATCCCAATCTCAGATACTAATATTTTCAGATATGAAAGAATTTTTTCATAAGAAAGAGGAAACTAATAGGGAACTACAACACATGAGTTTCCTATAAAATACTCATTAAAAACTGTAACATATTCAAGACTGCTCAAATATTCCAGAATGCAAATGTTTTTTTAATAAAATCTAACCCTTCTTCATTCCTCATAAACTGTCTTATATAACTTACATCAACTGATCGCAAAATAATAGTCTTTATATTAATTACAATAATCTAAGAAATCTAAATATCTTCAAGTTCGTGCATGTGAATAAAAACTTAAATACATTAAGTTTTTTCCTAAAAATAACTACTGGAAAATATGTTGATATATAGGTCAAGTGAAATATCTCTCAAACTATCTTCCTTGGAAATAGAAACAGGTCCCTAACTGATAACACAACATCCTAGCTGGCAAAACATGTGCCTCTGAAAAGCATGATCAAGTTTATACCAAAACTGTCTTTCTGTTCATCCTTTCTTTTATTCAGACCTCTTGGTGGAAAAACGTTGATACTGTTGCTATGAGCTTCATTGGTTTTCTGATTTGTAGTTTTCGCTGATAGACCGACTTTCAACATTTATTTTCCACGTGTTTCAAAATCGTTGACAGTGGGAAGGTCAATATTTTTGCCTGTCTGAATTTTGCTAACAACAGAGATGTCAACACTCCTTGCTTGCTCCAAAATTGCTGACAGACTAACTGTTAGCTTCTGTCCC
The DNA here is from genome assembly GCA_031772625.1 of Pinus tabuliformis. NCBI lineage: Eukaryota > Viridiplantae > Streptophyta > Pinopsida > Pinales > Pinaceae > Pinus > Pinus tabuliformis. The sequence goes on along the minus strand of CM062808.1, from coordinate 53,999,354 downwards.
TGTACCATTTTCTATCAGTGGATACACAGTTTCATCTCAAAATAATTGACAGTGGATTTGTCAGTTTCATAAAAAATCTTGACGATGGGAATGTTAGCTTCCTGATTGTTCCGTTGTATGCAAAAACTATTAGGCCGTCTGTCAGCGATAAAATAAAAACCCCTGATTCGTGAAATGGATGGACAAAATTTCAAGTTTAATCCCCCAAGCCTCTTAGCTGAGGGTACTAGCTACCCTGAGAAGTACATTGACCTTCTCTAGTCTTTGTTTTTTTCTCTCTTCATGTTGATGATGACGTCCTTCAGTGGCATATTGTCAACATCAATCACTCCTTTGGCCGACTTTGAGTTATTTTTGAGCTTGATTTTGTATCTTATTTTGTTTGTTGGCCTTGTATGGGGTCTCTTTCCAGCCTTAAAAACTTCAAATAGTGTTCCCTCCTCTTGGGTCTCAATCTCTGCTTCTTTGCCTTTAAGAATTTATGTTTTGGCTGTGTCTGCAGGGGAAGTTTCAACAGGTGGAGTAACAACCTGGGGAGAGTCGATATCAGTCGGTAGGTTTACAGGGGATATAGAGTCTAGTTTACACAACCTGGCACTTTCTTCTGGTAGACTTTGGGGATTTTAGGCCTAGAAGATGTAGATGAAATTTATGTGTTTTATTGGCTGGGAGTTGGCTCAATAGGGGCTTGTCCTTTGGTTTTTCCCCTTTTTAGCAGTATTTGGTCTGCTTCTTTGTATTTTAAGGGGTTGAGGTTGAAAACCTTCCCAAAAAAGGAAATGGCTCCAAGTCCTTCCTGCCCTGGCTAGCTGGTTTTCGATTAGGACTTTTATCAGGGATTTATAGTATATGCAATGGAGAAGGGGTTTATGTGGGCCCTGAACCTAGTTTTCATATGCTTAATGCTTTATAGTAAATAAAAACAAGGATTAATTCTCATTTGACCAGCAAGATGTGCAAGGAAATAGAAGTGGTAAAGGTTTACCCGATTGAACCTCCCTTCACAGGTGAAATATTGCTGATAGAGGCATAGAGGGACATGCCATTTGTCTTGTAACCACTCCTTCCAAACACTGGCCCTCCAATTTTGACCTGTGAATTCTGCTTTGAAAAAGAAATGGACCTCACTCCCTGCCAACACACGATTGTGAAATTTTCTGTCTCCAGTCGCTGGTAAGGCCGTGGCCTTAGAAATTGACTACTCTAGAACTGAAAAGGACCCGCCTCTAACCTCCACATGATTTCCATCAAACCCCTAAGAAAGAAACCAAGCCGTTGCATTGTGGTAGTCGTTACAGTGGTGGAAAAACTCACTCCAACTTCCTTGCTGAAACGGTTGCTGGATTTCGGGGCATATGTCCAACAGATCCGATGCTTTGGGCTCAGACCAATTTGCTTTGCCTCCTTTCCCCATCATGCTGTGTGGTATTCCCAGGATTCGATTCTAAATCCCTGTGAGTAAAACAGTTTCAATGCCAAGTGTGACTAATTCCGAACTAACAAAAACAAATTCACTTACGGGACATGGTAAAATAACTTGACATACAGATGAAATATTAGAGTTGGGTGAGTGAATGATTATGAAGCTTTGGGTGATGATTATGAATGGAGTTCATATCATATGGTAAAATAATTTTAATTACACTCACTTATAGAAGTGGAGAAAAATCATTAACCATTGCTTTTTACCCCTTCAAAACAGATAGAGACACGTTTCAATGATATCGCTAACGCTAACGTGGTCCGTATGGTCATCACCTTTTAAATTTAAAATTTGGTTTTGGCACTAACAGTTTGTCTGTCATTCAAAATGAAATTGCTGATAAGCCTTAGTGAATTTCTTAGGCGGACCATATCGGATCACTATAACGTTGATGGCCCCGCTATCATTAATTTCCCTGCTTATTACAACTAAAATGATGACACTGAAACTATCAGAATTTTTGGATTAAAAAAAAAAAAGTTTATTGTGATAATAGGATTGATGTGGTGATGGAGAGCACACTCGAGACCTTGAGCCATTCGATTTCCTTGGTAAACCGATTTCCAGAGAGCACCAGCAGTTGTTGGAGAGCCATAGATCGAAGCAGAGACAGTGAGGTTGGAGGAAGATTTCAGAATCCAATGAGTGCATTTGTAGATAGGCCAATATTTCTGCTGGAGGCTGCACAAAGCCTCAAGAAGCTAGTTCAATTTGTTGGGAAGGAAGACGTTTTTAGTTCCAGAGGTCGGGAACAGGTCCCAAAGTGCCAGAGAGATGTTTTCCCAGCCAACAGTAGGCATGACGGCTTGATTAACAATAAGTTTCGGTAGCAGACAAAGTAGGAAGCTTCAGCTTGACGTACGGCTTGCGCAGACCTAGTTGGATGACTTGCTTTTTAGAGGAAGTCCAGTGCCAAATTTGCGCGGTGTGAGGGTAAATTTCCCTCTAGTAGTATTTTTGCCAGTATTTTCTCTATAGGATAGCCAAATTTGGGATCCCGATTATTTTACTTAGAATTTCTCACTATTGCATAATAAGAAAACCCTCAGCTGCTGCACTAGTTTTCCCAAGTTGGGTTTTTCTAGGGACATTTATCCAAAAATAATTGTGTATATTTTATGTGTGTGTGTGCTAGATTTTCTCAGTTTCCAACGCTATTTTCTTCTGCAGTTTATTTGTGAAACTCACTGTGTGAATTATTTGGTATTTTTCGTAACAAACTACAAATGAATTGTTAAATAAATTAAGAACTAGGAAAATAATTTATAGTTATTGTGATACATGAAATTTTCACATGATATCAGAGCGTGAGTGATTAGTTGTGAAGCTCGTAAGCGGAAAAGGAAATTTCGTTGTTTAGGGGGAACAACAAGCCAAAATTCCTAGAGGTAGCATAGTCCATTAACAGGCAGGCTGAATCACTGGGGAAAAAATTTGATTTTCAGTTCCAGCGTGGTAGAAAAATTTGATTTGCCCAGGACGTGATTCTAGTAGTCGGAGTGAGCAACAACAACTTAGATTTTCATTGAGCATATTTATGGTTGGACGCAGAGGGTTTTGTAGTAGTTTGCAGTTGCAAAGTCAATGTTGGGTGGAAGAGAAAAGCACAGACAACAGAGGGAAACTTTCTCTCAGAGGGTTTCTAGCCAATAAATCTAATTTTTAGTTGCAGATTGGCAGTAGGAGCTAGCGCACCTATGCATTCCTGAAAGGAGTGTGAGTAGCAGAGCAACAATTGAGCAGAGGGAAAGAGGAAGTTTTTAACAAATTTAGAGATGGACACAACTGGGCTTAGAGATCAGGATGGGTTGGAGGGAGCCTCAAACTATTTCATTTGGAAGGCTAGGATGTCCTTCCTTCTAGATGAATAAGGCATAAAATCCTAGATTGATAATGTGGTGGAAATTCCCCAGAATGCAGATCAACTCAAAGAATACATGAAGGAGATGGCAAGGGTGAAGTAGTTTATATTGGATGGAGTCTGAGACCATATAGTAACACATTTGGTAGATAAAGGTATATCTAGAGAGAAGTGGGTAGCTCTCTTCAGGCTATATCAAGGTACTTCCGAGCAATGGAAGATGTTCCTCGAAGAAAAGCTGAGATGCATAAGGATGTAGAAGGGATAAGGCATAGATCCCTTCCTCACCAGGATTCAAAAGGTTCAATATCGACTGACAGTTGTTGGGGCAGTGCCTTAACCATCAGAGCTAGAGCAATTGAGACTAAACAATGTCTCAGAGGATTAGAAAGTGTTTGTCCAAAGTATATTAGGTAGAGACACTTCGCCAAGATGGGATAGGATGTAGGCCAATTTGCAGTAGGAGGAGTTGAGGAAAGCTCTGTTAAAGAGCTCTATTAGTGATAGCAGTAGCAGTGGACCAAAGAGTGTGAAGGAGGAGGCGAATGTGGTCCTTGCATTGAAGGGTCCCAATTAGGGGCAGGGGGAGCAAAAGAAGAAGAAGGACCCGTCGAAGGTCAACTACTTGAGGTGTGGAAAGTTTGGCCACTATAGTACCCATTTTCCTCTTAGGAAGAAGGAAAAGAAAGAGAAGCAAGACCAACAGGTAGCATCCGCAGAAATAGACAAACTTTCCAATAGGATAGAGGAAGAGTTTTCTATGTTGGCAGGCATGCGTCCAAGAGTGAGTTGAGGTGATTTGGTGTTGTAGCCCCTAAAGAGCTACAAAGATTGGGAAGATTCCTTGAGGAGTCCACCTCATGGATCATTACCTGGTTACGTGGGCCCAGAGTATTCAGTAGCAGGATGGATTAGTGGCAGTTGATGCAGTCAGCACAAAAGGGACAATTGCAGACTAGTAGCAGTCAAATGCCAAGGAGTGTACATAAGTGTTGATAGAAGAGGAGGTGGCTCAGTGTAGAGTTAACAACAACACAAATACTTTAGTGACAGTGCAAATTCTAGTAGCATTCAGAGACTCGGGAGATAGATGCATCATACTAAACACAGTTGATTTAGTGTTTAGGATGCTTCTCAATTGCATAGTTGTAGTTGCAACAACAATAGATGAGAGGGAGTTGCGGATCTTGAGTTGGTAGCAATAGAGTGGTGTCAACAACATTAGATTTTCACGTTAGTTGGTCGGCAGTAGTAGCTAGACATCAACAACGTGACAGGAGGTGATATAGAGATAGGGTGTTGTGGCAGGATGTGCAGCACTAGAGAGAACAAAGTCCTTGCTAAGAGGGAGAGTTAGTTTCTATAGCATTAGATGTGTTCTAGCCACGAATCTTGGTGGAGAGGCTAGAATGCATGAGATCTCCAAAACCCATAAATAGTTTATGGAAATTCTACATATAGATTACTTAATTAGATTACTAGTTGATTTTTTTAAATATTTGCTAAGTCTAAACTTAGCAAATATGGTTAATTAATGAGAATTAATTAAGTCAAGGTAAGAATTATTTATAAACTCACATGGGTATATCTAGAAATAATATAAGCCATTGATTAAGATTTAATCTTGGTCGTTAGAGTCCCAACAAGAATATATAAGAAGGGATCAATGTGGTGATGAGAACACACTCGAGACACTTGAGCAATTCAATTTCCTTGGTAGATCGATTTCCAAAGAGAAACAACAGGTGTCAGAGAGGCAGAGACCAAAGTAGAGATAATGAGGTTGAAGGAATATTTCTAGATCCAGTGAGTGCATTTGTAGAGAGGTTGAGATTTTTCTAGGAGGATGTGCAAAGGTAGTGTAGAGCCTCATGAAGGCAGTTCGGTTTGCTAGGAAGGAAGACTTTTTCAGTTCTAGAGGCTGGGAAGAGGTTCTAATGTGCTAGAGAGACGTTTTCCTAGCCAATAGCAGGTAGGATGACTTGATTAACAGTCAGTTTAGGTAACATGCAGAGCATATAGCTTCAACTTGATGCAGGGCCTACATAGACGCAGTTGGGCACCTTACTTTTCAAAGGAAGTCCAATGCCGAAATTGCCCAGAGTGAGGGTAAATTTCCCTCTAGTATTTTTGATAGTATTTTCTCTGTAGGATAGCCAGATTTCAACATGTAGATTATTTTACTTAGAATTTCTCATTGCTGCATGATAATTAAACCCTCAGCTGATGCACTTTCCCAAGTTGGGTTTTTTCAGGGACATTTGTCTAAAAATAACTGTGTAAATTTTATGTGTGTGTGTGTGCTAGATTTTCTCGGTTTCCAACACTATTTTCTTTCGTAGTTTATTTGTGAAAATCACAGTGTGAATTATTTGGTATTTTCCATAGAAAAATTCATTGTTAAATAAATTAACAATTAGGAAAATAATTTCTAGTTGCTGCAATAGATGAAATTTTCACATGTTGGATATATAGAAACCTCAAAGGCATACATTATCTACATTCATAGCAATAGGAATAATGTACTGAGATGGGATGTGAAGTTCATGGAGGATCGAGATTTTAAGAGATCTTGTGAGATGTTTGCAAGTGATCAAAGTCAACTAGCTGAAGCTCCATTGATCCAGCAGGAGGGGAAACCATAGGGGCAACTAATAGGACCACCAGTGGGACAGTTGCAGGGATCTAGTACAGTGGTTAGTATTAGAATTTCCTCAGGTGCAGATTTCCAGTAAGATCACAACAAATAGAGCAACAGAGGCAGGATGGCGAGGAGCTGGTGTAATCTCCCACCACTAGTGGTCGAACCAACATAGAAGTTCGTCAAACATTGAAAGATGCAAAATTCATTGGAGCTCCTAGGATGAACATGAGAGAGCGCAAACATGTTGGCAAGTACCAAACATTAGTGGCTTGAGTTGCAAAACCTTCCAACTTTTAGGAGGTCGCACAACATCAGGTGTGGGTAGCTGCCATGGTGGAGGAATATATATCTATCATGACAAATGATGTTTGGGAGGTGGTGCCAATACTTGAGGACATGTCAGTTGTAGGTTCTCATTGGATATACAAGATCATTTATTATGTAGACAACAATGTGGAGAAGTAAAAGGCTATATTCGTGGCAAAGGGGTATGTGCAAAAAGAAGGGATAGATTATGAGGAGACCTTCACCCCAGCTACCAGATACACTTTTATCCAGCTAGTTATATCCCTAGTAGATGGGGTGGCAGATTCACCAGATGGATGTCAAGACGACATTCTTGAACAAGGTGATAGAGGAGGTGTACATAGAATAACTAGAGGGCTTCAAGACTCATGAGTGGTGCACTCATGTGTGCAGACTGAAGAAAGCTCTATACGGGCTCAAGTAGGCTCCTAAGGCATGGTATGGCCGAGTTTACAACTACTTGTAGCAAATGGGATTCGTCAAGAGTGACCTAGATCCCAACCTTTACTATTTGATCGTAGAGGATGAGACATTCATCCTAGTATTGTATGTGGATGATCTCTTCATTAATAGGGTAATCATGGCTCATAGAGGAATGCAAGAGGAACCTGACTACAAAGTTTGATATGAAGGATTTGGGGTTGATGCACTATTTCCTAGGATTGGAAGTTTGGCAAAAGGATGGGGAGATCTTCCTTGGGCAAGGAAGATATGCTACAAATATTTTGAAGAGATTCAGAATGTAGGATTGTAGACCCATGTCTATTCCCATGATCACCAACTGGAAGAAAATAGATGCACCAAACAACAAGGATGTTGACCCCACCTTATATAGATAAATCATTGGTTCTCTCATGCATCTGGTCAACAGTAGGCAATATATCTGCTTCGTGGTCAATAACCTTAGTCAATTTATGGTGGAACCGAAGAGGGTACATTGGACAACAACGAGGCACATTTTGAGGTATGTGTATGACACAATCGATTATGAGCTGAGATATACCCGAGGGGATGACATCAGAATATGTGAGTTCATCGATGCAGATTGGGCAGATATTTTAGTGGATAGGAAAAGTACCTCTGGGTATTTATTTAGCATTGGATCAAGGATGGTTTCTTGGTGCAGCAAGAAGCATAAGTCAGTAGCACCGAGCTCTGCAGAAGTAGAGTATATGTCAACAAAAGCAACTACATGCGAAGCTATATGGCTTCAAAAGTTGTTGGTAAGCTTGTTCATGTAAAGGATGGAGGTGACCAATGTCTACTGCGATAATCAGGGTTGCATCAAGCTCTATGAGAATCCAATGTTTCATGAGAGTTTGAAATACATAGATATTTGGTTTCATTTCTTCAAAGATTGTGTGCAGCGTGGCACAATCTAGCTACAATTTGTTCCCACAAATGAGCAGGTTGTAGATATACTCACGAAAGCTCTAGGGAAAGCTAAGTTCGTATCTTTTAGAGAAAATATGGATATGGTGGAGAGCCTGTTTTAGTTGTAGGGATAAAATATTTTAGGTGCTTCTCAGTCGCAGTAGTTGTAGTTGCAGCAACAACAATTGAGATGGAGTTGCAGTGTAGATGCAGAGTTGGCAGTAGTATAACAATGTTAGCAGCAACACAGATGCAACATTAGAGTTGCACAATGGTTGGTGGGCATTGGCATTCAGTCACAGTGGCCAAACATCAGTAGTGTACAAAGGGTGATACAAAGACAAGGTGTTGTAGCAACCGTGTAACACTATAACACCTTCCTTGCTAAGAGGGAGTTTTAGTTTTTGTAGCATAAGAGGTTTTCTAGTCTCAAAACTTTGTGGAGAGGCTAAAACATAGGATTTCTCCATAACCCAAAAATAGTTTCTGGAAATTCCACCTTGAAGTATCTCAATTAGATTATTAGCCTATTTTTTAAATATTTCCTAAGTTTAAACTTAGGAAAGGGGTTAATTAATCAATATTAATTGAGAAAGGTGTGAATCATCTAAAAACTCACACAAATCAATCGAAAAATGATATGAACCATCGATGATGTTTTAATATTGGTCATTGGAGTCCCAATTGGAGATTATAAGAGGAGCTTGATGGTTAGATGGATGGCACACTAGATGCAGATACTCAATTATCTGGGCTGTTAGATTTTCTAGTGCAAGTAATTTAGCAAGAGAAATCAAGCCAATAGATTGAGTAGTAGGTGATAGAAGCGAAGCATAAAGTATTTCTAGAGGAGGTTCCAATTATGGAGAAGCAGTGAGAGGAGGCCACATTATTTCTCCAGGAGGCTGTGCAGAGCCTAAATTAAGTAGTTCGGTTTAGCCAGAATAGGGGTGGATTCAACTTCTAGTGGCCGGGGAAATTTTATATCCGGATTTAATGTATCTATTAACAATATTTTATATGTTCCTGGTTTGAAGATTTTTTATTTTCATATCATCTCTTGAAGACAAAGGGTATAGAGTTGCTTTTGTTGATGGAAAAGTCTTAGTATGGAAGAAAAAATCATCTTTTATTTATGCTAAAGTCATTGGGGTACGAATTTGGAGGACTATATCGTCTCCTTGGTCGTTCATTCTAAGCTCTCTTTCACAACACTACAAAACTTAGTGAGATTTGGCATTCAAGGTTTGCTCACATACAATTTAAAGCTTTGAGAAGATTGAAAGGTTTTGTTAAGAGTGTACCTGAACATAAGATAGATCATGATGGAGTGTGTAAAGGATGTTCCGTTGGGGAAAATGTTAAAGGGAGATGCTCTAGGATTGATAGTAGATCCAAAGGTATATTGGACCTCATACATTCTGATGTCTATGGGTCCATGCCTGAAAAAACCTTGGGAGGATGTTTATACTATGTATCTTTTATTGATGATTATTCTCACAAAACTTGGATTATCTTCTTAAGACCAAGGATCAAGTGTTTTAAAAGTTTCATGAATTCAAGGCACAAGTTGAAAATGATATAGGAAGAAGAATCAAGACTCTAAGGTCCAAAAATTGTGGGGAGTATGTATTGAATGAATTGATTGATTTCCCCAGGGATGTTAGAATTAAGAGAGAGCTGATAGTTCCCTACTACCCTAAAAAAAATGGAACTGTAGAAAGAAAGAACAGGATGACATTAGAGGTTGTTAAAGAAATGATTCATGATTAAGAGTTGTTGATGTTTCTTTCGGGTGAATCTACTTGAGCTGTTGCATATTTTCAAAACAGGTGCCCACATCGAATCTGGGACTACGAGACTCCCAAAGAAGCCTTTACAGGTGAGAGAACTAACGTTAAACAATTACGGATCTTTGGTTCTCCAGTTTTTTTTCATGTACCGAAAGAGAAAAGGAAAAAGTTGGAACCATCAGGGAGAAAATGGACTCTTTTAGGATATAGTGAGAATTCAAAGGCCTTTAGGGCCTATATACTAGGACAACGATATATTGAGACTTTCAGGGATGTTATATTTGATGAGGATGCTACATTTTGGAAATCCAAGGGGTCACACTTGGAATCTAATGATGAAGTACAAGCTACTCCAAAGAATGTGGAACCAAAGCCCCATGGATCCATACCTATGAATGAAGACTCTCATGTAGAAGACATGGACCATGAACCTGCTACAAAAGCTCCCAATTCTGAGTGAAGAAAGAGACCTTCCTGGTTAGAGAAAACTTTGAAGGAAGTTGAAGGTCATGTTGCTGCTTGTGGGACTTTTAAAGAAAGCAACAAGCTGAAAAAGTATTTTGGTTATACAACCTTGATGTGAAAAATCATTGAATCTGAACCATCCTCTTATGAAGAAGCAGTTGAAGAGAAAGTATGGAAAGATGCAATGACTGAAGAATATCAATCTATATTGAAGAGTGATGTTTGGGATATCGTGCCTAGACTTGAAGGGAAATATGTTGTTTCTTCAAAATGGATTTACAAGATAAAACATGTTGCTAATGGAAGTGTGGAAAAATACAAGGTTTGGTTCGTGGGTCATGATTCTCCTAGAAAGAGGGAGAGTATTATGAAGATACATTTTCTCTTGTTTCCAAGAATGCATATATTAGATTTGTTATTTCTCTTGCATCTATTGTAGGTTGGAAGTTGCATCAAATGGATGTCAAAACAACCTTTCTGAATGGGGTCACTGAAGAAGTTTACATTGAGCAACCTCAAGGGTTTGAGGCCCACAATAGATCGACACATGTTTACAAATTGAAGAACTCCTTGTATGACTTGAAGCAAACCCTCGTGCATGGTACTCTCGTATTGATAGTTATCCATTGAGTCTCGACTTCAAGAAGAGCGTTGCTGACACAATTCTATATTTCAAAATTGTTGATGGTGAGTCCCTGAGATTGTTGTTGTATGTAGAAAATTTATTTATGACAGGAACCAAAGTATTGATTGTTCAATGAAAGAGGGGGATAGTTTCCTAATTTGAAATGAAGGATATTGGGCTCATGAGTTACTAATTGAGGTTGGAAATTCGGTAAAAACCTGAACAAATCTTTGTGGGCCAAGGGAATTGCATTATTTTGATTCTTCAGAGATTTGGTATGATGGACTATAAGTCCATGGACACTCCTATGGTAACAAAATTGAATAATATCTGGGATGGTGACTCAAAATTGTTTGATCCTACTATATATCAAGATTGATTGGCTCATTGAACTATCTTGTGAATGCCAGACCTGATATTTGTTATGAAATTAATATTTTGGGTCAATCCTTGATAGAGACTTGTTGTGTACATTGGGTTGCAGCAAAAGACATTTTGAGGTACTTGCAAGGCACCATTGAGTATGGTATGATGTACGCTTCTGGTGGTGAATGGAAATTGTATGGTTTTATTGATGTTGATTGGGCTGGTAGATCTTCTGATAGAAAGTGCACCTATATATATTGTTTTAGCCTGTGCTCCACTATGGTTTCTTGGTCTAGCTAGAAGCAGATCATTATTGCCTTAAGTACAACTGAAGTTGAATACATTGCTGCTAATGCTACTTATTTTGAGGCTATATGGTTTCAAAAAATGTTCTCTAATTTATTTGAGCAAATGTTAGAGCCAACCATCATATATTGTGACAACCAAAGTTGTGTCAAGCTACATTAGAACTCAGTGTTCCATGACAGATCAAAACATATTTAAATCACGTACCACTAAAACTAGAATATTGTCCAGAGAGGAGCTGTGAAGCTCAAATATATTCCTATTGATGAGAAGGTTGTTGATGTAATGACAAAGTTGTTGTCCCCAATGAAGTTTGGCTATTTCAAAGAACTTGGAGTTGTTGAAAACTCCTCTCTGAGAGAGAGAGAGAAATGATTACATAGAATCTTGAGTAGACCATCTCCTCTAGGTTGTGAGCCGAAAGACCTTCAGGTCTGGGAGACAGATTCCTCTCTTAGGCTGTGTGTCGAGTGACATTGTTGTCCAGGAGATGTGTTGATGATTCCTCCTGTAGGCTGTGCGCTGTGAGACCTTGAGGTCCCGAATATGGGTTCCTCTCATAGATTGTGTGTAGAGAGACATTGTTGTCCAAGAGACGTGTTGATGATTCCTCCTATAGGTTGTGTGTCGAGAGACGTTGAGGTTTGGGAGATGGGTTCCTCCCACAGGTTGTGTGCCCAGAGACATTGTTGTCTGGGAGATGTGTTGATGATTCCTCCTATAGGCTGTGTGCTGAGAGACATTGTTGCCTGGGAGATGTGTGGATGATTCCTCCTGTAAGTTGTGTGCCAAGAGACATTGTTGTCTAAGAGATGCTTTGAGATGTATGCTATGTATCTCTCCTTATGTTGATATTGAGAGCTAAGCTTTATCTCTTCCTTAGGCTGTGAGTCGAGAGACCTATGGATTCGTCGGGAAGATGGATCTTGAGAGAGAATGAAGAAATACATCCCTAGCTAAGAGGAAGTGTTGAAATATGGAGGAAAATTTATTTGTTTTTCAGCTCAAGTCAGTTGATGTTATGCTCTACAAGTCTGCTCACTGTTTAGATATCAATTCAGCCCTACTAAGGCTAATTAGCCTTCATACAACCACTATAAATTGAGCATTGATCACTCTCATTTGCAACATCATAAGAATCACAATTTGGTTGCAATTGCAAGGATATTCAACCTTCTATTTAGGAAATTGAAGAAGAATACAAGAATTCTTTGTCTGTGGTTTTGTTCATTCTACAAGGGTTCAATGCTACAATTCCTAGGGCTCATTTCTATCTCTCTTTTTTCACGTCTTTTGAGGCCAACAAATGCATAATCACACTCACACCATCTTCTGATGCATATCTGAAGTTGACCAAGTTGTTTTGGGCTTAATTCCTCCATAGTTCGTTGACTATCAAAGTGAGATTTTTTGGTGTCCTTGTTGCAGTGAGTTCAGGTATAGTTTCAGCGTCCTTATGCATAACAGTCTATTGGACAGAAGTGACATCTTTGTCAATTTTGATCAAGACTTTGATAAATACTTTGTTGGTGATTACATTGGATTTGTTGAAACATTTTGTTGTACTATTGATGGAAAAAATATCTCTCTCATAAGGAAAGAATTTTGGATTTTCCTCGGCGTCGGTTTGGCCTTGGCTGTGTGCCTAATTTGGAGTCTCTTATCTCTTTCTTTTATCTACTATTTATTGTCTAATGTGATATCTATCTGCTGCTCTTATTGAAGAATCATTAGTTGAAGTTTTTTATGTATATCTACTTGTTGATGGAATAATAATGAAGAAAGTGTCAATAGAAGTAGCTATCAAATTGTGAAAAACTATTCTAGTTATTTCTCTACTAGAAATCTAACCAAATACTTAGGTTAAAATTGCCACCTTAGTTTCCACATATAAATATGAAACTAGATTTAACATCAAATCTCTTCGAGGTCAAAATTGCATGCTTGGTTTGTTTCCTGGGCGATTGTTACTAGATAGTACCTATAACGTTATGAAAACATTCAACAATTGAGTAATATCCATCAATTAGTCATCCATAGATCTAGGTTCTGTACTAAAGTGGATACTCTAGTTTTGCAATACAACATTACTTTACAATTCATCCTCCATTTCTTTCTTCATCTAAGTGTGGGTCTTAATCACAAGCTTTGTATGAACTTAGTAACTTTGACAAAAACAAATGCTCTGATACTAGTTTGATCCTAGATTACATATTCTTTGATGTGGAGAAAAAATTACACATCCTTCATTTTGGACCTAGGTTTATGGGGTTTGTTGACTTATGCATGAAACCTTAGTAAGCACGTCAATTGTAATGTGGGTTATGCTTGTTGAATCCTAACATGCCTATGCACTAATGGATGCCTGCCTCTCTCGCTTGCATTGGAAATATTATAGAGCACTTTCATCTCTGCTTCTGGAAAAATCTTAAATGACATATGGCAACCTATGTTAGCTTTTAAAATAGTTTGCATGAAAAATATGTATTAAGGGGGTAGATAAAGTATAGAAGAAAAAACTATATAATGAACAGGTTTCCTTTAGATGCAGATTGTGCTTTCATTGTAGGAACTTGGTGGCTTCCTATAAAAAATGTTATGCTAAGATGAGGTTGTGTTAGCAGACCCTCATAGATACCGACTAAGCAAAAATTGATAATCTGTAGGGATGTAGGATTAGCGATGGTCCTTTTGTGAGACAAGTGGATTTTCTCTTGTTACATGAATAAATATCATAATACATAGTGGTTTATATGTGTGTGTATGTGCATTTTTTCTCAAGTAACATATTTTTTGGAAAACCCCCAGGCACTTCCCTTCATTTTGAAGATGGTACCTAGGATAAACCCTAGATTATTTAGTGTGCAAGTCTAATTCAATAATATGCCTCAAAAATTTTAGATAATAAACTCTTTTTGAGCTCAACATGTCACTTACAAGAATAGAACATGTGTGGGGAGGATAGCACTCCATCTGAAAACCACTTGTTCTAGACCCATTTGACTATATACAAGTAGTTGTCGGATGGAGTGTGTGTGTGTGTGTGTATATATATATATATATATATATATAGATATATATATATGAAAAATGCATTTCTAAAACTTGGAGTCATTTCCCATTTCAACTTGCAATTAACTAAGTTGCAAAATAAACTCTAGAGGAAATGGTTACCTCAGTCAAACTTTGAAACTTTTATCTTTTCAAGATACAAAGTTAAATTTGATTGATAGGAAGGCCTAAGCTAGATAAATATACAACTTATCCCAACCTAGTGCAACTTTGAAATGTGTTTTTTCATAGGATTAATTTTCAAAGAGAGAAATTTCTTCTTGTGAAACCTTGGAAACCAGATAACTTATGCTTCCCATTTGAAAGTTCCTTGAGATTATCAATGGTCTAGACTTGAAGGGTTGGTTTTATAGTCACCCTCCTCTCAATATAACATCTAAATCAATGACCCTTCTCCAACAAAATGTAGGAAGGAAGAAAAAGAGCTAGAGAGGTGGTTGTTTTCTTGTGCTTGCAGTCTTGTTGCACCAAGCGAACTCCTATTGATCCATTGTGGTCCTCTAGTAAAATCGATCCCTGCTTATCCTTTGTATTTTTCCATTATTTTTTTTGAATATTTGAAAATGAGTTTTTATTTCATTATCTATTTACATAAATCCCTGTCATAATGAAAGACTTATGTTTGGGCAAGTGGCTAATCCAATATCATTGTAATTTTAAAGTTTTTTGTTATAGGGTTTCTTTTGTTGATCTTGTTGTAGTAAGGCATGCTTTGGAAATGGATTTTGACATATCTATGAGACATCCATATGATGTGGCCATGGTTGTAGGTTTGTAATTCATGGAAAGCTTTTTTAACTTGACATGCTAGCTCAAAAGGGACTTCATGATGGCTTATGAATCTTTTGAGGGTATTGGATACCACCAACATACAAGGGGTCTCCCCAATGTGAAGTCCCAATTAGACCTCACACCGTTTGGAGTAGGAGACTCATATGGAGTATCAACCTAGTCACCATCACTTAAGGTTCGCCTTGGTTTCAAAGGATAACATAAGAGATTATACACATAACCTTTGAACAAGCGAGTCAACATTGTGAAACACCGATTGCAATGTGTAAAAGGAGACTTTCACGAGAGGGGAGACATGAGTGAATCTATAGAAGGAAGTAATAGTACTAACCTAAGAGAGACACAAGAATGCAAGCAAAGATTTTAGTTGCTACAACACCCTCCAAAATTTTGGCTTACACTCAATTTCAAATCCTTTCTTGGTCTTGTACATTGTTGTCGCAAACACCGAAGCTCATTTCATGAGCTTTCTTGAAGTATTTTGTTCCCTTTTGCATGTCGAGTAAATTGTTGTCTTTTTGCATGATTGGCTATCGCACAATGTGTTTCAAGGGTCTATCTTTGTGTATATGAATTGTTCTAACTATGTAACATTTGTCACACTCATTCACAAAGTTCTGAGCAATGTCGCATAAGTGTCGTCACGGTCGTCCCGAAGTCTATCTTAAATGTCACACTTGTCACAAATGGTCATAAAGTGGTCACATGGAGGGAAATGCGTTGTTCATGTTTCTCAGGTGATATATGTTATTGTGTCATCAAGTATCCTAAGTGTGAGATCACAGTTTAAGTCTTATCACTGTTCACATCAGTCTAATTGATATTACACTTAGCCATTTCTGAGAAGGATTCTCGACTAAGAAACTTGGCTTCACCCAGCCTCCCTGAATTGTGCAATACAAAATTCGAGTCCTCTAGCTGAGACCTTACCCCTTGACATTGTGAAATGTACATTTTCTGTCTCCAAGGACTACTGCACTACGTAGTTCCTGTACTCAAGCTCTAACCTTGGCCTCTAGAATTGCGCAATCATTCCTCCTATCTCAGCCTTCGCTGCACACTACACAATCACAAGCTCCAATATCATCCCCTGAGCCTTTGAAATGTGCAATTACGAAGTAGCCCTACCTCGATTGTCTTCCAAAACTACGCATTGTGTCCTCTAAGTGCTCGTTCCGTCAACCTGTCCCAATGCCTTCCAAAATTGCATAGTCTTGTCCCTCAGTCCTGCCTGAACTACACACTGCACAGTCTTAGAGCACAAGCTTTTCCCCTGGATGTTGGAAATGTGCACTACGCATTCACTAAGCCCTTTCTCCTGACTTGTCACTTGGTTTTGGCTCTATTAATGGATCAAAATGCACTATCTTAGACTATTGGGTTTTTAGACTAATGTCGTCTCATCATCAGCAAATTGCAGATGCAGGTACTCTATCACACCATGGAGAGATGATGAAGAAGGAGATGAAGGATAGAATCTTGCTTAAAGGCATACTTGTATATGAATACACAAGATAATCAATCAAGAGAAGCAGAAGGGACATCAGTTTGCATTTGCAACTCAATACTTAAGATCATTGAAGATTCTTTATCACCAAGTCATACGGAGGTGAAAATAAGAAGCATACACTCAACACTTAGCAACAACAGTGGTTTGACATTGCCACATCATCATGCATTCCATGTCAGCAATGTCATGCTATGTCATGTCAGGAGTAGTTACATGCCACACCTTGTGGTCAATGATGTAATATATGTTTCATAAATGTATTGTAAAGTGAAAGTCCAAAAGACATGTGTGGAATACGAAGAGTCATGTAAATATGAAAAGTAATAGGAAGTCAAATAGTCATGAGGGTAGTCAAAGAGTCATAAGGAAGGGGAAGCATCACCCCTTAGTTATATATACTCCCTCATTGTATGAGCAAATGAATTTTCATCTTGGCTCCTCCCGCAAACCATTAGAGAGATAAGCTAGTTCTTTGGGGAGCAAGGAGTGGCATCAATGCTCCACTACTAGAGCTAGTGATGTACATTGTAAACATGTGTCTTGGAACTTTTACTTAATAATAGAAGCATTCAAGGCCAACACATTCTTCATGCATCGATTATGAATGTTTGTAAGACTATTATGCGGATGTTTGTACTTCATTTTTGCTTTCACATGTGCTAAGATAGTTGAATAATATTTCGGTTGTTTTAATAATTATCTGATTGAGAATGTGTTGTAATGGTTGTTATTGCTATCCCATCCTTCTTCTATTCCATAGGATATTAGACATATCTTTCCTCATTTATTGGTTGTAACGACCGTCACATCCTCTGTGGACTATCTCTTGGATGTTAGACAAATCCTCCCGGTTCACGTGTATCTCTTCTTGGATGGTACTACTACCTCTCTCTTAGAGGCTCATTTTTATCTTCTCTCCGCATTAGAATAACCTTGCCACATTTAGAACTGAACACTCACTAGGCACACCTTCTTTCTTTTCAAAGATACCATTGCATCCCTCTCTCTTGTTGACAATTAGATCCATGACAAATATTTAAGGATTCGACAGCCGGGCCTTTATACCAGACGAGACTCCTACACCAAATGGTGTGAGGTATAATTGGGACTTCATATCGGGGAGATCCCCTGAATGTTGGCGGGTCCAACACCATCAACATTTCTGGTGCTAGAAGGAGGGCAGTCAAAATTTTATGTTTGATAACCCCACCAACCCCAATCTTACTTCCTTTGGTCAAGGCAGTAACATTCCTAGCAACTCCCTTGCACGCATTCCTGAAGTTGGTAATTCTTCTCAGCTTGGGACTGCACAACCTCACAAAATCACATATGAATAGTTCCAGGCCATTTTCCCCATCACCCGAAATTTTGCTAGAGCTATTAGATTGATACGTGGAATAATTTTTTTTTCCATATTTTCCAAAGAAGAACCAAACCAACCCTACTGGGATAATGGTTTCAACAGTTGAAGAGCAGGCTCTTTCCACCCTTGAATAGTTAGCAGACTCTGAATAAAACATAGAAAAACCAGAGCAAACTCCAACCTTCAATGGTGGCGATGGTGATAATGTAGTGATCTAAGATGATACTTTTCGTGGGTTGGGCGAAGAAGAAGAAGAAGGAGAAGACAACGAAGAAGACATGGAAGACCAAGATCTGGATTGGATGTATCAGGCCCCACTTGCACTACCATCTGTGTTACAAAAGATGCCATGTCATTCAAAAAATCTCCTAACGAAGTATGACCCTAATAGAGCAGTAAAGGCATAGGATCATCTAGACAACTTCTATCTACATTTGCAAACACTTGAGGTATGCTATGATGATGTTGCATCTAGACTAGTTCCGTGTAACTTAGATGGTAGAGAAACTATGTGGTATCACAATCTTCCTCCAAATTCCATCCAGATCTGGAGGGGGTTTAAGAAAAATTTCCTTGAGAAATTTGCTGATGACAAGTTCTCCACCATGTTAGTGAAAGAGATGGCCAGTCTCAAAATGGAGCAAAAGGAAGGAGTGAAAGATTTTCATAATATGTTTTATCACATTCTGAATAAGTTCTCAACAAACACTAAACCTCATGACTCCATGACCATCGATTATTACACTTCTTCCTTGCCGACCAACATTGTGTAATTTGTAAATAGAACTTCAAACAAAATTTGACCGAAAATTATGAAGAGGCGATCAAAGTTTAAAAGGATTTGCTTGCAATTAGAGACATAATAATGAACCAACCAAATACTCCAAAGACATAGGTAAAAGGTCACAGGCTTCTGTGAGCAAGGTCGAAGAGAAAGAAACTATTGATCTTGAGAGCTTGACCCGTATTGTCAATACTCTGTCAAATGAGTTGTCAGAACTGAAACAAAGGTCAGGCGAGACCACCGTGAGCAACAAGCTTCCTAAATTCAACCTATTTAGAAGGACTGCAAATTCTAATAGTAGAAGCAACCTACTATCTCCCATCCTGATGAAGAGTGGGCCAGTAGTAGCTTGCTTGCAATATCTTGAAGGCGGTTTTTTTTGTTGCAAAATGACCTCCACAAGGCCCGTCATGATAGGTCAGGAGGATGTCAAAGACTTCCTCCTCCCTGACACATCTTCTCAAGATTTGATCTGGGCCAAGTTTGAAGAGATTGCCTCCAATCCAGGTGAAAGGGGTGCTTTTCCTTACTTTATTGCTCTTCTCTTTTGAGGATAGGTGTGGTGGGAACTGCGTTGAAACCAAGTAGTTTGCTATATCAGCAAAGCATGGAGAGAGTATTGATATAGCAAATAGGTGTTCATTTAGCATTTGGTCATCCACCATTCCTTATTCACTTGTAGGAAAATTTACTCTAGACAAAAAGTCAGGATCTTCTGTAATCAGACCATGGAAGTGAGGTAGGGATGAAGGACTTATAATCTTCATTTTGGTGTCCCCATTGGTCTCCTGAATGGGGAAGGTACCCGCTATTCTCTCCCTATTTCCCCTAGCATTTCTGTTTTCAGCCATTGCCTCCAGAGGAACATTTTCTTCTTCTTCTTCCCCTATAGGTTCTTCAAATATGTCTGGATGTTCACCTAAGGGTTCTTCTTGATTGCAGCCGCCGAATAAGAGAGAAGGTTGGCTGTGTGAAGTAGTGGGGGTGTTGGGCAAATTTTTTCCTAAGTTATCTGTACTCCTACGAGGCATGAAAGGAAATATTTTTGGTTGTTTTTTTTGTTTCTTTTTACCCACACTGAAAGTACCTACAAAAACTAAAATTGTGATTGAAAAAAACAAATTGCAACTAGCTAAAATGAACTTGTTGAATGGAAATTTGCAGAATTGAAAAGGAAACCAAGGAAATGCAGAACTGAAAGAAAAGAAATAACTAGTCTACTTTTGCCAAAATAAATTATTAGAAGAATGTTGCAATAGGAAATAGAAGAAAGCAGTAATCACAGAATACTCTGATGCTTCCTCGGCAACGATGCCAAAAAGTGGTGAGCGCCAATATTGCAGCAAGAATGCTGCAACTCCTGGGCTTCCAAATTTACTTTTATCAACCCGGTAGTTCGTAACAAACTTGGAAGCATTGGTGCTATATGCACAAGTACTAGTTCTCACTGCAGGTTGTCACTTGTTCAGCCGACGCGAGACCACTAGGAGATCAAGCCAACTTCTATAGATTTCAGAAGAAGCTCTATGTGTGATGAAAGGAAAGAAAGATTACTCTACAGATGCTATTCTAACTGCAGAAAGGAGAAATACTGGAATGTAAAGTAAAACCTAGTAAACCCTAATTAACAAGCTAATTCTACTTTTGCCAAAAACACTATGAAAACCATGAAATAAATTCCATTAC
Organism: Pinus tabuliformis; assembly: GCA_031772625.1. Lineage (NCBI taxonomy): Eukaryota > Viridiplantae > Streptophyta > Pinopsida > Pinales > Pinaceae > Pinus > Pinus tabuliformis. The sequence continues at coordinate 53,978,924 of CM062808.1, read as the reverse complement.
CTACTCAAGGAAGTAAAAAAAATATAACCATGCTATTTCTAGAAGTAAATAAACAAAAAACATATTTTTGGATTTTTACGTGTTTTTATGTGAATTTAACATGCATCTAATTTATTGTGTGTGAGTGTGGTAGCGAATAGGTGGCGTTAGAGGGCGGTTTTGGAGCTTGAGAGGATGTAGGATGGTGTGGATGGTTCCTAGGAGGCCTTAGGTGGCCTTCTGGAGGCTTTTCCCACACTCGTCCTTCAAAAGAAAGCCTACAGGAAAAACTACAGGAGGACACAGGAAAACTACAGGAGGAAAACAGGGAAACTACAGGAGGCCTACAGGAGGAGGCCGAGAGCAATTTTCGCTATTTTGAGGGTGTGAGAGTGGGTGGAAAAGGTGGATGAAGGTTGGAATGAGGTGTTAGGGTGCCTAAGGTCTACCATGAATCACCAGGAGAGAGAAAGATGATTGGGTTTGCTCAAGGAGAGAGGAAGAAGTTCTATGAAAAATGAAGGAAACTAGGGCAGAATTGAGGTGAGGTTTGGGAGACCTATAGGGCATGGATCAGATGGAGGGTGTGATTGCTGGTAAGCTGGCCTACTGCTGGAAGAGATCTGCTACATAGAAACTGACAGTCAACCAAGAAAATCAAGCAACCAATGAAATGAGTGCATCCTAGGAAAAAGATAGTTTTTCATTAAAATGACCTAAACTATGATGTATGGAAGGAAATGCTAGGAAATGCTGTAATAAAGGAAAGCATGCAAAAGGAATATTTCAAATCAGGAAGTGAACATGATAAAGAATATCTAAAGCAAAGCAAAACTGGACTATCAACCTACTAGAGAGCTGCAAACACTAAAATTCCTAGGAATGAGGAAAATCTATGTTTTTAGGGCAGCAAGAGAGTCTTTGCCTCAAATCATGGTCCCAGAGGGAGGAAGAGAGTCTAAGGCACTGTTTCTAGCCTTTTGAATCTTCTCTAATCACAGCTTAACCTGCTACAACAAGCACAAATGGAAGCAACCTACTAAATCATCAAAGGCAACCTATTCTTAACCATAAGAGAAATACATGTAACAACAAACTAATCTACAAACTGAAGTAAAGCATACAAATACAAGTAAATAGAAGCTTGGCTGGTTGGATTGGGTCCTAACCCAAGAGCTTCAGCCCTCTGAGGTAACTCAGTGCTATCTCAAAAAGGATTCCATCTTCATTATAAAAAAATAGCAAGATTACATAAAATTGTCATAAAATAGTAAGCTCAAAATTTGAGTAGAGTTTACACAAGCAAAAAAAAAGTCGACCCGAGTGAGGCCCTAGGCCTCTCTACTTATACATCTAAAGCTACCAACAACTTCCCTAAAATCAATGAGGCTTGGCTCCCAAAACTATAGATAACTATCAATCATATTCCACTTGCTCCGCTGTCTTCTGGTGCATGATTCGACTGCTTGTACTCTGAGTTGAATGAAAGGGAATTCGAAGTGAGTTGCAATAAATGAGGGGGATTCCCTCCTATAAGTCCTCTCATCTATCTACTTTGAGTTATTGCGACAGTTTGACCACTAGATCCTTGACTTTGACCTCGAAATCCATCAATAATCTACATTAAATACATGTTAGACCACATGGCATAATAACTAACTCAACTCACCCTATAAGCATAAATATAATCAGAAAATAATACAATAAGCTAAGAGAATGGTTGATTTGACTAGTTTAGGAGGTAAAATGAGCCCATATAATTACCCATTTATGAGGCTCATCATCAACCCCCTACTGAAGGTGTTGCTCATCCTTTGAGAAACCTAGTCAATCTCTTGGTCTTTCATGGCCCTGGTGGCCTCCCTAGCATTCCAAGCTTCTGATGTGGTCCGCTCATGTTCTCCATAAAATCCTACTTTTCTGTCTATGTCCTTCCACTACTCCTTCTCTTCTTCTTCTCTTCTGCCTTCCAGCATGCCTAATATGAGTGGAGGACTTAGTTTGACGCCAATCCAGTTGACCTTCAGCCTTTGCATGGAGCACTTATACATTGACACTCTTTTCAATGCCTCCTTCAGCCTCATGGTAGAATGGTATTATATGATCTGCAAGCTATGGGGTAGGGTGTTCCATCTTCTCATGCATGCATGCACACAGTCATCCCCAAGTAGCCTAAGCATATCTTCAAAGTGTGCAATGGCTTGTTCCTGATTGGCTAGATATTTAGGGGCAATCTGAGGGTCATTGGCAAGCAGTTTGTGTGTGCTGATGAGTGCCATAGGATTTGATGGCTTAGCTCTTATCATAAATGGTTCATTCTGCTCTTTTATTAACAATCTTTTCATTTCTGCCGCCCTTAATTCTTCATGGTTCATCCATGACACCATGGCCATTAATTACAGATCCCCTAACTTGGCATTGGGGTCCATCACATTCAGGTCTGTGAGGGCCATGTTGTGTAGATAGAACTCTGCCATCTTTGCTTTGTCCTCGGAGGTGCTTTGATCACACAAATCCATGAACTGCCTGTAGTCTTGGAAAGGTATTATGCCTCTTTGTGCGAAAGTTTTTATTTGGAATTGAAAACATTGATCCTTCAGATAGAGGCCATAAGATTTGGCTAGTGTTCTGCATTGTAATGCTTCTATGGATAAGCTGGCCATGTATGCCAAATGAGTCTGTTTCTCCTGCAGTTGCCTCCTTAGTAATTCATTCTTATTCTCAAGGTGGCTTCTTGTAATGGCTTCTTTGTCTTTGAGAGCACTCAATTCCCTTCCCATTTCCCTGAGTTTGTCTTCCATGTGGCCAATATCCTCAACTCCTTTGAACTTGGCTATTTGCGTCCACCCATGCGTTCTCACTCTCTCTTTTTCCAATTCGAAAAACAATGGAATTGCAAATTTTTGTGGGATTATCTTGCCTCTCTCAAGTAGTCTGTAATAGGAGTCAAGATTAGGCTGGGGGTTAGGTTCTTGTAGCTCTTGTGCTTCCTCTTTCAGCTCTGGCCGTCCTCCTATCTTTTCCTCAAGTTTTTGTGTCTCTTGTAGTTTGGACAATGTCTCCTGTAGGACTGTTTTAGCCTCCTGTAGGTCTGGTTTGGGGTCCTATAGAATTGCCATTCCCTTCCATGTAGAAGATTTTGTAGTCCTCTGTTCATAGGTTATGGGTGTCTTGGAAGGAGATTCTTTCACCTTGGTAGATGGTGAATCTTCAATGTTAATGGGAATCTTTGATGAGGGTTGAGGTTTGCTTGTTTTAATTCTGGTACTCTTCCTTTCCGTGAAATACATGGAGATTTTTCTTTTCCTCTTATGCTTCTGCTTGACTAGTGTACTGAGGGCAGTGAGGGCAGCTGCTACTTCTCTTTCCAAATTTTCACAGGACTCTTCTCTTTGCTCTGCCCGCTCTGCCTCCTTTTCTCCCTCTTTTGTTTCTTTTTCCTCCTGCTGCCTTGTCTTTTTTTCTACCTCCTGTTTTGTCTCTTCAACTCTCCCCTCCTCTATTTCTTTTCTTTCCTCCTTCATATCTTGGTCTGCTATGTCACCACTGGCTTCATCTTCTCCTCCTTGATGTCTCCCTCCTCACTGACAGCAGGACTGACATCATAGGTTAATGCCTTGATGTCACCATCAACTATCATATTTCTAAAAACTTCCCATGCTATAGGGATTGTAAGGGTATGGAGGGCTTCTTCTACTAGGATCTTGAGTAGGCCATGGTGAGCTAGCTGCTGTGAATTTCCTTCTTGTACCTTGGTGCTGGAATCAATGAGGGACTAAAGGAGAAAGTAAGGGATACTAAGCTTTTGATGTGCTGGGGTATCCATGTCATATCTCAATTCTTGGAGGATTTTGAAATGATATCCATAAACAATGTTGTGCCTCCCTTCACAAGAAATGTATTTGATCACTTGGTAGGTAACCTCATCCCAGGGATATGGTACACTAGCCCTCCTAATTCCATTTTTGTCTTCAACAGGGGTTTCATTATCTTGGAAAAATTTCCTCTTGGCAGCCTGGCCAATTATTTTCTCATCTTTACTCTAAGGTAGCCAAAGAGGATTGGTAGTGACCCTACTAATGAATTCAGGGGTTATTTCAATGGAGAGGCCTCTAATGGTTACAGTAGCATGAGTTCTTGTGTGAGGGACCAGAGAGAGCAAATTCATGGGCAATTTCATCATCAAACCCTCTAAACTTCTCAAAGAAATTCATCCGATTTGCCATTGTAAATATTTCCACCACTTGAGGATGTGCATGGAGTCTAGTGGAGTTAGTGGGCTCTTTTCTCATAAACCCCCTTGTCATACTACCTGTAATTCTTTTGAAAAACCAGATATGGAGGTGGAGACAAAGAATTTTGAGTGAAATAGAAAAATAGAGGGGACTGTGTTTAAAAAAAACAGATTTTTTTATTATTATGTATTTCTACCCTCTTAAAGACTCATTTTATCTTCAATTTGAGACCAACTCTTTCACATTTTGATATTCAACAGAGGGCATTCATGAACCCTACCTCTTCATACTGAAATTCGTGCCAAAAATCACGTTTCCTCCCTTCAAAATGACTCACTGCCCCTCCTGTAGAAGCCCGCTGTCCCTCCTATAGATTTCCTGTAGGTGCTCCTGTAGAAAACCTGTAGGGCTCCTGTAGAAGATGCTGAGAGCAAAAATATGGAGGAAATCGATGGAGGATGGTGGATACGAGGCTGTGGGGGCATAAGAAGACTACTGTGTGGTTGAGTTACGAGGAGAAACTGAAGAAAAGGTGGTGAGAATGCGTGGGGAGGAGTGCTCATTACCTTTTATGGTTGTTTTCGGTTATGAGTGCTGAGCTGGCAAGGTGTACGTTGCCCAGATTAGGACCGTTGGTCCCCACCTGCTTGGTCATCATGACCCCCCTCGTAATCATCCCCTCATTACTGCATCGAAGTTAACTCTTCCTCCCACTACCTGTCTTGCGCATATTTTGCTTGATTTGACCGTGTGCACGTGTGGGTGATATCTCGGTTAAGTGGAGTCAACTATATGAAGGTGGCCAAATTAACTGGACACCTTTACCTATTTTTATTTCAACCATCTCGTTGTGTTTGTATGATTCCTAATTACACAAATGCAGATAGAGGAGTGACTTAGCTACTTAGTTGTAATCCAAGTGTATTTGCTATCATCGACTGTGAGGTGTTGTGGCTTTCTCTGATGCATGCCTTCATTTTCCTTCATGCATGCTGTCTCAGCTTGCTGATGTGTTGTTGTGTGTTTTTGTAGGTTATTATTTTGCTGGAGTTTAGCTACATGTGCCTTTTCAAGCTTTAGATGTGTTGTCCCTTGCTGCTGGTGCTGGACTTCTATGTGATCAGCTGCTATAGGAATTCCTACAGGAGCTCCTATAGCTACTTCTCCCCTTGAAAATTTAGCTATTTCCTTGTGCTTGGAGCTCAAGAATGATGCCAGAGGTGCAGATGAATGATGGAGGGATAGTAGGTAAGCTTCAGATAAAGTTAATGGTGCCTTTTCCTCCTCTTTTTTTTCTTTTTAAAACTGGAAAACTGTTTTTTTGTGTTTTTCTTGGAAAAGAAAAGAAAAAATAATAATGATGCTTGGAGTGTGATGCAGGATTGGAAATGATGGCAAGGAGGTTTGAAGATGATAAGAGGGATTGTAGGTTCCTCATGAAGCTTTTCTTGTCCCTCAAACTGCCTCCTGTAGACACTTTTGGCTCTCTGTAATTCCTACAGGAGCCTTCAGTAGAAAAAACAGAGCCTCCTATAGAAAACATAGTTTTGGAAGAAGAGGTATAGTGGGGTGAAAGAGATGCCAAAAATGATGGAGGAAGGTGTTGAGAAGATGAGATGGATGCTGGTATGAATGTCAGGGTCCACTTGGCACCTTCTTCTGCTCCTTGTAGTCCTCTTGCAAACCTGCAATGCAATAAAAATTCATTTTTTCTTTCTCTCTCTCTTTTTTTTTTTTTAAACTAGGGTGCGTCAGAGAGGTTTTCACCTTAATTTTTTTCCCTGGGCACTTCCAAGGGAGGTTTTCACCTAGGGATATTATTCTTTTCCTTTTTTTTTTACATCACTGGGCTGCTTCAGAAGAGGTTTTCAACCCAATGATGGGACTCAAGTGCCTCATGGAGGTTTTCACTTGAGTCCTTATTTTTTCTCTTTTTTCTTTAGTGAGTGGGTGAAGTGGAAGCTAAGACATGCTCCACCACCATCACTGTTTTTTTCAAATCTTCAATAAACTCTCACTTGGAGACGGTTTTCTTGTAGACTTTCAACCGATGTCCATTAACAAGCATGGGGATGGCTTCATCATCAATGGTTCTGATCAGAGCTGAACCATTGTCATTTCATTTCTCCACAATGTAGGGTCCTGTCCATCTTGTCCTCAACTTGCCTTTGAAATCCTTGTATCTTGAATCATAGAGTAGTGCCCAATCCCCCTCTTGAAATTGCTTCTCCCTGATATTTCTGTCATGCCATATCTTTCTCTGAAGCTGAAATACCTCTGTATGGGGGAGGGCTTGCAATCTGTATTCATCCAATCCATTGAGTTGAAGTAATCTCTCCTTCTGTGCATGGCTGAGGTCTAGGTCCAGCTGAGCTGCCATCCTTAGGGTATTGAATTTAAACTCTATTGATAGCAAAGCCTTCTTCCCATAGACCAATTCATAGGGTGTGAACCCGGCAGTGGTCTTCCATGTTGTGTTGTAAGCCCAAGTGGCCTCAACTAATCTATCCACCCAATCTTTTCTGCTGCTACTCACTACCTTGGTTAGGATCCCTTCCAATTCTCTGTTAGTGACCTCCACTTTCCCATTGGCTTGTGGATGGTAAGCGGTGGAAGTCTTGTGCTTGATCTTATGATGTGTGAGCAGGTCTTCAATCAAGTTGGAAGTGAACTGACTGCCTTGGTCTGTGACCAACTCTCTCGGATACCCGAACTTGTAGAATATGTTTTCCCTCAAAAACTCAGCTACTTTTTCCTCTGTCGCTACTTTGATTGCTTTTGTCTCTGCCCACTTTGTTAGGTAGTCGGTGCACACAATGATGTACTGCTTCTGCTTTGAAGGGGGTTGATAGGCCCCACAAAGTCCATGCCCCACTTCTCAAATGGCTCAAAGGTCACTTGAGGTTGCATGGGCATTTCATCCTTTGGAGTGGGTTTCCCCATCCTCTAACACCGATCACACTGGATCGTGTATCTCCTCACATCCTGATGAAGAGTGGGCCAGTAGTAGCCTGATTGCAATATCTTGAAGGTGGTTATTTTTGCTAAAAAATGACCTCCACAAGGCTCGTCATGACCGGTCAGGAGGATGTCAAAGACTTCCTCCTCCCTAACACATCTTCTCAAGTTCTAATCTGGGCTAAGTTTGAAGAGATTGCCTCCAATCCAAGTGAAAGGGGAACTTTTCCTTACTATCTTGCTCTTCTCTTTTAAGGATAGGTGTGGTGGGAACTGTGTTGAAACCAAGTAGTTTTCTATATCAGCAAACCATGGAGAGATTACTGATATAGCAAATAGGTATTCATCTGGCATTTGGTCATCCACCATTCCTTCTTCACCTGCAGGCAAATTTACTCTAGACAAAAAGTCAGGATCTTCTGTAGTCAGACCATGGAAGTGAGGTAGGGCTGAAGGACTTATATTCTTCATTTTGGTGTCCCCATTGGTCTCTCGAATGGGGAAGGTACCCTCTATTCTCTTTCCATTTCCCCTATCATTTTTGTTTTCACCCATTGGCTCCAGAGGAATGCTTTCTTCTTCTTCTTCCCCTATAGGTTCTTCAAATATGTCTAGATGTTCACTTAAGGGTTCTTCTTGATTACAGTCACCGAAGAAGAGAGAAGGTTGGTTGTGTGAAGCAGTGGGGGTGTTGGGCAAAATTTTTCCTAAGTTATCTCTACTCCTACGAGGCATGAAAGGAAATATTTTTGGTTGGTTTTTTGTTTCTTTTTACCCACACTGAAAGTACCTGCAGAAAATAAAATTGTGATTGAACAAAACAAATTGCAACTAGCTGAAATGAACTTGCTGAATGGAAATTTGCAGAATTGAAAAGAAAAACAAGGAAATGCAAAACTGAAAGAAAAGAAATGACTAGTCTACTTTTGCCGAAATAAACTATTAGCAGAATGTTGTAATAGGAAATAGAAGAAAGCAGTAACCACATAATACTCTAACACTTCCCCGACAACAGCACCAAAAAGTGGTGAGTGCCAGTATTAGAAAAAGAATGCTGCAACTCCTCGGCTTCCAACTTTACTTTTATCAACCCGGTAGTTCGTAACAAACTTGGAAGCGTCGGTGCTATATGCACAAGTGCTAGTTCTCATTGCAGGTTGTCACTTGGTCAGCCGGTGCGAGATCACTAGGAGCTCAAGCCAACTTCTATATATTTCAGAAAAAGCTCTATGTGTGATGAAAGGAAAGAAAGATTACTCTACAAATTCTATTCTAACTGCAGAAAGGAGAAAGACTGGAATGTAAAGCAAAACCTAGTAAACCCTAATTAACAAACTAATTCTACTTTTGCCAAAAACACTATGAAAACCATGAAATAAATGCCATTACCTACTCAAGGAAGTAAACAACATCTAACCATGCTATTTCTAGAAGTAAATAAGAAAAAAACATATGTTTGGATTTTTATGTGTTTTTATGTGAATTTAACATGCATCTAATTTATTGTGTGTGAGTGTGGCAGCGAACAGGTGACATTAGAGGGTAGTTTTGGAGCTTGGGAGGATGTAGTATGGTGTGGATGGGTCCTAGGAGGTCTTAGGTGGCCTTCTGGAGGCTTTTCCCACACTCGGCCTTCAAAAGAAAGCCTATAGGAAAAACTACAGGAGGAAAATAGGGAAACTACAGGAGGCCTACAGGAGGAGGCTGAGAGCAATTTTCGCTATTTTGAGGGTGTGAGAGTGGGTGGAAAAGGTGTATGAAGGTTGGAATGAGTTGTAAGGGTGCCTAAGGTCTACCATGAATCACCAGGAGAGAGAAAGATGATTGGGTTTGCTCAAGGAGAGAGGAAGAAGTTCTATGAAAAATGAAGGAAACTAGGGTAGAATTGAGGTGAGGTTTGGGAGACCTATAGGGCATGGATTAGATGAAGGGTGTGATTGTTGGTAAGCTGGCCTACTGCTTGAAGAGATCTGCTGCATAGAAACTGATAGTCAACCAAGAAAATTAAGCAACCAATGAAATAAGTGCATCCTAGGAAAAACAGAGTTTTGCATTAAAATGGCCTAAACTATGATGTATAGAAGGAAATTCTGTAAGAAAGGAAAGCATGCAAAAGGAATATTGCAAATCAGGAAGTGAACGTGATAAAGAAGATCTAAATCAAATCAAAATTGGACTATCAACCTACTAGAGAGTTGCAAACACTAGAAGTCCTAGGAATGAGGAAAATCTATGTTTTTGGGGCAGCAAGAGAATATTTGCCTCAAATCATGGTTCCAGAGGGAGGAAGAGGGGCCAAGACATTGTTGCTAGCCTTTTGAATATTCTCTAATCACTGCTTAACGCACTACAGAAATCACAAATGGAAGCAAGCTACTAAATCATCAAAAGCAACCTATTCTTAATCATAAGAGAAATACATCTAACATCAAACTGAAGTAAAGCATGCAAATACAAGTAAAGAGAAGCTTGGCTGGTTGGATTGGGCCCTAAACCAAGAGCTTCAGCCCTCTAAGGTAACTCAGTGCTAGCTCAAAAAGGATTCCATCTTCATTATCAAAAAATAGCAAGATTACATAAAACTGTCATAAAATAGTAAGCTCGAAATTTGAGCAGAGTTTACACAAGCAAAAAAAAGTCGACCCTAGTGAGGCCCTAGGCCTATCTACTTATACATCTGAAGCTGCCAACAACTTCCTTAAAATCAGGGAGCCTTGGCTCCCAAAACTTGAGATAACTGTCAATCATCTTCCACTTGCACGGCTGCCTTCTAGTGCATGATTCGACTGCTTGTACTCCGAGCTGAATGAAGGGGAATTCGAAGTGAGGAGAATTAAATGAGGGGGATTCCATCCTATAAGTCCTCTCCTCTATCTAATTCAAGTTATTGCTGTAGTTTGACCACTATATCCTTGACTTTGACCTCGAAATCCATCAATAATGTGCATTAAATACATGTTAGACCACATGGCATAATAACTAACTCAACTCACCGTATAAGCATAAATATAATAAGAAAATCATACAATAAGCTAAGAGAATGTTTGATTTGACTAGGTTAGGAGGTAAAATAATCCCATATAATTACCCATTTATGAGGCTTATCATTTTACACCACAAGAGAGACAAGCTTTTATTTGCTAGTTTAGACCTCTCTCTAGATGTATTCACATGGATGTATGATGATTGAAAACTTATGACACACGAATCATCCAGCATGTGATTCTGATAAAAGAAGGGACCAAGTCAATTCAACAAAAGTTACAGAAGGTACATCTGAACCCCTTATTCAAAAGGAGTTAAAGAAATTTCTGGATGCTTGGGTCATATACAAAGTGCGACACTCCACCTAGGCATCAAACTTGGTCCCAGTAAGAAAGAAGTCTGGGAAAATCCCCTTGTGTGTTGATTTCCGAAATCTTAACCACACCTTAGACAAAGATAATTACTCCGTGCCATCTATGGAGCAGATATTTTAAATAATATCAGGGTCATAAATGTTTCTCTCTTAGATGAATATTTAGGATATAACCAGGTTCTAGTCTTAGAGCCTGACAGACTTAAAACAACCTTCCGCACGATGCGGGGCACGTTCGCATTCAAGCGAATGTCATATGGGTTGATTAACGATGGTGCTACATTCCAACGTGCCATGGAAATCACATTCTAGGGATTGATCGGGCAGAGCATAGTGGTAAATCTTGATGAAGTTACAATATTTTCCAAACATAGATCTGATCACATATGTCATTTGAAGAAAATGTTTGAGCGATGCCGCAAGTATGGGATATCTCTTAATCCCAAGAAGAGTATCTTTGCAGTGTCCGAGGGTAACCTCTTGGGCCACGTCATTGCTAAGATTTGGATTCAAGTGGACCCGAAGAGGGTCAAAACAATCACATAGATTCCCTTCCTAGTGAATAAAAAAAAGTTATGCAGTCCTTTCTGGGGAAAATTAATTTCCTCCACAAGTTCATTTCAAATAACGTTCAAATTGTTTAACCAATACAGGAGATGATAAAGAAGGATGTAGTATACAAGTGGGACAAAAGGGAAAAGGACACCCTTTCTCATATCAAGCAAGCTATCGCAGAAGCACCTACATTATAAAACCCATACTTCAGTAGATATTTTTTTCTCTACACCTTTTCTTCTAACACTTCTCTTGTCAATGTGATCACACGAAAGGATGACAATAATAATGAGTGAACTATATATTTCATGAGCGCTAGTATTCTAGGACTTAAACTTAATTATCCTGCCATTGACAAGTAGGCTTACGCAGTATGCAATGCAGTGAATCATTTTCAGCCCTATATTCTAAAAAAAATTGTATTATCTTTGTTCCCCACCCAACAGTCAAATCAATGTTTGTCCAACAAGAGCTGGGTGAGAGGAGAGTGGACTTGATGAATGGTTTACAGGAATATGACTTAAAATTTAAACTAGTTCACAGAATTAAGGGCCATGGTCTATGTCGACTAGTAGCAGAAGCAGTGGACATAAAGGAAGAAGAAGATATCTCAGGTTGGGAGTAAGAAATTGAAATGTACAATGTCAAGCGAGCTCTCCCCGCTACTGTCATGAACTCTTGGTACACGGATGTGTGCCAATACCTTGATCACAACACCGTTCCCTACCATCTATCCTCGTGGAAAAGGAGGGCACTCAGACTCAAAACATTATCTTACTAGCTGGTGCATGGGGTGCTTTTCAGAAAGCACCATAATGGAGTACTGCTCAGGTGTTTGGAAGCACATGATTCAGAGAAAGTACTACATGTTATCCATGATGGACCAGCCGGGGGACATTTTACGGGTAACATAGCAACACATAAAGTCATCTGGGCTGACTTTTACTAGGCTACATTATTTAGAGATGCTCATGCTTACGCCCGCAAGTGTTTGGTCTATCAAAGGTGTGCCAACAGAAACAAGAAGTCATCCGCCCCATTGCAACACATTTTAGTGGAAGATCCTTTTGAACAGTGGGGCTTGGATATTATTGGAGAAATTTTTTTGCATTCATCGAAGAAACACCACTATATTCTCACTACTACAATTTATTTGACGTGGTGGATAGAAGCAGTTCCGCTCAAAAAGGAGAATGATCAGGAAGTCATAAATTTCTTCAGTAGGACGTCATTTCTAGGTTTGACATTCCTACTTCACTTGTTTTCAACAATGCAACATACTTTTCATGCTAATAATTTACAATTTCGCATTGGAAAATGGTATTATATTGAAACATCCAGCTAATTATTATCCGCAGGGGAATTATCTTGCTGAATCCACAAAAAAGAACCTAATCCACATCATCAAAAAGACCATATTATTTGAGCATTGAAACTAGAACTCCACTTTGGTTAATTCTTTATAAGCTGACTGAGTCAAGCCTAGGCCCTCTCTGAACACCTCCCCTTACTTCCTGGTATATGGAAAATAAGCCATCCTCCCGCCCAACATCTACTTGCCCACACTCCAACTTTCGCTAGAATCCCAAGGCAAGCCATGCTTATTAGTGCAGCATAGGATGTACACCCTTCACAAATTATAGAAAGAGAGGTTGAAAGAAAAAGAAAAATTTTCACTTCATCAAAACCATATCAAGAGTTGGTTCGACAAGAAGTATGCAGGGAAGAACAACTTTAGTGTCGGTGACTTAGTCTTGAAGTGGGACAAAGTCCACGAGGACAAAGACAAACACACTAAGTTTTAATATCTGTGGATTAGGCCATTAGTCTTGAAGTGGGACAAAGCCCACGAGGACAAAGACAAGCACACTAAGTTTTAATATTTGTGGATTAGGCCATTCACTTTCCATGAAAAGCTTGGACAACACACTTATCGTCTTCAATCACTTGACGGGAAGATTGACTCTCTCAATGTCAATGTCCAAGACTTAAAACATTACTTTCAATGAAAATCTCAGGCTACTGTATACATAGGCTCTTATTTCTTGCTTGTTTGAGTTTGTTTTATTTTTGTTGTGTGAATAAGTATTGTACATGTACATGTTGTGGATTCTTAGTATGTGTGTGGACAAAATCTAAAGAGTCTTGTGACACTTCAACATTTGGCTAACCTTCTGTCCATCTTCCTTGTGTTGGCTAATCTTTTGGTCGATGAAGTTCCGACGGAAAATATGATCGATCTGTAAGGAGAGTTTTGGTCCAACCATGAACCCATGTCTATTTCGGAAACCTAATGCCCACAGTTGGTTTTTTATTTCAATGTTTTCATGCTTATCCAATCAACAGAAGAGGAGAAGGGGAAAAATATAAATGGGCAAGCCTAAATCAAAGATCTCTATATGATTCTTTGAAGGAACAACCTCATATGCTCTTAATAAGTCGGGATCCCACTTCCACCCCAAAATAAATAAGTGCCGATGCACAATCCTCTTTAAAATAAATAAATAAAGGTGAAAGATGAGAAAGGCTTGATGCACAAAGGTGAAGCAAGAAACTCTGTCGGGGTACTAACCAAGCTCTCTGGAAGCGGAGCAATGTTTGTGCTCCTGCATGAATCCATTGGGGTGCTGTCCAAGCTTGTTGGTACCGTAGCAACACCAGAGATGAAAAAATTATACTTTTAAAATATTAAGCTCACGAGCTACAATACTACCCTTCCCAACTCGAAACATTGTGATATCGTTGAATCTTATGTTGTGCTCAACCAAGAAGGAAAAAAGGAGACCATGTCTATTCATGGGTAAGTGAGAAGACTAAATTAATCTACATGATAAATCAATACTCCCTGAAGAACCTGTAGGTTTTAACCCCGTACAGAAATTACCTGCATATGAATTCTAACACATAGAAAATAAACAATAGCGAGAGCATAACACATAAAACAAATATACACAGAGATTTTCCCCTGGATCCAAAAATCGGGACTACTAGCTTGATTTTTCATTATGTTCCTTTCAATGTTACAATACATATATTAACATGCCGAAGCATCCAATACCATGGACCGAAAACCATCGCGCCCAAAACCATGTGTGAAAACCATGCACAAAGCCATAGGTAGGTCCGCCAACCTAATATAGGGTCCAAAAAAATTTCCCTGGGGTGCTACCTCGGACCCCATAGAGGGGGGCTAACCGCCCCCCTCAAACCCCCCTGTGAGCCCCCTGCTGCGCAATCGGCGCAACGAAGGGGGGGCTCCGGCCCCCCTCTAACTCCCCGGTTAACTAGGCTAGCTAATCCTGGAAAGAATATAACACAACCCAATAGAACCAAGGCCCTGCATAGAAGAAGTTAACCGAGATAGAGAAGTTGGGATTCAACTAGTGTGTTGCCACTTGTTGTAGATTCTACAACACCCTCCAAAATTGTGACTTACTCTAAATTTCAGAGCCTTCCTTGGTCTTGTACATTGTTTTTGCAAACCCAAAAGCTTATTTCATGAGCTTTCTTAAAGTATTTTATTCTCTTTTGCATGTTGGGTAAAATGTCGCCTTTTGGCAAGCCTATTCTGATGGTTTCAAGGGTCTATATTTGTGTATATGAGTTGTTTTAACTATTCAAACATTTGTCGCACTCATTCATAAAGTTCTGAGCAGTGTTGCATAAGTGTCGTTACGGTTGTCCCAAAGTTTATATAAGTGTCGCAGTTGTCGTAAATGGTTGTAAAGTGGTCACACAGAGGGAAATGCATTATTCATGTTTCCTAGATGATATATGTTGTTGTGTCATCAAGTATTCTAACAATGAAATCACAGTCGAATTCTTTTCATTGTTCACATCAGTCTGACTAGTCTTACACTTAGCCATTTCTAAGAAGGTTTCTCGACTAAGAAACTTGGCTTCACCCGACCTCCCTGAACTACTTACTGTGCAGTTCCAGTCCTCTAGCTGAGACCCTTCCCCTTGAAACTGCGCATTGCGGAGTTTCTGGCTCCTAGGAATGATGCACTATGTAGTTCCCGTGCTCAAGCTCCGGCCTTGGCCTCTAGAATTGCACAACCATTCCTCCCAACCCGTCCTTCATTGCGCACTACACAATCAAAAGCCTCAAGATCATCCCCTGATCCTTTGAATTTTGAAATTACATAGTAGCCCTACCTCCCTTGTTTCCCAAAACTACGTAGTGTGTCCTTTGAGTGCTCATTCCCTCAGCCTGTTCCACTGGCTTCCAAAACTGCACAATCTTGTCCCTCAGTCCTACATGAACTGCGCACAACGTAGTCTCAGAGTTAAATATTTTGCCTTGGCTTCTGGAACTATGCACTACACATTCACTGAGCCCTCTCTCCCAACCTGTCACTTGGTTCCAGTTCAGTTAATGGATCAAAATGCACTATCTTAGACTAGGGGGTTTTCAGACTGATGTCGTATCATCATGAGTAAATTGTAGATGCAGTTATTCTATCACACCATGGCAACATGACAAAGAAGGAGATTAAGGAGGGAATCTTGCTAAAAGACACACTTGTAGCTGAATACACAAGCTAATCAATCAAGATAAGCAGAAGTGGCATCAATTTGCGATTGCAACTC
This sequence comes from Pinus tabuliformis, assembly GCA_031772625.1. Lineage (NCBI taxonomy): Eukaryota > Viridiplantae > Streptophyta > Pinopsida > Pinales > Pinaceae > Pinus > Pinus tabuliformis. Next base: position 53,963,246 of record CM062808.1, on the reverse strand, counting down.
AGGACTTAAGATTATTTATCACCAAGTCATACGGAGATGAAAAGAAAAAGTAGACACTTGACACTTAACAACAACAATGGATTGACATTGCCACAACATCATGCAGTCCATGTCAGTAGTGTCATTCCATGTCATGTCATGAGTAGTCACATGCCACACCTTGTGGCCAATGATGTAATATATGTTTCATAAATGTATTGTAAAGTGAAATTCCAAAGGAAATGTGTGGAATATGAAGAGTCATGTAAAGTTGAAAAGTCATAGGAAGTAAAAAAATCATGATGGTAGTAAACGAATCACAAGGAAGGGGAAGCATCACCCCTTGATTATGTATACTCCCTCATGGTATGAGAAAATGAATTTTCACCTTGGCTCCTCCCACAATGCATCAAAGAGATAAGCTAGTTCTTTGGGGAGCAAGGAGTGGCTCCAATGCTCCATTACTAGAGCTAGTGACGTACATTCTAAACATGTGTTTTGGAACTTTTACATAATAACATAAGCCTTCTAGCCAACATGTTCTTCATGCATGGATTATGAATGTTTGTAAGACTATTATGCGCATGTTTGTACTTCATGTTTGATTTCACGTGTGCTAAGATAGTTGAACTATTTCAATTGTTTTCGTACTTATTTGATTGAGAATGTGCTGTAATGGTTGTTATTGTTGTTCCATCCTTCTAGACTATTCCGCAGGATATTACACATATCTTTCCTCATTTGTTGGTTGTAATGACCATTGCATCCTGTTTGGATTATTCCGCTAGATGTTAGATGGATCCTCCCGTTTCATGTGTGTCTCTTCTTGGGTGGTACTACTACCTCTCTCTTAGAGGCTCACTTTTCTCCCCTCTCTGCAGTATAAGAACCTTGACACATTTACAACTGAACACTCACTAGGCACAACTTCTTGCTCTTTGAAGGGACCATCGCATCCCTCTCTCTTGCTGACAGTTAGAGCCAAGGAAAATCTTTAACAATTTGGCAACCGGGCCTTTATACCGGATGGGACTCCTACACCAAACGATGTGAGGTATAATTTGGACTTCATATGGGGCAGATATCAGGAATGTTTGCGGGTCCAGCACCATCAACAATTTTGTTAGTAATATAAAGAAGTAGTTCACATAGACACAACAACCATTAAACCAGATATAACACACCTTCAACAAGATAAGTACCAAATCCATCGAAATTGTTATACTTCCTTAGTACATGTGAATGAAATATATACTGCAAACATCGAAATAATAGTCCTACAACATTCACGATACATGCATGAAAATGTGTTGGCTCATCAAGCTTTAATTATTAGGTGAAATATCTAAGTACATCAATTACAATGGTGGACACTAGTTCCAGTAGTGGAACATTAAGTCACTTCCTACTTCTCCAAAGAATAGTTTTCTCTCCTATGCCAAGTAGATAAGCCAATATTATCTCTTCAAAGATTAAGCCTCCAAAATACCTTTCCTTGAGTTATGAGATTGCTTTTAAAACAGGAGGAACGACCTTTCATCTCCCCTTGATTCTTGAATTACCCTCATGACTCTTGGACTTACCTTATGACCTTTGAACTTCTAAACAACTCTTGAATTTCTAAATGACCTTTGGACTTCTAAGTGTGAATTTTGGACTTCTTCATGTGACTTTTATCAATATATGACTATATGGCTCTTCATATTCCACATATGACCCTCAGACTTCCACAAATTACATTTTGTTCTTTTGCTTGAATATACATCATTACATTCCACATAAAGTTGTGGCATGACACTTGGACACTTATTGACCATTATGATGACACTTGTACAAGTTACAACTTGACCATGATGACATGGAATTCACGATGAGGTGGCAATGGAAGGTTGTCTTCCTTTCTGGTAGATATGATCTATGCTTCATCTTCATGAAAGATCCTCTTTTTTGCTTATCTTCACGCTCTAAAGGGTCTTGGATCGATATTGGAATCCTCTGAGTCATCATGCAATGTCTTTTTTCTGTCTTGGTCCATGATCTACTTCATGTCTCCATGATTTCTCTCTTTGGTACTTCTCCACAGGTTTCTTTATTCTTTCTCCTTCCTATCTACTTTTAGGATCACCTTGTCATGCTAGGAAGGTACTCATACCAATGAAAATCATTTATGATAAGGCATAATCAATATTAAAATAATCTATTCTATCAGTACCTAGCACATGTAATGATTAACTCATGATAGGCTTGTGAGAGGGTTGAAAGGAAGAGCCCTGATGGGAAAAGCGCAGTTGAGGTCATTGGTGGCCTATGTGGGCTCCAATGCTCACTTTTGTTGCTCTATGCACTATAAAGAAGATATTTACTTGGTACAAATCAGTTAGGAACAACAAGGAGAAAGGATGAAGGCTTCACGCTTCAAGACTGTGCCATTCTCCAAGAAGGAAAGAGAGGAAGACTTGGGAGCTCAATTTGACTAGTTAAGGGTTAAGATGAGGCCTCCTTGAGCCTTCCTACTGTTCCATGTGCTGAAGAGGAGAGGTCTAAACAAGTATCAACACAAGGGGGAAGGGGAAGAGGGACAGATGAAGGCTTCGACTTCAAGATTGCGCTATACACTGGAAGGAAGAGGAGGCCTTAAGGAAAGCACAATTTGTTTGGTCAAAGGCTTATTGTCTCTTCAGGTTGTGCCATGTGCTAAACGAGACTTGTCAAAGAAGAGGCTTGAGTGCAAAGCGCATTGGGAAGAGGGAAGGATGAAGGCTTCAAGCTTCAGGACTATGTTATGCATTGAAACGAAGAGAAGACCTTAAGGAAAACACATTTTGACTCAAAATTGAGTCACTATTGATTTGGAATGTGCTTTTCCTTATAGGCTAGTTCAATTTGACCCAACAACAGGAAAATACCATTATGGCTTTGTGATACTTTACAGGATGCTGAGAGATATGTTCCTACTAACAGGACCTTTAGAGAAAGCAAGAAGTCATGTTGATACCAGGGATATGTTGTGGCCATGAGCAACAAGATACATGCTGAACCTCCCACTTTTGAAGAAGCTGTGAAGGAACAAGTTTGGAAGGATTCCATGGTCGAAGAATATTATTCAATCATGAATAATGATGTATGGGATGTTGTACCAAGATAAAAAGGGAAATGTGTTGTGACTTCAAAGTGGTTATACAAAATAAAACATGGGCCTGATGGAAGAATTAAGAAGTACAAAGAAAGGTTCGTGGCTAAGGGTTTCTCTTAGAAAGAGGGAGAAGATTATGATGATATATTTGCTCCCATTGCTTGCTACATTAGTAATCGATCTATTTTTCCCTTGCTGCTTGTCAAGGATGGACCCTTCACCAGACGGATGTAAAGACAACATTTCTTCATGACATACTACATGAAGAAGTTTATATTGAGCAGCCTCAGGGATTTGAAATAAAGGATATAAAGACTCATGTTTACAGGTTGAAGAAAGCATTATATGGATTGAAGCAAGCCCCAGAGCTTGGTATGCCCACATTGATAGTTACTTGGTGAATCATGGATTCACGAGAAGCAACACTGACCTGAACCTCTAGTGCAAGGTGGTCTAAGTTATGCCTTTGATTTTAGTTTTATATGTTGATGATATTTTCTTGATAGGTAACGAGCTCCCACTGTTCGAGTGTAAGAGGGAGTTGTCATCTTAATTCAATATGAAGGACCTTTGTCTCATTCACTACTTCCTAGTTCTTGAGGTGTGGTAAAGGCCTAACGAAATTTTCCTCTCACAAGGAAAATATGTTGTGAAGATGTTGGAAAGATTTTGTATGGTAGAATGCAAGTCCCTAGCCACACCCATGGAGATGAATTTTGAGAAGTTGTGGGGAGAAGCTGTAGGACCCGATTTGGTGAATCCATCCTAGTATAGACAGTTTATTAGGGCTTTGTTGTTCCTTGTGAACACCTGTCTGGATATATGCTTTGCTTGTCTTGGGGTTGAGGGAACTCGTGGAAAATAGGTGTGTTTGATCCTTACCTCACGGTAAATGAGTATATCCCCTATTATTTTTCCAGGGTGTGTTTGATCCTTACCTAACGGTAAGTAAGTATCTCCCCCAGCTGAGTATACCCCAACATGCATCCTTCCCACAAGCTGGGCTTGTTGGGTTTGTTCCTCCATATCTGACTTGGGCGTGTGTGATACTTACCTTGTAGGGTAAGTGTGTATCTCCGCCAATTCCATTGGGTTGTGTCTGATCCTTGCCTATGGAAAGTGTGTATCTCCTCCCAAGGTGATGGATGCAAGTGTTTTACCACTAACTCTTGAGGGTAAAGTTAGGAATATGGAACAATTATTTTTGTTCACTAAGTTTGCCAATCGAAGACACATCGATGCACATAACAATTTGTATATATATATATATATATATATATATTATTCAATAATGGATGATTTACAACCCTTGGGTGGTTCTCCTTTATAGGAGTTGACTGGCCACAAGGTTAAGACATGACTTTTGACATAAGTGCCCTTTCATAATTAATTGGGCAACTAAATTGAATTAAATTTATTTATTAATTAATATCTATTTATTATTATTTCATTATTTATTTTAATATTATATAGTTATTAATATTTTATTCATAACATCACCTCTCCCTTAAAAATGCCTTGTCCTCAAATCATAGGTAATGTTGGGTGTTGTTGGTGAAAATGTTTTTTTACCATGACGAGTCTTCTTCTCGAAGTTTTTTTTTCCATTTGATAAGATATTATTTAATACTTTGGGATCCTAGTACCTTCTCTCTAGTAGTGAGTATGCCTTCAGGTTCTAATATGATCCTTCTTCATGAGTTTCTGGTATCTCTGTTTGCGCAGTTTGATTTTGACCATGTACATTTTCGAGGCTTGACAAATGAAATGTTTTGTGAATTATACAATGGTCTGGTAACTTTAATCCATAAGCCATCATACTTATTTTCTTGATTATTTGATATAGTTAGTAATACTTAGGAGATAACTTATTTTTCCCGTGTTGTTTTAATGATAACTTCTTATAGGGTTGAAGTTTGACAAAGACCCAATCTCCTTCTTCGAACTCTCTTTCAATGTGGTGCTCATCATCTTGTTGTTTCATTCTATTACATGCCACTCTTAGATTTCCTTTTAATAAGTTAATAATTTTTTGTCTTTCTTCTAAGTGGTTCCTTATTGCTTGGACCTTAGAATCGTGCATTGCAAATCATTCCACTTGGGTGGTTCATATACATATAGGGCTTGGAATGGGGTCATTTTAGTTGAAGTATGGTAGGTGGTATTGTACCACCATTCTGCGAGGTGTAGCCACTGAGACCATTTGTTTTGTTTGTCAGTAACGAAACAACGGACATATGTTTCTAAACATTCATTTACAACTTCAGTTTGACCATCTGTTTGGGGGTGATAAGGCAAACTCATGTTGAGGGATATTCCTGCTTGGTGGCAGAAATATTTCCAAAAATTGCCTTTAAATTTTGTGTCTCTATCATTGACAATAACCTTGGGAAAGCCATGTAGTTTGTAAATGTTTTTACAAAACACATCCATAATTTTCTTAGTTGTGTCATTTTTTTTTACCATCATGAAGTGGGCATATTTGGTGAGCCTGTTGATGACAAAAAATATCTTTTCCTTACCATCAAACATAGGTAGTCCTTCAAGGAAATCCATCAAGATTTCCCCCCATTTTTTATTTGGAATATGTAATGGGTGTAGTAAACCAATGTTGAGAATTCAATAGGGAAATGAATATGTTAATTCCCTTAACTTGATAATTATTTTTGTTATCTTTTACTTATTATCTTTTTTCATTATTATTCTAACGTGAAGTACATCAAACAACTACCAAAACAGTAAGAACAATGACACAGTATATAGGCTAAATGCCAGGGCCAAAACCCCTCCTCTTGAGGGGAAAAACTGTAAATCTCGTCTTTGCTTAGATCTTTCAATTGAAAAATACCACGACCTAGAGACTTAGACAAATACCCTCCAAGATCAAGTCTACCACAACCTTCTGCTACAATATCTTCGACCTCCTAGTAGATCCGAAATTCGTCTCCCCAACAACTATTGTTGCTTCTCTAGGAGACTTTGATTTCCCTTTAATAGCCATCCTCTTGACTTCACTTGCCTTGTATTGAGTCTTAGGTCTACTAATATGCTCTAAGATGCCTTCACTTGCTTTCCCTTCTCTTCTGATTCCAAAATCGAACCACAAGAGATCCCTACACAGAAACCCTGAGTCCAATCTTCATAAGAGAGATAGATAAGGCCTGGAAACACTTCGACTTCTTTCACTTCCTCTTCTTCGCACTTCCTTCTTCGAATTCTTCTTCTTCTTCTGATTCTTCACATAATAGATGAGTGAGTGAGTGATTCAAGTGGAGGACATGTTTATATATATATATATATATATATATATATATATATATATATATATATATATATATATATATATATATATATATATATATATATATATATATATATATATATATATATATATATATATATATATATATATATCTATATATATATATATATATATATATATCTATATCGATATAGATATAGATATATAGGCTTCTTCAAGGGTGGATGTGGCTTTTCATGTAGGCTAACTTGACCTTGGAGGTATTTTGACACTTTAAAGACAAAATCATTTTTTCTTTACAATTTACAATGTGACCATAGGGTATTCAATATATGAAAATGACTCTTGTAACTAGGGTAAACCATAGAAGCACTCAATGGGTGCTTGACCTATAAAATAAAAGAACTTGAGGAGACTTGGAAGTAACCATAGATTTGTCTTCGGGCCTAGGTACAATATCCCAAACTCCATTCTTTGTTATAGATTAATACACTTCATTCATGACATTCTTCATTCTCGATGTTCTACAACCTCTTCAATGGTGGATGGTTCTTCTTCTATTAATTTTTTCATGTATGCAACATACCCAAAATATTTCTTGGGTCTCTTACTTTTTATAAATGATCCTTGCGTTTCCCCATGATCTTCTGCATTAAGTAGTGTAGATTTCAACCAATTAGGTCTTTTCCTTGTTTCTGAAATGATAATGGGTTGAACAAGTTCACTAGGCCCTTCTTCTTCATGGTGTGATTCTTCTCCTTCCTTGTTGACTTCCTCCTCAAATATCGGAAGTTATTCATCATCGGAATCTATAGAAAGTTATTTTGACTTCTTGAATTCTATACTCTCATCAAATATGACATCACAACTAACTTCAATGTGATGTCCATCTTTTGTATAGATTCTATGAGCTTTTGATGAGTTACTATACCTAACAAATATACCTTTCGTATTGGAAGGATCCAATTTCTTTCTTTTGTCCTTTGGTATATGAATATACACATGACACCCAAAGATCCGGAGATGATCTATAAATGAGTTCTTTCTAGTGAACACTTCTTCAAGAGTCTTGTTATCTAGAGATCTGTGAGGATATTGATTCTGAATGTAGACCAATGCCTTTGTTGCCTCTCCCCATAGAAACTTAGGTAGATCTTGATCGTGTAACATTGCTTTTACACTTTCTTCAATAGATCTATTCTTTCTTTCCGTGACTCCATTTTGTTTAGCATTGTATGGGACTATCAACTCCCTATTAATCCTAGACTCCTTACAAAATTCTATAATCTCTTTGGATGCATATTTTCTTCCATTATCAGATCTTAGTATCTTGATTCTTCTTTATGTAAGGTTCTCCACTTTAGCCTTGAATTCTTGAAATTTTGTAAATACTTCATCCTTGGTTTTCATTAAGTAAAACTAGGTCTTTCTTGAATTATCATATATGAATGTGACATACTTAGATGGCCTCCAAGTGATTTTGGAGTCACAAGGACACACACATAAGAGTGAATGAGATCTAAGATTTATTTTGACCTCGAAGCACTGCTTCCAAATGGTCTCTTGGTATTCTTACCTGCACATCCCTTGCAAACACCTTCATGATATTCCTTTAGATTTAGGATTCCACCTACTATGGAACTTAAAGTTGGAAGTGTTTTGAAGTGTAGATGACCAAATCTTTGATGCCAAAGTTCACATGGACTAATCTCAGTGTGAACTAGGGATTGGTTTATAGGAGATATTAATCTGTAAAGCCTTCCTTCTCGGACACTAATAACTTTAGCTTGATATATGCTTGAGTCTTTTCCCCAAAATCCTACTTTTCCATCAATGAAGGCTACTCTATCTCCTTTGTCTTCAAAAATTGAAATAGAAAGTAAATTTTTGTGCAAACCTGGAACAAATAAAATGTTTTTGAGGTGGATGTTGCTTCCATCTTTGAGTTTTATGGAAGTTGATCCAATACCCTTCACAATATATCTCTTGTTTTCTCCAAGTTCACAGAGTAAGCAAATTTTAATTTTGATAAGGTCTTTAGTTGGTTGGAGTGGGAAGTCATGTGACTTGATGCACAACTATCAATTACCCAGATGTCTTCATCTTGGAATGTACCAGAGAGGGCCGAGAAGAGACTTTCATCCCTTTCATTGATTGATGCCTTCTTTGAAGAGAGTAAGAAACTCCATTCTTCCTTGATACCTTCCTTAAGTTGGCTTGCAATTTTCTTGATGACCATTTTCATTGTAGAGGAGATATTCATGATGCCCTTAGAGAACCAAAGCTATGATACCATTTTGAGAATTCAATAGGGTAATGAATGTGTTAATTCTCTTAACTTTATAACTGTTTTTTTTTTTTTTTTTTTTTTTTTTTACTTATTAGCTTTATTCTTTATTATTATAATGTGAAATACAACAAACAACTACCAAAACAATAAGAATAGTGAAACAATATATAGGTTGCAAGCCAGGGCCAAAACCCCTCTTGAGGGGAAAACCCGTAAATCTCCTTTGTTTAGATATTTTAATTGACGAATACCATTATCTAGAGACTCAGACAAATACCCTCGTAGATCAAGTCTACCACGACCTCTTGCTGCAATATCTTTGACCTCCTAGTAGATCCGAAATTCTGCTCCCCAGAAACTACTGCAACTATTGCTGCTTCTCTAGGTGACTTTGATTTCCCTCTAATATCATTCCTATTGACTTCGACTGCCTTGTATTGAGTCTTAGGACTACCAAGATGCCCTAAGAGACCTTCGATTTCCTTCCCTTCTCTTCTGCTTCCAAAATTGAACCACAAGAGATCCCATCGCAAAAACCTGACTTCGATCTTCCCAAGAGAGATAGATAAGGCCCATAAACACTTCAACTTCTTCGACTTCCTCTTCTTTGCACTTCCTTCTTCTTCTTCTTTTTCTGCTTCTTCGCATAAGAGATGAGTGAGTGAGTGATCCAAGTGGAGGACGAGTTCCTTTATATATAGGCTTCTTCAAGGGTGGACGTGGCTCTTCATGTAGGCCGACTTGATAGTTCATTAGGTAAACTTGATCTTGGAGGTATTTTGACACTTTAAAGACAAAATCAATTTTTCTTTACAATTTACAATGTGCCCATAAGGTCTTCAATATAAGAAAATGACTCTTATACCTAGGACAAAACCTAGAAGCACCCAATGGGTGCTTGACCTATAAAATAAAATAAGTTGAGCATGAACCCATGCTCCAATGATAATAATAAATTGTTTTCATTTTATATTTACAAGAATACATTTCACAATTATGAAGACCGAACCTAGTTACACATTTTTCAACAACTAGGAGTTGGGATATTTTCACCCTTATATCTCTGACAAAGATCACATTCCGCGACATATTTTTGGATTTCCTTACTCATACCCTTCCAGTAGAATGATTTCTAAATGTTGTAGTATGTTTTGAAGAATCCAACATGCCTAGTTGCTGGGGAACTATGAGATTCTTTTAGAATTTTCATTCTAAATTTGGATGATGGAATTATATAAATTCTACCTTCGTACCATAATATATCATTTTTCCATTCAAAGTTGGCATATTAACTGATATTTTCAATCAAAGCACCACAATCCAAATCTTTGGCATACTTAGCATGTATTTTGTCTATCCAGCCAAGAAGAATTACCAAGGCAGCACATGTTGTGTTTTCCTCATCGTTCGTGAGAGTGCATCAACTATGACATTTTCCTTTCCCTTTTTGTGCAATATTTGTAGGTCGAATGCCGAAAGTTTCTCCATCCACTTTTGTTGTTATGTTGATAATGTTTTTGGTTGAAGTAAAAATTGAAGACTATTGTGATCGGTTCAGATTGAGAACTTACTTCAGAGAAGATATTGCCACCATTTAGTTAAAGTGTGTATGATGGAAAGCATATTTTTATGATGAGTCGATTTCAATATTTCCCTTTTGTTAAGCTTCCTGCTTTTGAAGGCTATAGGATGGTTGTCTTGCATTAATACTGCTCCAATTCCAAATCCTGAAGCATCACATTAGACTATGAATGGTTTGGAGAAATCTGGAGTTGCCAGTACTGGTGTGTTTGACATCACTTCTTTTAGTTTCTCGAAGCATTTGTTTGCCTAGTTACTCCATTAGAAAGCGTTCATTTTTAAAAAGTTTTTCAGTGGCATAATCAAATGCATGGATTTCTTTATGAACCTTCTGTAATGCCCAGTTAACCCCAGGAATCCTCTAAGTTTTGATATGTTCTTGGGTTTGGGCCATTCATTAATCGCTTTAATTTTGTTGGAGTCCACTTTGACTCCTTCCTTGGAAATGACATGTCCCAGATATTCAACTTCCTTTTGCCCAAAGGTACATTTTGATAACTTGGCATAAAATTGATTCCTCTTCAATACGAAAAGTACTTCCTCTAGATGCTTGAGGTGCTCCTTCCACGTTTTTCTGTAGACGAGTATATTGTCGAAGAAGACTAATAATTTTTTTTGCAAATATGGATGGAAGATTTCTTTCATGGTTGCTTGGAAGGTGGCTGGTGCATTTGTTAAACCAAATGGCATTACCTTTTACTCATAGTGCCCTTCATGAGTCCTGAAGGCAATCTTTTTAATGTCTTCTAATATCACTCGAATTTGGTAGTAGCCTGATCTCAAATCTAATTTTGAGAAATATTATGTGCCATGGAGTTCATCTAGCATCTCATCGATGAATGGGATAGGGAATTTTTGTTCAATGGTAATTTTGTTTAATCCTTTGTAATATATACACAACTGAAAAGATCTATCTTTCTTCTTGACTAATACTATTGGTGCAACATATGGACTTCTAATTTTCATAATGACTCCATGCTTTAACAAATCTTGTATCATTCTGTTTTATGATGATGGGGGTAGCGATATGGTTTTAGATTTACTGGTGTCGAATCTGGTTTGACTTCAATGATATGTTCAATTTTGCTCTCACAAGGTAATTCCATCAATAATTCTTGAAATACCTTGTCATATTTCTGAATTAAGGCTGTAACTTCGTACTACTAGTGGACTCCTTCCACTGATAATAACTCCAAATGTTGGCATTGTGCAATGAATACCGGAGCTCCTTCGTGAATACGCTTCTTCATTTGTTGAGAAGAAATGACTTGGGTAGGTGGGGTTTGTAATTCAGACATCTTATACTTCCTTCCATCCATTTTGAACTTAATGAACTGTTTTTGGTGGTTTGCAGAATATGTCCCTAGTGTTTGCAACCATTTTACTTCTAAGACGGTCTTTACACCCTAAGGGGACTGTATAAAAACTGGACTCCATTTCCTACTCTTTTAGTTGCATTTTAAATTTGTGGCACTTTCCTACTCCATCTATTCGTTTTCCATTTTCCACCATAACTTTTAAATCTGCTACGGGATAGGCAAACATGTTCAGTCTTTTTGTGACATTGACATCTATAAAGTTGTGTGTACTTTCTGAATCTATTAAAACGATAACGTTTTGTTTCTTGATATGTACTTTAAGCTTCAATGTTTATGGTTGAGATATCCCTATGATAACCACGAGAGAAATTCTTGGCATATTCTCTTCTTCTAGATCTAGATAAGGGGTCTCATTTTCTTCATTTTCTTCATCGGAGTTGTCCTTTGAAGATTCCTCTTCTTGCTCTGCTTCGTAATTGTAAAGCTTTTGTGTAGTGCATCTGTGGCCTGGAGAATATTTATCTCCGCATGTACAACAATTGCCATATTTTTTCTTTTCAAAATTTAACTGGTGTTTTCCTCCTTCACGCATTGGTGGTGGGATGTATTTACTAGTGTTTTCTGAAGATGACTTACTGGTCTTTCTTTTTGAGTAGTTGTTGGATTTTTCATTACTGGCGTATGATTCTTTATGGAGCTTATATTTTTCACTCAATAATTATTGCTACATGTCTAGCTTCTTCAATGGTTTTGGGTTTAGATAGGCTCCCTGATGTGGTTCCAGCTTGAGTAAGTCTCCTTGATGTTGTTTCGGATTGAACTAAGCTCTCCGATGTTGTTGAGGGTTGGGCTTAGATCTCTTACTATGATATGGGTTGAGTTGAAACTCTCAAATGATGATGGTTTCTACGTGGTAGCATTAGGCTCACCTTTGGTAGTGATTTCGGGTGGTAGCAGTGGGTCCCCGATGGATTGAGGGTGGTAGCTTGGGCTCCCCTCCGATGGAAAATTATTCGTCTTTGAGATTCATGAGTGTTCAACATATGAGCAGAGATGAGCAAAGACGACATTTGATGATGGCGATATAGTTATGATGAGACATATGTCAAAGTTGGGAATTTCTCCCTAGCTGAGAGGGAACATTAATTTGGTAGCTCAGGGATAAATTCCCTTCTTTGGACAACCTTCATCATCAAGAAAGACCCCTACTAGCCCCTAGAAGAATTTAATTTGGTCAAAGAAAAACATATTTTTTATTATTAAAACCCACATGTGCACAAATGGACAGGTTGACCCTAAAGAGAAATTGGACACCCTTGGAAGCCAGTAAATACAAGTCAAGTGACCCTCATTTGGTGATGATAACCACGTATTTTCTTTTTCTCTCTTCTTTGGTTTGGCTCGCACAGGTCTGAAGTTGGTTTACGGATATTGGTTTGTACATGTCTGATATTTTAGGGTCCGAAGGTTGCACATGCGAATAAGAGTTTTTGGGTTGTAGTCGCAAGGTTTTCATAGGAAATTTTCAGCTACAATGGCATGCATACAAGCCTTTGCATGAGACTGAAACATTTCATCCACACACATGGATGTTAGCTCCATGCAACCGAGACTTAGGGTTTGTTTGAGAGTTGACTGAAGATTTTGACAGGTGACCGTAGATGTCGATAGTTGGATGTAGGCTTGTGAACAATGATTTTGATAAGTATTGTTGTTGGGTTCATTTATTAGATATTTTCTAGTGGGTTTTTATGGATAGTTTTGTGATTGATGAATTGGATCATTGTACTCTCTCATTGCTGAACATTTTATGACAATCTAATAAGAAGAAGAATTTGAAGGGGTTTTCCCCCTTTTGGGGTTTTCCCTGGTCTTTGACCAATCCTGGTGTCTTTGTGTGTGAATGCTTTTCTTCTATTGTTCCTTTATATTCCATTGCATTGATGATGATATTTTTCTTTCTATATAATTGCATATGTTGTTAATGATGTTATGGTGTTGTGGGGTGAATTCAATATGTAATTAATGAAATGAAATTATCTAAAGCAAGTAACCATATATCCAAAATATAGTTAACAAGAGTTGTGCTAGGCAAGGAAGTTTTAGCATCCTTCAGAGGTTGTCATCTCCTTCTAGTGAGAGATGGCAAATCTAGGGTTGTAGCCCTTCAAGTTGTAGGCTTGTAGCTTCCATTAAATGTAAGATATATATATATATATATATATAGATAGATAGATATATCCCGTGTTCCTTTGATGTGGTGTTATTGGTTAATGCTTTTGATACTAAATTGTAAGAAAAAGATCCCCTCCTAGTATTTCCAACAACATTTTGTGCAGTTCTTGGGATAGTTCTAAGTAGTGTTGCAATAAATTGTCTAGCTACACTTTCTCCTTGGACTTCTCTAGACACAATGTTTAGTTGGTACATGCCAATAACAAAATAGCTTTGTGTGATTTTATTTGGGAGTTCCAATCTACTCTTTTTGGGGTTGCAAGACTAATAAAGAAAACTATCCTAAAGCTTTGATCCATCTATAGGCTTCTACAATTGAACCAAGTGCTAAATGTGTTGGGTCCAACAAGCCTTGAATATGCCTCTTAATCTCCATGTTTTCCAACAATGAATTCCTATGAGACACCTAATTGGCATAATACATCCATGTTATAGGCCAATGTTGTGCTTGCTTGCATGGCTTGGAGGCATTTTGTGCAGTTCTTGGAATAGCTCTAAATAGTGTTGCAATAATTTGTTTAGCTACTTTTATTCTTGGACTTATTTAGTCACAATATTGAGCCCTTCTAGGAAAAGGAATTAATAAACTTGCATGCTTGATTGGAGAGTGTCATTCTACTCTTTTGAGGTTACAACACCAATTAAGGAAACTATTCTAAGGCTTTGATCAACCCACTTATGTAGATGAAATAAGTGTTAAGTGTGTTGGGTCCAATAATTTTTGAATACGCCATTTAGCCTTTTTGTTTTCTAGTAATTAAGTCTTATGAGGCATTAATTAGTATAACAACTCCATGATATAGGTCAATGCAGTGTTTGTTTGTGTCAGATGGAGGCATTTTCGTTTGGTGCTTGGACTAGCCCAAAATAATGTTGCAATAATTTTTCAAACTACTTTTACTAATAAGAGAAATCTTTAAGGAGCCACTAACTACAAGGCATGTAAGGAAAGAGTAGAAATCATTCTTGAAAGGAACAAGGTCTTGGGAATTGTCACAGGTAAAGTCACTATGCCTATTGAACAAGAATCCAAGGAAAAGTATCTTGAAGATGATATTTTCGCAAGAAGTATTTTGTTTTATTCCGTTAGGGATAATCTAATTCCCTATATTGTTGAACATAAGACTTCTAAGGCTATGTATGATGCTATCATTGGATTGTATACCATTAATAATGTAAATTAGTCCATCGATCTAATAGGTCAACTTCGTAACATCAAGATGACAAAGAATGACACTATAACATTCTACTTTGTTAAGATATCTCAAATTAGAGACCAACTCAAAGCCATTGATGAAGAAGTTTCTGACAAGGAATTGGTAGTTGTTTCTTTGGGTGGTCTCCCTATATCATGGGACTCATTTGCTTAAGGTATTAGCACAAGGGAGAATGCTCTAACCTTTGAAAAATTATGGGCAGTACGCACCCAAGAAGAGTCAAGACTCTAATCTAAAGGAGACATTGAAGATCCTACTATAGAAGCATTTTCAACTCATGTTAAGGGAAGAAAGAAAAATAAACCTAACTTTGGAAATTTTCAACGAAGTATTGGTGGAATACAAGGTACTAATATGCTTCAAGAAATGATTTTTCCTCTCATGAAATACATCCTCCTCCCTCTTTAGATAGAAGATATAGAAGAGATGAAAGAGACTTGTCAATTATGCAATGCTTTCATTATCAAGCTTATCAAAAGGTCAAGCTTGGAGATAATAGAAAATATGAAGTCAAAGGCATTGGTACGTCTTCTTGAATCTTGAGGTAATGTATCTATTACCAATATTTTATATGTTCCTGGTTTGGAGAATAATTTGTTTCCATATCATCTCTTGAAGACAAAGGGTATAAAGTTTCTTTTTTTGATGGACAAGTCTTGGTATGGAAGAAAAATTCATGTTTTTTTTAATGCTAAAATCATTGGGGTATGAATTGGAGGACTATATCATCTCCTTGGTTGTTCATTCAAAACTCTCTATCACAACACTACAAAGCTTAGTGAGATTTGGCATAGAAGGTTTGCTCATGTACAATTTAAAGCTTCAGGAAGATTGAAAGATTTTGTTAAGGGTGTGCCTAAACTTAAGACAAATCATGATGGAGTATGTAAAGGATGTGCCCTTGGGGAAAATGTTAAAGGGAGATGTTCTAAGAGTGATAGTAGATCCAAAGTCTCTAGGATCTCATAAATTGTGATGTCTGTGGGCCCATGCTTGACAAAACCTTGGGAGGATATTCATACTATTTATCTTTTATTGATGATTATTCTCACAAACTCTAGATTTATCTTCTCAAGGCCAAGGATCAAGTGTTTGAAAAGTTTTGTGAATTCATGGCACAAGTTGAAAATGCTATAGGAAGAAGAATCAATACTCTAAGGTTTAACAATGGTAGGGAGTATGTATTGAGTGAATTGATTGATATACCTAGGGATGCTAGAATTAAGAGGGGGATGATAGTTCCATCTTACCCCAAACAAAATGGAATTGCAGAATGAAAGAACATGACGATATTAGAGGCTATCAAAGAAATGATTCATGATCAAGAGTTGTCGATGTTTCTTTGGGGTGAATCTACCAGGATTTTTGTCTATGTTCAAAACAGGGGCCCACATCGAATCTTGGACTACAAGAATTCTAAAGAAGTATTTACATGTGAGAGACCTAATGTTGAACATTTAAGAATCTTTGGTTCTCTAGTTTTTATTCATGTACAAAAAGAGAAAAGGACAAAGTTGGAACCATCTGGGAGAAAAGGGACTTTTGTCAAATATAGTGAGAATTCAAAGGCCTTTAAGGTCTAAATACAATGATATATTGAGACTTGTAGGGACGTTATATTTGATGAGGATGCTACATTCTGGAAATCCAAGTGGTCATACTTGGAATCTGATGATGAAGTACAAGCTGCTCCAAAGAATGTAGACAAAGCCCCATGAACCTGTACCTATGAATGGTGATTCTCATATAGAAGGCATCGATCATGAACCTACTGGTAGAGGGAATTACTCCCCTAGGGCTTTTTGGGTGAAACCCTAGCAGACTGAAAGTTGTCTATTCAAAGAAACATGCATTCATACAACCATTATGCTGTTATAAGCAAATTCTATGATAAGGGTACGTACCTTCGGTCCTACGTTTGAGAAGGCCTTTAGGGTGCAAACCCTTCTTGGAGTTCCCTTCTTCACTTTTGTCCTGCAAACAAACAATTCAAAGAACACAGCAGTACATGGACAAAAACTTATAAAGAAACTATCTTCATGTCATAAAGAAAGGTAGTTAGTTATGAAATCCAAACAACCATTTACACATGAATTCAAAAAATGAATATCATTAACATAAAGAAGATTCATTTCGGGAACCAAGACATGTGTTTCTTTTATTATAGACAAATAAAGTACATAAAAAGGAATATGTTCATCTGAGTCACCTTCAGCAGGCTCCAAGCAAAGCTTCCTTCCGGATCCGTTCCAGCCTCAAGCCTCTAACAAAACTCCTTCCATGACTCTCTCCATGATGTCATAAATGGTGGATGAACATCAACACACAAGGAAACAAAGGTTTCTTGTACAAAATGGGGGGAGTGCAGAAGGCACAAGGGACTTCAGCCCTGGTCAAGGGAAAAATCTCAGCATAATAACCTTTCTCTCTATTCTCTCCCCTTAGGCCTTCCCTTTGAGGTCTTTTTATACCATCTCCAAAGTAGTTTTTTAGTTAGGAGTTGGTTGGGAACAGTTGGGCCACGAGCACTAACAGGTGATCAGCAGGTAAAACCCGCGATCTCCACCCGAAAAGAAGGAATTTTATATATTTTAAAGTGTTTTAATACATACATGCGGGTTGGATATACACAGACCCGCGTATACACGCGTTTAACTCAGGGCAATATCGCGTATAAGGGATAAAACACTATTTTTTATATTTTAGGACCAGGTCTGGAAGGAGGGGTTTCCCTAGGCCATGAGTACAGCATCACAAACCATAAGAGTGAGATTTGGAGCTATAATAGATGCCCCCTAATATATGAGGTCAGAAGGGGTACGTGATGGCCGAAATATATTATGCGAGTACATGGAAAGGAAGTCCGTCAAAAACCGAGGAGGACTTCACCAGAATTCAGCCTGCCAAGCCACCAAAGGAGATCAGGAAGAAACACTGTCTGAGGCAGGCATACCCATGCTCAGAAAAAGTAAAGCATGTCCGCATATCAAGTACAAGCGGATCCACTAAGTATACAAGTATAAATGACTGAAAGATACATAATGGATCATCTGATCATAATGAACAAGTACATGTCTGAATATCACATATAAGACTGTCAATGATGCTGAAAGATGCAACGGATCACTGATATCAAAAACTGATCCCAAAAGGTACCAACTGAACATGATGGAATAGGATGGTACTACACTGCAAACTCAGGTGCCAGCATATAGAATGTCGCCATGACTGACTGCAACATATAAAGTGGAGTGGTATCAACTAGCAGCAACAGGAACAACTGTCAAGTGAACCAATGAATGTTGATACAACCTGAGGTCTTCACCGACCGCCGTGGTACATTTCTACACCATGGGAATAAATGAACTGAAGTCGACCATGTGAGAAATCGTTTGATTAGCGGTCATTGATGTATACCGTTAACAAACGCGAGACTACTCACCGATAATGATAATGAGCGTCAAGGTACCCAGTACAATCTAACAAGTGTGAATAGATGAGCTGGAGTCGAACACCTGTAAGAATCTATCGATCAGGAGACAATGATGGTTTCCCACTGTCGATAGCGAAGGATCTGCCACTAATGACTGCAAACCCCAATGTACTGCCAAATGGACTCTAGATCTTTGCCCCAGAGCAATGAGTTGGAGTCGATAGGGAAAGATCCGCTAGAAGGAAGGCGTTAAGGCATCCTTCATCAATCTAGCGCGAGTGTAACCTGTAGGCCAATAATGTGGAAGGAATCGGATGAAAAAAAATGTAGTAACCCAACCGAAGTACGTTTCCGGCGTACACAAGATGTGGCTAGCGCACGGCAGAAACCCTCTGAACCAACCAATAATGAAAGCTGACACAGAGGCGAGGTATCCACCAATAGGGTCAAATGGAAACCAAGGTACTGCACGAATCCCAATGTGTGATAATGTAAGCTGATGTCGAACACAAGGGAAACCACTCAGTCAAAGACCCATGATACTGATCGATGCTGAGCACAAGGTGACCTATCAATAATGAAAATAGGGCCAGGGTGCAGCTCTAGGCCTGTCCTCAGAGCAAGGTGTCGTCGTCGATAAGGACAAGACTCGCCAGCAAGAAGTTAATGGGGACCTTCTCAAACCGGCATGAGTAAAGGACCAATATAACTGATGTGATGATAGACATGCCACTGACAACCAGGGATGGCCGACTGAAAAATGAGTCAAGAGACACCGCAGAGAGGCCGACTCAGGCTAACTTCCCTTGAACAAAAGCACAACTCAATGTGACTGTGTGGCAGCATATGATGACTCTGTATAAGTTCGCCATGCAAGAGGCACGAATGAACCCTCCATATGATTGGAAGAGATAACCAATCGGGGGAGAACTGACTCAATAACAAGGTTATGGCATACCTAAGTCAAACTAAATCCCACCCATGTGGGGGAGACTTTGTTTTGAGTGCTTTGTTCAAGGGCGACACGACTGACTCTAGCTGCCAACAATAAATGGAAATAGTCCCGTTCCCGCTCTTTTTGGATTATTTATTTTTTTGTCTTTTTCTGTTAAGCCAAAAAAAGAATAAAAGAATGCTATGGCACAGTGGAAAGAACGAGTGTCGGTGAAACAGATGATCTAGTTCCCAGGAAAGGAACGTTCCTATGCTCAATGCAGGGAGGTGAAAACTGGTCAGTGACACTCAAAGGTATGTTCCTTCCATGGGTCAAGGTGTGTCAAGCTGCAGAATTCAAAGGTATGCAAGGTTGATTTTGCAGATGTCATGGTCAAAAGTTGGCTTAAACATGAGTCCAAGTGAAGCCGGCTCCAGGCCAAAAGGTGCAAGTGGTCAACATGCAATGCAGTAGTACAACTCAACACAAAGGAGCCTCTAGGGTAAAAGGCCAGAACAAAGCGGAGAAGCTAAGAGGAATGGGTCTTCAACGCTTAAGTCATGGCGGGACTACAGAGGACTCCCGAGCCTACTCAAATCAGAGCAGCATGGGCAACAAATGTTAGTGAGGTGCTAACTAGGATGCCCATGTAAAGGATGGCTCTACCATCGTGTCATGATTTAAAGAATCGGCGAGTGAAGATGGCTTGTGAACCATAACACGATGGGATCGACCCTATGGCAGATGTATCGATCAAATGGAGGCTAGTATGCATAATGCAACGGAAAAATGGTGTCCCTAACCTATATGCCAGTGAGAACACGATACCTGCCATGACGGGTCAGCAGTCATGGAACCGTCTCGAACTGTCGAAAAACATCCAAAATGTCCATTTTTACCATTTGAGTTTGAGAGCAAAAGATTTGGAGCAAAAGGAGCAAACTTCCCACAGCCAGATTCAACCGTTCAAATTCGTCGAATACCTCCAGGTAACCCTTAGCTTGCAATTGATTGTGACAGGTTTTAAGATTTATGATTGATGTTTCACCGTTAAACTTTTGTCAAAAATTCGCTCGCGGCATATACGCGGGTTGGTAATATTGAACCCGCGTATACGCGAGCCCTATACGCTACTGCGTGCATAGGGACCCATGTATACGCCGCGAATCATTTTTAAATAAAAACTAACGGCTAAAACTTGATTTTTTCTCAGGATGCCTATCACGTGGCGTGAGAGAGAACATGCAGCGGTAGACAATGAAGTTATGAACAATCCAGAAGCATTAGATGCACTCCGGGGATGCGGTTTGCTTAAATTTTTCAAATTGCCAAATATGAAAGCGAACACGTGATTGCTCGAGATGCTCATTGATTATTGGGATGTCGACGAGGAAGCTTTTATGATTGATCAGATGCCGCTCAGGGTAGAAGTGGAGGACATCTATTTTATCACGGGCCTTTCCCGAAGGGGAGAGGTAGTACAGTCTCGGGGCAGGTCACGGAGTGCCCTCTCGATAGAGGACTATGTATAGATATACTGCCCTAGACATCCTAGGAAGGTTGGGAGCCAGATTTCCATCACACATGTGGCGAGTTTGTCACTTAGGATAATCCTGTTCACCATGGCTCGGGTGAACGGATCATCCTCTCTGCATCAGGCATCACGGCAAAACATGAGCGTGGCAGTTGACTGTCTCACTACTGTGTTTGACTGGTGTACTCCTCTTCTGGCCAACATGAAGAGCCAGCTCACTTCTATCAGGAGGGGTCAGACTAAAAACTTTGGATATGGAAGCATCTTGTGTACTTTCTTTTTCGAGAAGGTTCCCGCACTCCGCCCCAGGGTAGCAGTTTCCATCAACACCCCACGCGATCCACGCATGGGCCGGTGGGCTGATCTGATGAAACGTCTGGGGGGTGGGGAGGTCCCAAGGACTGCCTTCGACGATGACTTCTTCACCTGGTGGGATCAGCAGATCATCGCCGTGGATGACTACCCCTATGCTAGACTGGATTTCCGAGGAGATCCTGATTTAGTGTTACCACTGAATGCAGCATGGGGAGAGATTGGTAAGATTTTTTGTTTTTATGATTTTTTGGATTTTTCAAATATAATGATGAATTTTGAAAAATATTTTTTGATGAGATTCAAATGACTGATATGATGATCATGTTCCAGACATTGGGCCTGTACGACCAGATGGATTCCTGCGGCATGGACGGCGTGGCCGAGGAGCCGAAGAGGCGACTGCTGATACAGAACAGACTCTAAACAACGTCTAGCGACACTTGGCGAGACTGAGCTGCCGAGTACCGATGGCCGTCATAGAGGACCTTCCTGTGGATATGCAGCGTCATGTGGTTGGGATGCCACATGACTGGGTTCGCATCTTTCGGCGCGTGGCCAATGCTATAGTGACATACTTAGACGCTCATCCTGAGCCGAGGCATTAGATATGTCGGACATGATTATGGGCATTTGAGTCCCAATTTTGTATATTTTTTGGACACACATATGTACACTCGAGATGTGTTACGATATATATATATATACAGTTTGACTTTTTGATGCTTGATTTTATTGTGATGAATGATTAATATGCCCGTCTAATGCTTGATTAGCGATAGAATCAGCTAACCAATTATGAGATCTTGGAATATGAAAATAATTAATATAAGTAAATGATCTTTGCAACAACCTCACTCTTAAATACTGGCGATATAAAGATGGATCCCGTACCCGATAAATGTTATTTAATTGAGACACTATCAATTGAGAATCAAGATAAACTACCAACGAGTCGATCCCATGAGAGATTGCCTCGGATAATAAATTAATAACAGCAGTATACTCGGCCATATTGTTTGAAGCAGGACTGATGCACACGCCTCTTGATGCCATCAATTGACCAGTTGGATAATAGAGTACCCAAGCTGCGGAAGCAAGATTCCGAGTGTGCCGACTAGCACCATCGGCGAACCCAAAATAAACCAAATCATCCATCAACACCTGCCAAAGCAGACCAAAAAGTGCTGATATCAGAAAACTCTCGATGATATATGTACAAATATACATAAAATACAAAGAAGCCATTGCCTGGCCAAAACTAAGCAAAGTACTTCTTTAGGTAGAGCCCATTTCGGGGCTCCGCCAGCTTGTTTCCCTCGAAATCAATTAACTCATACGATCCTTTTTCTAAAACTCGTTTAATAATGAAAGGACCATACCACATAGGCTTAAATTTGCCTGCCCCCAAGGCATCCTTATCTTGGTCATAGACCAGGACAAGGTCACCTTCAGAAAAGACTCGAGGACGGATAGACTTATCATACTGTGTTTTAACCCTTTTCTTATGGGCCTCATTCATCGTGGCGGTATCTCGACGCTGCTCATCGAGATGTTCCAAGTGAACTAGGCACTCCTCAAGACTCGAAGTCTCAGGAAGAAGCTCAACAGCCAACTTCAGAGATGGAATTTCACATTCGACCGGAAAGATAGATTCCATCCCATAAACCAACTGAAAAGGAGTAAAACCAGTAGCCGTTTTGACGGAGGTTCGGTATGCCCAAAGAGCCGAATACAACATAATGTGCCAATTGGACCGATTTTTATCGATTGTCCGTTGGAGCATCGTCTTAAGAGTTTTATTTACCACCTCGACCTATCCATTGGCCTGAGGATAATAAGGGGACGAATGCTCCTGACGGAAACCTAATTTAAGAGCCAATTCGGACATTAGTTGATTCTGGAAATGACTGCCATGGTCAGTGACAATCTCTCTTGGGATACCGAATCTTGAGATAACCTGATTGAAAAGAAATAAAGCTGCCGTGTCACTATCGTTCTTATAAGTAGGCATGGCTTCAGCCCACTTCGTAAAGTAGTCTACAGCCACGATAATGTACTTGTGATTCGTGGATGAAGGCGGATTACAAGTTGTAAAATCAATACCCCACTTAGTAAAGGGACTGACGGTGACAATGGGAAAAAGGGGAGCTGGATGCGCGCGCATCTTGCGAGTAAAAATTTGACACAGGTGACAGCATTTTACCACTTCCACACAGTCCTTAAAGAGTGAAGGCAAAAAATAGCCGGCACGTAAGATGCGCTGGGCTGTAGCAAGCCCTGATAGATGACCGCCACAAGCTCCACTGTGGCAATCATTGAGCACAGAATCTACTTCCTCTAAGGTTAAACAGCACCGAAGGATTGAATCAATCCCTCGACGGTATAATGTGTCACCAATGATAACATAGTTTTTAGCCAGGTGACGTAATTTGCGACGTTCATCCTTGGAGAAAGTAGAGGGAAACTTCGAAGTCTGGAGATAAACAATGATATCTCCATACCAAGGGTCGAGTGAAGAGATGAGGAATAGATGTTCGTCAGGAAAAGTTTCCTCATAAACAGTATCCTCTCCACAAGGAAGCTCAGAAATTAGCTCCGCGAAAACCATAGATTTCTTAGACTTGGCAGACAAGAACTCGAGATCGAATTCTTGTAAAATGACTATCCATCTATTATATTTGCCCCCAATCACTCGCCTACTGAGGACAAATTGAAATGGATTGACTGCCTCTAAGACAAAAGTTTTGCGTAGCAAGATATAATGACGGAGCCTCTGGACAGCGTGGACAGCTGCCAAGGCCAACTTCTCAACCGGAGAATAGTGGAGTTTAGGAGCTATTAAGCCTCAGCTCAAATCATAAATCACGTGCTTGGCAAGAGCATCGTCCTCCTGAACTAGAACCATACCAATGGTTGATTCTACTGCAGCGAGATATAAAAGGAAGTCTCTACTATAATCCGGTGGACTCAAAAGCGGGGCAGAGACTAATGCCTTTTTCAAAGCATCAAACGACCGCTGCGCAAAGTCGTCCCACAAAAATGGAACTCCTTTTCATAGCAAACGTATGAACCCTTTAGTGATCTCGGCATAGTTTGCTATAAACCGTCTTAAGAAATTAGCCTTCCCTTGAAGACTTTGAAGTTGACGAATTGAGGACGGGGGAGGCAACTGCACTATTGCCTCAACCTTGAAGGGATCAACCCGAATCCCTTGATTGGACACTATGAACCCTAACAACCGACTGGATGTAACCGCGAAAACGCACTTGTTGGGA
The DNA here is from genome assembly GCA_031772625.1 of Pinus tabuliformis. Classification (NCBI taxonomy): domain Eukaryota; kingdom Viridiplantae; phylum Streptophyta; class Pinopsida; order Pinales; family Pinaceae; genus Pinus; species Pinus tabuliformis. The sequence goes on along the minus strand of CM062808.1, from coordinate 53,938,739 downwards.
TTCAACCAGATTTTATAAAAACGACAACGTTAAAAAACCAATCGAAGATGACTAGGATGATCAGTTCTCTTTCGAGAACGAGCAGCGAGATCATCCAAGTATGCCTCGATGACATGTTTGATGTCATGGAAAGCGTATGACATGGCCCGCTGAAAAGTGGCTCCAGCATTTTTAAGACCAAAATGCATCTTTCTATATGCAAAGGTACCCCAGGGACATATAAAAGCTGTCTTATGTTGATCTTCAGGACGGATAGAGATTTGATTATAACCCGAAAAACCGTCCATGAAGGAAAAAATTTCATTACCCGCGCACTCGTCGATAATCTGATCAATGAATGGCGTGGGGTAATTGTCTTTCGGACAAGCCTTGTTTAGGTCCCTAAAATCGATGCATACTCGGATTGTTCCTTGCTTTTTGTCCACAGGGACTGGATTAGAAACCCAATCAGTAAGAGGAACAGGGTATATAAAACCCGCTCTTAGCAGCTTCTCAACCTCAGCTTTGATAGCCGCTGCTTTCCTAGGGTTAATCGGCCGAAGCCTTTGACGAACCAGTTTTGCGTTTTCGTACGTCTTGATCTCATGTTGAACTATAGAAGGATCAATGCCAGGCATTTCCTCATAAGACCAAGCAAATACATCACGATATTCCTTGAATAGATCGGTGTAAATTTGAATTTCTTCAGGGGAACACTCAATTCCAATGAAGATATTCTCGATGACGTTAGGGTCCCTAGAGATGTTTATAGGTATCGTTTTTGAAATTACCGACATATTACCTTTGGCACCAACGTGTGTTGGAGCCAAAGGGTTCGACACCGTACAAACATCACTAGTGAAGAGCTTGGAGAATCTAGATTCTACTTCCTGCAATGGAGGAAGAAAGTATGAACGATGGTGTAAGTCTTCCCAAGGTCGATCTATACCCATCATTACTTCGAGGATTGCTTCTTCAGAAGGCAGAACCGAATCGAAGCAGTCCAAGGCAGAGGTAGAATCAAGGCTCCAAGTTGGGGCCACATGCCCATCTAACTCCTCCTCGGAAAAAGGAGTAGGAAGGTTGTCTGCAGAGTCTATGATAGACTGATATCTAAGCTCAACTGCAGATATAGGGAATGCCATTCCATTTACTTGTCCTTCAACTAATGTGGTCGTAGGTGAAGGAAAGGTCCAAGGGTCTGAAAAATAATGAGTTCGGAAGAACTCTTCTCGAGGAGACTCCTTAGATGATGAAATAGCATAAATTTTAGCGAAAGGAGAGGGAAGATCAAATGTACCCATCAATGAGGAATACATCCCTACTCCTAAATTCTCAGTCGGCGGGCGAGGGTTATCCACTAAAGGGACAGTAGAGTTAGATCTTGCTTGAAGATCAATTGGACAATAGTCCAATTGATCAACCTTAACAATTTTCCCCTCATGAGGAAAGAAAATAACACGAAACAGAGTCGAAACAACGACATCCATCTCGTATACCCAGTTCCTTCCTAATAGGAGATTATAGTCTAGGTTAGCGTCTATGACCTCTACTTCAATATTAACGACCTTTCCCCCAACACATATAGGAAAGGTCGGGATAATCCCATGCGGCTTGTGAGAATGACTGTCAAATGCAGTCAAGACGGTGGGTGAAGGAACAGCCGAAGGTGATCCAATAGCCTTCCAGCATGACATCGACATAACGCATGTGGAAGCTCCTTCATCGACTACGATGCGAAAAATATTGATTTTCCGGTATGTAGACTTTATTTGAAAATCCATATGATGAGGGAGTCGCTTTTTGACATTTAACATGTCAAAAAGTGAGCACTAAAGAGTTAGCTGGATCAACTGCTCCAATCGCGGAGAGCAAAGCACTTCTCTGAGCTGGACAGGACTAGAGAGCCTCTAAAGCAGACATGGCGCATGGACTCTGAGCCAGATCCTCCACAATGGAGTAATTCTGGGCGGCCCTAGCATTAGGATTAATCGTCGCGCGTTTAGCGGAACCTTTCGGTATCCGTGGTATAGTCTCGACAGGGGGTCGCTCAATATGAAGGTCAGTACTTCTGGGAACAGTCTTGTCCTTGGAAGTTTCGGCTTCACCATAATCATGTGACCGAGTAGCCACATGGACGTTAGAACCCATCATGAAAACATTTGACGATTTTTCCCCTTCCTGGTTGCCCCCAGCGGAGGTTCCAGGGTTCGAACTCGCGCCAGCAAGAAGTTGCTGCCCTTGGGGAAATGGGTTGGTTAACACAGCTTGAGAACTAGAAGTCCCTTGCTGTCCTAACAAGCACTGAGCGTCTTCAATCTTAGGGCAGAGATGAGTTAGATGGTCTCCACTGCACAACTTGCATGGAAACTTGACTTTCTTTCTCGACTCATTTCTACCACCACCAGCGTTGTTGCCGAATTTATTTGCATCGGGCTTCCCATCCTGGTTCTTTTTCTTACCTCGTCCTTTCTTTTTCCCATTGGAATTTTGATTTCCTTTGGGATTATCAGATTGGATGACATTTATTGAAGAAGTTTGGGAAGCAGGGGGATTAGACGATGTGACTTGGTTGTTAGAAGCAGTTTGCAAGGACAACTGCTGCAATTGATTCAACAAGTTCATGGTAGTTATGTCTACTGACCCGACGATACCATCCGCGTGCGGACCTGGCTTCGACTTAGCTACATCAACCTTAGATCCAGGAGCATCTGGCAAGTATTTTTGTAGGATCCCAGACTGAGAGTAGATCAATTCTAATTGCTGGGCCCTAAAAATGGCTTGCTCCTCAGAATAGACCCCAGACATGGAGACATCCTTGGAGATCTCGGGTTGTAAAGACTTCAAAAACCACTCGAGACGGTACTCCGGAGGGATTTCGGCTTTAATGAGCCTCTTTCTCCGTCTCCATTCCTGAATATGGTCAGAAATGTGGGTTGCCTTATCTTGACGGAAGGTGGCCAGAAGTTCAGTTCCGGTATCATAGCGGACAGGCAACTGGAAGTGATTTAAGAAAATATTGGCTAAGTCAGCGAACGATGTAAAGCTGCGCCCTGGCAACTCTATATACCATTTGGCCGCATTACCATTCAAGGTGCGCTGAAAGAGTCTCAACCTAATCGAGTCATCGATAAGGGAGTTAGATGAGCACCACAAATGGAATGTGGTTACATGGTCGCCTGGGTATTCACCACTCTTCCCTTCGAATTTTGGAATGTCCGAAGGGAGTTTGGTTGGGACGGGAGGCCAGGCTGGATTGTACTTGATTGGGTCGTTTGTTAACTTAGTGAGATCTGGCAAGTTTAACGTTGCCAGAAACGGAAGCCTAGGAGGACCTTGGGGATTCCACCCAGACTGGGCAGAACTCCCAAAGCTCTGAAAAGATTGTCCTGGAATTTGGGAGGCACCAGGTTGCCCGAAGTAACTAGTAGAACCGGCTGAACCAAAAGGCAAGCCTTGTGGTCCAGCAAAATTCGGAGTTTGACCAACTCCGGCCGTATGACCTCCATAACCAGCAAAGTTTCCTCCTAAAGGATTGTAGGGAGTTGATAACCCCTGATACGGATTCCAAGCCGAAGCAAGGGGAGGAATACTTTGAAACATGCTAATCATGGAGTACGGCCTATTCCCTTGTTGGCCAATAAACGGATTCCCAGTTCCCGCGCTACTAACCCCAGGGTTATTCCAACCTTGGAAAGGATTGCTGCTTTGTCCTACAGAAGAAAAAGGCATGGATCCTACCGTCGGGTTGGAATGTGGTATATGACCACTTCCGAAAGGAAAACCCTGGAATGAAGCCGATCCGCCCATCATGGACGTAGCGGCACTAAATGGAACCGATGGAATACCCTGTGATTGGGTGCCAAAAGGGAAGAATCCAGTACTAAAAGCATTGGTTTGGGCATTTCCACTCATGGACGGAATGCAGGTAGACCCAACTAAAGATGTGCTAGCAAAAGATCCGAACAAGGAAGCGGAGGGGATGGAAATGGTTCCTCCCCCTTGCACCGATGTTGGGGTTTGCATAGTCGTAGCACTCGTAGAAGTCATGCTTCCAGTAGTGGTCATCGATGGTAAGCGCGTAGCGTAACCTGGACTTGACGGCCTATGCGTCAGAGTCCCAACGTATTGTAATACGTTTGGATGACTAGATGGTAGTGGAGAATTTGGAGCCACTAATGACTCTGAAAGTTATTCTACCTCTATTTTATTCTCCGCTTGAAAGAGAACTCGAGAAAGGACTGGAGTGTCCCTCTCTTGCTCAGAAGTGCCAGGCCTTGCTTGGCCGCTAATGCCCCCGAGAGGAGGATCAATCCCTGATGCGTCAACCAGCGTGGGACAGAACCCACCGGTAGTATTGCCTCTGTGCCTTCTAGGAGAAGGCTCTAAACTTGGTGGCGAGAAACCACGAAGTCTTCAAGACCGTCTTGGAGATCGGTCAGCCACTTTGAATTTTTTGTTATGATCTAACTAAAGACTCGAAAAATTGAAAGCTAGGCCAACTAGGAGCACAGAGCACACACTATAAAGTCCCTAAAGATACAGCCAGTCAAACAACTTCCAAGTATTTCCGTTTCGGGTGATTAAGACCAGACACCAAGATACGAGAAAGTGAAATAAGGGGCCTTCCGAAGATAGTCTGGGATGATGAGGGCCCAGTCCTATCAACGAAGGTATCAGAGGAAGTTACGCTGACCTCCTAACAACAGCCTGCGCTGGTGCAAGCTCCCAAGCTTCGCAAGGGTGCCCTCCAGTAGTACTGTCGAGAGTGATGCAACGTCAACCTCAGGTGCCACGGGATTCCCCTTCGCAGCCACCTGTGTAGTTCCCTAGGAGAAGCAACTATGGATACCAACTCGTCACAGAAGCCAGGCGGAACAGTCGTGAGGTAAGTTCGGACAAGTAGGAGAGGGGGTATCTCTCTTCCCTGTCTTTACAGACCCTCGTGCTTAACTCCCAGATTCGGAGCTTTCCTGGTCTTCCTAACACTATTGGATTTTCTCTCGTTATTCAGACTCCTACGTTTGACGTTTATATGGCCTTGGAGAGTTAACTCTCCACTCGCCTAATCCAAGGCCCTAAAATCCTAATCTTGTTGGTGTAACCGACTAAAACAAAAATTTCTAGTGAATTTTAGTTAGCGCTTGATTTTATTAGGTTGTTCTTTAAATCACAAGGTAACGGAAGTGAAACTAGTGGTGTTTTTTGACACAAAAGAAATTAATAAAAACTTAACTACATGCACATGCACTTTTCGTTTTTCGATGAAGAGCAATTTCTATAGGGTTCAGAGGTACTTCTAATACAACAAATTTTCCTTTTCTTTTCGTTAATTCACACTTCACACTCACAAAAGCTAACAAAGCTATGTATGCCTAAAAGGGGATGCAAATCTATCTTAATGCAACAACTATATGTGGATGCAAGATTCAAAACTACTCTAAAAACAAAAATGAAAGTTGCTTGCTTATCAAACTTTATCTTGCCACTTAAGATGCCTAGATGGAATATGAGATGTTTCCATTCATTTCGTCTAAACACTAAAAACAAGTTCTAAGACAAACATAAAGCACTTTCACTTCTCTAAAAGGAAACCAAATGAAAAGCAAGTTCAAGAAAGCAAAACTAAGATTTTCAAAAGATTTTCTTCAAAGCAACAAACAAAAAAGTCTTTTCAAAAAATGCTCTCAACAACACTGAAACTTGTGATTGAAGAATAGGCAATTAAACACTTTTGCGAATCAACACCACTTAATGGATGAAAACCCAACAAAAATAAATGTGTTTGAAATCGCTCTTAACAATCAAAAGCAACAATGAAAGCCTTGGCAATGAAAACCAAAAAGATCAAAAAGACAAATTCCAAGAAAGTGTCAAACAACAACTTTCATGAAACAAAGAAGTAGATGGTCACAAAAAGCGATTTTGTGAAGCAAACAAAAAGTCACCAAAAGCAAGATTAACACAAAGATTGAATTCAATCTTCCTACCCTGATGAAACAGAGCGGCCAAGATTCCTAGCAAGAAATCTTGCATGCCTTAGCCAAAAATGATGATGCTGGCAATCAACAAAAAACAAGACCAACACTCCTTATAATCAGAGAGAATTCAGAACGAGATGCTTGCTGTAAAACAAATAACTGATACTAGAAAATGACTGTTTCAGACTGACTCAAACCACCAGACAAACCTTCAGAGGCCAAAAATATTTACAAATCTTGAAAATTGGAATATATACGCGACTGTACTATAGTACAGATTGTGTGTCTACGTGACTGTGTTTGAGGAAACCTGCGTATACGTGGGTTCACTCAAAGAAACAAGCGTATATACGCCTCTGTATCTAAGAAAAACAGCGTATATGAAAAGCTTCAAGAAAAATAAAAAAGACAAACTGAAGAAACTGGCAAAGCTTAAAGTTCAAGAACAGACCAGACAGTAACAGCAAGCAGACAAGGCAGCTGAGCCCTGATTGGCTTGAAAAATACCCAAACTAGGAACAACAAGAGTGTTGTCCCCAGTGGAGTCGCCAATTCTGGTAGAGGGAATTACTCCCCTAGGGCTTTTTGGGTGAAACCCTAGCAGACTGGAAGTTGTCTATTCAAAGAAACATGCATTCATACAGCCATTATGCTGTTATAAGCAAATTCTATGATAAGGGTACATACCTTCGGTCCTACGTTTGAGAAGGCCTTTAGGGTGCAAACCCTTCTTGGAGTTCCCTTCTTCTCTTTTGTCCTGCAAAACAAACAATTCAAAGAACACAACAGTACATGGACAAAAACTTATAAAGAAACCATCTTCATGTCATAAAGAAAGGTAGTTAGTTATGAAATCCAAACAACCATTTACACATGAATTCAAAACATGAATATCATTAACATAAAGAAGATTCATTTCGGGAACCAAGACATGTGTTTCTTTTATTATAGACAAATAAAGTACATAAAAAGGAATATGTTCACCTGAGTCACCTTCAGCAGGCTCCAAGCAAAGCTTCCTTCTGGATCCGTTCCAGCCTCAAGCCTCTAACAAAACTCCTTCCATGACTCTCTCCATGATGTCATAAATGGTGGATGAACATCAACACACAAGGAAACAAAGGTTTCCTGTACAAAATGGGGGGAGTGCAGAAGGCACAAGGGACTTCAGACCTGGTCAAGGGAAAAATCTCAGCATAATAACCTTTCTCTCTATTCTCTCCCCTTAGGCATTCCCTTTGAGGTCTTTTTATACCATCTCCAAAGTAGTTTTTTAGTTAGGAGTTGGTTGGGAACAGTTGGGCAACGGGCACTAACAGGTGATCAGCATGTAAAACCCGCGATCTCCGCCCGAAAAGAAGGAATTTTATATTTTTTTAAGTGTTTTAATACATACACGTGGGTTGGATATACACAGACCCGCGTATACACGCGTTTAACTCAGGGCAATATTGCGTATAAGGGATAAAACACTATTTTTTAAATTTTAGGACCAGGTCTGGAAGGAGGGGTTGCCCTAGGCCATGAGTACAGCAACACAAACCATAAGAGTGAGATTTGGAGCTATAACACCTACTATAAAAGCTCCTGTTTCCGAGTCAAGAAAGAGACCTCCTTAGTTAGAGAAAAATTTGAAGGAGGTTGAAGGTCATGCTACTGCTCGTGGGACTTTCAGAGAAAGCAAGAAGCCGAAAAAATATTCTAGTTATACAACCTTGATGTGTAAAATCATTGAATCTGAACCGTCATCCTATGAAGAAGCAACTGAAGAGAAAGTATGGAGAGAAGTAATGACTAAATAATATCAATCTATATTGAAGAATGATGTTTGGGAGATTGTGCCTAGACCTGAAGGGAAATATGTTGTTTCTTCAAAATGGATTTACAAGATAAAACATGTTGCTAATGGAAGTGTGGAAAAATACAAGGCTCGATTCGTGGCTCGTGGATTCTCCCAGAAAGAGGGAGAGGATTATAAACATACATTTGCTCTTGTTTCCAAGTATGCATCTATTTGATCTATTATTTCTCTTGCATCTATTGCAGGTTGGAAGTTGCATCAAATGGATGTCAAAAAAACCTTTCTGAATGGGATCATTGAAGAAGTTTTTACATTGAAAAACCTCAAGGGTTTGAGGTCCACAATAGAGAGACACAAGTTTACAAATTGAATAACGACTTGTACAACCTGAAGCAGCCCCCCCGTGCATGGTACTCTTGTATTGGTTGTTATCCATTGAGCCTCAACTTCAAGAAGAGCGTTGCTGATCCAAATATATATTTCAAAGCTGTTGACGGTAAGCCCCTGATATTGTTGTTGTATGTAGATGATTTGCTTATGACAGGAACTGAAGTATTGTTGGTTCAGTGCAAGAGGGAGATAGTTTTCAAATTTGAAATGAAGAATCATGGGCTCATGCATTACTACTTGAGGTTGGAAATTTGGTAAAAACCTAAAGGGATCTTTATGGGCTAAGGGAAGTGCATTATTTCGATTCTTCAGAGATTTGGTATGATGGAATATAAGTCCATGGACACTCCTATGGTAACGAACTTGAATAACATCTAGGATAGTGACTCAAAATTATTTGATCCTACTATATATCAAATATTGATTGGCTTGTTGAACTATATTGTGAATACTAGGCCTGATATGTGTTATGTAGTTAATACTTTGAGCCAATTCTTGATAGAGCCTCATCGTGCACATTGGGTTGTAGCAAAACACATTTTGAGGTATTTTCAAGGCACAATCGAGTATGTTCTGATGTACGCTTTTGGTGGCGAATGGAAATTGTATGATTTTACTTATGTTGATTGGGTTGATAGCTCTTCTGATAGAAAGAGCACTTCTAGATATTATTTTAGTCTGGGCTCCGCTACGATTCCTTGGTCTAGCAAGAAGTAGCTCGCTACTGCCTTGAGTACAATTGAAGTTGAATATAGTGTTGCTAATGCTGCCTATTGTGAGGCTATATGGTTTAAAAGACTATTCTATGATTTTTTTAAGCAAATGTTAGAGCCAACAATAATATATTGTGACAACCAGAGTTGGGTGAAGCTATTTGAGAACTTGGTGTTCCATGACAGAGAAAAAAATATTCCAGTCAAGTACCACTACATCTGGAATATTGTCCAGAGAGGAGTTGTGAGGCTCAAATATGTTTCTATTAATGAGAAGGTTGTTGATGTAATGGTGAAGTCATTGTCCTGGATGAATTTTGGTAAATTCAAAGAACTTGGAGTTGTTGAAAAATTATTTCTGAGAGAGATGGAGAACTGATTACATAGCATATTGAGTAGACCATCTCTTGTAGGTTGTGTGCTGAGAGACCTTAAGGAATGGGAGATGGATTCCTCCTGTAGGATGTGTCCCAAGAGACATTATTTTCCAAGAGATGGACTCCTCTTGTAGGATGTGTGCCAAGAGACATTGTTGTTTGGGAGATGTGTTGACGATTCCTCCTGTAGGCTATGCGGAAAGAGATCTTGAGGTGCCAGAGACAGGTTCCTCCCATAGGTTGTGTGTAGAGAGACATTGTTGTCTGGGAGATGTGTTGATGATTCCTCCTATAGGCTGTGTGTCAAGAGACCTTGAGGTTCAGGAGATGGGTTCCTCTCATAAGCTGTGTACAGAGAGATATTGTTTTCTGGGAGATGTGTTGATGATTCCTCCTGTAGCCTGAGTATCGAGAGACATTGTTGTCCGAGAGATGTGTTGATGATTCCTCTTGTAAGTGGTGTGCCGAGAGACATTGTTGTCTGGGAGATGCTTTGAGATGGATGCTATGTATCTTGCCTTACGTTGAGATTGAGAGAGAAGATTTATCTCTTTCTTAGGTTGTGAGTCGAGAGACCTATGGATTGGTCAGGAATATGGATCTCGAGAGAGAATGAAGAACTACCTCCCTAGATAAGAGGGAGCGTGGAAATATGGAGTAGCTATGGTCAACATTTTTCATCACATCATGGAGGAAAATTTATTTATTTTTCACCTCAAGTTGGCTGATGTTATGCTCTACAAGCCGACTCAATGTTTGGACGTCAAGTTAGCCCTACTAAGGGTAATTAGCCCTCATACAATCACTATAAATAGAGAATTGATCACTCTCATTTGGCACATCACAAGCATCACAATTTGGTTTGCAATTGCAAGGATATTCAACCTTCTATTTCAGGAAAGTGAAGAAGAATACAAGCATTCTTTGAAAGTGGTTTGGTTCATTCTACAAGGGTTAGATACTACAATTTCTAGGGCTGATTTCTATCTATATTTTTTCACGTATTTTGAGGCCAACAAGTGCATAATCACACTCACACCATATTGTGATGCATCTCTGAATTTGACCAAGATGTTTTGGGCTAAATTTCTCCACAATTCATTGACTATCGCAGTGAGAAATTTTGTCGTCCTTGTTGTAGTGATTTCAGGCGTAGTTTCAGCCTCCTTGTGCATAATAATCTATTTGACACAAGTGACATCTCTCTTAAATGATCAAGACTTTGATAGATACTTTGTTGTTGATTACATTGGATTTGTTGAAACATTTTGTTGTACTATTGATGGACAAAATCTCTCTCTCATAAGGAAATAATTTTGGATTTTCCCTGGCGTGGGTTTTGCCTTGGTTGTGATCCTAATTATGGTGTCTCTTGTCTCTTGATTTTATCTATTGTTTATTGTCTACTGTGATCTCTATCTATTGCTCATGATGAAGAATAATTAGTTGAAGTTTTTCATGTATATCTATTTTTTGATGAAAGAATGATGAAGTAAGTGTCAATAGAAGTAGCTATCAGATTATGAAAAACTATTCTGAGTATTGCTCTACTAGAAATCTAACCACATACTTAGGTTGAAATTTCCACCTTAGTTTCCACATAGAAATATGAAGCTAGATTTAAAATCAAATCTCTTCCAGGTCTAAAGTTCCTGCTTGGGTTTCTTCCTAGGCAGTTGTTACTAGATGGTACCTGTAATGTTGTGAAAACGTTGTCAAAATATTCAACAATTGATTAATATCCATCAATTAACCATCCATCTACCTAGGTTCTGTACTAAAGTGGCAACCTGGGTTTTGAAATCTGACATTACTTTAAAATTCATCCTTCATTTCTTTATTCATCTAAGTACGGGTCTTAACCATAAGATTTGTATGAACTTATTAACTTGAGAATAACAAATGATCTGATACTAGTTTGATCCTAGCTTACAGGTTCTTTGATGTGGAGGACAAAGAACACATCCTTCATTTTGGACCTAGGTTTATGGGATGTGTCGACTAATGCATGAAACCTTAGTAAGCACCTCAACTGTAATGTGGGTTACACTTTTTGAATCATAACATGCCTATGCACTAATGGATACTTGACTCTCTGGCTCTCATTGGAAATATTCTAGAGCACTTTCATCTCTACTTTTGGAAAACTCTTAAATGACATATGGAAACGTATGCTAGTTTTTAAAATGGCATGCATGAAAATATGTATTGATGGGTTTGATAAAGTCTAGAAGCAAAAACTAGACAATGAACAAGTTGCCTTTAGATGCAGGTTGTGCTTTCACTATAGGAACTTGGCAGCTTCCTATAAAAAATGTCATGCTGAGATGAGGCTGTGTTGGTAGACCCTAATAGATGACTAGATAAGCATTCATAATTTGTAGGGATGTAGGATTGACACTGGTCCTTTTGTGAGACAAGTGGATTTTCTCTTGTTACACGATCAAATATCACAATACATAGTGCATTATATTTGCATGTGTGTATTTTTTCCTAAGTAACATATCTTTCAGATTACGCCCAATCACTTCCCTTCATTCCGAGGATGGTACCTAAAATTAACCCTAGATTATTTAGGGTGAAAGTCCAAGTCAATAGCATGCCTTAAAGCTATTAGACAATAAACTCTTTTTGAGATCAACATGTCACTTACAGGAATAGAACATGGGCGGGGAGGATAACACTCCATCCCGCAACCACTTGTTCTAGACCCATTTGACTATATACAAGTGGTTGTGGCATGGAGTGCTATCCTCCCCACCCATGTTCTATTCCTATAAGTGACATGTTGAGCTTATATGAAAAAGGCATTTCTAAAACTTGGAGACATTTCCTATTTCAACTTGCAATTAACTAAGCTAAAAAATAACTTCTAGATGAAATGGTTACCTCAGTCAAACTTTGAAACTTTTATCTTTTCAAGATTCAGAGTTAAATTTATTTGGTAGGAATGCCTAAGCCACATAAATATACAACTTATCCCAACCTAGTGCAACTTTGAAATGTGTTTTTTCATAGGATATATGTTAAAAGAGAGAAATTTCTTCTTGTGAAACCTTGGAAACCAGATAACTTATGCTTCCCATTTGAAAGTTCCTCCAGATTATCAATGGTCTAGACTTGAAGGGTTGGTTTTATAGTCACCCTCCTCTTAATAGAGCATATAAATCAATGGCCCTTCTCCAAAAAAATGTAGGGAGGAAGAAAAAGAGCCAGGTAGGTGGTTGTTTTCATGTGCCTGCGGTTATGTTGCACCAAGCGAACTCCTGTTGATCCATTGTGGTCCTCTAGTAAAACGATCACTACTTATCCTTTCTATTTTTCCATTATTGTTGTTGAAGATTTGAAAATGAGTTTTTCTTTCTTTATCTATTTATATAAATTCTTGTCATAATGCAAGTGTTATGTTTGGGCAAATGGCTAATCCAAGATCATTATACTTTTTAAGTTTATTGTTATAGGATTTGTTTTGTTGATCTTGTTGCAGTAAGGCATGCTTTGGCAATGGCTTCTGACATAGCTATGACAGATCCATATGATGTGGTCATGGTTGTAGGTTGGTAATTCGCGGCAATATTTTTTAATTGGACATGCTAGCTCAAAAGGCACTTCATGATGGCTTATGAATCTGTTGAGGGTGTTGGTTACCACCAGCATACAAGGGATCTCCCCAATGTGAAGTCCCAATTAGAACTCACACCATTTGGAATAGGAGCCCCATTTGGAGTATCAAGCCAGTCACCATCACTTAAGTTTCACCTTGGTTTCAAAGGATTACATAAGAGATTATACACATAACCTTTGAACAAGCAATTCGACATTGTGAAACACCAATTGAAATGTGTAAAAGGAGACTTTCACAAGAGGGGAGACATGATTGAATATCTAGAAGGAAGTAATAGTACTAACCTATGAGAGTCAAAAGAGAGAAAGAAAAGATTCATTAGTAATCTAGTGAAGTAGTTCACATAGACACAACAATAATTAAACCAAATACAACACACCTTCAACAAGATAAGTACCAAATCCATCAATTTTTTTCAATTTCCTCAGTACATGTGAATGAAACATATATCACAAACATCTAAAGACTAATCCTACAAAGTTCACAATACATGCATGAAAATGTGTTGGCTCATCAAGCTTCAATTATTAGGTGAAAGATATAATTACATCAATTACAATGATGGACACTAGTTCCAATAGTGGAGCATTAAGTCACTTCCTGCTTCTCCAAAGAATAGTTTTCTCTCCTATGCCAAGTAGTGAAGCCAAGATTAGCTCTCCAAACCTTAAGCCTCCAAAATCCCTTTTCTTAATTTATGAGGTTGCTTTTAGAACAAGAGGAATGGTCTTTCATCTCCCCTCGACTCTTGGATTACCCTCATGACTCTTGGAATTCTATTATGACCCTTGAAATTCTAAACACTCTTGAACTTGTAAATGACCTTTGGACTTCTCTATGTGACTTTTGGACTTCTTCATGTGAATTTTGTCCATATGTGACTATATGACTCTTCATATTCCACATATGACCCTCATACTACCATATATTACATCATTACATTCCACATAATGGTGTGGCATGACACTTGGACACTTATTGATAATTATGATGACACTTGTACATGTTACAACTTGATCATGATGACATGGACTTCACGATGAGGTAGCAATAACAAGATGTCTTCCTTGCTGGTAGATTAGAAATTCCAGTTTAATTTGTCCTTGAATTAAACTGTGAATTAAAATAGAATTCTTTTCTCATAGCAATTTGAAAATAATTAATTAAGTTTAATTAACTTAATTAATTTAGGAAATTCAAATTGGAAGTATTTTAGAAGAAATGTATATGTTCTACCTAAATTATAGGAGTTAAGGATGAGTTATGAATGATTTGTAATTAGTTAACTCAATTTATTTAGTTAAGTCCAGTTAAATTAGTTCCAATCAGTTTCAAGAACTAATAGTGAGTAAATAGTCAGTTGGGGCACTAGTGACCTAATTAGTGCTACTCTAGTTAACTGAAGATTCCACCATTAGAAACTCATGCATGCTGATTCTGAGAAAGACCCAGTTTAGACTAGAGTGTAGGGACAATGTACTATTTGTTTTAGATTTTTCTGAGTTGCACTGGCAATGCATGTAATCAGGAACTGATCGTTGATGTATTGCACTATTTTTAGAGGCTTTATTTCCCTTTAAATAGAAGCTATTCTTCATAGGAATTACACATTGGAATAGAGACTTGGAGAGCTTGTGAAGAGGCTAAGCTTTGGCCTTGAGCTTGCTTATGAGTTGGAGATTGAATTTTCTGAGTGCTGGGATTGTTCTAGAGACAACAAGCATTGTAATTTCATCTCGATTTTCTGGATTAATACAAAATAGATAGTGGGGTTTTGAGCTGTGGCTTTCCTCAGATATTTATTGTGTTATGTGCCTTTGATTATCTTCCTCTATTGATTATTGTTTGCTCGATATTTATGGGCTTCCGCTGTAAAGAGTAGAAGTAGATTCTTGTCTCTTTCTTTAGCAAATTGCATTAGCTTGTGAATCTACAGGTTTTTCTACATGGTATTAGAGCAAGATTGTTTTTTGGTCCGAGAGTTTGCAGAGAATTTATGAGAGTTTTTGTTCAAAAATTTCAGAAACAAATTACATATTTGGATTCCTTGGGAAAAGATACCCAAATTCATTTTTTTTTGGCCAAATCAGGGTTCATATGAGGGAGATATCGTTGATTTAAAATCAGCTCTCTAGAGGAGATTTCGAAGTTTTGAGTTTTTGTGTTATAGGTGAAAGTCGAATTTGCATACATACTTCAGGAGTGACAGATGGTGTTCCATGGGTTGAGGCTTGAGTATGCCTTGGAAAATAGCTCAAATTTTATGGCTTGGAGGGACAGGATAGAGGCTATGCTAGAAGATAATGGCTTGAAGGAATTCATTGATCAAGAAGTCCCCAAGCCAGTAGCTATGGATGCACAGAACTTGGCCGAATGGAAGAAGTGTGTGGCGAAGGCAAGGCGGATAATCCTTGAGGGAGTTTGAGACCACATTGTCTTGAGTCTCCATGGAAAGGAAACTCCACATGCTATGTGGAAAACATTGATGGACTTGTATCAAAATAGAAATGATCAAAAGAAGTTGGCACTGAAGGATAAACTTCGTAAAATCAAGATGGAGAAAGGCAAGACAATTCCAAAGTACTTGACCAAGTTCACTCAATGTCGGGATGAACTTGGAAGTGTTGGAATCACAGTTGTCAGGGAGGATATGTTGATCCTTTCTCTTCTTGGACTCCCAAAGAGTTAGCATAGTTATCAGGACTCTGTCAATGGTCGAGAGAAGCTGCCAGATTGGGAATGACAATGGTCAGATTTGATGCAGGATGAGATCAGGAGGAACATCAGGGATGGCTCTTCATCAAAGGATGATGATGAAGAGAATAGTGCCTTAACGATTAAGGAAAGGAAGGGGAAAGGTAAAATTTATCGTTCCAAATAATATTCTTATCATGGAGGTAAGAACAAGGACATGATGAAAGTTAAATAAATTATTTCATTGTCACAAGATGGGTCACTTTGCTACAAATTGTCCATTGAAGAAGTCCAAGGAGAAGTCCTCAGGAGGAGCGGTGGGTGAGGCTTTGGCCTCCTAATTCGAATTGGACTTTTCCCTCATTGCATGCATGGTGTCTTCAATGATGGGAAGTGTTTGGTACTTAGACAGTGGAGCTTCTTTCCACATGACTGGCGACAAAGAGTTATTTAGTGAATTGGAGGAGAAAGATCTCAAGATGCATATCGAGATGGGTGATGACGGTAAGTATAGTGTTACTGGTGTGGGCACTATTACTTTTCAGAGGGAGCATGTAACTCCACTCACCTTGAAGAATGTTATGCATGTACCTGGGTTGACGAAGAAATTGGTATCCATTGCCATGCTTGAGGATAGAGGCTATGATGTGATATTTTCGAAAGGAAAGACGTTCCTTCGACACATAACCATGGGTCAAGTAAAGAAGATAGGGATTCGAGTTCAGAATCTCTATAAGATAGAGGTAGAGGATTGTGTTGCTTTGATTTCAAAAGCAGAAAAGATGTTGAACCGAGACGTCAGTGAGTTGTGGCACAGGCGATTGGGCCACTTGCATCAGTGGGCTTTGAAGATATTGCAGCAAATCTCTACCGGTCTTCCCAAAGGTACGCTTGAGAAAGTTTATACATGCAAGGGTTGTACTTTGGGAAAATACACCAAGTCTTCCTTTGGAGATAGAGGCAGTCGAGTAGAGTCTATTATGGAGAGAGTCCATTCAGATGTGTGTGGACCATTCTCGACAGTATCCACTGCCAAACACAGGTATTATGTTATATTTGTAGATGACTATTCTCGTAAATGCTAGATATTTTTCATGCAGAGAAAGGATCAAACATTCAAAAAATTTTGTCAATTGAAAGCAATGGTCGAGAAAGAGTCAAGCAAGAAGGTTAAATCTCCATGGAGTGATAATGATGGAGAATATGTCTCCAATGAGTTTAAGAACTTCTGTGTAGCAGAAGGGATTAAACGAGAGTTGACGACACCTCATAAACCTCAACGGAATGGGGTTGCCAAGAGGAAGAACATGAGCATTGTAGGGACAACAAGGGCGATGTTGCATGATTAGGGCCTATCGCTACACTTGTGGGCTGAGGCATGCAACACAATGATTTATGTTCAAAACTGTAGCCCACATCGGATACTTGAGAGTAAAACACCAGAGGAAGCTTATTCTAGTAAGAGGCCAGATGTTGGTCACTTCAGGATTTTTGGGTCATCGGTTTATTTCCATGTGACCAAATATGCATAAAAGAATCTTGGGCCAAAAACAAAGTTGGGGATCTTTGCGGGGTACATTGATACTTCCCTTAACTATCGGGTGTACATGCAAACTGGTTAGATGATAGTGGTTCACAGGGATGTCAAGTTCGATGAGGAGAAGGCCATGCGAGTAACCCTTGAGAGGGAGCTTGAGCTACATGCGAAGGAGGAAATTTTAATTCCTAAGGTTGAGGAGCCTCAGATTGATGTGGAGCAACCAAATGCAGAAGTTCTGGGAGTGGAGACATCCACTCAGGCAGAGTCTTCCAGAGAGGGAAGAAAGTGTACTAGAGAGGATGATAGATTGTTATATGATGCACGAGAGAATGTGGGAGCACCCTCTTCTTAGCGCAGATAGAGGAGGTCACCAGAGAGGTACACTGGATACATGGCACTTATGGGTGCATGTGTTGTGACAGAGCCATATTCCTTTCAGGAAACAGTGTAGTAGCTAGTTTGGGTTGATGCGATTGTGGAGGAGTATGACTCCATAGTTCAAAACAATGTTTGGGATGTGGTCTCAAGACTGGAGGACAAGTCAGTTGTGAGCTCCCGTTGGCTTTACAAGGTAAAGTAAGCTGCAGATGGTAGTGTGGAGAAGCATAAAGCCATATTTGTAGCCTGTGGCTTTTCACAGGTAGAGGAGATTGACTATGATGAGACCTTTGCTCCTGTTGCAAGGTACTCGTCAATCAAATCTATTTTGGCACTATCAACACAAAAGGGTTGGAAGATCCATCAGATGGATGTGAAGACTGCCTTCCTCAATGGCATGATTGAGGAAGAGGTGTACATAGAGCAACCTGAAGGTTTTGAAACCTTTGACCGTGAGTCACATGTGTGCCGACTCAAGAGAGCATTGTATGGGCTGAAGCAAGCACCCCGTGCTTGGTACACCAGGATAGATAGCTACTTCACTGGGTTGGGCTTCATGAAGAGTGAAGTGGATGAAAACCTGTATCACATAGTGGTGGAAGGTAAGCTTTTGATCATTTTACTTTATGTAGATGATCTCATACTGACAGGTGATGAGAAGCTCATCAAATCTTGCAAGGAGGACCTTGCAAAGATAGTTTGAGATGAAGGACATGGGGCTCATGCATTACTTTCTTGGCATGGAGGTATGGCAGGGAGATGGGGAGTTGTTTGTTTCTCAAGGAAAGTATGCCAATGAGATACTCAGGAGATTCCGCATGGAGAGCAGTAAACCCATGGATACTCCTCTAGCTGGTAACTAGAGGAAGGAGGATCCTAATTTAGGAGAAGTAGTGGAAGATTCTGTTTATAGATAGCTTGTGTGTTCACTCATGTATTTGGTGAACACACGACCAAATATGTGTTATGCAGTTAACCAACTTAGTCAAGTGATGGTTAGGCCTACCAAGCTGTATCAGAAGGCAACAAAGAATGTATTGAGATACCTCAGAGGCACTGCTCAGTTTGGGTTGTGGTATAGACACATAGAGGGAGTGAATCTTCAAAGCTTCAATGGTGTAGATTGGGTGGGGAGTCCATCTGACAGGAAGAGCACATCAGGAGGGATCTTTAGTATTAGGTCAGCTGCAGTTTCTTGGTACAACAAGAAACAGAGATCGGTTGCACTCAGTTCGGCAGAGGCAGAGTACATGGCTGCAAGTCAAGCAACATGTGAGGCTATCTGGATGAGGAAGATCCTAGTTGGTTTGTTTGGTCAATAGATGGATCCGACAGTGATTTATTGTGATAATCAGAGTTGTATCAAACTCTCTGAAAATCTAGTTTTTCATGATCGGTCCAAGCATTCCGGTATCATCATCTTAGAGATTGTGTATTGAGGTGGATCATGTTGTTAGATTACATTCCCATGAAGGAGCAAGATGCTGACATATTGAAAAAGGCATTTCCAAGATGTAAATTCGAGTTTCACACAGACAAGATCGGGGTAGTAGATACTCCCTTTCTTGTTGAAAGGGAGTATTGAGAAATGGCAACAAGAAATTCCAGTTTAATTTGTCTTTGAATTAAACTGTGAATTAAAATAGAATTCTTTTCTCATAGCAATTTGAAAATAATTAATTAAGTTTAATTAACTTAATTAATTTAGGAAATTCGAATTGGAAGTCTTTTAGAAGACATGTAGATGTTCTCCCCAACTTATATGAGTTAAGGATGAGTTATGAATGACTTGTAGTTAGTTAACTCAGTTTATTGAGTAAAGTCTAGTTAAATTAGTTCCAATCAGTTTCAGGAACTAATAATGAGTAAATAGTCAGTTGGGACAATAGTGACCTAATTAGTGCAACTCTAGTTAACTTAAGATTCTACCATTAGAAACTCATGCATGTTGATTCTGAGAAAGACCCAGTTGAGAATAGAGTGCAGGGACAATGTACTATTTGTTTTAGATTTTTTTGAGTTGCACTGACAATGCATGCAATCAGGAACTGATCCTTGAGGGATTGCACTATTTTTAGAGGCTTTATTTCCCTTTAAATACAAGCTATTCTCCATAGGAATTAAACATTGGAATAGAGACTTGGAGAGCTTGTGAAGAGGCTAATATTTGGCCTTGAGCTTGCTTATGAGTTGGAGATTGAATTTGCTGAGTGCTGGGATTGTTCTAGAGAGAACAAGCATTGTAATTTCATCTTGATTTTTTGGATTAATACAAAACAGATAGTGGGGTTTTGAGTTGTGGCTTTCCCCAGATATTTATTGTGTTATGTGCCTTTGATTCTCTTCCTCTATTGATTATTGTTTTCTCGATGTTTATGGGCTTCCGTTGTAAAGAGTAGAAGTAGATTCTTGTCTCTTGCTTTAGCAAATTGCATTAGCTTGTGAATCTACAGGTTTTTCTACATAGATCTGATCTATGCTTCATCTTCATGAAATATCCTCTTTGTTGCTAATATTCACCCTCCAAAGGGTCTTGGATCAATATTGGAATCCTTTGATTCATCATGCAATGTCTTCTTTCTATCTTGGTCCATGATCTATTTCATGTTTGCATGATTGATCTCTTTGGTACTTCTTCTCTACAGGTGTTTCTTTATGATTTATCCTTGCTATCTACTTTGAGCATCACCTTGTCATGCTATAAAGGTACTCCTGCCAATGAAAATAATTTATGACAAGGAAAAATTAGTCTTAAAATCATTTATTCTATCACTACCTAGCTCATGGAATGATCAACTCATGATAGGCTTGTGAGAGGGTTTAAAGGAAGAGGCCCGATGGGAAAAGCACAATTGAGCTCATTAGTGGCCTAAGAGGGCTCCAATGCTCACTATTGTTGCACTATGTTCTATAAAAAAAAGCTTTCCTTGGGTTCAAATCAATGAGGAACAACATGGGGAAAATATGAAGGCTTAAGGCATCAAGGCTGTACCATGCGCCAAGAAGGAAATAGAGGAAGACTTGGGAAGAAAAGTTTGACTAGTTAAGGGATAAGAAGACACCTCCTTGAGCCTTCCTATTGCACCATGCACTGAAGAGGAGATGTCTAAACAAGTATCAACGCAAGGGGGTAGGGGAAGAAGGAAGGATGAAGGCTTTGCTTTCAAGATTGTGTTATGCGCTGGAAGGAAGAGGAGGCCTTAAGGAAAGTGTAATTTGATTGGTCAAAGGCTCACTGTCTCTTTAGATTGTGCCATGCACTGAGGGAGACTTGTCAAAGAAGAGGCTTGAGCACAAAGCATATTGGGAAGAGGGAAGGATGAAGGCTTCAAGTTTAAGGACTATGTTATGCACTGAAATGAAGAGAAGGCCTTAAGGAAAGCACAATTTGACTCAATAAGGAGTCACTGTTGATTTGGAATGTAATTTTCCTTCTAGGCTAGCGTAGTTTGTCCCAACAATGGTGCTTGGACATTTGGAATACACTTTGCAGTGAGGGAGGCCATAGGAAGGAAGTCACTTTTCCTAGGAGGCTTTTCACCGCACTAGGAGGATAGGAGGGTATTTGCATTGCATGTTTTTCCTCTGCAAGTGGGTGGAATAGGTTTATGTTGTTAGCTAGGAGTTCTCTATGTGCCATGTAAGGAAGAGGTGATCAAAACACAGTGTAGTGAGTCAATATAAACAATAAGGGTTAGGTGGCTACCCTTGGAAGGTTCATAACGTGCAGTAACTTGAGATAATATTGAGGATGAATTAGTGCAAAAATATCGGTGAGTAAGGTTGGATAATTGCAGCTCATAAATAGGTTAAGATCATCACTTGGTTAGTGGGCTAATGGCTTCACAACTTCCACTGGGTAGGAGGACCAGGAAGAGCTAAAAAATGGCTAAGTGTGGGACCAATGGAGTAAAAGAAGGAAATGCAATCGATCATCACTCCAACATGGACCACACACATGAATGCCATAAATAAAAGGCAAGAGGATACACATGACTCATTGATGCAGGAGCATCAAGGCCAACTTTCATTTTTTATTTATGTAATAAAGGGGGGTGTGACATTTAAATTGTTTTATTAATTAATTTGGTATTTTTAAATAAAATAGGAGATAAATTCTAAAAGTAAGGATTTTGTAAATAATTCTCAAATATGAGAGAGTTTGGTCAGTTGAGGATGTAAAGGGATGAGAGATTTTAATTTAGAAATTAGTTTCATTAATTTTGGGTGAGAGAGGATCCTTAGGGATTCAAAAGTGATTTTAGGATTTGGGGATTTTGTTGAGTGATTAAAGGGATATGAACCAGAATTGGTTCAATTCAAATTGTATAAATTTATGAGCCTCAAAGGCAAATGAGGGTAGATAGGATAGAATAGAGAGGAGAAAGTGAAGCTTGGACAACCAAAGCTTGAAAGCCTCTGGGCAATTGTAAGGGCCATCAATCTGAAATATCTGGCCAACAAAAGTTTGTAAGTCATTGGTTTGTTTCAGTTTATATACATTGGTTGATTGATTGTGAAAGTTATATGTATTTCTGGTTAAATGTATATATGATTGAAGTATCGGTTGTTGGAAAGATCGACCAAAGGAAGTAGGTAATTAAAAGAAATTGTAAGATTGATTTGTGCGCCCAAGCTGAAAGGATGGTTATTAATATAACAATTGTTAACTGTGTTGAATAAATCCACGCATAAGCTTATTTGTGTCAAATGAATGGACCACTTTATCCCGATCTGGAGTTTGATGGACAACAATAAAGTACAAAGGAGAGCGCCAGTGAGTATGAAGTCGTGAGCTCCGGAAGAATCCAAGAAGCGTTCAGGTTTAATTTTGAACAGAGATCGTTGAAAACGTTGAAGAATCGATTCAAATTCAATAAATCGATGCTGTGGGACAAAAAGCAGTAACTGGCCTTTCTGATGAAGAAACTGGCATTTTGCATCTTCTGGAATGTACGCAGAGATCCTACAAAGGCATAATCGACCCAACTGGAGCAGTTCGGGCGAGGAGCACTTTACAAAATTGTAACGATGGACTAAGAGGTGTTAACCAGCGATGTGGGAATTGGTGTGTTGGCAGTGTTAAAAGCTGGGCAAGCAAAGAAGAGATGGGCGCAACCTCTTCAGAAACGTGGAAACTTCGGTGAACAGTAAGTTGTTTGATTGGGTCTTTTTCAAACGTGTTCTTGTGTTAATAACCGAATCCAATTGTAGAATTACCACAGAGTCAACACAACATTTAAATGGTAATTGTATGGAAACGTTAAATGAGTGATGCCATCGTAGAAGTGTATGAACCATGGAGACCGATCCGTGGTAATGGAAATACAGTACATTATAATTCGCTGTTCAAAGTATGAAGCGAGGAAATGAATGTATTGATGTGGTTTGGTATGCAAATAAGGGCATATACAGATTTACAATCCTGGTTCGAGTAATTAAGAAGATTTCTGTCAAACATAAACAAAAAGAGGAGCGTTTTTTGGTATAGATATAACGCAATGAAAATCCAGTTGAAGGAATGGAACGCTGTGGGCATATAAACATTGTTTGTTTATATCATATTGAAATATATTGAACACTGTTGGAATGCAGCTACAGGTTGAAAAGAAGTTTAGGAAACCAGTGCCTTCTGGAAAACTGCTCCAAGAGATTGTAATGTATACATAAGCGTAGGGAAGCAAAGAACATTGAATTGTATAATTCGATGGCAAACTGATGCAAAGACACAACGCAGAAAAGCCCTAAGCGCTACCAATACTTTATCATAGTGAATGTGTGTGCAGAGAGCACTGGCTGATTGTAAATGAAGACCCAATTTAGATGAAAGGCTGAAGTCCTGCATTATTCAACTGGATGGAGGTAATTTAAATGGCATGGCTAGATTGTTTGACTTGAATTCTCATCAGATTGAATTCTATTTGAAATAAATTGTGAGCATTGGCATAAGTGCAAATCTCTTTAAATTTGTGAGTTATAAAGTTAAACTATATGTTGGGAAAAAAGATTCTGCAGTAAATGGTAGAATATGAATTTGCCAGGAATGTGAAATTACAAGCTTCCGCACATTTGTTGAAAATTTCCATGTGTTGGAGTGGAAATGGGCAATTATTTGAGGTGCATGCTTTATATGCATAAGTGGAGAAAGATTCCGGGGTTGCAGGTTTAGGCCTGCATCATTCATGAATAGAAATCACACCTTTAAATAATAGGAAATCGACCCCTGTTTCTAAGTGCAATAGTTGAAACGATACTGACGCAGGAATCAATTGTTTCAAGAAATCTCAACAATCGGCCCCACGTTTACTTTACCCTTTATATTCCATCCTTCTGCTGCGCTACTCTGATTTCCTCTTAAACAAGCCCGACAACAGATATTTCACTTTTTAATAGAACCGCTTGAAACTACTGTATCGTAGATCGTAACACATTGATCCGACGGTCCACATTGTATCGCATAATCACAAGTCGCAATGGGCAAGCACTTAGGGCTCAGTACATACATATGAAACGTTGTAATGTGATTTAATCAATGATTGCATCGCCCATCACATATCGCAGTTTTTTAATGCTCAAGGCCCATTCCCTTCGAATGAAATATTACGATGCGATGGATCGGTGATCACACATTATAGGGTCTTAAGGCTTGAGGTCTATTCAAATGTCAATGGAATGTTGCGATGCGATAAAGCGATGATTGCACATCACATTTTGTTAAGGCCTAAGGTCTGCCCCCTTGCAAACAAATATTGCGATGCGATATGGGATGATCAAATAGTCGGTGGGATTTTGCACCATTGGTTGGAACTTGGATCAATGGTTGGGACTTAAGCGGGCATCAAAAATGGTAATAACACTAAAGACTGCGATTCCTGTTAAACTCTGAGTTTTATATCACAAATCATAAAAACAGAGAAATATTCGACTTTGTCCCGAATACGAGTAATCAAAAGTGAAATGAGAGTTTCCACAACATCATTATATAAACATACACACAACATCAATTATTCATTATAAAAAAAATGGTTACAGAGTCTCGGCCTTTGGCTCTATTACAACGATTAAAATACCTCTATTTCAATATGGAAATCCACGCTCTATTACTTGACTCTCGCTTCGCTTAATCCTCTCTCATCTCTGCCAATCCTTCTACATTACATTTTTCTCCTTTTTATCAATCGAATCCCACTCTAACTACTCAATCCCTATTTTAAACAATCTAATAGTCAAATCTCTATTTTCCAGCTCTATCACACACCTATGCTAACAACTTATCTTTGGATCTAAAATAAGACAATTTCTACTTATTACAATAATGAAATACAACTCATTTCTTGAGAGATCCAACCCTCTTGGTAAAAACTGACTTTTGACCACTCAGGTTAGTGAAATTCAACTTGTTTAGCTACAACATGTGAACATACTTTCACATCACTGGCTAAGTCCAGATGCTCCTACATCAGACTCTCGGGGAAAAAAGAAATCATCTCTCAAACTTTTAGGGCTTACTCCATACTTCTACAACTTGACTGTTGTTAACCAGCTAGCATCCTCCACTGGCTGTCCTTTCCATTTGACTAGATATTGAAATTAAGTCTGTCCTTTGGTTCTTCTAGATACTCTTTTCTCCAAAACAACTTCCACTTCTTTCTTAATGGTCTTTGGCATTTGTTCTTCCCAGTTCAAGGTTTGAACTTCATCTTCTATAGTTTCCTCCTGTAGCTCTATCTCTGTCCCTTTGCATGGATACAAATATGCAATATTGAAAATAGGTGATATTCCAATCCCTTTTGGAAATTCAATTTCATATGCATTAGCTGAAAACTTTCTTACAATTCTACATGGTCCTATCTTTTTCATTTTCAGTTTATTGTAAGTCTTAGTAGGAAATCTTTCTTTTCTCAAATATACCATCACTAAATCTCCCACTTGGAATTCTTTCTCTCTTCTTTTCATATCCACTCTCTGTTTGTATTTACCACTACTTTCCTGCAATCTGCCTTTGACATCTTCTTGTATTCTTTGCATCTGTTTTGCAAACTTTTCAGCTTTTCCACTTATTTTCTCCTATTTTCCCAAATTTCTGAGCTCATACACACCTCTTGGATTCATCCCAAAAACAATCTGAAATGGACTCATTCCAGTACTTTGGTTTGGAGTGTCATTATAAGCAAATTCAGCTTGAGTTAGTGCTAAATGCCACTGCTTAGGATTTTGATACACTAAACTTCTCAATATGTTTCCTAAGATCCTATTTACTACTTCGGTCTGTCCATCTGTTTGAGGGTGGTATGTTGAACAGAAACTGAAGTTAGTTCCTAGTTTCTTCCAAAGAGTTATCCTTTGTATCTCTATCAAACACAATACTTATAGGCAATCCATGTAATCTTACAATTTCTGAAAAAAATAGATTAGCTATATGTGTTGCATCACTAGTCTTCTTACAAGCAATGAAATGTGCCATCTTGGAAAATCTATCTACCACAACATAAATGGAATCATTCCCTCTTTGAGTTTTTGGTAATCCCAAAACAAAATCCATGCTAACTGCATCCCACGGTCGGTCTGGTATTGGCAATGGCTGATACAATCCTGTGTTTTGACTTCTCCCCTTAGCATGCTGACATATCCTGCACTTCTCAACAAATCTCTTAACATCAGTTTGCATTTTTGGCCAATAATAAAAAGCATTCACCTAAGCAAAGGTTTTATCTTGTCCAAAGTGACCAGATAATCCTCCACTATGTTTTTCCTTTATTATGTTTTCCCTCATAGAACATTTGGGAATACACAACTTGTTGCCTTTAAACAATAAGCCTCCTTGGATGAGATAATCTAACCATTGACTTCTGTTATGAACTATTGGATTTTGAACTGCTGTATAGATATCTTTGAAATCTGCATCATCTTTGTACATTTCAATCATTTCTTCAAATCCTACAACACCAACTTTGAATTCTTTCACAATAAAACTTACCCTGCTCAACACATCAACGACTTTATTCAACTTACCACTTGTGTGCTTTATCACAAAAGTAAAGCTCTGCAAAAATTCTACCCACTTGGCATGTTTCTAGTTCAATTTCGGCTGGTTATTTATGAACTGTAATGCATGATTGTTTGAATACAATATGAATTCCTTTGGCATAAAATAATGTCTCCATTTTTTCAAGGCTTGTACAATAGCGTAAAACTCTTTATCGTAAGAAGAATACTTCTTCTTTGCTTCATTCAATTTCTCACTGAAGTACGCTCTCGGTCTTTGTTCCTGACTTAGAACTACGCCAATTGAAACTCCACTAGCATCTGTTTCAGCTTGAAATACTTTTTCAAAATCAGGCAAAGCAAAAATCGGTTCCTTTGTGATTTTCCTCTTTAGCAATTTAAAATTCCTGTCTGCTGCTTTTGTCCACATGAACGGCTGATTGGTCTCCTTAATTGTTTCAAGAATTGGTGCACAAATCTGTCTAAAACCTCTAGTAAACTTCCTGTAAAAACTTGCAAGACCATGGAAGCTTCTTACCTCAAATATATTTATGGGAATAGGCCAGTTCCAAATTGCTTGAACTTTCTCTGGATCCATTTTCAATCCTTCTTTAGAAACTACAAATCCCAAGTCAATTAATATCGTAAGCCATTGATATATCTAGCTACCTTCTCCATGTTATATCATAAGCCATTGACATATTTGGCTACCTTCTCCATGTCATCTTCTGCATGTCCTGCTCTAATACTCAATCTATAAAACTCTTCTGTGTATTCTTTAACAGACATTCCTTTTTGCCTTAAATTCTGAAATTGTTTAAAAATATTTAACTGATAATCTTTAGGCATAAATTTGGCTTTCATCTTACTCACCATTTTGTCCCATTGCTTGATCTTGGACCTTCCTTTCCTCGTTCTATATGTCTGTAGCTCGTCCCACCAAATAGCTGTGTGAATCTTTAATATGGTAACTGCAAATTTCACCTTCTTCTTGTCGTCAAATTCCTCTTCATAGTCAAAATATTTGTCTAATGACCTGATCCAATCCATTAGCTCTTCTGCATTGAGACTCCCTTCATACGTAGGAATTTCCACCTTTGGTTTTCCTCCTACTTTTGCCAACATCTTAATAACTCTGGTAGTTTCATTTTCCTCCTCTTCTTCTTCCTCAGAAGATTCTTCTTTAGCACTGTCATCCCCTTCATCAGGTGTTCTTCTCTGAGCAGTCTCAATTGTTTCCATCCTTGTACGCAGACTTCGGATCTCCTCCAGTAGAACTGCATTTGCTTCCGGTCTTCCTCGACCAATGCCAGCTCCTCTCCTTGGCGGCATGTTTACTGTAATCAACCTTAATCTCTCTGTGCTCTGATACCACAAATGACGCAAGAATCAATTGTTTCAAGAAATCTCAACAATTGGCCCCGTGTTTTCTTTACCCTTTATATTCCAGCCTTCCGCTGCACTACTCTGATTTCCTCTTAAACAAGCCCGACAATAGATATTTCACTTTTTAATAGAATCGCTTGAAACTACTGTAATGTAGATCGTAACACATTAATATGATGATCCACATTGTATTGCATAATCACAAGTCGCAATGGGCAAGCGCTTAGGGCTCGGTACATACATATGAAACGTTGCGATGCGATTTAATCAATGATCGCATCGCCCATCACATATCACAGTTTCCCAATGCTCAAGGCCCGTTCCCTTTCCAATGAAATATTGTGATGCGATGGATCAACAATCACACATCGCAGGGTCTTAAGGCTTGAGGTCTATTCAATTGTTGATGGAATGTTGCAATGCGATAAAGCGGCGATCACACATCGCATTTCGTTAAGGCCTAAGGTCCGCCCCCTTGCAAACAAATATTGTGATGCGATATGGGATGATCCAACGATCGGCGGGATTTCGCACCGTTGGTTGGAACTTGGATCAATGGCTGGGACTTCAGCGGGCATCAATAATGGTAATAACACTAATGACTGCGATTCCCTTTAAAATCTAATTTTTATATCACAAATCATAAAAACAGAGAAATATTCGACTCTATCCCTAATACGAGTAATCAGAAGTGAAATGAGAGTTTCCATAACATCATTATATAAACATACACACAACATCAATTATTCATTATTAAACAAATGGTTACAGAGTCTCGACCTTTGGCTCTATTACAATGATTAAAAGAGCTCTGTTTCAATATGGAAATCCACACTCTATTGCTTGAATCTCGCTTCTCTTAATCCTCTCTCATATCTGCCAATCCTTCTACATTACATTTTTCTCCTTTTTATCAATCGAATCCCACTCTAACTACTCAATCCCTATTTTAAACAATCTAACAGTCAAATCTCTATTTTCCAGCTCTATCACACACCTATGCTAACAACTTAGTTGTTAATACGTATATAAGGTATAGTTAGTGATTGAAAGCTAATCTAATCCAACTAATCCTACTGGGGACCTTCTACTATTTACGTATTACCTAGTTTCTATTTCTCTGATGAGATAACCCCCTTTTTAGAGAATATTGCTTATTAAGGTAGGCGGCCCTAGCTTTCATTAGATTCCTTTTCTAGGGAGCATATTCTGATTCGATCATTTACGTATTAATGAGTCGAGTCCTATCTATCTATTATGCACTTGACTTGTATATAAATAGGTTTAGCTCGGTTGGGAGAGAACATTTCTCTTAAGAGGCTTGCTTCTCTCTCGAATTGACTTGGATTCAAGGGGGCGGGCTTATGGGATTATCTAAGGCACCTGGTTAATGCTCCTCCCCTTTCAGGATTGAGTGCTCCTCCCCGTTAATGGGTTAATGCTTCTACCTACCGCTTGCTACCTACCCACAACTGGTTAATGCACTGATTATCTATGTCAATGCTTCTGCCCGGTGTCCCGGTTAATGCTACTTCTACGGAAATTGGTGAATGCCGGCTGGCGTTGCTTGGTATCCGATCTCGCATAGTATCAAGTCCTAGCCTATCCAGTTAGTTAGAGTCGAGGGAAAGCTTAGGCGAATAGAGCCTGTCCAGTTAGTTAGAGTCGAGGGAAAGCCTAGGCGAATAGAGCCTGTCCCAAGTGCTTGTCTCAACCACCGGTATCCATCCATCCCTGTCTCTGTTTCTCTGCCCGAGTCTCATTCGGTTCACCCATGAACTATAGACACATTCACTGAGTGCGAATAGCAAATACAATCAGGACCAAGCTAATCCCCTCCCTCCAGGGACAGACTTAGCAAAGCAGCAGTCAAAGCCAATAATTGCATAAATCAAAGTAAGTGCTCATTACATTTATAGGGGCTTAACGGCCAGTTACTGCACCGCCCACCCTATGTGAGTGAGAGCCACCGAACTGCTTGCTTAATAAAATGCAATATGCTCCATAGTTTCTAGCTGAACCGACTGCATTCACTAACTAGAGCTTCTTTCTTGCACTTAAAAGAGTTCTATCACTGAGTGGCTATGAGACTGTTTCCCCCCCTATGGGCTATGAGTGGCACTGACACCTGGCAATTATAAACTAGGCCTTCAGGCTCTGGTGTATATGGGCATTATTAGTCCGTCCGTGGGACCATCCCTCTATTGGATGAGCACAGTAGTCTGTGGGAACCCCTCTCATGAGTAGTAACAACCTTACTCCGTGTGGGCCCTCAATCAATATTTCTCCGGGCAAGCCTAACCCACCTCTCTTCCTTCCCTACCTGTATAGTGAAGGCTCAACCAAGCTGCCCTCTTTGAATGTATTTCTTTCTTTCTGTGTGGCTTATCTATCTATCTTTCTTTCTCTTTAAGGTGTGTGAAACAACCTAAAGCAGGTGCATCCGTATGCCCACACGGATTATTACCTCGCTCTTGGTCTGTATTGCTAAATATGCTCTATGGCATACTCTCGGCTATGACTTATGTATGGCAGGCAACCTGGCTCTGATTGTATGGCTATTACTAGCTATCATCGGCTGTACCTTATGGAAATGATTGACAATGCTCTATGGTAGCTATGAATGCTTGGTTGGCTATGACTGGAATGATTGGCAATGTCTGAAGGGCGTGTGATCCGATCCTAAGCGAGTGCATATATATAATGACAAGATGTAGTAACTAACTCTTGTCATGAGGCCATTGCTAACATAGACTGTCCAATGCACATAACAGTCAAAAAAAGCAAATAGCCGCCATGTTCCCATACACGAAGTAAGTACCCTCCATATTGAGTCACCTTACCCGCCGAGAGAGATCCCAATTCCATGTATTCGGTTAAGTAAGCCCTGCCAACTATGTCCCACCCATGAAAGAAAGTACTGATCCGAGTGGATCGCTATCCTTATCTTTGTCTCTACTCTAGTTGACTTTGCCTTAGGTGCTTCTTCGACTGGTGGATCTGGATCTTAAACAACGGGCTATGGCCCTGGAATGGATTCTGGGTCTACTCAATTGACTGGTTATGAAATGGATTAAGCTAGGTCATAAACTGCTTGGCTTGCGTGGATGCTGCTTCCATCGCTTCAACGGTATCCGGAACTAAGCTATCTGTATTTCGCTCTTGGGACCATAGGAACACCGATCTCTAGGGACTACTGGGTGGCCGGGTAACCGGGGGTGAAGGATGGATAACAATCCAACTAGTTGAATTAGCTATAGCCGGAGTTCATAAAGAATGTTAGGCCAGCCACCACCTGAACTCCATCCAGTGTAGGGTGGGAGGAAGATAAAGGTAGTGTTGATTCCCTGGGTAGGATGGCCGATGGAGAACTACATGCTATAGTTGGGAAGGCTCCTCGTTCAAGAGAGTGTTCAGTTCAGGCAGCAGAGACTCCTCACTTTCCGACCTTCAGCCAGCCAATCTTCACTTCAAAATCCAACCGGGGGCTCTCCGAACAATCCAATGTTAGCAGGAGAGCTAGCAGAGAGAAAGCATGGGCCAAACTAATCAATGAGGGAGGGAGCTGGGGGTGAAGCCTCTACCTCTTCCGGATACAAACTAGAATTCTCGTGTAGGAATGAATCCAGTCCAGCTAGAGAATCTAGTCAAGCCAGCTCAAAATAGAATCTAGTCAATGGCCAGCTAATGGAGGAGGGACCTAACTAATTGTATTAGCTATCCCGCCACCCCGCACCACCGGTTGAACTATCCCGAGTGACGAGTGAGGAGTAATGGACAGCCTGAACTTCCATCTGTATTATTGTTTGGCTGGATGGATGGAGGAAGATCACTATTGGATGAATGGATGGCGACAGGACAGAAACAAAGGATGGCAACTAAACTAGATTGATGCTCTGGCAACTAACACTACCGCTATTGATGCTCGAATAGATGGGCAACCGAGGGCCCCCCAGGATGGAAACCCCAGGATGGATAATTGGATAGTTTATACTACCTACTCATATTCTAGCATTACTCCTCAGCGCCCCACTAACTAACTTTCGAGTCGGTGAACTACCCACCCTATAGCTCACCCGTTGCCGCCTCTAATGGCAGTCTAATTGTTATTGATGGCGGAGCATCATAGGGCTTTGGTTTGAGCGTGCTGGTAGTTGCAGTCTAATAAAAGCTTGGACTGATACTATCACTGGGTCGCTAGCTCGTTAGGGAGAAAACAAAGCAGGGAGCAGGGAGGAAGGTGCCCGGATAGAAGTGAACAAATTGATTGGCCGGAAGGAAGGTTCTGTCCAGTCGCAAGGAAGGAAGTCAGGTTCTATTATCTATCCTTCACCCCCGGTTCCCAGACCAACTGTATTGGCTGGACCAATCACTCTTGCTAAAAGGAGTGGGAAAAGGATCTCTATTCATTGCTTTAACTAGATTCTATAGATAGCGCTGGTAGCATTTGGCCAAAAAAAGGTGATTAGGTTAGTCCGATACTTTGCAGATGTACTTCGTATTGAGTATGAGTAGCTAGTCGATGCATTTAGTAAGCATTATTTATTAGCAATCCTAGGCCAATTCGAGAGGGATTTTGACCTCATCCTGTATTTTTTCATTTGTTCCCATCCAGCCTCAGCCCCGAGAATAGGTAGTGAGTAGTCATCCTATATGGTTACCAAGTTATCGAGTACGTTCTATCCTTTAACCCATCCCGTTTTTCTTCCTGACCCACCCCGCGCAATATAAACTAGGGTCAAAGCCAATATTCCAGAGCTCCCGGATATTAGGGTTTTTATGCCCCACCACTCCCCGGGTATGAGTACTTTTATGCCCTACCCGTGCTTATTGATTGATAGAAAATCTCGGCTTGCTCTTTAGGATCGGTTTCGAAAGGGTTGGATGTACACTCGTCATTTACTCTAATCATCTCATCCGTCTTCCGGAGCCGACTTTCATTAATTAACTAGCTTCTGAGGTCAGAACAAGATCGTTAGCGGATCTATATGTCTCTGGTTGGATTCCAATGGGTGCATACCGGTCAATCGAGAGTCAATCCAGGCTCTGAGGTTATGCCATCTAGCATGTCGGATGGTTGAGCAAGAACGATTTGTAAATCATAGGTCCCCACACCTTAGTGAAGAAATATCTATTCCTCAGACTGAAAAGAAGAGGTCTTCATCCCGGACGGGAGTGGAACCGGGGTCATCATCAGTGGAATCAAGGACAGATGCTTCTTGGATGGATGCTTAAGGGATGGAAAGAAAACTCAGCGGTACCGGGGCATGTCCATCTTTATCGGACGAGTCATCTCGATCACATGAATGACAACTAATCATGCCGAAGTGCACTTGACTGATACTCACTGCTAGAGGGTGGGACGGGTACGGAAGGAGACACTGTATTCCTAGCGGATCCTCACTCCCTTTCCTCTGATCCCTATGTCCATCTGCTAATGTAAAGGGAAGAAACAACCTATTACCCTACCCTCCACTCATGAAAAGAGAATATAAGTATACACATAACCTAAACTCCATAAATGAGAATGAGAAAAGTGAATGAGAAAGGTCTAAGTGGAGATTTTCTCTACACCGATACTGTTGGATCTTGAACTGGTTAGGATGCTGTTTGAGATATGAATCTATGTTGTATATGATGTATATGATGGCATGTATCTTAATGATGTATTTCATAATGTAATGATGCTTCAATGATGCTACAATGATGTTCTTCAATGTGATGTGTCCTCAACTTATTAAGGTCAGTATTAGAGAAAGAATCTGAGTTCGGTTCCCCAAAGATGCGAGTTCCCTAGGTCGAGGTTCAAGTAACTAGGTGGATATGAAGAGTGAAAGGTTGGTGATCTCTTGTTTTAAGGGTTTTGGTTCCCTCCGAGGCCTATAAAGTAGTAATTCCCCTGATTCCTATCCTATTGTTCTTGAGAGAGTATGAGAGAGTCTGAGTGAAGTCTAAGTCTAATATCATTGTTTTTCAAGAAGAGTCTCGTTTTATGAAACAATGAAAATATTAATCCTTAGTTAGTATAAGAGAGTATTAGTTAAGTTTCAGTCTAGGATCAGATATAATAAGAGAAGTCCTAATGCTTCTATTCCTAATCTAGTTCTATCTTCCTTATAGAGTTCTATCTTTATTCTATAGTGTTGTTAACCCTTGCATAAGTACTGTATACTGAGTAATAGATTCCATAGTATTCTCTGGTTTAGGGTGTTTGAAGTATCCGTTTATCCTGTCACCGTTTCTCCTGATATAAGGGAATCAATATTCACCTTATACTTAAGAGCTTACGAAGAGGGGTTTGGTTCTTCTTCACCAGTCAATCCTAATTGGTATTTATATAGAGTTACTGATTACTTGTATAGTCTGAGTAAACTAGAAGTGATATTCCTTATCCTCTGATGAGCTGTCTTAGGTCCTCTTATGAGCTTTCTTAGGGGGTCAGGGGTTCTCCCCTGGTTCTAAAGAGAAGAGGGAGCCTACTTATTATGGTACCTGGTTGGGAAGCCTGGATGAAAAGAGGGAGCCTCAACTAAAAAGGGTCGTTGTCCTGTCCTGAAAGTGGAGTTATCCCGAAATATAGGTCAGGGTAGGGTTTGTTGGTTAAACCCCTTATATAAGTGATTTTTTTCCCATGCCACGAGATCAGGTACATATGAGCTCTGTCACTCGGTATAAATGTGGGGGTTTTGGCTCATGTAGTTTTGAGGGGTTTTTGATTCTGTTTCAAGTCTATTAGATCTATATGGTTCTCTCCATTCTTGTCCTAATCTCTCTTTCCAAGCTTCCCCATCTCACTATATATGTCCCTATCAGCTTATCGAAATCCTTTACCGTACTAGGTAAAGTCTTTCTGCTCTCTCAATTACACTGTTAACTCTTTGGCAATGGTTGTTATTCTAATGCTCTGGTTCCTCTCTAGGATATAGGCTTCCCGGTCCAGGTGCCGAGCTTCCTTCCCTCCCTCTGGGGGTGTGGGGGTGCAAAGCTGCTCATCATGTTTAGCTTAGTGGTTAGTTAGGCTATTGTGAGAAGCTGCTTTGTATTTCATAAACCAAGGTGCGAAGCCGCTTGTCCCTCCGGGGGCAAGGTGTAGTTCATGTCAAGTCTAAGCAACAAGGGACGGAGTCACTCACTATTCATATGGTGAGGGTTTCTTCATGGGTCAAGTAAAGGCAAGTCAAGTCATATTAAGAGATATGATGGGTTGGCTTGTTGGGTTGAAGTGATTCCATGAAGTGTTTTGTTGGGTTGAAGTGATATGAAGTGTACGCATGGTTATTTCCCCATACCTGATCCCCGTCGGTTGGTCAGTTGCCGTATACCTCTTCCTACTAGATTGAACTAGATAGTATGCCATGTTGCCGGTGTAGCTGAGTCAATCGAGTCCATCGCATTGAATTTATGTGTTTCCCACCAATCTCTAAGAATGGGTGAGTTCACATTATATACGCAACACCCTTGAGAAATTCTGTATGTGATGTGTAGTGATTTTCATATCCTGTTCTGTATAGTGAATGGTATAAATGATCTATGCTCAGCTTATTTCAATTCTGTATATGACGATAACCATGCTTTGTCCAAGAGAATGATTTCATGATTTCATGATGCTATGTCCTAATGTTCCTTCTGTTCCTAATGATGCTGACTAATTCACCTTATGTTCCTCATGTTGTTGTTCCCAATTCAACCTTCTGAACCTAGATAGAATCCCATGATGCATTTGAAATAGAAACCATGATGTAATTCAAGCTAATGAACCTGATGTGTTGTTCCTCGCTAATTCATGGAGATAACCTTGCTAATGTTCCTCCTAATGTTGCTTGGTAATTGATATTTCAGAAACCATGGGCTTATAAAGGGGTTCTATGGGGTTATGGGTCGGTGGGTGGGGCTGTGGATAATAAATAATCAATCTATGGAGAAAAGGCTTCTCCCCCTCAGGACAATAAGGTGGTGAATCGAGTTCCCCCCTCAGGACAATAAGGTGGTGAATCTGTCAAGTTTTTCTTTTCCGCCTTCGGTTTTTAGTCTCTTAGGGAAAGGTCTTAATTTTGCCTTAGCACCCAGAAAAATCCCGATTGAAGACATCATTTGCGATGTAGAATTTGGCATTAAGAACCTTCCTGATAAGATTAAAGACACGATTAGGCAGGATTGTGCCGTTACCCTGAGGAAGGCTAAGCCTCCCCGTAGCAATATCAGCAAGGTTGAGTTTGAGGCTCTGAAGAGCTTGAACGAAAATCGTGACGTCGTGGTCTTAAAAGCTGATAAAGGTGGGGCTGCCGTTATCCTGGATAGAAAGGATTACAGAGATAAGATGCTTGACCATCTTTGTAATAGTGGGAGTTATAAGAAGCTTTCGAAAAATCCCCTCAAGAAGGTTTCCAGAGCGGTCGCTCTTGCGATCAAGTCGTGCAATTCCACGATTCCTCTAGCCCATAAACTTATTGAGGGAAACCCCATCACTCCTAGGATATATGGTCTTCCAAAAATCCATAAGGATGGGGTCCCCCTGAGACCCATTGTCAATACCATCGGTGGTCCAACTTACCTCCTGGCCAAGTTCCTCGCTGCAAAGTTGAGACCCTTGGTTGGGAAGACTGAGTCCTTTGTAAAAGACTCAGCTTCTTTTATTGAGGATCTTAAGAGGATTAAACTTGAGCCCGAGGACATTCTGGTGAGTTTCGACGTGGTCTCTCTTTATACTTGTATTCCTATCAATGAGGCCATGAAGGTTATTAATAAGCTAACTGACCCTGATACGGCTAAGTTAGTTGAGCTTTGCCTTACCTCTACCTTTTTCAGCTTCGAGGGAGAATTCTATGAGCAGACTTGCGGAGTTGCCATGGGCTCCCCCTTGTCCCCTGTCGTCGCTAATCTCTTCATGGAGGAGTTTGAGTCTAAGGCTTTGGCCTCCTCTCGTCTCTTACCGAAGCTTTGGAAAAGATTCGTTGATGACACAGGTGTTGTCTGGTCTCATGGTCCTGACGAGCTGGATCGTTTCTTTAGTCACCTCAATAACCAATCCGCAGCCATTAAATTCACGATGGAAAAAGAAGATAATGGTTGTCTTCCGTTCTTGGATGTTCTCATCTCTAAGAAGGTGGATGGTTCCTTTTCTCATCAGGTGTTTAGAAAGAAGACGCATACTGAGCAATACTTGCATGCTTCTTCGCATCATTTCCCCGCTCAGAAGTTAGGGGTTCTTAGCACGCTTGCCACCCGTGCTGTTAGAATTTCGGATGAGGAGAGCCTGGAAACGGAAAAGGCTCATCTCCTAGATGTCTTTGAGAAGAATGGTTACAATAGGCACCTCGGTCAAAGAGCCTTCCTCAGGGCCAAGAAGGAGCCTTCAATCCGAAGGGTTCCTAAAGATCATATCATGGGTGTGAACCTTCCTTACATCCAGGGGACCACGGACAGGATTGCGAGGATTCTGAGGAAGTACGATGTGCCCGCAACTTTTAGACCTCTCAATACTATCCGTGGCTCCCTCAGGTCGGTGAAAGACCCGATTGACCCTAAGGACATGAAGGGCGTCTATGTCATTCCCTGTTCCTGTGGGACCCCTTATATTGGTGAGACTGGTCGCTCTATCAATCAACGGATTAGCGAGCATTCGGCTGACTTAAGACATGGTAGGACCAAGTCCTCAGCCCTGGCTGAGCATGCGGGGAAGACTATGCATCATGTATGTATAGAGGAGGCTCAAGTCATTGCCAAAGTTGCGCAGTTTCACCATCGTAAGTTTAGAGAGGCCCTGGAGATTGAGAAAAGGCCGAACAATCTTAATAGGGATGATGGCTGGAAGATTAGCAGCTGCTGGGTCCCAGCCTTGTCTTCCTAGCCTCCTCTTTCCCCCTTTGTTAGGTCTTAGGGTTTCTGTCTTCCCCTCCTTAAGTTTCGTTTTTGGCGGATTAGTCCTAGTATTATGGAGTGTTTGATTCATTATTAAGTTATCCCGTTTATGATACTATTGGGTATATTATTATTAGATGAGATTTTTTGTTTCCATAATTTCAATTAGTTATGCTTATATTTAATTCTACTATACCTTTAACTAATGTCTAAAAAACCCCTTTTAAACCTTATAAGTAATAATATATTGACCTAATGTCATAATTTTATTGGAATAACAGATTATTGAATAAATATTGATTATTTAATATAAATTATTAATTTAATTATGAGAAGAGATCTAGTTTACCAAATTAAGAAAGTATTATGAATAAATATATGATATAACAATAATATTAGTTATACTACTAGAATAATAATGATTTAACATGAACACTATTTGTTTGTTTTTAATAATAGTGGAATTATAAATTATTAAGTAAATATAGATTTTTTAATAATCATATATTATTGTATATAACCTATTATTTTAATTTCGAATGACCATTATAATTAAATAATAAATAATATTGATATATTTTTTAAAGAACAAATAGAGAAGGTCTAACTTACCATTGGACCATTAAGTAATTATATAAACATACAATTACCTAAGAGTAATAGTAATTTAATACCATTTAAATAATATTAGAATAATAATAATTAATAATGATATATTTAAAATAATATATTATATTTTTATTATTTAAAATAATAATTTAGTATTATTAATTTAACCCTAAATTATTATTTAAAATAATAAATTATTATTTTAAATAATAAATAATAATGATATATTTTAAAGAACAAATAGAGAAAGTCTAACTTACCTTGGACCATTAAATAATTATATAAACTCGAAATTACCTAAGGTAACTAAATTCTAAGAGTAATAGTAATTTAATACCATTTAAATAGTATTTATAGATTATTTGGTAAATATGAACTATTATACGAGATATAATGACCATAATAAATATGGATATTATATTATTATCAAAGGAATTTTAATTTTAGGTATTCATATACATTTATTTACCTGTTTTTGCTATTTATAGGAATGTTAATAATTAAATTAGTGTTGACTAAGATCATTAGGTCAAAATTAGCCGTTAGCAATATAGCCGTTGGAATCTCTGCACACTCTATTTAATCAGCTAAGCCGGATTGGTTCTTCAACTTGTCCTGACGATGAACCACACTGGCTGGTTCGAAACGCGTCGACAAAAGATTGGTTATGTGATTTTGCCGAAGACTATCTAAACAATGTTATGGATCACAGAAGTCTAAATTCCTTGAGGAGCATTTCACTGTTCAAGGGAAACTAAGACCACTTGTGAATTTGATCGGAGCCGTCGACTACATGCAAGAGCTACTGGCCACTCCAAACTTCCCGCCGGGCATGAATGTAGGCACGCTGGGGAATCCCACTATAGGATGGAAGGGGATACCTAATCAGATCTTTTCATCAACTATTGCATATACTACCTGCCTTGTTTGGTTTGTTTAGAGCCGGATACTTTCACAGTATCCCACCACTTTGGGCTGTTGCTCATTCTGTCATACCATCATACAAATAGCGGGTATGCCGCCCTAGTAGTTCCGAGCCCCCTTCATGCCGAAGTGGGCAGTATTACAGATCGGTGTGTGGGCCGTTGCGAATATCGAAGAGCTGGTCCAACTTCTATCGAACAACGAATCGACTCAACTGCTTCAGTGGCTTCAGGAAGGGGACGACGCAGATCCGTAGAAACAAGGGTCTCCTTTCATCATGAAAGAATATAGAAGATGGCGGAACCAGTTGAGGAGGAAATGGAGGGAAAGCAGAACCACCCGCAAGCGGTCTCAAAGGTTCCAGGGTAAGCCGGGGGCTCAGGGCTGAAAAATAAGTAGGGAGGATCATAGGGGAAAACCTTCATAATTGCTTGGTTGGTGTCTCCATCGATCAGTGTCTGCCTCACTCACTCTAGCTAGACATTCACTCACTCCCTAAACTGGACTTCCGTTGCTGGTTTCACATGAGTAATGCTGTAGCAGTGGTTGCCGGAGCCGGCCGTTCAAAACGAATGAAGAATTAGAAACAATGTATGAAACGTGAGGGTCTTTAGATCCGTTATCCACACCAAAAACTAACAAACCTTAAATGCGCTTAGGGTGGTCATTTTTGTGCATATATATCTACGATCATACGATCATGCCCGCGCAAAAGGTAACTTCACACCATAATATCCTACCCGTCCGAAGAAATGGCATCAATAATATCCTGCCCGCCTACTTACCCTGACAAGGAAACCCTCCAGGGAAGGAAAGAAGGAACCACAAACCCATACCCTCCAGTCCCTCAAAACAAAGGATCACCTTCCAGAGAAAGAAAAGACTGTGAGATCAGAAGTTTTTATAGTCTGGCATGGGGATACTTCGACATTCCCCAAAAACACAGCAACAGATAGACTCTATAATAGAATCCATATGGCACCTCCGTAGCTGGGAGACCCCACACAGAGAGACACCTACCCAGCCAGAGAGAGGGGAAACCCACACGGATAGAACCTCCCCGAATAGAGACATACCCAGAGCGAGGGAGGGGGAAGCACCTACCAAAGAGAGCAGAGACACCTCCCATAGCGCACACATACCTACACTGATAGACTTGGTTCTATTAACCGCTACGCCCACTCCTACCCTTACCTGGTCATATTTTCCCACGTTACCTGCTTAGATTAACCGCTACGCCCACTCCTAACCCATACCCCCAGACCGGACCTAACTGCACTACAGGGCAGAGAAGAGATCTAACCACCCAGTAAGCCCTATGTCACTTGCCTTAGTGCCTTCAATCAAGAGAAAAAGAGAAACTAGTACCCTTTCTTTCTCCCTGAGCTCCAGCGAAGAAACCTCCATTCTTGTACCGATCTAAACTCTCTCCAATCTGGAGAGACTTAGAAATCTATCAATATTATACTGACTTTATTAACAGTGTTACGACCTGACTCTCTCTCTCTTGATTTCAGAATGAATAGTCTCAACCTTCCCCCGCTGACGCTAAGCTTAGATCTCTCTAGTGTTTGTTCTGACTGGTTTATTTCCAGCTGGACTTATGCAGGTTGAACCAATAGAACCAATCTAAGTGAGTAAGAGCATTTATTTCCACTTGTGTACCCTGAGCTGGATTCAGAAGCCGGTTGTTTTGTTGGTCTCCCCCATTCCTTTGATCCCATCAACTCCCCTTTTCGTTTGACTTTCTCCCTGCCTTAAGAACTCCAGCCAGGTTGTGTCCATCCATTCTAAGGTCCACCACGAGAAGAAGAAAGATTTCCATCCCTGGTCAAGCCGGTTTGGTCTAGACTTTCTGGTACTAACTAGCCTGAAACGATTCCATATCTGGTTTGTCTCCCATTCCTAGGCTTGATTTCAACCTCTCTTTCAATCTCTATCTTGACCGAGCCTTTAGTTGGACTTGGCCTACCTCGACTTCCCTAGCTCTGGCAAGTTCCATCCTCTCCTCTCCTTTCTTAGTCTCTGTCAGTAAGCCCACTTCTGACTTGCCTTAGTATTAAGCAGTAGAAGAAAGAACGACTATGAAAGTCAGTCCTATTAGCTTTCCGAGTCGATCTACAAACTAGCCTTAGTGCAAGCAGTGAGTCTTAGCCCTACTTTTCTGCAAGTGTCAGTTCCAATTAGCTTGATTTCACCTTGCCTTTGATCTCTTTCACTCACCTATTGGTTTCAATCTTTGGATCTAAAATAAGACAATTTATACTTATTACAATAATGAAATACAACTCATTTCTTGAGAGATCCAACCCTCTCGATAAAAATTGACTTTTGACCACTTAGGTCAATGAAATTCAACTTGTTTAGCCACAACATGTGAACATACTTTCACATTGCTAGCTAAGTCCAGATGCTCCTGCATCAGATATATTACGACAATTAGAACACAAATTGTGACAAAAGAGTCGCCTGTAACCAAAAGGTGCGCTAAGCCATAGGAATGTGTCTATCATGTATTCTTGTAATATACGGGACCATGTAATGTAGGAAAGTGTGCCAAAACTAACTCTAGATTTGTGCAAAGGTGTGACACATATAGGGGTGAACAAACTTAAAGGTGACACTTGTGACCTTAAGAAAACATACAAACGACACTTGCAAAATGTGACCGACCTTGAAAGCGACACATGCCAGAGCAAATATAACATGAAAATGCCACTTATTAAAGTGAAAGCAAGCCAAAAAAACAACCACAAATGTAAAAGCGACACTTGTGAAAGTGAAAGTGTGCTAAAGACGAGAGTTTGAAAAACTCACCAAAATAGAAGTACAAACACAACCAAAGTGTGGGAGGTGTTTGGTCAATTTAGAGTGTCCTAAATTGCTATATTAATTGTCAATCCGGGAGTCGTAAACTGCTTAAGTAAGGCACACTATAGATGCAAGATAACCGATTCCTTACTTTTTTTTGTTGTTTTTGATTTTTAGTTTGTTTTTGGGTTTATCTTCGTTGATTCCCTAATGTAAGATGGCAATCCTAAAAGACAAGTATGGATATAAGTGTTCAAGGCAATGGTGTCCTTTAAAATGATTTCCAAACTTCAAAATTTTCAAAAAGGTTTTAAAACATGCAATGATGAAATTAATTCCTAAAAGAGAATGAAAATGTGCCACTATTCTAATTAAACAAACAGTGACCTATTGACCATGAAACCCAATATCCTTGTTGCTGTCTAAATATGAAAGAAACTGAACTCAAAGAAATCCAAAAATTGCAAGCAAATGTAAAGCTAAGATCAAATTACATCAACTCATATTCTGACCCCTCACCATTCGCCTCGCTCTGGCTTTCAGAGGTAATCATAAAAAACTTGAGCAACCTGATATCTAATTTGCAGAAAATAAAACTAATATCAAACTACACACTCATACTTCAATCCCTCACCATTAGTCTCGCTATGGCTTTCAGAGGTAACTGAAAATGACATGAGTAATTTAATAACTAACTTGCAGAAAAATAAACTAATATCAAACTACACTCATACTTCAATCCCTCACCATTAGTCTCGCTATGGCTTTCGGAGGTAACTGAAAATGACATGAGTAATTTAATATCTATCTTGCAGAAAAGTAAATGAGAAAAACTGGAATAAATAAAACAGTGCTGGAACTAAGAACTAAGAAAAATAAATCAGCAGAAGGACAAGAATAATTCCATGTCATTAGTCATTATAAAACTATGTGCAAATGCCTGGGCTGCCTACTGTAATCTGAAACAAAGACATTGATCAGTTAACAACATTGTAAAGCATAAAAACTATGGACAACAATCAACGTTAATACCATAAGAAGTGCAATATATACAAGTGAATGATTATGGCATAAGGAACGTGAAGAAATAAAGTATGAAACTATACAACAATTGACAAAACCTCGGTGTGTACAGGGGCCCTCTGCACAACCTCGAGCAATCAACAATCAGCCACGAATTGTGCTTATAAACAGAGTCTTCTCATGTATTAAAATGCAGTCATAACACAGAAATAAAGTCACGGCATAGTGGGCTCGTTAACAGTCAAAATTACATTACAAAAGCTAGCTACTATGCGTATGAGAATGCTTTATTTATAATAGAGTATGACATAACTACTTTCCTAAAATCTGCACTGATAAAAGACACGTGAACAACCACGTCCAGGGTCTAGCATCATGGCTACCGTGGTGATTAAATCTATGGAGGGTGGCTGTTGGATTCGGTTCATGGAGCAGTCCACATGTGTTGATATGTCCCCAAAAATCTAGGAATGGCCACGCAAGTCTTCACGTGGTGAAAAACAGAGTTCTGTCACCGTAGGACTCTTACGTTGACCACCGCTTGACTACCTTTGACCACGGCCTTCTTTGGTGAATTCGACTGAGCCAATAGGACTCGGTCCATGTCCACATCATTTGCAACTTGCCCATGTGGCTGGATTTTCCTGAAGACACCTGTAACATAGACTTTAACAAAAAGGCTGCGGAAAGTTGAACTGGCTGCGGAAAGTGACAAGATTCCGCAGTTGAATGAGAAAAAATCTAATTCAAATAGCAGACACAAAACATAGTTAGGAAACCACTTTATATGCTCTTTTTAAACTAATATGCAATGATTTGACAACTTAGGAGGTCCAGGTAAATGGAAAAAGGCTAGAAAGGTGTATAGGGAAGATGCAAGTTTGGGGATCAACATACCCCCACTGTGAAGGTGTTATATGTCCTCATGCAACCAGAATTTTGATCATCCTCCCTTTAGTCCATGTGCTCTGAAGCTTCTGCCAGTACATCCAGTCCTCTTCTCCTCTTCCTTGGTA
Organism: Pinus tabuliformis; assembly: GCA_031772625.1. Lineage (NCBI taxonomy): Eukaryota > Viridiplantae > Streptophyta > Pinopsida > Pinales > Pinaceae > Pinus > Pinus tabuliformis. The sequence continues at coordinate 53,894,649 of CM062808.1, read as the reverse complement.
CTACTACCATCCTGGGCTTCCTCATCAAACATCTGAATTTGAGACTAATCAATTCTCTACTCAACTTCCTGCACTTTTTCTTTAATTTCCTGTTCTTTTTCTGCCACAGTCCCATATGTAACATAGTGTTGTCATGAATGATCTTGTCCAATCTGCTTTGCTCCTTTAATGCTTCATTTTCTTGTTTAATGTGTCTATTTAAGACCTCCAATTCAAACATTTGTTGTTTCAATGATTGGACTTGTGCTTCTTGTGCTGTGTGAGGCAGAGTGGATGACGTGCTCGGGCCTGCAGCTATCTTCTCTAAGGATTCTAGATAATCATACACCTCTTGCTGATTTGGGTCTATTTCGGGTGTTTTCCTTGGGCTGACCCCAAAGTCCTGTTGAGGAGGACTGATTTCTAACTCTGGCCGAGAAGGACTCATGTCAACATCTGGAGGACTGGTTTCAATATTTGGTTGAAGATGAGGTGGGCTACTCCCAGCTGGAGGTTTCTCCGGTGTTTCCCCACCCAAGTCAATAAAGTGGGGTCCTTTTATTTGTGCTTTTGCTTTGTGGGCTAGTACTCTCTTCTTCCATACTCTGTTTTCCTTTTTCTTTCTTCTTGGCTGTAGCCGCTTGTTTTCGAAGATGCACTAGTCTTTCAGACAATACTTGATGGTCTTCTTCTAAAGAAGGTTCTGGTGATTGGTAGACATCCTCTATGCTTCTTTTCCCTTTCAATTTTCTCTGTTTTCTATCCTTGGTTCTTTCCTCCCTCTCTTTTTGATCAACTTCTTTGGTTTTACTAATAGGAGGGTCTTGAATTCTTGCACTTGTCTCCTTCCTCCTACTCCTTCTTGCTTTACTGCTCTCAGGCACCTCGGGTGGCTCTTGAAAGTAGTTTCTCACTAAAAACCGTTCCCAGGTGTCCCTATTTTTCTTCAATTGGTCTTCAATTAGAATTTTCACAAGCCCATGATGATACAAATGGGGTTCTATGTCTTCTATGTTCTTTTGGACTGTTGTGCACATATTTTTTAGGCTCAACAATAAAAAGTAAGGAAGATTGAGGGTTTGGTTTTCTAAAAATTTCATCAATAACCGAGTATGATACATATACATTGCCCCAAAATGGCCTTCACAAGTAATGAAATTTTGAATGATTAACAGTAAGCTGGCCCACTCCTCTTTTAAAGCATGAACATGAATTACTCTTGTGAATATAGTTACGTCCATACCTGGTGTTAGAGTCAGTCTTGTCAATCCTCCGTCAGAGATGAAAACTCTTTCTGCATTTCATTTTTAGGTGTCTCACTCCATTCACTCAGCTGCATTCCGCTAGGGGCATGCCATAATCTGACGGAAGGGCCTTATCATTCATTCCCCTCATGTCTTGCACCTGCTGGCTTAGGTCTTTTCATCAATGTGTATTAAAGTCCATGACAGTCAATGTTTGATCTTTTAATGGACAAGAGTCATTTCGATCATTAAGTCTAGAGATTAGTCATTTGGTCTTCAAACAATGTCCAATAAAGCCAGCAATGCCAGAGGGAGGCTCTTATAAAGTTGTGATTCAAAGATTTTCATCGTCATATTGATAGATTACGACTATTCTTCAAAACTCTGTTTTGAAGAAAAGTCAACAGTTTGTCATTTGTAATAATTTTCAAAAGTTTCTCAGTGGATTTCTCCAAGCGCAGCCCTGGTCTCCTTAGCCAAATTCCATGTCGGCTACCCCTGCAAAAAATTGCCAAAAATTTCATCATTTTAGTCAAAGAAATCAAAAGGAAGTGTGAAAAGCAGAGTTGTATTAATTGTGAAAAAGTGCCAAAGTGAAAACATTACAAAATGGGTTTTGGAGGAAGAAAAAATCAAATCCAACTCTTGCAACATATTTCTCCAAGTTATATAAATCATTTGTGTCAAGTTACATTCATGAAATCTTATAGCAAAGTCGAATTTGGAGGTTGAAGAACAAACTGCAGTTTGAAAAGGCCGTGACTGTGTTAAGAGTTGGAGCGCGGCGCACAGGTGGAGTAGCGCGGCGCATTGAGGGAGCGCGGTGCACTGGGCGCAACCACACAGTGTTAAATAACACGGGCGCGACGCACTCAAATGGCGCGGCACACTCAAACGATGCGGCACACTGGGTATGTTGTGCGGTGCATACACATAAAAGCCCGATTTTGCTCAGAATTGCAACAAATCGCCTTTCAATCCCTTGAATTTGCCAGGTGGGGTCGATCCCTCAGTGTTTCATCCATTTTTATGTTAGTATGATGATGGTTTATGGCTGCTTATGGTTGCACAACAACTCTTAAACCCTACCACTTAAAATCATCAAAACAAATGCTGTTAGGGTTACAAATTCATTGTGTTGGCACCAAGATTCTTCCTCCATTTCATTTTTCCTTCTTTCCCTCATTCCCTTCTTCCCTATTCCACTTTTCCCATTTTTCCCTATCCTAAAAGGCTACTAAAATCCTATTCCCTATCCCCTCCGCTCATTTTTCAAAGGTAAAACCCCAAACCCTACCCCATATAAAATTCCCTAAACCCCCTACATGTCCCTAAATAAAATTCCTCCTCATAGTCCCTAATCCCTTCATATTATTCCCCTTCCTAACAATCCATTGTTGCATTTTCCCCTTGGTGGCAAATTTCAACACATCACAAAAGCAGTCCAAGCACAGTTTTATCATCAACATCTTTTTCTCTAAGACAGTGGAAAAACAATAGTCATGTCATCTGAACATGCATCGGACTATGAAATGGAAACCCAAAGCGACTCATCCTCGGAAGAATAGGCTCCCCGAAGGCCTCACAAAAGTGGTAGACATGTTAGAGAAGAACCGATCACCCTTACAAAATTGCAGGCCTACCCTCTTGCTATGTCATGTTTCCAGCGTCAGTCATGCTTTGAGTTTTGTCAAAAGGTGGCAAGTGTAAAATTTCATCATGAGCTGGCTCGTCTATTCGTGCTGCACTTACATGGAGATCAGGCTACTTTAGCTGGGGTCACCTTCACACTTACACCAGAATCTGTCTCATTAGCTACCGGCATACCGAACATTGGAGAACCATGGAACAAGAAGCAGAAGATTGATCGACATCATTATGAGCCATATATTAAAGCCACTTTCTTGAGGCAGCTCAAAAGGGTCTTTCCATTTCGGTATCTGAAAGATGAATTTGCTCCACTAATGAGATTGATTATGAAATACTTCAGCTATGAAGGACGATTCTCTCGTCTTTATGCTTATCACATCAGGTTGCTCATGCATTTCACCAGGGTACGGATGATGAACATCCTGTATTTCATTTGCCGGAACATAGAGAGGATGACCACCTTTATACAACATAAAACCCCTCAGCAACAACTTAACAGTGTTTATCATTTTTCTCTCATCAAGATTTTGGTGGTGCATCAGCTTGATCTACAGGGTATCACTTAGGATGATTTCATCTCCTGTGACTTCTTTCGAGCTTCACAGGGACCTTTAGAGACTAGATTTGAGACAGGGGAACCTTCTCATCAGTATGAGCACCATGAGACCGCCAGTGTGCCGGTATTCGTCACATATCAGAGGGGTGCTAGACATTTGTTTGTAGCAGCAAAGTGAGTGTTATCTCCACCTGGGGTGGAAGGGGCCTCGCTTCCGACATTAGCACTACAAGTACAGGACAGAGGTAAGGAGCCAATGCATGATGAGGGGCCATAAGGTGAACGAGAGACCGAATTCGTTCTCCTTCATGATGATGATACCGATACAGATCTGTAAAGTGCACAACTTAAAGAGATCATCCAGGAGCAGCAAACATAGATTCAAGCCTTGTCCCTTGATTTGGAAAGACCCAAATGGAACATGAAATATCTGGAGCAGAGGAACAAACAGCTTGAGGATCAACAAGTGATCATGGAGCTACAAAACATTCATGAGCATCGCCAAGCTACACAAAGGAGAAGAGTTGAGCTCACGTCATTGGAGCAAGAGATTAATGAGGATCGGGAGGCCAATCTTGAGAGAGTTAACATGCACTTAGAGAGGCTACTGGACAAGGCTGAAAAGGACCATGCATTGCTGAGACACATGGATTTACACTACATGGTGCGAAACAAAGTGTGCAAGGCCCGAATTAGGAATTTGAAGGTAAAATTGAGGAAGGCAATCAAGAAGCAAAAGAGGAAAAGGGAGCTCGATCGACTTCAGATATTGGCCGAAGCCTCTTTAGCCCAGCATAACACTTGATAAGGAAGCTCCAGCCCAAATTTCAAGAAATTTGGGGCATTTTTGGTATTTTTGTAAATTTTTGTGCAAAAAACAGGGTTTTTCTCCCTGTGCGCCGCGCCACCTGGCGCGCGCTTTCGCTAGGGAGCTCCAAATGAAAAAAAGTTTACATTTTTGGATTTTCCATGGAAAATCATGACTGTTGGTGCATGGCCAAGAATTTTGGGCCAATTTTGAGTCCTCAGGAGGTCAAAAACACCCAAAAAATGACCTCTCTGCCCCTATTTTGACACACAGGAAGCAGTCTTGGGAGATTGCAGTTTTGGAGGGGAAAATGGGCACCAAATTCAGAAATTTCACTTGTGTTGGAAAGTAGACAAGTAGGGCTTTCTAACAAGCACACTTGGGCTCAATTTTGACTTCGGAAAGTGCCACAAAACCAGCTCCAAAATGGCGCGACGCATACAGTTTTTGGCGCAACGCACAGAGACCTAAAGGCCAAAATCACTCCCGCTTCGCGAAATTTCGATTCGCAATTTTCTCCAAGTGGGCCCGCACATTTAAAATACATTTTCGAGGCATAAAAGGCAAATTAAAAAAAACATTTTTGGCTTCTATCCAAGTGGCCAAATGAAGGCGAACAGCCACCCAAAAAATCTACGCTCATATTTGTTTTTTTCTAATTGGTCCTCATAGAAAATTAAATGTAACCGCTGATGGTTGGCTCTTCATTTCCTGAGTTGATCGAATTTCTCATGGAAAAGCTTATTTATTGCATTGAGAGTCATTTTTTAAGGGGTTGGAATTTCTGGGAAACTGTGGGAGAGAAACCTAGTCACTCACTGTACATTTTGACAGAGAATTAATGAAAGATTGCAGCTCTGATTCATGAGATTCCTGTGGCGTGATTTTAGCAAATGTATCTTCTTTATGTTTCATATGTATTTTGTTATGATTCATATTTTCATTCATATTCATTTCCAGTGAAAGCTTTCTAAGTAAAAAAGGTAGAATTCAGTGAACTGCTCTGCCTTGGGATAGTTTTCACGTTCTATGTTTTCTTCTGTTGAAAAGGATTCATGTATTTATGCCCTTTTCACACTCTTAAACAATCTATCCAATTCATATTATTTCAAATCTAATTGCTAGACTTTCCGCCTGTCTTGCCTCATGAAATAATCTGCGTCTTTGAGTTAAATTCTCTGCTCATGCTGTTCCTTGGCACCACACATCCCAGAAAACACAGTCATTCATCAAAATACCTCCATCATATTTATTTACCTAGCCTAAAATCAATATTCATTTTTGAGTCATCTCAGATCCTATTGTTTATTTTCCCGAGTGTGACCCGGAGAGAGCCCTCTCCTGTTCTGGTAGGGCTAGCTACCAAACTGAGCATGGTTTTTGGTTACCCTGAATTTTGCCTTCCTTCAGCCTAAGGCAGATTTAGGCTCTAACACCTAGGTTGCGTAATATGACTCTCCAAGCCTGCTCGTCCAAGCTCTTGTTCTTGAACCAGCATTCACCTTCCTGGGGCATTTCTGTAGCAACTGCTATGGATGCCTCAGTGACTGTAAACTTAAGGTCCCCAATTTCCACCACCTGGCTGTTAAAAGACCTTGCAAAAGCTTTTGTAATCTCCTTATTGTGGCCCTTAAATTTTTGAATGAAACGTAGCCATTTTGCCTTCTTCAGTAAGTCTTTCACTTGAGGGTATCCTTCTAAAAACTTGGGCCCTTCTGGTTCTGCTCTCAATAACTGACCCATCCTTTCTTCTCTTTGAAATTCATCTATGTGTGAGGGGTTTAGCAGAGGTAAGACGGCTAGGTTACGGGGTTTATGGAGAAGAAAACAGTGGCTAAAAATGGAAACTGGAGAACAGGTAGCGGGAGTGTTTAGGTACTGTAAGTGGAAAACAGAGGACAAGCAGCTAAGGTGAGTTCACGAAATGGAGTGGAGACGTATGTGAACGAGGTGGTAATGTAGTTGTGGCTTCAATAAAATGGCAGGGGAGTGAAGTGAACCCGACAGAATTTTTAAACTAAACGGCTGCGGAGGAGATGTTAACACGTTAATGAAATGGCTACGGAAATTATGTGGTGGAGAGGAGCCGTAATTAAATCGGTCACGTCCCATGATTACAGGTGGAGTGTGAAAGTGCAGTGAAATACGAGTTAAACCCGAGAATTAATCATGAGACCGTTTAAAAAATAAATGCATGGTTCGTGGAGGAATGTCGTGGAATGGTTATGGAGTTATCATGGTAATCATTGCATATAGTGGAGCTTATGGTTTAATAACTATGCAAAAATGTGCTTTGATTGCTATTTGAAAGAAATTTTTACTCATACCTTGGAATCTTTGCCATTTGTTGTCCATTAGCCCTTGATCAACTGCTCCTTATTGATGCCTTTAGATGCTCCATGTCTTCATAATATGTCCTCGGTCATACCTGCATTTTCTTTCATGATTATTGAACTAACATCTTGACTGTCAATTTGAAAAACAGAGTGGTGGCTACGGAAACTGCTTCTAGCTGCGGAAACTGATTCCAGCTACGGAAACTGACATAGCAACCACTTGGCTGAATGAAGATGGATAGATAATAACTAACTGAATGAAAATGGTCATGAAAGAGACTTTTATTGATGAAATGAAATGAAATGGATGAAATGGAGTGGAGTGGAATGAAAATGAAATGGAGTGGAATGAAAATGAAGTGAAGTGAAGTGAAAATGGGAAAGAAAGAGATTTTTTTTTTTTTTGGGAAATATAGGGTGTTAGGTGTTCCTGATTTTCACTCTATATTTTCTGTATAAGACTGCTAATCAATGATTGGTTTTCAGGCTTATACAAATTATTATTATTATTATTATTTTTTTAATAGAAAGGAACAAAGGCTAGGCTGGTGGAGAAGAAGGATTCTTCTTCACCAGCCTTATTGCAGAATTCTCCTGAAACATTTTGACAAATTACTCTTTTGAGAGTGGCTTATGATAGATCTTTAATCTGTGGCCATTCACAATAAAAGGAGTTTGAAATTCATCAATGGTCTTGATTCTTACCGCTCCATTGCTAAAGACTTTTTCAATCTCATATGGCCCGAGCCAATGAGTCTGAAATTTACCTTTGAAGTCTTTAAACTTGGAATCAAATAGTAATGCCCAATCTCCCTCTTGAAACTTTTTCTCTTTGATGTATTTTTCATGCCACTTAGCTCTTTGATACTGAACTATATCAGTTCTTAGGATTGCTTCTTGTCTGATCTCATCCAGCTCATTCAACTACTCCATTATGTGCTTTTGGGCTTCTGATAGATCCATCCCCAAATGAACTGCCATCTTGAAATTTTTGACTTGAAACTCAATGGGGAGTAGGACTTCTTTCCCATAAACAAGTTCATATGGAGAATGTCCTGTTGTATTCCTCCATGTAGTTCTATAGGCCCATAGGGCTTCAGGAAGCCTTTCTGCCCAATCTCTTCTGTGTAGATGAACAGTTTTGTCAATAACTTTGTTTGTAGACTCCACTTGGCCATTTGCTTGCGGATGATAAGGAGTAGATTTTCTGTGCTTGATTTTGTATTCTTCCATCAGCTTCTCCACCATGTTGGATGTGAATTGACTTCCCTGATCTGTCACAATTTCTCTTGGGACACCAAAGCGAGTAAAAATATCCTCATAAAGAAAACTAACAACTGAATTTTCAGTAGCAGAAAGTAATGCTTTGGCTTCTACCCATTTAGTGACATAATCGGTACATACCAATATATACTTCTTTTGTTTAGATGGTGGATTAATAGGTCCAATGAAATCTAAAGCCCATTTTTCAAAGGGTTCGATGAGTACCTGTGGTTGTAATGGCATTTCATTTGAAAGAGTCAGTTTCCCTACTCTTTGGCAGCTGTCACACCTTTTGACATATTCTTTTGTATCTTTGAAGAGGGAAGGCCAATGATATCCTAAAGAAATGATTTTATAGGCCGTCCTTTTGTCAGAAAAGTGTCCGCCACATGGTTCATCATGACATGCCTTGAGGATGTCAGGCATTTCATCTTCCCTAACACATCTTCTGATCACAAGATCTGGCCCTGTTCTAAACAATTCGTTAGAAATCCATGAATATTTTGAACTCTCCTGAATAATCTTTCTTCTTTCACTAGGAAATAAATGTGGAGGTAGTTTCCCTATAACTAAATAGTTAGCAATATATGCATACCAAGGAGTCTTAGTAGTTATTGCAAATAAATATTCATCTGGAAACTTATCCTCTACAGGAGAATCTTCTTTAGTATTTTGGATCCTAGACAAGAAATCAGCTACTGTATTTTGTTTCCCTGGTCTATCCAACACAATAATATTGAATTCCTGTAAAAGTAAGAGCCATCTTGTAACTCTGCCATTAGTAATAGGTTTGTTCATTAGATATCTAATCGTAGAATGATCAGTATGGACAAAAGTTTCATAGCATGTTATATAATGTCTAAACTTATTGATTGCATGAACAACAACTAAGAACTCTTTTTCAGTCACAATATAGTTCAACTCAGTGGGAGTCAAATTTTTACTGGTATAGTAAATGGCATAAGGAACTAAATCCTTTTGACCCAACACAGCTCCTAGAGATGTATCTGAAGCATCTGTAGAAATATGGAAAGGAAGTTTCCAATTTGGCCCTCTCAAGATGGGTGCTTAAGATATTCTTGTTTTCAAAGTTTCAAATGCTGATTGACAATCAGGATCCCATTTGAATTCACAGTCTTTTGTAGGCAATTTGAAGAGTGGAGATGCTATTTTGGTGAAGTTCTCTATAAATCTTCTATAGTACCCAGTAAATCCCAGAAAACTTCTAAAATATTTTTGACAATTTGGAATAGGCAACTTGGAGATGACTTCAACTTTTGATCTATCAACTTTAATCCCATCCCCTGAAATGTGATGTCCCAAAACAATTCCTTCAGTAAACATCATAAAGAATTTTTCATGACTCAATGAAAGGTTTGTTTCTTTACATCTTATAAGGACTTTTTCTAAATTCTCTAATGCCTCTTCAAATGAATTACCATAAACTGTAAAATCATCCATATAAACCTCTACACAATCATGGATTAGATCAGAAAATATTCCTAGTACTGCTCTTTGGAATGTTGCGGGTGCATTACATAATCCAAAAGGAAGCACTCAGTAAGAAAAAGTTCCCCATGGACAGGTAAATGTGGTCTTATCTTGATCTTCAAGTGCTACCTGAATTTGATTATAGCCACTAAAACCATCCAAAAATGGAAAGTACTTTTTGCCTGCTAGTGTATCTAATACCTGATCGATAAAGGGCAAAGGAAAGTGATCCTTCAAAGTTGCTTTATTCAATTCCCTGTAATCAATGCATACTATCCATTTACCATTCTTTTTAGGTACTATAACCAAAGGAGAAACCCATCGGCTATCTGAAATTGGATAAATGAAGTTTACGTTGAGTAGTTTTTGGAGCTCTTCTTTCACTATCTCCCTAAGGTTTGGATTCATCCTTCTCTGAGGTTGTCTAATTGGTCTAATATTTTCCTCGATGTAGATGTGATGTATGCAAGTCTTAGGGTCAATACCCTTCATATCAGTATACTCCCATGCAAATGCAGTGGAATGTTTTTGCAGGATTTTGGTTAGCTCTCCCTGTTGTGATTTTTCCAAGTTTTTATTGATATTCAATGTTTTACCTGGAAAAATCTCAATGGCGGAAATACCAAACTCTTCCATAGAGTAAAGAGACATTTGTCTAGATGATAGATACTCAATGTCAGAATCTAACTGAAATTGTGTGTGGTCATATTCTGAAGATGTTTCAAAATTTTCTAATGTGTTCAGAATTTGACTATCTTCACTGATTTCAGAAATGGTAAAGACAGGTTGTATAGTGTCCTCATCATCGACCCATTCATTATCTCCTAATTTTGTAATTGCTTTTGCTGGAGGATAAAAATTGAATTTCTTTATCAAATTACCACCAGAAATGTACATATCTCTAGATCTACAACTAATGAAAGCATCAGCTGTGGCTAGCCAAGGTCTTCCTAAGATAAGTGGGTGCCCTCCTAGATTACTCTTGGGAGTCAAAATCATGAAATCTACTGGATATTCCCAAGAATCTAAGGAGACTAAAATATCTTCTAATACACCATCTGGTTTGATAATTGGTCAATTTTCAAGTTGTAGTAGAGTAGGTGTAAAAAGAAGATTAGGAAGTTTTAGCTGTTCCATAGTCTGTCTACTCATAATGTTGATAGCAGCCCCTAAGTCAATCAAAGTATTTGAAATTTCTACCCCATTGATATGTGTCTTGACAATTGGACTACCAGGATCTACATACTTCTGCATGGTAATTTTTCCCATCATGATATCTGCAATTTTTCCTACCTGGTGGATTCTTCTTGTATCTCTTGGTTTCTTTCCTGGTCTTTTGAGACTCAACTCCTTTATTGTTTTTGCTAGAATAGGAATCTCTCTAATGGCTTGTAGCAAGGGAATCTTGATACAGACATTCTTTAATTCATCTAGGAAATAATAGTCAGGCAACAAGATTTGTTTTTCCACTCCTTTGTCAATTTGTAATCTTTCAGGAAAAGGAGGTGTGGATGATGATGCAGGTTGCTCAACTATAGGATTTGTGGGGGTTGACTCTTTTTCTTTTTCTTTTTGAGTGTTTGGGTTTTGAAGAGATGCTTCAGAACCTTTATTGGCTTCAAGAGAATCTTCCTCAGAAATACTTTGCTTTTGAGCATCTATAGAAGGTTTTTCTAAAACTCTACCAGATCTGAGTTGTACATCATTGAGAGGAACAATCATATAGGTAGGAAATTGTTGTCCTTCTACCATGTAAGAATTTTGAGGATTTTTATTATTGGGATTTGGAAATGGCTGGGAAGGTAGTTGATTTGTCTTTTGTTGGAATGGAAGCAAGAGTTGAGAATTTGGATTTTGTTGAGAAGGTTGTTGTTGTTGTTGTGGAAATGGAAATGAAAGTTGTGGATTTTGATTTGGAAGTTGTGGAGCTTGTTGATTTTGAAAATATGGAGGATATTGATAAAATTGAGCAAATCTCCCATAAGGATTTTGCATACCTTGTACCCATGATTGAAATGGATTTTGAGGTTGGGACCAAGGTTGTTGCCAAGGATTCCAATTTGGTGGGGGTTGAAAGTTCATGGGGTTGTTAAACCCTTGATTTTGTTGCCCCTGCCAAGATCTCCTTGAAACAAAGCAGAGAGACTCAATTGAATTTGGATCTTCTTGAAAGACAGCTTTGAGCCTAGGAATTGAAGGACAATCCTTGGTCTCATGGCTTTCTGAACAAATCATACGTGTTTCTACAACTTTTTCATCCAAGGGGCATTCCCTTAGAGCATGTTTCTTCCTACATTTTGGTCAAAAGATGGCCAAAGCTTCAGCTTCTGCTTTCTACTTGCTTTGTATTTTAAGGGTGTCTAGTTGTTCACTAAGGCTCCCTAAAATATCAGTTTTGAACTCATCAAGCATATTTCCAATCTCAACCCTACTTACAAATCCAGTTGCAAATTTGTTTGCTCTAATGAGAGAAGGATCTCTAGGCCCTTTTCCGGTTTTAGATTTTCCCCTTGAGAGATGGACACGTAGTTCTGCTATATCATGAAGTGGAAGTTGAGAAATATCTCCCTTTCCCATCATGTTTAAAATATCTATCCATTCATCTCTAATGGCTTTTAATAGAAGGGTTTTCAAGGTCTCCTCATCTAAGTTACTCATTTTTGCTCTTTTCAGGTTGTATTGAAATATTTCAAGTAAATCCTCCAAGTTTTCATCTTCTTTTTGCACCATTTTGAATACCTCATCCTTATGGTTGGTGGGCATGCAATAGTCCAGGTATCTATCCAAAAATGTTTGTTTCATATTATTCCAAGTCCTAATAGATTGAGTGACTAATCCCATGAACCATTTCAAACTAGCTCCCTTCAATGTTGAAGGAAACAATTTGAGTTTTTGAGAGTCTTCCATATAATCATAAGTTCGGCACACGACTTCAAACTCAAATAGAAATGTTTCAGGATCCTCACTTTGCAACCCATAAAAGTTTGGGAGGACAGATGGTGAGATGTTTTTCATTGTTGTACGAGATTCCTCATCAACTATAGGAAATCCAAGTGAGTTATCTCCATCCCTATTTCCCCCATTGTTACCTCTACCTCCTCCATTGTTTCCTCCTCCTCTACCTTTACCTCTACCTCCTCCTCCAAACCTGTTTACTACTTCCTCTGTCATGATAGTTTCCTCAGAGATTTCAGAGTCCTCTAGTTCTTCTACTAATGGCGAAAGAGGAGGAATTTCTCCCTCTTCTTCTTCAGGTGATTCTACTTCCTTGATTACAATTTGTTCTCCTGTAGAAGTAAAGAAAGGTTATTTTCCTAAGTCAGATTCGGTGGATAGTGTGGGAGAGTCTCCTAATTCAGCTGAGGCCCCTTGAATTCTAGGAATCCTAAGGCTAGGAGTGTGAGTTGGACATGATGGAGGTGTATCTTGTTTATGCCTTGAAGTAGATGGAGTTGTAAAAATCGAACTCTTGGCCCTAGCTATAAACCTTCCCCTAGAATCTCTTGCTCTATGCATGTCATTTTTTATTTTTCTTCAAGTCGGGCTAATAATTCTCTTTCTGATCTTCCAAACCACTCTAGGTGCAAGAAGAGAGCATACTCAAGAAATTATTGAACCAATAACTTTCTTTTCTGATCCTCCAGATCACACTAGGTGCAAGAGGAGAGCATACTTTGAGAAGTTATCAATTTTTACCTTCCTTGAAATTTTCTTGTTTTTTTTTAAGAAATTGGCTACCTAGTTTCACTTCCCCAGCAACGGCACCAAAATGTTTGGTCAATTTAGAGTGTCCTAAATTGCTATATTAATTTTCAATCTGGGAGTCGTAGACTGCTGAAGTGAGGCGCACTATATATGCAAGATAACCGATTTCTTACTTTTTTTTGTCGTTTTTTATTTTTAGTTTGTTTTTGGGTTTATCTTTGTTGATTCCATAATGTAAGATGGCAATCCTAAAAGACAAGTATGGATATAAGTGTTCAAGGCAATGGTGTCCTTTAAAATGATTTCCAAACTTCAAAATGTTCAAAAAGGTTTTAAAACATGCAATGATGAAATTAATTCCTAAAAGAGAATGAAAATGTGCCACTATTCTAATTAAACAAATAGTGACCTATTGGCCATGAAACCCAATATCCTTGCTGCTGTCTAAATATGAAAGAAACTGAACTCAAAGAAATCCAAAAATTGCAAGTAAAGTAAAGCTAAGATCAAATTACATCAACTCATATTCTGACCACTCACCATTCGCCTTGCTCTGGCTTTCGGAGGTAATCATAAACAACTTGAGCAACCTGATAGCTAATTTGCAGAAAATAAAACTAATATCAAACTACACACTCATACTTCAATCCCTCACCATTTTTCTCGCTATGGCTTTCGGAGGTAACTGAAAATGACATGAGTAATTTAATAACTAACTTGCAGAAAAATAAACTAATATCAAACTACACACTCATACTTCAATCCCTCACCATTAGTCTCGCTATGGCTTTCGGAGGTAACTGAAAATGACATGAGTAATTTAATATCTATCTTGCAGAAAAGTAAATGAGCAAAACTGAAATAAATAAAACAGTGCTGGAACTAAGAACTAAGAAAAATAAATCAGCAGAAGGACAAGAATAATTCCATGTCATTAGTCATTATAAAACTATGTGCAAATGCCCGGGCTGCCTACTGTAATCTGAAACAAAGACACTGATCAGTTAACAACATTGTAAAGCATAAAAACTATGGACAACAATCAACGTTAATACCATAAGAAGTGAAATATATACAAGTGAATGATTATGGCATAAGGAACGTGAAGAAATAAAGCATGAAACTATACAACAATTGACAAAACCTCGGTGTGTACAGGGGCCCTTTGCACAACCTCAGGCAATCAACAATCAACCACGAATTGAGCTTATAAACAGAGTCTTCTAATGTATTAAAATGCTCGGTGTGTACAGGGGCCCTTTGCACAACCTCGGGCAATCAGCAATCAACCACGAATTGAGCTTAAGAGTCTTCTAATGTATTAAAATGTAGTCATAACACATAAATAAGTCACAGCACAGTGGGATCGTTAACAGTCAAAATTACATTACAAAAGCTAGCTACTATGCGTATGAGAACGCTTTATTTATAACAGAGGATGACATAACTACTTTCCTAAAATCTGCGCTGGTAAAAGACACATGAACAACCACGTCCAGGGATCTAGCATCATGGCTACCGTGGTGATTAAATCTATGGAGGGTAGCTGTTGGATTCGGTTCATGAAGCAGTCCACAGGTGTTGATATGTCCCCAGAAATCTAGGAACGACCACGCAAGTCTTCATGTGGTGAAAAATAGAGTTCTGTCACCGTAGGACTCTTACGTTGTGTTGTGGCCACTAACAACCCCCCTCCTTATTTAGTATTAGCAATAACACTAGATAAGTGGGGACCCTTAGTAAAAAATTCAAAAAATTCAATTAAGGCTCATGTATTTTACTCCTTAAGAAAACATCGCATCGCGCAAAGAATGATAGGACATTTCCTTATGAGTAAAAATGATAAACTGTGAAAATGCGATGCGAATTCCATTGCATCGCATGCATTAAGAAACACTCACATTGAAAAACTTTAAAAAATCGCCGATATCCGATATGTGATAGCGGATATCGCATATCGCAATGTCGCATGAAAAACACATAACCATTTAACGATTGTAACGATCTGCGATCTTGCGATAGCGCGATACTGCGATCCGCGATCTTGTGATAGCGTGATCGAGCAACCCTGCGATAACACATCTTAATGAAATTTGTGGTAATGCGATAATGCGATATGCGATGCTGCGATGCAAATCGCAAAAAAATTCCATCGCAGATTTTCCCCGACTCAACATTCAAGAAAAGCTTTCCATAAACCAAGAATTGGATACGCGCTTTAATGATAATTAATGAATGATACGCCAGTTGTTAATGAAAGATGGTTTTGTGTTTTTCGAAGAGTCAGTTCACGTCAGGTGGCATGTTGTTGTACATCCGTAGAGCTTAAAGCTTTCTTGTCGATTTTTATTATCATTACTCTCTCCTCATGTGTGAACTGCAGGAACGAAAAACAGAAGCAACACAAAGCAATGTGCAAGAAGCCATGAAGGGAAAGGGTAAAACTCCAATGCTCAGAGACAGAGAAAATATGCCATCATGAACAGATACCACATGCAACAGAGCCGCAGATTCACAGAGCGCTGCTGAGCTATCCATTACAGATCTTTCATTCAAAGCCATGGTTGAATGAGTAGTTGAACAATGCTGATATCAACAGGTGGTTTAACGCTCAAGTTCAAAAGCTCACGAAAGCAGTATGTTTACAAATTTTGAAGCTTATATCCGGTGAAGGAAAAGGCGCTAAAGGCGAAAAACGCATCAGAGAGGTCCGGATCAAAGAACGGAGGCAGTTTCCGATGCGCGATTAGCACCGCTGAGAAAATTGCTCAAAAAGAAAAGCCTCTAACTGCTCAGTCACTTGTAAGCCCGGAAAACGCAAGAAAGCAATGGTAAAGAACAAACTGGAAACATAAAGCTGAAAGAAGAGGCAGAAGCAATTCGAGGATTAACCAAGTGGAACTTGGATTATTACTGGGCATACACAGTAAATCCACATAGCCAGAGGATGACTCTCGAGTATATCATCGATTTTGCTGAAAAGATAGTGCCAGCTCTTACCATTTCTGTTTGCTTAGCTCAACCAAAAGCGGAAGACAGTCAGCCGGCTCTACCCAGGAAAATATTGAATGCTCGCAACATTAAGGAGCAAATGCAAAAATAGTTAGATATTAAATTTAATTTTTAGAAATAGTTTTTCTTAGAAAAAGGGCGGTCATTTAAACCGTATCCTGAATCTGCGTAATTAAGTTATTTAGTTAGTAGTATTTAAACCCTTCTCATGCATTTAGAGAAGGGTCCAGAAATTTATCAAAACCTTGTCCTCAGAACATGCACTTTTGCAGCCTCAGAGGAGGTTTTGGTGAATGAATGGATCAAGATTTGTTGATGTTTGCATTTGATATCTGCTACTGATGTTGCACTTCTATACTCTTAGTGGATGTTAGAGCAAGGAGAGATAAATCATTGTTGCTTGAAGCTTATGAGTAGGACTAGTCATAAATGGTACTTTTATCTCTTGACCATTTCTGCTTATATGTTAGAGTGATATACAATTTTTAGTTGTTTATGTATTATTGCATGAATGCTTGAGTTATCATTTGGCACTTTTGTACGGTGATAGCTATTTATTTATGCCTAATGTATGAATAGCTCATTATGTGATATGCTTTTCACAACTGTTTCGTTTAACTTTTTATGTGAAGTGGTTCATCTTGATTGATTTCCTTTCTTATAATCACTGAATGATCTTTATTACCAGTTGTTATTTGAAATCTCTTTAGATCGCATAATAGAAGAATTACATCCCGGGTTAGTATAGATTTAGATGTGCTGTTTATTAGATTACAATAGCATAGAATTAGATTAAAAGTTTGAATTAGAATATCTTAGATAGGAACTGTTAGATCAGCAACATCAAATTCTACACACACACACATAGATTGGGAAATTGGTCCCATTATCCCCAGTCGGACCCGCTATACCAAATGGATAAGGAGCTGCCAACCAAGGTCCGGACCGGGCGGGTATCCCCCTTGTTGTCGACCCGATTTTCGGGGCCTCAACACGTTGACCACCGCTTGACTACCTTTGACCATGGCCTTCTTTGGTGAATTCGACTGAGCCAATAGGACTCGGTCCATGTCCACGTCATTTGCAACTTGCCCATGTGGCTGGATTTTCCTGAAGACACTTGTAACATAGACTTTAACAAAAACGCTGCAGAAAGTTGAATTGGCTGCGGAAAGTGACAAGATTCCGTAGCTGAATGAGCAAAAATCTAATTCAAACAGCAGACACAAAACATAGTTAGGAAACCACTTTACATGCTCTTTTTAAACTAATATGCAATGATTTGGCAGCTTAGGAGGTCCAGGTAAATGGAAAAAGGCTAGAAAGGTGTATAGGGAAGATGCAAGTTTGGGGCTCAACAGGAGGCTATCAACAAATTTGCACAGTGGTTGTCGACATATGTTGAAACTCATACATGCACTGTCTTGCTGGATGGTGCTATTCTTGTTTAAGCTTGGACAAAGAAAGTGCACTAATGAGTTCAACTAGGAATATGCGTGTGTGAGCAAGTGACTTTGACAAGTAGGACATGAGGAGAAGACTTAAACACACCACAAAACATCAATCGACCATGAAGGGACCGTAGAGAAACATATTGTAAGATCCTTAGTAGGCTCCAAAATTCAAGTGTAGGCAAAATTTTGGAGGGCGTTGATCGCAATTTCAACGAACTCTTCATTCTTGTATGGAGATTTCTTGTGAGAAGCAGTTGCATTGGAATCAAATTTCTTATCTACTTATAGCTTACACATAAGCTTTGTTGCAAGGGCACACTTAGATGCTTATATTAAAATTATATGGAATGCTTTTGTTCTTGTTTTTGTATGACATGCAATGAAGCTTTCTCTTCCTGGAGGTACGTTGTAGTAACCATACCTTGCACAATTTTCATGTAGACGTTTAATCTCCTTTTCTGGGAGTTATCCTATTCTTGTTTTATATATTTTACTTTTGATTTTAGCATTGAAGATAAAATTGAAAGAAAGTGAAAAAACAATCTTATTGAGGTAACTAGTGTCATTTGAGGTTGTTATGACATCTTTATAAAATTGTTGTGTTGAATTGGGAATTGTTTGTCATATATGTATTTAATTTTTAGGTTCTTGGAACAACCTTTCAGTTCATGCAAATGGAAACAATTTGACATTCTAACCAAACTATTATAAACGATGAAGCATCTAACATGTTACTGTCTTATTCTACACTATTGCAAGATTGGCAACAAACTTGATTTTTGTTTCAATTGTTTCCTTATATATACTTTTACAAGGATTGACCACTTTTATTGTGAATGGTAGCTAAGTTTAAAGACAAATATTTACAAATGTTAATATAAGCTGATGGAATATGACTAACACAACAATTAAAATGTCTTTCTGTTTGTGAACATCATATTGTAGCATTTTATTTTCCAAAGGATCCAATAAAAATGCTTTGTAAATCGCCAGTTTGTTTGCTGGCTAGACTCCTAGGCATATGCAAATTTTGATTAAATTTGTCAAAAATTTAGACTTCAAATTTAAAACTTTGTTTATTTTAAAACCAAATTGTGCTTTCGGGCTTGTTATGGTTCATATTGTAGGGTTCTAAGTAATTTTATTGATATTATCTTACTAGGTGCGTTGGTCCATGGCCCAAAAGTATATCATATGTATAAATTTATTAAGAGACGGGGAGCAGTCAATTCCATTATGCCTTTATGGGCTTTCATCGCAAATAAGAAACCTAAATTTTCTTAGACATCATCTTCACTGACATAAACTAGATTTATTTAATCATCTAAGCAATGGCATTGCAAACTTATTCATAGGTGTATCTCTCATAAAATTGTATTGGTAACATGAATCTTTGCTCATCTACATTATTGTTGGTTCTCCTTCCAATAAGCATCGTACAATATGAATTTGTGGGATTTATCTCTCATATGGGTTTGCACTCAACAATGGGGTTTTCTACCTAGTATTGTGCATATATTAATTTGAATAGATTGTGGTAGAAGGTGGTTATTTGTAGCGTGATTTTCAGAATAGAACAATTACAGGTTGCCGATTAGATGAATCAGGTATCTGCGCACAACTGGAGATTGTTGCCAAAATTATTAAAGCAAAGGATCCACAATTATATACAAATTTAATGAAACTCCAGGCTAAAAATTTCTTCTTTGTATATAAGATGGTGGTGGTGCTTTTTAGGAAAGAGCACATGTTTGAGAATACTATCTATCTATGGGAGGTCATTTGGGCCAATCAAGCAGGCATTAAGGCAATGTTTGCTTCCCTTTTGGCAAGTGCAGTTACCTGCTTACCAATGTTGCCCTTTATAATGCTGGCAATCTTTCTAATGGACCATGCTAGAAGAAGGAAAATATTTCTATCTATCACTCTAGTACTATTCATTACTTTGCTTACAGTTACCTTGTTAAATAAATTGCTTCAACCAGGGATTGTCCAAGGAAGTATCTTAGTTGTAGGCCTGATGATATTCTTTTGTGCCTTAAACATGGGATTTGGTGCAGTTCCAAAACATTTTCTGTTCAGAAATATTTCCAGCAAAAGTTAGAGGAATGTGCCTAACTCTGTATGTTATAAGGACATGGACTTCAAACATGCTTATCATATTCCTTTTTCCTACCATGAACAAGGCTTTAGGAACACCATGTGTTTTTGAATTTTTCTGTGTTATGAGTGTATTTTCTTGGATGTTTATCTTCCTTAAGGTTCTAGAGGCCAAAGGATTTCCTTTGGAAGTTATCATAGAGTTCTTTGTTGCATCCACATCTCCATATTTAAAGGATGGTGCATAGATCAACAAGAAACTCAACACTGAAGGATGGACATAGATTTTCAAGTTGTAAAATATTATGGTAACAGTTTGGATAATTCAGAGCAAAAGAAAAAATTTGAGCGAGAATAATGTTCAGCGCTAATCTATTTCCTTTCTCCCAGATTGCAGTCCCAACTTCTCTACAATGTCTGGTTTAGAAGCATCTTTGGGGATTTATCTGAGTAGTCAAATGTATTTTATCTTAGGAGGTTTTAGGTTGAAGGCAATTGACTTTATTTTTCTTGTGGAACGGATTATGGCATCTTCATTTCAACTTTCTTAGGATGGCATAGAACTACAATATGCCAAAAAACATATTGGGCATTTCCTTTTAAGAAATATTTTGCTAGAGAGTTTGAAGAAGGCTGATTAGAATATAGCATCGAAGATAGAGAGTGAATCCTCCATCCGAAAGGAATTATTCAATGGCTTTTCCAAGATTAAGTTTCCAGTGTATATACAACCAAGAGACTTTGGCATAATTAATAGAAAATATAACATTACTATATTGATTGCTTGTGAAGGGATTAAAAGATGGAAAAGTTTATTCCAATTTTAAAAGGAATAGGCATCAAAATGCACTAAGAATTTTTTTACTATAACTATTATAAATTGTTGAGGATCTAGGGACCCTAATCTTATTATTTATGGAAAATCGGGAGAAATTACCACCAACATACATTGTTGGACATATAATGATGCTTAAGTTAAAAATAGTAAAGCGCAAATACTATCAATCTTTAGATAGTAGACATGATTCCACATCATCTATAAGACAAATTACAACAATCGCATTAGTTTTTATAGGTTTGTCTAAAAGAGCATGAATTAATGGTGGCAGAGTATTCCAAGGCAGAGGATCAACAGGAATAAAATTATTTTCAGATGTGAACAGATGAATATAGTAACCAAAGCGACAACTAGAGAACATGTGGTAAAGTTAAATTCTTTTCAGATCTGAAGGCATGAATATAGTAACCAAAGGGACATCTAGAGTCAAAATTTGGATCATTAGCTGAGCAATTAACCAAACTTCAAGAAACAACTTTATCAGTTCCATATTTCAAGTAGGAGGATCAACAATCAAAAGGTTTTGTGCATATTTCAAGACACAGGATTTTCATCAATTCCAAATTTCCTGCAATTATTCATAGTTTTATTTTTATTTTAGTGCATTGTTTAGATTTTTATTCCAGGAAAATTGTAACAACAGTTTAGGAGATGTATGTATTTTTCTATATATTGTTTCATTTGTAATGAGCAAGGGTTGGTTTTTGGGGCCAAAACCTTGATATTTTTTGTAAATTAGGTTTCTTAAGAATTTTGATTAAAATCTTCCAGCTTAAATTTACTGACATAACTTGTGTACATGTGAGTCTTACCTATGATTACATAGTTTATTTCTACATACATACGAGGTTGTCTACAATAACTGGAAAGCCTGGTTGAGTGTCAACCTCCCTGAAATCCCAATGCAAAGTTATGTTCTTTGCCGAGGAGATAAAGGTGATAGTGTGTCACTGTTGATCCCTATGAATCATTAGATTGTTACTTCTATTCAATTCAAATATGTATTCATATTTTTCTATAGAGATTATTCTATACACTTATGTTCTTATTAGGTGTTATCGATATTCAGTATGAAAGTTTATGCTATGTAATATCTCTTTATGTCTTCCATCCTCATGTTTCTAGATATGTTATTCTGTCATAATTGAACGTTGACACTTTGATCAAGACTCTGCAAGAGAGGGCCTTATTTGTTAAGTTGGGATTTGTGACTCATCAACAACCACCTATACAACAACCACTAGATTTGGCCATTGTGCTTCATAAGTTGTTGTTCAGCGACGAGGAAAAATACATAAGCCTCATAATACTTTAGGGAGACCCCTTTGGTTCAAGGGCCAGCTTGGACCTAAAGTGGTTAAGTTGGTTTCTTGGTGCAGTTTCTATCCAATAGACTGCCTTCCAGAAACATATACAACACATCTTAAGAACACTCATGATATTTCCAAGCCTCTCACTGGATCTCATTATAAGAGTAGTTAAGGGGCCTAATATTGGATCCCCCTCCAACAACTGAATTTGTATAGTTTTGTATCTGTTGTCAATATGGCCATAATTCTTTCTATATATGTGCCAGTCACAATATCATACATATTTGTGCAAGATATGTATAAGATACAAAGTAGATATGGCTTGTATGGATTATATGTATATATACTTTGTATAGTATAATGTTTATAAAATAAATTGCATGTAGTTTGTACATTAGTATATGTGTAAAGTATACATTATATTTACAATGCATAGTTCCATTTTTATGTGTGAGACTGTTTGTTTAATTATACATAAACAATAGTTCATAATATGTAGGTGATGGTATACAACTAAGCCACCTGGTTTTTGTTCATGTTCAAATTTTAGGATAATGACATTTGAAAAAGGTGCAAAGAAAATATGATAAAATCTCTTGTTATGTTTGGTAAAGAGAATTGAGTGAATTTCATTGTAACTTCATAATTAAAGAAATTAATAAATACAATAGGGACAGATTAAAAAACCAAATATTTATTGACAAATAAAGAACACAAATTGCATTCACATAAATTCTGTTTTAAAATAAAATGTACTACAACCTACTATAGTGACCGCAACCGTGACCATGACTGTGAGGGTCATAGTGTCAGTGGTGGTGTCTGTGGTAATGGACGAATGTACAAGTTGTTTCCATAGTGATACCATCTTGACCGCTCCAAGGAAGGGCTATTTATAAAATTAAGAAACTCGTCTGTCAGTGAATAGATAAAACTGAGAAATTTCATTGTACTGATTATAATGGACCTTAGTGAATCTTCTTACATGATGCAATTCCCTGTGGAGATGGAACCTAGAATATGGATACCTCTGGGTTGGATAAATATTTTCCCTCGCCAATGCATGGAAAATTTGGGATGGTGCCATAGTGCCAAAGCTGCATTGAAATAATTATGTTGGTCATGAAAATGCAACCAAGTTCCAGGTTGGTACCATTCATACCGTAATAACTGAACACTATCCTACGGTCGTCACAACGATGGCCAATATATATACATGTCATGTTCCAAATCATTGATCTGCACATAACATCGGACCCCATATTCTCATTAAACATGTTGGGATGTCTTTGTTACCTGACTGAGATCAAAGACAATAGTGTTTCTTTTGTAATGCATTCACACGGCCATAGACCATGTATCAAGAAATATTGTATTTGACGAAAGTGCGGAGGAATAATAGGGAATGAACCTAGTCACTGTTAAAACAACATAGAAATCAGATATAGTTATTTATAAATGTTGGGTCTGTGATCATTGGATTCCAAAATATGCAAAAGTTGAAGAGTAATTTTAATTTTGGAATTGGGGTCGAATCTACCTAAAGTGCCAATACACAGTGTGAACGTCGCGAGCTCATGACAACACATACTAGGAGCGTAGTGAATGTAGCTCCACTCCAAATGTTTTATATTGGTATGTATCAATAGTTCCAACAAGTCAATTTGGCTAACACCCTACTCAAGAATAAAATACTTCTAAATCCGAATTGAATGCAATATTGCAAATTATTTTATATAATGGTAGTAGTTTTTACATTTTATTATATTAATATGAAGCAGTTACATATACCAAAATGGAAACATACAACAAGGAACCATTTCTGCTCGATTATTTCTTCCATGGTATTACAATCTCAAAATTATTCCCAATCGGAAGAGAAACATTTGAAGCACTCTCCATTAAAACTATTCATATAATTTGTATGTATTTTGATTGATAAACAAGGCTACAAAATTTATAGCCTTGTTTATGAAATTTAGCATAGTCCTCGTTGCAATAGAAATAAATATGTAGGAATAGAAATAAATCAGTCTTGCAAATCATTTTTAAAAGAAATTATAGTCCTTAGATCATGTAATAGGCTGCAAATAGAACACATAAGATAGGAGAATATTGTGTATATATTGTGTAAAGTAGTTATCTAAATCAATAAAAATATAAATATATATACATTATTATTGAATATGGAAAAACACAAAAAAAAAAATCTCCAATGCAAGTCATAGTTGCAGGAACTGTGCCCCACTCCAGAGCTCAGAATCTTCCTCTGGCTTCACTGTCATGCCCACCTCTTCCTACCTACTTACTCCCCATGCCTCCCTCCACCTACTATGCTAGATTAACTACTAGGAGCACCCCTAACACTGTTGCTGCAGGATAGGCCACTAACAGGGACCGATAGGCACTACTACTATGCAAGGAGTTGATCGTCAAACCCATTATCTCAAAGGGAAAATACTACCACCCATTCTATTTTCCTATTAACCAAAAGTAGTCCCATCTCTTTCATTGCTATTTCAGAAACTACTTCACTCTAGTATGTAGATGTCCAATCAAAATATCCGATAATGCAAGTGTTGTTAATAGTCAGAGAATAGCCTATTACCTAGAATTATAGGACATTGGCCTTCCTTTCAGTGCCTAGAGAATGGTTTTTCCTCGAGAATGGCTAAAGAAAGGTCAAGCTTTGTCTTCCAATACTAAGTGCTAGATCAATTTCTGCCTTGAATACAACTAGCTAGGTCTCCTCGCACGGTTGATCCATTTGAAACAATTTCGGTACAACTAGCTAGGTCTCCTCTCACAATTGATCCATTTGAAGCAATTTTGGTAGCAGTTCCATAGCCAGTGCCAAAACCCATTGACACAAAATAATTAAATTTAAAGTAACTTAAAATTTAATTAAATATGAAATATATTTGTGTTCATTAAAATTTAATTAAAAGTGTGGTTGTTAATTAATAAAATTTTAATTAAGCCGCACGAGGATATGCTCTATTCATGCCTGTTTGAGGCATGAACAAACCATATCCCTCTGCAACTTAGGTGAATTTTATTAATGATCAGAGTCATATTTTTAACTAAATTTTAATTAATAGAGTTATATTTTATATTTAATTAAATTTTAAGTCATTTTAAATTGATTTATTTTATGTCAATAGGTTTTGGCACTCGCTTTGGAAATGCTACCGAAATTGCTTCAAATGGATCAAATTTGAGAGGAGACCTAACTAGTTTTATCGAAATTGCTTCAAATGAATCAACTGTGCGAGGAGACCGAACTAGTTGTATTCGAGGCAAAAATTGATCTAGCGCTTGGTATTGGAAGACAAAGCTTGACCTTGCTTTAGTCATTCTACAGGTACAACCATTCTCCGGGCATTGAAAGGAAGACCAATGTCATATAATTATAGGTACCAGGCCATTCTTTGAGTACTAACAACACTTGAAATATCATATATTTTGATTGGACATTTACATACTAGAGTGAAGCAGTCCTTGAGATAGCAAGGAAAGAGACAACACTGCTTTTGGTTAATAGGAGAATAGAATGGGTGGTAGTCTTTTCCCTATGAATTAGTGGGTTTGAAGATCAACTCCTAGCATGGAAATAATGCATATCAATCCCTATTAGGTGGCCTAGCCTACAACAATGGTATGTGGGGTGCTCCTAGTAGTTAATTTAGTGTATTTAGTGGAGGGAGACATGGTGAGTGAGTAGGTAGGAAAAAGTGGGAATGATAGTGAAGCCAGAGAGAGATTCTAAGCTCTGGAGTGGGGGTACAGTTCTGTTGACGGTGTTGGACCCGCCAACATTTAGGGGATCACCTTGGTATGAAGTCCCAACTAGACCTCACACCGTTTGGTGTGGGAGTCCCATCCGGTATGATGGCCTTGTTTCCATTGTCTTAAGGATTTTCCTCAACTCTTGCTTTCTAGCATAGGAGAGTGGTCTACTTTGTCTTTGGAAAGTGAGGTTCACGTGCTTGGTGAGTGTAAGTGTACTTGTGTCAATGGTTCTTTCACTGTGAGGGGAAGAGGGTGAAGGTGAGTTCTAGGTTGAAAGGGATCAGTCCCAACTCCGCTAGGAACACACAACATAAAAGGACATACACAGCTTTCGGTGGAGCAGTCCACTCGGATGCGTAAGTCACAACATACAAGGTAAGATAACACGTACAACACTCACGGATCAACCCGAATGAGTGCAACATTTGTTATAGCAAGGTTCACGTGAAAGGTCCGTCTAATGTCTGGCAGAGTAGTCGACATGGACGTGACAACATTAACTACATATAAAACACATTTCCATTAATAGATTATGCATTACAAAAAATGAAACAATTCATATGTAGAACACAGGTTAAAGAAACATGCATTACAAGCGTTAAAGAATAGTCTTACAACAGATACAATACATGTGTGAAAATCTCTTGAATTAAGCCAAAGTTCCAAGACGCATCGTTACACCATACATCACTAACCCCGTCAACGAGGCGTTGGAACCACTACTTACTTCTCAAAGAAAAGATTACATACTCTCTTGGCTATGTGGAAGGAGCTGAGGTGCAAAGTCCTTTCTATGTGCACATGAGGGGGTATTTATAGCCAAGGGTGAAATTGACCCTTGTGGCTATTCAACTACCCTCATGACTGTTCAACTTCCATGACTTTTCAACTTTTCGACTTAGATGACTCTTTTTTCACAAGTGCGTCTCTTGGACTTCCACGTTACATCACATTGATTGACAACATATCCCATAGTGGAGATGTGGGTGACATGTCGACATGACTTGACATGACAGTGTTGGTACATTGCTGCTGCTGGAGTGCATGTCGAGCTACAGTGCTGCTAGGTGATGGATGTCTTCATGATGTATTAGAGCTTCACCTCCACATGGTGAAGTGCGTAGACTCCTTGATGGTCCTTAGTTCACTTGATGAAGCTTTAGCATGTTGTTCCTTTCTTACATACTAGAAGGTTTGACAGGATCATCTGTTCGCGAAGGTGCATGTTCGTCACGTTCGTCCACTTCACGTTATTCGTTCATTCATCCGTTGGTGAACCTGTCCTTCTGCATGTGCTCCCTTCATTCATATCGTTCATTGTCTTTCCATTTTTTTTGGTGTACCTGTACCTGCAATCACTCATGACGAGATGACATAAAAACCAGAAACCTCCTAGTCTACCGTGACAAATGATTGTTTCAGATGCAGGTGACCAGGAGAGGCAGCAAGGTTGCGAAGCGGACGATGGCTCCGGGCATTGCTGATGAAAACTGTATAAGAGTCATTGAGTGATGTAGATAGGTAATCTAAGTCGACAATGATTGTCTGCGAGGTATGGCTCGGTTGGGAGGCAAAATTGCGCAAGTTTTGGGAGGGACAGTTTGGGTTGCAGGAAGGCAAGGCAGGCATGCTTTATGCATTTTTTGGAACGAACAGTCAGTGGGGTTTGGAAAGCCAGATTTGCACAATTTTCTAGAGGAGTGAGCTGGGATGCATGATGGGTCACTTGACAAGGATTGCGCAGATTTATTGGGGAACTGCCCGGGAGACTGGCAACTAGAACTGCGCAATTCGCAGAGGGAACTTCTAGTCAGCTACTAGGGTCATTGGCAGCCAGAACTGCAAAATTCCCAAAGGGAACTACCAGTTGGCTGCTCAGTCACTGGCAACAGAAACTGTGCAATTCCCAGAGGGAACTGGAAGTCTGTTGTTAGGAGCTGCTGGCGGGGAAATGCATTGAGGTCAGGAGGTCGGCCTGTTAATCATATCTGCGCAATTTCTGAGCTGAGCTGACTGATGGGCAGTGGAAGGCCTACTCATGAATACTGCACAATTTCTGAGATGAAGAGCCGGTCGACTTTCCTGATGATTGACTGGGAAAACTACACAATTTTCTAAAGGAGAAAGGGACAGGCACTTGGTGTCTGTCCGACCTGTTTGCGTAATTTCCTCAGTTAGTTGAGTGAGTGAGGTTAGTGGCCTCTGCATAAATTTTGAAGAGAGTCAGTTAGGGGTGACTGCTGGGTTCGACTATTTGGGTGGCCAACATGAGAGTTGATTGCATTGCTTGCGGGCATCGCACCTTGAACACGCTAGCTTTGTGCTTCTACATTGTTCTTGTTGTCAATTGATCGAGTCGACGACGAGGTGATGGTTCGGATGTCAGAGTGGAGTTTGGTCGTCAGAACTTCAACAAAATGACTAAGTGTGTGAACAATCAAAAGATGCATAGGTGATCATACGAGCACACACTCACATGACCTGACGACGAAATGACCCAAACCATCTAGACACACATGTTTAACATGACTGATTGACAGTGTAAGTGACAAGCGCGACACTCGTGATTGATTGTTCATGATTGAGATGAAGCTTGCGCAACAGTGAATGTGACTCTGTGTGTGAATGCGATAGATGCTTTCATAGCGAACAGAACAATCACATACGAAGCGAAGACTTTGAGCATAACCAGAACATGGTCGCAAGCATGACTTAGACATCAACATGCAGAGACTTGAATGAAATGAAAAGCAAGGTGGATGTAAAGCCTCACACAAGATAGAGTGAACCTAAGTGTGTGTAGTCATCAAGTGAAACTCTTCAAGGGAGGCTCCGAAATTGGTGCAGGTCGAAATTTTGGAGGGTGGTTGTAGCCGCTACAGCACTTGATGACACACTTGTAGAAATCCATCTTCTATGTTTGGTCCATTGCTAGCATAGGGCCTTGGTCTTTCATGTAGTATTGAATCATTATGCAGGTTACTTCAATTTCCCCATTTACCCCATGGACATACATGGTTCACCCTTTGCCAACTCAGTCAAACACAATCAAAAGTTTAGCTTAGATCTCAGTGTTTCGAATTCGGGAAAGGTAGTTTAGCTCATGAGTTGAAGATTTTCAGAGTATAGGTTTTCATCTCTAGTGTTGCTCCGCTGCCAGCACGCCTGGACAATACCCCGACAGAGTCATGCAGGAACACACACATTGCTCCACTGCCAGTGAGTCTGGTTAGTACCCCGGTGGAGTTGCATGCTTCACCTCACGTAGGAAGCCTTTCTCCTATGTCACCTTTGTATTTTTCCAGAGAACTACGCATAGGTACTTATTTATTTTTGGGGTGGAAGAGGGATCTCGACTTATTGGGACCAGAAGAGGTTTTTCCTTCAGAGAAGCATGTAAGACCTTTGACATAGGTTTGCTTGTTTAGATTTTCCCCTTCTCTGTTTTTACTAGTTGGATGAGCTTAAACACACAAAGCAAAAGGATGAGTACAGGCATGGGGTTTCCTAGTGTTGACACAGGTTCATGGTTGTACAGAAACTTCCCTTGTAGACGGTTCATATTTTCCATCAAGAATTCATTGGCCGAAGGTTACAACCAAGCACATAGAACGTAGACACAAGACTAGACAAGTTGTGGAGTGTCACAAGTCTCTTCAAATTTCAGCCACATACTCTATTCAAAAGATAGAACGTAATAGTTGGTAGCACTTATTTCTGTAAACAAAAATAGTAATATGCTAAACAAACAAAACAAACGTAAGCAAAAATAGAAAGAAAAGCAAGCAAATCAAAGCAGAAGCAGAAGTAAAAGCGAAAGAAAAGCGAGTAAGCAAACACATAAGTGAGCAAACAAACAAACATGCAAAGAAAGAAAGTAAACAAGCATAGAAGAAAGCAAACTGAAAGAAAACACTACTCTTAATCCTAAGCTAGTGGTGCATGGGCCTGATCACATAAAGTGATATTTCCAATGCAGCTACTGGCACATTGGTTGACCCATGTTGTTGAAGGCTTGGTCCGCGAGAAATCCAGTTGTGCGAACTAGCATATGTGAAAGACACAACAATGAAAATAGACACACTCCAAACTTACAAGCATCCACAGAACAAAAATGAGTGAAAGCCATGTAATGCACTCTGTGGACTTGTCATGGTGTTGTGCTACACTGCATGCATATGTTGAGTGTATGAATTCCCTTAACCGTGATATGCAAGCAAACGTGAGAAAGGTAGACCACTTGTGTTGCACAAGTGTGCTTGCTGTGTAAGATTCCTCCAATGCATGAGCGCTGGGATCATGTAGTTCGCGTGGAGGAAGTAAAATATGAGTGTTAGATTGATCTTGAGTGCATACAGATGAGTGTTCAGGAGCCTTAAGTGTTTGAACAATTTCCTAATCAGAAGTGAAACCAACCTCAGGATAGCGAGGGCCTGACATAACCATCAGCTCGGGTTGAAGTTCCCTGACAATTTGTGGGGTTTCGACTTCGTTGATAGATGGATCTTCATAGACAAGTGGCTTAGACAAATTAAAAATGAGTGAATCAACATCCTGATTGAATGATGAGGTGAAGAGATCACGAAAACCAAGATTATATGTTGGTCGACATCCTCTCCGTTGTTGTATGATGGGCCAACATCCGACAAGTCCTGCAAGTGATCAACAGTGGGTGCATCCGTGGATGAAGACACACATGTGAAATCATGGATGGAAGGTTCACCAAATATGTTAGGAAAGAACGGAGGGGGCTCAGACGGAAGGGGGTCATCCTTTGCCCAGTGTTGATGCTCAAACTCCCACTCATACTCTTCATGAATGACAACGCATGTTGGTTGTGCAACATGAACTGAGTCAATGGCTTGTTCCTCATTCACAACAAGTGAAGAGTCCAGAATGGATGAACACAAGACAACATCATCCGAAGGAACACCCAGGTGTGAAGACGGAGGTCGTAGAACAGAATGCATATGAGAACTCAAAGGACTCACAACCAAATCTGTGCAAAAATTAAGTGAAGTGATGTTGGGAGGATGTGAAAGATGAACAAGTGAGTGAGCATGATCCTCAACATCACTCGACATTGTGGAGCTGTTGGATGAAGGGATGGCAGACAATTAGTCGAGACACTGACTGCATCAACATGAGATTGTGCAGCTGCATCAACGAAGAATGTTGAGTGAGGCTTGATCTCAAGATTCTTCTTGGGATGGGTAAATTTCTTAAGGCCATACTTGAACCTGTCCTAAAGATAGGAAAATTTCATCTGGATCCTTAGAGCTTGAAACTGCAAATCACGGAAGCACTACCAAAAATCAATAACCAATTCATTCAGAGCCTTCCGTTGCTGTAACAGTTCTGGTCAAGATAGTCTCGATTAAAATGATAGAAAATGTTTTCAAAGAGATCACATAAGTGTTCAAATGAGTGCACACTGTCAGCCGGTAGGCTAAGCATCCAACAAAATTGGGATTCACGATGTGTGTATGCAAGTAGCAAACTGACTTGTTCGTCAGAAAACTCATCTTCCACATGAAGCATGGAAAGAAAGTCATGTAAGTACTCAGGCCAGGCCACTTTGGCTTCACCATCATACGTGTAAGTGGACAAGGGATCGAACAACTCCTCGTGATGGAGACATCTTCATGATTCAAGAAACATCGCGGAGGGAGAAGAGTGCAAGATTCCATGAAAGATATGTAAAGGTTCAAAACTGGATGAGAGGACACAGCTTTTCATCTGGCCCTCCTTCTAGCACCCTAAATGTTGATGGTACTGGACCCACCAACATTCAGAGGATCACATCGATATGAAGGCCCAACTAGACCTCACACCGTTTGGTGTGGGAGTCCCATCTAGTATGATGGCCCGGTTTCCATTTTATTAAGGATTTGCCTCAACTCTTGCTTGTCAGAATAGGAGAGTGGTCTACTTTGTCTTCGGGAAGTGAGGTTCGTGTGCTTGGTGAGTGTAAGTGTACTTGTGTCAATGGTTATTTCAATGTGAAGGGAAGAGGGTGAAGGTTAGTTCCAGGTTGAAAGGGATCAATCCCAACTCGGTTAGGAACACAAAACACAAAAGGACATACACAACTTTTGTGGAGTAGTCCACTCGAATGTGGCAGTCACAACATACAAGGTAAGATGACATGTATAGCACTCACGGATTAGTTCGAACGAGTGCAAAGGTTGTTACAACAAGGTTCATGTGAAAGGTCCATCTAATGTTCGGTAGAGCAGTCGACACAGACGAGACAACATTAACAACATATACAACACATTTCCATTAGTAGATTATGCATTACAAGAAATGAAATAGTTCAGATGTATAACACGCGTTAAAGCAACATGCATTACAAGTGTTAAAAATTAATCTTACAACATATACAATACATGTGTGAAAATGTGATGGCCTGTTGACAGGCTTCTGAATTAAGTGAAAGTTCCATGACACATCATTACACCATACATCACTAATGCCGTTAGCAGGGCATTGGAGCCACTACTTACTCCTCAAAGAAAATATTACAAACTCTCTTGGCTATGTGGGAGGAAATGAGGTGAAAAGTCCTTTCTGTGTACAAATGAGGGGTATTTATAGCCAAGGGTGAAACTGACCCTTGTGGCTATTCAACTACCCTCATGGCTGTTTGACTTCCATGAATTTTTGACCTTTCGACTTACATGACTCTTTGTTCACAAGTGGGTCTCTTGGACTTCCACATTACATCACATTGATTGACAACATAGCCCATAGTGGAGATGTGGGTGACATGACTCATGACATGACTCGACATGACTTGACATGAAAATGTTGGTACATTGCTGCTGCTAGAGTGCATGTCGAGCTACAGTGTTGCTGGGTGATGGATGTCTTCATGATGTATCACAGCTTCACCTCCGCATGGTGAAGTGCACGGAGTCCTTGATGGTCCTTAGTTCACTTGATGAAGCTCTAGCATGTTGTTCCTTGCTTGCATGTTGGAAGGTTTGACAGGCTCATCTGTTTGTGAAGGTGCATGTTCGTTGCATTCGTCCGCTTCACATGCTTCATTCATTCATCCATTGGGGAACCTGTCCTTCTGCGCCTTCATTCATCCCATTCTTCGTCTTGCCATGTTTGTTGGTGTACCTGTACTTGCAGTCACTCATGAGGAGACAACATCAAATCCAGAAACCTCCTAGTCTACCATGACACATGATCGTTTTAGATGCAGGTGACCAGGAGAGGCAGCAAGGTCACAAAGTGGGATGATGACTCTGAGCACTACTGATGAAAACTACGTAAGAGTCATTGAGTGATGGAGACGGGCAATCTGAGTCGACAGTGATTGTCTACGAGGTATGGCTCGACTGGGAGGCAAATGTGTGCAAATTTTGGGAGGGACAGGCAGGGTTGCAGGAAGGCAAGGAAGGCATGCTCTGTGCATTTTTCAGAACGAATAGCCAACGGGTTCTAGACAGCTAGATTTGCACAATTTTCCAGAGGACTTGGCCGGGCTGCATGATGGGTCACTTGGCAAGGATTGCACAATTTTCTTAGGGAACTGCCCTGGAGACTGGCAGCTAGAACTGCGCAATTCCCATAGGTCATTGCTAGTCGGCTGCTGGGGTCACTGGCAGCCAAAACTACAGAATTTCGAGAGGGAACTACAAGTTGGCTTCCTAGTCACTGGCAGCAGAAACTGCACAATTCCCAAAGGGAATTGGCAGTCTGCTGCTAGGAGCTTCTGGCGATAATGCACCGAGGCTGGGAGGTCGGCCTGTTGATAATATCTGTGCAACTTTAAAGATGAGCTAAATGATGGGAAGTGGAAGGCCTGCTCATGAATACTGCACAATTTCTGAGATGAATAGTCGGTCGAGTGTCCGGATGATTGATTGGGAAAACTGCACAATTTTCTGAAGGAGATAGGGATGGGCACTTGGTGTCTATCCAACCTGTCTACGCAATTTCCTCACTCAATTGAGCAAGTGATCTCAGTGGTCTCTGTGCAAATTTTGAAGGGAGTCAGTCTCGGGTGACTGTTGGGTCCGAATCTCTAGGTGTCCAGCATGAGAGCTGATTTCATTGCTTGAGGGCAGCGCAACTTCAACAGGCTAGCTTGGTGCTTCTGTGTTGTTTTGGTTGACAGTTGATCAAGTCGACGATGGGGTGATGGTCCGGGTGTTAGAGTGGAGTTTGGTCTTCAGAACTTCAACAAAATGACTAAGTGTGTGAACAATCAATAGATGCATAGGTGATCATACGAGCACACACTCACATGACTTGATGATGAAATCACCCAAACCATCTAGACACACATGTTCAACATGACTGATTGATGGTGCAAGTGACAAGCGTGGCACTTGTGATTGATCGTTCATGATTGATATGAAACTTGCGTGATAGTGAGTGTGATTCTGTGTGTGAGTGCAATAGATGCTTTCATAGCAAACACAACAAGCACATACGAAGCGAATAATTTGAGCATAACTAGAACATGGTCGCAAGCATGACTTAGACATCAACTTGCAGAGACTTGAATGAAATGAGCAAGCAAGGCTGATGTAAAGACTCACACGAGCTCATGGAGTGAATCCGAGTGTGTGTAGTCATCAAGTAAACTCTTCAAGGGAGGCTCTGAAATTGGTGCAGGCCAAGATTTTTGAGGGTGGTTGTAGCCTCTACAACACTTGGTGACACACTGGTAGAACTCCAACTTCTAAGTTTGTTCCATTGCTAGCACAGGGCCTTGGTCTTTCAGGGAGTATTGAATCATTTTGTAGGTTACTTCAGTTTCCCCATTTACCCCATGGACATACATGGTTCACCCTTTTCCAACTCAATCAAACACAATCAAAAGTTCGGCTTAGATCTCAGTGTTTCGAATCTGGGAAGGGTAGTTTAGCTCGCGAGTTGAAGATTTTTAGAGTATAGGTTTTCATCTCTGGAGTTGCTCCGTTGCTAGCAGGCCTAGATAGTACCCCGGAGGAGTCACGTAGGAACACACACATTGCTCCACTGCCAGCGAGCCTGGTCAATACCCAGTGGAGTTGCATGCTTAACCTCTCTGCGCAGGAAGCCTTTCTCTTCTTTTGCCTTTGTATTTTTCAAAAGCACTGTGCATAGGAACTTATTTATTTTTGGGGCAGAAGAGGGATCCCAACTTATTGGGACCAGAAGAGGTTGTTCCTTCAGAGAAGCATGTAAGGCCTCTGACATAGGTTTGCTCGTTTAGATTTTCCCCTTCTCCGTTTCTACTAGTTGGATGAGCTTAAACACACATAGAAGAAGGTTAAGTACAAGCATGGGGTTTCCAAGTGTGGACACAGATTCACGGTTGGACCGAAACTTCCCTTGCAGACGATTCATATTTTCTGTCAGGACATCATCGACTGAAGGTTACAACCAAGCACAAAGAAGGTGAACACAAGACTGGCCAAGTGATGCAATGTCAGAAGTCTCTTCAAATTTCAGCCACATGCTTTATTCTAAAGCCAGAACGTAACAATTGGCAACACTTACTTCCGTAAACAAAAGTAGTAATATACCAAACAAACAAAACAAACGTAAAAAAAAATAGTAAGCAAAGCAAGCAAAGAAAAGTAGACGTAGAAGTAAAAGAGAAATCAAAGCGAGTAAGCAAACACACAAGTGAGCAAACAAACAAACATGCAAAGCAAGAAAGCAAGCAAGCAAATTGAAAGCAAACACTACTCCTACTCCTAAGCTAACAATGCATGGGCTTGATCACATAAAGTGATATTTCCAATGCATCCATCGACATATTGGTTGACCTGTGTTGGTGAAAGCTTGGTCTGTGAGAAACCCAGTTGTGCGAACCAGCAAATGTGAAAGATACAACAATGAAAATAGACACACTCCAAACTTACAAGCATCCACAAAACAAAAATGAGTGAAAGCGCATGTCATGCACTTTGTGGACTTGCCATGGTGTTGTGCTACAATACATGCAGATGTTGAGTGTATGCATTCCCTTAACCGTGATATGCAAGCAAACATGAGAAAGGTATACCACTTGTGTTACACAAGTGTGCTTGCTGTGTAAGATTCCTCCAATGCATGAGCGATGGGATCATGTAGTTCATGTGGAGGAAGTAAAATATGAGTGTTAGATTGATCTTGAGTGCATACAGATGAGTGATGAGGAGCCTTGAGTGTTTGAACAATTTCCTGATCAGAAGTGAAATCAACCTCAGGACAGCGAGGGCCTGACATAACTATCAGCTCAGGCTGAAGTACCTCAAAAGTCTGTGGGGTTTCAACTTTGTTGACAGATGGATCTTCATAGACTAGTGGCTTAGATGAATTGACAACGAGTGAATCAACATCATGATTGGATGATGAGGTGAAGATATCATGACAACCAAGATTAGAAAATTTAGGATGTTGTTCGACATCCTCATGGTTTGATGAGTCACATAGAGGGGTATATGAGAAGGAAGGATGTTCACCCTCTGCGTTTCCGTAAAGAGAAGATGAAAGATCAAGTGGATTTTCAATGAATGATTGGTCCTCTCTATTGTTGTATAATGGGCCAACATCTGGCGAGTCCAACGAGTGATCAACAGTGGGTGCATTTGTGGATGAAGACACACATGCGAAATCATGGATGGTAGGTTCACCAAAGATGTTTGGAAAGAATGGAGGGGGCTCAGATGGAAGGGGGCCATCCTTCGCCGAGTGTTGATGCTCAATATCCCACTCATACTCTTCATGAATGACAGTGCATGTTGGTTGTGCAACACTAACTCCGTCAATGGATTGTTCCTCGTTCACAACAAGTGAAGAGTTTGGAATGGACGAACACAAGATAACATCAACTAGAGGAACACCTGGGTGCAAAGACGAAGTTCGTAGAATGAAATGTATATGAGAACTCGAAGGACTCACAACCAAATCTGCGTGAAAATGAAGTGAAGTGATGTTGGGAGGATGTGAAAGATGAACAAGTGAGTGAGCATGATCCTCAACATCACTCAGGAGTGGTGGAGATGTTGGATAAAGGGATGGTGGACAATCAGTCGAGACATTGACCGCATCAATATGAGCTTGCGTTGCTCCATCAACGAAGAATGTCGAGTGAGGTTTGATCTCAAGCTTCTTCTTGGGATGAGAAGATTTATTAAGGAAATACTTGAACCGATCCTAAAGATACGAAAACTTCATCTGGCTCCTCGGAGCTTGAAACTGCAAGTCAGGGAAGCGCTGCCAAAAATCAATAACCGATTCATGTAGTGCCTTCTGTTGTTGTAACATTTTTCGGTCAAAATAGTTTGGATAAAAATGATAGAAAGTGTCTTCAACAAGATCATATAATTTTTCAAATGAGTGCACGCTGTGAGCCAGTAGGCTGAGCAGCCAATGAAATGGGGATTCGCAAAGTGTGTATGCAAGCAGAAAACCGGCCTATTTGTCAAAAAACTCATCTTCCTCATGAAGCATGGAAAGAAAGTTGTTTAAGTACTAAGGCCAGGCCACTTCGGCTTCACCATCATACGTGTAAGTGGACAAGAGATCAAACAACTCTCCCATGATGGAGACATATTCATGATTCAAAAAACATCGCGGAGGGAGAAGAGTGCAAGATTACATGAAAGATATGTAAAGGATCAAAACTAGATGAGAGGACACAACTTGTCATTTGGCCCTCCTAGCGCCATAAATGTTGACAGTGCTGGACTCGCCAACATTCAGGGGATCACCCTGGTATGAAGTCCCAACTAGACCTCACACCGTTTGGTGTGGGAGTCCCATACGGTATGATGGCCCGGTTGCCATTGTCTTGAGGATTTGCCTCAACTCTTGCTTGTCAGCACAGGAGAGTGGTCTGCTTTGTCTTCGGGAAGTGAGGTTCGCGTGCCTGGTGAGTGTAAGTGTACTTGTGCCAATGGTTCTTTCACTATGAGGGGAAGAGGGTGAAGGTGAGTTCCAGGTTGAAAGAGATCAGTCCCAACTCAGCTAGGAACACACAACACAAAAGGACATACATAGCTTCCGACGGAGCAGTCCACTCGGATGTGGTAGGCACAACATACAAGGTAAGATAACACGTACAACACTCATGGATCAGTCCAAATGAGTGCAACGATTGTTACAACAAGGTTCATGTGAAAGGTCTGTCTAATGTTCGACAGAGTAGTCGGCACAAACGGGACAACATTAACAATATATACAACACACTTCCATTAATATATTATACATTACAACAAATGAAACAGTTCAAGTGTAGAACACAGGTTAAAGCAACATACATTACAAGTGTTAAATATCAGTCTTAAAACAGATACAATACATGTGTGAAAACGTGCTTGCCTATTGACAGGCTTCTGAAGTAAGAGAAAGTTCCAAGACACATTGTTACACCATACATCATTAACCCCATCAGCGGGGCATTGGAGCCATTGCTTACTCCTCAAAGAAAAGATTACAAACTCTCTTGGCTATGTGGGAGGAGTTGAGGTGAAAAGTCCTTTCTATGTACAAATGAGGGGGTATTTATAGCCAAGGGTGAAAATGACCCTTGTGGCTGTTCAACTACCCTCATGACTGTTCGACTTCCATGACTTTTTGACTTTTCGACTTACATGACTCTTTGTTCACAAGTAGGTCTCTTGTATTTCCACATTACATCACATTCATTGACAACATATCCCATAGTGGAGATGTGCGCGACTTGACTCATGACATGACTCAACATGACTTGACATGACAATGTTGGTACATTGATGCTATTGGAGTGCATGTCGAGCTACAATGCTACTGAGTGATGGATGTCTTCATGATGTATCGCAACTTCACTCCACATGGCAAAGTGTGCAGAGTCCTTGATGGTCCTTAGTTCACTTGATGAAGCTCTATCATGTTTTTCCTTGCTTGCATGCTGGAAGGTTTGACAGGCTCATTTGTTCACAAAGGTGCATGTTCGTTGCGTTCGTTCACTTCACATGCTTCGTTTGTTCATCCGTTGGTGAACCTGTCCTTCTGCATGTGCTCTCATTGTTCATCCTATTCATCGTCTTGCCATGTTTGTTAGTGTACCTATACCTATAGTCGCTCATGATGAGACGACATCAAATGCAGAAACCTCCAAGTCTACCATGACACATGATCGTTTCGGATGCAGGTGACCAGGAGAGGCAGCAAGGTTGTGAAGCGAGATGATGGCTCTGGGCACTACTAATGAAAACTACGCAAGAGTCACTGAGTGATGGAGATGGGCAATCTGAGTCGACAGTGATTGTCTGCGAGGTATGGCTCGACTGGGAGGAAAAATTGTGCAAATTTTGGGAGGGACAGTCTGGGTTGCAGGAAGGCAAGGCAGGCATGCTCTGGACATTTTTCAGAACGAATAGTTAGTGGGGTCTGGACAACCATATTTACCCAATTTTCTAGAGGAGAGGGCCGGGCTACATGATGGTTCACTTGCAGGGATTGCACAGTTTTCTTGGGGCACTGCCTGGGAGACTGGCAGCCAAAATTGCGAAATTTCTAGAGGGAATTGTCAGTCAGCTACTGGGGTCACTGGTAGCCAGAACTGTGCAATTTCCAGAGGGAACTACTAGTTGGCTACTCAATCACTGGCAGGAGAAACTACGCAATTCCCAGAGGAAACTGGCAATTTGCAGCTAGGAGCTGCTGGCGGGGAAATGCACCAAGGCCAGGAGGCTGGCCTGCTGATCATCTCTGTGCAATTTCTAAGCCAAGCTGATTGATGGGCAGTGGAAGGCCTGCTCATGAATACCACACAATTTCTGAGATGAATAACCAGTTGACTGTCCAGATGACTAACTGGGAAAACTGTGAACTTTTCTAAAGGAGACAGGGATGGGCACTTGGTGTCTGTTCGACCTGTCTGTGCAATTTACTCAATTAGTTGAGTGAGTGAGGTCAGTGGCCTCTGTGCAAATTTTGAAGGAGTCAGTCTAGGGTGACTCTTGGGTCCGACTATCGGGTGACCAACATGAGAGCTGATTACATTGCTTGCGGGAAGTGCAATTTGA
Source organism: Pinus tabuliformis (assembly GCA_031772625.1). NCBI lineage: Eukaryota > Viridiplantae > Streptophyta > Pinopsida > Pinales > Pinaceae > Pinus > Pinus tabuliformis. The sequence goes on along the minus strand of CM062808.1, from coordinate 53,855,105 downwards.
ACAGGCTAGGCTTGGTGCTTTTGCACTGTTCTGGTTGACAGTAGATCGAGTCGATGACGGGGTGATGGTCCGGGTGTCAGAGTGGAGTTTGGTTATCAGAACTTCAACAAAATGACTAAGTGTGTGAACAATCGAAATATGCATAAGTGATCATACGAACACACACTCACATGACTTGACGACGAAATGACCCAAACCATCTAGACACACATGTTCAACATGACTGACCAATGGTGTAAGTGACAAGCGCGACACTCGTGATTGATCATTCATGATTGAGACAACGCTTGCAAGACAGTGAGTGTGACTCCATGTGTGAGTGCGACATATGCTTTCATAGCGAACACAACAAGCACATATGAAGAAAATATTTTGAGCATAATCAAAAGATGGTCGCAAGAATGACTTAGACATCAACATGTAGAGACTTGAATGCAATGAACAAGCAAGGCAGAGGTAAAGACTCACATGATCTCACAGAGTGAACCCGAGTGTGTGTAGTCATCAAGTGAAACTTTTCAAGGGAGGCTCGGAAATTGGTGCATGCCGAAATTTTGGAGGGTGGTTGTAGCCGCTACAACAAGTTTCCACAACTATGATTTTCATTGGGGATTTTTTGGTTTTTTTAAATTTTTTTTTGTTTGTGTTTTTCCATATTCAATAAGAACGTATTTATATTTATATTTTTATTGATTTAGATAACTACTTTACACAATATATACACGCTATTCTTCTATATTTTATTTTCTGTTTGCAGGCTGTTACATGATCTAGGGACTATAATTTTTTTTTAAAATAATTTGCAGGATTGATTTATTTAGATTGTGACAAGGACTATGCTAAATTTCCTAAGCAAGGCTATAAATTTTGTAGCCTTGTTTATCAATCAAAATACATATAGAATATATAGATAGTTTTAATGGAGAGGGCTTCAGATGTTTCTCTTTCGATTGGGAAGAATTTTGAAGTTGTCATACCATGGAAGAAATAATTGAGCAAAAATTGTTCCTTGTTGTTTATTTCCATTTTGGTATATGTAACTGCTTCATATTAATATAATAAAAGGGAAAAATACTACCATTATATAAAATAATTTGCAATATTGCATTCAATTCAGATTTAGAACTATTTTATTCTTGAGTAGGGTGTTAGCCAAATTGACTTGTTGGAACTATTGATATAGGCCAATAGAATACATTTGGAGTGGAGTTGCATTCACTACACTCGTTGTATGTGTTTTCATTAACACGCGACGCTCCTACTATGTATTGACACATCACGTAGATTCGACCCCAATTCCAAAATTAAAAGTACTCAACTTTTGCATATTTTGGAATCCAGTGATCATAGAGCCAACATTTATAAATAACTAGATCCGATTTTTGTGTTGTTTTAGAAACGACCAACTTCATTCCCCGTTATTCCTCGACACTTACGAAAAATACAAAATTTCCTGATACACGGTTTATGGCCGCGATGAATGCATTACAAAAGAAACACTACTATCTTTGATCTCAGTCATGTAAGAGACACATCCCAACATGTACTTACTTAATATATTTAATGAGAATATGGGGTCCGTTGTCATGTGAAAATCAGTGATTTGGAACATGACATGCATATATATTGGCCATTGCTGCGACGACCGTAAGATAGTGTTCAGTTTTGGAGGCATGAATGGTACCAACATGGAACTTGGTTGTATTTTCATGACCAACATAATTATTTCAATGCGGCTTTTGCACTCTGGGCACAATCCCAAATTCTACATGCATTAGTGAGGTAAAATATTTATCTAACCCATAGGTATCCATATTCTAGGTGGCATCTCCACAGGGCATTGCATCATGTAAGAGGATTCCCAAGGGTCCATTCTAATTGGTACAATGAAATTTCTCAGGTCTATCTATGCATCAACAAACAAGATTTTTTTATTTTATTAGCAGCCCTTCCTTGGAGCAGTCAAGATGGTATCGCTATGGAAGGGACTTGTAAATTCATCCATTACCACCGACACCGCTACCAACACTGTGATCATCATGGTCGTGGTCATGGTTACAATCACTGCAGTAGGTTGTAGCACATTTTATTTTAAAACAAAATGTATGCGAATGAAATTTGTGTTCTTTGTTTGTGAATAAATATTCGGTTTTTTTAATATGTCCCTATTGTATTTATTAATTGCTTGAATTATGAAGTTACAGTGAAATTCACTCAATTCTCTTTGCCAAATATAATGAGAGAATTTATCATATTTTCTTTACATATTATGAACTACTATTTATGTATAATTAAACAAACAGTCTCACACATAAAAATGGAACCAAGCACTGTAATTAAAATGCATACTTTACACATATACTAGAAGAAACTACATGCAATTTATTATATAAAATTATACTATATAAAGCATATATACATATAATCCATACAAGCCATATCTACTTTGTATCTTATACATATCTTGCACAAATATGTATAATACTGTGACTAGAACATATGTAGAAAGAATTATGGCCATATTGACAACATATACAAAACTATACATATACAGTTGGGGGAGGGGGGATCCATGTTTAGGCCCCTTAACTACTCCTATAATGAGATCTAGTGAGAGGCTTGGAAATATCATGAACGTTTTTAGGATGTGTTGTATATGTTTCTTGAAGGCAGTTTATTGGTTGGAAACTGCTGTTACATGTCAATTTGTCGCCATGACACTAGATCAGTTTATGGGTCTTTTTCCTTCTGTGACATGTTTGAATGAGCTCTCTTAGAAGTCAAAAAATCCAAAATATATTGAAGTAGATGAGAAATTTAGGGAAAATAGCTGTCACACCTTGTTAAGTTTCACCTGTGTTGATTTTTCTAGATTTTCCCATGCATTCGCTGGAATTAACTCTGAGAACAGCACAGAGCTGTGCTCTGTTTGCCACTATAAACCCGCGCACGCGAATTCAAGAAAGTAAAAAAAAAGTACATTCTAGAAACATAGTTGGTCAAATATTTCCCAACTAAAAGCTTCCAGGTGATGGCTATTCGAATTATAACCCTCAGATGATGCATCTTAATCCCTTTTCTCATGGAAATTTAATCCCTCAATTGAGAAGTCTCATCCTCCTCTTTTGGATCTAAAACTTCTTCCTCTTGGCCTAAAAAATGACTAGAGGAATCGAGGAGGTCAGAACTCAGAGAAGATAAACTTATGCTGTTAGTTGGATATTGGAAAACTTGTCATCTAAGGAGGAGATTGAAGGAATTTAGGAGGAACCTCACGACATCAAGGTGAAGGTTGTAAGCATCCTATTTATCTTTGATCAATACAAATGAACACTTTCGCCCATTGATTTATCTTATTGGAATAATGAATGGTTTATAATTGTTTATAATGTTTATTAAGGGAAATTTAATTCCTAATTTACTTGGTCATTAGGTTAAGTTTTGTTTGGATAATTATATTGCATGTGCTTTTGATCCTTTTATGGTCTATGATTGCAGGTCTTATCAAGCATTGAGGAGCTGCATCAAATCACAACAAGGGATATTCATCGAGAATTTTGTGAAATAGGTAAGAGGTTTATCCATTAGCCTTGATTCTTATAATTCAAACAAGTCCAACTTAGGGAAAGAATTAGTTCATTTGTCTTAATTGTTTCTAGTTTCCGTCAAGGATCTAGGGAGATCGCTCTTGTCTGCAAGAGGGATTTGTTCGGTGTAACAACTGCGCTAAGAAACCAACTTATCCACTTTAGGTCCAAGCTGGCCCTTGAAGAAGAGGGGTCTACCTCAAGTGTTATGAGACTTATTTACTGTTCACCACAATAGCCTATTAAGCAAAATGGCCAAATCTAAAGGTTGTTGTATAGGTGGTTGTTGATGAGTCACAAATCCTAGCTTATCAAATGAGGCCCACTCTTGCAAATGCCTGATCAAAGTGCCATCGTTCAACTATGACAAAATAACATGGCTTGAAAGATGAGGATGGAAGACATAAGGAGATATTACACAACATAAACATTCATATAAAATATCGATAACACCTAATAAGAACACAAGTGTATAAAATAATCTCTATAACAAAACATGAATACGTATGTGAATTGAATAGAAGAAACGATCTAATGATTCAGATGGATCAACAGTGACACACTGTCACCTTGATCTCCTCGGCAAAGAACATAACTTTGCATTGGGATTTCGAGTATGTTGACACTCAACCCAACCTTTCCAGATATTATATACAACATCATATGCATGTATAAATAGACTAGTAATCATAGGTAACACTCACATGTACACACGCTCTGTCAGTAAAATGAAACTAGAAGATTTTAAGCAAAATTCTTAAGTAACTGACTTTACAAAAAATATCATGGTTTTGGCCCCAAAAGCCAACCCTTTCTCATTATAAATGAAACAATATAAATAAAAATACATCTCCTAAACTGCTATTACAATCTTTTCGGTATAAATATCTAAACAATGTGTTAAAAATAAAAATAATATTTGAATAACTGCATGAAATTTGGAATTGATGAAAATCCTCTGCCTTGAAATATGCACACAACCTTTTCACTGTTGATCCTCCTACTTGAAATATGGAACTGATAAAGTTGTTTCTTAAAATTTGGTTAATTGCTCAGTAAATGATGCAAATTTTACCACCTATTCTCTAGCTGTGCCTTCAGATTTGAAAATAATTTAACTTTACAACTTGTTCTCTAGTTTTCACTTTGGTTACTATATCCATGCCTTTAAATCTGAAAATAATTGTATTCCTATTGATCCTTTGCCTTGGAATACTCTGCCAGGTTGAATACATGCTCTTTTAGAAAAACCTATAAAAACTGATGTGTTTGTTGTAATTTATCTTATAGATGATGTCGAATAATGTCTAATGTCTAAATATTGATAGTGTCTGCGCTTTACCTCAATAAGGAATTGAATTCCCAACCTAGGACTCAAAAAGTCATGGTTCTATTTTTAACTTAGGCATCATTATCTATCCAACAATGTATGTTGGTGGTAATTTCTCCCAAGTTTCCAGAAATAATAACATAAGTTTAGGGTCCTAGGTCTTCAACAATTTATAATAGTTACAATATAAAAATTCCTGGTGCATTTGATGCCTATTCATTTTAAAACTGCAATAAACTTTCCCATCTTTTAATCCCTTCACAAGCCATCAATTAGTAATGTTATATTTTCCATTAATTATGCTAGAGTATCTTAGCTAGCTGTATATATCCTAGAAACTTAATCTTGGAAAAACCATTGAATAATGACTTTCAGATGGAGGATTCACTCTCAATCTTCGATGTTATATTATGATATGTCTTCTTCAAACTTTCTAGCAAAAGATCTGTTAGAAGGAAATGCCAAATGTGGTTTGTGGCATACTTTAGTTCTATGGCATCCTAAGAAATTTGAATTGAATATGCCATAGTTCCTTTCACAAGAAAACTAAATTCAATTGCCCTCAATCTAAAACCTCCTAAGATAAAATACATTTGACTACTCACATAAATCCCAAAACTTGCTTCCGAACCAATCATTGCAAAGAAGGTGAGGCTGCAATATGGAAAAAAGGAAATAGAGTAGCGTTGAGAATTATTCTTGCTCAACTCTCTACTATTGCTCTAAATGATCCAAACCGTTACCATAATAATTTACAATCTGCAAATCTATGTCCATCCTTCAATGTTGAGTTTCTGGTTGATCTATGCACCATCTTTTACAGGTGGAGATATGGACACAACAAAGAAATCTGTTCATGGTAGGAAAAAGGACTATGATAAGAACGTTTGAAGTCCATGCCCTTATAACATACAAAGTTAGGCACATTCCTCAAGTTCTTGTTGGAAATATTTCTAAATAGAAATTTTTTTGGAAATGCACCAAATCCCATGTCGAAGGTACAAAAGAATACCATCAGGTCTACAACTCAGATACTTCCTTGGACAATCCTTGGTTGAAGCAATTTGTTTACCAAGGTAATTATAAGCAATGTAATGAATAGTACCAGAGTGATAGATATACTGATTTTCCTTCTTCCAACACGATCCATCAGAAACATTGCAATCATTATATAGGGAAACATTTGTCGACAGGTAACTGCACTTGCCAAAAGAGAAGCAAACTCTGCCTTAATGCCTGCTTGATTGGCCCAAATGACCTCCCACAGATAGAGAGTCTTATCAAACGTGTGCTCTCTCCTAAAAAGAACCACCACCATCTTATATATAAAGAGTCAATCCTCAACGTGGAGTTTCTGTAAATGTTTATATAATTGTGGATCCTTTTCTTTAATAATTTTGGCAACAATCTCTAATTGTCCTGGGATACCTGGTTCATCTAATCCATAACCTGTAACTGTCCTATTTTGACAAGCATGTTGCAAACAACCACCTTCTACCACACTATTCAATTTTACAAATGCAAAGTAAGAGGTATAAAGCCCCATTATTGAGTGCAAGCCCATATGAGAGAGAAATCCCACAAATTCAGATTGTATGATGTCTATTGGAAGGAGAACCATATCATGATACCAATACAATTTTATGAGATTCGAGAGATACACCTATGAAGAAGTTTGTAATGCCATTGCTTAGATGATTAAATAATTCCAGTTTATGTCAGTCAAGATGATGTCTAAGAAACTTCAAGTTTCTTAGAAGAGACGAAAGCCCATAAATGTAGAATGGAATTGAATGCTCCTTGTTTCTTAGTACATTTACACATGGTATACTTTTGGGCCATGGGCCAACACACCAAGTAATATAACGTTAATAAAATTACTTAGAACCTTGCCATATGAACCATAACAAGATCGAGAGCACAATGGGATTTATTATTATTATTATTTTAAATCTGAAGTCTAAATTTTTGACAATTTTAATCAAAATTCTCATATGCTTCGGAGTCTGGCTAGGAAACAAATTGGTGATTTTCAAAGCATTTTCACTGGATCCTTTGGACAAGAAAATACTGCAACAAGATGTTCACAAACATAAATACCTTTTAACTTTTTTTTTAGTCATCTTCCATGGACTTCTATTAACATTCGTAAATATTTGTCTTTACCATTGACAATAAAAGTGGACAATCCTTGTAAAAAGTATATATAAGGAAACAATTGACACAAAAATCAAGTATGGTGTCAGTGTTGCAATAGTGTAGAATAAGACAGTAACATGTTAGTTGCTTCACCATTTATAATAGTTTGGTCAGAATGTCAAATTGTTTCCATTTGCATGAATTGAAAGGTTGTTCCACGATTCTGGCAAGTAAATACATATATGACAAACAATTCCCAATTCAACACAACAATTTTATAAAGACGTGAGAACAATCTCAAATGACACTAGTTACTTCAATAAGAATGTGTTTTCACTTTGTTTCAATCTTATCTTCAATGCTAAAAGAAAAAGGAAAAGATATAAAACAAGAATAGGATAACTCCTAGAAAAGGAGATTAAACATCTATATGAGAATCGTGCAAGGTATTGCTACTGCAACATACCTCCAGGAAGAGCAAGCTTCGTTGCATGTCATACAAAAAAAGGACAAAAGCATGTTATATAATTTGAATATAAACATATAAGTGTGCCATTTCAATAAAGTTTCTAAATAGTGTAAGTTGTAAGTAGATAAGAAATTCGATCTCGATGCAACTACTTCTCACAAGAAATATCCATACAAGAATGAATACATTGAAGGTTCTATTGACGATGCGATCAACATCCTCCAATTTTTTTTTTACACTTGAATTTTGAAGCCTACTAAGGATCTTATGATATGTCGCTCTACGGTCCCTTCATGGTCGATTTATATTTTGCGATATGTTTATGTATTATCCCCCAATTCTACTTGTCAAAGTCACTTGCTCACACATGCACAATCCTGGTTGAACTCATGAGCGCGATTTATTTATCCAAGTTTAAACAAGCATAGCACCATCCATCAAGACAGTGCTCGTGTTATGTTCAACTCATGTCGATAGTTAGTGCACAATTTTTTTGACAACCTCCCTCACTTTGGTTGTGTTTGTACTTCTATTTTGGTGAGTTTTTCAAGTTGTCGTCTTTGGCACACTTTCTATTTCACAAGTGTCGCTTTCACATTCATAATTGTCATTTTGTCTTGCTTTCACTGTAATAAGTGGCGTTTTCATGTTATTTTCGCTCTAACATGTGTCACTTTCAAGATCATTCGCATTTTGCAACTTTCATTTGTATGTTTTCTTAAGTTCATAAGCGTCGCCTTTAAGTATGTTTGCCTCTAATGTGTCACACATTTTCACAACTCTAGAATTAGTTCTGGGACACTCTCCTACATTACATGGTCTTGTATATCATAAGAATATGTGCTAGACACATTCCTATGGCTTAGCACACCTTTTTGTTACTGTCAACTCTTTTGTCACAACTTGTGTTCTAAGGGTTATAATGTGTCATTTCAATTGTCACACATAGAAATAGGTGTTGCTTTGCTTTCATTTCAAGGTGTGATTTCTATTCATGAGTCATGTGTCTCCTCTTGGATTTTATTGATGGCACTCATGTGTGTGATCCATTTGAGAGTAATATTCGAATGCATTTCCTTCTTTTACTCCATTGGTTCCACACTTAGCCATTTTTGTGCTCTTCCTAGTCCTCCTACCCAATGAAAGTTGTGAAGGCATTAGCCAACTAAATAGGTGATGATCTTAACCTATTCATGAGCTTCAATTCTCCAACATTACTCACCAATATCCCACCTTAGTTGATACCAATATATCGTTTTCTTCATTATGTTATGGAACATGGATATCTTTGAGAAGGAAACACAATTCTTTGTGGGTCTGTGATATTGTATAGAATGAGACTACCTTCTGGAAGATAGTGAAATATTTTGTTTGTCTTGCGCATAGGGGTACCATCTGAAGGACGACGAGATCCTCTATTTGCTCTTGGTATTTTTCTTAAGCAGGGATTGTAAAGGAAATTATAATCAAGATTCCCTTCAAGGAAAGATCCAAAGAAAATTATCTTGAAGTAGATGAGTCTGTTGGAGGTTTTTTCTTGACAATTCAAGCCCTAATTTCCTGAAGTTGAGTTATTCTCGATGATCAATGAGGAAGGAATCAAGAACAGAGTGGCTTGATAATTGTTTCCTAGGCAAGCGATAGAAGGAGGCCAGTTTGTGGGGATATTTGGTTTGAAACTCGTGACTTGTTCTGTGATTTGAATAAGGGTTTGTGGCTGGAAGAGAACCCCTTGAGGCCATCCAAATTCAGTTTGTTGGGAAGACGAACTTTAACAGGCCAACGAGGATACTCATATGTAATTCTATGTTTGTTTCGCCACAGAAATGGTGAAGTTTGGTAAGAAACAATAATTGCTTGGTTTGGCAATAGCAAGGAGGCCTATAGTAGTGTTGGAATGGGGTACATAACTAGAATAAGCCCCACATATTTATTGAGATCTGAATTTACTTCAAGCTTGTGATCTCTGGTTAAGGCAGTTCATTTTATAGAATTCAGATAAGTAGTTATTCATGTGGATTCATATGTTTATCATTGTGCAAATGTAATTGTGGAATTGGATTACGTGCTCAAGGAATTCAACCCCACCACCCTTCAAGAGGCTATCAAGAAGACTCGGGATATGGGAAATGCAACAACTAAGTCTAAGGCTCCATCCAAGCTCTTTATTCCCTAAAAAGATAAGGAAAAGAGGCCCTCTCTATTAATTTTTGTAACCATAGTCAAATTCCACCTTGGGCAACTCATATGACTGAGATGATGATTGAATTAGATTCCTCTTTTAGAGAGGACAAATTTCGACCTAAATATCACCTTATTTGGGCAAGAAAAATTTGGTGTTTGAATTTATTTATTCACTCATGTATATTGGGTTAGGTCGGCCCTAAGAACATGTTAAATTTGATAGGTTGGCCTCAACCCCAAGTGGACCCTCATGAAAGCCTATAAATAGAAGAGTCCTCAAGCTCATTTGGACACATTTGATGAAGCCATCTTCTCTTCTCTTATTGTATTGGTTCGCACAAGTCCGTCGGAGGAAAGTTCACACAAGGATCCGAAATCTCAGAGTCGAAGCTGACACTGATCTAGGGTTTTATGGATCTCAAACGCTGGCATAGAACTAGACATTTTAGTTCCTGGACGTTGGGATACAGTGGTCCTGAAATCATCTAGGGAGCCTTGGACACTCGCATAATGAGTTATGGGAGAGTCCAGTGTTTTAGAGATATATAAGGTTGTATTAGTCCCCAGACGCTCACATAAAGTGGTCCTGAGAGCGTTCGAGCTGCCATAGATGCTCGCAAATAGGCTTATGAGAGTGTCTAGGGCTTGAAGAATATTTGGGTATGTTTGACTCCAAATGTCCTCATCCAATTCACCTGGGAGAATCCAGAGCTGTTATGGATGTAGTCATCCAGTTATGCAGAGAGCATCCAGATCTCCTATAGACGCTCACACAACTCCTCCTCCCTGCGTCCGGGACTCATAGATGAGATTTTTTTATTTCTAATATTCTCCTTAGTGGCAACAATGTTAAGCAATTGACGATAGACAATGACAACACTTTACAATCCTTAAAATCAGGGTTTTGATTATAAGCATGATTAGATCTATTTCATGGATATCACAATTGTTTTGTTGCATAGATAAAGTTATGGATCATTGTACTCTCTTTTGCTGAATCATTTGATGACAATCTAAGAAGAAGAATATTTGAAAGGGTTTTCCCCATAGTGGGTTTTTCCCTAGTCTTGGACCAATCCTGGTGTCTCTATGTGTGTGCATGATTTCTTCTATTGTTCCTTTATGTTCCATTGCATTGATGATGATGACAATGTTGTTCTTTCTATATAATTGCATATGCTGATGAATAATGGTGTAGATATGAATAATGTAATATGATATGGGGTAAGCTTAATGTATTAATGAAGAAATGAAATTATTAAAGAAAAGAACTATGAAAAATTAACATGGTATCAGAGCTAGATTGAAGAAAAGCCATGGCGATCACCCTGATGATGACACCTTTTATGGAAGCAAGAAGAGGATGGTGGATACCTAAAATAATTCTAGGGTTTGAAGAAAAAACTTAGGCAAATTTATTATTAGGGTTTGATGGATTCTATGAGGTTAGGGTTGGAGAGAAAACCTTGATTTATGGAAACAATATGAGGTATGGAACCTAGTTGGTTAATGTGAAAATGCTTAAGCACTTGACATAGATTTGATGAATCCCTATATGGGATAATCCCTAACAGGCCTTGTTGGATAACTATAGGAAACATTGGTATATGGACCATGAACATTGATGGATCTTGAAGATTGGTTTAAGAGGGGGAGGCTCAACTCTCATTGAAGATAAGTATTTCTCAACCTATGATGCCTTGTAATTTTGTTTAGACCTTTGGATCTGATTGTTATGTTTATTGCTTATACTTATTACATAAGTATTTTTGTATATGGATGTTTCTAACCTCCTTGATGAGATGTGATGAGTAGATCCTTCTTGAGGATCATGTGTAATGTAGGAAGGATCGATAGAGTCGGTATAGGTAAAGAGGTATTTGGTGAAAAGGTGACAAGTTGCCTATAAGAAGGTGCATAAGTATTTGAATACCACAAGGTATGCATGGTATGTTGTGTTTCATCTATTGGCTTGGTAAGCCCTAAGGTATGATGAGAATGTATCTTTCTTTGATGGCTCATACATGCATATGAAAGTGACTTGGACCGTTTCCTATGATGAAATGATGCACCTGATCTTGAACATTTTGATCTCCTTGAATTTCATGAGGCTATCTAATGTTGATGCATTGACATACTTGATGTTTGGCTAACATCTATCCGTTGGATATCTTGATCCTGTAAAGAAGGCTAGCTCCTTGAATCTAGTAAATGATACTCTTGATACTTGTCATGATGGATTTCATATAGAAGGATAGCTCATTGACTCCTATACTTGATTCTGCTGATAATGCTTGTGATAAACATGATGAAAGCATATGGAAAGAGAGATTGACACTCTCATTGTTTTGGTAAATTTTTATAGAATGACCTTACTTGATCTTATTTATTATTATAAGCATGGTAACCTTGATGTTAGGGATATAACTATGATATTGATATGTAGATCTCTTACTAACTATGGTCATGTATTGATGTGACAAGTAACTATGGCATATCTGATTAACCTAACTTGTGGGTGTGAAAATTCCTTAAACCTGGAATCCCTACCGCAACAACTGATGATATTCTCCTACTTGTTAATTTACATGAACAAGTTATTTGTAGTTTTCTACGGCAAACATTGAAATACATACATTGTAGCCTACACCATTTAAAATAATATTCCGAAACAAGAAACTAAACAATAGAAAGGTACAACACAAATGACACAGTCATTTTTGGAAAAATGTCCCTGGAAAAACCCACTGCGGTAAAACCAGTGCAGTAGATCTAAGGATTTTTATTATTAAGTAGAAATTATTTCTAAGTACAACCTATGGATGCCTTGCTGGAAATCCAATACAAATAATATCACCCGGTAGAAAAAACTAATGAGATTACCTCACTCTACACTTCAAGTCCCAGCTGATCCGACAATTGAACCAACGAGTTCCTGACTACTTTTGTGCTGCCCCTATGCAGTCACTGCGTGGGCCTGTGTCATAGCCTCTAAGGCCCTGCGTCACCTCTTTGCTGGATTGATTTTCTCTCAAGACCTAACTCTAACCCTCCTGGCTCTGAATGTCAAACCCCCAACAAATCTCAAACTTCTACATGAAGGCTCCGTGCTGCTCTGCATCAACCTCTCTGGGCACTGCGTTGCCTCCTTTGCGTGTTTCTCTACCTATCCGCTGAGTATTCTTGGCTTCGGAGAAGATCCTATAGGAAAAACCCTCTCTGCTCCTCTCTGTGTGATCATTACGAAATCACTGTGCTACTCTCTAGCTTAGCAATTCAATCTCATTGATCAGCTCTCATTGTGTTCTCCATGTGCCCATCAAGCCTTCTCTTATAATCCTCTCGTTGATCAACCAACGAAACAGATTAGATTCTAATCAATGGCTAGGATAATATTGACTTGGTCTCTGCCTTCTTCTAGAAGTTTCACCCATGGTTTAGATTAATACCCTTTAATTATTTTAATTTCCTAAGTTTAGACTAAGGGTCCCATTATAAATAATTAATTATTTTAATAAAATTGTCTCTGGGTGGAATTACCTAAAACGATTTCTAGGTATTGGAGAATGCATGTGTCTAAGCCTCCCTGAAAAATTTGAGACTTAGATAACATCTGATGCTACCAGAAATCAACATTGGGGTTATCTTGTTAGAAAGTCTTATTGTGCTTACACCTATTGGCTACTCTAATCTTTCAAGTCTAATCACTTGATAAAAGATGGATGACATGATGTTGATGACCATGATAGATATATGTTTATGATCTAACAAATCTACTGTTGCCTGACTCTAGGAAAGACAAGTTAATGGCATGAATGAAGATTAATGAAGTATACTCCTAGTCAGAGGGAGAGTCTCTTCTGAATATTCTTACTCTTATTAGTATTTGCATTATGTACTGTTGAAGTATGATTTATGTACATATGATAGTATTGATCTGCAACAGAGTCTTAGATCTGGAGCTTGTACAAAAACTAGGGTTTCCGTACTAGACACAGTCACAAAACTGGGAGATATCGTCCCTAGACGCATGCATGCTAAGGCCAAGGTAACGTCCAAGCAACTAAAGACGCTCCCATGTTGACCTTAAGGGAGCGTACAAGGGTTTGATTGTAATTGACCATCATATGAAGCTTTTTGAAGTTGTCTAAACTCTGAATCAAGGTGTCTTTGACATATTCTTCCATTGTAATTTGATATCTAAAGTTGTTCGGTTAAATTGCTGATCACATAATGAAGTATTGTGCATGAAATCAAATGGTCACCAGGAATATGTTAGTACCACAAATGTATTGCAGATAATAGAAAGATCTTCTAGCAAGAAAATCTTGAATGTTTTCCATTACATGAACATGCACACTGAACTTGTAGGTGATCGAAACATATATATAGATATGTCACTATGTTGTGTTATGAGAGGTTGGCATGATTTGATTGATTGATATAGATGAGCAGTTTTTAGTATTTTGTCATGATACTTGATAGTAATGATTGAGATATGCTTTGAATTTGGACTTGACTTGATGTTTAATGATCTGATTTGATGATTGTTGATTTGCATTGATATAAATGCTATGTGGGCATAATGACTTATTTGGGTATTCGGAAAAATGATTTTGTATTGGCCTCCTTTTTCCTGGCACAATGGTTGAGGTATTGAACGTTGTGATTCAACATGAAACTGAAACCTACATGACTCATCTTTGGTGTATGCATTTACACTTAGCGACATAAATGACTTATGTTATCATTATGAGAATGACTTTATGGAGTTTCAGATTGATATTGCATGGTTTTTTACAACTTGTTGGCATGATAATAATTGAAGTCACGAATTGATATGAGCTCTCCCTATCACTCGATTAAAAGTATTGATACTATGTTAATGATGACTTTGATAATGGCCATGATCTGGCTTCTAAAATCTGATGAACTGACTTTGTTGTTGTGATGGTACAACATTGATTTATGTAAGGCTGATTATGCTAGCTTAGCAAGGCATTATTCTTAGATCATTGCATGAAGCAAGCTCCCTGATCGATTAATGTCCATAAGTGGACAATCATTTGATGAAGTTAGGATGATGAGTTCCAAGGCATGGCTTTGATTTTGACTATGGTTTTGGTTTTATAACCCGATGGTCTACTCTTGATAGGTGATGAGAATCTGATGATCTAAATTAGAGGGAGATGGCTTCTGAAGCCTGAAATGATGTATTATAGCATGGTGAATCGATTTATGGAATTTGGGAAAGAAATTCCATATTACAAAGCTATTGGATTTTTTTTTTTGAATAATGAAAATGAAAATCCTTGGATACTCCGATTTGAAGTTCAAGATGTTGTTTAACTTGAGATGGCACCCAACAGTGGGTTGAAGCATTGATGTTCCATTTTGAACATCCATCTACATATATATGATGTGCATAGAACCTGAATGAACTGATTCGTTCACATAGAGTTGCCACTGAGCATCCTTTGAAATATATGCATGAGATATTCTATTTTGGAGGCTGAGATATTTCTCCTATGATATGTTACTGCATGGATGTATTGTTGTTGATAGAGATTCTTGTCAAGCATGTTTGGATGTTGCTTTAGTATGAGATCTGCCATGATATCTTGGACGAGAGGTCCATAATACAATGGAGGATGAGTACAATGTTGCTAGCATGGCTAACTGTGATGCAGGATGAAGAAGCTCCTTAGAGAGCTTCCTGAGCATGATTTGGATATGACATGGATGCATTATGATCCAATTGGCAAAAAATCCCATATTTATAGTTGGGACTGAGATACTCTCATATATTGAGACAGTGCAACTATTCGAAACAAGCTCAAGCTTGTGGTTGGCACCTCCTTAAGAGGGAGGATGATTATGGTTATCTTTTGTGATTTATATGATTATTTATGTTCTGACATGATATTTGATTTGATGTCCTGTATGAACAGGAAACAATTGCTATTGAGACAATTTGATACCAGATTTGAGTATGATAAGAGCAGTACTGATCGAGAACACTGAGCCAACTCTTCCTCCCTGTCTGATCTCCCAGGGTGAGGAATTGAGATGGAGGTCTCCTGGGGTTGAGGAAACTCTAGAAAATGGGGAATGACCCCTATTTGTTACCCATAGGGTTGAAGATTCCTCTCCCCTATGTTCATAGGGTTGGAAAATGCTACTTCCGTATTTGGTCTCTCCAGAGTATACCGCAATTAGCATCATACCCACAAGTTGGGCTTGTCAAGAATAACACTCCTCGTTTGGCAAACAAGTTGAGAGTGTACTTGGGGTGTGCAACCCAAGTAGATTATGATGCAGGTGTTCTACCACATGACTATTTAGGGTCATCGATGGGAAGATCAATAGGTAATAGGATGGGTTGAGATAACCCTATGTGATTCTAGGTTGAGATTGAGCTCCCTACTGTGATCCCAAGGTCGAGATATGCTCCCTTGCGTGTTTGGATATCCTATTGATAGATATGGGGTTGTAAATGTATAGCTCTCCCATGAGATTCTGGGTTGAGATGTGTTCCCCGATGTGGTTCCAGGTTGAGATGTGCTCCTTGATGATATGCTCTCCAATGAAGATTGATGATGATATTCCAGGTAGTATCTCACTGGCAGAGATTCGAGGTAGAATCCTGATGGATAAAGGGTGGTAGCTTAAGCACCCCTTCGGTAACAAATTCTTCTTCTTCTAGATTCGAGAATGTTCAACATACGAGCAGGAATAATCAAGAGATAAGCAGGATAACTATGGGATAAATCGAGATGTACATTGATGATATGTGATGATGAGATACTTGAGGTGTTCATGGCATGATGACTACATGACAAAAATTATCAAGGATGATACGTGATGACGCTTGAAGATTCTAGAATGGCATATTGATCGATGGACATATATTGGCAGGTGTAACTCTCCCTAGTTGAGAGGGAGTGTTAATTTTTGCAACTATGGTCAAATTCCACCTTGGACAACTCAGATGACTGAGATGATGTACATTAGATTCCTCTTTTTGAGAGGACCAAAATCAACTTAAAGATCACCTTATTTGGACAAGCGAAAGTTGGTTTTTGAATTTATTTATTCACTCATGTATATTGGGTTAGGTCGGCCCTAAGCACATGTTAAATTGGATAGTTCGGCCTCAACCCCAAGTGGACCCTCATGAAAGCCTATAAATAGAATATACCTCAAGCTCATTTGGACACATTTGATCAAGCCACCTTCTCTTCTCTTATTGTCTTGGTTCAGTTAGAGGAAAGTTTGCACAAGGGTTCGAAATTTTAGTGTCGAAGCTTGCACTGATCTAAGGTTTTTTGGATCTTGGAAGCTGGCATAGAATTAGAAATTTTAGTCCCTAGATGCTGGCACATAGTGGTCCTAATATCATCGAGGTAGCCTTGGACGATGGCACAGTGAGTTATGGGATCGTCCAATGTTTCAGAGATAGATAGAGCTATATTAGTCTGTGGATGCTTACACAGAGTGGTCCTGAGAGCATCCAGGCTGCCATAGATGCTCCCACAACATGATTATGAGAGTGTCCAAGGCTTGAAGTAGATAAAGGTATGCTTGAACCTGGATGCCCTCATCTAGTTCACCTGGGAGCATCCATATATGTTTCGGTCGCAGTCATCCAACTATGCAAAGAGCATTCAGATCTGCTATAGACACTTGCACAACTCCTCCTCCCTACGTCCGAGACTCATAGATGATATTTCTGTATCTTGAATATTCCTCTCAATGACAAAAGTGTTTAGAAATATCCAACAGTTGATGACAAATAGTGACAACACTTTACAATCCTCATTGTTTTGATTATAAGAATGCTTAGATTTGTTTCATGGATATCATAGTTGTTTTGTTACATAGATAAAGTTATGGATCATTGTACTATCTTTTGTTGAATCATTTGATGATGTTACAAGAAGAAGAAGATTTGCAAGCATTTCCCCATAGTGGGTTTTTCCCTGGTCTTAGACCAATCCTAGTGTCTCTATGTGTGTGCATGCTTTTCTTCTATTGTTCCTTTTATGTTCCATTGCATTGATGATGATGACGATGTTGTTCTTTCTATATAATTGCATATGATGATGAATAATGGTGTAGATCTGGATAATGTAATGATGATATGGGATGAACTTAATGTATTAATGAAGAAATGCAATTATCAAAGCAAAGAACAATGTAGCCTTATGAAAAGTTAACATGGTCAGAGTTGGGCTGAAGAAAATCCATGGAGATCACCTCGATGATGACACCTTTGATGGAAGAAAGAAGAGGATGGTGGATACCTAAAAGAATTCTAAGGTTTGAAGAAAAACCCTAGGAAACTTTATTATTAGGTTTTAATGGACTCTGTGAGGTTAGGGTTGGAGAGAAAACCATAGTTTATGGAAACAATATGAGGTATGGAACCTAGCTAGTCAATGTGAAGATGCTCAAGCACTTGACAAAGATTTGATGAAGCCCTAGATGGGATAATACCTAGATGGCCTATTTGGATAACTAAAGGCAACATTGGTATATTGACCATGGGAATTGATGACTCTTATTCCTAGGATCGATGGGTTACTAGATGAGCTTCATGGAGCAGTATATTTTTCGAAGATTCACATATGATCAAGTATCATCAATTCCAAGTTTGAGATAAAAACATACCAAAAACAACATTCTGTTGCCACTAGACACTTCGAGTTTTTGTCCATGTTGTTTTGACTAACCAACACTCTTTCCACTTTCAAAACTTGCATGAACAACATCTTCAACAAGTAGATAAGGAAGTTTTTATTAGTTTTTTTTTTATGACCTTCTGATTTACAGAGGATGATCATTCAGAACATTTGGATAAAATCTTGAGCATCATGCAGGAACAATCACTTTATGCCAAGACATCGAAGTGTGAGTTTGAATTAACAAAGATTCTTTACTTGGGAAACATAATCAGGCAAATGGAGTATATGTTCATCAAGAGAAGATTCGGTCAATATTGGACTAGCTTATATCCAAGAGCCTAACTGAGTTACAAGGATTCTTTAGGATTTTTATCTATTATCGATGCTTTGTCAAAGGTTTCTCTCAATTAAGTGCACCCTTATGGGATTCAACTAAAAAGATAACATCTCTGTGGATAGAATAATCCAAAAAGGCATTTAACAAGCTCAAGAAAGTGATGAGATCATGTCTAGTTTTGGCCCTCCACGACTTTAGCCAACATTTTATATTAGAATGCGATGCATCAAGAGAGGGAATTAGGGTTGCCTTAATGCAAAAGGGCCATCCCATTGCATTTAAAGTCGTAAGCTCCAGGATTCAAAAAAAAGTTACTCTCCATACGATAAGGAGATGTTGGCTATCATGCACATGTTGGAAAAATTTACACAATATTTGGTGGGAAACAGGTTCGTAGTCAAGACATATTGCAATGGCTTGTGTTATTTCTTAGGTCAAAGGGACCTGAATGAGTAACAAAAATAGTGTGTAAGTAAGATCTAAGATTATGATTTTGATATTGAGTATGTGAAAGGGAAAAATAATAGTGTGGCCAAGGTGCTTTCTAGGAAGCCTAAAAAATGTACCTTTATGGAGCTTATAAAAGATGGAAGACTCAACTCTCAGAAGAATATGCCAAAAACTAGTTTGCTTGCATACTAACGGACAAGCTCATTCAAGATTGTTAGTTTTATAGCATAAAAGAGGTGTTCTAGTCTCGATAGTGATTAGAGAGGCTTAGAAACACAATAGCTGCATGATCTAGAAAAAGTTTAAGGAAAATCCACCTATAAACACCTTAATTAAGTTAATTAATCAATAATTATTTTTTGCCTAAGTATGACTTAGGAAAATTGTGAACAAATTTTTCCTAAGTCTAACATATGCCACACAGTGAATAGCTTTGTGGCCAAAATTTTGACAAGGAAAGCAATGACCATAGAAGAAATATGAGTACTTGGGAGTAAAGAATTTCCACTGCTCTTGATTGTAGAAAGATTGCTTTTCTGATCTTGGTTACCTTCTTTGTTTTAAGTTTGTATGGCTTGATTCATTGTGCTTTTGTTGAGCCTTGTTGCTTTCACCGTTGAATCCCTTTATGGTATTGGCATAACTTTTTGGAACTGTTTCTATTGACATCACAAAACTTGAGTCTTTGTTGTTTTGATTATGAGTTGCATTATATCCAAGGCCTGTCTTGATTAACGAAGAATGTTGATCAGTAATAAATTTCTCTAATGTTTCAGATCCCTTTGCACACTTGAGATTTAGGTTTAGTCGAAATTTTTCTTTCTCAAGTTATTTCCTTAGTCTTACAATTTCTTATTCCAACTTATCACAATGGCTCTCTTTCTCTTGAAGTTGTTTCCTTTGTACTTCCTACACTCTTTTAGCTTCTTCTAGATGGACCTTTAATTGGGTCATTTCTTCAAAAAAAATACTCTCTTTCTCATTATACACTCTGATTTCCTTTTCTTGGTATTTGTTTATATTTATGAGCCTATCAATTTATTTTAATGCATCCATCAAATCACTTGAATCACAGTTATCTGATTCACTTGTTAATTAATCATCAAGAGCCATGAGGAGTTTGTAATCAGGGTTAGAATTAGAGTCATTATATACCTCATCATCAAATGAACAGTCACTATCTTCATGAGAATAAAAACTTTTCTTTTTAGAGAAATTCCTTTCGATTTTTTCTTAGAGATGTTCTTTCCCTGTTCAACATTTTCCTTGTATGGAAATTTAGCAGCATAGTGGATAATACTTCCACAATTAAAAAAATTAAATGGGAGCTTATCTATAAATTTGAAGGTTCTCATATGTAGACTTTTGACGAAGTTTGCCTCCTCTTCAATTGAGATATAACTGTTGCTTCCAGATTCTTGTTTTTGTTTTCCTTTGCTTGTAGCTTGGAAGGTAGCGTCTCTGACATCTAATTGGCCCCCTTTTGTACTCATTTCTTAGGTTTTTGGAATTCCATGAAGCCATTTGGTGGGCCCCAGTATTGTAGCAATAATGCTGCAACTCCTGGAACTCCCTTCTTTAATTTTATCAACCCGGTAGTTTGTAACAAAATTGGAAGCGACAGTGCTGTATGCACAAGTACTAGCTCTTGCCGCGATTGTCACTTGATCAGCTGGCACAAGTCTGCTAGGAGCTTAAGCCAACTTCTATGAGCTCTTAGAAGAAGCTTTTTAACTGATGGATGAAAGCTAACTCAAAGAAGGCTAATCTACTTGCAGAAAGAAACTGGAAAGTTGAAAGGAAACACAAACCCTAGCAAACCCTAATTTTACCAGCTAGCCCTACTGATGCAAGAAAGAGGATGCAAGCTACTGAAAGAGATGCCATTGACTTCTAGGAAGGTAAAATGCATGTGTCTAAGCTACTTCTATAGTAACATCTGAAAAAAAAACATCCTTTTGTATTTTTGAATAAGTTGTCAAAATTATCATGCATGTGCTTTTAACTGGTTTTTGACTGTGCAGAGGTGGATTGGCGAGAGGAAATGCTTGCAGAAGGTTGGGAAGGTTCAAAGAGGGCCTAAGGGGTCCCTAGCACCCTTCCAGAGAGTTTCAAAAAGTTTGGCTATCAAGAAACCACGTTTGTGAGCTTCTACAGGAAGTCTGCAGGGGTTTTATAGGATGTTCTGTAATTTCTACAGGATGTTCCGAAAAGAGGATTTTGGAGGGTGGATGGAGAGAGAAAGGTGAAGGAGTGAGTATGGAGGTAGGATAAGGGTGTGAGGAGGTCCAGGACTTGGTGGATGGAGCTGAGGAGAGATGAGGATGGTTGGATTTGTTCAAGGAGAAGTGGAGCAATGTTGCACAAAAATATGGAAACTAGGTCAAGGTGTAGCAAATATGAGGCAAGAATCAGAGGTAGGGGATGGAGCAGCTGGGATTGATGGAGTACGGGTAGATGGAGAGGTGTTACAGGTGCTCTGCAAGTTGCTTCTCAAACTTAACAAACAATGACTTGGAAAAACCGATGACCTAGCTACTCTATTCTAATCTGGCCTAAGTAACAACAAAGGTAATGAACAAAAGTTTATTTGCAATGAAATTACGTGAAATAGTTATGCAAACTGAGCAATCATGAATCTGAATGCTTAACCACAACTGGTATCAACTTCTGCAAATGAGAGTCTAACACTAATGATTGCATGGTGAGGCAATGACAGTGTTTTTGTTGGCAGCAAGGTCTCCTTTGTCCCAGCTCATGATCCCACTGAGGGAGAGGTGAGATCAGAGGTCCTTGATGGCCTTTTTCTGGATATTTTCCTTGTTAATAACCTATCAACTCAATTTGAGCATAAAAATCCTCTTTAATCATCAAAATCAACCTAAACAACAAAACAAGATTTAAATCTAAATAGCAGATTTTATTCTAAGAATGCAACAAAAACACATAAAGGTAAACAAAGGAGGTACTGGGCACTTGAGTTGGGCCCAACCCCAAGAGATACAGCTTCCTAAGAGAGATTAGATCTGATGCAAAGCTGGATTCATCTTTATTGAGCAAGAAATAATAGTTACATCAAAAACTGTCCACAAGGGAAAGCTTGAAAGTGTGCTAAAATGCAGAGCTAATCTACTGCCTAAAAAATGACTAAAATCAAACTACAAACTAGCTAACTTCTGCCAACAAAGTGACTAACTGAAATGAGGCCCTAAGCCTTCTTATTTATACAAATTGAGGACCCCAACAACCCTCCTAAACTTTAAGAACTCGGTTGCCAAAACTTGTAGTTAACAACACCTTTACTAGCCCTTGCTCGACTGCCCTTGGGATAATTGATTTGGTGGCCCTTGAACTCCGAGATGATGGTGGAGAATTGAGGTAAGGGCCCATAAATGAAGGGGACACCTTCCTACAAATCCTCTCCCTTGTTCTTCCACGAATTTGGCTGCCAAGTGCTCATTAAAACCTGTGATTTTGTCTCAAAATTGACCAAAAAACTGCACAAATCACCCATTAGACTTGTTGGCATAATGACTAACCCAATTCACTCTATTAGCATAAATATAATAAAAAACATGCAATAAACTAATGAGAATGGTGGATTAATTCGAATTAGGAGGCTGAATGAGCCCATATAATTATCCATTTTTGGGGCTCATCATCACCCCCCTACTGAAAGTGTTTCTCATCCTCTGAGCAACTGATCTATCTCTTCATCTTTGATGGCCCTGGTGGCCTCTCTGTCATGCCAAGCTTCTGAAGTGATGTCCTCTTCTCGGTCATGAAACCATGCTTTTCTCTCTGCTTCTTCCCACTGCCTGTGCTTCTTTTCTTGTAGCAATTTTGTTAGCGCCTCAAACTCAGCCTGCAGCTTGTCCTCCCTTTGCTATTCATTAGATGTTTCCTTGTCTTTCCTTCTTCCTGTGATTGTTTGGCTGCCTTTTCCTCCAATTTCTCTGTCTCTCTTAGCTTAGCCTGAGTTTCCTGTAGAGAATTCTCAGCTTCCTGTAGAACTGTCTCAGCTTCCTGTAGAGCTGTCTTTGAGTCCATCATCTGAATTCTCTTTCTCCAAGTGAAGGTTTTTGGCTTCCTCATTCATAGGTGATGGTTATATTTGAATGAGACTCCTCCTTTTGTTTAGTTGTGGCGTCCTCAATAGCAATTGGCTCTTTTGACTGTGGCTGGGGTCTGCCAGCTTTTATCCGCATGCTCCTTCTTGCCTTAAAGTACATGGAAGGCTCCCTTTTTCGCTTCCCTTTTTGCTGTGGAGATGTGCTTAAGGTAGCCAGCATAGTTGCTGCCTCCCTGGCCAAAATCTCGGGTGATTTCTCCTTTTGTTGCTCTGTTTCCATACTTCCTGTAGAAAGTCCTGTGTCGACTGTTTTCAGGCTTCCTGTAGAAACTGTTTTCGGACTTCCTGTAGAAACTGTTTCGGCCTGTTTGGCTGGATGTGGCTTTCCTTTTAATTCCTGTTTGGTTGCCTTGGTTGTGCCCTCCTTTGTTTGGACTTTTTCAATCCTCTCTGTTCTTGCTGTGCCTGAGTGTCTTGCGTTTCTTCATCATTGGTTTTCTCACCTTTTTCAATGTGTTCTTTCTTCCTCACTGCTGGATGGGGTGATATTTTTGGCCAAAACTCTGATATTGTCATCCCGAGACATGTTTCGGGAGATTTCCCATGATATGGGGACAGTGTAGGTGTGCAGGGCGTCTTCTACTAATAATTTGATGAGCCCATGATGGGCCAACTGGTCTGGAATCCCTTCATTCATTTTTGTGGCACATTCACTTAATGACTGCAGAAGAAAATAGGGAATGCTTAACTTCTTTTCTAGAGGTGAATCAATTCCATGTCTAAGTTCACACAACAACCTGAAATGATAACCATGGATAATGCTGAATTATGAATCCCCCTGGCATGGTGAGAGTGCTCCCTTTTTCTTATGCTTTGGTAAGAAAAAGGAAATGTTGTTTATGGTTTCCCCTTGGACTCAAGGAAGAATTCCTCGTCTGTTTGATATCAATGAACAATAATTCCCTGGTTTCAAGACTTTTGCTGCCCAAATACTCGGTCGTCCGTGTATAACAGGAAGACTTAGGTTTCCACAGACAGGGTACAACACTTCAATTTTTACTCCCAACATACATACAAACGTGCAACTTCAATTTTTTTTTTTTATTATTTTTTTTATGTACAAGCTAGCCCTCACAGTGCTTTATCTTTTCTACAAGAGAAATTTTTTTTTAATAGGAACTGTGGAGGAGAATATTGACACAGAATCGACCGAGAAATTCCATGCAACATAGGAAAACTGCTGTTTTTGACTCATGGCAGACTTTTCTCTAACCATCCAATTCAAAACAGCTCAATTCATCACCTTTTTGGAGTATATCATGCATGGAAGAGTGTTTTCGATCCTACCTTTCTCGGGACTCCAAATTTGTCGAAGAAAAACCAGGCTTCTCTGTTTCAGAAGGCTATGCTGTACTTCTTGTAGAATTTCTTGCTGGCTTCTGTAGGATGTCCCTGCGCCTCTGAACGAGCTCGGTACGCGGGAGAACTTTGAAACAGGCCGAAAAGCTTGGTGGAGGACGACAGGTTAACAGATTGTGGGAGCAGAGGACGCGTACTTCGGCTAAGAACGTTGCAGGTGCAAATGAATCAGCGGGTGGTGAGAGTCAGCTAAGCATTTTTTTAATTACGGCGTGATTCGTGGTGAGGGAGTGAAGTGGCCAGGGGTACGTGGCCACATGCAGACTGCAGTGCTATCATGAACTGCATGTTCTCTTCTTGATCAGTTGCACTGGAGTTCAAATGGCCAACACTCCCTGTTTTTTTAATTTTCACGTGAGTCGACTGTCCACATATATTGCATGATTTCCGATTGAGCACTAGAGAAGGCACTGTCGGGTTAACTTTGCTAGATTCCTGGCTTAATCCCACCATTCCATTCGTTTAAGCACTTTCAAATCATATTGATGCAAATAGAGGAACTGGTTTAGACGCATACCTGTAAGTCGACGTGCTGTTGGGTCCTTTTTACTGCTGCATGCATTTGTTTCTGTGGTTGCATGATGGCTTGGTGGCTGATTCATGGCTACTTTTTTCTTGTGCAGGTATCCTCTGGCCGGATCCATGCTGCAGGAGCTAGCTTCACGTTAAGATTTGCACGCTCATGCTGTTGACGCTTAATTTTCACAGGGCAGAAACTTGTTTTTTCCATTGCTCCCGAACGATAGACCAGATCGATCTGAAACTTTCTGAGCATGGTTCTATCATCATTATGCACCTCCCATAGCGAAATTGCAATCAATGGATGCAAAAATTTCGAGAAAAATGGAAAATGGCTGAATATTACAAAGGTCAATTTCTTGGAAATTGTGCATTGGAATCAACTGAAACTACTTGGGTAGGTTACTATCACCCATATGCATCTCCCCATGAAAAAGGTTTTGAAACAGATGCACGGATGTGGAGAAAATGCAAAAATGGCTGAAGGTGATGGAGGCTGGTTTCTTGGAAATCGTGCACCGGAATTGGCTGAAACTGCTCGGGCATGTTGCCATCATCCCTTTACAACTCCCCATAAAACGGTTTTGTAAATGGATGCACGGTTTTCATGTGAGGGAAAAAACAAATTCTGTTCTATGTATTTTTCTTCAAAGCATTCTGCAAGTTTTTGCATGGTAAAAAAAATGAGCTTGGGTTGTGATGCAGGCATGGAATTGATGGGAGAGAGGTTTGAGGATTGTAGGAGGACTTATGAACCCATGACGAAGCTATCATGTTCGCCAAACTGCCTTTTTGAAATCCATTTCTAGCTTCCTATAGAAATCCTGTAATTTCTACAGGAACTTCCTATAGAACACGCAGTTTTTAGGAAAGAAGCACAATGAGATGGAAAAAATGTTGGAGAAGGGTGAGGGATGGAAACATGGATGCTTGCAGTCCTCATGGACATCTTCCTAGCCTTTCAGTCCTCTTCGGAGATCGATTTTGGCTTGCTTGTAGGATTCCTGTAGAAGACACAGAACTTCCTGTAGAAGGCATAGAACTTCCTCTGTCTTTGTCTTGAGCGATCCTCCTGACCTGCAATGTCCTTCTTGCAACCTGCAATTACTCAATAGAAATTAGGTTTATTTTTTCTCTTTTTTTTTTTTTTTTTTTTTTCTCTCCTTTTTTTTGAAGACAACTAGGGCGCCTCATGGAGGTTTCCACCCTAATTCCCTGCCCTGGGCTCCTCCAAGGGAGGTTTTCACCTAGGGATCTTATTTTTTCTTTTTTATTCTTTCCAACCCATTGACCGCCTCATGGAGGTTTTCAATCAATGAGCCAATCTAAGGTGCCTCTGAGGAGGTTTTCACCTTAGATTTTTATTTTCATCTTATTTTCATTTTTTTCATTTTTCTCTTTTCTTCTTTTTTTTTTCTACCCTATCCTACTTGAAAAACAAAATTCTTTTTAAGTATAAGAATACTTCCAATGGAGCCATGTGCACATCGAGATTAGAGACAAAATGATGTGGAGGCTTGAAATTCATGCTTTGACAGCTATCCGGATTTCAGAGACCAAATGATTTGACTTTGAAGGGATCAAACATGGCTGAGGAAGAGAGTACTGCTGCAACTTAGTGATAGCCTGGAACCATATCTCAATATAGCTATGATATCCTTGGTCCTTTTGCTGATCTAGATTATTCTTCATGTCACCTTCTATCATGACCTTCACATCTTCCTCTTTTTTCTGATTTTTCTCTAGACTACATGGAGGATTTGATGGTAATCATGAGGGAATTCTCTCGATATCGGATTTTGATGCCTTCTCTTCATCAAGTGCAGCCCATGGTTCTTTGATCTCCTCTTTTGAATCTTATTTTGCTGGATGTGGTCCTTCAATGCTTTCAGGATAATCTCTTTTTTGCAATACTCTTCCTGAGCTATGGTGAAGATCATTGAGCTCAAGAGGATTCATTTGGACATGTTGTGCCTCAACATTGTAATGGATTTGAGCTACTCCAATGTGTGGATTTGGAAATGGTGGTACGGGTAGTTGAGTGGGGGTGTATATTTGAGATGGATGTGGATGGGGTTGCAGTTGAGCAGGTGGTGGAGGTAAAGGAGTGGGAGGAGAGTTGTACTGGGGCCTCCACCCCTGATGAGGTGCATTCCACTGAGGTTGTGGCTGAGCATAAGAGTGAAACGAATGAGCAACTGGAGAAGCATGGTATTAAGGAGGATACGACCAAGGAGGGGGTGTGGACCAAGAAGGATGAGCAGGGGGACCCCAAGAAGGCATGGAAGTGGCTTGATAGGGGTCGTAATAGGTCTGGGATGTCCCTTGCATTCCCTGCTGGTAGGGTATGGGTCCATGTGGCCTCCTTTGGTTCATATAATAGAGTGATTCAGTGGCTCCTTTGGCTCTCTGATATGCAGCTTTAAGTCCAGGCAAGGAAGGGCACTGATTCGTAGGATGGTATTCTTCACAAACGAAACACACTTCTAGGGAGTGCATTGGACATTCGTTCCTAGGATGCTTTCTAGTGCACCTGGGACAAAAGATGGCCAAAGCCCTCTTGGCTTCCTCTTTCTTCCTTTGGATCCGCAGGGTATCCAATTCCATGGCAAGAAACTGCCTCATATCACTCTTGAAATATTCCATTTGATTTTCAAATTCGTTTTTGGACAAGGTACTACTTCCAACATTTCTGCTTGTAGCCATTTGCTCCGGAGCAATGTTTTCTTCTTCTTATCCCGTAGAGGTTGTTCAAATATGTCTTGTTTTCCACCTAGGGGTTCTTCTTAATCACAGCCATCGAAGAAGAGAAGGTTGGCTGTGTGAAGCAGTTGGGGTGTTGTGCAAACATTTTTCTGACTTATCTCTACTCCTACAGGGCATGGAAAGAAATCTTTTTGGTTGATTTTTGTTTTTTTTCTCTGCTTGTACCTACAAAACTAAAATAGATTGAACTGCAACTAACTATCTTGCTGAAATGAAAATGCGAAATTGAAATGAAAGCAGGAAAGGACTAATCTATTTTGCTCGAATGAAATTGCAGGAATGAAATGCTAAGCTACGCTTGCAGAATTGAAATTGCAGAATTGAAATAGCGGAATTGAAATGCTAATCTATGAAAGCAGAAAATGTCTACTCTACTTTTGCGGAAATGAAATTGTAGAATGGAAATGAAATAAACTACTTAGCAGAAGGTTGTAGTAGAAAATAGAAGAAAAGCAGCAATCACCAATACTCTGACGCTTCCTTGGAAACAACGCCAAAAAGAGTGGTGGGCTCCAGTATTGCAGCAATAATGCTGCAACTCCTGGAACTCCCTTCTTTAATTTTATCAACCCAGTAGTTCGTAACAAACTTGGAAGCGACGGTGCTGTATGCACAAGTACTAGCTCTTGCCGCGACTGTCACTTGATCATCTGGCACAAGTCTGCTAGGAGCTTAAGCCAAATTCTATGAGCTCTTAGAAGAAGCTTTTTAACTTATGGATGAAAGCTAACTCAAAGAAGGCTAATCTACTTGCAGAAAGAAACTGGAACGCTGAAAGGAAACGCAAACCCTAGCAAACCCTAATTTTACTAGCTAGCCCTACTGATGCAAGGAAGAGGATGCAAGCTAATGAAAGAGATGCCATTGACTTCTAGGAAGGTAAAATGCATGTGTCTAAGCTACTTCTACAGTAACATATGAAAAAAAACATCTTTTTGTATTTTTGAATAAGTTGTCAGAATTATCATGCATGTGCTTTTAACTGGTTTTTGACTGTGTAGAGGTGGATTGGCGAGAGGAAATGCTTGCAAAAGGTTGGGAAGGTTTGAAGAGGGCCTAAGGGGTCCCTAGCACCCTTCCAGAGAGTTTCACAAAGTTTGGCTATCAAGAAACCACGTTTGTGAGCTTCTACAAGAAGTCTGCAGGGGTTCTACAGGATGTTCTGTAATTTCTACAGGATGTTCCGAAAAGAGGATTTTGGAGGGTGGATGGAGAGAGAAAGGTGAAGGAGTGAATATGGAGGTAGGATAAGGGTGTGAGGAGGTCCAGGACTTGGTGGATGGAGCTGAGGAGAGATGAGGATGGCTGGATTTGTTATAGGAGAAGTGGAGAAATGTTGCACAAAAATATGGAAACTAGGTCAAGGTGTAGCAAATATAAGGCAAGAATCAGAGGTAGGGGATGGAGCAGCTGGGATTGATGGAGTATGGGTAGATGGAGAGGTGTTACAGGTGCTCTGCAAGTTACTTCTCAAACTGAACAAACAATGACTTGGAAAAACCAATGACCTAGCCACTCTATTCTAATCTGGCATAAGTAACAACAAAGGTAATGAACATAAGTTTATTTGCAATGAAATTACATGAAATAGTTATGAAAACTGAGCAATCATGAATCTGAACGCTTAACCACAACTAGTATCAACTTCTGCAAATGAGAGTCTAACACTAATGATTGCATGGTGAGGCAATGATAGTGTTTTTGTTGGCAGCAAGGTCTCCTTTGTCCCAGCTCATGATCCCATTGAGGGAGAGGTGAGATAAGAGGTCCTTGATGGCCTTTTTCTAGATATTTTCCCTATTGATAACCTATCAACTCAATCTGAACATAAAAATCCTTTTTAATCATCAAAAGCAACCTAAACAACAAAACAAGATTTAAATCTAAATAGCAGATTTTATTCTAAGAATGCAACAAAAACACATAAATGTAAACAAAGGAGGTACTGGGCACTTGAGTTGGGCCCAACCCCAAGAGCTACAGCCTCCTTAGAGAGATTAGATTTGGTGCAAAGTTGGATTCATCTTTATTGAGCAAGAAATAATAGTTAAATCAAAAACTGTCCACAAGGGAAAGCTTGAAAGTGTGCTAAAATGCAGATCTAATCTACTGGCTAAAAAATGACTAAAATCGAACTACAAACTAGCTAACTTCTGCCAACAAAGTGACTAACTAAAATGAGGCCCTAAGCCTTCTTATTTATACAAATTGAGGACCCCAACAGCCCTCCTAAACTTTAGGAACTCGGCTGCCAAAACTTGTAGTTAACAACACCTTTACTAGCCCTTGCTCGGCTGCCCTTGGGATAAATGATTTGGTGGCCCTTGAACTCCGAGCTGATGGTGGAGAATTGAGGTAAGGGCCCATAAATGAAGGGGACGCCTTCCTACAAATCCTCTCCCTTGTTCTTCCACGAATTTGGTTGCCAAGTGCTCATTAAAACCTGTGATTTTGTCTCAAAATTGACCAAAAAACTGCACAAAGCACCCATTAGACTTGTTGGCAAAATAACTAACCCAATTCACTCTATTAGCATAAATATAATAAAAAACATGCAATAAACTAATGAGAATGGTGGATTAAATCGAATTAGGAGGCTGAATGAGCCCATATAATTATCCATTTTTGGGGCTCATCACCATTCTTGGGATAACTAGCTCAAATCGCACATTTCTTCAATTTCTGAAACTTTGGCATTGAACTTTGGAATTAGTAACCTTAATATCTTCTCAATAATCGTAGAATATTCAAACTTATCACCAAGACCCTCCATTATATTTACTACTTCATATACTCTAAGGATAAAATTGGCAACACTTTTTTTTTATCAAGTAAGAGTGGGACTTTCCATTAATCTAGAAAAATACATAATGTACAAAGAGAAACACCAGCTCTATGAAAATTCAATAGACATCTGGGCTGGAAAAACCTGAACCTAACTCCAAAAATTGTGAAAAGCCCAAACAAGACTACAAAGGAGCTGTAAACAAAACATCTGCCCAACCTAGTGTGCAGAGAAACCAAGAAATACCCATGAACAGTTCGCCTGTGGGTTATGGCCCACAAAACCTATCAGAAGCGTTCATTTGAGGCTTTAAGCCTTAAAACCTGACCACAACACTTTATCGGGTTTTCCTTTCAAAAACTGGGACCATTCATTATATCGGAATACAAAGGAATAGACGGGAAATCTCGCTCAACACCCAAAAGGCCGGAGTTCAAATATTTTACACCCGCGATTATAAATATCGGCGAGTCCGCACTCTCGGTCCATCGGCATTCCACTGTGCTCTCCATTCACCAGTCTCCGCTTGGCCCATCTCCACCGTCGATTCCAATTTCCGATCCAATGGCTATCGACATGTTGCTTAATCGCCCATCGGCGTATCGCAAGTCTATCTCCATCGTCCCTTGACCTCTCTCTAATGTGATTTGCGATTAGATCTTAGTTGTTGATCTGGCGCTTGATCCGACGGTTGTAATTGGCCTGATCAGCCAACTTGCACGAAAAACCTCAACCGTTGATCTACTTGTACTAGATTCGATGACTATTAGGGATTTCGGGTGGACAAGTAGCATGAGGATTAACCGCCCGAAAAGCGGTTTCCTCTCTCCTCCTCGCTGCTACGTGTTGCTTGATGAGTGGCATCAGGTGCTCACCCTTCAATACCACTTAAGGGTTTGAGGTCGCTCAAAATACCACTTTTACTGTTGCGAAACCATTTTCCCCGCGAATTAACTCCGTGCTCTTTCACCATTACTGTCCGTCGATCTGAAAGATCCAATGATTCCCATTCCTTTCTGTTTACACCGTTGATCTTTTGCTTATCGATGGATTTATGCTTAAACCCCATTTTCTCTGCCATACTCTGTGTTTACACAGAACACTAGTTGTCTCTCTGCTTATTTCTCATGCTTTGAAAGTACTCTCTGTCTTTGGTATCCTGTCTATGATAGTCTTCACATAATCTCCCTGGGGGAGTCGACATCCAGTCATATCTTCTATTACTTTTTGAACATAGTACTCCTTCATTTACCAAATGATCCGCTAACCTATTTCTTGTTCTGCGCACATGAACAAACCAGAGGGTTCTCAGGGCTCTCAGGTGGGATTATATACGTTGATAGACCTGCAATAATCTCCAGTGTTTCGACACTCTTTTTGGTGTTGTGCCATTTCATATTTTCTTGACCGAATTAATTATCAATTTAGAGTCAGCTTCAATGATAGTATTATGTAAATTTGATTCAATCAAGATTTCTAGGCATTGCTCTAGGGCCATGAGTTCTGCCATATTATTAGTGGCCTTCCCCAAATGACTATGAAAGATGACTTTTATGTATCCCTGCTCATCTCTTATGACTCCGCCATAACCAGCCACCCTAGGGTTTCCTTTAGAGGCTCCATCTATATTGAATTTCAAAAACCATGAGGAGGAGGTTGCCAGAAGTCCTTATCTACTGTTATATGACTTACAACCTTGCTTATGCCCTGGGGCAAAGGCACCTATAGAGAAAATGTAATAGTATTTGTGCATCCTAGTCTTGAGGTGGGTTCTCGGGGAGTTTCTTTAGAAGGGTTCCTATAGTCTCTTTGAGCTGTCTAATGATATGAGCTATGATGCTCTGGGATGAGCCAATTATGTTCTTGAAAATCCTATTGTTGCGTTCTTTCTAGACATCCCAGATTAGAAAGCCTGGAACCAGAGTCCAAGCTTTGTTGATTATTTCATTTTCAGA
The DNA here is from genome assembly GCA_031772625.1 of Pinus tabuliformis. NCBI lineage: Eukaryota > Viridiplantae > Streptophyta > Pinopsida > Pinales > Pinaceae > Pinus > Pinus tabuliformis. The sequence goes on along the minus strand of CM062808.1, from coordinate 53,822,406 downwards.
GAAGTTTCTCCTCCAATTCTTCAAAGTGCCAGTAATGCTGAAATTGTCCCTATCCATTTGTCTGAAGATTGAAGCCACCCAATTCCACAAGGTGGAGGTGAATGGGTAGAGGTTGAGTAGATGTTCCGTTGTTTCTTCTTGTAATTCACATAACTGGCATCTAGATGGACCATCTACACCTCTTTTCCGAAGGTTTTCCCAAGTCAGAATTTTATAGGTTGCCCCAACCACATGAATAGTTTAATTTTCATCCAGTGATGGTTCTGCCATAGGTCCTTCCATACCTTATAAGGGTTTGGAAATTCAAGCCCTAGGGCCATTCTCTTGGCTTCTTTGAGGTTGAAGTTGCCTTCGTTGTTTCTTCCCCATCTCAGTTGGTCTGACAAAGTTGATGTCAAAATATTTCTTTGTTCCAAGATCATTGCAAGAGCTTTTGCCTAGGCCTTCAAAGGGGTTTCTTCACTATATACCAGGTCCTTCCATATTCTCCATTTTCCCTTGTTCCTAGCCTGATCCTAGAAGTCATTTACCCTGAGTAAACCTTTGTTGTCAGTGTCATTCTTGAGATTGGCTAGTTCTTCTCTTAACAGGTTAGGTTCCTGTTGCCAGTTGTCCTCCCAAAACCAAGCTAGGTTTCCATCTCTGATCTCCCAGAAACTGTGTTTCTGAACAATGGCTCTATTCTCCCATGCTTTGTTCCAAATGTGGGAGCCTTTGATGAGCCCAAACATTCAAATGTGATCCCTTTCTTGCCAATTATTTTCATACTTCTGTTTCCAGACCTTGGCCCAAGGGGTTACCGATTCCTTTAGCCATCTCCACCATAGTTTTGCCCCCAAAAATTTGCTTAGGGTTTTAGGGTCATGAAGTCCCAAACCTCCATGTGTCTTAGGTTTACAAATCTTATACCATGCTACCAAAGCCCATTTATTTTTCTCTTCCCCTTTGCCCCGAAGAAAGTCCTTTTGGATATTTCTGATGTGTTGCACAACTCCTTTAGGAGCAGGAAGGGCTTAAAACATGAAGATGGGAATAGTCTGTAGGACAAATTTTGTTAGCACTAGCCGTACTGCTAAATTCAAAGACCTTCTTGTCCATTTCTAGAATTTGTCTTGGAGTTTATTAGTGACTGGATCCCAAACTACCTTGTTCAGAGGTTTATTCGTTAGAGGTATTCCAAAATATTTGGTGGGTAGCTGTTCTCTTTGAAAGTTGAGAATTATGGTGAGGTTTCTCTGAATAGCAATGTCAGTATTAAAAAAGAAAATATTTGATTTGGTAAGGCTTACCTCTGTACTTGCAACCATAGCAAAGTTGTTTAGGATTTGCTTGAAAGCTTTAGCTTCCTTGACCGTGGTTGTACCCTGCAACATAGTGTCATCCAAAAATTGTTGATGAGTCAAGGCATCCCCATTTAGGGTGAATTTGAGACCTTGGATTTTTCCTTATTCTTTGGCTGATTTGATCGCATTGACTAAATCTTCTATCATGAGAATAAAGAGGAAGGGGGAGAGCGGATCTCCTTGTCTGAGGCCTCTCGAAGGCCTAAAGGTTCTGGATGGTGAGCCATTAAGCAGGATTGAAAAACTAGCTGTGGTGACAAGGGCCATTACCCATCTTATCCAGTTATGGTTAAAGCCATACGCTTTTAGTACTTCCCTGATGTATGCCCAACTTAGCTTATCATAAGCTTTCACTAGGTCAAGTTGTATGATCATACCTGCTTGCTTATTGCTCTTGAGAGAATGAACCACCTTGTGAGCTTGAATGATGTTATTTAGAATTTTCCTTCCTTCCACATATCCAGTTTGCTCCTCAGACACAAGAGTTGGAAGAAGGGGCTTGAGCCTGTTTGCAATTACTTTGGATATAATTTTGTACACCACATTGCATAAAGCTATGGGTCTAAATCTATCTGGTGTCATAGCTTTTTCCTGCTTTGGAATCAAAGTTATGAAAGAGGCATTAAGTGCCCTCAAAACAATTTTGTTTTCCTCGAGTCCTCCACCACATCAAGGATATCTTATTTGACTGTTTCCCAACATGCTTTGAAGAAGTCTACATTGGACCCATCGGGCTTGGAGATTTCCCATTTTTCATCTCCTTGATGACTTCGCCGACCTCCTCTTCAGTCATTGGCTTGTTAAGATTGTAATTGTCTTATCTTGTTACAAGCTTAGGAATGTGATTTGTGAAGTTGTTGATATATTGTGATCTGTCTATGAGAGGCTCCTCTGATATGCTTTGGAAATGTTGTACCAGAGCAGACACTATTTCTTTGTGGGTGTTGAGCTATTTTCCTTGAGTATCTCTGAGCTTTGAAATTCTGTTATGAGACCTGTGATCCATGGTTGACTTGTGAAAAAACTTTGTGTTTCTTTCTCCTTCCTTTATCCATTGCACTCTCTATTTCTATCTCCAGAAGATCTCCTCTTGCTTGCATTTGTCTTCCCATTCCTATTGAAGAGAGTTCGCTTGTATTTTCCTTTCCTCAGTAAAGCCATCTGTGATGAGGACCTGGTTAATTCCCTGTAGTTTTTGTTCAACTTTTTTTTGGCTTTGAAGATATCGCCAAACTCATTTTTTTCCATTCTCTAAGCCTGATTTTGATGTGTTTCAGTCTCTGATGTAGAAGGAACATATTAGTTCCTTGAATGGGCATATCTTCTGCCCACCATTTTCCAATATTGCTGATGAAGTCAGGGTGGGTTAGCCGAATATTTTCAAACCTAAAAGGTCTATTTCTTGGAGTGCCTATAAAAGAAGCTTCAAGTTGGACAGGCCAGTGATCCGAGCCTCCAAAAGGGAGGATTAAAGTAGACAAGTCAAGGCTTGTGAGAATGAGGTGCTCAGAGATTATGAATCTATCTAGTTTACAGGCAACTTGAGAAGTCTCTCCCCGCTTACTATTCCAGGTGAAGGTACCATTTTTTGTCTCCGTATCCACTAGCCTCATGTTGTTTAGGAAGTTCTGAAAGGCTATGGAGTCTTTGCCTAGTGTAATAGTCCCACCTTTTTTTCTAAAAGAGATTTGATCATATTAAAGTCCCCTCCCAGAATCCAGGGCATAACATGATATCTTTCTCTTAGCTCCTTCAGTGAGCTAAGAATCCTGAGTTTGTCTTCAAGTTTTTGAGGACCATAGACATTTGTGATCAAATATACTCCCTTATCACCTAAAGGTTGGATCACCATCGATAGGTAGTTCTTGGATGCTTCAACATCTAGGATTCCAAGTTTCTGGGGGTTCCAAAGTGTGAGAATCCCTCCTGCTGTGTTGTCTGCTTTAACTTCTAGATATTCATACTTGATGAGCCATTTGCTATGTATCTCTCTTATTTTATCTATTGAACATTTTGTTTCCTGGATAAACACCATATCTGGTTTTTCTTCTTTTATTCTATTACTAAGATTTCTTTGTTTCCTTTTGCTTCCTAGACCTCTAATATTCTAGGTTGTAAGCTTCAGTAAGAAAAGTTTGTAAATGAGTAACTAGTAAGTTATTTCATCTTACTTGAGTTGATCATGAATTTCCCACACTCTATCAACAACTCATTCTATCTTTTCCTTCCTCTTTTCCTGCCTGGGTTGTTGGGAGTGTGTCCCGATGTTGCCTCCATTGTTTTTACCCCTCTGTTTTCCTAGCTATCATGGTTTCTTTTGACTCCAGAACCCTTTGCTTGAGATCTCCAAAGGAAGAGCTGTTGTACTATATCAAACTCCTCTTGTGGTAGAGAATCAACCCCTTTGGTGGTTCCCTGCTCCAGGAACTTTTCTAGATCGAGATTCTCCCTTTCAAGAATTTCTTGCAGATCATGGTCCTCCATTGCAACCTCACTTGGGGTCATCTCATGGTCCCTGTCAAGTTCCATAGTGCTTGGCAGATCCTTCTTTAGTTTGTTGTTTTCAGGTATATCCTCCATGTTGTCATCTTTTTCCTTCTCTGCAGGACTATCCTCCAATACCTAGTTCATTCCATTGTTCCCATCTTCTTCTTCTAATATCTTGAATATGTTATGACTTGGTTGCTTCTCCTCGTTGATTTTCTTCTGGTTCTTTTTCCCTCCTTTCCCTCTGCCTCCCACCTTAGTAAAGCCTTCAGTATCTTTGCCTGTGTTGGTTTTAATATTGCTCTCCATTTTGTTTAATGGGCAGTCTCTGAAGAGGTGCCCGTGTTCATGACATTTGCAACATCTGAATGGGACATGTTCATAGTCCACCGCCTGCACCCATTCTTCATCATATACTTCTAGAATTATTTTGTCCGGAAGTGCTCCAGATAGGTCCATTTCTACGCATATTCAGGCAAAGGAGGTGTATTTTCCTCGCAGAGTCGCATCTGATATTTTTAAAAAATGACCTAGTTTATTGCCTATGGCTTTTAAGGATTCTGGTAGCCAATAATCTAAAGGTAGGGAGTAGAGTCTTATCCATACTGGCACTAATGTGAATGTATCTCATTTCGGGACAAAATTCATCACCCATGGTCGCATGTAGAGTCCTGCAGCAACATAAAAATATGGTCCTCCTTCGAACACTCTGTCTTTGTCCTCTAAGTTTTTGAACACTACTGTGAAGAAACCCTTGGACCTAAGGTGAAGATTTATTTATCCCTTAGGTTTCTAGTGGTTCTTTATCCATGCATGTAAAGTCTTCTCCATTGGCCATATCCCCATAAATTTTCATATTACTGCATACATCACCATGTGATCCCTATCCACCTGTAGCGCTGGATCACTTAATACAACCTGGGGTGTGATGGCTGACCTAGGTTTATAGAGTCCTGTCATATTCTTGTGCTCAGCTCTTTGACTGCCTCCACCTATTCTCTTCTATGTTCTGACTTCCTCATGATTCTCTTCTTGTTCCTGTGATCTGATGGTTTTTTGTTTTTCTATGTTGATGCTCCCAGTTTTTGCTTCCATTGGTTTCTTGAAGCGGTTCAAAACTGCATGACTGTAGGAGGGAGTGGAACTCACCCCTCCTCACCCCTCCATGGTAACCAACACTGATGCCCTGTTGAAAACCCTAGTTCAGCTCACTTCCCTCGCATTGATCAGAAGCCCACCATTCAAGATCAAGCATTTGAAAACATTTGCCTTTTTTTTTAATTATATAGCAGGGTGCTGGAAGATGATAACCAAAATTGGCAACACTTTCATCTTCATGCATCTTAGGAGTTTCATATTGGAATTCTATATGATTGTAGCTTTGGTCTTTTTACCTTTGTATCCCCTTCTGTTTACTAATTTTTCGCACAATTCTTTTGTGGTTTCATATTACATTACCTTCATAAATTCTAATTCTGTAAGGCCTCCCAAAATAACATTGACTGCTTTGGAATTGTTTTATTATTTCTTCTTTCCTGCTTCATATGTTGGGGTGGATCCAATGTATTGGTACCCACTTTCTACTGCTTCCTAGACATCCTCTCCAAGAGATCTCAAATAAGACCTCATTCTAATTTTCTAAATGTGAAATTTATTCCATTGAATATATGTGGCTTGGTTGAGAAGACTTTGTCTTGACTGCCCATTTTGCAGGATCTTTCTCTTAGCAATCAAGCTATTTCTTGAAGGATCTTCTCTGATTCCAATTGTTAAAAATACTGGGGGGGGGGTGAGTTGATATTTTGTGCAATTTATCTTTCTCCTAGTTTTCACTCTTTTTACAATGTTAACTAAATCATCATTTAACTAACAACACATTATGACAGTTGATCTAAGCATAAGAAAATAATCCATGTGAACCATAAGAACACTATTGGTTTTAACCTTGTACAGAAGTCACCTACAAATATATTCTTAAAACAAAAAAAATATACAATGGAAAGAACATAAAATATACACAGAGATTTTCTCTTGGAACCCAATTTAGGAAAAACTAGATTGATTTTTTCACTATATTCCTTTCAATGTTACAATACGTTATATACATGTCAAAGCATTCATAAACCACAATCCATTAACTCTAGATTTGAACATAACCACAGTTCCTCGATCAGATCTACAAAATACCATGGGAAATAAATGATGCCCAAAACCATCAGTAGGTTTGCTCCCCATCATTGGGCCCACCTAACTATTATTGGGTTCGCATAAAAAACTTCTCCAGGCGCTGCCCCAGACCCCATAAAGGGGGGCTACCACTCCCCCTATGACCCCCATGCTGTGTCGGACGTAACGTTACAACACCTGAGGCTAATCTTGGAAAGAACATAACACATACCCAACAAACACAACATCAATAAGTCAACATACACATCATCACATAGAGACATTAGATATTAGGTGGAAAACCCAACTGGGAAAAACCACCAATGCTGTTGTTTTCATATTATTTCTTATTATTAAAATTTGTCTTTTACATCATAAAATTCCACATGCTTCTACCAGTGTGAAAGCTCCTACCTACTAGAAGCTACCACCTCCAATTGTTTCTCCAACTACCATTAGAAGGAAACTACTTCTCCCTCGTAAAATTCTTCGACCACTATCGGAAGGAATCTACCACTCCCATACTGAAGGCTCCAACCCTAAGACTCTTATGGACCTCATTTCAAAATATTCACACTGGATCCACCTCTAACCAACTCAACCCTTGTAGGCCACATTTCATAATTTTTATACTAGACCCACTTAGAATTTATAGCTCAACAAAAATTCTCAGTGGAATACAAGACCTATGCTCACTAATATGAAATCAAACCAAGCTCAACAACATCAATTGAATACAAAACAAATCCCTCTCTTCAATGACCAATCTACTCACCAATTCAATTTACATAATCATCAAGACAACAAGAATATATCAACAAAGACAATCTGTCCTTAATATATCACTGCATGCAATCTCACTACAAAATATGAACACATTAATGACTAACAGTAGCTAACTCAGATTCAACTCAACATAACAATATGATATTCAAACCCCTTAGCTCAATATAACATCTTATAAGCACATCTACATCAAACTCATAGGCACTCAACTATACAAATATCAACGATACAACTATATAGATCTATGCTACAAATGAGATAAGCAACAACTACAATCATATAAAACATTAACCCTATAACTCATTAGTTAGATCCATGAATAACACATATGCCATCAAACTCGGGTCAACACTCATTAGACTCTGTAATAAACATCTCAGAACAAAATATCTTGCCACATATGCACAACTATCTCTGTTTCTGGATTAGATTTGCACCATTAGCACTATTATATTCAAATAGATGCATCAAATCAATGTGAACCACAACAATCACATCAAATTACATAACTCAAGCACAATGCGATTACAATTTATTATATGCACAACAAAATTTATCACCATATTCTAACAATCAATGCCTACTCCAATGCACACACAATTGTTTTCACTGCTATATGTTGGATATTGTAACAACCTCAGGTTAAAAAGTTCATGTAATAAAAGTTAATAAAGGCAAAATAAGACCATAGTTAAGGGACACTTATTCCAAGCTAAATGTTAGGTGAAATATCCTAGTGGGCATCACTACTTGTGTTTTATGGCTAAGGGGAAATTGGCAAAGGCAATGACTAAGGCTTTGGAAAGGAAAAAATGTATTTTTGGCACATTATTTATGAAAATAAAGGAAGTTAGGAGAAAAGGAAGGTGAAATGTCATAAGTTGCATGTGAGCAAGAAAATAAGGGAAATAATGGAAAATTGAAGAAAATAGAGGCCTCATTAATAAAAAGGTCTCTGAGGACCATTTCATGGCTTTTTTCAGTTTAGTGTTAGAATTTTTCTCAAAGAGGAGAAATCACCAAGAGGAGAAATAAATTAAGCAATCAAGGAAAGGAAAGGAAAATAAAATAAGGACAAGGAAAGCAAAGGAAGGCAAGGATCAAGAAGCTTCAGTGGGAATAATTTCAAGTAACAAATTGCATGTGTGATTTCCTACCTAGTTTTGACATGCATGGTATGTTCATGTTGGTATGTAGTTCTTTTGCTGTCATTGACATGGATTTTTCCAGTATTCGACAATGGATTTTAGCCTAGCCTTTTTATTTCCGGATAGCCATGGTGTGATGGGATTGTTCTCAGTTTGATATTTGGGTTGCTTGATGGTTTCAGAATCCAGGGTGAGGTGTCTCAGGAAAATTCCCAAAGGCCTAGGAATCCCTTGACCGGTAATGGCGGGATACATAGTAAATCTTGAGGGTGGAGATCGGAAAATTCCTCAAGTATGGTGAAAAAATTCTGAGGCATCCAAGATCAGTTCGGTTTTGTGATCTCGACACTGCTTTAGGTGTGATCATGATATGAAGAGGGTGGAGGTGGTTTAACCTCTGGATTCCCTTGGTTGTTCATGGATTGGTTTATGAATATGGCATGGACGTGATTAGATGAAGAGAGATTTGGCTCAGTTAATCTATGGTCAGGTGGAACATGGAAGTCTTGAATCTAGTTGGCTTTTGCCTATGTTTAATAAAAGCTAAATTTCTCTTGGTTTGATGAGTATATGTACTTGTTATTATGTGGCTTTAATGGTTGTTCTCTCATTTTTATTTATCTGGTTATATGTTGGTTATAATAATGGTTATATAAAAGATCTCAGTTGTGGCTCTATTCATGTTTTTACTTATAAGTAAATAAATAATGAATGAAATACCTAATTGATGTTATGAAAGCTAATGAGAGAAGGTAGTGACTCTTCTTGTTAAACACCAGATAAGTTTTTAGTCCCTTATGTTCAAACTTGCATTCATTACCTGTAGGTTGCATATCTACCAAGTGTTTGACAGAATGTCAATCTTGGTTGGGGATGGTCGGGTCATGTTTTGGTTCCATTTTTTGGTTTACAAGCATTGCCTTAATTTATTTTATGAGTTCTGGAAATTTCAGAGCTTTCTAGGCAGAGGCGAAGCCCCAACCTTGGAAAATAACCTTGATTCTCACAGTTGTTGGCACAACAATAGCAGAAAAATGCCATAGTTGCACTAATGTAGGCCTATGAGAGGGACTAGGAACCCATACTCGCATGGAGGCCTTGCAAAGAGAGAGACTGGGGCTTTAGGTCAAGGAAGAGGGGAGTTGTCTCAGGGGTTGGGCACCTAGAGGGGTTGGTTTACTCTTGGAGGTCTTGTGGCACCTGAGGGGAGTCAGTAAGGTCTTGTTGTTTCAACTCCATTTCCTTAAGGTAATATATTTGAGTCATATCATAGTATCCCCTCATCTCATGTTTACCCAGGGTAATCTGGTGAAAGTGGATAAATGTGAGAGGAGGCATATTTACAAATACACACTGATAACAAGCTTTAAATTTGATTACAAGAGTCCAATCTGTTGAAGGAAATGTAACTAGGTTCGGTCTTCATAAATGTACTTTTGATATTTATTCAAGAAAAGAAATATTATTTTTATAATATATGTCAATGAGTTTATTGCTCATTGAAATAGGTCCAACACTAGTTAAAGTGATATATGTGAGACAAATAGTCAAAATAAAAGGTTGAATACCTTGAGGGCATGTTACACCTTGTATAAATATGTATTAAATTCAAGATTAAACTTCAAGACAAGTCAAGTCTTCTCCTATGCTAAGGCACCATCAAGAAGCTCCTTCAAGCATGCAATACCACCAAAGAAACCATCCAAAGTCTACTCTTCAAGTCGGCCTGCAAACAGTTGACAAGTCGGCCTAAAAATAGTTGAAAAGTTGGCCTTATAGTCAACCTAAATGGAGGGACAATCCTGTATATATAGAGGCTTTCCACTCCTCTATAAACACACTTAATCATCTCTAAAATTTGTGAAGTATCTGAGACAAAGTGAAGGGAAGGAAGTCTAAAAGGGTCTCCAAGGTGTAGCGAAGTAAGGATGAAGAACAACGAAGTAGGGTATTGTTTTTAGGGCTAGAAACAGTCACACGTGCAAGGAGAAGGAGGAAAAATTTGTGGATATGACAACAGGGATAAACAATCCCTAATATTGTGTTGCTTTGGTTTGAAACTAAGCCTACAAGGCCTCCCAAGACAAGCAAAGAAGCTTATCTCTCTAGAGAAGGAGAATAAACCTAATTCTCTAGGGTACCTCTCACACATGCAAGAATTAGGGCTACACTATTGTCATAACTCTCCCTTGACAATCATAAAAGATCATTGGTTGTCTAAGAGAGTGAAGGGATCATCGTAGGGGAAGGGATCATCGTAAGGGAAGGGATCATCATAAGGGAAGGGCTCATCAAAGGCATGTCTTTTAGAGCAAGTATAAAAAGATGTACCAACAATTGAAAGAAGAACGAAGTGCCGGGAAAAAAGGTGCAGAAAGAGGGAAGGACTTGACTTGTGCTTGGAGGATATTCTTTTTAGGGGTATAAGGTTTGGCATTGATCAATATAATCTTCAATAAGAGAAATTCACTAAAGGGTTTTCCTCTCAAGAGAAGAGAGGTTCTTGCCCTAGTAGAGAGCCAACATCTTGTGTTCTTGTTCTTATGTTTTGGTAGCAGTTTGATGAAGTACACACATATGTACTAATAATAATAAGAAGAATAATAAGCTAATAAGGAAAAGTAAAAATACTCCACAAAGTGTTATCAAGTAACGAAGAATCATACTACACTACTTTTTCCTAGATTTTTCAACATGGTATCAGAGCTAAGGTGACACATCAAGGAAAGGGAAACTCAAGAACACTCATCAAGGAGAAGCATCTACAAGGTTGAAGCATCAAGCCTAGAAGTATCAATCAATTCAAGCACAATAAGGTCTACAATCCATTAGTCATCAAGGAGGTCTACATAGAAAGAAGAAGAGCCTTACATAAAGACACCTACAAAGAAGAGCAGATTGAAGAAGGACCTACATAAAGCTACAAATATTCAAGCAAATCTCATCATCAAGCAAGTCCACTTGGAGAAGGCAACTTGAAGAACATCAATATCAAGGAAGGCAAGCCATCAAGTATTTAAGGAGGAAGCAAATCCACTACATCTAAAAATCTATCAAGTACATGTCCCCTTCTGAATATACATCAATGTATTTTTGCAAGGAAAGCAATAAATTGGTATGTACCAATAACTTTTTGGCATGGAAGAAGATGATTGATCTACTTCTCAAGGAGAATGAACTCCTTGAACATGTCAAAGGGAATATCACTATCCCTGCTAAGGAACAAACTCAAGCCTTAGCTAAGTACAATAAGGATGAGATAAGAGCTCAAATGATTATGATAGAATCAATTAAAAACACTCCAAATTTGAGACATCAAAAGAAATTTATGATAAGCTAGTATAGCTATTCTTGGTATCTACAACCAGAGAAGTAATATCTCTGAGGAATGAATTATATAAGATGAAGATAACAAAGGAAGGAATAACTCCCTACTTCACGAAAATATCTGAAATGAGAGATCAACTTCAAGAGCTTAGGGAAGTCATGTTTGACAGAGAGATGACAACTGTAGTACTCAATGCTCTACTTAAGGATTGGGGAAACTTCACATCAAGCATATATGCCAAGAAGGAAGCAACCACTCTAAGTGAAATATAGTCTCTATGCAGAACAAAGGAAACAAGACTTAAAGCAAAGGAAGATGTGGGATCAAAGGAGTAAGCATTTTCTACCACAGTCAACAGAAAGGGAAAATTTGGAAAATTTGTCCTCGAAGAACAAACAACAAAGACATGTCCAAAATCAAATGTTTTGGATGCCAAGAATATGGACACTACAAAAGGAATTGTCCTAAGATTAAAAAGGTCAACATCAAAAAAAGAAAGAGGGAAGAAGATCACATGACTCAAGAGGTGAAAGAAGAAGAAAAGAAGAAAAAGAAGGAAGATCCTCCAGATCTCTACTATGACTAGGTCAAACTCTTTACTTCATGTCTTCTTTCAAAATCTTGAGTAGGATAAGAGCATATATGAATAGAATAAAATTGCATAGCTAGAAACATCCTCTAGAATCTAGAAGCATGATGTACATAAAGTTCTAGATACTCATGAAGATGTAGCATTTATAATGAAAATGCATGGGTAGAAATATCTTCAAGAATATACGAGCATGGCAGATACAAATCAAAGACATTCATACATAATAAGCACACCTAGTATAGGACCTCATCCACAATGAAAGAAAAATCGATCATGATTAAGAATCTTAGAAGAACTCCATCATCAAAATAAAAGAAATATTTGCAAGGCAAGGGTCTTTAAGATCCTATAATGGAATCTTCAAAAGAAGATTAATGAGCAGATGTCTCATTGGGAATCTCATTCATGGGATTCAAGAAAATGATGATATACAGGCAGGCTAAGATGAAGCAATAAGGCCACACCAAGGGCAACCAAATGAAGCTAAGATGATCAAAAGAAAATCAAGATGAGGTATGTATGCATCAAGGTTTAGTCATGTTATCATTTGTATAATATTGAGTCATGGGAATAGTTATATAACATATCGAGTAGGAAATAATCTCTTTCACCAAGAACATGCTCGAAGGCATGTACTACAATGCAATGAAGGTCAACAAAAGAATATGCTCACATAAGGAGTATAAGATTGCTGACTATGAAGCAAGAAGGAATGCTGACTAGTCCAGGAAGAAAGCAAGGGAGAAAAACTCTCACAAGAAGAATAATTTAGTTGACCTAATTATCTAAGAAGAATCAAATGAAGAAAGATATCAAGCATTTGAAGAACACCATGATCACAGAGAATCATTGTCTGATAAGATACTTTGAAGATATATCCCGAAAGAAGGAATGACAACTCTGACAAAGGAAGGAAGAACCCTTGACACCTATGAAGGCATTGGAGATATAAAATATGCAGATAATTGATTCTACTCTACGAAGATGTCGCGGTGAAGAAAACATCCAGAAAAAGAAAAAACATTGTTGAAGCAATATCAAGATGAAGTCATGAAGGGCTACTAGGTTGAAGCATGTGAACAAGAAAGTACAATGAAGCATCCATGAGAAGAGTATTCTGAAGCATGGAAAAAATGACAAAGTAGTAGCCAAGATGACAAGAAAACCTGATGAGTGACAAGAAATCCACTTTCCACGAAGGAAACAATGACATGAAAAACTAGGAAGGAAAGTGATCGATGGATGGTACCCTACCTAGAAGAAGTTCGAACAAAGACTTCATGACATCAAGAAAGGAAGGAGATCAAGCAGCTAAAGGACCCATGAAGAAGAATTCCCTGATAAATGAAAGAGTCCCTAGTTAAGAGGGAGCTCTGACAAGTCCCCGATCAAGAGGGAATTTTGGATCACCCCAGATTACAAAGGAGTGACAGTTATGTTTTTCCATTTCATGGGTCATGCACTAGACCAGGACTAACAACCATAAGTCTAGATGAAGGCCATGAATGGAAACATAGACACAAGATAGACACAACGTTCTTATCTTCAATTTGGAAGAAAGAATGGGAGGATTGGGTAATCATATGGCATATGATACTCTTTGAGGATGTGTAAGGCATCCAAGACAAGGGTAGGCAAGAGGACCAATATTCTTTGAGGGTTGGGAACCCAAGATAAGAATAGTCCTAGAAGGTCATACTAAAAGAACACCTGGTTGGGTATGTACCTTGAGAGACAATGATGAATGTGTCTATAAATCATTGGTCTCGCCAACGTTGTACCTCATGATATCATGAAGAGATGGAGTTGTTAGGCAAGGCCTTGCACTATGACAATTCTAATGGATATGATACTATAACAAATGGATTGCTAATCTAGTTTCTCTTATGTGAATTCTTCAAGATTGATAAATAGCCAAACACCTTGTAATGTTGTATGAATACCTCCCTAGATAAGAGGGAGTGTTGAAGGTAACTAGGTTCGGTCTTGATAAAAGTACTTTTGATATTTATTCAAGAAACGAAATATTATTTTTCTAATATATGTCAATGAGTTTCTTGCTCATTGAAATAGGTCTAGCACTAGCTAAAGTGTTATAGGTGAGATAAATAGTCAAAAGAATAAGCTAATAAGGAAAAGTAAAAATACTCCACAAATTGTTATCAAGTAATGAAGAATCATACTACACTACTTTGCCCTAGATTCTTCAACACAATCAGCCCAAGAACTACACATCTTAAAAACATCAATCACTTATACATTTAATGAGTTTACATTGACTTCATAATTGTTGAAATGGATAAAAAAATGTGCTTATTAAATCTAAAGACTAATTCAACTGTATTCATGAATTCCTTCAATGAGATCAACTATTATATATAAGTTTAATGCATTCACACATTCAATTCCAAATCAATATATTCAATACAATCCACAACTATTTTAGAGATCACTAGAAATCAATCAAATTACTATGATCAATCCAAGGCAAAAAAGAAAAGAATTTAATACTCTGTCTTTGTGCACAATAGAGGAGACACCAACTTATGATTACTCAAATCATATCATCTGCAGTGAAAAATAAGCATTATACCATAATACGCACACCTTCACCAGCACACATAGCTCCACCATACATGTACCAAATAGTGGAGTATGTTGGAAATACTGAGCGGGTTAGGGGGGGGGGGGCTGAATAAATGTTACTTTTACAATTGTTACTTCACCAGTTTTAGATCACTTATAAACATAACAAAAAATGAAAAATATAGAATATATAATTTTATTAATCAGAAATAGCGAGGACTCCAATCCTCTTCGTTACAATAAACCAATTATAATAATATTTAGGGCTCCAACCCTAGATGAAGACACTAATCTTCAATCAACTAGGCTTCAATCAACCAGGCTCTGACTTGAATGGTGCTAAGCTCCAACTTGGTTTTTATGAGGCTCCAACCTCTAGAGCTCCAACTCTATATTCCACAAGGCTCCAACCTTGTCTTTATGAGGCTCCAACCCTCTCCACTCGCACAAGCTCCAATATGATCTTCTTGAGGACACCTATCCTCTAGTGCACCAACCCTATCAGTCTGCTTCAACTCTTCAATGTAGGTTGAATGGTTCTTCAAGGCTTCCCAAAAACTTCTGCAATAAGCCTTGACAATATCTTCAAATTAGCCTTAAACAAATGCCCTCACTTAACACATCAATGACAACTTTTTGATTCTTCGAAGGTGTCTCTACAACTCTTCATGTCACCCAGATAATTTTCTTCAAGTTCACATCATGAGGACTTCCATCAATGTATCATGCCCACCAAAGATCTCCAAGAATATTCAATAAGATGCTTCAAATAATTTCAAGTTTGCCCAAACTACTTAAATAGGGATTCAATTTTCAAGTCTAGTCCAAGGTTTGTTATGAAAATATTCAAGGATACTTCAAATACTTCTTCAAATATTCTTGAATGATCTCTCCACCAAAGCTTCGTGAAGCTTAAAAGGTCCAAAATTATTGTTCTATATTAGTTCCACCAGTCTTCAATGAGGTTGCTAGGTCTACACAAATTGGATATAATTTTCAACCACAAAAATATGGCCGGGCTTGTTCTTTTCAAGTTGGCTAAAGAATCCTCAAAAGTGTACCTAGAACCAAGGTCAAAATATACGTTAAAAAAATCAGAAGATGACTTGTAGAAGGTTGAGGTCTTCTCTATGATTCTCACAATGCTACAGGTTCTGCTCCAAAAATGTCATGAAAATAAAACACAAGAGTATATGCTTCAGGGTGCCACCGAAAATCGACAGAAATATAACCAAAATGTAGCATACCTAGGGGGGATAATATGGGGTACAAAAGGAGGTTCCCAAGGGAATAATATGATCTAATTATTAAGGATGATAGATAAATGGGTCATACTTGATAAATAAAGTGATTAACTCGCATTATGCAAGGGACCACAAGTAGTTAGCAAATAATGTGATAATACCATGGCAGTGGATGTATGGTATTTAGAGACCCATGATATTGTATGTATGGAACTTATATAAAGGCTAGAGACTTGTCATTGAGGGATGTCAAGTATTGGTTTTGTATTGACAAGCGATGGATTATGGAGTGATCTCCTTCCTTGAGGAGTAATTGTATGGTGTTACCCTAACTCAAGGGTTTTATTAATAAAGATCTGAAGATTTTATACTTTTTCTTATATTTATCTTGGGATTATTTTCAATTATTGGGTATATTTTCATTATCATATATTTGCAGGTCATATCTACTACAACAAGGATATGCAAAAAAATGTAGTTGTTCTTTTCATGATTTTTTAGCAATATGTCAAGCACAAAAACATAACTTTCCTCTTTGCATGTGAACTATGTTGGTTTGTAGGTCCATTACATTCACATCCTCTCCCTTGACACCTTCATTCCATTTTCACTTATTTTTCCAAAACTGTTTGTGTATAGAAAAATCACAGTTTTTCTAGAAAGCATTAGCCTACCATTTTCCTCTTATGCAAGATGAGTTCTTGAAAAATTTTCGGTGTAGAAAGGTCTTCCACATACTTTTACAACATCTTGATACCTTTTCCCACCATTTGGACACCTCTGAAACCCTAAAAACACCCTCAAATGCGATCTTATAGCAATACAGAGCATCGTGTAGTAGACATGTAACATTTTGTAGCACCTCACAAAATATATCAAATATTGACCAAAATTGCACGTCTGCTTAATTTTTGTTTCTTACCTTTTTATAACATCTTCTAGGCCATGGACATAAGCTAGAAATATATTAGAGACTATAGAGTCCAAGGGTTGGTTTACCTTGACACCCTTTTTGCTCATATTTCCTCCTTTTTCCTATTCCTATCACCTAAATAAATGAAATAAATATAAGGTTTTGTTAAGGTAAGAACTTACATATCCTCTTTTTCATATTTTGTCCATATACCTTATTTTTTTATTAAAGTTTGTATTCAACAACGTAATTGACTTGATTCTGCAGCTAATCCACAGATCCACATCTACCTCCATTGTTGACAGGGTTTGAGTGCACCAACTCAGTAAAAGAAGATATGGATATATGAGGAATGACCCCCTCATGGTTTCTTTCCTGTTCTCTTGAACCAATCCTTCAAGATAACCGCATTACAATGTGGTCAACCTCAAATTCAACTGTAAGATAATGTGCCAGAACAAAGTCCAAATTTTACGAAATATTATCTATTTGCTTTTCCAAATAGAAAATTGATGATTAAGCGATATAATTTGGTTCGATAGGGATTGTAATGAAGATACTTAGGCTTAAAACTCTCATGCTGTTATTTGAGAAAATGTTATAAGAATAATGGCTGCTCTGTGTTTTGGTGCGCACTTAGAATGAACCTCAAGGCTAAGAAGAGGAAATTCCGAGGTAACCACAGACCAAGCTTTCGATCTGGCATCTAGCCCATCCAGACCAGAGAGGGCTCTCTCTTTGCCAACAAAATGTTGCTGTGATAACTGATTCTTAGGCTAGATATGGAGTGCGGGGATTTTTTTGAAAGGTTTTTTGGGTCGAAAACAACAAGAGAAAGGACCATTGGGCTATGGAGTCGATGCCAGTTTTTGCTAGCAAACTTGTGGCAAAGTAAGTGCAATGTTCAGCCAGATAAAATATTGCAAATGTGAGAAGAATAGGAGAGAAAGCATGTTTCCCTACAGGCATCAAACAGGGGATGGATCTACAATAGTAGCATTAGACGAAAGAGAAACATAGGGTTACTCAGCAGAGCATCTAATAGAGGATGGATTCTGCAAAGACAACCACTACATTTAACAACAAAATCATCATGAAAGGAGCATCGTGTACAGATGAATTCCTAACACATCTCTTAGATAATGCTATAACAAGGCATAAAAACAAAATATGTAAGTGAATTACAGGAAAAACATACTAGACATTAACACCGTGATGGATCCCAGGTCCAAAGGGCAGAAACTGCTTTATTAAAATAATATTCAAGAGAAACTTTACACAGTCCCAAGCAGCCTCTCTCTGCTGCAAAAATCGAACCTCTATCTTTTAAAAATAATCCTATATATACTAAATTACAAATCTATTTTTATTTCGTCAACATAGGAGATAGGAAAAAAAAAAAAAAAACTTAATAATAAAATCCTATCATAAAACAATATTATAAACAAATTTGCAACTAAATCTCGAGACTATCTCGAGAACCATGGGAAATAGTTTTTGAAAACCCAAATTAAGTGAAGGTTTTCCAAGTGGACTAACATCACTGTATATGCTCCTTTAAATGTGGAATCATATTCCACAAAATCTTCCCTTTGACTGCCACCTCAAGCCTGCCTGCATCAATCTTGGAGTTGTTTGATCAACCTGCTATTCTTGTTCCTCCTTGGATGTTCTCTGACTACCATTTGTACCCAGAATTATGCTAGCTATTTGCAAAACTACGACCAAACCAAACTTGAAAAGCTAGGATGTTTTCTGCAAAGTGTGAATCCCATTTCGACACACAGGCTCTACGCGCAGCGCCAAAGGGCTACGCGCAGCGCCATTTCTTCTTACATTGTAGCTCAACTTCATAATCCCTATCCTGAATCAATTTTTTACCATATTAGTGATCATCCTTGTATTTGTCAAATTCCCTTTCTTTCCCATATCCAGTCCGATCATCATTTATTCCCCCATAATGGTTTCCATATTGATCTTTGTCATATTCATATCCACAACCAGTGCTTGAGTATGTGCTTGGCTTGTAACTTCCTCCAGTTGATGAGATTCCTCGATATTTGTCGCTATTTGCTGTAGATTTCTGTCTCACTTCTCGTATTCTCTCTTTGTCATTGATAAGAGCAACAATAGCATGAACCTTCCTTCTAACATTTCATCCTTGGTCTTTCCCACTCGAATCAATACTTGTTGTGCATCAAGAACCTTCTGCTCAATTCCGAGCACCTTCAGAACTTTTTTTATATAGGATGGCCCTACCCGCAACGCCACACTTCCAGAAGTGCAGCGCCACAGCTAGAAGGGCAAAACCACACTTAAATTGTCTTGGCTTGATTGTTTAACTTATGTTTGTGGATGCAGGGGCACATGGGATTTGGAGCTGAGCTTAGCCTTCAACGATACTTCCATGGGACCAATACTCTCATAGTGTTGTTGCAAGTTGTAGCAATACCACTGCCTACATTATGGTAAATGTGTGCTTCTCATCTCTCCACAGGAGTATTTCAACAATTCTTCCAGCTTTGGGAAATTTGTAAACCTTGGATGTTTCATCACTGTCTTCACGCATTATACCAAAACCTTGAACACTTGCTCTACCTGCTTTTCATCGTGTGCTTCCATTTTGGTTTAAGGATGGAAGTTACTACACAATTCTTTGGCAACACCAAGATATGACAAATATCCTAAATTTGTGAAAATTGTGAATGAATGTATATCTATCTATCTATCTATCTATCTATATCTATATATATATATATATATATATATATATATATATATATATATATATATATATATATATATATATATATCCCGGTTTGAAATTTGAACACACACCTCCATGAAATTTATGGTGACAGAGTCTGTCCATTTCATATCTTTTAGATGCTCAAACAGATCTATTTAGAACAGTATGCAAGGTGTTCATGACATTAAAATCAGGGTCCAACTTGCGCTGCCAGCCCTCAAGAACCAATGTTGTCACCATTACAGTACATACATTACCATCAATGTTCACTTTGTGGCGTCTCACATGTTCAAGCAACTCTTGCATACACTCTGATGGATGTACTACATCACCTTCGGCTGAACCCCAAAATTTGAACGAAGACTCAACTTCCTGTATGAATGCATTTGGATCTAGAGAAATCTAATATCTTGAAAATTTCAGAGTACACTCTGCAGCTGTCCAACCATCTCTCCATGCAACAGATTTAAAGAACTCCAAAATATTCAACCGATCATTCCTGGAAAGTTCTGCTGTCATGCCCACATCAAGGAAACTACATGAGGTTTTTATTGAAAAATCCACTTGCTTGAAGGATTACTTTGTCCCATTCGAACCAGAATATTTCCAAGATGCATATCAGCATGGATGAAATTATCCACCAGCTAATTGTTATCCATTTATTAGCAAAAAGAAGACATTGCTCCTTCATTTTTCCAGTCACGATACTCATTATTTCTTGATGATATAATAAAAATGTTTATGATAGCCTTTATGATTGACAAAAATTCAGATGCTATGCAACATAATTGCTTTCATTAAATTTGAAATAATTCTCATCCATTGGTAACCTTGCAACACTAAAACAACCTTGATCATCTTCTTTGCACCACAAGCCCTTCTATATACAGTTTCAAAAGAATTTCTAGGTGAGATGTTATCAATGCAGATAAGTACTTTGTTGCTAGCTTTTCCTTTAATTATACTTTTCTTGTAAATCCACTTCCCAGGAACCAGAGTAAGTGGAGGGTTTGTGCTTCCATGATTTGATGACCCTGGCTGTCTCTTGAAATCCTGCTGCAAGCAAGTCTCCAAAACCTTTGCTTTACTCTTTGAACCTATACTTACTGCTTTTAAGTCACATTCCATCATGGCTCAAAGGTATGGTTTCCAGAGTTCATATCCCATGCCATCATAGCCCATAACACGCCTCGCCCAAGTTTGTTGGACAAAACAATGTATTTTTCGTCTTTGGTAGCATAGTTCCGATCTAACAACTTTTTAATATGATCATGCATAGTCGCATCAGTAATCTTGTTGGAACAAACTATTGTCGAGTCATAAATATTGCAACAGTCCACATAATTCTTCTCTAGAACCATGAGACCAGAAACTATATACCTTTCACCAGTAATATCACTATTAGCAATGTACAATGCCCTCTGCACAGATTCATGGATATTTCTTTCAATCAAAGCAGAGAAACGAGCTTGCCATATGTTGAGATGAGGATTAACAGCACGAAAATAGACCTCAAATGCTATGTTTTCTTCTTCTCTATCACAATCCTGCTACTGACATCTCCTAGCTTCCTCAAGATCATTAGACACATGAACTACTACACGGGGAGACCTTTTGAGTCAATCATTCATTTGGTCATATCTTTTGAACTAGGAGCTGGTTTTGGGAGTGTGATATACCGTTGGAAATATTTTTCCGAGCTACTTCTGATGGACACATTTACGACATGTTTTTCAGTAAAAATCATGTGAAAAACATCTAACAAAACCAGACATAGTAAGAGCCCATGTTGATCCCTGGTGACAGGCTGCGAAGACTGGAACTAACATTGGCCTTATTGGGGATGGAAGCTCCTTGGAGGTGTCAAGAACACCATAGACCAAGTGCCTCATCCATTGGGAAATACAATAAGAAAACCTGAACAACCTATACCAATCCAAAAACATAGATACACTGCAACCTATATATAAACAAATACCGAAATCAAAGTGTTTCCTTGGGTAGCTTATTTATGCACAATCCTACCCTACTTTGCAAAAAAATGAATAGGTCAAGTGATGTTGTAATGCCAGATCAACCAGTCAAGTAACTGTGACAAGGATGTTGCTTGGAAGTGCTTGAACTAGGACACAAATGGAAATGCTGACAGCCATACATGCACAAAATGAGTCCGCTTGTGTAAAAGACAATCTGACTTATCATTCAAACTAAATTTTTTTCCATGTACACTGCAATAGGATCGAAGAAACGAGAATCTATTCACTGCCCCAACTCCTCAACACAGGCCTCCAGCTGCAAGCTATCTATGCAAACATCCACGTAAAACCCTATTGTTTCTTGTTTTAAAGGAGGGAGAGTTTCCAAGAACTTTTTGGGATCCAGAATTCATGTGATTTAATTTGAACATCCAATAGTTCAATTTCATTTTCTAATACTTCAGCAACTAAGCCAAGAAAATAATATTTACTTTTAGGTGTGAGTCAGCTAGATTTTAAACAAAGAAACACTAATGTTGAGAAATTTTGATCAATCTGAAATTTTTCTAACTCATCCCTTAAAGTCAATAACATTTCACTAGATAATGAATTTTCCACATACCCTGTCATCAATGATTACCATCAACATTTTGAAATCTGGATTGGCAATGAAGTCGCTTTGAAACTTTGAAGTTTGGTATCTTGAACAATGGAGTCATCAAGCAGATGATTTCAGCCTTCATATGTGTCTGACTACTGTCCACCATCAGCAACCAGATCATCAACTTGAAAGATCTTTCCCTGAGAAGATCTGTCACCTCATCCCCGGCAACGGTGCCAAAATGTTAGCACTCAAAATGAACCTCAAGACTAAGAAGAGGCAATTCTGAGGTAACCACAGACCAAGCTTTCAATTTACCATCTAACCCTGCCAGACCAGAGAGGGCTTTCTCTTTGCCAACAAAATGTGGTTGTGATAACTGATTTTTAGGCTAGATATGGAGTGCGGGGATTTGTTTGAAAGGTTTTTTGGGTCGAAAACAACAAGAGAAAGAACCATTGGGCTATAGAGTCGATGCTAGTTTCTGTTGGCAAACTTGGGGCAAAGTAAGTGCAATGTTCAGCCAGATAAAATATTGCAAATGTGAGAAGAATAGGAGAGAAAGCCTGTTGCCCTGCAGGCATCAAATAGGGGATGGATCTACAGTAGCAGCGTTAGACGAAAGAGAAACATAGGGTTACTCAGCAGAGCATCTAACAGAGGATGGATTATGCAAAGACAACCACTACATTTAACAACAAAATCATCATGAAAGGAGAATCGTGTACAAATGAATTCCTAACACATCTCTTAGATAATGTTGTAACAAGGAAGAGAAACAAAATATGTAAGTGAATTACAAGAAAAACATACTAGACATTAACACTGTGATGGATCCCAGGTCCAAAGGGCAGAAACTGCTTTATTAAAATAATATTCGAGAGAAACTTTACACAGTCCCAAGCGGCCTCTCTCTGTTGCAAAAATTGAACCTCTATCTTTTAAAAATAATCCTATATATACTAAATTACAAATCTATTTTTATTTCCTCAACATAGGAAATAGGAAAAAAAAAAAAAAAAAAAAAAAAAAAAATAAACTTAATAATAAAATCCTATCATAAAACAATATTATAAACCAATTTGCAACTAAATCTCCAGACTATCTCGAGAACCATGAGAAATTTTTGAAAACCCAAATTAAGTGAAGGTTTGGCAAGTGGATTAACATCACTGTATCTGCTCCTTTAAGTGTGTAACCATATTCCACAAAATATTCCCTTTGACTGCCACCTCACACCTACCTGCATCAATCTTGGAGTTGTTTGATCAACCTACTTTTCTTATTCCTCCTTGGATGTTCTATGACTTCCAGTTGTACCCAAAATTCTGCAAGCTATTTGAAAAACTGCGACCAATCCAGGCTTGAAAAGCTAGGATGTTTTCTACAAAGTGTGAATCCCATTTCGACACACAGGTTCTACGCCCATCACCAAAGGGCTACGCGCAACACCATTTCTTCTTGCATTGTAGCTCAAATTCATAATCCCTGTCCCGAATCACTTTTTTACCATATCAGTCATCATTCTTGTATCTGTCAAATTCTCTTTGTTTCCCATATCCAGTTCGATCATCATTTCTTCCCCCATAACGGTTTCCAGATCGATCTTCGTCATATTCATATCCACCACCAGTGCTTGAGTATGTGCTTGGCTTGTAACTTCCTCTAGTTGATGAGCTTCCTCGGTATTTGTCGCTATTTGCTGCAGCTTTCTGTCTCACTTCTCGTATTCTCTCTTTGTCATTGATGAGAGAAACAATAGCATGAGCCTTCCTTCTAACATTTCATCCTTGGTCTTTCCCACTCGAATCAATACTCATTGTGCATCAAGGACCTTCTGCTCAATTCCGAGCACCTTAGAAACTTTTTTTTATATAGGATGGCCCTACGCGTAGCACCACACTTCCAGAAGCACAACGCCACAGCCAGAAGTGTAGCACCACACTTAATTTTTCTTGGCTTGATTGTTTGACTTGTGTTTGTGGATGCAGGGGCGCATGGGATTTGGAGCTGAGCTTGGCCTTCAACGATACTTCCATGGGACCAATACTCTCATAGTGTTGTTGCAAGTTGTAGCAATACCATTGCGTACATTATGGTAAATGTGTGCTTCTCATCTCTCCACAGGAGTATTTCAGCAATTCTTCCAGCTCCAGGATATTTGTAAACCTTGGATGTTTCATCACTGTCTTTACACATTATACCAAAACCTTGAACACTTTCTCTGCTTGCTTTTCATCGTGTGCTCCCATTTTGGTTTAAGGATGGAGTTACTACACAATTCTTTGGCAACACCAAGATATGACACATATCCTAAATTTGTGAAAATTGTTAATGGATTTAAAAATATCTATCTATATATATATATATATATATATATATATATATATATATATATATATATATATATATATATATATATATCCTGGTTTGAAATTTGAACACACGTATCCATGACATTTATGGTGATAGAGTCTGTCCATTTCATATCTTTTAGATGCTCAAATAGATCTATTTAGAATAGTGTGCAAGGTGTTCATGACATTAAATTTAGGGTCCAAATTGTGCTGCCAGTCCTCAAGAGCCAATGTTGTCACCATTACAGTGTAGACATTACCATCAAAGTTCACTTTGTGGTGTCTCACATGTTCAAGCAACTCTTGCATACACTCCGATGGGTGTACTACATCACCTTCGACTGAACCCCAAAATTTGAACGAAGACCCAACTTCCTGTATGAATACATTTGGATCTAGACAGCTCTGGTATCTTGAAAATTTTAGAGTACACTCTGCAGCTGTCCGACCATCCCTCTATGCAACAGATTTAAGGAACTCCAAAATATTTAGCCAATCATTCCTGGAAAGTTCTGCTGTCATGCCCACATCAAGGAAACTACATGAGGTTTCGATCAAAAAATCCACTTGCTTGAAGGATTACTTTGTCCCATTCGAACCAGAATATTTCCAGGATGCATATCAACATGGATGAAATTATCCACCAGCTGATTGTTATCCATTTAGCAGCAAAAAGAAGACATTGCTCCTTCATTTTTCCAGTCACGATACTCATTATTTCTTGATGATATAATAAAAATGTTTATGATAGCCTTTATGATTGACAAACATTCAAATGTTGTGCAACATAATTGCTTTCATTAAATTGACATAATTCTCATCCACTGGTAACCCTGCAACACTGAAACAACCTTGATCATCTTCTTTGCACCGCAAGCCCTTCTGTATACAGTTTCAAAAGCATTTCTAGGTGAGATGTTATCACTGCAGACAAGTACTTTTTTGCTACCTTTTCCTTTAATTATAATTTTCTTGTAAATCCACTTTTCAAGAACCAAAGTAAGTGGAGGGTTTGTGCTTCAATGATTTGATGACCCCAACTGTCTCTTGAAATCCTGCTGCAAGCAAGTCTCCAAAACCTCTGCTTTACTCTTTGAACCTATACTTACTGCTTTCAAGGCACATTCCATCATGGCACGAAGGTATGGTTTCCAGAGTTCATATCCCATGCCATCATAGCCCATAACAATCGCCTCGCCCAAGTTTGTTGGACAAAACAATGTATTTTTCATCTTTGGTAGCATAGTGCCGATCTAACAACCTTTTTAATATGATCTTGCATAGTCACATCAATAATCTTGTTGGAACAAACTATTGTCAAGTCATAACTATTGCAACAGTCCACGTAATTCTTCTCTATAACCATGAGACCAAAAACTGTATACCTTTCACCAGTAATATCATTGTTAGCAATGTACAATTCCCTCTGCATAGATTTATGGATATTTCTTTCAATCAAAGTGGAGAAACGAGCTCGCCATATGCTGAGATGAGGATTAGTAGTGCGAAAATAGACCTCAAATGCTATGTTTTCTTCTTCTCTATCACAATCCCACTGCTGACATCTCCTAGCTTCCTCAAGATCATTAAACACATGAACTGCTACACAGGGAGACCTTTCGAGTCAATCATTCATTTGGTCATATCTTCTGAACCAGGAGCCGGTTTTGGGAGAGAGATATACCGCTGGAAAGATTTTTTCGAACTTCTTCTGATGGACACATTTATGACATGTTTTTCACTAAAGATCATGTGCAAAACATCTAACAAAACTAGACATAGTAAGAGCCCATGTTGATCCCTGGTGACAGGTTGCGAAGACTGGAAATAACAGATTTCCTTTCGTTTCTTAGAATTAAATTATGGATGCTCTGTTTTATGTTTTAGGATGTAGTCCAATGGAGTTTGCGATTAAGTTGACATTTGCATCAACAATTTCATTTTCTTTCTACCTAGCATAGTTTGATCATTTCATTTTCTTTCTACCTAGCATAGTTTGATTATCTCGGTTTCTTTCTACCTAGTATAATTCGGTTATCTCATTTCATAGTTTCATTGTTTTATAGGTTATCAATTTTGTTCTTGTTTTACTTTTGCATGAATGAAGCTGCAATAGTAAAAGAGTGACAATTTTTTTCTTGGCAACTGAATTCAAGCATCATTCATTCCCAATTCGATAAAGTAGATCTCCTTTGCACATGATTTTGTAGTTAGTTTAGTGTGACTGCAGCATAAAAACCCAATTATAATAAAAAACAGTCTAACAAAGTAGAGTTTAGGATCAATCTTCAACCATCCCACAAAACTTGATTCAATTAAGATTAATTTTAGAATAATCAGCTAACATATTTTAGGTACAATACTCTAATATAGACAATAACACCATTTCCATACTAATTCTAAATTTAGACTTTAACTATAACATAAACACCTTAACGGCATAAAATAACTTCTAGCACATACAATGCACTTGTGCTTCATCAGTTTACCTGCCCTGGTCGATAATTTATGCTTACAATTTAGGAACATTAATTTGACTAAACATTTTGGCGCCGTTGACTGGGAAGTACAAATGGAAGTTAAAAAAAGAAGAAGAAATAAAAATCATCAATTCAAAACGTGATATGCCTATGGATAGAGATTCTAAAGGTAGATTTATAGGATGAGGAAGAAGCTTAATTCCCACAAATCCACTCACTTCACCACGACTTCGAAATTCTACACCACCTACTCAAACCTGAATTCCATTTGCAGGTCAACAAAGACTCTCTGAAGTCTCAAGGTTAGAAATCCAATCCAAAACTTCACCTACTTCATCTATTGAAGCTGCAATTGAAGAAAATCCTACATCCCCAACTATAGGAGTATTTTTTCTATCCTCCACTGGTGAACAAATTCTAGGAGAAGAATTAGAAATTCCTAGTGAAGAAGAGGAACAAGAAACTTATTTTGGCCATCCATTGATAGAGGAACCAAAAGAATCAGAAGAACCTTACATTAGTTCTAAGGAATCTGTCATGGCTGAAGAAGGGGGAGGAGAGGTACACAATGTCAATGGTGAGGAAAATAGGATTGGAGGAGGTAGAGGTAGAGGAGGAGGTGGAGATAAGACTAGACGAGGGGGTAGAGGTAGGGGAAATTAAGATCCTTTTGGATTTCCTATTTTCTATGAAGATACAACCCTCACAATGAAAAATATTTCACCTTCTATTCTTCCTAATTTCCACGGAAAAAGAGGTGAAGACCCAAAGACATTTCTCTTCGAATTCGAAGTATTATGCAGATCATATGATTATCTACATGATGCTCAAAAACTGAAATTGTTCCTGCTACCTTAAAGGATTCAACATTAAAATGGTTTGTGAGTTTAGGGATGAATTCTATAAGAACATGGGCACAAATGAAAGAAGCTTCCTTAGGAAAATATAGAGATTACTATATGCCTATTAACATTAAAGATGAATTCTTCAAAATGACACAAAAAGAAGATGAAAATATTGAAGACTTAGCAGAGAGATTGTCTATAATATTAAAAGATAAAAAAACGATAATTTGGTTGAAGAAACTTTGAAAGCCCTCCTACTCAAAGCTATCAAAGATGAATGGATCGATCTCCTTAACTTAACAGGAAAAGGAGATATTTTTCAATTACCATTCGCAGATATTTGTGATTTATGTGTACATATCTCGAGAGGTAAAGCATGAGTTGGAAAGAGTCCTAGAGACCCTCTCTTATCAAGAATTAATAAATCTACAATAGGGATAGTTATTAGGGCAGAATTAGGAAGCTTGCATGATACTTTCAAGACATATATTTTAGGGAGTCTAAGTGAACATATAGACACCCTTAAAATATAGAATAAGAAAAAATGTGAAAATGCTACATTATCCATTTTCTGTCCTAGATGTCGAAAGAAGCATGCCCTAAGAGAGTGTCCCTTAGATTCAAAAACTATAGAAACTTGTGCCATATGTGTAGGTAACCATGATACTAAGGAGTCCTTATTTACCAAGTCTCAAAGTTGTATTTAATGATGAAGGGATATCAGAACAAGTAGACCCCCTTTACTTTATTGCCAAGAGACCATGGCAGAACTCTCAACCAAATCAACCATAAGGCTTCAGACCACAACAATTTTCTCAGTCTTCACAAAATAAATGAAATCCATCTTGGTAGTGTTGAGCTCATCCACAATCACAATCTTGAAATCAGGGATGGAAAAATCCTTATGGGGCTTATGCTCAATATCAATAATATTCACCATCGTATCCTAATCTTCCACCACAATTTCTACCCCAATCTATCAAATTCCTCAAGCCAATCAATTACCTCAAGTCCAAGTTCAAAGTCAAAATCCACAACTCTCCCTACCATTTGCACAAAAACCAAATCAAATACCCGCTCAACCACTTCCGAATCCTAATAATAAAATGTCACAACAACTTGTTTACAATATGGAAGGGAAAAATCGTCAAACCTATGCAATAGCTCCACTAGATCTAGATAATGTCCAATTAAGGTCTGGAAGAGTATTGCAAATAAGACCCCCTTTTTTCATTCAGGAAGCAAGGACAAATCTTCAAAAACATAAAAATCAATCTTAAGAAGGAGAGAACTCTCTCCCTCAAAAAGAGAATAATCAAACAGAAAATGTTCCAATAGATACTCCTGTTATAGAAAAACCATCAGTATCCATTAGACCACCTTTCCCTGAACGGTTGAAAATTTATGAAAGAGTAGAAAAACAAGTCACATTGCTTAATTATAATACGATGGATGAATTAAGAAATGTTTGTATAAAAATTCCTTTATTACAAGCCATGAAATACCAATCTTTGCAAAAAAAAAAGGAATTAAGTACTCAAATATCAGGAAGAAAAAGAAAAGACATAAAAAGAATTCAATTAGTTGGGAAAATTGCAGACATCGTGTTGGGGAAAACAACAATCCAAAAATATCTATATCTAGGGAGCCCCATTGTAAAAATTCACATCAATGGAATTGAAATACTAAACGCACTGATTGATCTAGGAGCAGCCATAAACATAATGAGTAAACAAGTTATGGATTCACTTAGGCTTCCTAACCTTCAATACAAACCAACACTATTACAATTAGCAGATAGGTTTGTAATTAAACCTGATGGGGTGTTGGAAGATGTTTGTGTATCCTTAGATTCTTGGGAATATCTTGTTGATTTCATGGTCTTAACACCTAATAATATTCTGGGAGGAGATCCATTAATCCTATGAATGCCTTGGTTAGCTACAACTGATGTTTTCATCAGTAGTAGATCATGTGACATGTTTATCTCAGATGGAAATGCTACAAAGAAATTTACATTATACCCACCTGCAAGAACAACAATATAAATAAAGAATGAGGAATGGATAGATGATGATGATGATATACAACCTGTTTTCACTACTGAACAAGTAAGAGAGGAGGACCAAATTTTAAATCTATTGGAAAATAATGAATCTTCCTCACATTATGACCGTAGTTGAAATGAATATCTCTCATCTAGACAAGTATCATTTCTCTCCATGGAGAAATTTGGGAATTCTTCAATAGAAATTTTTCCAGGTAAAACTTTGAATGTTAATGAAAACTTGGAAGAATTACAAAAGAATCAACTGGTAGAAGTTTTACAAAAACATTCTTCTGCTTATGCATGGGAATACAATGATATGAGAGGAATTGATCCTAAGACTTGCATACATCATATCTACATTGAACAAAGTGCAAGACCAGTTAGACAGCCACAATGAAGAATGAACCCAAATCTAAAAGAAATTGTTAAGGAGGAATTACAAAAGCTGCTAAATGTAAATTTCATCTATCCAATATCAGATAATCAGTGGGTTTCACCCCTAGTAATCATTCCAAAGAAAAATGGAAAATGGAGAGTATATATCAATTATATGGAATTGAATAAAGCAACATTAAAAGACCACTTTCCACTCCCTTTCATAGATCAAGTCATGGACACATTAGTAGGGAAAAAATAATTTTCATTTTTGGATGGGTTTAGTGGATATAACCAAATTCAAGTAGCACCTAAAGATCAAGATAAAACCACATTTCCTGTCCATGGGGAACTTATGTTTACTGAGTACTTCCCTTTGGATTATGCAATGCTTTGGTAACATTCCAAAAACCAGTCCTCAGAATTTTCTCTGATCTTATTCATGATTGTGTGGAAGTGTATATGGATGATTTCACAGTTTATGGAGATTCTTTTAATGAAGCACTCAAAAATTTAGAAATTTTTTTAATACGATGTAAAGAAACAAATATTTCATTAAATCATGAGAAATGTTTTATGATGTTTAATGAAGGAATTGTTTTAGGTCACCATATTTCAGGAGATGGAATTAAGATAGACTCATCTAAAGTTGAGGTCATTTCTAAATTCTCAGTGCCAAATTGTCAACAAGATGTTAGAAGTTTCTTGGTTTCACTAGATATTATAGAAGCTTTATAGAAAACTTTACAAAAATTTCATCTCCACTCTTTAAACTACTTACCAAGGACTGTGAATTTAGTTGGAATTATGATTTTCAAGCTTCCTTTAAAACTTTGAAAAAGAGAATTTCTGAAGCACCTATCTTAAAAGGACCTAATTGGAAATTTCCTTTCCATATATTAGTTGATGCTTCAGATATAGCCTTAGGAGTTGTGTTAGGGAAAAAATACCTTACTCCTTATGCAATATATTATACTAGTAAAAATGTAACTCCTACATAGCTAAATTATACTGTAACTGAGAAGGAGCTTTTAGCCGTAGTTCATGCCATTAACAAATTCAGACATTATATAACTGGCTATGTAACTTTCATTCACACAAACCATTCTTCCATTAGATACCTAATGAATAAACCAATCACTAATGGAAGAATAACCATATGACTCTTATTGTTATAGGAATTCAACATCACCATTCTAGATAGACCCGAAAAATAAAATACAATTGTTGACTTTTTTATCTAGAATTCAGAATGATAATAATGATCAACCTGTGGAGGATAAATTTCTTGATGAATATATTTTTGCAGTATATAACCATGGTATGTAGATATTGCTAACTATTTATCTACAGGGAAAATGCCATTTCATTTGTCTCCTAGAGAAAAAAGGAGGATAGTTCACAATAACACATATTATTCATGGATAAATAAATAATTATACAAAACAGGACCAGATCTCATGATCAGAAGATTTGTTCGAGAAGATGAAATACTAGAAATACTTAAAGCATGCCATGATGAACCATTTGGAGGACATTTTTTTGAAAAAAGAACTGCTTATAAAGTCCTACTTTTAGGATATTATTGGCTTTCCATTTTCAAGGATACCAAGGAATATGTTAAAAGATGTGACAATTTCCAGAGAATGGGAAAACCTAATCTTTCAAACAACCACAGGTACTCATTGAACCATTTGAAAAATGGGCACTAGATTTTGTTGGTCCAATCAATCCACCTTCAAGGTATATCCTGGTATGTACTGATTATGTCACTAAATGGGTAGAAGCTAAAGCACTTCCTTTTGCTACTGAAAATGTTGTAGTTTTGTTTCTTTTTGAAGATATTTTCACTCGTTTTGGTGTTCCAAGAGAAATTGTAACATATCAAGGAACACATTTTACATCCATATTAGTGCAAAATATTATGGAGCAGTACACAATCAAGCATCAAAAGTCCACTCCATACCATCCACAAGACAATGGACAAGTTGAGTCTACAAATAAGGTGATTGAAGCAATTCTTACCAAGACTATACACTTACATAGGAAGGATTGGGAAGAAAAGTTTCTAGAATATTTGTGGGCTTATAGAGCTATATGGAGAAGTACTACAGGACATACTCCCTATGAACTTGTTTATGGGAAGTAGGTCTTAGTTCCAATAGAGTTCCAGATCCAAGCATATAACACAACAGTCCAGTTGGATCTTGACTTATCAGAAGCACAAAAGTAAAGGATGAGACAACTCAATGAGCTTGATGAAATAAGACAAGAAGTGCTCCAGAAGACTAACCTATTTTTGCAACAGAGATCTAGATGGCATGATAAGTACATTAAAGAAATAATTTTTCATCCAGGAGATTGAGCATTGCTCTTCGACTCAAAGTTCAAGAATTTCCAAGGAAAATTCCAAACTCATTGGCTTGGACCTTATGAAGTTGAAAATATCTTTGACAATGGTGCAGTTAGAATAAAGACTATTGATGAAGAGAAAATTCCTCTTTTAGTGAATGGAAATCGACTTAGAATTTATTGGAAGCCATTGACAAAAGAGGAATTTGTCAAAATTTTCCAAGATAATTCATAATTGAATATGGTTGAGAAGAATTCTTCTTCTTTTCCACCTTAGAAATTTTATTTTGATTACATACACACACACACACACACACACACATATATATTAAAAAAATAATAAAAAAATAATGTATAAACATGAAAACCAACATGTTGTTAGCATGCTTATACAGAAAATTTGAAGTGAAAACCAACTCATGTTGGCACCTTAAATTTTCTCTCTTCCAAAAAAAATAAATTCCCCTTTCCTAATTTTTTTTTCTCAACTATAGAATTAGTAGCTTTCTGCATCTCTAATAAGATTTCTATAGCCAATTTGACAGGAACACTTGATGACTCAAATTGAAGAATAATTGACATTGCAAAGTACCTCCAGAAGATATCAAAGTACAAACAAGGTTAGAAAATCAGCCAAAGGCATGTGATACTTTAATCTTGAAATAAGGGTTAATATATTGCATATATGAACCATGAGGACATAGCATCGCCGAAATAAAATGAAGTCATTTCAAATTGTGGGTGATGGTTTCTTGTCAAAATCATCATAATCCACCATTTTAACTCATGTCTAGTCCCCATTCCTTCGATAGGCGAATCATTAATTTGAATGCGCTCTAATGGTTAACTCATTTCCACAACCTTCATTATAATTCACTTGTTCTCTCATTTCTCTGAATTCAGATAGCCTCTCCATCTCTCTACCACTGAACGAAACCCTACCAACACCATTTTTCCCTGTCAAGTAAATAGTTCTTGAGATGAAGCATCTACCATCATGGGTGTTATTGTCGAAACAAAACCAACAGGAAATAAGTTCTTGGAAGGATACCCTCATACCAAGAACTGTTGCAAAAAGTAGAGTAGTTACAATTCATAGAGAAATTTGATGGTTTCCACAGGGAGGTAACGAAGACTTTTGCATGTTATTTTGATGGAACGAAGGTTGAAATAGGAGATGTCAAGTTCACCATAATGAAGTCCCTGATTGCAAAAGCTACCAAATTATCCAGAAGTGGAGAAAAGTGGTTCAAAAACAGAGGAATCGATGGGGAAGATTGGAAAGTATTCTTAAAAAATCCAAACATGGACACTACCATCTTCAGAAAAGGTATTCCTAGTACATCACTTAAGAGTAAATGGAGGAATTTGCTCCTTGTACTTCAGAAATTTATTACTTGTGAAGGTTGGTTTGAATGCATGTTTTTCTACCACATTAGGATAATGATGAATTTTCTTGAGGAACATCAAATGAATCTCCCATATTTTCTCTTGTACAACCTTAAGAAAATGTCAATGAATGTTCAAAATAAAATTTAGTTCATAGACAATACAATGTACCATCATGGATTGATAAAAATCTTGATTGAGTTTCACCTTCAGAGTATAGGTGACAACTAGGAAAATTTTCTGGTAAGAAATCATTTTGAAGAGAAAACCCTTGAACAACCTAGTGGCAGTAGAACCCTCAGTAGAACCCTCATGGGAAGGAAGAGAATAATGGAAACTATGAAAGAACAGGAACCCCAGTCCCAACAGGAATTATCAGAGGATGAACTACCCATAGTAGATATTTTTCAGGAAATGAAAAAAGGGAATCTTAGAAGAAAGGAAGCCGACAAAGAAAAAAATGATTTGTCCCAAACCAAGATCCTTCCTCAGAAAGAGAATCCAAAAGTTGAAAAGAATAAAACTTAGGGATTACCATACCAACCACAGGTCTAAGAAGGATTACTTGATTGAACACGGTACAACAAGCAGTCTTAGGAGTTGCAAAATATATCGATCTTAAGGCAAAAGAACAAACTGAAGACCATGAAGACTCTCTAGGAGAATCACTAAGACTATTGCCAAGGGTGTCACCATATCCCTTCAGTTCACCTCCAAGATGTCCAGTACACAATCCAGGTGTTGATCCTGTTCAACAATAAATTTATGATTACATAGAGTCATTAGAAAGGATGGAGGAAACAGCTAAAAAGTCAATCCAAAGTCCAGGAGAAGGAAGTAATCAGTTTAATGAGACACAAGAACCTTCAACATCTAATGTTTTAAAGCAAGAAATCTTTGAGTTGGAGACATTACACAGAGACCTCAAAAATGAAAATCAGACACTATAAGCACAAAATGGGATTCAAATTTCCAAGAGTGACAAACTTATTCTTCACTTAAGTTTATGGTACAAAAAGAACAAGAGATTGAAGAAAGAGAACAGGGCAATGCAAAGAGAAATCATCAACCTAAAATATAAGATCCTCATGAAGAAACCAAGAATGGAAGTGGCTGACAGAAAGAAGAAGAAAGTAAATCCTGAATGTGATAACTAGAAGGAACAAGAGAGTAACATTGATGAGTTATATGAGGACATACAAAACCTCCAACGTGGGGGAATGTAGAGTCCAAGGATTGCTTTACCTTGACACCCTTTTTGCTCATATTTCCTCCTTTTTCCTATTCCTATCACCTAAATAAATGCAATAAATATAAGATTTTGTTAAGGTAAGCACTACATGTCCTCTTTTTCATATTTTGTCCATATACCTTATTGTTTTATTAAAGTTTGCATTCAGTTACAAAATTGACTTGATTCTGTAGCTAATCCACAAATCCGTAGCTACCTCCAATGTTGATAGAGTTCAAGTGCGCCATCTCAACAAAATAAGATATGGATAGATGAGGAACGATCCCCTCATGGATTCTTTCCTATTCTCTCGAGCCAATCCTTCAAGATAATCGCACTGCAATGCAGTTAACTTGTTGTAACGGCTACAACCACCCTCCAAAATTTTTCCTTAGCCTATTTTGGAGCCTCACTACCAACCTTTCATAGAACTTTGTCTTGGTTCATCAAGTACTCAAGCTTCAGTGTTTTCCTTGCACAAAGGCAGTCTATCGATCACAATCAATCCATTCCCCTCACAGGCTATTCACCCGGACTTGCTTCAGCTACAGGCTGAGCAACTTCCCCTTGAAAATTGCGCATTTCTGGAGGGAAGCTAGCATTTCCTCCAGAAATTGTGCAATCCTCTTGGCAGCCTGCTAAGCTCTAGGATTGCGTAATCTTGCCAACCAACACTCCTGACAGGATTTGCGCAAATTTCTCCAACAGGGCTACTCAGCCCAGGATTTGCACAAATCTGGGTAGAAGTCAGCTTCTCTACCTAGAAATTGCGCAATCCTCCTGGGCAATCATCCCAACTCCCAGCCAGGAATGCACATTTTTCCCAAGCAGTTGAGCAACTACATGCATGAGCAGTCCAGTTGACCAGTTCCACCCGGGACCGAGGAAAATTGACTTGCATGCATGCATGACTTGCTCTTCCTGGAATAGCAAGAGACAATATGCAAAAGGCATCCCATGATTTAGGGAGCTATTTTTAGCAGTTGAGGTTACATGAAAAGTTGTTTTTAGATGTTTCCATCCAAGTGTCGCTTTTTCCTAGATTTGTGGCATGTGCGTCATGAGACCAAACTTATTTATTCAATGCATCAAAGCTCATTCATGCACATCAATCTTGGAGCTCTAACATCCCACAACACATCCAAGACTCTTCAACACATCTGGCTCAGCTATTCACAAGTAAGTGGCCTCAACTTGTCTTTTTCAACATCTCTATTGCTTTTTGTGTATTCGCTTGTGTGAGTGTTGTTTGCTTGATTTATTTGAACGCTTGCTATCGTTTACATGTATACTAGCTTGTCCTAGCTCTGTTTCAATTTTCGTTGCTATTTCATTGTTGTCACATGCATGAAATTGTTTTGCATGGAATTTCACCAAACCAACAAACTGTCTCACCCACATGCATGTTGATCTATTTGCTAAATATTTCATTCATGTTTTACATGCACTGTCAATCACTTCTGCTATCACTCCGTGATTCCATGCATTCATTGTCTTATTTTCTTTTAGTTTCCCGTCGACGAGTCAGGTCAACCTTGGCCCAAACTCTACCTTCACCAAGGCTACATTACACAATCTAGGGCGGGAAGGCTCACCTTCCTCTCCAGAAATGCACATTCTTTCCCAACACTGGCCTCTAGGACTGTTTTTCACATTTATGGAGGATAGTGGTTTCTTGGCCCAAGAAATTGCGCAAATCTGTCTCTGGGCCAGCAGTCCTTCCCACCTGGAATTGTGCATTGTGTAATCCCAGTAGCCAACTTCCTGACTGGATTGTATATTTCACAGATCCAGTAGCTGGTCCTACCTCCCAGATAGTGTAGAATTCCTTTTTCACAGTTCTGGCAGCCAGTCACCCAGCCTCCCAGTAAAATTTGTGCAATCTTGCTCATCAGTTTCCTAGGTATGTGCTGTGTCCTTGAATTCTCTTTGTTTCCACTAAAATATTTCTTGCCATGCATTCTGCTTGTTTCCATATCTTTCAGGTCATCATCTGTCTCAATGGATTCCAAGAGAATAGGATCACAGGACACTGATGGAGTTGCGGCTGGAGCAGCATTTGAGCAGGTGTCCTCTAGTCTACCGATATATGAAGATACAAAGCTGTATCTAGACAAGGACATCAAACTGAAGTGGCAAGAGGTTAATGAAATATTCGTAGTCACTTTTGGGGAAGGCCTCAAAGACCGTCAGGTGTACGTGAACATTCGCAGGTCTAGCTTGTACTAGATTGCATGTAGATACGCGCGTTCCCATGCGCGGACATGATTCACTCGATTGTCTCTCACATTGATCCTAGGACGATGACCTTGAGAAATGTTAGTGGGAGGAAGCTTGAAACCTTATGGACATAAGATTATGGTAATATGTATCAGATGTCAGAGCCCATGACTGTCATGAGTTCTCCATTCAGCTTGCCCAATAGCATAGCTAACTCCTAAGACATTCTGAAGGATTGGGTAAAGGAGCCAACTCGTTTCAGGATGACACCCAACTAGATCTACAAGACATAGATATTGAGGAAGGCATACCAATACTTGGTCATATTTGCATGTTGACTGAGTGGCCAAGCAAGCACTGAAACCTTTCCTCAGAGTTGGGTGATCGCATTGGACCAACTGGCTAGAGAAGGAAGACCGTACAACTGGTCCAACATACTAGCTCATCAGCTAAAGGAACATGTCACATAGGCTCGACAAGCACCCTAGGGTATGCATGCAGAGATTTATATGTCCACCTTCATCGTAGATGCAGTATGTGCCTGACATGAGTTCCTGGGCTTGAAGTGGGCATGGTCACTAGTGGAGACTATTGTGAACACATATTTCAAGTTGTTGTTTGAATGCAGCTTCAGAGAAGTAATCATATGGCTGTTCGACCATTTTTTCACCCCAGTATACATGATGATATTCAAACAGGATCTACCCTGCATGTCAAAGGAAGCAATGGAAGCGTTGTTAGGCATTGCAGATTGGTATGCCTCATCATCTGATAGTTTCATCTGAATAATCAGTGCAGAGAAGCCTCCACATGTTCTGCCAAAGTTTGCCTTGGACATACTTGTCATGTAGGAAGTAGCATATCACATCTCGACAGGATTGACAACTAGACTGCAGCAGAAGAAGAAGGCACCTTGGCCCACTCTTCTATTGTGGATTGGGTTATATGAGATCCAGAGTATCAAGCAAGCGGATGTCAAAGTAGAACATATGAAGAAGTACCCATTCGAACTCCAAAGCTTCAACCCATATGACCCGCATTGCATTGTGAAGGATTAATGCATGAGAGTTCAGTTCAACTGGATCCATGGGGAATTTCATTGGGCCGAGGAAGACTCATGGAGGTATTGCTACAGTTCCTCCAGACCCAATGAACAGGAAGGCTTCTCCGTGGAGTGTTGAGTGAAGCAACATGAAGCAACATCATGGAGAGCACCAACAGTACTAGCAGTAGCAGCAATAACAGAGGCAGCAGAGCCAAGCATACCTATGTGTGGCAAAGGGAAGAGGAAGATTTCCGATCACATGGAGGAGGATAAAAGTTATAAGTTTCGAGCAGATCCACTTGTAGAACAAGAAGCTATGGCTATTTAGGGAGAGAGGAAGCAGTGCGACAAGCACATCACATGAAGGCAGAGGGATAAGAAGAGAATGGAAGAAGTAGAGAAGGAGTTGCATGAGCTAAGGGGGAAAATCTGGAAAGAAAAAGAGCCACACCAACACGAGAAGGAAGGGCAACAAAAGTAGATACCGTAGGGGGCGCATCATGTACAGATAGATGAAGCAGTGCCTGTACAAGTAGTTGATTCATGTGAACAACTGACATCAAGTGAATATGGGAACCATCACAAGGACAAGAATTCGCTCAAGAGATAGAACAGGTGCTTGAACAGTTGGATGCTGACATGGAGCAACGAGAGTTGGAACACGAAATTGACCTCATGCCTCACCACAAATAGGTCAACTCACCCACTTCATTGCATCCAGATGATGAGCAAGTCTCAAATGACCAAGGAGGCACTGAGATCCTTGGTGGTCAGCCGGAAGAAGAAGTGCACAACATCTCCTTTGACGAATCTCATTACATAGTTGTGCAGTCTCATAGAGTACTGAATCTAGAGGTCTAAACATATCTTGCACAAGTTGAAGAATAGGTGATCGTGACTAATGTGCACAAGCATCCAACTACTTTGGCCGATGCAACTAGAGTATATACTGAAGCCACTAACTCAAATGTTCATTTCCTCATAGCTGAGAATGAGCGAATGGCAAAGGAACTACAGGTGGCCAAGTAAGGAGGAGACTTGGTGACAATGTTCACCCGAGCTGAACTAAAGAAGGCAATACTAGATGAAGTATTGTCCCTTGACATAGTTATGCGAGCATTTTACTCCAAGATTAGTATTGTAAACCAAGCAGTCGTCCATCTCCATGGATGGCAGCAGTGATGTGTGAGACGAGCATGCATCTTGAAGAAAATACATTCTGCTATTGATAACATGTAAGCACGGATGATGAAATACAAGGGAGCCCTGCTTCACTTGCTAAAGATGATGAGGGCCAATGTAGTCGAGATGCAAGCACGTATCTAGAGTCAAATCCAGAACTATTAAGACCTACCGCAACTCATCACTATCATACAAGCTTCCCATGCATGATTATTCAAGAGCATGGATGTTATAGTGCACACATATGCAATCCCATCACTTGGGACTCTCACCCAGGCGAAGACAAAAAAGCAGGTCCAGAAGGAGCTTGACTGGTACCTCAACGAGTTGATGTGCACTGCCACCAGCCCAGACTTGCCTATCAGTGCAGACATCATGCGCAAATATGTTGCTGGTGCGGCCACATTAAAGACAATGATGTGCATGCTTTCAGATGAGTTGGATAGAGGAGTTTGAGAAGTGTACTCGGATGCTATGGAGGCAAGGTTCAGGTTTCAGAAATATGTCATAGAGAAACACACGAACACTATCAAGGACTACCAATCTTGGCATCAATATGTTACTGTTGATCAACATGAGGATGTCGAGTAGTTTGACTTCTATAGTTGTCTAAGTTAGAATGATTTCTAGTTTGGCTTGTTCAAGCCATTGTTCACATGGGTACATGTGCATTATAATTTTGAGTCATGTCAAATGTAAGTCAAGTCTCAATAGTGGATGTAATAGTCATACAGTAGGTAAAGAGTCATGAGGGTAGTTGAATGGTCATAAAGGGGAATGTCAAGGGTCACCCCACCCTTTTCTTTAAATATTCCCTCATAACTCATTGTATAGGCTTTTGGTTAGCCAAGCTTCTATTAATACTATCTTGAAGAAAGTTTGGACAGTATTGTAACACGCCTTGGCTTCTCCACTGCACAGAGCTAGTACATCTCTTTGGAGGAGAAGGCAGCTGTGGCTGTAACGTTTCACTAATGGGGCTAGCAATTTTACATGGATGTATTGTATGATTGGAACTTACACTTCTTTATATAATAAGAGCCATCACATTTTCATGCATATGTTGTTATTGTTGTTGGACTGTTCCAGTTGCCTTAATGATATATGTTGTTTAACTTAGGTATTTGTATATGAACTGATTCGTATGCATTTATATGAATGTTGTTGCAAATGTGCTGTTGGTTTATCCATCAATTTGCATTGTTGACTGCTTTTCTTTCCAACTTGTGATGCATTTTCGCTCATGTGTTCCCTTCCCAGCTGAGTACTGATACAGGTTGTCAAGGGGTGCACTCATCCACCCCTTTTATGCTAGAACCTCTCATGCACCTTCCTTGACTCATTGCATCGGTCACACCCTTGCTACTGACAGAGTTATATTACTTGCCTCTGTGTGACATTGCGGTGAAGGCATTACCTTATGACCCTATTGATGCCTCGAAAATCGCTACATCGACATCGGGGAAAACCACCCGGTCCGAACCTTAAAGGAAACTCCTTTTCCGTTTGGTTTGGTGGCTCTGACTAGATATAATGGGACCAGTTTCCCAATGATTTGTAAATAGGATGGTGTTGTGCTGTACAACAACCCCCCATTTCATAAAATTTTACTTTCAAAACTATAATATGAAATGGGTCCCTTTTAAATTAAATTGGTATCAACTTATCATTCCTCAAAAAATCCGAAAAGAAACAAAACATTATAAACCTTTTGAGACAATATATAGTCAGTCTTATAATAAAAAATGAATAATTCTTTATTATCGCGATAAAGCGATCGCAAGATCGCATATCGCAATAACAAAGGATGCATAAC
Organism: Pinus tabuliformis; assembly: GCA_031772625.1. Classification (NCBI taxonomy): domain Eukaryota; kingdom Viridiplantae; phylum Streptophyta; class Pinopsida; order Pinales; family Pinaceae; genus Pinus; species Pinus tabuliformis. The sequence continues at coordinate 53,781,145 of CM062808.1, read as the reverse complement.
AAGAGACCCATTGGTTTTCCCCGATGCGACAAGCGTGAATAACTATCGAATATCGGGAAGGTAAGCAATCGTAACAAAAGGCCCCTCTCTTTGCTCCAATGCGATATCGCTATCGGTGATCAGGGAATGTAACATGCATGCAACTAAAAGCCCTCTTCTAAAAAGCTCCCGATACGAATTAGCGATATCGCTATCGGCGATCAAGGATTCTGTAATGACACCAATATAACTACTTAAACATTCCTCCGATCCCCGATTGTGATAAAGCTAAGCGCGACTTTCAAAAAGTATTGATAAGGCTTGGATATATTGTGTTGAACTATTATTAAAAGCCTTTCTCTTCCCGATAGTGATTCACTTGCGCCCAACTGCCAAAACATCAAAGCCACGCTTAAATGAATTATTCGGCCAATAAATGATATGATGAGCATTTAAATGATTGACAGGTTTAAACGACCAATTAATGGAGCAGTTATGCCAAAATCTCTTCAGAGATTGTATCCGCAGCAGTCTTATGTTAATCCTCCAGTATTCATTGATTGATATAACTCTTTCATACTTGGTTTGCGCCACCTATTCTCCGCATTACGTTCATTTTATCTCCTGTGTAGAGCTCCTCCGAAGCAGCGAATTTAGGCCAAATAGGGAAGAAGTCTAAGAAATTTGGAACAGCTTCAGCTTCCGCAGTAACAAGACAACACACTGCCGATCCTGGACCAAGTAAAAAATGATTAATCTCAGACACCACATGTCTTGGTCTCGGTAATACTACTTGGCAGAGCATCTATAATCTGGTTGAGGCCGAAGAGCCTCAGGAAACATCAGTACAAGCTACAACAGACTCGAACCGGAAGTCCGAGGCAACCCTAAAGGATTTGGCCGATTCTTACCTACACCGGATAGCGGCTCGAGAGAAAATTCTTCCATACACAGATGTGGTAAGATGGGCAGTTGAGGAAATTCTAGTTACAAATAGAACATTTTGCACTATCGACGGGAGAGTATTCGGTTCATTTCAGCCCAATGATTTGAGACAAATGTACCATTTGCCCGAACCAGAGAAGAAGTATAACAAAGCATTTCTGGAGAAGTTCAGAGATGAAAATGAAACTGAATCAGCACCTATACGGGAATGGAGACAAAACCCAGCGAAACATAAGCATGAGTCCTCGGGTAAGTACCCTGTCGATTCCTTGTGTTCTCCTTATTGTTATGCTGGAGCGGTGATGTGTAGGATTTGGGGGTTGCATGATTCCTCAAAATTCTCCATAGAGATGGTACCTTTAATGGAAGTAGCATGCAATAGTGAAATAATGGATTGGGGGAATATATTATCTGATAAGTTAGCAAGAGCTATTCTTGAGTTCAGAAAAAAATCCCGCGTTACTGATAGGTTCATTCCTCCATTTTACTTTAGTGCCTACATCTTAGATACTCTCTGTTTTAACTCCAAATTTCCTGTGCTGGGGTGGAGATGGACTGCACAGGACCCCATGCCCATTCATATCTATCACCAGAAGTTGTGGAAAGCCCATTATAAACACCACCTATATCAAGTTTGCAATGGATTTATGTTACCCATTTACTATGCAATTTTTGACAAACCTGCTCTTAAGATTTCCTCACAAGCAGAGATTGACTTGACAACCTTAGAAACCTAGTTCGAAGAAGAAAAATTTACATATGTAAGAGTTTTCGGCAGTCATGCCAGGCCTCATGTCCTCCCCTTGTATATACCCGATAAACTATTGGCTCGAGAGGTAGCATATCAGCTTACATCCGCAGGAGTTACAACGACTCTAAGGAATTCAAAGAAGCAAGTCTGGCCTCCTTTTCCTCTAAGGTGTGGCGTTTACACTCTGCATGACTACAAGCATGCAGAGAAAGAAGCAAAAAAGATAAATACACTGAATCTCGCCACTCTTCCTAACAGACGATTTGATCCAAACAAAGTTGTCTATAATGTACTAGAACATGCAAAACTCACTAAATTTGAACATAAAAAAGATGAGTTTGATGACCTATTCTCCTCGGCCGAGTTGTTATTTCAGGTTCAAGCGATAGCTAAAATGAGATATCACGACGACGGGTTAGTCAAATTTAACAAAATTAGAGAGCAGAGGTTGCAAACTCTACCTCTAGATTTGTTAGCCACTGCCCCAATGACACAGTCAAGTGATCCTGAACAGCGACTTACCAATGAACCTCTTGCTACAGCAGAAATTTTTGAAGAAGTCCAAAGAAGAGAGCAGGAGGAACTCCAGAGGAAAGAACAAGAGGAAGCGCAGAGGAAAGAACAAGAGGAAGCGCAAAGGAAAGAACAAGAGAGAATATGTGAAGAGGAACAGAAAAGGCAGCAGGAGCAGAGCAGCAAGGATGTGAATGTCGATACCCAGATTGACCCAAGGTTTCTCCAGGAATGGCAACAATTCGATTCAATCATAAGCAATCTATAAAGCTCAAGAGAAGCTGATACATCCAAAGCGGCTGATACACAGGATACAACATCAAAAGATGTTCCAAGCAAAGAAACCAATGGTTTACCCCCTACTACAGACGTAGAAATAATTCCCAAAGATCCTTTGGATCAAATCATTTTTCAAGTGGAGGATATAACTCTATTGGATGTCTTTTACAGCCCAAAGAACAGGGTCGTAGTAAAGTGACAACAGAAAAGGAGAAGGATTGATCAACCTTTCCTGTTCCCTGAACAAACAGTGACAGCCAACGTAGTTTGGAAGGAGGATTTCGATCCTTCTGATGACCTAACAAAGTTTTTCCAATATGCTAGAGCCTATTCGGCAGCCACCATGGACAAGGCATCGGAAGTGAGTAATTTGTTAAAAGAAAAAGACCAGGCAATCGCTTCGTTACAAGCACAGCTATCGGAGGCACAACAGAAAGCAGAACAATTAGAACAGAAATTGTCCACGCAACAACAGTTAAATAATCAATTGAACAAGCAGTTGCATGAAGAGAAATAGAGGGTAGATTCGAGTGCGATTCGAGTGCGAAGACAATGAATGAACAGATGGTAAAGAAAAAAGATGAGCAAATTGCTCAATTACTAGGTCAAATAGAGAAATTCAAGAGTATTCTGCAGCCTGCCAATTTTAGAGCAGAAGCACTACATATTAATAAGGCATTGGTAACACAAATAAGATTATTATGTCATAAAATTGCTCAAGTTGAACCCCTGTGTAACATAATAGCATCAATAATTGATAAATCAGTCGATGCTAGACAAGACATAGAGCAGGCCGATGAGACCTTAACAGATTTTCTTACTTGGCAGGACACTAATGAGGGACGGGCAGCAAATTTTCCTAAAATCATAGAATCCCATAAAGAAATTCTATTTATGGAGTGGCAGTCCCAATTGATGAAGGCAGAGAGAGCAGTTTCTAGATGCAAATTATCCACAAGTAATTTGATTGAATTAATTAACAATACTCTCTATTTATCTAATATGATCTCTCAATGTACACCAGGTAAATTACTATCAGCCAAAACATTGGAGCAATCATGTTATCAAGAGCTGGAAAAGAATGGGAGATTGATCACAGGTATTAAAAGTTTAACTTGGGACACCTATTGGTTGTTCCTAGTAAAACCATACAGCCAGAGAGCCACCCTCAAGTGCCTAACAGATGCAATCGGGTGTATCATTCCTGATATACACGATGCCACCTATTCTGCTCAACTCAATTCTCGTCTCAACCACCCTCAAGAAGTGGAACCGATGCTAGCAATATGCCAACTTAGGTCGAAAGGCAAACAACCAGAGTGATGAATCATGCTGCCGACTACCAGATTGCTTTGAGGGAGATATTCAAGATCAAGTTGTACCAATTTAGTAGCACTTTAATTCTGTAGTTAGTTAGTTTAATTAAGTATTTATAGACCCTTTCATGTATTTAGAAAGGGTCGTAAGTTTTTGTATATGACTTAAACCTGAAGTTGCACTACTGTACTTCAGGTATATTTTTTTATAAAGACTGAGCCAATTATTCCAATTTTGGTAATGAAGATTTTATGTGGATGTGCACTACTGCCTTTATTTAAAAGTATTTTTGAGTCGGAAGAAGGAATTCGAATTGCGATTGATGTTGGGAATGATTTGCAGCTCATATGGTACTACTATCTATGTATGAATTCATTCTTTTTATGTGAATTGTTATTTGATAATTCTTGCTATTATTGAATATATGCATGTGTTTTAATAGCATTCTTTATACTTTCTACTATTGGATATTTACAGTGTGCTTTTCTTCTAATCATACATGTATCAGTAATATAAAAAGATAAGTGTAACAATATTTTATTAATTACTTTGTTCAACTATTTGAACAAAGCAATTATTATATGAATGAATGTCTATGTTTATTAAATAGAGTCATCTATATGCCTATTGATGAACAAAGATCATCAAACGTTGCACTTAAGAATAGAAGCTTCCTGGGATAGAATAGTCATTTGTATTTTCGCTTTTAGATTAAGTCATCCATTCATTATCACTTATTAGAAAACCAGTCACTCATCCATCCCTTTTTTATTCATTACTAGGAAACTGGTCCCATTATATCCAGTCGGAGCCACCATCCCAAACGGAAAAGGAGTTGTATTAAGGTCCGGACCAGGTGGTTATCCCCCGATGTTGATGCAACGATTTTCAAGGCATCAACATTTTTGGCATTAGAAGGAGGGCCTGAACTGTGAATGGTGAGCAAAACCAAGCCTACAATCCATTCTGAGAGTAAATCTCCCTCCACATCATCTCGTACTTCCCAATTGCATGCTGGTTCTCCAACATCCAAGCGAGAAGAAGAGGAATCAACTACCACTACTCAAGCCCACAATACTCTAGAACGATTAAGTCCTGAGTCTACTGAAGTTCAGTTACTCATCCATAAACTTCAAGGCTTCTCGATATCACCACAGAAATCTGAGGTATCTCAAGGTAGCGAGACTTCGCAATTGAATCTACCTCATCCTCTCACCAGACTTCAGAGTGGAAAGCTCGGTATTGAACCTACTGAGTTGCCCTTACCTAAGAGGAAAAGGGCAAAGAAGAACACTGAAGGATCTGGCAGTGAAGCATTTTCATCCACATCCTCCATCTCATCTTCCCCAGTGCGAAGTCATCCATCCACTCCCTCATTACATATTGTTGTTCATCAGGGATTAGGAACTTCAACATCCCAACCTGCTTAATCCTCAATATCAATTCCTTCCCCAACATCTGGAATTTCATCAGCAATCTCATCCACTATTGGTGTTTCAATGGCAGATCCATGGAATAGTCCTGGTGCGGTCAATATGCCTGCACCATTACATGCATTGCCTGATTCTCCTGAAAAATGGCTACCCAAGTTTAATCCAGATGCTGGAACACAAGCCGAAGAACATATTAATAACTTCATGTTATCAGTTAATTTGAAAAGAGTAACAGAGGAAGATGTTGTCATTAGGCTTTTTCCTTATACTTTGCAAGGATCAGCGGGATCTTGGTATTTTTCCCTGCCCTCTGGATCCATCACCAGTTGGAACATTTGCCAAGAACAGTTTCTTACTAAGTATGGCGATGATATATCTTTAGCCACATTAATCAATGATCTCTCCAATCTTAGGATAGAGCATAAGGAACCAATTAAAGAATTCAACTCGCGATTCAATAAACTCTTGAATAAGATTCCAACGGCCTCCAAACCAAGTGAGAAAATCAGAAGCGAATGGTATATAACTGCCTTACCCGCCAATATAGCTATCTTCGTAGACAGGGCCGTAAAACCAACTTTAACTGAAAACATGAAAGAAGCACTTGCTATGGAGAAACGTATTAATGCTCTAGAAAAGAAAGCTGCTCTTGAAGATAGAAAATCCGAAAAAAGTTTCTTTTAAAGATGATTCAAAGAAGAAACCCCTAAAGATCCATATGATATGGAGGGTCTACAAAAGGTCCTCAAGACTATGTCAAATGAAATGGTTGAAATCAAAAACAAGTAGCTGAAACCTCAACAAAAAGGCCATTTAGAAATTTCAAGAAACCTGAATCAAAACCACCAAATGTTATATCTAATGCAGATTTAGATCCTGAAGAGGAAGAAGAAGATGAAACAATTTCACCATCCGATGAATTCGAAGAAGAGGAAGTTGTTGAATGCCATGGAATGTGGGACTTCATATTACCTAACTCCGATACAGAAAATGAACAAGAAGCTTTTCCTGTGACTACTAGGAGTAAAGGTGCCCCTGAACCTGTCTAGGAAAGTTCAAAGAAAAGGAGTGTAGGTACTACTACTACAAAGGAAAAGGTACCCACAAAGAAGCCGACTGCAACAGTACCTCAAAACCAACCATCATCCTCAAATATACCTTCAACATCTAAAACGTTGGTAGTATCGAATTCAATGGATTACAATATTGTTGTTGATATGAAGAAGACTAAGGCAAACATCACCATGTTTGAACTTAGCAAATTAAAACATCAGCAAAATTGCTTCTTAAGGAACTGAATGCAGTTCCCTCTTTGCCTCTTCCTAGTGCTAAAGCTGCAAATGATTCAGGTCAACCACCTTCTGGTAGGGTTGAAGCTACCGATACGATTCTAATTGGAGACAGATCAAATTCCCGTACTCCTCCTTTCCTCTTAACCTACGAGATCTATAATCGAAATCTACACAATTGTTTGATTGACTCAGGGGCATGCTCTAATATAATGCCAACTTCAGTTTGTTCCAAACTGAACATTGAGCCCCAAAAGTCCTCAATTCACGTTGTGCAGTTAGATAGAACCAAAGTCCAGGTTTTAGGGGAAATCAACTCCGTGACTATCAGGTTATCGGTTGATCCACGAGTAGTTCAAAGAATTGATATCTTAATAGCTGATATACCTGAGTTTTATGGTTTAATCTTGAGTAGGGATTGGTCTGAGAAGCTCCAAGGGTATATTTCTACCGTTTGGTCCCATATGTGGCTACCCTACAAGGGAAAGCCAAATCAAATAAAGATTGATCAGGAGAAACACATGACCGATACAATTACCGAGTTTGAACAGGAGAATCAACCAATAACATTTAACAATAAAATTTTGGGGAATTATTCTTCCGAATCATTCTTTGGCAATTATACTGCCCAACCATCTCCTTTCTCAGTAAACAATTTCACATCCCAAATCGAAAATTTTTCACAAACCGATAGATCAAGATGTGTTAATGTCGCTGAGAACACTGCAAATAAAATTGTTGATAACTCTTTGTTTTGGTCTTTATACTTTGACGGATCTAAATCCAGTGAAGGATCAGGAGCAGGTTGCATTTTAGTTAGCCTTGAGGGAGAAAAAATGATGTTGTCTTGTAGGTTGGAATTTTAATGCACAAATAATACAGCTGAGTATGAGGCCTTAGTTCAAGGACTATATAAAGCTATTGGCCTTAATGTTCAATATTTGAAAGTGTTTGGTGATTCAGAGATTGTCATAAAACAGGTTAGAAACACAATTCATTGTCTTTCTAGTCATCTCAAACACTATCAGTCTCTGGTACAAGAACTCACCTCTCAATTTTTAGCATTCAATATTTCTCCCATCCCTAGGTCTCAGAATTCAGCAGCTGACTTGCTAGCCAATGTTGCTTCTAAACTCCTACCTTCCGAAGATTATAGCCCAGATAGATTTTCAGTAGAGTTAATTTTTAGACCATCGATTCCTGACAATGTCACCAATTGGTGAGTGTTCAATCACGATGAAGACATCTTACATTTTTTGACTTCTGACAAGTCCTACAATGATCAGATCATTGAGGAAAGCGATCATGATCTTCAGATGAAAGAAAAACATGAGGAAAATTCAATACCAAAACCTGTGGTTAAACTTGAGGATCTATACGATATTAAAGACATGTTTAAACAAGTAACCAATTCAAAGCTCCAAAGTTCCACCTTAAGATTTGAATTAATAAACCTTGGTACTGAGCAGAACCCTCAAAACATTAATTTGGGATTAGGACTTTCTGTGGAAGAAAGGATAGCATTCATTAGATTATTAAGAAAAAATAAACATGTCTTCTCTTGGAAATATGATGATTTAAAAACATACGATACATCAATCATCCAGCATACCATTCCAATGCTTTCTGAACAAAAACCAATTCAACAAAAGTTGAGGAAAATACATCCGAACTTAGAGAGTCAAATAAAATCAGAACTCAATAAACTCTTGAAAGCTAAGATTATTTTTCCCGTTTGGCACCCAAACTGGGTTTCCAATCTGGTGCCTGTTAGGAAGAAAAATGGCGACATCAGGATTTGTATAGATTTCAGAAATCTGAATAAGGCAAGCCAAAAAGATAATTTCCCATTACCTACCATGGAGCAGATACTCCATTCAGTAGCAGGTTCTGAGTTAATGTCCTTTTTAGATGGTTTTTCAGGATATAACCAAATTTTGGTCCATCCTGATGACAGACTCAAAACTACCTTCAAAACAAAATGGGGAACTTACGCTTATCAGAAAATGCCTTTTGGACTTATTAACCCATGAGCTACATTCCAAAGAGCGATGGATATAGCCTTCAAAGGATTGATCAACAAAACAGTAGTTGTCTATTTAGATGATATTACTGTATTTTCCAAGAAGAGATCCAATCATTTACATGATTTGAATCAAATCTTTGAACGCTGCAGAAGGTATGGTATTTCACTCAATCCCAAAAAATCCTTCTTTGCTCTTAATCAAGGAAAGCTTTTGGGCTTTATCGTTTCCAAAGATGGTATTTATATTGATCCGGATAGGATTAAAGAAATTTCTGAAATTCCATTTCCTCATAACAAAAAATCCATGCCGTCATTTTTAGGTCAAATTAACTTTGTCAAGAGATTTGTTCCCGATTTTTCTCACATCATTTTACCATTACAAATCATGATTAAGAAAAATTAAGTGTTTAGACGGGGATCTGCAGAAAAGGAAGCATTTGATTCAATCAAACAATCAATAATCAATGCCCCCGCTTTAAAAACTCCTAATTTTTCTAGTCATTTCATATTGTACACTATCGCGTCTGATTCATCTTATGCAGTAGTACTCACTCAGATTAATGATCACAACTTGGAAGCATCGATTTCATTTTATAGTTCAAATCTGCAGGGTGCTGAACTAAATTATTCCGAAGTTGAAAAACAAGCCTTTGTTGTGTATAAAGCTATCAAACATTACAGACCCTTCCTTTTAAAAGCACATACAAAAGTTATAGTTCCTTTTCCTGCAGTAAGGCAATTACTAATCCAAAGGGAATTAGGTGAAAAAAGGGCAAACTGGGTTACAAAACTTCAAGAATATGACTTGGAAATCAAGCCAGCAAAGATTTTTAGAGGCCAAGGTTTTTGCAGGTTATTAGCAGGAGCATCCAACATTCAAGGACTAGGTGATACAGAACATATTGAAGAAATCAACCAGATAAGTATCACTGATTCTGAATCGCAATATGCAGACTTGATCTTTTATTTGAAAAATGGATATGCACCTCCTAACCTTTCTTATAAAAACAAATGGGCCATTAGATTAAAAGCAAAAAACTTCATAATCATTGATGATGTACTTTTTAGGCAAAATTATGATTCAATTTTATTAAGATGCCTAGAAAAACCTGAAGCACAAAAGGTTTTGCAGGAACTACATGATGGACCAGTAGGAGGACATTTTGGAGCTGACATAACAGCCCACAAAATCATTCATGCTGGATATTATTGGCCCACCGTATTCAGAGATAGTCATGAATATGTATGGAAATGCCGAAGTTGTCAAATCTCCAATGGAAGACAAAGAAAACCAGCTTTCCCTTTGCAACCAGTCAACATTGATCAACCTTTCGAGCAATGGGGATTAGATATAATTGGGGAAATAACTCCATAGTCCTCCAAACAACATAAGTATATCCTTACTGCTACTGATTACTTTACTAAGTGGGTTGAAGCAATTCCTTAAAAAAAAACAAGCTTTAAAGCAATTATAGAGTTTATAGATCAATTCATCATTACCAGGTTTGGTGTCCCAAATGCTCTTGTTTTCGATAATGCATCTTATTTCTCTGGAAATGCTATGTTTGAGTTCGCTATTAAAAGAGGATTTAAATTGAAATATTCTGCAAATTACTATCCCCAGGGTAATGGTTTAGCAAAGTCTGCCAATAAAAATCTAGTTAAAATTATTAAGCGAACTATTGAACAGAATCCTAAAAACTGGCACAAATCTTTAATATTCGCACTATGGGCTGATAGAATAACGCAAAAGGCTTCCATAGGTACTTAGCCATTCAACCTTGTATATGGGAAAGAAGCAGTGCTACCAACCAATCTAGTGCTTCCTTCTCTAGCCCTAGTTCAGTTTATTGAAGAAAGCCCCTCTTCTTCTATTCAACTTAGACATGATCAAATCTTAAAATTAGAAGAAGAAAGAGAAAAGGCCAAAATTACTCATGCAAAAAATCAGCAAATTATCAAGTCATCTTTTGATTCAACTTCATCCAGTTCAAAATAGTTATAGGTTGGTGATCTAGTTCTGAAATGGGACAAAGACCATCAGGATAAAGGAAAACACACCAAGTTCCAAAAGATGTGGCTTGGACCATTTCAGATCTACAAGAATATAGGCCATTCGAAATTCATATTACAAGATTTATCAGGAAAGAGAGATTCTCTTCCTGTTAATGGCCTCATCTTAAATAAATTCTTCAATTGAGGAGGTAACCCCTTCTCCCTTTTTAAAGTTCAGTAGAATTTGTAGTTTTTAGGACCATTAGGAAATAAAGTTGTAAGATATCTTCCATTGGCCTTTGCTATATTGAAAAGTTGCTCAAAAGAAGTAGTTTTGATATTTACTTTTAAAATAGAAGCCTTAAACAAAAGGGACAATTTCTAGGAAATTAGGTATATTCACATTCTGAAACCCCATTTCATTTTTGTGAAATCTTCTCAAGATTTAGAAGTACTGTAAATCATTTTATGGTTTTCAAACTGGCCACAAAAAGGTTATCAATATCAAAACAGAAACTAATTCAATCTTAGCATCTTCAACTCTTACCCTGTCATCCATTCTCTCTTAAGGAGAAAATTGTCCATCCCATTCATCCAAGTTTATGATTACTCAGAGTGTAATTCTAAAATATTTGATATAAAAGATAAGGGGTCTTATTACAAGCCTGCTTACCATGATCATTGGGAAATAGTTTAACCGGCATTACTAACACTTCATACCAAAACAGGGTAATGGCTTATAATCATAAGACAAGGGGTCTCATCACGAGCCAACTTGTTCGGTTAGATTACAACCAGTGAATGGCATTGTCAAACAGCTGGCCACCAAACCAGGACAATGGCTTTTTATCTTACAAAATAATAGAAAAGGAAAAAAGAAATACAAAATATGAAAGCATATTTTGAATTCATTCTTTTAATCATACTCTGAAATGGATGGGATAATGGACAGTCAAATGGTTAAAAGGTATCCCTGTCGAAACTATGAACGTTTGCTGGCAGCAGAGGCTCTACCTATGACAAAGGAGTCAATTAAAAAGGCTAAGTTGGAAAGGTTTTTTGTTTTATCATTATCAACCAATAGAGGCCAATTTAAAACTTAGAATGTATCTAATTTTAACAAGAGAAGAAATTAGCAAAAATAGCTCTTATTATATTAAGAATGTATGTATACCTAGTTATATTAGAATTTTCCTCTTTGATAAGATTTCTATACAAAGAAAGTCTAAGTATTTTTATATTTCTCAGAGATAACTATTTCTTCCAGCGAATTGCTAATTGTTGTGCTGTACAACAACCCCCCATTTCATAAAATTTTACTTTCAAAACTATAATATGAAATGGGTCCCTTTTAGATTAAATTGGTATCAACTTATCATTCCTCAAAAGGTCTAAAAAGAAACAAAACATTATAAACCTTTTGAGACAATATATAATCGGTCTTATAATAAAAAATGAATAATTCTTTATTATCGCGATAAAGCGATCGCAAGATTGCATATCGCAATAACAAAGGATGCATAACAAAAGACCCATTGGTTTTCCCCCATGCGACAAGCGCGAATAACTATCGGATATCAGGAAGGTAAGCAATCGTAACAAAAGGCCCCTCTCTTTGCTCCGATGCGATATCACTATCGGCAATCGGGGAATGTAACATGCATGCAAATAAAAGCCCTCTTCTAAAAAGCTCCCGATACGAATTAGCGATATCGCTATCGGCGATCAAGGATTTCGTAATGACACCAATATAACTACTTAAACATTCCTCCGATCCCTGATTGCGATAAAGCTAAGCGCGACTTTCAAAAAGGATTGATAAGGCTTGGGTATATTGTGTTGAATTATTATTAAAAGCCTTTCTCTTCCCAATAGTGATTCACTTGCGCCCAACCGCCAAAACATCAAAGCCACGCTTAAATGAATTATTCGGCCAATAAACAATATGATGAGCATTTAAATGATTGACAGGTTTAAACGACCAATTAATGGAGCAGTTATGCCAAAATCTCTTCAGAGATTATATCCGCGACAGTCATATGTTAATCCTCCAGTATTCATTGATTGATATAACTCTTTCATACTTGGTTTGCACCACCTATTCTCCGCATTACGTTCATTTTATCTCCTGTGCAGAGCTCCTCCGAAGCAACGAATTTAGGCCAAATGGGGAAGAAGTCTAAGAAATTTGGAACAGCTTCAGCTTCCGCAGTAACAGGACAACACACTGCCGATCCGGGACCAAGTAAAAAAGGATTAATCTCAGACACCACATGTCTTGGTCTCGGTAATACTACTTGGCAGAGCATCTATAATTTGGTTGAGGCAGAAGAGCCTCAGGGAACATCAGTACAAGCTACAGCAGACTCGAACCGGAAGTCCGAGGCAACCCTAAAGGATTTGGCCGATTCTTACCTACACCGGATAGCGGCTCGAGAGAAAATTCTTCCATACACAGATGTGCTAAGATGGGAAGTTGAGGAAATTCCAATTACAAGCAGAACATTTTGCACTATCGACGGGAGAGTATTCGGTTCATTTCAGCCCAATGATTTGAGACAAATGTACCATTTGCCCAAACTAGAGAAGAAGTATAACAAAGCATTTCTGGAGAAGTTCAAAGATGAAAATGAAACTGAATCAGCACCTATACGGGAGTGGAGACAAAACCCAACGAAACACAAGCATGAGTCCTCGGGTAAGTACTCTGTCGATTCCTTGTGTTCTCCTTATTGTTATGCTGGAGCGATGATGTGTAGGATTTGGGGGTTGCATGATTCCTCAAAATTCTCCATAGAGATGGTACCTTTAATGGAAGAAGCATGCAATAGCGAAATAATGGATTGGGGGAATATATTATCGGATAAGTTAGCAACAGCTATTCTTGAGTTCAGAAACAAATCCCGCGTTACTGATAGGTTCATTCCTCCATTTTACTTTAGTGCCTACATATTAGATACTCTCTGTTTTAACTCCGAATTTCCTATGCTGGGGTGGAGATGGACTCCACAGGACCCCATGCCCATTCATATCTATCACCAGAAGTTGTGGAAAGCCCATTATAAACACCACCTATATCAAGTTTGCAATGGATTTATGTTACCCATTTACTATGCAATTTTTGACAAACCTGCTCCTAAGATTTCCTCACAAAGAGAGACTGACTTGACAGCCTTAGGAACCTGGTTCGGAGAAGAAAAATTTACATATGTAAGAGTTTTTGGCAGTCATTCCAGGCCTCATGTCCTCCCCTTGTATATACCCGACAAACTATTGGCTCGAGAGGTAGCATATCAGCTTACATCCGCAAGAGTTACAAAGACTCTGAGGAATTCAAAGAAGCAAGTCTGGCCTCCTTTTCCTCTAAGGTGTGGCGTTTACACTCTGCATGACTACAAGCATGTAGAGAAAGAAGCAGAAAAGATAAATACATTGAATCTCGCCACTCTTCCTAACAGACGATTTGATCCAAACAAAGTCGTCTATAATGTACTAGAATAGGAAAAACTCACTAAATTTGAACATAAAAAAGATGAGTTTGATGACCTATTCTCCTCGGCTGAGTCATTATTTCAGGTTCAAGCGATAGCTAAAATGAGATATCACGACGACGGGTTAGTCAAATTTAACAAACTTAGAGAGCAGAGGTTGCAAACTCTGCCTCTAGATTTGTTAGCCACTGCCCTGATGACACAGTCAAGCGAGCCTGAACAGTGACTTACCAACGAACCTCCTACTACATCAGAAATTTTTGAAGAAGTCCAAAGAAGAGAGCAGGAGGAACTCCAGAGGAAAGAACAAGAGGAAGCGCAAAGGAAAGAAAAAGAGAGAATATGTGAAGAGGAACAGAAAAGGCAGCAAGAGCAGAGCAGCAAGGATGTGAATGTCGATACCCAGATTGACCCAAGGTTGCTCCAGGAATGGCAGCAATTTGATTCAATCATAAGCAATCTAGAAAGCTCAAGAGAAGCCGATACATCCAAAGCGGCTGATACACAGGATACAACATCAAAAGAGGTTCCAAGCAAAGGAACCAGCGGTCTACCCCCTACTACAGACATAGAAATAATTCCCAAAGATCCTTCGGATCAAATCATTTTGCAAGTGGAGGATATACCTCCATTGGATGTCTTTTACATCCCAAAGCACAGGGCCGTAGTAAAGCGACAGCGGAAAAGGAGAAGGATTGATCAACCTTCCCTGTTCCTTGAACAAACAGTGACATCCAATGTAGTTTGGAAGGAGGAGTTCGATCCTTCTGATGACCTAACAAAGTTGTCCCAATATGCTGGAGCCTATTCGGCGGCCACCATGGACAAGGCATCGGAAGTGAGTAATTTGTTAAAAGAAAAATACCAGGCAATCGCTTCGTTACAAGCACAGCTATCGGAGGCATAGTAGAAAGCAGAACAATTAGAAAAGCAATTGTCCATGCAACAACAGTTAAATAATCAATTGAACAAGCAGTGGCATGAAGAGAAATAGAGAGTAGATTTGAATGCGATTCAAAAGCAGAAATAACTATCCGAGGCATTAGCAAAATTAAAGACAATGAATGAACAGATGGTAAAGACAAAAGATGAGCAAATTGCTCAATTACTAGGTCAAATAGAGAAATTCAAGAGTCTTCCGCAGCATGCTGATTTCAGAGCAGAAGCACTACAGATTAATAAGGCATTGGTAACACAAATAAGATTATTGTGTCATACAATTGCTCAAGTTGAACCCCTATGTGACATAACAACATCAATAATCGATAAATCAGTTGATGCTAGACAAGACTTAGAGCAGGCCGATGAGACCTTAACAGATTTTCTTACTTGGAAAGACACTAATGAGGGACAGGCAACAAATTTGCCTAAAATCCTAGAATCCCATAAAGAATTCTATTTATGGAGTGGCAGTCCCAATTGATGAAGGCAGAGAGAGCAGTTTCTAGATGCAAATTATCCACAAGTAATTTGATTGAATTAATTAACAATACTCTATATTTATCTAATATGATCTCTCAATGTACACCAGGTAAATTACTATCAGCCAAAACATTGGATCAATCATGTTATCAAGAGCTGGAAAAGAATGGGAGATTGATCACAGGTATTAAAAGTTTAACTTGGGACACCTATTGGTTGTTCCTAGTAAAACCATACAGTGAGAGAGCCGCCCTCAAGTGCCTAACAGATGCAGTGGGTGTATCATTCCCGATATACACGATGCCACCTATTCCTGCTCAACTCGATTCTCATCTCAACCTCCCTCAAGAAGTGGAACTGATGCTAGTGATATGCCAACTTAGGTCGAAAGGCAAACAGCGAGAGTGATGAATCATGCTGTCGACTACCAGATTTCTTTGAGGGAGATATTCAAGATCAAGTTGTACCAATTTAGTAGCACTTTAATTCTGTAGTTAGTTAGTTTAATTAAGTATTTATAGACCCTTTCATGTCTTTAGAAATGGTCGTAAGTTTTTGTATATGACTTAAACCTGAAGTTTCACTACTGTACTTCAGGTGTATTTTTTTATAAAGACTGGGCCAATTATTCCAATTTTGATAACGAAGCTTTTATGTGGATGTGCACTACTGCCTTTATTTAAAAGTATTTTTGAGTCGGAAGAAGGAATTCGAATTGCGATTGATGTTGGGAATGATTTGCAGCTCATATGGTACTACTATCTATGTCTGAATTCATTCTTTTTATGTGAATTGTTATTTGATCATTCTTGCTATTATTGAATATATGCATGTGTTTTAACAACATTCTTTATACTTTCCACTATTGGATGTTTACAGTGTGCTTTTCTTCTATTCATACATGAATCAGTAATATAAAAAGATAAGTGTAACAATGTTTTATTAATTACTTTGTCCAACTATTTGAACAAAGCAATTATTATATGAATGAATGTCTTTGTTTATTAAATAGAGTCATCTATATGCCTATTGATGAACAGAGATCATCAAATGTTGCACTTAAGAATAGAAGCTTCCCGGGATAGAATAGTCATTTGTATTTTCAATTTTAGATTAAGTCATCCATTCATTATCACTTATTAGAAAACCAGTCACTCATCCATCCCTTTTTTATTCATTATTGGGAAACTAGTCCCATTATATCCAGTCGGAGCCACCATCCCAAACGGAAAAGGAGCTGTATTAAGGTCCGGACCGGGTGGTTATCCCCCGATGTTGATGCAACAATTTTCGAGGCATCAACATATGGATAAGTGATTGATTTCTTATTATCTAATGGTAATGATGGATGATTTATTTCTAATATGCAAAAATATAAACAACTAATCTATCACGGGAAATCTCTGTTTTAGTGTAATTCTTGGTGGTTCTTATTGAAAAGTAAGTATGTAGATGACTCTACTTTTAAACAAAAATATTCATTCATATGATAATTACTTTGTTCAAGTAGTTGAACAAAGTAATAATTAAAACATTATTACACTATTCTTTATATACCATTGACATAAATATGAATGAAAAAGTAACAATCCTTAAACATTTAATAGTGATAAGCTAAAGGACTATTGTGAAAGCACATACATATATCAAATGATAAAAAAAATGAATAAACTCTGATTCATATAAGAGAATGAAAAAAAGACATAGATAGTAGTACCATATGCAATTTGAATCCCCTACGATAGCAATCGCATTTAGATTCCGCCTTTCAACTTGGAAATACTCTTACAAAAAGCAACAATGCATATTCCATAAAAGTACTCTTCATTAAAACTCAGAATTCAGGTCTAGTCTTCATAAGAAAATATATATCGGAAGCACAGTAGTGCAACTCCCAATCCAAGTCTTAATACAAAATTTGAGGACTCTTTCCATAAACATGAAAGGGTCTATAAATACTTTCTAAACTAACTAACTATGAAATAAAAATGTTGTGAGCTGGTATAACCAAATCATAAATATATGAAAATATCCCCTAAATAGACATGCTTGCAGTCGGTAAGAATGGTTCATTGTTTCGGCTAACTATCCTTTGGCTTGAGCTGGCATATGGCGAGAATCAGTGACTCGTACGTGAATGTAGTTGGGCAGAATATGTGGCATCAGTAATTTCAGGAATCATGTAACTGATTGCATCAGTTAGACATTTCATCGCTGCCTTTTGACTATGTGGTTTAACAAGGAAGAACCAAAAGGTGTCCCATGTTAAAGTTTGAATGCCTGCGATCAATCTCTCCCTCTTTTCCAGTTCTTGTTTCCATGTCTGCTCCAATGCTTTGGCTGATGGCAGTTTCCCTGGAGTGCATTCTAAAATTAAATTAGACAAATAAAGAGTATCATTAATTAATTCAATCAGATTACTAATCGCTAATCTGCATCTTGAAGTCACCCTCTTCGCTTTTATCAGTTGAGATTTCCATTCTTGGAACAGGATTTCATTATGTGATTCCAGAATTTGAGGTAGATTTTCAGTTTTTCCTTCCTTGGTTTCTTGCCAAGAGAGAAACTCTGTTAGTGTTTCATCGGCTTGCTCCAATTTCTATCTTGCATCAACTGACTTATCAATCATTGATGAGGAAATTTCACATAGGGGTAGAGTAAGAGAGATATTATGACATAGCAAGTTCAATTGATTAGATAATGCCTTATTAATCTGGAGAGCTTCTAATTTGAATTCTCCTACTTGAGGAAATCCTTTGAACCTTTCTATTTGTAGTGACAGTTGAGAAATTTGTTCATCTTTTGTTTTGCTCAACTGTTCATTCATTGTCTTCAGCTTGGCCAATGCTTGGGATAGTTCCTTTTGTTTCTGAAGTGCATTTTTATCTATTCCCTGATTCTCTTTGAGCAATTTCTCGTTTAATTGGTTGTTTGACTGCTGCTGTGCTGCCAACTGCTATTCTAACTGCTCTATCCTCTGCTGCTTTTCAGATACCTATGTCTCCAGTGAAACAATTGTCTAATCCTTTTCTTTAAGCAAATTGCTGACTTTCGATGCCTTGTCCATAGTAGCTGCCGAGTATACCCCAACATACTGAGAGAGCTTAGTAAGGTCTTCGGAAGGGTTGACTTCCTCTCTCTAGACCACATTAGTTATTTCCATCCGTGTAAGCAAAAGAGAAGATTGATAAAGTTTTCTCTTTTTCCTTTGTCTCTTTTTTACAACCCTATGCTTAGGGCTGTAGAAGACATCCAAAGGTGGTATTTCTTCTACATATAGAATGATTTCATCAGATGGGTTTTTTGGAATCATCTCTATATCCTTTTGAGTCATGGGTGGGCTGCTGGTTCCTTCAGTTGGAACCGTATTAGTTGCTTTCTTTTGAGTAGTTGTCACTTCAGGTGTGCTAAATCCCTATAGGCTCTCAGTATTGCTTATGATTGAGTCAAACTGTTGCCATTCTTTGAGTAGTTTGGGATCAATGTGAATGTTTGTATCCATGAGTTCACTACCTTTTCCCTGTTCCTGTTCCTGTTCTGGCATTTTTTCTTTCTCGGAGACCTTTTCCACATCAAGAGTCTTATCAGTAGTTGTTTGTTCAGTTTGACTGGATGGCTGAACTGTAGGGATTGTGGCTAATAGGTCTAAAGGTAGAGTTTGCAACCTCTATTCTCTAAGCCTATTAAACGTTTGTAGCCCTTCTTCTTGATATTTGATTCTAGCCAATCCTTTAACTTGAAATAATGATTCAGTTGAGGCAAACAGATCATCGAAGTCATCTGCTTCATGATCAAATTTAGCAAGTTTGACTTGTTCAAGAACATTATAGGCAACCTTTCTTGGATCATATTACCTGTTAGGAATTGTGGCAAGATTCAAAATTAGCATCTTTTTTGCCTCCTTCTCTACGTGCTTGTAATCATGAAGAGTGAAAATGCTGCATCGTAAAGGGAATATAGGCCATACCTGTTTCTTAGAATTTCTAAGGGTTTTTGATAGCCCTTCTACCAAAAAGGGTGTTTGATAAGCCAATTCCTGAGCTAGCAATTTATTAGGAATATACAGGGGGAGGACATGGGGTTTAGTGAGGCTAAGCCTTATATAAGTAAATTTTTCATCCCCAAACCAAGTACCTACTGTTGTCAAGTCTGTCTCTGCTTCCTAGGATATCCTGGGAGCAGGCTTATTAAAAATAGAGTAATATACATGTAAAATAAAGCCATTGTAAATTTTATACAAATGATTTTTGTAGTGAGCCTTCCACAAATGTTGATGATAAATATGGATTGGTTTAGGGTCTTGGGGAGTCCATCTCCATCCGAGTAATGGAAATTCAGAATTGAAACAAATAGTATCCATAATGTATGCACTGTAATAGAATGGGGGAATGGTCCTGGTAGTTTGATGTGCATTTGTTCTGTACTCTAGAATTGTTGTGGCTAGTTTATCGGACAAAATATTTGCCCAATCCATCACATAACCATTGATTGCAGCTTCCATTAGAGGGACCATTTCTATAGTGAATTTAGCAGAATCATGTATTCCCCACATCCTACACATCATAGCTCCAACATAGCAGTAAGGGGAAGCCAATGAGTCAACAAAGTACTTACCTGATGACTCGTGCTTGTGCTTTTCCGGGAAATGCCTCCACTGCTTTATCAGGGCTGACTCTGAGTCATTTTCCTTTGCAAACGCTTCTAGGAATGCCTTGTTGTATCACTTCTCAGGTTGAGGTAAGTGATACATTTTCTTGAGATCCTCAGGCTGAAATGAGCTGAATATCCTCCCAGCAGCTGTGAAAAAGGTTCTGTTCGAAATTGGAATCTTCTCTACCACCCATCTTACCACATCAGTATATGGCAGGATTTTAGCTCGCACTGCTATCCTACGAAGATAAGAACAAGCTAATTCTTTAAGAGTTCCTTCTGATTTGTTAGTTGAATTGGCTGTGGCCTCCTTTGATAACTCTTCGGGCTCCTCTGCTTCTATCAGATTATAAATGCTTTCCCAGCTAGTGTTTCCTAGACCAAGACATGTCATATTTGAGATTAATCCTTTTTTGTTTGGTCCTAGATATTTGGCTGCAGGAGCTACTATTGCGGGCTTCTTTGATTTCTTCCCCATTTTCTTCGGATTTTTGGTTTCGGAGGAATTCTACACAAACAATTGCAAACTGTGATACAGAGAAGTGCTGCTGCAAGGCAATATTACAATGAAATAGAATTATGTCAATTGGCATATGATAAATCAAATATAGTTAAGAATTACCATGGATAAAATATTATTAAAGATATACCCTTAATTTCATTATTGAATAGCCGTTTAACCTGTCAATCATGGTAAATAACATCATAAATGCCCATCACGTCACTCATATGCCGAATGATTATTTCAAGTGTGCCTTAGATTTCATTGATCAGCGATAAATTGCAAATCGGCGATCGAGAGTGTCAAAAGGAAGGGCTTTAACACTTGCTGTAAATATCTCTAATTACTGAAAGGTGATATAATGCATGCAAACCTTTTAAACGTGTTTTTATTTTTTGAGATGTGTGCCTAATTAATAGATCGCAGTTGGGATTTGGCTCGAGCTTTATTGCTTTGTCATGCGACTCCTCTGATTGTCGATTGCGATTTTCTTTATCGCATCGGGGGTTTTGAGCAGGCCTATTTATATGTTCCTTTGACATTGACACCGCCGATTTGCCAATTGCGATTTTCTTTATTGCATCGGAGAAATTGAGGGGCTTTGTTTTATTATATGCTTTTGTGTGTGTTTCCTTTGTTATTGCAATATGTGATCTCCGATTTCTTTATCACAATAAAGAATAGTTTTATAATATTTACTAAAGGAACACTTTATTTTTATTTAAAAGGCTTTATAAAATGATTCATTTACATCAGGCCTTTTAATAAGGATTTTTTTTTTTTTTTTATGATAGGTTAATACTGTTTTTATTTGTGGATACACAAGTCTTGACTAAGTTGAAAAAAGGTACCCATTTCTTAACAAAATTTTATGTAAAATATTTTTAGAAATGGGGGGTTGTATAGCACAACAGACCCACAACTAGGAATCCTACACCAAACGATCTGAGGTCTAATTGGGACATCTTACCGGGGAGATCCCCTTGACATGTTGGCAGCTCCAACACTGTCAACATTTATGGCGCTAGAAGGAGGGCCTGATGACAAGCCGTGTCCTCTCATTGAATTTTGAACCTTTGCATATCTTTCATGGAGTATTGTAATATTCTTCCCCTGTGGTGTTTTCCGAATCATGAAGATGTCTCCATCACAAGGAAGCTTTTCAATCTCTTGTCAACTCACACATATGATGGTGAAGGCGAAGTGGCCTGGCCTAAGCACTTAAATAACTTCCTTTCCATGATTCATGAGGAAGATGAGTTTTTTGACGAACATTCCGGTTTCTTGCTTGCATACACACTTCACGAATCTCCATTTCGTTGGGTGCTTAGCCTACACGTTGACATCATGCACATATTTGAGCACTTATGTGATCTTATTGAAGACACGTTCTTTCATTTTGATCTAGACCATCTTGACCGAAAAGTGTTACAGTAACAGAGGGCTCCGCATGAATAAATTATTGATTTTTGGCAACGCTTCCAGGACTTGCAGTTTCAAGCTCCGAGGAGCCAGATGAAATTTCCTTATCTTTGGGACTGGTTCGAGTATTTCCTTAAGAAATATGCCCGTCCCAAGAGAAAGATTGAAATCAAGCCTCACTCAACATTCTTCATTGATGGAGCTACGTAATCTCTTGTGGATGCAGAAATCATCTCAACTAACCGTCCGCCTCCCTCTCATTCAACAACTCCACCACTTCCAAGTGATGCTGAAGAGCATGGTCACACACCTGTTCATCCTTCACACTCTCCCAACATCACTTCACTCAATTTTCACGCAGATTTGGTTGTGATTCCTTTGAGTTCTCATATGCATTCTTGTCTACGAACTTCATCTTCGCACTCGGATGTTCCTCCAAATGATGTTATCTTGTGTTCGTCTGTTTCGGACTCTTCACTTGTTGTGAACGACGAGAAATCCATTGATGGAGTTGGTGTTGCACAACCAACATGCGATGTCATTCATGAAGAGTATGAGTGGGAGCTTGAGCATCAACACTCGACGAAGGATCACTCTCTTCTGTACGAGCCCCCTCTATCCTTTCCTAATCTCATTGGTGAACCTTCCATCCATGATTTTGCATCTGTGTCTTCATCCATGGATGCACCCATTATTGGTCACTCGCAGGACTCACCGGATGTTGGTCTATCATTCAACAACGGAGAGGATAAGTTTTTCATTGAAAATCCACTTGATCCTTCATCTATCTTTTCTAGAGATACAGAGGATGAGTTTGTCTGCTTTTCATCTACCCCTCTGTTTGATTCATCTGATCATGGGGATGCTGAAGAATTCATTTATTTTTCTGATTGTGGCGGTCGTGATCCATTTACTTCCATTTTTTATCATGATCATGACTCTATCGCAGTTGATCTTTCGAAGCCACCGGTTTATGATGATCTACCTGATGATGAAGTTGAGACACCTAAGAGTGTCAAGGCACTTCAACCTGAGATGATAATTATGTCAGGCCTTTTCTCTCTTGGGGTTAGTCACACTTCCTATCATGAAACTGTTCAATCACCCAAGGCTTCTCATCACTCATCTGTATGCATTAAAGATCAATCTCACACACAGATCACACTTCCTCCACTCGAACTGCATGATCCCATTGCTCATGCATTGGAGAAGTCTTACGTTGCAAGCACCCGTTCGTGCCACAAGTTATATTTGTTTCTTTCGTTTTCTTGCATGTCATAGTTAAGATTGTGCTTATGCTTCAAAGATGCACGTAATATCACACAACACCATGATAAATCCATGGACTGCCCGTCATGCACATGCACTCACTTATGTTTCGTGGGTACTTTGAAACACGAAGTGTGGTTGTCTTCATTGTTATATCTTTCTTGCTTGTTGGTTCGCACAACCAGGTTGCTCGCATACCAAGCCTTCGCCAACATGGGTTTACCAATGCATCAGTGGCTACATTGGAAGTATCACTTCACATCATCATGCCCATGCACTGTTAGTGTAGGAGTAGGAGTAGTGTTTGCTTTCACTTGTTTGCTTGCATGCTTGTCTGCTTACATGCTTTGCTTGTTGGTTTGTTTGCTTACTTGATTTTCTTTCACTTTTGCTTCTGCTTTTGCTTTGCTTTGATGTTTGTTAGTTCATTTGTTCATTCATAGGTTAGTCTTGCATGAAACCATGTATGAATCTTGAAGCGAGCTAGGTAAAGTAAAAGAGGGCTTGTACAACTATCACTACTTGGTTATCTATCATCTTGCCTCTGTATGATGAGCTTGTTACTTTTAGTCCATGATACGTTGAAGTAAAATACGTACTGTTCGAAGTGAACCTTGGTGATAACACAACGCTTGCGCACTAACTAGTGTCACTTTCTCTAGTCGGTTTTTTTTGGGTTAACCCTTTTCAGCTCAGTCAAGTAGAGTAAGGTGAGGGGGAAAACCTTAACAAGCACGTCAGAGATACAATAAACTACTTCTTTGCCGGAACAACCTCTTCTTCTCTCAATAGGACAGGATCCATTTTCAATTCTGAAATGAATAAGTGCTATGCATAGTGGAAAATGAAAAAATGAAAAGTCAAAAAATTCAAAATGAAAAATGAATAAGGCGAAAGAAGAGAAAGGCTTCCTGTGTAGGGAGGTGATGCAAGTAACTCTGCTAGGGTACTGACTAGGCTCACTGGTAGTGGAGCCATGCTGGTGTTCCTATGTGACTCCACCGGGGTACTGCCCATGCCTATTGGCAGTGGATCAACACTAGAGATGAACCTAAGACTCTGACGACTATACTACTTGTGCACTTATATACCCCTCAACCCCAATCGAAACAACTATGTTGCCTTTGCTTGGAATGTGTGTTAATCAACCAAGGGTTTGGAAGATGCTACATCTTACAATCAAGCTAGTGTGAAGCCAAGATGAGCTGAGATTGAGGTGTTAGAATTGCTTTTCACGAATAAGGTCCATTCAGAGAGCTAGAGTTCTACCAGTGTGTCGCCAAGTGTTGTAGCGGCTACAACCACCCTCCAAAATTTTCCTTAGCCTGTTTTGGAGCCTCCCTACAAACCTTTCATAACACTTTGTCTTGCTTCATCAAGTACTCAAGCTTTAGTGTTTTCCTCGCACAAAGGCAGCATGTCGATCACAGTCGATCCATTCCCTTCACAGCCTGTTCACCCAGACTTGGTCCAACTATAGGCTGAGCAGCTTCCTCTTGAAAATTGCGAAATTCTGGAGGGCATCCAACCTTCCCTCCAAAAATTGCTTAATCCTCTCTAGAAGCCTATTGGGCTCTAGGATTGCACAATCTTTCCAGCCAACACTCCCAGTAGGATTTGCACAAATTTCCCCAGCAGAGATGCTCAACCCAGGATTTGCGCAAATCTGAGCAGCAGTCAGCTGTTCTGCCTAGACACTGCATAATCCTCCTTGGCAGTCAACCCAACTCCTAGTCAGGAATGCACATTTTTCCCAAGAAGTTGAGCAACTGGATGCATGAGCAGTCTGGTTGACCAGTTCCACCCGAGACCGAGGAAACATGACTTGCATGAATGCATGACTTGCTCTTCTTGAAATAACAAGAGACAATATGCAAAAGGTATCCCATGATTTAGGGAGCTATTTTTAGCAACTGGAGGTTACATGAAAAGTTGTTTTAGAAGTTTCCCTCCAAGTGTCACTTTTCCTAGATTTGTGGCATGCGTGTCATGAGACCAAACTTATTTATTCTGTTAGAGTCGGTCTAGTAGAGTCGGTCTAGTAGCCCTCCATCAGCGATCAAAGCTCTTTGCATTTGCATAAGTAGGTGTCTCATCAGTGTCATCTCATTGCATTCCATTAGGCATGCCATAACCCTGATGGAGGAGCTGGTGTCTTTATTCCCCTCTTGGCACTGCTGGATCAAGTTGTTTCAGTCAATAAACTCTTTCAAGGTTACTTGTCTTGTATTGAGGTCAAAAGTCCTAGGTCTAGGGTTTAGGTCCAATTTGTCTTTGAGGTCATGTCTTTAAAAGTCAATAAATGCCCAGCAGGCTAGAGGGATGACTATCAAAGTATTTCTTCAAAAGATTTCATCTTGTACAACTAATTTTTACCTTGGATTTAAAAACCCTGTTTTTAAAGACAAGGTCATTTTCTCATTTTTGTAAAAAGTTGTAAAAATTCAAAATTCTTCGAAAGTCAACATGCAGCCTTGGTCCCCTTTGCCAAGATTCCTCAGAAGCTATCCCTGCAAAAATTTTCAAGAAAAAGCATCAGTTCAACCAATTTCAGGACAAAAGGAAACCATAAAGTCAGCAGCATTTAAATTTTGAAAAAGTGTCATGTTATAAACATTAGAAAGAGGGTTTGAGGGGAAATTAATTTAAATCAAGCTTATAAAGCCCCTCTCTCCCTCCATTTGGTCATCATTTGCCTCAAAGCAAGAATGAAAGGAGATTTGAAGAGAAACTGGGCAAAATTGCAGACAGAGCCCGCGCGCGACCCGTTCAGACCTGCACGCGACGTGTTGGGCAGGCGCGACACGTCAAGGGAGTCATCGCAGTTGGGAAAAAGCACTGGCGCGACGCGTTGGACGTGCGCGACCCATCCAGACCCACGCGCTACATGTTGGGGATTCATCCACAGAAAATTGCCTGTAAACTGCAAAACGACCCCAAATTTCTTCAAGGTTGCAGGTAGGCCTCCAATCATCAAAATGTATTGTTTGCTAAAGCTTGAAAGAGCATGAGAATGTATTTAAAAGCCATTATTTTCAAATGAGGAGTCCATGTGTATTTTCTTAAGAATGTCAAAGTGCTAGTAAAGCTAGGGTTTGTTTTGCTGTTTTCAAGGTCATCCTTTTCACCCCCACTTTTTCCCCACATCCCTTTACCACCTCCCATATCATTTCTACCTAATCTCCCTACCAAAAATACCAAAAGCCCTAAAACCCTACCCCTATTCCTAAAAATCAATAATATAACCCTAAACCCTACCTCCCATAAAACCCTTGCAAATTATAATTGTGTGATGGTGTATATGTCATGATTCATTCCCTTAATTCCCTATTTCATATATTTTCCCTAATTTCCCTTAAAAGTCTCCCCTCCCTAACATCTCCCTTGTGTTATTTGTCCCCTTGAAACAACATTTCAACAATTAAAACAACATATTTTTGAGCAGAAGTAGCGGTACATTTCAGCCACTTTGCTCTTGAAACCATGTCAGAAACCGAAACCGACTATGAGCAAAGTGATGACCATGAGTCAACACTAGAGGTTGAGGTACAAAGGAGGCCTCACAGGGGTGGTAAGAGTGGTCACCATGTGAGAGAGGAGCCCACCTCTTTGACCTATTTGCAGGCTTGTCCACTTGCAGTCACATGTTTTCGCCACCTGTCATGTTATGAGTTTTGCGAGAGGATCTCTCAAATTCAGCATCACAGGGAATTGGTCCGCTTGTTTGTTTTGCATTTGCATGACGGGCATGTGAACCTTGCAGGGGTGGATTTTACATTGACACCTGAGATGGTTGCTCAAGCAACAGGGATACCTAATGTTGGAGAAGAGTGGAACAAGCGCAAACTATTGGACATATTTCAGTATGAGCCCTACATTAAACCTGCATATATGAGGCACATGACTGGTGTATTTCCTTTCAGATTTTTGAGGGATGAGTATGCTCCCTTGATGAGGCTCATCATGCGCTATTTCACCTGTGAGGGCAGATTTTCATGTTTGTATTCGTACCATATTCGCTTGTTGATGCATTTCACATGGGTACGGATGATGAACATACCATTTTTCATGTGCCAGAATATTGAGAAGATGGTTCCCTTGATGCAGAGAAAGAGACCAGCACAGCAACACAGGAGCATCTATCATTATGGTTTGATCCAGCTTGTGGTCATACATCAGTTGGCTCAGCAGGGTATCCCATGGGAGGATTTTATCTCTCGTGATTTTTTCACAGCGCCACCACCACCTCCTGAGGTTGTTCATGAGGAGGGAGGACCATCACAGCAGCATGATATCCCTGAGACCAGACATGTCAGCTCTCCTCCCTTGGTCACATATCAGAGAGGCCACAGGGCCTTATTTGCATCAGCTCGACGAGTATTTTCTCCACATCAGGTGGAAGGGGTCTCGCCTTCATCATCAGCTCAGCGAGTGTTATCTCCACATCAGGTGGAAGGGGCCTCGCTTCCGACAACAGCACAGGTATCAGAGAGGGGCAAGCAACCCATGATTGAGGAGGGACCGTCAGGTGATCCAGATATCGACATCATTGATCTTGACATCCATTCTCCTAGCACGGAGCTTCACGAGATCATTCAGCAAAAGGAAACTCAGAACCGCTTGTTGCAGCAAAAGTTAGAGATGGCACAATGGAAAACTACATATTTGGAGCAGCGCAACAAGCAATTGGAAGATGAGCACACTCTTGATGAGTTGCGGAGGATTCATGAGGACCGCAACTTGGCTCGCAAGAGACCCGGTGATTTGGTACCCGTTGAGCGAGAGGCTATGCTTCTCTGGGTCAATGCTCATTTGGAGAGGTTGCTGGCCAAGGCCAACCAAGATAAGGACCTGCTCCGGAACATGAAGAACCACTATTGGGCCCGAATGCACGTATGCAAGGCAAGAATGAAGGTGCTCCAAAGACGGTTGGCCAAAGCACTAAATCAAAGGAAAAGGCCCGATCCCCTCCACATCTTGGCTGAGGCTTCCTTGAAGGAGCATGATGCTAAATGACTTAACTCCAGCACAAATTTCAAAAAATTTTGAGCATTTTTGGTCACTTGTGAATTTTTGGGCAAAAAACAGGTTTTCTCCACCAACACGTCGCGCGCCGCGCGCGACCCTTTCGATGGGCAACTCCTTTTCAAGAAAACTCAGAATTTTTGGATTTTTCATGCAAAGATACACTTGCTTAGCAATTGCCAAGAAATTTCAGCAAGTTTTGGGCCTCCAGAAAGTCAAAAAACAAGCAAAAAATGACTTTCTGCCACCTTTTTGACACACAGGAAGCAGTCTTGGGAGATTGCAATTTTGGAGGGGCAAATGGCCACCAAATTCAGAAATTCCACTTGGGTTGGAAAGTAGACATCTAGACCTTTCCAACAAGCCCAATTTTGCCTCATTTGGACACCTAGAAGTGCCTCAAAAGCAGCTCCAAAGGCGCGCGATGCGTTCGGGATCAGGGCGCTTCGTGTTGGGCAGTTTTCACAGAAATTCACCTACAGCTCAGCAAAACGCAGTTTTGACTAGATTTGACTTTTTGGAGTAGATTTTGATCTTCCTTGTTGTAAATGATGTAATTTTATGATATTTTGACACTTATTTATCTCTTCTAGAAGATTCATTCATGAGATAGGCAAAAATTTAATGAATGAATTGGTTTCCTAGCTTATAGAGGCAAGTTGTTTTGACTGCCTAGTTTTCAGTGCTCAGTTTAGAATTGGTTGAAACAGCTCCTAGGATAGTGAGCTCGACCCCTAGAGGCAAGGAAAGATGTTAGATTTCCTATATTATGTACTTTCTTGGTCATTTTCATGGTTGGACTCTTGAGGGAGAAAGCTTCTATTGTATTACTCATTGTATCTCTGCAATTTTGGCAAAGGAAGAAAGACAAGGGTTTTGCAGTCCTTTTTGGGATTCCTGTGGTTACATGTATTGATGGTGTGTTTCTCTTTGTACTTGTAAGTTTGTTATGTGAATCATCTTCTTACTTTTCCTTCTGCAAATTAGGCAAATGAAGTGTTAAAGTAGAATTCATGATTGCCATGCTCTGCTTTTAAGTTTGCTTAATATCAATGTTTTCATCTGTTTAAGGAGAACTCAAGGTGTTTACTTGCTCTCCTTAGCTCCTCACCAGTCATTCTTGACCATCTGACTCTTTCAAAGGCATCAATACAGTCTCCTACCTTGCCCCAAAGAACCCCCTGCAAAAACTGTGTCCAATCCCCGCACCCAAAATTGCCTTTCCCCGATTTTCCACCAAAATCCAAAAAATCTCAAATCAAACCTTTTATCAGTTTAATAGCCTAAAATCAGTGTTCTTTATTGGTTATCTCCGCCCTTTGAAGATCTTTGTCGAGATATACCAGAGAGAGCCCTCTCCTACCCCGTAGGGCTAGCTACGAGGCTAGGTGGTTTGATGTTGCCTTGGAGTTTGCCTTTCTCAGCCTGAGGTGAAATTTCAAGCGCTAGCATATTGGCGACCATACTGGGGAGAACAAATTGTTTGCTGATTGATGTGTTTATTTCATAAGTCTTAGACGGAGTCTGAAGATACACCAGGTAGCCTTCGAAAACGCTCTTGCTTTGCATCAGCGCAAGTAGATAAACGCTGCTTCAGTCGACCTCCGTGAGCTAGTGAATGTAACACTTCATTTGCATCTCACCCCAGTATATTTGCAAACTCTGAACTTTTGGATGATTAGTTAAGAGTTTTCACAGGCTGATTGGCTATTTGTTCCTTGATATCCAAACTGGCTTCAGATTCTGGTCATATATTCAAATCTCATTCATGTCCAGCTGTTTTTGAGTATCTTGAAGACATTGATTTTGACGAGAGTTTTGAGTTGTCCTTGTTCAAAACTAAATCTGAAAGTGCACTTGATTTTCTAGTTCCCAACCCTGATTTTGCAGCTGCCCTTGAAATTGAGAGACACAATAAATTGGTTGACAATTTCATCCTAAGATCTCTTCAGTCAGATATTCACGCTACAAATCTTGTTGAGTTCGTTGAAACTATATCTGTTCATATCGGATCCACTATCACGGCGCATGAGCAGTCTAATCCTCCTTTTATTTCTGTTTCTCCTATAATCACTTATCCGGAATCTACAGTTGGTTCGCCCTCTACATCCCATACCACTTCTCCTCCTCATACTCCTCATACTACAGCTACACTTACTCCACCTGCTACTCCTAGACCCAATCTACCTAAAGCAATGGCTGCCCGATTTGCTCCTCTTGCTCTTCCCCAAAATCTGCATGATATGCCAGCCGATTATCAGAGTAAAATTCCCATGTTTGATGGCACTCCATAGAGTATCTCTGCTCAGCAACATATAGACAAAATGACGACTTTCTTTGATCTATATGAGATAGATGAAGAGGATGTAACTATGCGTTTGTTTGTACAAACATTTGATGGCGAAGTAAGAAAGTGGTTCAGAGGTTTGACAGCCCGGAGCATTGCTACCTTAGAGGCACTTCAAAGGTAGTTTTTAGATTGATGGGAAATCAGAAAGGATCCGCTTCAGATTAATGCCGAATACAACAACCTCAAGCGTAATCATGGTGAGTCCGTTCAAGATTACATTATCAGATTTAATACAGTTTACAATGCTATTCCCGATGATTTGAGACCGTCAAGAAAATCAGCGCTCCTCAAATTCCCGGATGGCTTTGATCCGGAGATGGCTTATTCATTGCGAGATAGAGATCCGCCTATGTTGGAGGATATGCAGAAAATTGCTGTTAGTGTTGAAGCAAATTTGAATGATAAAAGAGCGAGGATGAAGGCAGAAAAGCTAGTCACAATCAAAGAAGAAGCTTCTACATCAGATCAGCTCCTCCGCAAGGTTGAAAAGATTGAAAGAGCACTTGAACATACTCATCTCAGCAAGCCGGAACCTCAGATCCGTAATCCTAATTTCCGAGGTCCACAGCAGCCGCAATATAGAATCAAACAGCGTGAAACAAGAGCACAAGAGGCAGCAGTTCAGCAGCAAATTAAACCTCCTTTTCAGCAGAATTTTGTTAGCCAAGAATCCGAGGATGAAGGTGATACGGTGGGAGAGGAAAATCACTTTTTCACTCCTGATGATCTGCCTACCTATATTACAGAAGAAGAAGAATTTGTGAGAAATTCAGTCATACATCAAGATGAGCATTATATCTTATCAAATGAGGCAGTACTTGAGGAAGAATCGGAGGAATACCAAAGAGGATATCTCAATGCTTTGTCCGCTCAGCAGAGGCAATTAAGAAACCGAGCTGTTCCCATAAATCCCATTCAGAAAAGGAAAGATACTTCATCAAAGAATGATTCAGCTTCCCCACAGACAAAAGGAAAAGACATAATTGATCCTTCAGCAAGTCAATCATCATCAGCAAGCAAGATAGATCAGCCATCAAGCACACCGAAAGGTTTCAGCTTTCAGTTTGGAGAATGAAATTTCAAAGTTGAAAGTGTCCATTCCTTTGACGGAAATCATGAAGAATAGCACTTACCGAGGCCAAATCTCCAAGATGCTGAATTTTGATCCAATGCTAGACACGTGAATGTAGAAGATGATCAGCCAGAATTGATTTTTGGGCCTGCTTTAAATGGTGAGTTTCCCGAAAGTGATGTTCCTCCATTCTATATCAGTTTGCGATTGCATGAGTATGTTTTACATAATGCCATGTTTGACTCGGGAGCTTCGCATAATTTGATGCCGAAAGCAATTATGGAAAAGCTAGGGCTAGACATCACAAGGAAGTATCATGATTTGTATTCGTTTGATTCCAGCCGGGTGAAATGTATTGGTTTGATCAAGGACTTGGTGGTGAGCCTAGATCAAATCCCAGCAAAGAATGTTTTGATGGATGTGGTGGTGGCGGATATTCCTCCGCGGTTCGGCATGTTGCTTTCGAGATCTTGGGGAGCCAAGCTCAAAGGTACACTTCAGCTTGATTTTTCTTATGCTACAATCCCGGTCTTTGGTCAGATGAGGAAGTTATATAGGGAGCAAAAGATGAAATACATGATCACTAGTAAGGAAAAGCCAGTGAATCATCCTGTAAATTATGTACATACAGATTTGGAATCGTTTGTTTTGTTTGCTGATAATTTTAATG
The DNA here is from genome assembly GCA_031772625.1 of Pinus tabuliformis. Classification (NCBI taxonomy): domain Eukaryota; kingdom Viridiplantae; phylum Streptophyta; class Pinopsida; order Pinales; family Pinaceae; genus Pinus; species Pinus tabuliformis. The sequence goes on along the minus strand of CM062808.1, from coordinate 53,748,745 downwards.
AGATAGATAGTCAGTTGGTTCAAGCAGAAGATATACCAGACATTATAGAAAATTTTAGAGAAATTTTGAGAAAAGAAAGTGAAGAAAGGTCCGCTGTCATGGAGCCAACAGCTGAAATGAAAGGGCAGCAAATAGAAAATGCAGAGACATCACAATTTCAGCATTTAGAAGACGATGAGGATGGTCTTTGGACCATGGATTTTGATGGCGCTGTGGGCAGCGATGGTGTTGGTATAGGTGTGTGGATTCGAAGTCCATTTTCTGTCCGAAACAAAGTCCCAAGTAAGGTACGAGTATGTTCTTACAAATTGGCATTCGATTGTTCAAACAATGAGGCGGAATATGAGGCTCTCATTGCTGGCCTGAAAATCCTTCGGAAGTTGAAGGCAAAGAAGATAGCAGTATATGGCGACTCCGAGTTGGTTATAAAGCAAGTGAAAGGTGAGTTTCAGGCCAAGCATCCTCATATGCGAGCATATCAAAATGCTGTCCTAGATATCTTGAAGCTGTTTTCTGAACATACTTTGACATGTGTGTCCCGTATCCAAAATGGTGTTGCGGATGCATTGGCTAAGGCAGCAAGTAATCTAAAAATCCCCATGAATTCTAGCAATAAGTTTGAGATTTATGTGAAGCACCGTCCTACAGTCCCAGACAATCAAAGATGTTGGCAAGTTTTCCAAGATGATGAAGAAATCAAGGATTTTCTGCAAGTTGAAGGTGAGTTCAAAGACATCTCCATAGACACAGAAACTGAGGAAGTAAATCAAATGGATGTATTGCAGCTTAAAGACAATTTCATTCCTAAAGATTAATTCCTTTGGAAGGGTTGTTCGATCAAGATGATGTGGCCCGCAAACCAACCTTGAGGCCAACGGAAGAAGGTGTCGAAGAAGTGAATCATGGAACAGCTGAAAATCCGAAGATGGTGAAACTATCGAAAGCATTGTCGCCAAAGGTAAAGAAAGAATATATCAGATTGTTGTCTTCGTTTTCTAATGTTTTTGCATGGGATTATTCAGATTTGAAAACTTATGACACAAGTATCATTCAGCATACCATTCCCATAAAGCCAAATCAAAAGCCTTTTCGACAAAAGTTGAGAAGAATTAATCCTAAGTTGCTGCAATTGATCGAGAAGGAAGTTAACTGGTTGTACAAATCTGGAATTATAGTGCCAATCCGATTTTCCGATTGGATTTCCAACTTGGTGCCCGTGAGAAAGAAGATCGGTGAGATCCGCTTGTGTATAGACTTTAGAAATCTGAATAAGGTGTCGCTAAAGGACAATTATCCGCTGCCCAAGATGGATCATATATTGCAGCGGGTAGTTGGGGCATCAAGGATGTCGCTACTTGATGGTTATTCCGGGTATAATGAGATTCTGGTGCATGAGGATGACCGCGACAAGACTGCATTCACTACTCCATGGGGAACATTTCATTATGCCAAGATGCCATTTGGATTGAAAAATGCAGGTGCCACCTTTCAGCGGGCGATGGACATGGCCTTTGCTAATGAGAAGGATGTCTTTTTGGTCGTTTATCTTGATGATTTAACTGTGTTTTCTAAATCTGATGAAGAACATTTGTATCATTTAACAATGGTGTTTCAAAAGTGCAGAAAATATGGTATTTCATTGAATCCAAAGAAGAGTCTTTTCGCCATGAGTGAAGGAAAGTTGTTGGGCCACATCATTTCCAAAGATGGCATTCGTATAGATCCTGCACGTGTGGAAGCTATTCAGCAATTAGAGCAGCCCCGAAACAAGAAAGAGATTCAGTCCTTTAATGGCAAGTTGAATTTTCTGCGTCGCTTTATTCCGAATCTTGCCGAACACCTTAGAGAAATCACTAACATGCTTAAAAAGGACAGTCAGCTCAAATGGACCGAAGAGGCAGTAAGGTCTTTCAATTTGGTAAAGTTAATTTTATCTTCAGCCCCAACTCTAATCAGCCCGGATTATACATAAGATTTTATTTTATTTTCATTTGCTTCTGAGCATACATTGGCAGCTGTGCTGATGCAAAAGAGAGATGGAGTTGAGAAGCCCATTGCTTTTTTCAGTCGTATTATAAGGGACGGAGCGCTGAAGTATAATATCATTGAAAAACAAGCATTGGCGCTGGTAAAAGCTTTGAAAGATTTCCGTGTGTACATACTGAATTCCCACATTTTGGCATATGTTCCTAACACAGCTGTTAAAGATGTTTTGGTACAAGCGGAACCGAAAGGAAAACGGGGTAAATGGATTGCTGCACTATTGGAGTATGATGTGGAAATTAAGCCTACCAAGCTGATCAAGGGCCAAGGTCTTGCTGTATTGATGGCTGAAACAAATCTCCATGTCCTAGACATTAATTTGATTGCTGCCTTGTCCGACGAAGATGAAGAAAATTCAGCGCTACAGGTATCTGATATCTTTATTTCCTCTCCTTGGTATGCTGATATTGTATATGTGCTTCAAAATTTGTCTTCACCTCCCGGGATGCCTCGAAACAAAGCTAGGACATTGAAGTTAAAGGCTGCTAAATTTTGCATCATCAAATCTGCATTATATTGGAAAGACCTCGGTGGCATATTGCTGAATTGTTTGGTCGAGGAGGAAGCTAAGAGAGCTGTAGAGGATTTTCACAAAGGTGACTGCGGGGGTCACTTGTTTTGGAAGACCACGGCAAACAAGATCCTAAGGGCAAGTTTCTATTGGCCTTCGTTGTTTTCAGATGTATATAAAGCAGTCAAGAGTTGTCATGAATGTCAAATTTTTCAAGGAAAGCAGAAATTACAGCCCTTGCCTCTCAAGCCCATTGAAGTCAGCGCACCATTTCAGCAGTGGGGCTTAGATTTCATCGGCGAAATTCATCCAGCATCTTCCGGACAGCATCGATGGATATTGACAGCCACCGATTACTTCACGAAATGGATTGAAGCCATTCCCACCCGGCAGGCCACGGACTTGGTAATTATTTCTTTCCTTGAAAATAACATATTGTCACGTTTCGGCTGTCCACATAAGTTGATTACAGATAATGCAGCAGCATTTAAATCAAAGAAGATGGTTGATTTTTGCTACAAATATAACATCAACTTGGGGCATTCAACCGCCTATCATCCGCAAGGAAATGGGCTGGCTGAATCTTTGAATAAATCTTTGGTAAACATCATAAAGAAATTGCTGGAAAACAATAAGAAGAGCTGGCACAAACAGTTAGTAAATGCATTATGGGCTGATCGTGTAAGTCAGAAAAAGTCAATTGGTATGTCACCTTTCGAACTAGTTTACGAGACATATGCGGTGTTTCCTACTTCACTTAGTATTCCGGTAGCAAAATTGCTTCAAGAAGTTGGTGGTGAGGAGGATCCAATGCAAAGGCGGATTAGTCAAATGATTCATTTACAGCAGACACGGGAGGAGGTTCTTCAAAATACTCTTAAGTTGCAAGAGCGCATAAAGAAAATCTATGACAGAAAAGCAAAGCCGGATGATTTCCAGATAGATGATGTTGTTTTGAGGTGGGATGCTCGAAATGAAGACAAAGGGAAATATGGAAAGTTTGACAACTTATGGAAAGGTCCTTACAAAATTGCAGCATACCGTGGTCCAAATGCCTTTCTTCTCAAAGAAATGAATGGTGATGATTGTCTTGGAGGGTCGGTCAATGGCCGGCTGCTTAAAAGGTACCATGTCTGAGCATTTTCTGCTCTAGCCATTATCATTGTAATTACCATTTTACTTTTATTTCACTGCAAGTGTGCACTGATCTTTCATCTTTAGTCTAGGGCCCGCGGTGAAGGCTATAATTCTGAAGATGGAGATTAGTTGGTGTGAGTTTTTCATGTTGTTTTTATCAGTCCATTTTCTGTCCAAAAGTTGAGTTAGTTTGGGTCAAAGTTAGTCCAATTTTCAAGCTGTCCCGGTTTGGGTCACATATGTAAATAATGACTCCATTGCCCAATGATTGAAAAGCACTGGTCTACTCTCCCAGAGGTCTAAGGTTCTTGGTACCTCCAAGGAGCTACCATCCCCATTGGAGCCAATGTTATAGTCGGTCTAGTAGAGTCGGTCTAGTAGCCCTCCATCAGCGATCAAAGCTCTTTGCATTTGCATAAGTAGGTGTCTCATCAGTGTCATCTCATTGCATTCCATTAGGCATGCCATAACCCTGATGGAGGAGCTGGTGTCTTTATTCCCCTCTTGGCACTGCTGGATCAAGTTGTTTCAGTCAATAAACTCTTTCAAGGTTACTTGTCTTGTATTGAGGTCAAAAGTCCTAGGTCTAGGGTTTAGGTCCAATTTTTCTTTGAGGTCATGTCTTTAAAAGTCAATAAATGCCCAGCAGGCCAGAGGGATGACTATCAAAGTATTTCTTCAAAAGATTTCATCTTGTACAGCTAATTTTTACCTTGGATTTAAAAACCCTGTTTTTAAAGACAAGGTCATTTTCTCATTTTTGTAAAAAGTTGTAAAAATTCAAAATTCTTTGAAAGTCAGCATGCAGCCTTGGTCCCCTTTGCCAAGATTCCTCAGAAGCTATCCCTACAAAAATTTTCAAGAAAAAGCATCAGTTCAACCAATTTCAGGACAAAAGGAAACCATAAAGTCAGCAGCATTTAAATTTTGAAAAAGTTTCATGTTATAAACATTAGAGAGAGGGTTTGAGGGGAAATTAATTTAAATCAAGCTTATAAAGCCCCTCTCTCCCTCCATTTGGTCATCATTTGCCTCAAATCAAGAGTGAAAGGCGATTTGAAGAGAAACTGGGCGAAATTGCAGACAGAGCCCCCGCGCGACCCGTTCAGACCTACACGCAACGTGTTGGGCAGGTGCGTCGCATCAAGGGAGTCATCGCAGTTGGAAAAAAGCACTGGCGTGACGTGTTGGACGCGCGCGACTCGTCCAGACCCGCGTGCTACATGTTGGGGATTCATACACAGAAAATTGCCTGTAAACTGCAAAACGACCCCAAATTTCTTCAAGGTTGCAGGTAGGCCTCCAATCATCAAAATGTATTGTTTGCTAAAGCTTGAAAGAGCATGAGAATGTATTTAAAAGCCATTATTTTCAAATGAGGAGTCCATGTGTATTTGCTTAAGAATGTCAAAGTGCTAGTAAAGCTAGGGTTTGTTTTGTTGTTTTCAAGGTCATCCTTTTCACCCCCACTTTTTCCCCACATCCCTTTACCACCTCCCATATCATTTATACCTAATCTCCCTACCAAAAATACCAAAAGCCCTAAAACCCTACCCCTATTCCTAAAAATCAATAATATAACCCTAAACCCTACCTCCCATAAAACCCTTGCAAATTATAATTGTGTGATGGTGTATATGTCATGATTCATTCCCTTAATTCCCTATTTCATATATTTTCCCTAATTTCCCTTAAAAGTCTCCCCTCCCTAACATCTCCCTTGTGTTATTTGTCCCCTTGAAACAACATTTCAACAATTAAAACAGTAGATTTTTGAGCAGAAGCAGCGGTACATTTCAGCCACTTTGCTCTTGAAACCATGTCAGAAATCGAAACCGACTATGAGCAAAGTGATGACCGTGAGTCAACACTAGAGGTTGAGGTACAAAGGAGGCCTCACATGGGTGGTAAGAGTGGTCACCATGTGAGAGAGGAGCCCACCTCTTTGACCTATTTGCAGGCTTGTCCACTTGCAGTCACATGTTTTCGCCACCTGTCATGTTATGAGTTTTGCGAGAGGATCTCTCAAATTCAGCATCACAGGGAATTGGTCCGCTTGTTTGTTTTGCATTTGCATGACGGGCATGTGAACCTTGCAGGGGTGGATTTTACATTGACACCTGAGATGGTTGCTCAAGCAACAAGGATACCTAATGTTGGAGAAGAGTGGAACAAGCGCAAACTATTGGACAGATTTCAGTATGAGCCCTACGTTAAACCTGCATATATGAGGCACATGACTGGTGTATTTCCTTTCAGATTTTTGAGGGATGAGTATGCTCCCTTGATGAGGCTCATCATGCACTATTTCACCTGTGCGGGCAGATTTTCATGTTTGTATTTGTACCATATTCGCTTGTTGATGCATTTCACACGGGTACGGATGATGAACATACCATTTTTCATGTGTCGGAATATTGAGAAGATGGTTCCCTTGATGCAGAGAAAGAGCCCAACACAGCAACACAGGAGCATCTATCATTATGGTTTGATCCAGCTTGTGGTCATACATCAGTTGGCTCAGCAGGGTATCCCATGGGAGGATTTTATCTCTCGTGATTTTTTCACAGCACCACCACCACCTCTTGAGGTTGTTCATGAGGAGGGAGGACCATCAGAGCAGCATGATATCCCTGAGACTAGACATGTCAGCTCTCCTCCATTGGTCACATATCAGAGAGGCCACAGGGCCTTATTTGCATCAGCTCGGCGAGTATTTTCTCCACATCAGGTGGAAGGGGTCTCGCCTTCATCATCAGATCAGCGAGTGTTATCTCCACATCAGGTGGAAGGGGCCTCACTTCCGACAGAAGCACAGGTATCAGAGAGGGGCAAGCAGCCCATGATTGAGGAGGGACTGTCAGGTGATCCAGATATCGACATCATTGATCTTGACATCCATTCTCCTAGCACAAAGCTTCACGAGATCATTCAGCAAAAGGAAACTCAGAACCGCTTGTTGCAGCAAAAGTTAGAGATGGCACAATGGACAACTACATATTTGGAGCAGCGCAACAAGAAATTGGAAGATGAGCACACTCTTGATGAGTTGCGGAGGATTCATGAGGACCGCAACTTGGCTCGCAAGAGACCCGGTGATTTGGTACCCGTTGAGCGAGAGGATATGCTTCTCTGGGTCAATGCTCATTTGGAGAGGTTGCTGGCCAAGGCCAACCAAGATAAGGACCTGCTCCAGAACATGAAGAACCACTATTGGGCCCGAATGCACGTATGCAAGGCAAGAATGAAGGTGCTCCAAAGACGGTTGGCCAAAGCACTAAAACAAAGGAAAAGGCCCGATCCCCTCCACATCTTGGCTAAGGCTTCCTTGAAGGAGCATGATGCTAAATGACTTAACTCTAGCACAAATTTCAAAAAAATTTGAGCATTTTTGGTCACTTGTGAATTTTTGGGCAAAAAACAGGTTTTCTCCACCAACACGTCGCGCGCCGCGCGCGACCCTTTCGATGGGCAACTCCTTTTCAAGAAAACTCAGCATTTTTGTATTTTTCATGCAAAGATACACTTGCTCAGCAATTGCCAAGAAATTTCACCAAGTTTTGGGCCTCTAGAAAGTCAAAAAACAAGCAAAAAATGACTTTCTACCAACTTTTTGACACACAGGAAGCAGTCTTGGGAGATTGCAATTTGGGAGGGGCAAATGGCCACCAAATTCAGAAATTCCACTTGGGTTGGAAAGTAGATATCCAGACCTTTACAACAAGCCCACTTTGGCTCATTTGGACACCTGGAAGTTCCTCAAACGTAGCTCCAAAGGTGCGCGACGCGTTCAGGATCAGGGCACGACGTGTTGGGCAGTTTTCACAGAAATTCACCTACAGCTCAGCAAAACGCAGTTTTGACTGGATTTGACTTTTTGGAGTAGATTTTGATCTTCCTTGTTGTAAATGATGTAATTTTATGATATTTTGACACTTATTTATCTCTTCTAGAATATTCATTCATGAGATAGGCAAAAATTTAATGAATGAATTGGTTTCCTAGCTTATAGAGGCAAGTTGTTTTGACTGCCTAGTTTTCAGTGCTCAGTTTAGAATTGGTTGAAACAGCTCCTAGGATAGTGAGCTCGACCCCTAGAGGCAAGGAAAGATGTTAGATTGCCTATATTATGTACTTTCTTGGTCATTTTCATGGTTGGACTCTTGAGGGAGAAAGCTTCTATTGTATTACTCATTGTATCTCTGCAATTTTGGCAAAGGAGGAAAGACCAGGGTTTTGCAGTCCTTTTTGGGATTCCTGTGGTTACATGTATTGATGGTGTGTTTCTCTTTGTACTTGTAATTTTTTTATGTGAATCATCTTCTTACTTTTCCTTCTGCAAATTAGGCAAATGAAGTGTTAAAGTAGAATTCATGATTGCCATGCTCTGCTTTTAAGTTTGCTTAATATCAATGTTTTCATCTGTTTAAGGAGAACTCAAGGTGTTTACTTGCTCTCCTTAGCTCCTCACTAGTCATTCTTGACCATCTGACTCTTTCAAAGGCATCAATACAGTCTCCTACCTTGCCCCAAAGAACCCCCTGCAAAAACTGTGTCCAATCCCCGCACCCAAAATTGCCTTTCCCCGATTTTCCACCAAAATCCCAAAAATCTCAAATCAAACCTTTTATCAGTTTACTAGCCTAAAATTAGTGTTCTTTATTGGTTATCTCCACCCTTTGAAGATCTTTGTCGAGATATACCGGAGAGAGCCCTCTCCTGCCCCGTAGGGCTAGCTACGAGGCTAAGTGGTTTGATGTTGCCTTGGAGTTTGCCTTTCTCAGCCTGAGGTGAAATTTCAAGCGCTAACATATTCGACGCATCATAGCTCATTCATTCACATCGATCTTGGAGCTCTAACATCCCACAACACATCCAAGACTCTTCGACACATTCGACTCATTTATTCATGAGTAAGTGGCCTCAACTTGTCTTTTTTAGCATTTCTATCGCTTTTTGTGTATTCTCTTGCGTGAGTTCAATTTTCTTGATTTCTTTGAATGCTTGCTGTCATTTACATGTATACTAGCTTGTCCTAGCTCCGTTCCAATTTTCGTTGCTATCTCATTGTTGTCGCATGCATGAAACTATTTTGCATGGACGTTCACCAAACCAGCGAACTGCCTCACCCACATGCATGTTAATCTGTTTGTCGAATCTTTCATTCATGTTTTATATGCACTGTCAATCACTTTTGCTATCACTCAGTGTTGCCATGCATTCACTGTCTTATTTTCTTTCAGTTTCCTGTCGGCGAGTTGGGCCAACCTTGGCTTGGAATTTGCCTTCACTAAGGATGCATTGCACAATTTGGGAAATGAAGGCTAACCTTCCTCTCTAGAAATGTGTATTCCTTCCCAACACTCACCTCCAAGACCATTTGCGCATTTCTAGAGGATAGTGGCTGCTTGGACTAAGAAATTGCATAAATCTGTCTCTGGGCCAACAGTCCTTCCTAGTTGGAATTGCACATTGCGTAATCCCAACAACTAGTTACCTGATTGGATTGTGCATTTCATATATCCAGTAGCCAGTCTTGCCTCCTAGATATCCCAGACTTCCTTTTTTTTAGTTCTGGAAGCCATTCACCCAACCTCCCAGTAAAATTTGTGCAATCTTGCTCATCCGTTTTCGAGGTATGTGATGTGTCCTTCCCTGGATTTGCTTTGTTTCCATTGACATATTTCTTGCCATGCATGCTACTTGTTTCCAAATCTTTTCAGGTGTTCATATGTCTCAATGATTCCAAGAGAGCAGGATCATGGGACACTGATGGCGTTGCAGCTAGAGCATCAGTTGAGCAGGTGTCCTCTAGTTTTCCGATCTATGAAGATACGTAGTTGTATCTAGACAAGGACATCAAACTAAAGTGGCAAGAGGTTAATGAAACATTCACAAGAACTTTTGGGGAAGACCTCGAAGACCATCAGGTGTACGTGAACATTCACAGGTCTGGCTTGTACCAGATTGCATGTAGATACCCTGCGTTTGCATGCACGGACATGATTCACTGGATCATCTCTGACACTGATCCCGAGGCGATGATTTTTGATCAGTGTTAGTGGGACGAAGCTTGCAACCTTTTGGGCACAATATTATGGTGAGATGTATCAGATGTCAGAGCCCATGACTTTCATGAGTCCTCCATTCAACTTTTCCAACTACAGAGCTAACTCTAGAGACATTCTGAAGGATTGGGTAAAGGAGCCAACTCATTTCAGGATGACACCCAACCAGATATACAAGACAAAGATATTGAGGAATATGTACCAATACTTGGTCATATTCGCATGTCGACTAAGTGGCCAAGCAAGCAATTAAACCTTTCCTTAGAGTTGGGTGATCGCATTGGACCAACTGGCTAGAGAAGGAAGACCATGCAACTGGTCTGACATATTGGCTCATCAACTGAAGGAACAAGTCACAAAGGCTCAACAATCACTCGAGGGTATGCATGCAAAGACTTATATGTCTGCCTACATCCTAGATGCAGTCTGTGCCTGACATGAGTTCCCGGGATTGGAGTGGGCATGGTCACCTATGGAGACTTTTGTGAACACATATTTCAATTTGTTGCATGAATGCAGCTTCATAGGAGTAATCACATGACTGTTCGACTATTTTGTCACCCTAGTATATAGGATGATATTCGAACAGGATCCACCCTACATGTCAAAGGAAGCAATGGAAGCATTGTTAGGCATTGTAGATTGGTATGCGTCATCATCTGACACTTTCATCTGAATGTTCAGTGCGGAGAAGCCTCCGCATGTTCTGCCAAAGTTTACCTTGGACGTACTTGTCATGCAGGAAGTAGCATATCACATCTCGATAGGATTGATAGACTGCAGCGGAAGAAGAAGGCACCTTGGCCCACTCTTCCATTGTGGATTGGGTTATATGAGATCCAGAGTATCAAGCAAGTAGATGTCAAAGCAGAACAGATGAAGAAGTACCCATTCAACCTCCAAAGCTTCAACCTGTATGACCCACATTGCATTGTGAAGGATCACTTCATGAGAGTTTAGTTCAACTGGATCCATGGGGCATTTCATTGGGTTGAGGAAGAATCATGGAGGTATTGCTAGAGTTCCTCCAGACCAAATGAATAGGTCGGCTTCGTCATGGAGTGGTTAGCAAAGAAACATGAAGCAACATCACGGAGAGCACCAATAGTACCAGCAGTAGCAGCGATAGAAGAGGCAGTAGAGCCAAGCATACCTATGCGTGACAAAGGGAAGGGGAAGATTGTCGACCGCATGGAGGAGGAGCAAAGCTACAAGTTTCGAGAAGATCCACTTGTAGAACAAAAAGCTATGGCTATTTAGGCAAAGAGGTAGCAGCACAACAAGCGCATCACACGAAGGTAGAGGGATAAGAAGAGAATGGAAGAAGTAGAGAAGGATTTGCATGAGTTGAGGGAGAAACTCTAGAAAGAACAAGAGCTGCACAGACAAGAGAAGGAAGTGCATTAGCAATAGATACAATAGGGGGTGCATCATGTACATACAGATGAAGAAACACCCGTACAAGTAGTTGATTCATCTAAACAACTGGCATCAATTGAACAAGGTGAACCATCGCAGGGGCAAGACTTCACTCATGAGATAGAACAAGTACTTAAACAATTGGATGCAGACATGGAGCAGTAGGAGTCAGAACAGGACACCGACCTCATGCCTCACCACAAAGAGGTTGACTCACCCTCTTTATTGCATCTAGATGATGAGAAAGTCTCAAATGACCAAGGAGGCACTGAGATCCTTGTTGGTCAGCTGGAAGCAGAAGTGCACAACATCTCCTTTTACAAATATCATCACAGAGTTATGCAGTCTCATAGAGTACAAATTTCGGAGGACCAAACATCTTCTATGCAAGTTGAAGAACAAGTGATCGTGACTGATGTGCATAATCATTTAGCTGCTTTGGCCGATGCAACTAGAGTATATGTCGAAGCCACTAACTCAAATTTTCATTTCCTCATAGTTGAGAATGAGCGAATGGCGAAGGAACTATAGGTGGCCAAGCAAGGAGGACACTTGGTGACAATGTCCGCCTGAGCTGAACTGAAGAAGGAAATACTAGATGAAGTATTGTCTCTTGACACAGTTATGTGAGCATTGTACTCCAAGTTTGGTACCGTGCACTAAGAAGTCATCCATCTCCATAGATGGCATCAACAATGTGTGAGAAGAGCATGCATCTTGAAGAACATACATGCTGATGTTGATAACATGCAAGAATGGAAGACGAAGTATAAGGGAGACCGCTTCACTTGCCAAAGATGATGAGGGCCAACGCGGTCGAGCTGCAAGCACGTATCCAGAGTTAGATCTGGAACTATGAATACATACCAGAATACAAGCTTCCCATGCATGAGTATTCAAGAGCATGAATGTTATAGTGCACACACATGCAATCCCATCACTTGGGACTCTCACCCAGGCGAAGACAACGAAGCAGGTCTGGCAGGAGCTTGACTCGTACTTCAACGAGTTGATGCGCACCACCACCAACCTAGACTTGCATATCAGTGTAGACATCATGCGCAAGTATGTTGCTGGTTCAGCCACATTGAAGACAATGTTGCACATGCTTTCAGACAAGTTAGGCAGAGGAGCCCGAGTAGTGTACCCGGATGCTATGGAGGCAAGGTTCAGGTTTTAGATAGATGTCACAATGGAACACATAGACACTATGAACGACTACCAATCTTGGCATCAATATGTTATTGTTGATCAACATGAGGATGTTGAGCAATTGGACTTATATAGTTGTTTAAGTCAGAATGATGTCTAGTTTGGCTTGTTCAAGCCATTGTTCACATGGTTACATGTGCATTGTAATGTTGAGTCATGCAAGTGTAAGTCATGTCTCAATAGTGGATGTAACAGTCATAGAGTAGGTAAAGAGTCATGAGGGTAGTTGAATGGTCACAAAGGGGAATGTCAAGGGTCACCCCACCCTTTGCTATAAATAGTCCCTCATTAGTCATTGTATAGGCTTTTGGTCAACCAAGCTTCTATTAATACTATCTTGAAGAAATCTTGGAAATTATTGTAACGCGCCTTAGCTTCTCCACTGCACAGAGCTAGTACATCTCTTTGGAGGAGCAAGCAGATGTGGCTGTAAAGTTTCACTGATGGGGCTAGCAAGTTTACATGGATGTATTTTATGATTGGAACTTACACTTCTTTATATAATAAGAGCCAACACATTTTCATGCATATGTTTTTATTGTAGTTGGACTATTCCAGTTGCCTTAATGATATATGTTGTTTAACTTACGTAATTGTGTATGAACTGATTCATATGCATTTATATGAATATTATTGCAAATGTGCTATTGGTTTAACCATCACTTTGGATTTTCGACTACTCTGCTTTCCAGCTTGTGATGCATTTTCGCTCGTGTGTTCCCTTGCCAGATGAGTACTAATACAGGTTGTCAAAGGGCACACTCATCCCAACCCCTTTGGGTTAGAACCTTTCATGCACTTTACCTAACTCACTGCAATGGTCACACCCTTGCTACTGATAGAGTTATCTTACTTGCCTCTATGTGACATCACAGTCAAGTCATTACCTTACGACCCACTGCTGGGACTCCTAAATCAAATGGTCTGAGGTCTAATTGGGACTTCTTATCGAGGAGATCCTCTTGACATGTTGGCAGGTCCAGCACTCTCAACACAACCTAAAAGTCAACTACAAGATAACGTGCCAGAACAGAGTCTGAATTTTATGAAATATTATCGATTTACTTATCCAAAAAGAAAATCATTGATTAAGTGATATAATTTGGTTCGATAGGGATTGTAATGAATATAGTTAGGCTTAAAATTCTCATGCTGTTATTTGAGAAAATGTTATAAGAACAATGGTTGCTCTGTGTTTTGGTGCGTGCCGCTGTATGTAATTTTGAGAACATCCTGTTAAAACTATTTTTGATTGATAGATTTTGGTTCATACTTTCCACGTTGTGTTGATTAAAGGTGCCGATTGTCTCGTGGAGGGCCCTTATGTGAAGATCAGGTCTTTGAGTCATTGCAAATAGACTTCCTTTGGTTTCTTAGAATTAAATTATGGATGCTCTATTTTATGTTTTAGGATGTAGTCAAATGGAGTTTGCGATTAAATTGACATCTGCATCAACAATTTCATTTGCTTTCTACCTAGCATAGTTTGATCATTTCATTTGCTTTCTACCTAGCATAGTTTGATCATCTCATTTGCTTTCTACCTAGTATAATTCAATTATCTCGTTTCATAGTTTGGTCGTTTAATAACTTATCAATTTCATTCTTGTTTTACTTTTGCATGAATGAAGTTGCAATAGTTAAAGAGTGACAATCTTTTTCTTGGCAACTGAATTCAAGCATCATTCATTCCCAATTCAATAAAGTAGATCTCCTTTGCACATTCTTGCATAGTTAGTTTAGTGTGGCTACAACATAAAAACCCAATTATAATAAAAAACAGTCTAACAAGGTAGAGTTTAGGATCAATCTTCAACCATCCCACAAACCTTGATTCAATGAAGATTAATTTTAGAATAAACAGCTAATAGATTTTAGGGACAATACTCTAATATAGGCAATAACACCATTTCCATACTAATTCACATAAACACCTTAATGACATAAAATAACTTCTAGCACATATAGTGCACTTGTGCTTCATCAATTTACCTGCATTGGTCGATAATTTATGCTTACAATTTAGGAACATTAAAATGACTAAACAGAGACCTCTTAGAAAGCCTCTTTTTCATCACTATGGTTTGAGTTCTATTTTGATGGTGAATGCATTCTTGCCTTTTGTTACCTTACTCTTCTTTTTTGTGGCCTAGATGATTTCCTAATGGGATTTGGATTTCTCTATTTTTCTATTCGTGTCATAGAAAACTTGATTAGGTATCTCTTAGGCACTGGTATTTTGGTTTGTAGAACAATTTGTTCCTCTCCTCCTTCTTCCTCCTTGAGTTTTTCTTTTGCATAATCTCCCTCTTCTCCATATTCTTTTGCTTCTTCATTAGCTTCTTCTTCTCCTTCTTCTTTGATGTGGGCTTTCTATGGTTAAATCCATCTCCGATAGCCTTCAATACAACTTTCCAAAGTTAGTAAGGAAATTCTCTAGTTTTTGCTACAAGTTTTAGATGTTTCTGTGTAATGAGGGTTTTTAAGACAAAGACAAAAAGGATAATTTTCTTATATGTCCTGAAGGAAGGTTGATTTTATGCTCATCCAAAAATAATTGAAATTCCCTTTATTATCAGGCTCAATTCAAAGAAAACATCCACATTTCGTTTTTTTTTTTTATTTGTAAACGTTTATCAAAAGTTTCCCATAGGTCGTACAACTGAAAAAAATGGAAATTTTGCAAGCTTCTTGTTCACATATGGCAAGGATAAATATGTACTTACCCTTCCTTTGGATGTTGTCCTTCGAATCCTAGGGTTTGGTGTTATAGACATTTTTGGGCACTACAACCCCAGGCATAAATGTCCATAAACAAAGGGCTCCTAAGTCCCTAAAGGTATTGTTCCAACCCCTAAAAGAACAAGGTAAACTGATTACAACATCTCCCTGAAGTTCTCCATGAAAAACTACTCAGAACTGGTCAAAACTGGACCATTTCACCTGCTCCATAGGCAAAGTGCGTTGCATCCCACCTGAATACACACAGTAGGTGCGATGCATGTCAAAAAGCCCTTCTATGGGGTGCGATGGGCGAGAAGGGACAAATGGAAGGGTCAATCTGCAAGGTGGAGGAGCATGGAATCTTCCAGAAACTTCTCCTGTGACACTTGACTCTCTGAATTCGATTAGGGATGAATAAGAGATCATCAATCTCCAAGTGGAATCAAGAACTATCAGAGAGAAGACACTAATCAAATCTCAAAAGCCGACTCACCTCCCTTGTAGACATCTATATATGGATCCCTCATCCCAGAGATCCAGAGGTTGGAATTTTGTATCTTGTAAGGAAGTGTTGTTGGTTTCTTGGTGCAATATCATAGTGTTGGGTGATCTAAGCTTTTCATGAGGTGAAGAAGGGATTTCTTCCTGAGAGGATGATGTTGGGTCAGAACAATCGGTTGTAATCCTCTTTGCTCTTTCTTTATTATCAATAAAGCTATTCACGTTTTCCTCCACATTCTTGTATGGTTGATGATTTATGCATTTGTGTGGTCAATGTACATCTGATCCTATATTGTTTATGATAATAGATCTATGTTCTTGGATAGTGTTATGCTGCTTTGATTCTACAGGTACTCTTTGAAGTTGGGTAGACAAGGAAGCGAGTGGCAAAGACCTACCAGAAGAGAGAGGAATCAAGCAAGGAACCAAGCGCAAGACAGAGGTTGGTCTCCTTATTCTTCTCTTATCTATTTCTCATAAAGGAAAATGAAAGTAGTTTTTAGTGTGTTTGTTTCTAAGGTAGCTACCAGCCTTAGTGGGACTAGCAGCTCTGCACAGACACTAGTTTTCCACTTCATGAGAGCATGAAGTGGAAAACCTATATAGGTTACCCATATGGGCCCTTATGGGTAACCTATATAGGTTACCCATATGGGCCCTTATATTGTTAGACATTTGCAACATTTATAAAAAGAAGCATTTCATCAATATTTGCATTCGGATCATGTAACTTAACCAAAATAAAAATCCGAAAATCAAAAATATATATATAACTGTTTATGGTTTGCACATAATGTTCTGTAACCAAGACAAAATTGGTCAAATGACCCAAAACTCAAAACGCTAGGGGGCATCCTAGTCTAATGATGCTGGTGATAACAAGTCACCGCCTGTGCAATCATGCGTAAAAGCCTAGTCCATCGACTTGGCACGCCAGTAGTATGTCGCTGCAACCTCAGAGGCAGCTCGTCAGTCCTCACATCTGGAATACTGAGAGTGAGGCCCTCGACCTGATCCTGTAATGCTGAAAGAGTCTCGACCACATCAAGGTCGCGAAGGATAGCCCTTCCCACAGCCTCTCCTGCTGGAGCGGCAGTTGGCACTCTCAGGCGTACTACTGGCCGAACGGGACCAACATCTGCATGAGCACATGAGTTCTGATTAGTCTTGACAGAATAAAGCACAAGGACATTATAATGAGAAATGATAAACATAAATATGCTCAAAGAATTTACCAATGGCACTCCACTGCTCGCCAGCCGGCAGTACCAAATCCGGGTCACCCCGGAAGTCCATACCAACATATGGATACTCAGAAAAAACCATCTCCTGACGATCAAACCACCCAAAGAAGGTATCAGAAAAGGAAATCTGAGACTGACCAGCATGTCTGGACATATGGTCGACCCATCTCTGCATCCGTGGTTCAGTCGGTGGAGGTAAACTAAGTGAAATATACTGCGGGAGCATCGGCGAGATCTTTTCCAAGACAAAGGTAGTCAAAATAGAACCATATCCAAAGTTCTTCAATCTTCCGTTTTTCACCTTGGTCAACTGTTCTTTCATTACAGAGAGTACTGCATCACACCAATTGAACACCTTCGGTTCAAGACATTCTAAGGCATACTGCATATAAGACCAGTTGGCCACGTGAAGAGCCACACCACCAGCCATCCTACCAAAGGTGAACAGAATGGTCCTCAGGGACCTGTCAGTGACATCTCGGATGATGATCTTGCTGTCTTTACTCGGTTGAGATCCCTCTCTGCAATACCTACGAATGTAATCTCTCACAGATTCACCCACGCGGGCCGAACCTGATAAGGAGATAGGGGCACCTCGCCTCGATAAGCCGGTCAAAAAATAGATGTCCACGTTAGTCAAGGGGATGGATTTGCCCCTAATCTGGAACACCTGGCTGGTAGGGTCCCAAGCATCGAGCAAAAACTACAACAAGTTGATTTGTTACCTCATGCTAGAGATGTGGAAAAACTTGAATAGGCCACAGTTCCGTAGTGCATTTACCGTAACCGGATCATGTAAAGCAAGCATGTCCTCTTCTTCATGCTCACGTTCTCGCCATGTAATAGGCATTTTGCTCCAATAAATCTCTGAAAACAAACAAGAGAAGAGTTAGATCCTGATTTGGTGAGAAACAGGCAAAAATTTCCATTGAAAACTGTGCACAAATTTTCCTCCTTGCACCCATCGCACCCCCAACAGTGTTCTAGGTGCATTGCATGCCAACTGTCCAGTGAGTAGGCCAACATGCAACGCACCTTTCGATATAGAAAGGGTGCGATGGAGCCAGGGCGAGTTTTTCAAACCCCAGAGGCTCAGAAAAACCAGAAATCAGGCTCAGAATGCAAAATGGAAAGGATTAAATGAAAGAGCTCAGGTTTAGCTCCTACCTAGTCCAGACGGCACCAAAAATCGTCCACAAAATCTCCCGAAATCAGCCGGTGAAAATCAAGGGGGAAAGAACCTCCAAAGCTCCAACAGACCAAAGTTCAAATGAAATGGTAAAATGAGGGGTAAATGCACTTTTAAATTACCTTTTACGTAATTCAAGTAAAATATTAGTGCCTTAACTCATTTTCCAAACATGTATTGTTCATTTCCAACTAGTTTGATGAAGCAATTAAGCATGCAGCACAACCTTTGAAGGAACAAAGTCATTAATGGTAAAGTCAAGAAATGACCATTATATCAAGTAGTTTTAACATGGACTTCAAGCTCGTTAAAAAATAAACATAAGAAATGAGAAAGTGTTTCCCCCAGCGTTTAAGCTCATTAAAAAATGAACCAATTTCCGGTAAATAACCATCGTGAATGTATTACTTCAGCCTTTGAAGCCTTGGTCATGTTCTCATCATCACCTCCACTTTGTATTGGCCGATCATTCACCTCCACTTGATTGTTTACCCCTTTTGAGGAACAGCTCTGAAGAGTGATCTTGTTAGCCATCCTTGTGACACTGCCGTGATTGGAAAATTCCAAACCTTACCTAGAATCAACTGCTACCCGAATCTATCACTCGTTCCTCAAAAAACGAGTCTCCTTTAAGCTCTTTTCAACTGACTCGTAAAATATGAAAAGATT
Organism: Pinus tabuliformis; assembly: GCA_031772625.1. Lineage (NCBI taxonomy): Eukaryota > Viridiplantae > Streptophyta > Pinopsida > Pinales > Pinaceae > Pinus > Pinus tabuliformis. The sequence continues at coordinate 53,730,028 of CM062808.1, read as the reverse complement.
TCCGAGCCATTGGCCTCTCCAGCTCGTTAAAGTGACCAGAAGTGCTATCCCTCCTTTAGATTTTAATCTTTTTGGACCTAAGGGATTATTACACAAAAAGATCGAGCGCTTGTTTTGTTCGGCTCGTTAAAATTACCAAAAATTCATCCCTTTTGTATTATTTTATACTTTTTCAGACTTAAGGGATTAGATGATGAAAAAGGATTTTTGGAGTTTCCTTTACGTCCCTTTTCAGACTCTCTAAAATTAAAAAGGACTGAGTTATATTTGTCGTTAAACTCGTTAAAACCTAATAGCGAAAAACTTGTCCATAACAGACAAGAACGAGTTTCACTATTGCTAGGCTCGTTAAAACATAGCAATGGGTTTGCCCGAAGGGAAAATTATAGAACAAGCATACGTTATCCTCCTCAAGCTTGACAAAAATAAAGAGGTACTGGTCAGCAATGACTGGGGAAAATTTGGGAAGAAAACTTGAAGAAACTTTGTTGGTAGCAAGTCGCTCTTGAACATGACACTTTCACTCCGCATCTGAGTCGGGTTGGGTTATTCCATTCACTGGTCACATCACCATGGTTCCATCACACCATCCACATTTGGGGTTAATGCTACCAATCCATCATTTCAGTGTCGCCGATATGTTCAAGAGAAGTCGCTCAGAGAATTCACCTGTGTCTCACCCACTATAGTACATTTTCGCTCCGTTCTTTCATGACCGCCACCCTGAACCGTATATCGCCAGATCATTTTCACCTCCATTAAAATCATTTGCTCCGTTCCGTGTCATTGATATTAGATTCACTAAGGCCCTCCTATGACTGATCGCTTCTTCTCGACATCAGCTCATTATCCAAGAAGTCAATCTAGGAACAACCCTTTCAGTACTTTGAAGCTCGCATGCCTCAATGGCAAGTTTCTCACTTCCGGCAACAAGTTTACATCAATGGCCTTCGACCAAAGATTTTGCGTGGTGTTCAATGCCAAGTCCCTTATTCACACCACGTGAATTGTATTGCAATACCTTGAGGGTCATCATCATTATCGGTGATTCCTCTCGCGCCTGTTAACAGCTTACATCATTGGCTGGTAATCAGGCGATGTCTTTCCATGTTCGACTCCAGAACATCTCTCACATGGATCAACTTGTACTTTGAGTGAAGATCAAACGAGATTGAAGACCTCGGATCTAGTTTCATCCATCCAGGCTGCGATATATATTCAGGAAAATAAAGAAATCAAATGTACATCATTGCTGCACAGATAATCATCCAATCTAAGGGATGATGGCTCCACCAGTATCATCAGTCTACACTCAGACGATTGTTTGTCCTATGTACATGAAAATGAATTTATAAAGTTGAGCATGGGAATGCCCGTCTCAGCTAGATCATGAAAATAATATGAAGATAATGTATTGTATTGTATCTTATTACAGGTCGCCTTCCAGCTCGAAAAAACTTCGGATCCTCATGATAAAGCATTTCACCCGACATCAAAAGATTAACGACCTCATGCTTTAGGGGGCAACTGTTATAGACATTTTTGGGCACTGCAACCCCAAGCATAAATTTCCATAAACCAAGGCTCCTAAGTCCCTAAATGTGTTGTTCCAACCCCTAAAAGAACAAGGTCAACTGATTACAGCATCTCCCAGAAGTTCTCCATGAAAAACTACTCAGAACTGGTCAAAACTGGACCATTTCACCTGCTCCATAAGCAAAGTGCGTTGCATCCCACCTGAATACACACAGTAGGTACGATGCATGTCAAAAATCCCTTCTATGGGGTATGATGGGCGAGAAGGGACAAATGGCAGGGTCAATCCGCAAGGTGGAGGAGCATGGAATCTTCCATAAACTTTTCCTGTGACGCTTGCCTCTCTGAATTCGACCAGGGATGAGTAAGAGATCATCAATCTCCAAGTGGAATCAAGAACTATTAGAGAGAAGACACTAATCAAATCTCAAAATCTGACTCACCTCCCTTGCAGACATCTATATATGGATCCCTCATCCCAGAGATCCAGAGGCTGGAATTATGTATCTTGTAAGGAAGTGCTATTGGTTTCTTGGTGCAATATCATAGTGTTGGGTGATCTAAGATTTTCATGAGGTGAAGAAGGGCTTTCTTGTTGAGAGGATGATGCTGGGTCAGAACAATCAGTTGTAATCCTCTTTGCTCTTTCTTGATTATCAATAAAGCTATTCAAGTTTTCCTCCACATTCTTGTATGATTGATGATTTATGCATTTGTGTGGTCAATGTACATCTAATCCTATATTTTTATGATAATAGATCTATGTTCTTGGATAGTGTTATGCTGCTTTGATTCTACAAGTACTCTTTGAAGCTGGGTAGATAAGGAAGCAAGTGGCAAAGACCTACTAGAAGAGAGAGGAATCAAGCAAGGAACCAAGCGCAAGATAGAGGTTGGTCTCCTTATTCTTCTCTTATCTATTTCTCATAAAGGAAAATGAAAGTAGTTTTTAGTGTGTTTGTTTCTAAGGTAGCTACCAGCCTTAGTGGGACTAGTAGCTCTGCATAGACACTAGTTTTCCCAATAACATTTGGGGGTGAAATTCCATAAAACTAGGGTCTTTTGTAGCAACTTTGTTTCTCCTATATCACACAATCTGTCTCTCTTGTAGCAACCCTATTTTTCTTTAGTAGCTATGCCCGATCTTGTAGCACCTACAAACCAACTCTATATCTCCTATGTAGCACCCTAGACAACCCCTCGTAGCATCTAGCTCAACCTTTGATGCCTTAATGAGCTTCTCTAACTGTTTTGGGAATGAGCATCGATGCAATTGAAGTTCAGTCGCGTTATTTTATTTTTTTCTATAATAGTGGGCTTAGTGTGCTTGGTGATCTGGTCCTCATTCCTTGTGATTACCACTTTTCCCACTTTGAATTCTCCACGTTGCATGGGTGTGTTTGAGTAAAATGTAGTCTTACTAGTTGAGGGTGTCCAAGTTTACTGACCACTTTTATCCTATTAAACCTTCTCTCATGTGCATTGAAAACATTTTTTTAACCATAATATGCTCAACAAGAGAGGTGAAGAACAATGCATACCTGTGCCTACCTGATGTCGAGATGTTGTAGATGCATGCATGTTGCTGCTGAACTAGCGGTCAATCAACTATTCCTTGAAGGTTCTCTTCCTCATTCTTTCCTCATGCACAAGTCTTTATTTGAGAAAACTTGATGATGCTCTCTGATAGGTATTTGACTGATAAATTTCCCTTTCTCATGTAGGTCCCTCTAGTGGTTGATCTATCTTTATTTGAGTGGATTTGTTACCTCTTCAAGGATGGTGTGGCTTCATAAAAAATCAAGTATGGACTTGTTAATGCTCAGGGATGGTCAGGTCTTCAATATGAAGATGCAACAACCATATGCTCCTAGTTCTGTTGGATTTGTGCAAGCTACTACAAGACTGATCTCTCTCCTATAACAATCACACAATTCCCTCCAAAACCTCATTCAAACCTTATGTTGCTTCATGAAATGCATTCAGTGACTTGGATGAATCATGGTGAGCCTAGGGATAGGAACAAAAGCTCTGATGGTGGTGAAAGCTTGTGAAGAAGGGGTGAAGGCAAAGTCTCTTTTCTTTGTTTTATTTTTTTATTTTTTTCATGAACAAAGGTGGAATATTGAGAAGAATTTGGTTAAATGGAGTGGATGAGAGGTGAAAGAGGTTTGATGAACCTCTCTTGACATTTCCCAAGGGAAAACATGATTTTTGACCCATTTTTCTAAGTAGATCTTACTCCCATAGCATAATTGTTTTATCCATATCTATGAAATGGTAAATTAGATTGGCCTGAAATTTGGTGAGCATGGTGCCATCATCCTTATGCATCTCCCCATAAAACCTATTGGCCAACAGATGCACAAATAACGAGAAAAATTAAAAATGGTTGTAGGTGATGGAGGCCAATTTCTCGAATAGTGTGCACTAGAATTTGCTGAAATTCCTGAGCATGTTATCATCATCCATATGCATCTCCGCATGAAACAAATTAGCCAATGGATGCATTATTTTCAAGATATGGTAAAAATGATTTTTTCCCTATGTATTTTGGCCTCCTATAGCAAAACAAAACCTTCCTGTAACATTTTAGGACAACGATGACAATGAATGGGAAAGGCTTAGGAATTATGGGTGGATGTTAGAAATGGATGAGGGTGATGGATTGAAATGTTCTTGGTCCTTATTGAGTAGTTGAAACAGAAGGTATGAAACCCAAGGTTGAATTTTTTTGACTTTTTTCTTGCCTCATTGCTCATTTGTTTCTTATTATCCTTTTGTGGTGCTAACTTATTTCTTTTCCTTATGCAGGTGGAGGAATACCTACATAAAAAGACATATATGAAACTGGAAAAGCATATATCTATATATATATATATATATATATATATATATATATATATATATATATATATATATATATATAGTTTTTATTAATTTTTTTTTTTCCATTTTTTCTTTAAGCCTACTAGCTGCCTTAATGAGGTTTTCAACTAGGATATTTTCCTTCTTTTTTTTTTCGTTCCAAACCACTAACCTCCTCAAGGAGGGTTTTAATCATTGAGCCAATCTCAGCCACCTCAAAAGAGGTTTTCACCTGAGATCTTATTCTCTTCCTCTTATTTTTCTTTTTGCATTTATTTATTTATTTTTTCTATCATACTCTACTTGAAAAAAACAAAATTTCTTTCAAGTATAGGAATACTTCCAATGGAGCCATGTGCACATCAATATGCCAGATAAACTCATGTGTAGGCTCAAAATATATGCTTTGACATGTACATGAATGTGAGAGACCAAATTCTTTGACTGAGATGAGATCGGGAATATTTGAATAAGAGTGTGTTGCTGCAACTTAATGATTGTTTGGAACCATATTTCAATATAGTTGTGATGCCCCTGAACCACTTTCACATTTGGATCTCTTTCTGTGTCCTCTTCTACCATGACATTCAAATATTCTTCTTTTTCTAGATTTGTCTTTTGAACACATAAAGAATATGATGATAAGCATAACATAAATTCTTTATTCTCAGTCTCCAATGGATGATTTTCATTAGATGTGATCCATTATTCCTTGGTCTTCTGTGTATCTTCTTCTTCTAGCTTTTGTTCTTAAATGGCATCAAGAGAATCACTTTGTTGCAATATACTTCCCGATCAATATAAAACATTTTCCCTTATGAACCATCATGAGGCAGGGGACCCAAATATCACTCTTCCCATTGCAAGATTTGCTTGATGAATGGTAAGGGTGGGGGCAAGAAAATTTGAGGACCATGTATCAAGGGTTATGGATGAGGAGGAAAGATAAGAATCCAACTTGTGCAACCTTTCTTGCAACAAGCATATGGAGAACTCAAGAACCAAGCTCATAAATTTTCGATGAATAGAAAGTTTGGGCATATCCTCCTCATGGCATGAAGAGATAGAAGGCTCATACACATCCATAATCACATCATCTTGATTATCAAGGGAGGGAAATTGTGGACTACAATCATCATATCTTGGGAAGAATCACAACCCCCTTTCAAGGCATTGGGGAGGCTCCTCAATTTCATGGCTCACAAGAGATTCATCAAGAGGGGAATCAAACTCCTCATGATCATTGGTTCAAGGGTCATCATCTTGAAACATATAAAATAGGCCTCTCCAATGATCCATTTATTTCCATGCAATTTTTATAAGATTCTAGATTTTGGAGTTGTCAGGGTGAACTTGAAATGCCTTGAGGTATGCTTGCTTCACCGTACAAGAATTGAATTTAAAGTTCGTGAATAACTAGGGCTTTGTTATTCTAATGGAGTCACCAAGAATAATATATCAATATCGTCATATAGGGAACAAGGCACACGTCTTGTGTCCCCAAAAACAACACCAAAGTGTAACTTACCGCTCAAACTGACCAAGGTCCTAGGAAGGGATCCTATAGAGAAACTACTAGGTCAAGGGACAATAATGGAGCGATAGCCCACTATCACCTTAGCTAAGGATCCTTTCACTTTACGAACATTCATTGATTGGAGGAAACTCAGAGTCCTACGGAGGAGACTTAGATTTAGAAACTGAAAATGGCACCAATCTTCATTATTTCCATCAATACAATTACACCCCTACATGAAATGACAATGGAGCCTAGTTCTCTCCACAAGAAGACTAAGAAAAATCCACCCCTAGAGGAAAATTTGACTTGGTACTTATAAAAAATGATTATAAAGTATTCCCCATGAAAGGAGGAATCTTTCCCCAAAAAAATCCCTTGATTAGTGGATTTGGTTCCCAATACTAAGAATCTGCATTAAATGACAGGGAACACATTCCTATTTTTTTCAATCATTGGAGCTCCAAAATCTGTGCAATTATTTCATAATATATTCTTAATTTATTATTTAATATTGATCCTCATATAGTAGGGAGAAAGTCCCTAAATTATCTCCTCCTCTAAATCTTCATAATATGCCCAATATTTTCACAATATTCCACAAAAATAAAAAATATTAGGCACAAATATGAAAGTATCCTTAAACCTTCCTAATGAACATATTAAAGCTAAAATGCATTATTTAATGCAAAAAGAGAGGTTTAATGTGTTGAAGGATGGTCAGATGGACCTTAATTTATGTCTAATTTAGAGGTCCGTCACCCATCACCTTGTTTTTTAGGGAAACAAGCCACCTAATTGAGTCTCTCTTGTGAATATGCTTTAGGAATCACCCCATATCCTATCATTGATCCATTTATCCTTGTGATTACTCTCATACTGGGATTCCTTGGGCTTGGCCATCCCAGGAGCCTCAGAGCCCTTTTGTATCATTTACTTTTCTTCCTTCCACTTATTATTCACATGCATCTCTTGTTCTTGTTTTTTTTCTATTTATGCATTTAGTATTGATGATTTCTTGTTGTAGGATTCGGTTAAATGGTTGAAGTAAGTTCTTTTTTAGTATCACAAGCATCATTTCATCCTTGCAAAAACTTTGGGAGTTCATAGTAATCATTGAGTTACTTGGATTAGTTTGCTTATTCCCAAATCTAGATTTCTGGAAGTCCTTTGTGGCAAATAACAATAAATTTATGATATTTTTTAGAGCCTAATAATGAGCTTCAATCAAGTTGATTCCACTTGCATTAGATTCCAAAAAAATTCTAGTTATTAACAAAAATTACCCCATTGCATTTTCACTTGATTAGGTTAGGCATTTGATAGATTTACTAGCTCACTAGTTCTCGAATTTCTAGATTTTAGATTAGTAATTTTATGCTTATTTTTAGCATGGGTTAACATAGATATTTTTGAGTGATTCCACTTGGAATGGAGACATAAGAAATCCTAGTAAATAAAAAAAATTGTCCCATTCAATTTGGATTTATTTTCTTGGTCATTTGGTGAATTATAGTTTCCTGTAGTAAATCCACAATTTCCTGTAGTAACTACAGGATCTCCTGTAGTAGCCTTCCAACATGTATATACTTGCCAGATTCACTCAAGAAGCTTGGTTATTGTCCCTTAGGGTTTAATAAATACCAATAGTCTCTAAATAAATGATTAGGAAATACTAAAGACCACTTAGGACTTTCATCTTTACCGATGCAAAAAATTTCAGCGATTTGGGCTAATGGGCAAATTCATGAAATGGATAATACAATGATGATTGCCACATCCAATGAACTTTGTTCATGGACCTAAACTCTTTGAAATGTAATGATTTAATTTTACTTCTTGAGATTTACTTTATGAAATTAGAATAGTTTTTTTCCTTGTATTTTCTTTCTTGCAATAGGTTAAGGTTTTTGTTTTGAGCATTTCATTTTCTATAATTAGTTTAGGATATGATTTTATTACATTCACTCCATTACATCATGACATCAAAGGAAGGACACATTATATGCTTCACATATGGTGCTGATACCTCTTAAGTTTGTATGAACCCCGAGTTGATAATTAAATTTGATAGCCTTGGGACTTGCATCATTCTTGTTGCAATACTGAGACTCATCAATGGGCTCTCTAGGAAGGGCGAAGGGGATTATTGAGCCTAGGTTTTAGACGAAATTCCTTGACAAGGGGCTACTTAGGCTTAAGGATCCTTAAGGAGAAATGGATTCTATGCGATCCTCATGGAATTTGAATTGTAGAGTTGTGGGACCACAAAGAACTCAAGTGGACCCAAACTAGGTTAAGGGTATGGAGTTGATCAACCAAGGAGGGACTTGACCTAATTAGGGTAAATAATAAGATCCAAGGACATTTTTCTTTTGAGATTTGAATGAAATGATCCAAGTGAGGACATTAACTCACATCAACTAGGGAAATAATTGTTCTTGTGGCTAGGGCTTACTATATCTCGGGACTCCACCGTTTGATTTGCTTGAAACTTGGAGGATCCCTAGAGAAAATACTAGTGCAGTAGTGAACCAAAAATAGAGGGGCTTGAATGGCTACAATAAAATTTGTTGGATGCCCTAGGTGACCCTCTAGGTTTAGGCCTAGAATTTGTAAAAGTGAGGAAAGAAAGGTAAATTTTACCACCGAAGGGATACGGGGATCAATTCCTTAGTGCTTGGGCCTAATGGAGTCAAGATACACATAGATGGAGAATTTTTGTGAGCTAAGGATGTTAGGGTCCCACCCTAACCCCCTTATTTATGTAATAGGATCAAGTCATAGTTATAGTTAAGTAAAGAGTCAATAAAGCCCATATTAATAATTGTAAGTGGTTAACCCGCATTTAATGACGAGACCATAGTTAGTTGAAAATGGGCCATCGTATTAGATAGATGGTATTAATAAGAACCATGGTATTTCCCCATGGTATTGCATGTATGCATCCTATATAAAGGATAGGGACTCCCTGCGAGGAGCATCGTGTCTTATTTTGTAATCGATCTTTGCTCTATTGGAGGTTCCCCCCTCGAAGAGGCAAGTGAACATTACTTTCTGAATAATAAAATACTTGCTGTTATTTCTCATTGTTCTATGTTCTGGGTATATTTCTTTGCATATTTGGTATTCTGGTATCATATTGCAAGTTAAGAGCATAACAAAGGAGCCCTAATTGATCTTCGATAACCTCTCCAAGGGAAACAACTAGGTCAATAGGGATTTATACTTCAAATTTGTGAAGGAGACAAAGTTTCGAGGTCATAAACCTAAGAGGTTCCTCTAGAAACATTCAACCAATCCCTTAAAGCTCAACTCATGCATTTAATCACTTGTTAAAGGTCCCAAAAGAATTTCACTATTACATTAACCCATACAAGAACAATGATAACAAGATACATGCATTTGAAAAGTAATATAACAAGAATAACATAAAAATTTCAAATCACAAGAGAGAGAGAGAGAGAGTATATCCATTCATCAATTTAACATTAGGAAGAAGCTCCAAAAATAATATAAAAAAACCAAACATCATAGTGCATCAAGAAAGCTCCAAAATTTATCCCAGAAAAAAGTACGAAAATATCTCAAGAGATACTAATCCAATCTAAGTGATGATGAGAGGTTAGAATGAGCCTCTCTCATATTTATACAACTCTAAAGGGGATTCTGTTTTCCTAATTGACCTAACTAAGTCCCAAATAATAAAATAATACACAACAATTACATGACTTCGTGACAAACCCACCAAGATAGCTCAATAATACAAAGAATAACATCTTAAGAGGGAAAAATAATTAATATGGTGAGTTGTTTGGCCATTGAGGAGGCCTAATGGAGTCCAAATGTGCCAAGTTGAGTGAAAAGGCTCAAAACATAGTGGAAAAGGGGTTTGCCCCTTGTTTTCCAAGCAAGTCACTTGTGGTGCTCCCAAGTGGGTGTGGGGGCACGATGACATCCTCATGGTCTCCAAGTGGATCGATAATGCCTGTAAACCATATTTAAGGGCTAGGATGATGACATAAGCCTTCTCTTTATCTCTTTGTCACACAGAATAAGTCGATCTTGTGGACAAGATAGACCTTCCTAGAATCTAAAGAAGACCTAATGACAAGCAAACCAACCAAACACTATCTTTCTCTAAATATGCTTTGATAAACAATAGCAAACAAGTGTTTTTAGGGCCTACCTTAGGTCCAACGCTAGCTTGTGGATGCCCTCGCTCCTTCGATCCAAATGAGCTCCTTTTCGCGAATCTACAAACACAAACAAGGCAAGCAAATTAAATAGCATTTGAAAAGCCAATTGCATAAAACATATTTAACATGAAAGTCAAGGAGTCCATGAAACAAATAACATAAGATACTTATTGAGAAAAATGAGTTTGATTGTATTAATTCAAAAGAAGAAGAACCTTACAACCTTTGCCTTGACGCTGTACGAGCTCCTCCCAGGGTCCAGCAAGAAGTCTCCTCTACTTTGACAAGTTTCACTCACTCCCCAATGAAGCTAAAAATATGTGTGATCTCTCCTCTTAAGCTCAACTAGGAAGTCTTGATTTCACCAGCATTTACCCTAAAAAATGTTCAGCTTCTAACCTCCCCAGCAACCAGCCCAATGCCTGTATTTATAGTGCAATGGAGGGAGGTTACTAGGTCCTCCTTCAAAGGGATAAAGCCCTCCTTCAAAGGGATAGCTCCTCTCATCAAGGGATTAGCTCCTTCTCTTTTGGGATGCATGAACCACCTCAGAGCGAACAATCCACGTCAAAATTCCTTCTAGAAACCTCTAGAATTAACCCAAAGTGAGTTTTTTAAGATAAAACTTGCGCCTTTTGACTTTCACAGGGGTCCACACCTACACCATTAGGGACAGAGCAGGCAGGTCCGCAGCTTTTGTACACAGAAGGTGCGGGACCGCAGGTGACCATGAGAGAAAGTGTGAAACCAGAGTTACATTGATTTTTAATGTCTTTCTCTCATTTCCAAAGCTTGATTTGAAGAGCTGAGGTCTGAGACTTGCTTAGGAGGACAATACAAGTGATGATAGACCCATACTGACTACAAATAATCAAGGCGACGATATTTTTGTGTAACAGATTGCCCCCTAAAGTGTGAAGTCTGTAGTAGATGAGGATTTCTTATCATTTAGGAAGAGTGAATTACTTTATCACTTCGAGGATCATCTTGTGGAGAACCCGGTTGGAACCTGTAAAAACATTCAATGCAAGATATATATATGAGATCATATCATCGCTGAGGTAGGCATTCCCATACTCAGATAAAAACTGACTAGAAACTAACTATTGTTCTGATACAGGAATGATCTTATAAAACATCACAAGTATAGACTCATGTGGACACAGTATGGACGCAGCCATCTGTTTATGAATAGTCCATTATATAATGAATACAAAATTCCTCGCAGCCTGGATTGTGGAAACTGGATCCAGGGTCTTCATTTCTAGTTCCCGAAACAGTACGATTCTATCCATGCGAATAAATGTGTTGATGTTGAACATGGTAGAAACCACTTGATTACCAGTCAATGATGTAAACTGTTAACAAGTGTGAGAGAAACCACCAGTAATGTCAATGGCTCTCAAAATACCCAGTACAGTCCATGAGATGCAAATAAATGTGTTGATGTCGAGCATGTCACAGAATCCTTTGATTGAAAGTCAATGATGTAAACTGTCGTTAAAGGCGAGAAATTTGCCATTGATGCATGCAAATCTCAAGGTACTGACGATTCCTAGATCATCTTTCTAGATAATGAGTTGATGTCGATAGAAAGCGATCCGTCGTAGGCAAGCCCACAACACGAAATCATAGATCAAGTTGAAGAAATTTAGTTGCAAGGACAGACTCAGGGATGGTCAAGATGGATGACGGATATTTTGCAAATGAATGGTTTATTGGCAGTGACCTCTTGAACACATAACGACACGACAAAGAGCTTGGTGACAATTGACCCAAAGTTAATACCCAGAAACCGGCTGAAGACTTTCAATGTGGTTTGATCAACTGTTAGGCAAAGGATTTCCCAACCCAGGTGAATAAAAGTGTCGTGTTCAAGAGTGGTTACAAAGTATGACAAACAGACTCATTTTTCTCTCTTTTCCCCCACCATTTCTGGCAAGTACCTCTTTATTTTTGACAAGCTTGAGGAGGATAACATTTTCTTGATTATAAGCTCATCCTTCGGATGAGTCCAACTTAGTTTAAATTCGAACCCTAAGAAGGAGTGGTTCGTTCCTGTTTGTAATTGAACATGTCCTTTACTGTGAAATTTTAACGAGTCCAGTATAGGAGAAACTCGGCGTTTTTCAATTTTAGAGAGTCTGAAAAAACTTAAGAAGACTCCAGGGTTGACCTTTTTCGTAAATTTGTGTCTCCCAAGCCTGAAAAAGTATAAAATAATACTTGAGAGAACCGCTTGATCTTTTACGACCAAGGAGTACTTTTCGTTATTAGTGCCTTTCACCCGAAAAAGTAAAAAAGCGATCAATGACACGTCATTTTATAACCAATATCGAATTTGAAATGACAAAAATCTGGCAATCTTTTCATGTTTTTACGGTCGGAAAAGAGTTGTAAGTGGACTGTCTTCTAATTCCATTTTAACGAGTCTAAAAGAAACACTCGGCAATCTTTTCATGTTTTAGGAGTCAGAAAAGAGCTTAAAGATGACTCTACATGTTTTTCTGTTGAAAATGATAGATTTCGCCTGAATAATCCTTTATTCTGCACAAAAACACAAACATTACTCATACCTGTTTGAAATGGATAAAAACGTCGCAAAATACCTTTTCAAAGTGAAAAATAAACAAATTTGCGATTTATTTACTCAAAAAACTTATAAAAAGGGCCTTTGTCAATTCATTTTTACCGTTTGAGTTTGAGTGAGAAATAGTGCTTTTGCTCAGAAAACTTCCCGTGAAGATTTCGGAAAATCCAACCGTCGGAATCGAGCATCGTCTTCTCCAGGTAATCCACATCATCCTACTCTTCATTTTTAACCGATTAATTTTTTGTTTTAGTCCTTTATTTTCATTTTTGGGAGGATTTTTAGGCGCAAAACCCGCGCGCGGGGGCCCGTAGGTTTACCATTGCGGGCCTGCGGACCCCGACTTTTTCTCCATTGGGAAAAAGCTTGGGGTCCGCACCTTCTATGTAGATAAAGTGTGGTCCCACGCACTGTGTCTAACGCGGAGGGTGCGTACCCCGCCGCAAGGGTTTTAAACCCAAAAATTCTCAAAAATGGACCAATCAAAATATTTTCTAGCAATTTAATTAATCTTTATACTTGATGCAGAGAGTACATCATGCTAGATTGGCGTGAATTAGAGCATGAGGACGTGGATGCTGCGCATGGAATCATCAGCCTTCACTTGATGCTTTGAGGGCGTGTGGATTGTACAAATTTTGGGCCATTCCTGACATGAGGGCTCAGGTGGATTTCTTACAGTGGCTGGTTGACAGATGGAGCATACATGACCAGTGCTTTTTCATTGGCGGCCACCAGCTTGAAATCGAGCCGGCGGACATATATTTCTTGACTGGTTTGCCTAAGAGAGGCGAAGACTTGACTCTGCACGGGATTAGACCAGGTGGCTAGTCTGTCGATAGCCTCCGGCTAGAGTACTGCAACAGCCAGGCTAGAGACAAAGGGATAGACATAAAGACGATATCCCGTCCTGAGCTCATGGTGATTGCATTCATTGTCACCAGACTTTGCGGAGCTGCCGCATTACATATTTCCACCGGATCCCAGATGCGTATGGAAGTTGATTGCTTTCGTGGCACCATCTTCAACTGGTGCGATGCTGTGTTGGCCAATGTGAAAGGCCAACTGACCAGGGCCAAGAACGGACGACTAAAGACCTTTGGTTATGGGGCTTTGGTCATGAGTTTTGGCCTGGAGAGGGTTCCTATGCTGATCCCACAGCACCTTACTATTGGAGCTGGGCTTCCTCGAGAGCCCAAGCTGATGCGATGGGTCGCAGTCATGGCCCGTCACCCGAACGAGAGGACAGAGGTTACTCGATTCAAACCTGAGTATTTCCAATGGCTGGAAAACCAAGTCTTTTCCATTCAGGACTTCCCTTACATTGGGATAGATTTTCGTGGTGACCCAGACATGGTTCTTCCACCAGGAGAGCAGTGGGACGAGTCAGGTAAAATCCTTTTCAACATTTTTTCTATTTAAAATTTTTTTGTTATTTTTCCATCGTCTTAAAACTGATAGTAAAAACTTTGAAATGCAGATGTGGGTCCACAGCGACCAGCCGCTCTCTGGCCTTTCGAGATGAGGCAACCAGTTGCACCCACGCCAGCCCCGCAGGACGAATCAGCAAAGGTTTTGGCCGAGTTGGAGGGTCATCTCGAGCGCTTGACAGGAGATATTCCTAAGACCAGTATAGACGACATTCCTCGTTGACTTCAGCGCTATGTGATTGGAGTCTTGGGACCTTTTAGGAAGTTCCTTTGCAAGGTGGCCCGTGCAGTGGTTTCTTATAGAGATCATCACCAGTGATAGGATGATTGCCTATTGTGGGCACATGTGACATTTTTGTTTTTTGTACTTATCATTTTTGCCCATCATAAGGTGTTTTTCAACCTATGATTGAAGACGATGTATTTTTTGACACACTCCTATATATATATATATATATATATATATATATATATCACTGTTACTGGCTTATCTTGTAAATCATGTTGTGGAATGGTTTTAAATTTACATGTATGATTATTGCAAATGTCTATTTAACATTCGAGAAGCGATTGCATCTGCTAATGTATTTAAAGATCTCGGAATATGTTGATATTCAATGTAATAAAATTCACATTCCAAGAGACGCACTCTAAAAAATAATCTTAATAACACTGGATTTCTAATGGCATACACTCTATTAAGCTGTAATACAATGAGTTCAGAATCTAACCTCACTATCAAACTCCGAATCCCAAATGAAATAGATTCATACAATAACTCAATCACTGCACTGTACTCAGCAATGTTGTTCGTTGTTTGACCGAGGCTTACCCCATGCATAGATACTAACTCGTCAGAGGGCGAATAGATAACCCAAGCTGCGGAAGAGATGTTCTGTGTATTACGACAAGCACCATCAGCGAAACCAATGTATGTTTGGAGAGGCATCGACATCTACAATATCAAGAGTAAAACCAAGATGAGCAGGAATAATGACGAAAAAACACTCTCTAAGCTAAGCACATTATTTAAACTAAAACACACCAGCTAGAAAGAAAAACTATCCTAACTACAAATCTCCATACCCATTCTTTTAAGCATAATACCTCTTCAAGTAAAGGCCATTTCTAGGTTTACCTAAAGAGTCCCCATCAAAGTCTACCAATTCATAAGCCCCTTTGGCTAGCTTTCGCTTAACAACATAGGGACCATGCCACATCGAAAAGAATTTTCCAGCGCCTAATTTATCATTAGCTTGATCATAAACTAAGACCAGATCTCCTTCCGAAAAATTTCGAGGGGTCACATTTCTATCATACTAAGCTTTCATTCGTTTTGCATGAGTCTCGATCGCCAATGCAACATCACGTCGATTCTCATCTAATTGAGCTAAGTATAACAAACGCTTTACCTCTTTGGAAGTGGCTGGAAGTAACTCGATGGACATTTGCAGTGACGGGATTTCGCATTCAATGGGTAACACAGCTTCCAAACCATAGACTAGTTGGAAAGGAGTGAACCCTGTTGATGTTTTTACTGAAGTTCGGTACGCCCAAAGCGTTGAAAATAGCATGTTGTGCCAATTCGACCGATGAATCCCAATGATTCGTTGGATCATGATAACTAAAACTGTTGGGTGTGGAGCCTGATTATCTTCTATATTCAAAGGTATTGCCACATAGGACCCCAGTTCGAAATGGGGGCGGCAACGCCACCCGTAAAATGTTCGCTGCAGGGGGGGTCCAGGGGGGGGCGGCTGCGACCTTTGGGAGCCCCCCCCTGGCGGGGGTTTTCGGGGGCGCTGCCCCCGAAGCTAAAAACAGCTATAAAATTGCCTTGTAAAAGTATAGTAATTTCTAGTCAATCTGGGCCGTTCATTAGGCGGATGATCTGACGGTAGAACTTATGTTTAGTTTAGGGTTTTTGCCCTAGAAGGCAACCCCTCTCTTTGTATGAGGGTATTGTATTTGAGGCTGTGTGATAGATGTGTATTCGGTGTGCGAGAAACAGAGAGGTGAGACTGTGAGAGAAAACAAAGGATATTACAGCGGACTTGCTGTAGGTTGTGTCTCTTCATTTTGCTGGATAATAGAAAGGAAGGACTGGCTGTTCGGGGTGGACGTAGCCCAAACTGGGTGAACCACGTATATCTGTGTCTCTCTTGTTTTGTGCATTTTCTGTGTTTATATTTCTGCAATATTTTATGTGTTCCATTGCTCCGTAATATAAAATTTTCTAACAACTGGTATCAGAGCCAAAGGTCTATTTGGCTGATAAACTCGTAGGAAAGAAGGGTTCCTGGTTCGAGTGGGAGCAATGGCGGAAGATGGTAAGTTTAGGGTCGAGAAATTTAACGGCCAAAACTTCTCGCTGTGGAAGATGCAGATGGAAGATTATCTGTATCAGAAAGATCTATACCTACCATTGGGCGGAAAAACAAAGATGCCGACGGGTATGAAAGACGAAGAATGGAACCTTCTCGATAGAAAGGCACTCAGAACAATACGGTTGTGCCTTGCTGCGTCAGTCGCCTTCAATATTTCGAAGGAAACCATGACAGAGGGTTTGATGCAAACGTTGTCGAAACTATATGAAAAACCCTCAGCCTCAAACAAGGTATTTCTTATGAAACGGTTATTTAATATGAATATGTCGGAAGGTGGATCTGTTGCAAACCATTTAAATGATTTTAATACAGTTACAAGTCAGTTAAGTTCTGTAGGGGTAAACTTTGATGATGAAGTTAGAGTTCTGTTATTCTTGTGCTCATTACCAGAAAGTTGGAATGGTTTGGTAATGGCCATTACTAACTCCGTTTCTGGATCTAGTACTTTAAAGTTTGATGATGTTGTCGGTGCTATCCTTAGCGAGGAAATGCGACGGAAAAGCTCCGGTGAGACATCGGGAAATGCTTTGAGTGCAGAGTCTAGAGGAAGAAAAATGGAAAGAGGAAAGAGCTCAAGATATCGCAGTAAATCAAGGAAAGGCAGATCCAAGTCCAGATCGGGGATAGTGTGCTGGAAATGTGGAAAGGAAGGACACCTAAAGAAAGACTGTAGATCTCAGAAGGGAAAAGAAGGAGATGCACAGCAAGAAAACAATCATGAAGCAAATGTGACAGGTGAGGTGTTACAATATGCTTTGATTCTTTCTTTTGAAAATATTACTGATTCCTAGGTGGTAGATTCAGGGGCTTCATTCCATGCCACACCTGATAAGAAATACTTTCATGACTATGTTCAAGGAGATTTTGGACAAGTTCGTCTGGGTGATGATAAACCCTGTAAAATCGTTGGAATGGGTAAGGTTCTTGTAAAACAGCAGAATGGAAACCAATGGCTATTAAAGGAGGTAAGGCATGTTCCAGATCTAAAGAAAAATCTGATTTCAACAGGGCAGTTAGGCGGTGAAGGTTGTGTGACAACTTTCACAGATAAAGCTTGGAAGGTCACCAAAGGAGCCCTGGTAATAGCAAAAGGCGAAAAGGTTGGTACATTGTATTTATGCAATGGTATTTCTAACTCTGTTAATGCTTTAACTTCCAAAGGAGCAGATGCAGCATTGTGGCATCATAGGCTCGGACACATGAGTGAAAAGGGGATGAAGATTCTTCACTCAAGGAATTTGCTGCCGGGTTTGAAGAATGTTGATTTGGACTTCTGTGAGAACTGCATTTATGGAAAACAGAAGAGAGTCAGATTTCTCAGAGTTGGGAAAGAAAAGAAGAACGAAAAATTAGAGCTTGTGCATACAAACATATGGGGACCTGCTCAGGTATCATATCTCGGTGGCTCTCGTTATTATGTTACTTTTATTGATGATGCAACTAGAAAAACTTGGATTTATTGTATTAAGAATAAATCTGATGTATTTGATACTTTCAAGAAATGGAAAGCTTTGGTTGAGATTGAGACAGGAAAGAAATTGAAGTGTCTTAGATCAGACAATGGAGGTGAATATTGCAGCAAAGAGTTTGATAGGTACTGTTCAGAGCATGGAATTCGCA
The DNA here is from genome assembly GCA_031772625.1 of Pinus tabuliformis. Classification (NCBI taxonomy): domain Eukaryota; kingdom Viridiplantae; phylum Streptophyta; class Pinopsida; order Pinales; family Pinaceae; genus Pinus; species Pinus tabuliformis. Next base: position 53,711,882 of record CM062808.1, on the reverse strand, counting down.
GAGAGAAGACAGTTCCAAGAACACCACAAGAAAATGGTGTGTCAGAAAGGATGAACAGAACAATCATGGAGCGTGCAAGGTGCATGAGATTGCATGCAGGATTGCCTTTACAGTTTTGGGCAGATGCTGTAGATACTGTTGTTTATCTAATAAACAGAGGGCCTTCAAGTTCCTTGGATGGTGGTGTTCCAGAGGAAGCATGGACAAGTAAAAAGGTAAACTACTCTATTTTAAAGCCTTTTGGTTGTGAGGCCTTTGTCCATATTGATAAAGAAAATAGAACAAAGCTTGAGGCAAAGTCAAAGAAATGTACCTTTATTGGATATGGTGTTAATGATTTTGGTTATCGCTTATATGATTACGAAAATCACAAAATCATTAGGAGCAGAGATGTAATATTCAATGAAAAGGTCTTGTATAAGAATCAGTTGCAGAAAAAGAAACAGGAAAAGGAAAACAAGGAATACGTAGTTCTTGATGAAATCACTGAAAAAGTAAAGGTGCCTGAAAATAATAATCAACAACCACAACAACAGCAACCACCACAACAGCAACAGGCACCCCAAACACCTGAAAGTGGTGTTAGAAGATCTACCAGGATAGGTAGACCCCCTGAATGATACTCTCCTTCATTATATTATTTATTGTTGACTGATTCCAGTGAACCTGAATGTTATGAAGAAGCAATGCAGGTTGAAAGCAGGAAGAAGTGGGAGGTAGCCATGGAAGAAGAGATGGACTCCTTAATGCATAACCAGACTTGGGATTTAGTCAGGTTGCCTGTAGGAAAAACTACATTGAAGAATAAATGGGTTTACAGGCTGAAGGAAGAAGATGGAGGAAAACATAGGTATAAAGCTAGACTTGTGGTGAAGGGGTTTGCACAGAAGAAAGGTATTGATTTTGATGAAATATTTTCTCCTGTTGTTAAAATGACTTCAATCAGAACTATTTTAAGTCTTGTAGTAGCTGAAGATTTGCATCTTGAGCAGTTAGATGTAAAGACAGCCTTTCTCCATGGGGATTTGGAGGAAGAGATATATATGCAGCAGCCACAAGGATATGAGGTGAAAGGGAAGGAGAAACTAGTGTGCAGGTTGAAGAAGAGCTTGTATGGCTTAAAACAGGCTCCAAGGCAGTGGTATCTAAAATTTGACAAGTTTATGTCTGAACAAGGTTATACTAGATGTCACTCTGATCATTGTGTTTATTTGAAAAAGCAAAATGATGGCAGCTATATTATATTGTTATTGTATGTAGATGACATGCTTATTGCAGGATCTAACATGCAGGAAATAAATGTGCTCAAAAGAAAATTGGCAAATTCATTTGCAATGAAGGATTTGGGAGCTGCGAAACAAATCCTTGGTATGAGAATAACTAGAGACAGGAAAAATCGTAAATTAACATTGTCTCAGAATGAGTACATACAAAAGGTGTTGAAAAGATTTAACATGCACAATGCAAAACCAGTTAGTACACCTTTTGCTAGCCATTTCAAACTTAGCAAGGAAATGTGCCCAAAGACCCAAGAAGACATGGATTATATGTCTAAAGTTCCATATGCATCAGCAGTTGGAAGCTTAATGTATGCAATGGTCTGCACAAGGCCTGATATTGCACATGCAGTGGGAGTTGTAAGTAGGTACATGAACAATCCAGGAAAGGAACATTGGATGGCAGTAAAATGGATTCTCAGATATTTGAAAGGTACCACAAATCAAGCATTATGCTTTGGTGGTTCAAACATCTCCCTACAAGGATATGTTGATGCAGATATGGCAGGTGACAGAGATAACAGAAGGAGCACTACAGGATATGTATTTACTGTTGGAGGAACAGCTGTCAGTTGGGTTTCAAAAATCCAAAGTGTTGTTGCACTTTCAACAACAGAAGCAGAGTATGTTGCTGCTACAGAGGCTAGTAAAGAAATGATTTGGTTACAAAGGTTGATGGGTGAATTGGGTAAGGAGAATGATATGGGCACGTTATACAGTGATAGCCAAAGTGCCATTCATCTTGCAAAGAACTCAGCATTTCATTCCAGGACTAAACACATACAACTCAAGTACCATTTCATATGATCAGTGTTGGAAGATGGAGAGTTGAAGCTGGAAAAGATACACACTAGCCAGAATCCTGCAGATATGCTAACAAAAGTTGTAACAAGGGAGAAACTGAGAATATGCTCAGTTTCAGTTGGTCATCAAGGATGACGATGAAGATGAGAAACGGCCAGGTCCAAAGAGGAGTCATTGTCCCGCAAATGGAGCAGCGGTGGAGTTGCTACAATCAGTCTCCAAGTGGGAGATTGTTGGGTGTGGAGCCTGATTATCTTCTATATTCAAAGGTATCGCCACATAGGACCCCAGTTCGAAATGGGGGCGGCAACGCCGCCCGTAAAATGTTCGCTGCAGGGGGGGTTCGGGGGAGGCGGCTGCTAAAAACAACTGTAAGAGAAAACAGAGGATATTACAGCGGATTTGCTGTAGGTTGTGTCTCTTCATTTTGCTGGATAATAGAAAGGAAGGACTGGCTGTTCGGGGTGGATGTAGCCCAAACTGGGTGAACCACGTATATCTGTGTCTCTCTTGTTTTGTGCGTTTTCAGTGTTTATATTTCTGCAATATTTTATGTGTTCCATTGCTCTGTAATATAAAATTTTCTAACAAAAACTTTGTTGATGGACTCAACCAAACCATTTGCTTGTGGATAATAAGGGGTTGAACTATCGTGACGTAAACCAAGCTGGCATGTAAGTTCAGTCATCATAACATTTCGATAATGATGCCCATGATCAGTGATTATCGCTTGCGGGACACCAAACCTAGCAATTATATGATTGAACACGAAAATTGCAGTTGTCTTGCCGTCTGCCTCGAATGTAGACATCGCTTTAGCCCACTTAGTAAAATAATCTACCGCAAGGATGATATACGCATGCCCCCCGGCCGAGTAAGGGTTACATGTAATAAATCGATACCCCATTTGGCAAAAGGACCAATGACAATTATAGGGTGGAGAGGAGCAGGTGGAGTGTGCATCTTACGATCAAAAATTTGGCAGTTGTGGCATTTTCAGACCGCCGTGATACAATCTTTAAATAAAGATGGCCAGAAGTAGCCAGCGCGCAATATCTTTTGGGTTGTGGCATACCTAGACATATGACCGCCACACGCTCCAGAGTGACAGTCATTTAGAACCCTTTCAACTTCCTCGTGAGTTAAGTAACGTCGAAAAACAGAGTCCGCCCCATGGCGATAAAGAGTATCTCCAATAATCCTGAATTGTTGGGACTGGAATCGAATTTTCTGACGTTCTGACCTTGAAATTTCTGGCTGAAAGGATTGGGTCTAGAGATAAATGATGGTATCCCCATACCACGGATCTAAAGTGCTGATTAGAAACAAGGATTCGTCCGCAATGGGCTCCTCCGCCACAGTTTCCGTGTCAGCACGCGGGAAGTCACACATTAACTCCGCAAAAACTAAAGATTTCTTAGACTTAGATTTCTCAAATTCCAATTCGAACTCTTGTAGGATAACGATCCATTTATAGTACTTGCCCCCTAGCAATTGCTTGGTCAAAATGTAAATCATAGGGTTGCAATCCGAAATTACCGTAGTTCTACGTAGTAAAATGTAGCGACGAAAACGTTGGACAGCTTGAACGACTGCCAATGCCAATTTCTCCACATGTGAGTATTTTAGCTCAGATGGATTTAACGTTCGACTAAGGTAATATATCACATGTTCAGTTCCGAATTCATCTTCCTGAACTAAGACCATTCCAATGGTGGAATGAGAGGCGGCGAGATACAAGAAGTAATCCTGGTTGTAATTGGGAGGATGCAACAACGGTGCATGGGTCAATGCGTGTTTGAGTGCATCAAAAGATTTCTGAGCTATCTCATCCCAATAGAATTGAGTGTTTTGCTTCAACAACCGGGTAAAACCCTTTTTAACCTCGGTGTAGTTAGGAATGAATCGTCGTAAAAAGTTTGCTTTCCCCTGCAAACTTTGGAGTTAGCGAAGACTCGAAGGAGGAGGCAATTTGATGATAGCTTCGACCTTTGAGGGATCAACGCGAATGCCAGCTTTCGAAACTACAAATCCCAGTAATTGACCCGTTTCTATACAGAAAACACATTTGTGTGGGTTCAACTGAATCCGATAATGCCGACACCTCATAAAGATTGCTCGTAAATGGACGAGGTGATCAACTCGATGTAAGGAATGAGCAGGCAAATCATCGAGATACGGTTGCACAATGTGCTTGATGTCATGAAACGCATAAGACATTGCCCTTTGAAAATTTGCTCTGGCATTCTTATGCCCAAAAGGTAATTTACAATAAGCAAATGTCCCCCATGGACAAATGAAAGCCGTTTTTGGTTGATCGGCAGGTAGAATTTTGATTTGATTGTATCAGGAAAAACCGTCCATAAAGGAAAATATTTCGCTGTCGGCACAATCATCAATGATTTGATCGATATAGGGGGTTGGGTAATTGTCCTTTGGACAGGCTCGATTAATGTCCCTATAGTCGATGCATATTCTTATTGTTCCCTGCTTTTTGTTAACCGGAACAATATTCAATACCCAATCTGTTAACGGGATTGGATAAATGAAACCTGCTTTCAACAATTTTTCAACTTCTGCTTTAATTGCAGCAGCTTTTCGTGGGTGAATCTGACGCAAATGTTGCCAGACGGGTTTAGCGTCCGGGTAAGTCTTGATCTCATGAACAACAATCACGGGATCAATTCCTGGCATTTCCTCATAGGACCAGGCAAACACGTAGCGGAATTCTTGAAATAGGGCCTTATATATTTGAATTTCGTCATCTGTACACGAGGCACCTATATGAATGTTCTCAACAATTCCAGGCTTAACCGAAATGTCAATAGGAATAGTTTGAGAGATGTTCCCCAAATTTAACTCTGAATCGGGATGTTTCATTGGATTCTAAGGTTCCTTGACATATTCAGTTGTAAAAATTGATGAGAAATCAGTTTCAAAACGATCATCCTCAGGTAAAAACGAAGATCTGTGATGGAGATCTTCCCATGGTAAATCATCTACACATAGGATTTCACGAATTTGCTCATCAGAGTGAACAAGTTCAGAAAACGTGGTTAAATCCGAGGTTGATGTGAAAAGTGATTCCTCACGGACCACATTCATTAAGTCATTTTTGGTTGAACACGGGTCAGCAAAAGACTGCACGGCTTCATAGGCAATTTCATATGGACTCAAAGGCATGGAATTGCCAAATGAGTCTATCTCAGATTCAGAAGGGACGATCCAAGGATCATCATAAACAATGGTGTCTGATGTAATCATATGAATGGTTGTGAATGAAGATGATGCGTTGATTGGAGGAAAAGGAAAAGTTCCCAGTAAACCGACATCTTTAACTAGTCCTACTCCAACATCCTTATATGGGATAGTCATTTTACCAACATGCTGTATACTCTCCGAAGAGGTTGGGTTAGATGAAAAGTAAGCCAGCTGGTCTACTGTTACAATCTTTCCATTATGTGGAAACTTTATTACTCGAAAGACCGATGAAACGACCGCTGTCATAGCATAAGACCAACTTCGACCCAAGAGAAGGTTGTAATCTAGAGGGGCATCAACCACCTCCACATCTAGACTAACGGTTTTTCCTTCAACCCCTATAGGAAAATCCTGGCATTCCCACGGCCATCAAAGGCATTTAGAATCGTCGGGGATTGATTTAGTGAAGGAGAACCAAGCGATCTCCAACACTGTATCGACATAATACACGTTGAGGCTCCCTCATCAATTACAATCCGATGAATAGGCCTGTTTTTGACTATCATTGGAATCTGGAAAGCCATTTGATGAGGCAAACGCAGTGTACTATTTTCTAGATCGAAAATTATTAGGTTCGGGTCCTGAATATCAACAGCTCCTATAGCCGACAAAAGTAATTTACGTTGTGTTGGGCATGATTGCAGCACTTCCAAAGCCGACATTGCCAAGGGTGAAACAGCTAAATCCTCAACAATGTTATAATTCTGAGCCACTCTCGCATGTGGATTGAAAGCTGACTTTTGAAGTATACCCTTGGCGGGCGGTTTGATTACCAAGTCCGGATTAGGTTTCTCGATCTGTAGTGGATCGGAACCGGGAGCTGAGGTTGATGGATTAGAATGAGAAGATTCTGCTTCTTTACCATCAACAGGACTCTTACTACCATAATCTTGTGATCGAGTTGCAATCCTAACGTGGGACATCATCAGTATGGGTTCTTCATTGGCACTCGAGGATGAACCTATCAACTTACTGTCTTGAGCCGGAAAAGGATCCTTCAAAACATCAGGAGTTTGGGAACCCTTGACAATTTTCGCAACCTCTGCACGATGAGGGCAGTCTCTTGTAAAATGTTCATCGTCACAAATGAGACAAGGATAACGAGGTTTGCGCTTTTCGTCATTGGATTCCGCCTTTTCAGGTTTCTCCTTTGAACTTTTGTCTGTTTTATTCTTTTTCTTTCCTTTCTTCTTCCCACCGGATTTTGATTTGGCTGTAGATGATTCTACAACATGAATATCGGCAGAAATCTCTGCAGAAAAATCTCCTGTTGGGGAATCAGGCAAGGTTATGATAGGGGAAGAATTCTTGGAAGACTTCTTCTTACTTTTAGTGTTAACCGTGCCAATCATACCATCGGCGACATGAGATCCCGAAGGAGCTGCAACGATTTGATTTTGCTTGGGAAGATCAGGGATTTTTTCGTGTAACGTACCCGACTGAATATACACCAAGTCAAGGTACTATGCTTGAGAAATGACTTGCTCCTCAGTAACCACTCCGGCTTTAGCAACATCTTCAGTGACCTTTGGCAACAAAGATTTTACAAACCACTCAGCCAAGATCTGATCCAGAATAAATACCTTCACTAAATGACGTCGACGTCTCCACTCATGAATATGATTTGAAATGTACGTGGATGTTGATTGTTTTAGTGAAGTTAACAATTCTGTGCCATTGTCATATCGGACTGGCAACTGAAAATGAGTTAAAAACGAGGTAGTTAACTGACTAAAATTATAAAAAGTACCTCGCGGTAACTCAATGTACCACTTGACCGCGAGACCAATTAGAGTGCGCTAGAAAAGTCTAAGACGGATTGAATCATCTGTGATGGAGTTAGACGCACACCAAAGGTGGTAAGTCATCACATGGTTCGACGGGTCCTCTCTTGATTTACCTTCGAACTTGGAAATGTCACTGGGAAACTTATTCGGCATTGGCGGCCAAAACGGAAGATAATTAATGGGATCGTTCGTTAGGCACGACAAGTTAGGCAAGTCCAAAGTTGCGATAAACGGTAACTGCCGATTAGGATCCCTGAAACTCTGGGTCATGAGACCAGCCCCAGGAGGAGGATATCCAGGATAACTAGGAATAGGAATCGCGTTCGGGATATTGTATCCTCCCAGAAAACCAGGATTAACCGGACCGTACTGGGGTTGTTGAGGTTGTTCATAAGTGTACCCAGGGTACGGTTGATACTGATAAACTGGATGTTGGACAGCAGGACCAAATTGGTACTGTCCCTGGTACGGTTGATAGGTGAATTGTGGTTGACTTGTGACAATCGTACTTAAACCAGGTTGTCCTACAGGCATCTGAACTGAAGTTTGAATCGTAGATCCAGACGGTGGTAAAGATTCTGAGGAGTAGATACAGGAATACTAGAAACCGGAGTTGTCGATACTCCAGAAGTAGGTGGGGTAGATTGAATAGATGTAGCAGCAGTTGTAGCAGTCGTTTGAGGTGGAGTACGAGGTGTACTAGGCCCAGGCTGAGAAACTACCGAAGGTACAGAAGTTTGAATGTTAGGCTGGACTGGTTGCTGGGGTGTACCAGAAACTAGGGGTTGTCCAGTTTGAGATGACAATTGTACACTTGGTTGCAACACCTGTTGGGTTTGCGATGGATCCCACAATATTTTCATTCCAGGGTACTGACCCATAACAGGTTGAGAATACTGAGGACCATAATCGGGTTAAGGGTAGGATTGATAATTGAAAGGTACATTTCCCGTTCCTTGAACATACGTTTGACCTTGGGGTGGTTGGAAACCTTGGTTCGAGTATTGACCTTGGGGTTGATAACCTTGAGGCACATACTGATACTGGGGTTGACCTTGAGGTATAAATTGATACTGGGGTTGACCTTGGGGTACATATTGAGTTTGGGGTTGACCTTGGGGTACATATTGAGTCTGGGGTTGACCTTGAGGAACGTAGTGTCCCGTAGGTATGTACTGTCCTTGAGGTTGCCCCCCAGATGCAAATTGTGTACCTTGAGGTTGCCCCCCAGGCATTAATTGAGGTTGCCCCCCAGGTGGTAACTGGCCACCTTGAGGTTGAGGATTGGGAATAGAACCTGACATCATAAGAATGTCTTCTACGCTCAATGGCTTTGTACCATTGTTTGCAGTTAATAACCCTTGCTCAATGGGTTGAGGAGATGCTCCCAAAAAAGTACCAGAAAGAGACTGATACCCGGAGGGAACAGAAGGACCACCGTACAAAAAGGATTCGGGCGATTGAGTAAACATGGACGACTGTCCTGCCATATTGACGGGAGTGTAAAAACCTCTAGGTGTTGAGTGATAAGGAGCACGAGGTGGTGAAAAACTTAACCCTGAGTTTTCTAAATAATTAGTCAAAGAAAGATACCAAGAACTACTCCTAGGTGGACTGTAAAAAATTGATTCACGCTCCCTTAGTTCAATGACAGGTTGATTTTCAGGGATAGGGATGCCTACTTCTTCTTCTTCCGGAGCAAGTTCTTCAATAGAAATAAGTCCAGAAGGAAGATCTTGAGTGATTACTCTTTCTACCCTAGGTGAACCAGGACCACTAAAAGTTGGAGAAACAAACCCCGATGTCGGAGTAGCAGCAAATTCACTTTCAGGCTCGGATATTTCAGGTTCTTCACCTATATCACTAGTAGATGAAAAGCTACTAGCGATTTCGGAGACAGACACTAACTGTGGATTATATTCTGCTACTGGCATTTGAAAATCAGGATGTACTATCAAAGAAGATTCTCCTTCTTCCGGTGACCCTAATCTACTGTCTTTAGGAGTTACGAGGACTTTTAAGCCTTCAAGTTGGCTCGGTACTTCCTCAGGAGGTTGGCCCCGAAGTCTACGGGACTTCCTCAACAACTCAGCCACGTTTATAATCTCACGAGACTGGCCCCGAAGTCTACGGGACTGTCTTGGTAATTCAGCCACAGTTAAAGACTTTTAACTACTTCACACACAAACAAAGTAAAATCTCAATAAAAAGCACCTAAGGTCTCTAAAGAACCAAAAAAATTTGAATCACATGCCTAAAGAATCTAGGAGATCAAACACACACAAACAGTAACTTTCCGGACCGAAAACACTAGTTGGTGATGAAATCCAACGTCGCAGAGTTCAGTACAGAAATGGCGGTTGGAACAGTTACCCCAGCAACCTGCTTAATGAATAGACTGGCACAAGTTCCTCCACTTAACCGTCTCGAGTGAAGTGAACCCCCCAGAAAATCCAAGTGAGTCTAGCCGACGTCTGCTCTAGGTACAGTGGGATCTTCCCACCACTGTCACCTCAGGAAGAGTCCTAAAGAATATGGCCACTAAGGTTACCAACTGAGACAAATACACCTGGGGGAACAGTCTACGATCCGATACGCACGCAAGGGCAGAGTAGCAAGCTCAATCCCCTTGAAGGCTCCTTGACATAATCCAAGGTTTACCAACAAGTGACCCCAGGCTCCTCGACAATGGTTAATCCGAGGTTTACCGTTTTTAATACGTGAATATCTGGCATTGTTCCGAATGAGGAAGGATTGATTCCCACACTGGTTCGGACACGATCTCGTGCTTCTCCTTTAAGAGGAGCTTTCCCAGAGCATAAATGCAACAATTGATTTCTTCCCTACCACAAGATACAGCTACTTGTTTGTTTTTACTGTCTTGGAGAGTTAATTACTCTCCTACTCCAAGACACTAGCCTAAGCTAAGTTGGTGTATCAGAGCCCTAGAAATAAAAATGTTACTAGGTGAATTTTACTTTAAGCGTTAATTTTAGTGGTTTTTGTTTAAGTCCAAAGGTGCGGAGATGAAACTCATGGTATGAAGACTCGACTCAAAATCACTAAAAATGCACCTAAGATGATCTAAACAATCTTTTTCTCTTCAATGAACTTCTAAGCTAAGAAAGAGTTTGAGAATGCAAATACTTTGTAAACACAAATCTTTCTCAATTAAACAAATTAAAGGAAGAGCTTTTCCTTTCCAAAGCACTCAAAACGAGACAACTAATTATTTCACAAAAATTTCCCTTTTTCGTTTCAAAGCATTCAAACACTACAAAAAACAAACTTTTTTCAAAAGAGATTTTTTTATATTTTGTAAATAAAACACTCAAAACTAATGAAAATAACTAACCTTGAGAGCTACAAACTATAAAAACCTATTTGAAGTCAAAGCCTACTAAAAGTCCTTTTTAAGGATGTTTTACTCAGCTGGATGCAAGCTAAGGACTAATTTATGTAGAATCACAAATCAGTCAAGAACAACCAATTTAGTTTTCTTTTTGAAAATGAAAATCCAAACTCTCAAACACAAGCTTTTCGAAGTTTTGTAAAGAGAAAACTCAAAGCGGATTCCTCAAACAAGGGGAGATTTCATTAATGGTCAGACTCATAAGAAAGCTGGTAGACACTAAGGTGATCTGAAGTCCCTACAGCCTCTAAGCTCAGAGCCACTACACAACCAAAACGAAAAACAAACCCAACAAGCAAAACTCCTAGGAATTTCACCTAAAACCCTAACACTAACGAAATCAATCCAAGGAAAGCTTCTGACAAGTTATATGCAGGTCTGGGCAGTGGATAACAATTTCTAAAGACAAACTAAGCTGACTGACAGAGGAAATTTTAGGGTTTTCAAAATTTTGACAGGGTCCGCAGGCCCACAGTTGGCACAGGTGCGGTCCCGCTCTGTGCTAAAAGCCAAGCTGTGGGTAAGTACACACTATGTCAAACGGCTAGGGTGCGGTCCTCTCCCAAAGCTATGAAAAACGAAAAATAACCCTGGATCTACAAACTCTCCCCAATTTTACACACAACAAGCCAAAAACAGAAACAAAAATAGAGTTTCTCAGGTCAAAGTAAAAACAAGGAAAACAATCAAGTCCCCAGTGGAGTCGCCATTTTGTCACACGGAATAAGTCGATCTTGCGGACAAGATAGACCTTCCTAGAATCTAAAGAAGACCTAATGACAAGCAAACCAACCAGACACTATCTTTCTCTAAATATGCTTTGATAAACAATAGCAAACAAGTGTTTTTAGGGCCTACCTTAGGTCCAACGCTAGCTTGTGGATGCCCTCGCTCCTTCGATCCAAATGAGCTCCTTTTCGCGAATCTGCAAACACAAACAAGGCAATCAAATTAAATAGCACCTGAAAAGCCAATTGCATAAAACATATTTAACATGAAAGTCAAGGAGTCCATGAAACAAATAACATAAGATACTTGTTGAGAAAAATGAGTTTGATTGTATTAATTCAAAAGAAGAAGAACCTTACAACCTTTGCCTCGACGCTGTACAAGCTCCTCCCAGGGTCTAGCAAGAATTCTCCTCTACTTTGACAAGTTTCACTCACTCCCCAATGAAGCCAAAAAGATGTGTGATCTCTCCTCTTAAGCTCAACTAGGAAGTCTTGATTTCACCAGCATTTACCCTCAAAAATGTTCAGCTTCTAATCTCCCCAGCAACCAGCCCAATGCCTGTATTTATAGTGCAATGGAGGGAGGTTACTAGGTCCTCCTTCAAAGGGATAAAGCCATCCTTCAAAGGGATAGCTCCTCTCATCAAGGGATTAGCTCCTTCTCTTTTGGGATGCATGAACCACCTCAAAGCAAACAATCCACGTCAAAATTCCTTCTAGAAACCTCTAGAATTAACCCAAAGTGAGTTTTTTAAGATAAAACTTGCGCCTTTTGACTTTCACAGGGGTCTGCACCTACACTGTTAGGGACAGAGCGGGCAGGTCCGCAGCTTTTGTACACAGAAGGTGTGGGACCGCAGGTGACCATGAGAGAAAGTGCGGAACCAAAGTTACATTGATTTTTAATGTCTTTCTCTCATTTCCAAAGCTTGATTTGAAGAGCTGAGGTCTGAGACTTTCTTAGGAGGACAGTACAAGTGATGATAGACCCATACTGACTGCAAATAATCATGGCGATGATATTTTTGTGTAACACTCTTGCAGTGAGACACATCCTCATTTGGACCCTCGAACATCTACCAAGTGTGTGGTACATATGTGGATCCAGTTGGGCATGGTGATCCAGGTGCATCATCATCATCCATAAAGGTGGAACATGAGCAATCACTGAATGGTGCTAGGGATCCACGAAGTACTCTTTTCTATAGTGGAGGCCCATGGCTCTCAACGCTCACCCTACAAGTGACAATTTGGCCCTTTGGAGGGCTTAGACCCCGTATATGGAGACAAAACCCCAAATGGAGACCAACCTACAATCCTGCATAAGATCGAATGCGTCCCCTTGCCCTCCAATACAAAAAATAATTTGAGTAATCAAGTAAAATATCTTACAAATCATGGAATAAAGTGGGAAATCCATGGTGGCATCCCCTTCTATAGTGGGCTTTGGCATGTACAAGTGTCTCCAAGCATAATAAGGGGGTTAACTAAGGATCTTATTAGGTTTTTATAGCCTTTAAAGGGGGTGACATGTCCATGGTACATCCATCAAGTGGTAGGTAGCATGTGATATAATGATGGAATGTAGTGGGGATCAGGGAAGGGATCCAAGCCACATGCCATAGTAGAAGGGTAGCTATAATAGGGGAAGCTCGCACTTGGGTATATGAGTGTAGGAGGGAGAAAGTGTGGTACATGGGCTACCCTGACCTTTGTTTTTCCACCCTTCTTCATATGACTTTTGCCTTTGATTTTTTTTTCTTCATAATTTCTTAGGGCTCCAGGGGTTGAGAGCATCATTGTGTAGGATACAATAGTATATACCTTCTTTAAGGTGGGGCAATTCATTTCCCACTAGGGGTTGGGAAAATCATGGGTTCCTTAATGTGGAGGGGGCTCATATAAGGTCCATAGGAACCAGGGTGATGGCCATAGAAAAGTGGTAGAGCTCATGTTTGGCTTTTTCCCATGTGCTAAATGTGTATGTCCCATCCATATTTTGCATTTTATGGTACAATTTCCTATTGAGAGTGAACAAATATGCTTTTTCTTTTGTTTTTAGTTTCATTAATCTCTAGGGCATCGTTCCAAGCCCGACCCAAGGTGTGGGAAAGGGGGAGGGGAGGCTAACACTATGTGGAGCCAGTGGAAAAATGTGGACACGAATGGGGGAAGTGAATAATGGGCTTAAAATGAGTGGAGGGGAATGATGTATATGGTGTCAAGAAGCAGGACCATACAACCAAAATTAGGATTTCCCATGTCATGCCAGCCCTAAAGCTAATAGTCAGAAAGGAGATCCCATGAGACTAGGATACAAGGCTAACCACCAAATCAGGTAGAGGAGATAAGCATACAGACCTAGCCCATTCTTTATGCCAAATCCCCCCACCAATCCATGCCCAAAAGTTTCCATGATAAGTAAACAAAATTAATCAACTACAATAATGAAAAGCCATACCTTCGGGGTTGGGAGGCCCACCTTCAAACATACGATTATAACAAATGGACGAGGGACCACATGGTTGGCTCAAGTGGCAGAGATAGTGCCACATCAAGTTATCTGGTGGCTGCAAGGTGTTATTGGTTGCTGGCTGAGGACCATCTGAGAGAAAAAAATTCTCCTAGGATACCACCCACGAATGGTGGGTGATAGAGACTATATAGAAACCTTTCAAGGTAGTCTTCAATACTTTCATCATCTTGTTGTGTCATTCTAAAATTTTCGTCTTGTAAATCATGAGACTTACATTATTCCTGATATTTCCTGAGGAATATTCTTCTCATTTCATCCCATGTTTGAATGATATTTCCCCCCAGCCCCATGAACCATTGTAATGCTATGTCCTTAAGGATAGCAAGGAAAAGTTTAAGTTTCTAGGCATTATAAGAGTAATCATAGCTCCTACACAATATATGAAACTAAAAAAGAAACACAACTGGGTCTTCATGAACCTTACCATGAAAGTGCGGGAAGATTGATAGAGTAATATTTTTCATATGGACTATAGAGTTAGGGTCCATGATTGAGAAGCCAAAATTAAGTTCCTCCTGCATAATATTCTCCCCACTTCTTTCGCCATGTCCCTCCTCATGATCTACCATCTTGTTGTTATTTCCAATTAGGCTATAGCCAATGTTCAATGATGGGGATTGAGGCTGGCTATTTCTTGGATCCGTCTCTCCTATAGACCCAACCACAGAAGGAGGATTAACTATAAAACTTACCCTTTTATCCTCTGCTGGCTGAGATACACCTGAGCTATTGTCTCTAGAATCCAAGTGTAGTGTTATGACCTCATTGGTATGAGTATATTTAGAATGTTTACCTGTAGCAGGCCCATCGTTAGAGAAAGAAATTTCAAAAATATCAAACCTTGCTTTACCCTTCTTAGGTTCAGGACCCTTACCCCTAGTCATACATGTTTAAAAATAAAAATTGTAGAAAGAATCAAAGTAAATACTATAAATCAACCTGCTGGACTTCACTAACCCAATACAATGCTACAATTGTTGCTAAGAAAAATCACACCAAAAGAAGTCACTTACAAGAAAAAAATCAAACCTTCCTAATGACCAGCACAACAAAGGCACTCCTGCTAAAGAAAATAACATATATTCTTACCTCCAATGTTGGAAAAATCCAATAAAATATTCATATTACCACAGTCTCGTCCTTTTGTGCCTCCTCGATAATGATGCCAAAATGTTGGGTGCAATATATGCTAAGATAATAATCCACCATCAATATGTAAATCTAGGATATTGTAAGCTTTGAGGTGCAACACAATATATGCAAGAAGGAGACCTGAGGTACTTGCAAAACCACTATATGTCTAGCTAGCCAGATTGTTCCCTTAACACTTTCAGGCTTCTAAAAAAAACTAGTCTCTTGAACTTGATTCAATCATGTAGTCCTAATGGCATTATTTGAATTAAAAACAAAACCTAACTACCAGTCACTAAGATTTCTTTATTTTGGCTCCTTTTTCGATTGATCAACTTCAAAGTCTATCTCATTTGTCTAGAGGACATGGGAATCAAGAACCCTAGTGGTTTTCACACCTTCAAAGGAATATAAAACATAGATCTTACTCCTAGCTCCCTCCGGGATGATAGACCTAATGTACTGTTTAGTTATCCAGGGGACAAAAGGATTTAGGAATCCCTATAGTCTACACACTCCTGAATTCTCCTTGCACTAGCTCCTTCTGGGTTGACAAACCTAATGTATTGTTCAATGGTCTAGAGGACAAAAGGTCAACAAGAATCTCTTTATAAGTTTGAAACACCAAAAGAGCTCCGGATCAAAATCCACTCTGTTGCATAACATTATTCAATCTCAATCGATAAACCCATCCTAAGTTCTCCAAATCATGTCACTACCATTGTATTCTATTGCAAAAAGAAAATATTCTCTGAGGAAAAGAAGGAATGCAACTTGTTATTATAAATGCCAATGATAAAACCACACACACTCTCTGCTTGTTGTCAATATTGATATTACCATCAAATACTAAATAAAATATAGTAAATTAGGTGAGTTTAGACGCACAAAGCATTAATACCTAGATTCAAAGCTTGCACACTATTAATAAAGATTGTTTAAATATCAATCTTAGCACAAAGGCTTCTATCATGCATAATCAGCGGTCAACAAACCAAATACGTATAAATACATACACCAATAATCTACGTGAATGAATGTAAATATAATAATCTCTTTGAATGAAGAATCTAAGCCTATTTTATATAGAGATTGTTATATCCTATGACCAACTCAAATACCCTACAAACACAATCTCACAATGCATACCAAGGGTCAAAAGACTCATTATGCTCTTCAATATGTTAAACACTTTAACAATCCTGCATCTAAGAAACAAAGTATTACATAAGAAAAGCCTTCAATGAATTAAATACATCATTCACATTCTAGACCTCACACTTTTCACTCATGCATCCAAGAACTATGCAATACGAGGTTCACCCAATTCCCATTTTAAATATTTCAGGTCAGATCTGGTAGACCCATGATAGATATATTCAACCTAACCCTTGAATCACAACATGGAAACCCATATCATGCATTCATAAGATGATATATGTATAAATATTACCAAAGTCTTGCACGTATGAATTAGAGTTCCACTATGTAATAAGCGAGATTAAAAAGGAATATCAATCATGTTAAAAAATTCATGACCTGAATATTATACTAAAAAATATACCACAATAACACAAACTCAAGCCTTCATATACCTCAAATTTGTGTAGTCCTATGCATTCACTCGAAAGAGTAATACTGCAAATGTAATATCGTAATATATCCTTGCAATATTAAGTGTAAACAAGCTTTAAATATGGACAATACCAAAAAAATCCATGACTATATCTAATGCAGGAGCATCCACTTCCAAGTAAAAATGTATTTTGACTAGAATAAGGGTGTTTTTTTTAACCGAGGGAGTTGGTTCCCTACATGTGTGAAATTGTTTAATTTAATGTATTTTCCTAAAGTTTCTAGAATAATTGTATATAATTAATGTGAGGATTGATGTAATCAGATCTTTTTAAAAGAGATATCTCGAAATTATTTGGGAGAGTTAGAGAGATTTGAGGATTAGTTGGATTTTATGAGAAATGTGGATCTAGAGATATAAAGATAGGATTTGTTGACGAAATTGTGGATGTAAAATGAAATGAAATAAAAATCCCTTTTGTACATATGTTGTAAGCCAAAAGGAAAATAGGCCATCATAGAAAAAAAGGAGAGAAGTAGAGAGGCATAGAGGCGAGGGTGGCCACAAGGCCGAGAGGGCCAATTGTTGTATTTAGGCAAAGGTATTTTGTAATTATTTGTATATAATGAAAGACACTCTGTTTTGAGTGTATGGAAACCAAATGTCAAGCCATTGCTTATTATTTGAAAGCCTGAAGTATATACATATATATGTAGTTATCCCTATGTTTGTAATAATATTATCATGTACAAGCCTACTATAGGAAGCCCAAGAGGAATTGACGCAACGATCAAAGGGTATAAAAGAAAACTGGACTTGTTTAAGTATTAGAGTTTCACATCAAAGGTATAACAGAGGTCGTAGCAGAAGTTTACAATTTGAGACATAGTCAAAGAAAGAAAAAAAGAAATTATTTTAACGTCCATGAGGCTAAAGATAGCCTATGGGATAGACTGCTTCTTCATTTGCTTGATGTATTCGGCCATTTTTTTGTGTAACTTCAAAATAAATGCTCCCAGCTTCTCAAAAAACCCCTCGCTAAATAGATTATCCAAAGAGCTAGCTGCCAGCATATCTGCATAACTTTCCCTGTTATCTTTGAAGGCCTCACATTCTAAAATCAAATTAAAAGAAAGACTTAACAAAATTCATATTTAAAGACTTATAATGGAGCTAAGATCAAGGTTGAGTCTAATATGTAGTAATAGAGGAAACCACAGGATGTTGTAAGGCTGAGAACATATAGAGGAGCAGAGTCATTATAAGGGAAAGCGTGTGCGGGACTTAACAATTTTTGTTTATCTCCAAAAACCTGTCACTAAGGAGCCAAGTGGTTCCCTCCCAAAGGTTTTCTACCCTCACGTCCTTTGGTAATTCCTTATTCTCGAAAGTTGGGATTTTGAGAGTGGGCCATAGGCATTAAGTGGAGAATCTAAGTGGGTTATGCCCAAAGGCTTATTACCTCAATTTTTTTGTTAACTCATCTACCCACTGGGCTGGGCTATTATAAGTGGGCTCACGTGGCATCAACAAAGCACGAAGTCAAAGTGGGATAGCCCAATTTTTTATGCCTAGAGGTATAATAAGTGGTAACTAGGGTTGCAAGTGACCTTACATGTTAAAGGATAACGAGTGGGCTTACGTGACAAGGCTAGCATGGTAGTTGACAGGTCAGAGCATAAAGGTCGAGCTTATTGAAGTAAGGGCATATGTTTTAAATTGTGTGCACCATTATATATGTAAAGAGGCATAAAAGGGGTCAAGTTTTTTAAAAGGCATATGATGTAAGTGTTATAAAGGGTTATACCTTTTTAAATACTCCCATTGTAATTTGAAAAGTTGAATAGGATTAAAGGAAGTGCCTTTTTAGATCATTTTGGGCACTATGGGTTTTGTATCGAGTTAGACATTTGGCAGGTCTTTAATTGGGCCTGCATCAATATCTTTAAGCCAAACCACAAGTTTGAATATATATATATATATAAGCATAAAAGAAACAAAAATAAAAAGGACATCAGGTTGAGTTGGTGGGCCCAAGCCAACTAACTTGTTGTCCTTAAGAAAACTATATCAAGAACAAAACACAAATTGAAGACAATGTAGGAATAGAATTGACGTCAACTTAATATTAAAGATCCAATTCTTAATACATGAGTTCAAAAGTGTATCATAACCTAGTGGCTCCAAAAGCGATTCCAATATTCAAAATGACAACATAACATTACAATAGAACTGCTAGCTTGGCTCAAGGCCGAAGTTATATCTTTATAATATCTACAATACAAAGATAGGCTAAAACTAAAAACAATAGTTACAAGTCTGGATAGATACAAATCAAAATGATCCATAGTGTAAATCAAAATGGTAGTGCTTGTTTGCTAAAGTTGGAGTGAACTGGAAATTTCCTATAGAAGAACTCAGAGAAAAATCCTCAAATTTTAGTCGAATACCTAAACTGAGTGTGAAACAACGCACCCTTTGACATAAATTGCATTGATGGACTTTAACAGTGTAAAAGTGTCCATTTTTTGTGGCTCGCATTATAATATTCAAGTGAAGACAACATACATTCCCACCTCCTTTCGTTGCAAGTAAAGCTAAGATCACTCCTAGATTATTTATGGTAGCTCATATTTTTCTTGGATCCCTCTCATTGAGAGGTGTAGGATTCATCTAAAGATCGTCTGATTCTGATAAGTATTCATGGAGTTATGAATTTATTTGTGTTATAAGACAATTCGTCAAGGTCGACCAACAACCAAATAAACCCCACATGTGCTCAACATTTTAGTATAAAAGGAGATGCCTTGAGAGTCATTTCACACACACTTCTATCTTGATTTCTCTCCACTTGTCTTGGGTTTTAGTGGAAGAGAAATATAGGAGTGGAATCCCTAGATGTTGGAGGAAAAGAGGTTGCCCTACCCGCAGTCAAGAAGAAGAAATAAACTGCCCTAATCTAGAGGACGCAGTCATGAAGAGAAGCCCTAACGATATCAATAAGGAGCCTAAACCTATATGTTGGTCCCTACTAAAACGCAGACCTAAAGGCTGCTCTAACGCAGACTTAAAGGCAGCCCTAACGTAGATCTGAAGTGTTAGGATATTCCGACACATAGGAAATAGTTAAGTACAACTTGGTCTAGTATAGAGTTAGGTAAAGTGTGTTTCTTTACCATTGTACATTTTGTAACTTACAATCCGACGGTCATGATATGTAGTGATCTGACGGTTCATTCTCTCCTCGGTATTACCGACACTTGATCCGTGGCTTGACACCCGATTGGTCCATGATTTCTATTTAAAGCGCATGGAGGGTCATTTGTAGGGTAAGCCGTGCATGAGAGAAACATATGTAAATTTTCATTCTTTTATTAATAAATTGCCTGAAGTGGCCGCGTTGGCTCAGGCCGTGGACTGTTTCCCTCTTTGAGGGTTTTAACCACGTCAAAAATACTGGTGTATTGATCTGCAATCTGGTTGTGAGCAGTGTCCTTTGGTGTTCTGTCTGAGGAACTTACCCTGTAAATTCCTACATGGTATCAGAGCTATTTGAGGGCCGCATCCGTTGGTGATCCAAATCTGAAGCCAGTAGAACTGCATCCGACTGCTGTTTCCTAGATCTGTTGTTTCTGACTGCTTTCGGGCTGATAGGACTGCTCTGTTGTGTTGGGATCATCTGTTCCAGTGAGGAACCCCTTTCGTTTCACTCGAAAAGGTTTCTGGTAGCCCTAGCTGCGTCATTTTTAAGATCTGGAGGTATACAATGTTTATTTGCGGTTTACAATTATTTTCTCTCTGTTTATTTCGGTTTCGGTTTATTTAGCCTTTTTTATTACCGGATCTATACCCTTCATTTCTGCGTATGCTCTTTTCCCTGCGACTCTGTGCGATCTGGGCAAACCAGAAACAGAAAGGAAGGATTTTTCTCATGCGTATGCTCTTTTCCCTGCGCCTTAGGGTGATCTCGGAAAATCAGAAACATTGAGGAAAATATTTAGTTTCCAGCTAAAGCTAACTTTGAGCCGCAAGGTTCATTTTTGAAAATATTTAGTTTTTCGGCTAAAGCTAACTTCGAGCCGTAAGGTTCATTTTTCTTTGCATGTCCGTGTTGGGTTTTGTGTTTTTTGTTTTGTAGGGAGAAAGAGCTTTCTCAAAGCAAGCACGCAACCCAAAGCACCCCCCCCCCCCCTCTCTCTCTCTCTCTCTCTCAAATTTTTTGTATAACTCAATTGGTTCAAAGCTATTTTAAGAGAGTAGAGGTCTTGGGTTCAAGTCTATATTTTGTGGGGGCGGACTTTTTCATTTCCGCACATTCCCGCACTTCGTCGGCAACTTCAACAACTTTTTTTCAAAAAGCCATAACTTCTTCATCCGGAAGCCGTTTTCAGAGCCGTTTTTTTTAAACCAGCATAATTTTTCGAGATATATCCATTGGAACACTTAGTTTCAGCATCTTTAGCTTCCATTTCCGTTGAAATGGAAAGTCAATACCAAGTTACCCTTGACAGCACCAACTACTTCCAATGGTTGTCCTACATTGAGGATTTACTTAGAAGTAAAGGTCTCTACAGAATAGCCTCAGGCCAAGAAAAGAAACCGAAGGATGAAGATAAAGCTGCTAAATGGGAAAATAGGAAAGATCAAGCATGTGGATTGATAGGGATGTCTATTTCTCCAGATCTTAGATTCCATATTGCAGAACTTGATACTCCTAATGAAGCAATGAAACAAATCAATAAAGTTTTTGGGATTAAAAATGAACTTAGAGCCCATCAACTTGAAAATGAGTTGCTTACATTGGACCCTAATAATTTTTCTTGCATTGAAGATTTCTTGTCCAAGTTCAAGACCCTTAGATATCTCTTGGAAGGTGTTAAAGTTAAGAAAGAAGATAGTAACCTTATCTATTCCATTCTTACAAAGTTGGGACCAGCCTACTCTGTGTTTGTTTCCACCTTCCATTCTACAAGAGAAACCTTCATTTCTCAAGGAACAGACTACAAGTTCCCTTCCTTTGACTCTTTTTGTGATTCTTTAATAAGAGAACAAGAAAAACTCTTACACCTTGGTCTTCTTAATCTTGGAAACTCTTCCAAGAAAGCATTAGCCGCCCAGCAGCAACCAAATTCAAAGAATCTTAAGAAGTCATATCCTAAAAAGAATGGTCCTAAACCAAACAAGGGTCCTAAGCAATTTCAGCCCCAAAATGAAAAATCATTTCAACAAAATGATAAGACAAATAAAAACAAAGGGAATAAGACTGATAGACATTGCAATTTTTGTAATCGAGATGGCCACTTAGAATCAAAATGCTTTAAGAAGATGGAAACCTTGGAAGCAGCAATGAAGAAGCATAACATCCATTTGGGGCAATCTTCAACTTCAACTTCATCTTCAGGAATGGCACTTTCTGCATGTGGTTATCAAGCATCTCGGTCTGGCTATTCATTAAATGTATCTTCTTCTTCTCATTCTCATGAGTGGCTCATTGATTCTGGAGCTTCTTATCACATGGCCAAAAACAAAGCCATGTTTTCTTCTTTAAATGATTGTAACACCAAAAATATATATGTTGGTGATGATAGATCTCTTAGTGTTGTAGGGACTAGAACTGTTCATCTAGACAATGGTCAGTTTAATGATGTATTATGTGTTCCAACCTTATCCTGCAACCTTCTATCTGTATATCAGATAACTCATTCAGGTGAAGGTAAAATCGTTGAATTTTCACCTCATGATGTTGTAATCAAGGACTTAAGAGATCCTAAACAGATTTTGGCTACTGGCATTGCTGATGATTCTACAAGGTTGTATAAGTTTCACAACTTTGGGTGATCAAATCTTCCCTCAGTATTTGTTGCTCATAACGATGAAGTGAGCAAACTTTGGCATGAGCGATTTGGTCACTTAAACTATCGCTCCCTTCAACATCTATGTAAAGAAAATATGGTGACAGGTCTTCCTATGGTATCTTGCAGAGATGGTGTTTGTTCCGGATGTGTACTCGGAAAACATCATCGGGACAGTTTTGAAAAACGTGCCTCTTGGCACGCCTCAGCCCCTTTACAGCTTGTGCATAGTGATTTATGTGGTCCACTTCCTGTTGTCTCATTCTCTGGCTGCAAGTATTTCTTAACTTTCATTGATTATTTCTCCATACGCACTTGGGTATACTTCTTAAAACTCAAGAGTGAAGTATTTAACACATTTTTGGCCTTCAAAGCCTTTGTTGAAAAACAATCTGGACATCAAATTCTTAAGCTAAGATCTGATAATGGCGGAGAATATGTTAAAAACACATTCATCAACTTTTGCACTGAGAATGGAATTCAAATGCAACATACTGTTCCATATACTCCACAACAAAATGGTGTAGCTGAAAGGAAGAATCGCACCTTAAAGGAAATGGCTAATTGTATGCTACAATCTAAGGGACTTGGTCTTAGTTTTTGGGCAGAAGCAATTAACTGTGCAAATTACATAATAAATCGCACTCCTACTAAGGCTTTAAAGAATATCACTCCAGAAGAAGCATGGAGCTCAATCAAACCAGATGTAGGTCACTTTCGTGTTTTTGGAAGTGAAGCGTGGGCCCATATTCCAGATGAAAAGCATAAAGCTTTAGAACCTAAGAGTGAAAAATGTACTTTTGTTGGATATTCTGAAGATGTCAAAGGCTATAGACTTATTCCATTCAAGTCCAAAAATGTTATCATTAGAAGAGATGTAAAATTTGATGAAAATATATCGGCCTGCGAGCCTAGTCCGGCGGATGTGCCACCTCTCCCTATCTCTTCTACTTTTGAAAACATTTCTTCTTCAGATGATGAAAGTGAGGATGACAATCCTCCCCCACCATCTCAGGATCCTCCTTCAGCTCCTCAGCTTCCAAAATGGGTTCGTGCTACTCGAGATGCAGCAGGTGATCTTGTCGGTGATCCTACAGATCAACGACGTACACGTTCTCAGTTTGAGAGAGCCTCTTCTTTGCTGGCTCAAGCTCCAGTAAATTGTGATCCTGACACCTTTGCAGAAGCTTCAGGCCATCCAGATTGGGATGCAGCTATGAATGAAGAATATCATTCATTGTTGGCAAATGATACATGGGATCTTGTTCCTCTACCAAAGGGACGAAAACTTGTTAGATGCAAATGGGTTTACAGAACCAAGTATGGACCAGATGGGAAAGTTGATAAACATAAAGCTCGTCTTGTTGCTAAAGGTTTTTCACAGGTTGAAGGCATTGACTACACTGAAACCTTCTCCCCTGTTGCCAAAATGAACTCTATCTGCCTTGTTCTTTCCCTTGGTGCCTCGTTCAAATGGGAAGTCCATCAGATGGATGTTAAATCTGCCTTCTTGCATGGGGACTTGCATGAAGAAATCTACATGGAACAACCCATTGGCTTCATAAAAACAGACTCCAGCCATGTATGTCGGCTTAAGAAATCCCTTTATGGTCTCAAGCAAGCTCCTCGAGCTTGGTATGCCAAAATGGATAGCTTTCTTTTAGAATCTGGCTTTTCTAGGTGTCATTCTGACAATACTGTCTACACCAAGCAAGTGGGCAAGTCTCTTATCATTCTTGTTCTTTATGTTGATGATCTTATCCTTACTGGTAGTGATCCCAACCTTATAAACCATGTGAAGTCTAGCCTTAAAAGGAAGTTTGAAATGACAGACTTAGGACACTTACATTATTTTCTCGGTCTTCAAGTCTTGCAATCCAAGGAAGGTATTTCCCTTTCTCAGTCCAAGTATGCCTATGATATTCTCCGCCACTTTCACATGGAAGACTGTAAGCCAGCCCCTTCTCCCTTTCAGTCTGGAGTCAAACTTTCAGTCACTTGTACTTCTCCTAAAGTTGATGCTACCTTATACCGTCAACTTGTCGGAAAACTTTTGTATCTAACCCATACTTGTCCTGACCTTTCCTTTGTTGTTGGCCTTGTTGCTCGGTTTATGCAAAACCCACGTGAAAGTCATTGGAAAGCAGCTAAAAGAATACTTCGTTATGTTCGAGGTACAGTTCAGTTTGGGATTCATTACAGTGACGAAGCAGCTCCTCTATTGGTTGGTTTCACTGATTCTGATTGGGCTGGTGACCCTGATGATCGGAAGTCTACTGCCGGTTATGTGTTCACTCTTGGTTTAGAACCTATTACATGGGCTTGTAAGAAACAAGCTGCCATTTCTCTTTCATCAGCAGAAGCAGAGTATCGTGGTGCCGTAGAAGCTAGTAAGGAAGCCTTGTGGCTTCGTCAGATCCTGTCAGAGTTTGGCTTTCAGCAGCAGCATCCGACTACACTTTGGTGTGATAATCAAAGTGCCATTCAGCTATGCAAAGATCCAGTCCAACATCAGTGCAGCAAACACATTGAACTGCACATGCACTTCATCAGAAAGCTCATTCATGACCATGTTCTTGAAGTGCAATATTGTTCAACAGATGATCAAGTTGCAGACATCTTTACAAAGGCTCTCACAGAGGCGAAGTTCACTAAACTTCGATTTATGGTTGGAGTTCAGGAAGTTGTCACTAAGGGGGGATAGGCTCTAGTGCCTCCTTCCTTCTCCTATTGTGTCATATTTGTAAATCCTTCAATCCTATCCCAAGTTGTTCTTAAGGGGGGATGTTAGGATATTCCGACACATAGGAAATAGTTAAGTACAACTTGGTCTAGTATAGAGTTAGGTATAGAGTTAGGTAAAGTGTGTTTCTTTACCGTTGTACATTTTGTAACTTACAATCCGACGGTCACGATATGTAGTGATCCGACGGTTCATTCTCTCCTCGGTATTACCGACACTTGATCCGTGGCTTGACACCCGATTGGTCCATGATTTCTATTTAAAGCGCATGGAGGGTCATTTGTAGGGTAATCCGTGCATGAGCGAAACATATGTAAATTTTCATTCTTTTATTAATAAATTACCTGAAGTGGCCGCGTTGGCTCAGGTCGTGGGCTGTTTCCCTCTTTGAGGGTTTTAACCACGTCAAAAATACTGGTGTATTGATCTACGATCTGGTTGTGAGTGGTGTCCTTTGGTGTTCTGTCTGAGGAACTTAACCTGTAAATTCCTACATGAAGGCAACCCTAACGCTATCAAAGAAGGGGCCCTAACCTAACCTAGAGGACGTAGTCATACCCCAATCCTCCATGGTGTCTCAAGGGTAATCAAGAGGAGGATATATGCTACCTTAATAGGTCTTAGCCGCAGCAAAAGCCATGGGTCTTTTGGAGGACCGAGTTGTTGTTAGGAGGGCCACTATGCTAGGCTAGAAGGCCATAATACAAGGTCTACTTCAACAAAAGAAGAGGGGACGTTAAGGTCACCCTTGTGACTATTGGAGAGCAAAGGAAAGGAGCTCAGATTTGCTCCTTGAGGACTGTGTGAAGAGGAAACAAGGTCTGTGTTAAGGTTACCCTCATAAAAGGTTGTTCTGGATGATGGGACAACAATGGACAACAAAAACACAATGATGGGACAATAATGACATTATGGACAACAACATGTTGGGACAACACAATGATGGGACAACAATGTCATTATGGACAAAAAAACAATGATGGGACAACAATGTCATTATGGACAACAACACAATGATGGGACAACAATGGCATTATGGACAACAACATGTTTGGACAACACAATGATGGGATATCAATGTCATTATGGACAGAAGCATGTTGGGACAACACAATTGGGATAGCATGACTGTTAGGGACAACAACTACAACAGTATAACTAGGAAGCAATGGCAAGCATGAAGCTGCAAGGGATAACTACATAATAAATATAACAACAATGACATTGTGCAACAATGACACAATGGGATAGCAGCAATGGCAAGATGCAGCAAGAAAATGGGACAACTAGGCATGGTGCTTAGTACAGTATGGCACATGGGACAACTGTGGCAGCATGGTGCGACAATGGCACATGGGACAATAGTGCAGCATAAGGTGTAGCAGTATGATGTGTACAACATGGTCATGAGGTCCAACATTGTGATGATGGGTGCAAGATGGTGTAGAATGATGACGAGATGCAACACAATGATAGGTGAAAGACTCACCTTGGAGAATCAGTTGAAGTAGCATGTCTTCAACTGATCTCATGTATCATCTTCTTAGATATGATCTATGCTCTCATCTAGATAAGTCATAGTGTTGACTTTTGTTGTAAATGTACTATCTCTCTCTCTCTCTCTCTCTCTCTCTCTCTCTCTGTTTCTCTCTTTGCTGAACTATTGAAGAACATATAAGAAGAATTGATCAAGGGTTCCCCACATTGGGGTTTGTCCCTGGCTAGCGCCACATCTTGTGTCCTCTTGTCTTGGATTGTCTTCTGAGATTTATGTTTATGTTCTATCTGCAGTTTACTTTAATGCTGATGTGATTGCAAATCTGGAAAACATATTGAGCTAACTATGAAAATTGAAATAAATTGCTCTAAGCATAGAACATACCTAAAATTAATTGAGGAGGACTGGAAGGAGAGGAAGAGGGAGAGAATGAAAAGAAGAGAAGAATAGAGAGTAGTGAAGGGAGAGAAAGAGAGGAGGAGAGCAATAGGAAGAGAGGAAAAAGGATAGGAAGGACAATAGGGAGAGAGGAAGATGAACAAGAAGGAGAGCATAGGAGAGGAGAGGTAGAGGAGGGAAAACACAAATCCCATTTCCATCTCCAAAACCCAAAGATCATTTTGTTTTAAATCAAAATTTACAAAAAATTGGGAGAAAAAGTAGGAAAACCCAAATCCAATCTTCAAAATCTAGTTCATGTTCTTTCCTCCATCTATTCAAGATCCTCATAATTTCAATATGAAAATTTATAACAAATACATAATATACCATGTCATTTCTACAAAAATGTGGTTAGTCTATAGTGAATTATTGTATGACTTTGATGTCTGCTTAGGTTGAAAAAATAGTTAATAATGACTCAAATCACAAATCAACTTATATGATTGCATCCATTAATGGTTTTAATGTACTGAAGCCTAAGTTTCCTTCAATAGTTAAAACATTTTGTAGTCTCTATCATTCAAAAGGAAACTACTTTTATCAAGAGAGATCCTAAGCAATTTCAAACTAAAATCCCTTGTTGGAGTTACAAATGTAATAATATCTTAAAAAAAATATGACATACTTATATCATGTGATCAAGTACTACGGTGATCTCAAAAATAGAAGGTAATACAACTCAGATAATGCCACATGATTCCAACAATAATGCAATGCATAGTAATCCTCTAGTTTTATTGGATATGAACCCCAAATCAGGTTAAGGGAGCAACCAATTGCCAAAATGTCTAGCATGAACTTATTAATGGTGAGATTAGTTAAGTTTATCTCTTAGTTTAAGGATACTAAAACTGATAATGTATCCCTTCTTACAAGATAATAACAAGTGTACAAACACCACCATGGGGAAATAGAAGGAAGCCCTTTCCCAATGAAGGTAGGAAGGATATTCTTAACTTGCTACATGAAGCACAACGAAGTTCCCACCAATAAGTGGCATTTCCCCCCATTCTTAATAAAATTGGGTTGTTGCACCCCAAGAGAGATTGAAAAGAGACAATGCCAATATTATCCATGTCTCCCTAATGCCTTTCCATCCAAAATTTAGTACAACCACAAATGGTTACAATGGTTTGCCAAAGAAAAAAGGTATTATACTACAATTTATTTATTTATTTTTGTCTTTGTTTGCTATATTTAATTTTGAATGTTGTTATCTCAAAGTTTTAGATTAACATATGTATATAATATAAAAATAGGGCTTTTATTTTAGTGGTTCCCACTTATTTTTAGATCAAAATTTTAAAAGAGATTGACCAAGTAAAGGAGATGTTCTATCACCACATAAAAACTTGGAATTATATTGAGATCATTCCACAAAAAAAAGATGGAGACATTTAGGAAGGGGACATGAAGTATGGGGGAAAGAAAGAAGGGGGAAGAAGAAGGAAGGTGGTGGTGGTGGGAATAGAATGATGGTTGCACCGTGATTGTAAATTACTATGAATATGCCATGAGAACAATTCATCCCAATAAATTTGGTAAAATACTAAAATATTTACTATATAGGTTATTTTTTCCCTTAGATCTCATATTATTTATTTATTGTTTTTAAGCTTAAATGAATAAATGAGATTAAATGAGAGAAAATATAGAATAAAAAGGAATACACACACCATCCACAATAGAGACAATTTTTTTCTCTAGGAAACCCTCACAAGAGAAAATCCAACTAAAAGGTGAGGTTACTCTGCTCTCTTTTCTCTAGTATGTAAATATGCAAGTACAAAGGGAGAGGTACTCTTTGTGGAGTTACTTGAGACCTATGGCCTACAAGGCTACTACAAAAATTTAAGCACCTTTATTCCACTATCTAGCATCCTACTCCCAATCGCTCTCCTCAACTATGAAACCAAACATCAAGCCACTAGGAGGAGTAGGGGGGAAATTTGAATTCCTCAACCCTCAACTAGAGTTACAATTTTGGACCTTATAAAGTATTTTTAAAAGTACAAACATGGCTAGACCCATGTTCTTGAGTAATGGGGGTTGATGTGGCATCCTCTTGTACCATGGTGGTTAACACAACAAGTCAAATTACAAGAGGCATAACTTTTGCATACAAACTGTATTTGACATGATTCTTGCACCATTGGAAAAGTCTCTAAATGTATAACATCACCAAAGTGTTTAGTGCAAGTGAGAGTTATTTTACCCCAAAAAATGTTGTTTAATGCCTCAAAATGGATTCAAAATGTTTAAAATCCTAATTCTCCAAATTGGGACCCACTATTAAAATGTTCCTACAAGCTAATTCATCCAATTTTCCAATTTGAAAGCATTAAGTTATATGAAAAATAATATAATGACCCAATTTGGATCACATCTCTCAATCTAGGGGGGATTTTGGTCCCCAAAACCTTTATTAAATGAGGTGAGGAAATTTTACATCTACCTTCTCCTTTGAGTGTCACTTTTCTTTGCCTAAAATGTCCTTTCAACCAGATTTGCCAAAGGGCATGCTACCCCTCTTTTGTAGTTCTATACCTTGTCTACGAAATTGTGTCCTATGCTAACTCTTCTTGAGCATTTGTTTCTAAATCTTATATGGAAGTGTTGAAGCCCCGAAAATCGGGTCTACAACAAGGGGATACCCACCTAGTCTAGACATTGGTTGGCAGCTCCTTTTCCGTTTGGTATAGCGGGTCCGATTGGGGATATGGGACCAGTTTCCCAATTTAAGTGTGTGTGTGAGAAAGATTGATATTTCTGTTTCTAACAGTTTCTAAATGGAATACTTCTACTCTAATTCTAATCTAATAATAAGGAAATTATATTCTAATAAGCAGAAATATCTAAATCTACACTCACCCAGGGTGTAATATTTCTTTTATGCGATCTAAAATGATTTCAAACAACAACTGGTAATAAAGATCATTCAGTTGTTATGAGAAAAGAATTCAATAAAGATGAACCACTTCGTATAAAAAGTTAGACGAAACAATTGTGAAAAACATATCGCATAATAAGCTTTTCATACACTAAGCATAAATAAATAGCTATCACCATACAAAAGTGCCAAATGATAACTCAGGCATTCATACATCAATATATAAATAACTGAACATGGAAATCACTTTAACACAGAGGCAGAAATAGTTAAGAGATATAAATACCATTTATAACTAGTCCTACTCATGAGCTTCAAGCGATAACAGTTTATCTCTTCTTGATCAAGTATCCACTAAGTGTACAAAAGTGCAACATCAGTAGCAGATATCAAATGCAAACATCAATAAATCCCGTTCCATTCACTCATCAAAACCTTCTCAGAGGGTACAGAAGTGCATGTTCTGGGGATAATTTTTTGATAAATTTCAAGACCCTTCTCTAAATGCATGAGAAGGGTTTAAATACTACTAACTAAATCTAAAAATAAATTATTACAAAAATGTAGGATGCAGTTTAAATGACCGTCCTCTTTTCAGGAAAATAAAACAAAATTAAAACCAAAATTGAATTAAAATTAAACTACTTCTGTATTTGGTCCTTGAAATCGCATGCATGCAGCATATGTTTGAGAAGAGTTGGCTGGCCGACTTCCAATTTTAGCTAAGCTGAGAAAACAGAATCGACAAGAGTTGGCGCCATCTTTTCAGCCGCATTGATTATACACTTAAGAGTCATCCACTGGCTATGTGGCTTTACCAAGTATGCCCAGTAATAATCCCAGTTCAACTTGGTTAACCCTTGGATTTCTTTTGCCTTTTCTTTTCCCTTCTACTTCCAATCTGTCTGTATTGTTACTTTCTTGCAATTTTGGGGCTTGCAGTGACTGGGCAATTAGTAGCTTTCCTTTTCAAGGAATTTTTCTCAGCTATGCGCGATTAGCGCTAGGCGCTAATCGTGCATCGGCAACTGCCTCTGTTTTGTGATTCGGGTTTCCTTGATGCGTTTTTCGACTTTTGCGCTTTTTCCTTATAGCGGATATAAAGTTCAACATTTGTAAAAATAATATTTCCGTAAGCTTTTGACCCTGAGTCTTAAACTGTCTGTTTCTGATATCAATGTTGTTCAGTATCCACTTCACCATGTCCGTGTATGGGAGAATTTTGGGTCTTGCTACTATCCGGTGTAAGAATGAGAAAGCTAGCTCTGTGATGGATGCCTCTGAAGAACGTTTTGAACCCGCGGTAGCAGTAACTTCCATTACTCTGGGATTCTCCTCTTTGAGCAGATTATACATGCCTTCCCACGTAGCAATCCCCACGTCTCTGTTACAGGCCGTGTCTGTATACAAGGGCGCCGTTTCTTTTTCTTCGGAGCTCAGGGCTTTTCTTTTCTTTCCCATTTTATCCTGCGTATTGCTTTGTATTGGCCTCTGTTCTCCGTTCCTGTAGTTCACAAGTGAAGTGAAAATGAATAACAAGGAAGGGTGATGGGAAAGTTTTAAATGCCACAGACACATAAAGTATACCACCTTACGTGAGATGATTCTTCGATAAGCACGAACCCATATTCCATTAATAACTGGAAACTAACTCATTTATTAGTATTAAAGCACATAACTAGGTGTCAATTTATGGAAAATACTTTTCTTGAATAACGAGCCCCAAAGATCTGCGATGAAACGATTTTGCGATTTGCTTCGTAATATCGCAGATCACAATATCGTAGAATCACAATGTTGCAGAACCGTAACATCGCATTATTGTATTGTCACTGTATCGCGAAATCACAATATCGCAATATCGCAGATCACATAAAAGTTACACATTACAATCTTTGTTATCTTATTTTCTGCGAAATGCGATTTGCGATCGACGTCATCGCATATCGGCAAATTAAAGTTTTTCAATGTAAGTTATGCTGAATGCAATGCAATATTTGTTTATTATCGCATATCGCGATCTCGCAATATTGGAATTCGGCTTATAGGGTGGTATATTGTCATCTTTTTTGCGATGCGATTTTCCTAAGGAAAGGTTTTATCTTACCTTATCATAAAACTTGGATTTTTTTAGATTTTGCAAGGGGGGTTTCCTAAGCTTATGATGGTAATTTTATTTGAAAAGGAAATTTTGGCGACTATTTTGATTTTTAAAATTTTTAACTAAGGGTCCCCACTTATTTAGTATTAGGAATAACACTAAATAAAAAGTGGGGTTGTTGCTGGCCACAACAATTGGTGATTCACTTGGAAGAACCAGTTATCTCTGTTGCTTTTTGAATTTTCAAAACTTCCAAAACAGAAAATTTTCCAGAAAGTTAAACTTTATTATAGAAAGATAAAGTACATTATAATTTAACCTGTCAATGACATTTTGTTTCAACTATTTTCAACTTTGATTATTTGCTTCCTTGAGCTAGTCCTTGCATTTTACATCATTCATTACTTGGCTTGTAAAGATAAAACAAAGTCTTCTCTGTAAACCAGTTTTAAATATGCTCATTTGTCGTAGGTAGAGCCTCTGCTGCCAGTAGGCATTTATAGCCTCGACAGGGTTACCTATTACCCAACAATGATCCTGTATCCTACTTAAAGAAACCTACAATTCCCAAAGAAGAATCCACATCCACACTTATTGCTTTGATTTTCTTTACTCTTAAAGAACAATGTCTTGGTTTGATATCCATTTTATGACACAGTCATTCACTTGATTTATAACTTTGCTGAACAAGCTGGCTCGTGATGAGACCCCTTGCCTTTTGATTGCAACAATCTTAAGTCATTGCCCTGTTGTGGTATGTAGTATTGGCAAAATCAGTAAGTTATAATATCTGTGATTATGATGAGCTGGCTCGTGATGAGACCTCTCATTCTTTAAGATAAAGTGTATCCTTGGATTGTTCCTCTGAAAGTTGTGATTTCCTTAGTAGGGAGGAAGTCATTGTTTCCTTAAGATAGCTCTAGACGACAATAATAGAGTTTTTTGGAAATAGCTGTTCTGCAGAGAATCTTTATTTTGTTATTGATACCTTTCATTGCACTGATATAAAACAATTTCTCACTAAAGGTTTTTTTCATCAAATTTTATGAAGTTGAAACTAGTATCATATATAGGCTAGAGTTTTTGACTGTATCTTTCAATAATAAAGATCAATTTTCCAAAAGATTTGCTATTTATACAAGCGAAAGATCAAAATTTGAAAGAGAATTGGTGTCTTTTTTGTAAATTCCTATTGTAACCATTCACAACTGGTTTTATTATGAAAAGAAAAACAACTACTCTACAAAATAGAAGTATAATCTTCTATGGAAAATATTTCTTAAGAATCTGACCATTAACAGGTAGAGAATCTCTTTTTCCTGTTAAATCTTGTAACATGAAGGTAGACGGACCTATGACTTCTATGATCTGAAAAGGACCAAGCCACATTCTTTGAAATTTTGTATGTTTTCCTTTTTCCTCATGAGCCTTGTCCCATTTTAAAACTAGATCTCCCATCTGAAAATCTTTTCTGGATATCATATTGGAATCAAAAGAGGCTTTTACCAATGCTTGATGATGAGCCTGAGTTCTTTTGGCCTGCTCTCGTTGTTCTTCTAACTTGATTATTTCCATTTGTCTTAGCTGTAAGGAGGAAGTTGGTACTTCATCAATGTATTGAACTAAGGACAAAGAAGGGATTGCCAGATGTGTTGGAAGAACCACTTCTTTCCCATAAACTAAGTTAAAGGGAGAAGTGCTGATAGAGGCTTTCTGCGTTATTCGATCTGCCCATAAAGCATATATTAAAGATTTACGCCAATTTTTATGATTTTGGTCAATGGTTCGCTTAATGATTCTAATTAAGTTCTTATTTGTAGACTCAGCTAACCCATTGCCCTGTGGGTAGTAATTGGCAGAATATTTAAGTTTGAAACCTCTTTTGAGTGCAAATTCAGTCATCGCATTTCCAGAAAAGTATGATGCATTATCAACCATTAAAGTGGAAGGCAATCCAAACCTGGTGATTATGAACTGATCTATGAATTCAATGATGTTTTCAGCGTTAGTCGTCTTGAGTGGAACTGCTTCTACCCATTTAGTAAAGTAATCTGTCGCTGTAAGGATATATCTATGATGTTTAGAAGAGTGAGGAATGATCTCACCTATTATGTCCAATCCCCACTGATCGAAAGGATGTTCAATGGTAACTGGTTGTAGTGGCAAGGCTGGTTTCTTTTGTCTCCCAGTAGCGGTTTGGCAGACTTGGCATTTCCTTACGTAGTTATGTGTATCTTTGAATAATGTGGGCCAGTAATAGCCTGCGCGTAAAATTTTGTGGGCAGTTGCATCTCCAGCGTAGTGTCCGCCTGTTGGCCCATCGTGGAGTTCCTGCAAGACTTTTTCGGCTTCAGCTTTCTCAAGATATCTAAGTAGAACAGATCATAATTTATTCTAAAAAGAACATCATTCACAAGTTGATATTGTTTGGCTTTTAATCTCAAGGCTCTTTTCTTGGTATGATCAAGGTTTGGAGGAGCATATCCATTATTTAAATAATAAATAATATCAGGGTATAATGACTCAGCATCATTTAGGCTTACCTCGTACACTTGTACCTCTTCAGATGGATTTTCGGGCATTAGCGATGCTCCTGCCAGTGTTTTGCAAAAGCCTTGACCTTTTACAATATTTTCCGGTTTGATTTCTACGTTGTATTCCTGTAAGGCAGTAACGTAATTGGCCCTTTTCTCACCCACATCCTTCTGTACTAGAAGATTTCTTACTACTGGAAACGATACTATGATCTTGGTATGTGTTTTGAGTAAAAAGGGTATGAAATATTTAATTTCTTTGAAAACAGCATAAGCTTGTTTCTCCACATCCGAATAATTCAATTCAGCACCTTATAAATTGGAATTGAAAGAAGCAATTGGGGCTTCCGCCTTTTCTTGATTTGCTTGAGTGAGTATCACAGTGTATGATTTATCCGAGGCAAATGTGTACAAAATAAAAGGATCAGAAAAATTTGGAGTTGCTAAAGATGGAGCATTGATAATTGCTTGTTTGATCAAATTGAATGCCTCATGTTCATCTTGGCCCCATTTAAAGTTTGCGCTATTTTTAATCATGGCTTGTAAAGGAGACACAATTCTTGAAAAGTCTGGAACAAATCTCTTTACAAAGTTAATCTTGCCAAGGAAAGATTGCATGGATTTCTTGTTGTGAGGTAGGGGTACTGTGGAAATTTCTTTGATTCTGTCAGGATCAATGTGAATTCCAGATTTTGACACTATGAATCCTAGAAGTTTTCCTTCACTTAATGCGAAAAAAGATTTTTTCGGGTTAAGCGAAATCCCATACCTTAGGCAACGTTGGAAGATTTGTTTTAAATCCCTGAGATGGTTGTTTCGTTTCTTGGAATAAACAGTAATATCATCCAAATAGATTACCATTGATTTATTAACTAACCCTTTGAATGCAATGTCCATGGCTCTCTGAAATGTGGCACCCTTGTTTATCAAACCAAATGGCATCTTTTGATATGCGTATGTGCCCCAATTAGTTCTGAATGTCGTTTTTAATTGATCGTCAGGATGTACCAGTACTTGATTGTATCTTGAGAATCCATCCAAGAATGACATTAATTCTGAGCCCGCAACTGCCTGCATTATTTGTTCCATGGGAGGTAAAGGAAAATTATCCTTATGGAAGGCCTTGTTAAGGTTTCGAAAGTCAATACAAATTCTAATATCTCCATTTTTCTTTCTAACGGGTACCAATTGGAGACCCATTTAGAATGTCTAACGGGAAAGATTATTCTGGCTTTCAATAACTTGTTGAGTTTAGTTTTGATCTGAGTTTCTAAATTTGGATGGATCTTTCTCAGCTTTTGTTGGACAGGTTTTCATTATCAATCATTGGGATAGTATGTTGGATGATAGAGGTGTCATATGTTTTGAGTTCATCATAATTCCAAGCAAAGACACTTTTGTATTGTTTCAAGAGACAGATATATGCTAATTTTTCTTCAGGGGCTAGGCCAAGACCTAGGTTGATATTCTGGGGTTTGGCATCAGTTCCTAGATTTACTCATTCATAATTCAAAGTTGAACTTTGGAGTTTTGAATTGGTAGATCTTTTGAATCGATCTTTTAAATCATAAAGGTCTTCTAATTTGACTATTGATTTAGGTATAGCATTGTTAGTACTATCCTGTTGCAATTGTTGGTCATGTTGGTCTTCGTCAATTATTTGTTTGGTGTAGGATCCTTCAGATGTGAGAAAACTCACGATATCAGGATCGTCGTTGAAAATCCTCCAATTGGTAATGTTATCAGGAATGGATGGTCTAAAAATTAACTTAATTGAAAATCGGTCAGGGCTAAAATCTTCTAAAGGAATGAGCTTGGAAGCTATGTTGGCTAAGAGGTCTACGCTAGCATTCTGGAGTCTGGGAATTGATGAAATATTAAATGCTATAAAATGTTCAGTCAGATCTTGAACTAAAGATTGGTAATGCTTTAGATGACCTGATAAACAATGTATAGTATTACGTACCTGTCTAATTACAATTTCAGAATCTCCAAAAACTTGCAGGTATTTGATGTCTAATCCGATTGCTTTGTATAACCCTTGGATCAAAGCCTCGTATTCTGCGGTATTGTTGGTGCACTCAAATTCGAGTCTGCAAGTTAGCATGGTTTTATCTCCCTCTGGGCTTACTAACATGCACCCTGCTCCTGCTCCTTCGTTAGACTTAGAACCATTAAAAAATAGTTTCTAAAACAAAGATTTATTTACAGGATTATCTATAAAATTAATGCATTTAGA
The DNA here is from genome assembly GCA_031772625.1 of Pinus tabuliformis. Taxonomy (NCBI): domain Eukaryota; kingdom Viridiplantae; phylum Streptophyta; class Pinopsida; order Pinales; family Pinaceae; genus Pinus; species Pinus tabuliformis. The sequence continues at coordinate 53,675,069 of CM062808.1, read as the reverse complement.
ACTATCTGTTTGAGAAAAATTTTCTACTTGAGATAAAACAGAATGTTCTAAGTAAGGTGATGTATGAGCATTAAAATTTCCTAGGAAATAATCTATTGAATAGTTGCCAATAATGTTAGAATTGTATGTTACCGGTTCATTTTCTCCCTCAAGTTCTGTTACTATGTATTTCTGATGTCGTTCGCGCTCAACTTTTATTTGATTTGGTTTACCATTATAAGGCAGCCACATGTGTGACCAGTCAGTTGCAAAGTATCCATGAAGTTTTTCTGACCAGTCTCTGCTAAGAATTAAGCCGTAAAATTCAGGAATATCAGCAACTAAAATGTCAATAACTTGACATACCTTTGGATTGGATGACAGCCTTATGGTAACCTGATTTAACTCGCCAATCACTTCGACTTGCGATCGATCTAATTGGACTATGCGTACAGTGGATTTTTGTGGTTGAACATTCAATTTTGCACAAATTGATCTTGGTAAAATATTCGATGAAGCTCCAGAATCGACTAAGCAATTATGCACGTTTTTATTGAAAATTTCATAAGGAGAAATGGGGGAGATTGCGATCTCGATCTTCCTCCAATTAATGCGATATCGTTTGGATCAATTTTATTCATCATACTAGTTGGAGGTCTTCCCATATCATGAGATGCTTGATAGATTACAGCAGTTGGTAAAGGTGCAACTGGTACAGCATGTAATTCTTTCAAAAGTACCTTTTATTGGTGCTTTAACTTGCTCAATTCAAAAAGAGTAATATTGGCCCTAGTCTTTTTCATATCTTCTATGATATTATACTCCATTTCATCTAAAATAATGAGTGTTTTACATGGAGTAGATGTGTCTGTTTGGGCTGGGTTGTTTTGAGTCGCTTTAGGTGACGTTTTCTTGGTTGCGACTTTATCCTTAATCATCGAGCTTGTGCTCTTTGGCTTAGGTGTAGGCTGAGGAGGATCAAGTTGATTTCTGCTGCGGGTACTAACCGAGAATGCCTCTTGATCCTCTTCATCTGGGAGGATGAAATCCCACATAACTTGTAACTCTATAACTTCTTCTTCATCGGTATGTTCTTCAGTAGCATTTTCCTCTTCTTCTTCTTCTGATTCAGCATTTGAAATAGCGTCAGGGGGTTTGGAATCAGTTGAAGGATTTCTTTTAAAAGGCCTGTATGGATTTTTAGAAGAAGTTTCTGCCACTTGTTTCTTGATGTCGACCATTTCGTTAGACATGGTCTTCAAAACTTTTTGTAATCCTTCTAAATCGAATGGATCTTTCGGTTGTTTTTTCTTAGGATCTTCTTTGAAAGAGACTTTCTTAGATTTTCATTCCTCTATCACATTTTTCCTTTCTAGGGCCATGATACGTTTCTCTACTATATTGCTTCTTTCCTGTTTTCCACTAAGGTTGTTTTGTTAGCCCTATCAACAAATATTGCTAAGTTTGATGGTAAAGTAGTAATGTACCATTCACTTCGTACTTCTTCACTAGGCTGAGAAGCAGTAGGTATTTTGTTTAAAATTTTATTGAAATGTAAATTGAAATCTTTGATAGGTTCTCTTGACTCGGCCCTAAGGTTAGACAAGTCATTGATCAGTGTCACTGTAGACCTGTCATCACCAAACTTGGTCAGGAATTGTTCTTGGAAGATGTCCCAACTAGTAATAGATCTAGAAGGTAACGAGAAATACCATGATCCGGTTGTTCCTTGCAAAGTATAAGGGAAAAGTCAAACAACAACATCCTCATTAACAACTCCATTGAGATTTATAGATAACATAAAGTTATTTATATGTTCTTCTGCTAGCATGCCTGCCTCAGGGTTAAACTTAGGCAACCATTTTTCAGGATGGGCTGGTAACTGACTCAAGGGTGCAGGCATTAAGACTGCCCCTGGGTTATTCCATGGAGTTTGGGCCATTGTTGAACTACTAACAGAGGAAAGTGCAGAAGATGATCCCTGTGGTTGAGAAGATGAGGATATTATGACTCCAGATGGTTGAGAAGGAGTTGAGGAAGTTGCAATAGGCTGATGGACGATGATCTAAAGTGGAGGAGTGGATGGTTAACTTCGCGGTGAAGAGGTTGAGATGGATGATGATGATGAAAGAGTCTCACTATCGGATCCTTTAGTATACTTCCTTTCTCTCTTCCTGGTAGGTAGAGGTAATTCGGTTGGTTGAACACCAAACTTTTCGCTCTTTAACCTGGTAAGAGGATGAGCAGGGTTATATTGTGAAGTCATGCTGCCTTGAGATTTATCAGATTTCTGAGGAGGTATAGAAAATCGCTGAAGTTTGTGAATCAAAGATTCAACTTCAGGAGGTTCAATAGTAGATTGTTCTGAAATATCAGGGTTTGTAGCAGTGGCTGTTGATCCAGCGACTTCTGACTCTGGGTTTAAAGATAATGGAGAAGTCAATGGAGATGGTGAGGGTGATTACTCTCATAATGGTATTTATATTTAGATTTACTCACCATTCATAGTTTGGGGCCCTCCTTCTAGCGCCAAATATGTTGAAACCCCGAAAATCAGGTCTACAACAAGGGGGATACCCGCCTGGTCTGGACCTTGGTTGGCAGCTCCTTTTCCGTTTGGTATAGTGGGTCCGACTGGGGATATGGGACTGTAGGAATTTACAGGATAAGTTCCTTAGATATAACACCAAAGGACACCACTCACACACAGATCACAGATCAATACACCAGTATTTTGACGTGGTTAAAACCCTCAAAGAGGGAAACAGTCCACGACCTGAGCCAACGCAGCCACTTCAGGCAATTTATTAATAAAAGAATGAAATTTTACATAAGCTTCTCTCATGAACAGTTAACCTACAAATGACCCTCCATGCTCTTCAAAAAAAGATCATGGACCAATCGGGTGTTAAGCCACGGATCAAGTGTCGGTAATACCGAGGAGAGAATGAACCGTCGGATCACTACATATCGTGACCATCGGATTATAAGTTACAAAATGTACATAGTAAAGAAACACACTTTACCTAACTCTATACTAGACCAAGTTATACTTAACTATTTCCTATGTGTCGGAATATCCTAACAAGGACCAGTTTCCCAATTTAAGTGTGTGTGTGAGAAAGATTGATATTTCTGTTTCTAATAGTTTCTAAATGGAATACTGCTACTCTAATTCTAATCTAATAATAAGGAAATTATATTCTAATAAGCAAAAATATCTAAATCTACACTAACCCGGGGTGTAATCTTTCTTTTATGCGATCTAAAATGATTTCAAACAACAACTGGTAATAAATATCATTCAACTGTTATGAGAAAAGAATTCAATAAAGATGAACCACTTCGTATAAAAAGTTAGACGAAACAGTTGTGAAAAACATATCGCATAATAAGCTATTCATGCACTAAGCATAAATAAATAGCTATCACCATACAAAAGTGCCAAATGATAACTCAGGCATTCATACATCAATATATAAATAACTGAACATGGAAATCACTTTAACACATAGGTAGAAATAGTTAAGAGATAGAAATACCATTTATAACTAGTCATATTCATGAGCTTCAAGCGATAATAATTTATCTCTTCTTGATCAAATATCCACTAAGTGTACAAAAGTGCAACATCAGTAGCAGATATCAAATGCAAACATCAATAAATCATGTTCCATTCATTCATCAAAACCTCCTCAGAGGGTACAGAAGTGCATGTTCTGGGGATAAGTTTTTGATAAATTTCAGGACCCTTCTCTAAATGCATGAGAAGGGTTTAAATACTACTAACTAAATATAAAAATAAATTATTACTAAAATGTAGGATGCGGTTTAAATGACCGTCCTCTTTTCAGGAAAATAAAACAAAATTAAAACCAAAATTGAATCTAAAATTAAACTACTTCTGTATTTGGTCCTTGAAATGCATGCAACATCTGTTTGAGAAGAGTCAGTTGGCCGACTTCCGATTTTAGCTAAGCTGAGAAAACAGAATCGACAAGAGCTGGCGCCATCTTTTCAGCCGCATTGATTATACATTTAAGAGTCATCCACTAGCTATGTGGCTTTACCAAGTATGCCATCCCAGTTCAACTTGGTTAACCCTTGGATTGCTTCTGCCTTTTCTTTTGCCTTATGCTTCCAATTTGTCTGTATCGTTACTTTCTTGCAATTTTTGGGGCTTGCAGGTGACTGGGCAATTAGTAGCTTTCCTTTTCGAGGAATTTCTCTCAGCGATGTGCGATTAGCGCTAGGCACTAAGCGCATCGGAAACTACCTCCATTTCGTGATCCGAGTTTCCTTGATGCGTTTTTCGCCTTTTGCGCTTTTTCCTTATAGTGGATATAAAGTTCAACATTTGTAAAAATAATATTTCCGTAAGCTCTTGACCCTGAGTCTTAAACTGTCTGTTTCTGATACCAATGTTGTCCAGTATCCACTTCACCATGTCCGTGTATGGGAGAATTTTGGGTCTTGCTGCTATCCGGTGTAAGAATGAGCAAGCTAGCTCTGTGATGGATGCCTCTGAAGAACTATCTGAGCCCGCGGTAGCAGTAACTTCCATTAATCTGGGATTCTCCTCTTCGAGCAGATTATACATGCCTTCCCACGTAGCAATCCTTGCGTCTCTGTTACAGGCCGTGTCTATATACAAGGGCGCCATTTATTTTTCTTCGGAGCTCAGGGCTTTGCTTTTCTTTCCCATTTTATCCTGCGTATTGCTTTGTATTGGTCTCTGTTCTCCGTTCCTGCAATTCACAAGTGAAGTGAAAATGAATGACAAGGAAGGGTGATGGGAAAGTTTTAAATGCCGCAGACACATAAAGTATACCACCTTACGTGAGATGATTCTTCGATAAGCACAAACCCATATTCCATTAATAACTGGCAACTAACTTATTTATTAGTATTAAAGCGCATAACCAGGTGTCAGTTTATGGAAAATACTTTTCTTGAATAACGAGCCTGAAAGATCTGCGATGAAGCGATTTTGCGATTTGCTTCGCAATATCGCAGAATCACAACGTCGCAGAACTGTAACATCACATTATCGTATTGTCGCTGTATCGCGAAATTGCAATATTGCAATATCGCAGATCGTAGAAAAGTTAGATTACAATCTTTGTTATCCTATTTTCTGCGAAATGTGATTTGCGATCGGCGTCATCGCATATCGGCAAATTAAAGTTTTTCAATGTAAGTTATGTTGAATGCGATGCGATATTTGTTTATTATCGCATATCGCGATCTCGCAATATTGGAATTTGGCTTATAGGGTGGTATACTGTCATCTTTTTTGCGATGCGATTTTCCTAAGGAAAGGTTTTATCTTACCTTATCATAAAATTTGGATTTTTTTAGATTTTGCAAGGGGGGTTTCCTAAGCTTATGATGGTAATTTTATTTGAAAAGGAAATTTTGGCGACTATTTTGATTTTTTAAATTTTTAACTAAGGGTCGCCACTTATTTAGTATTAGGAATAACACTAAATAAAAAGGGGGGTTGTTGCTGGCCACAACAGGAAGGCAGGACATGCCCCTATTGTCAATCCAACATAGAAGGCTCATAGAGTTTGAGATTATCCATGTTCACTACTAAGTAAATGTGCATGTATGGGATTGACTAAGTCTATAGGTGCATCTCCAAACTTTTCCAATATTTCTAAAGGACCATACCATGGAAATTTGATATTCTTACAAGTAGTCTTTCCTTGTTCAATAGTAACCATACTTTGTCTTCCACTCTAAATGATTTCTTTGTTCTATGTTGATCATGATTGGACTTATATTTTTCTTGTGACTTCTTTTGCATCTCTTGGGCTTGAATTTGCTAAATTATTTTGCGTTCCACGTCCAATAGTTTCGAGTCCTTGTGGATCCTTAAGATATTGTATTATTTTACTTCTTTAAAATATCCTAGACTCAAACCTAGTGAAGTATTTTTCATGCTGCATCCACTAGGATACAACTAGGTTTGAATTAAATATTTCATGCCAATATTGAATTTTTTACATGGATCCATCTTGGTGAAGTATTTTTCATGCTACAACTGATCTAATATATCATCAATCCTAGGCAAAGGGTATTGGTTCTTAAGTGTACTATTGTTTGACGATTTTGGAACAATGCACATTCACCAAGTCCCATCGTTCTTTGTTATAATTATGATGGATGACCCAATAGGTGAGGTGCTTGGTGAAATCAAACCCTACTCTAGAAGTTGCTACAATTTTTTCTTCTTTTCATTTTATTCCAGAATGAACCATCTATATCGCCCAATATTAGTAATGGAGAGCTGGGAGGTAATTAGATTTCATTCTCTACTTCCCTCTTAGGTGTTATCCCTTTAGGATCTTTTAACACTCCTCTATATGCCTGTAGCAACCATTCTAGTTGATTTTTTTGTTCGAGTGTGTATGATCCTCTTCATAGCACACATTAGGTACCCAATAAGCACACAAGTGTAACCCATCTATACACCACCAATAACAACATAATTTAATTCAGCTGATATGGCTCATGGTGTTGATCAATGGTCGTCATTGATGTCAACCAAAGAAACACCAGGGGCTAACCCGATCTTGCATGGGAATTTTGACTTGAAATCTTAATCTATTCTGAGTCAAGTATCCTCTAGATGGGTTCTACTCATCGAGATGTTTCCATTGATATATGGCTCACCACGTAATTCTGCACGATTTGAGAGATATTCGTGTTTGAAGTTACTAACCCTAGTTAGTGGGCTAAAACCCCATGGGGTTGTGGCATGACACTCATCTTTGGTTGTGGTCATTGAATATTCAATAATTAATAATGTTTTAAGCTACTAAAATCCATCCAATGTTCACTTGTTGAAGACCCTCTCAGCCTAAGCATTTCTATAAATTGTGACTCTCATATCCTCCTCATGAAAGTACTTTCAATGAACTATCTGGTGAGAAGACCTCTGTAATTTTTCGGCCCTCATGAGTTTCTAATGCATAATATATTTCAAGGAGTTTAAGGTTTCATTGTGTTATTGTTCGGGTACAAAATTATGATCAATTTTGGAGGTTTGTTTTGAAGCAAGTTTAGAGCCTTGGATTCTAGGATTTCACTGCTTCAAACGAGTCATCACTGAATTTTCAATATAAGTTTTTTTTTTCTTTTTCTACGAAGCTTTAGAAGATGAAATTAAAACCCATTTGAGAAGAAATATTTATGAACCTCGTGACCGAATTTCAAACCTTGATTCACTATATTTTCAGATATACTATCTGAGGAATTTAGGGTTTTTGCAGGCTCCCGAATTCTATGTCAAAGGGGTGACCTTGGGAAAATCATCATAACTTTCTCTCTGAGAATTGGATTCAAATTTCATAAACAATAACAGAAAGAGGAGGGGTTGTAGTTTTTTGGGTATTTGTTTTGAGGGCTGAAGGTCAAAACAATGACACGTGGCACTTTGTACAAGTTATCTCTACTAAACTAGTATATAATAAGGACATTGTGGGAGATTGGGAATAACTCTTTATTGAAGAATCCAATCTCGATCAGGCCTGTGGGGTTGGAAAGAGGACTCAGAGGGATACCATAGGACACAATTTAAGACCTCAGAGATCCAAAATTACATATATACAATAGATTCAATATCAAGCTCGTGGAAGGCAAAAAAAATTATGCAATCAAGGATCATTGCAGTAAGGACCACACATCAATAGTCAAGGGTAAGTTTGCTACAAAAAGGTATGTATGATTAGTATTTGCATTTGAATTTTGAGTATCATCTGTGACATATGTTTTTGCAGGATAGCATAAGTTATTATTTTGTATTTTTTTTGGGTCTTGCTTGTTAATGCATGTGTAGAGAGGATGACACTTTAGAACATCTCAGATACATACTAGAAGGACACACAATGCCAAAGTACCATTACTTGAAGCAAGCACAATAGTACCTCAGTAACTGCAAGTGATCCAAGAATAAATTTTGATTCAAGTGTCAGGTCTTGTCAAAAATCCAGTGTTGTAAAAGAGTCATCATTGAAAGAGTCATTATTGTAAAAGAGTCAATCTGCCTCGAGTCGAATAGGCATTGTTGGGAGGTATAGGAGTCACTGCTGGGATGATGTCATGGTTGGGTTTTAGGTCATAGTGTGATTGGGAGTTTGGTCAAATACAATAAAATCATTGTAGATTATACTATATCATGGATAATTTTCCCTGGTACTAGAGTCCACACTCTTGTTTCATTTCTGGTCATTATAGGGTGGCAGGGAGGTGCTAGGCAGGTGCATGAACTTGCCTACAAGTTGGAGCTCGCCTACAAGCTGGAGCTTGTGAACACTTTAGGGTGGTAGGTGGGTATAGGATGTTGGGGCATCCATTCAATTGACTACTGAAGAAACTAGGGTGTTGGGGCATCCTTCAAGTGGGAGCTGGAGAAGAATGCTTTTCTAGAATTCTAGGAAGTCGTAACTTTCATTTCAGTTGGGGTTGAAGATTAAAGAATTTATTAGAAAAACATTTGGTGGTTTTTGACTCGGAGGGGATTTTCCACCTAAAATTTTTGTGCCTACCATGTTTTATTGTTTACTATTGTTACTAGATAAACATTAATAATAATTGAAGATTAAATCATGCTCTGAAAATATTTAAAAGTGCTAATTGCTAAGGAATACTGATTCACCCCCTATCAATATTTCCAACACATGACTACAAAAAAATCAAGGAAGCAAGCAATTTTCAAATATTAAAGCGAATTTAGGTCATGATAGGTGGGAAATCAAGTGAAGTTGGGATTCAGTGGAGTGCAGTATTTGGTAGTAAGAGTCAGAAAAAGCTAGATCGAGCTAGCTAGAGTGAGACCAGGGCAAAGCGAGATCAACAGAGAGGCTGAGTTTTCTCTTTGGTAGAGAGGTTGAGTTTCTTCGTTCGCAAATGTTTTCTGCTAGGCTGCATGTGTAGGTTGTACAAGAGCTGAGAGAGATAGAGGGTTGAGATCTTTTGTTGGGTATTTGTTGGACCAAATTGTTGTGTAACTATTGTAAGAAAATATTTCTTCTAAAATTGAATAAGAAGCCCATTGTTGGATCATTCCATTTTCGGCCACTTTTCAAAGTGGAGTGCGGGTTTCAGCATTCAAGGTGCGAGCAGTCATTTCCATGATATTCGATGCCAAGAGATTGATGGTGAAGCTAGATCCAGCAGTTTATTATCCTCTTCTTTAGATAACTCCTTGATGTGAAAGAGGTAGCTAAGGTGGTACAATGGAGTCCCGGAGGTAGCACGAAAAAGGTTAGGGTTTCTGTAGAAAAGCCTGTACCTCACCTGCAGCAACTCACATTGACCCGGCAACCGACATCGTGGCAGTCACCGTAACACGAACAACTTCTCCGTAATTTCCTAGCGTTTGCCTCCACCCGTGATTTCTTTACTGTTTTACCTGCCTACTACTTGACCTAGGTACATTGCGATGGTTACACTATTTTCAGAGGCAGTTGGTGAAGGTTTTTTCGGAACAGTCATGGAATTGGATATGGTCGATTATTTGGAGGATCCGTTGGAAGGTGCCAACATTTGGTTGACTCCGCATTCATCCTCAGAAGGAATGCTCCCTACTACTGTGATCTAAAGGACACCATCGCAGGCCTGCCCTCAATCTCTAGGCCCTCCAGTTCGACAATGACCTTCTCTGAGCCCCCTCTCATCTAGTCGTACCCTCCTCCCATCCCCAGTCTCCCTCCGCACTTAACTTCACGATCGAATGTATTAGCCCTAACTCTATAGCTGATACCTCGTGTTATCCTTCTCCCCCTACATCTGTTGGTTCCCTTAACCATATTCCTGGAAACCCCTCGATCTCGATACAAGGGCTTCCTCTAGCGCCTATTACAACTGCTCCACCTTATGACTGCTACGCTATAGTCCCTCTACTCTCGAACACTTTTCCCACAGGCTCGCACCAAAACCCTCGAAACCCTCATTCAAACCTTTCCCCATGCAAGGCTCAGCCGGACTCCTCTGAAGCTGCTGCAAGGCCGAGCAAAAAACTCAAGTGTTTCAAATCCAAAGCCGAGGACGTCATAATCAGGCTTGGGGAAGATATCCAGTGGGGAGATTCCATGGACACAACAGATTGAGTCCTAGTTGGAAGGATCTGAGGCAGGAGCTACACAGTGGCTCGATTGAAGCTATGGACATCAGAGGTATGGGGACAACACCTGGCTGATTTTCCTTTTGTTCAAATGTTTGTTAGAGGTTGGTTCACTCTTCAGTTTTCCAGAGTTGAGCACACGAATTGGGTCCTGTCCTCCTTCTAACATTTTGAACAGGCTCCCGTCCTTCTGTGCCGCTGGAACCCTCTGTTTGACCTGGAAAGAGAATAGATAGGAGTTGGGCCAATCTGGGTTCAGCTTCCTGGATTGCCCCTCTAATTTTGGTCGTAGGACATTTTTGGCACATAGGAAATACCTCGGGCACTTACCTTGAGCACAATAAATCATACCTATCTATTGGAATGATGGCATATGCCAGGGTTTTGGTACATCTAGATACGATGGGGGGTCTTCAGGAACATATTACATTACAGTGGAGAACTTTCTCTCGGCATCAGATTCTTTACTATGAGGGGGTTCCATTCCGTTGCAAAAGGTGCCATAAGGTGGCACATATTTTAAAGGATTTCCCTCTGAATGGTAAGGCGAGAGCTGGAGACAAGGATAAGGCCACTCCGCACAAGAGCTCACATGCTCAGGAAAATCCCCCCTTGTCTGATGAGGCAATGAATCACTCAGTCCAAGCTGCTGCAGAGAAAGCACCATCAAAGGAAGCCAGGAAGAAGCGTGGGAAAGCACCATATGGGCCCCCCTCACCTCCTCTGACCAGAGCAAGGGCGGCTACCGAGGCTGCATTCTCCACGGGTATGTTGGAATCTTATTCCTCCTCTACTTATACTACTACATCATCTTATTGCATTGCTTCGAGTATATTTCAGGCCTTTGTTCCATGCGCTCAGCCTACCTTTACCCTGGCCTGCCCCTTTAAACCCCCTTCCCCCGCCTTCTCATGCAATCCGCCTTCCTTCCCGGAGGACCCCCCCCCCCCCCCAATTTCCTCCATTCCTGATTTTGACCCTCCATCTTCCAGATACCCGCTTTGATCCCAGACTCGATCTCAGGCCCCTGATTCATTGGGAATTGGTCTGATTACCTCCCCCACCCAAAGCAACCTCGAGGCTGACCTTCTTCCTTATTGAAAGCCATCCTACAAGCTGGGGAAGAGATAGCATCTAGCAGACAACATTCCATTGATTGGGCTCTTAGAGTAGTGAATACCCTTGAGCCCCCCACCCCATGAAGATGCTATCCTTCAACTTTTGAGGGTTGGCTAGCCCTGCGAAGACTGCTTAACTCTGAGCTAATTGATGTCCTCTATCTACAAGAAACCCTGGGTCAGGTTAGTTTTATCACACACCTACTCGAATCTTGGCTCCCTGGGTGGACTTTTCACTCTCTAGATGCAAATGGCCATTCTGGGGGATTGGCCCTTGGGATAAACTCCTGCTCCATTAGAATCTGTAACATCTGGGGGAGCACTAGGTACATCCGGGAAAACATCTACTCACCCGAACTTGAATCATAGATCAAGATCATTAACATTTATGGATCTTTCCATAGTCGGGAAGCATACTGGAACCGGTTGCTAAACTCTAACATTCTACAATAGGACAATCTTATTCTAGGGGGAGACCTAAATTTTTCCATTAGTTTTGCGGAATCATGGGGGAAGAATGCTCAAAGGGACACTCTCTTAGAGTTCTTTGAGAACATACTAGAGGATCATAACCTTATCGATATCCCTTCAACCAAATTTCAACCTACTTGGAGGAACAACAGAACCGGAGAGGACAACCTTTCCAGAAGGCTTGATCGGTTCCTCATAAAGGAGCGTCTGCTGAACATGGGACATAGAATTAGACAGTGGGTTGGTTCTGGGGGCATATTTGATCATAGACTGATCTACCTGGAAATAAGTGGAGGAATGAACAAGCCTAGAGCCCCCTTCAAATTTAACTCTTCCTAGCTAAGAGATGCTGACTACACCAGGTTAGTCACTGAATTTTGGAAGGCCCATCCCCCAGAGGCCAGAGGGAACATTACAGAAGGATTTGCTCATAACCTGAGGGAACTGAAGAGTCTATCCAAAATATGGGCACACAAGAAGCGAACACAGGAGGACCTTATCCTCAAGGCTACTAAAGAGGAGATAGAGGTCTTCGAGAATGAACATGGAGGGATCTACTCCTCCCTAGAACACAAGGACAAGATTACATCCCTACTTACCAGGAGGAGTCAGATACTAAAGGATCAAGAAGAAAGTTGGTGACTAAGAAGTAGAGCCATATGTCTACTGGAAGGGGATGATAATACAAAATTATACCACAAATTTGTGAATGGGCACAAGGCCATCAATACCATATGACAACTATCGAATGAGCAAGGAGAAATAGTGAATACCTTTCCGAGGTTAGCTGCCTTGGCTAAGTCTCACTTCATGAATATTTATAAGGCCTCACAAACTACTACTCTAGCAGAAGTTATGTACACAGCTCAACTGTTTCCCAAGTTCGTCGATCAAGATGCTGCTTTGGAACCGATAAAGGAAGTCACATCGGGGGAACTCGAAGCCACTTTAAAATGGTTCAAACGAGACAAAATCCCAGGCCCGGATGGATGGAATGTGGAATTCTACCTGGATTTTTTTGATACTCTTGGAGAGGACCTCTTAAAAGTTATAGAGGACTATCGAACTAATGGAAAGATGTACGAGGCCTTCAACTCCACCTTCATCGCTCTCATCCCCAAAACTGACAACCCCACCACCTTCAATGACTTTCGTCCCATCTCCTTGTGCAATTTCATATACAAGATCATTTCCAAGATCATAGCCAATCACCTCCGGCCGATCTTGTCCACCCACATCTTATCTGAACAATTCGCCTTCTTTCAAGGCAGACAAATCTAGGAGGCTGTTGGGACAACACAAGAAATCCTACACTCCATCCAGCCGAAGAAAATAAAAGGTATGATTTTAAAAGTAGATCTATCGAAAGATTTTTACAAAGTAAACTGGATCTACATCAAAATGCTACTAACTCATCTAGACTTCCCCTATGAGTTTATAAAATGGATTATGTGTTGCATTACTAATGTAACATTCAATTTCCTTGTTAACGGGGCGATATCACCTTTCTTTCATTCCGAGAGAGGTCTCAGGCAAGGGTGCCCACTATCCTCGTTACTCTTTTTACTCATCATGGAGGGGCTCAACAGACTCATAAAAGAGGAACATCAAAGGGGAAGGCTTAGAGGTATCAAGATCACAAACAAGTGCACTCTAACACACTTACTCTTTGTAGACGATGTTCTGCTCTTCCTCAATGGGAGTATTGGTGACTTGACCTCACTGCAGAATACTTTCTCTATTTTTCTAGTGGCCACAGGCATGATCGTCAATGATGCAAAGTCCACCATAATGGCCACTGGGTGCTCTCCTCATGAGATACAGTATGCCTTGATCATATTCCCTTATACACTTCTGCAACTGGAGGAGGGACTAAAATATCTGGGTTATAGATTAAAGCCTCATGGTTACAAAATCGCAGACTAGATTTGGCTTATTACCAAGATGGAAAAGCGGCTCAACATATGGTACCACAAATATTTGTCATGAGCAAGCAGACTGATACTCATCAAAGCAGCGTTGGAGGCTACATCGGTGTATTGGATGTCACTGGCATGGATACCAAGGGTTATCTTATCCAGAATACAAAATCTTTGTTGTAGATTCTTATGGAAAGGAAGGTTGTTGGCTTATTGGGCCTTGACCCAAGTTCGGAAGAGTTATTAGCCAAACAAATCCCATAGCTACCGGCCCTTTCGACAACAACCCGTGGAGCGCGGACTGAGGTCTCACCCGACGTAGCAGGGGAGGGTGCTGGAACCAAGTTTCCACACCCTTGGGATGTTTTGATGTGGTCTGTAGGGGTCACAAACTGTTCTGTGGCCTCGCACCACTCTATACTAGTATTGGGCTTCCATGCAGGGGTACCTTCTTATTAATGAACTTATTACAGATCTAATCTTCCTATACAGTCTTTAAGCAAGCATTTAACAATAAACCCAGTGTGCGCAATTATAAAAGATATCAATTCATATAACAGATGCATAAACCAGAATAAAACAGATCTGGGATATTTCAGAAAAAACTTATCTTTATTAATATCTTCTTTCCAGTACAACCTTCATTCTGCCCTGCGCACACAGCTACAAGGGTCCGCGCACACAGCTGCGGACTCTATCAAGCCTCTGCACACATAGCTGTGGAACCTCCATCTACCCACTGATGCCCTTGACTCGAACTTACATACGCAAAACTTTGATTACTTTTACCAACCCATAATACATCAGATCTAGCCCAAAACAAAAAACTGCCTTCTATCCTTAGAACCTCGCTCTATTTATACATTCCCATGGTCTGCGGACCATGGGTAGACTGACTTACTTTTTATTATTCAATATTATTTTTGGGCGGACAACCCCTTGACTCGACTTATTACATTTCGTGCTCCATGCATTTCGAATATTTACAATATTATTACCCTAACTTCTAGGCTCTAAGCCCCAAAACTGTTATGTGAGGCCTCCACTACCCAACAGGCCCCCAACACAATCATCATGACTCATCCCGAGTCATTTGTCGATGCGGCGATATGCATTGCCTAGGCTTCGCGGTCCACCATCCCTATAAGTGACACACTTCGTGTTGTTGCTCCCTCTTTGTCTCTTGCAACTCTTCTTCTAGCTCCTGCTCAATTGTCTTCACTAATTTGCGCAACCAATGATGCTCATTCTACTCTGCTTGGTTAACACAGAGCACCCCCTCATAGGATTTTAGCTCAAGCTAGGGTGCCACATACAGGAATTCTTTGTGCCAACGCAGCAAATTTCCAATTTTTGGTCGCCTATACGCACTGTCTACTGCAGCTTGTGTTGCAATTTTGCAAGACACTTGCTGCTATCCCCGAGATCCCAATCTTCAAGGTGCATGAGAGACGAACTATTAACTGTAATTACATCATTTAGATCTGTATTTACAGGCTTTCCCTTATCTTTTGTGGTTCGTCAGCCAGCCCATGGGTTAGGCAGTGGCATCCAGACCAGTTCTACTTCGTGTCTAAGAATTTCTGGCACATCCTCTACCGTTGGTGCTGAACTCTACGTGGTGCCCATGACCGTTGACACCATACGATCCAGAAAGTCCTGCATCTCCATTGGCCATATCACAACCCTTGGGCTTACTCCTTGAGTGTAAATAATGAACAACTCCATCTCGATGGGAGGTACAATAGCTTACTTTTCTCAAAATCGCAGATCGTTTAGCGGATGCCCCTCTGTGATTTATAAGCGTTTAAAAATTCAAATTCATCGGTTCCCTCCTTTTTTTGTGCCATATCATTAAGCCTGCAGTAGATTGTTCTAGATCGGGTTCGTACCGCGTTTGTTAATTGCCCACTGCCTGCTTCCTTTTTCCATAACTCAAACATTTTGTCATGAATAGTGTCAGCAAAAATCACCTTTCTGCTTGTCCATGCAGCAGTGCAGCCCCTTCTGCGCAACCGCGACCTTGGTGACATACCAATTCTTCGCGCCCCTTCATTGTCATGCAGCTTCTGCACAGACTAATTTAACGTCCCGCACTCTCTTTCAACTGCTTGGAGTGGTGAGACTATCCTTCGATCGGTTAGTCATGCAGTCGGCCCACCTGTGTAGAGCTTCAGGCGACTGCCATTTACTCTACCAGGGAAAGGTTCTCCATTCAGCTTGGCAAGCTGGACCGCGCCCCCATCTGTGACTTCTTGTACTACATAGGGTCCCAACCAATGCATTCGGAGCTTTCTAGGGAATTTCTCGAACTTGCTGTCATAGAGTAATACAAGATCGTTTCCTTTGAACGTGCGCATCTTGATATGGCAATCATGCCAAGCTTTTTCCCGCTGCTTCTATACCTGTTGATGGAATCATGCTAGAAATCGTTCCTCATCAAGTTCTTCCAGTTGTGTGACCCTCTCTTCCGCAGCCCGGGGTCTGATATGCCTGTCGTCACTGCTATGCGCAAATTGGGTACAATGTATTCCATTGGCATGACGACTTCTTTTCCATAGACTAACTGCAAAGGCGTCTAACCCGTCAACTTCTTGCACGTTGTTCGATATGCCCATAGCATAGTAGGTATGCACAAATCCCAATCATTCCGCTGCACATTACATACCTTTTTCAATGCAGTCTCCAAGATTTTGTTGAAAACTTCAACGGTCCCATTTTCCTGCAGATGGTACGGTGTGCTTTGTTGATGATATATCTGGAACTCCTCAGTGAGCACGCTGATAGTCTCATTCAGGAAGTGTGTTCAGCAGTTGCTCATTAGTATTTTTTGACATCCAAACCGTGTTAACACATTCTCAAACAAAAATTTCACAGTTGTAGTCCTTAATCAGTTGTGCTTCTGCCCATCAGGTCAAGTACTCTGTCGCAGTGATGATATAGTGCACCCCTGTCTTTCCTGTGGGTATGATAGGCCCCACAAATTTGATTGCCCATTTCTCGAATGGTTGCAGTGTCATCTATGGCTTCAGTGGCGTCTCATCCCTCCACGATGGTTTCCCCATCCATTGGCATACATCGTAGGCTCGACAGTACGCTTTTGAGTCTTGTAGAGTCTTGTGCGAAGAATCTCTTGTGCTATAGTGCGTCCTGCGTAATGTCTTTCTGCAACCCCCCCATGTGCTTCGGAAAGGATCTGTCCTCGCTCAAATTTCGGTACATATCGTTGTAATATTTCATCATTACCCATTTTGTAGAGGTTCCCTGCAATAACAGTAAAGTCTGTTGTGCGTATCACCAATTCCTTCTTCTGTTGAACCGAATACTCCTGTGACGCGGTTCCTGTGGTTAAGAAGTGGATTATATCCTCAAAGTGGCCATCCATGATGTGCACTACATAAAGTTGTGCATCAGGTAGTCCCTCCTTTGTGTTCGTGGGTTCTTCACCCTTCTCAATTCAGGACAAGTGATCTGGGCCTGGGTTTAAATGCCCTGGCTTTACAATGACTTCAAAATCATATTCCTGAAACAATAACAACCATCTACAAATGCACCCCCCCAACACATTCTTATTCACTAGGTATTTTAGTGCATAGTGATCAATATACATCTTAAAGTGTCCTCCGAGTAGGTAGTGGTAGTATTTTTGGAGCGCGTATACCATCGCCAATCCCTCACGCTCAGTAGTGGAATAGTTCTTCTCAGCGTTGGACAATCTTCGACTTGCGAACGCGATCGGGTGATCAAGTCCTTCCACTCTTTCATGTGTGCACACGACGCGTCAACATGCACGTGAAATTTGATGTCCCATTTTGGAAAGACCAATATAGGAGTTGATGCCATCTTTTCCTTGAGCGTTTCCAAACTTTTGTTACATTCCTCATTCCAGCAATAAGTAGCGTCCTTTTTCAACAACTGTTCCATTGGTGTCGTGATCTACGCGTAGCTCTTGATGAATTTTCGATAGTAACTAGTGTGTCCCTACGTGGCGCGCAGCTGCTTGACACTTCATGGCGCTTGCAGATTGAGTATGACAGCAATATTCACCGGGGCTACCATCAGGCCTTGCTTGCAGACCACCTAGCTGAGCAAGTTCCCAAAGGGGACGAGTAAAGTACACTTATTTATATTTAGCGCAATCTGGTGCCGTCGGAAAGTATCCAACATTAACCGTAAACTCACGGTATGTTTCTTAACCAGCCCAAATATGGTCCAATCATCAAGATATACCTCTAAGAACTTATGTATAAATTCCTTGAATGCAGTTACCACAACACATGAGAATATCGTCGGCGCATTCCTTAGTCCAAAGGGCATCACCGTATACTGAAAACAACCCCATTCAGTAGCAAACATTGTTTTACTCCTATCCTCCATTGCAATCTTGATCTGGTGGTACCCTGAGAAACCATTCATAAAGGAGTAGGCTTATTGTTCCCCAACATTTTTCAGGACTTTGTCTGTAAATAGCGTTTGGAATGGATCATTAACACATGCATCATTGAGCTTCCTAAGATCCACACAGATGCGTATTTCTTCCTTCTGTTTTTTCTCCTATACAACCATAGGACTTACCTACTCGAATTCCTCTACTGGTTCAATTATTCCTGCTGCAAGCATTTTATCCAATTCTTCATGGGCCTTTGCTTTATATTTTGGATTCAACTGATAGGGCCACTGCTTGACTGGCTTTGCATCTGGCTTCAGAGTTATCTTCATCATCCCTAGGTCGCCGAGGATTCCTTTTAGCTCTGTGATTTTGGTCGAGAATAAATCCTGATATTCGCGAAGTAACTCGACAACCTTATCCACCATTGAATCATCCCAATAGTCCCCAAGTGTTGTATACTTTGGTTCTTCCTGCATGCCAACGTTCACTTGTTTCGTTTTCAGCGGTGTGATAATGTCGGGGTCCTCGATCGCTGGTCCACGCACCTCGCGACTCCCCCCTGTTTCTGGAATATTGACGTTTCTGGGATCATCCTCATCATCTTCGATCTGTACGTTGTAACATTCAAGGGCTCGGCTCAGCTGGTGTATCCAGCCTGGCTGCACTATTTCTTCTGGTTCCAATGGCACTTTGAAAATGGTGGCCTTTACTATTTGCAACGCATTCTCAACAATGTCCATCCATTAGTCCTCAAATAAGAATGTTAGTAAAAACCCTTCGCTCAAGATATCCCATTCGCCTGTACCATGTCAGAGCTCTGTTTCAGTGTACCAATTCCTTGGGATGACATCTAGGGAATGATAAAATAAGTGTACCCACTCCATTTGAGGCTCTTCTCCATAGGCTTGGGCCCATCTGGTAAGGTGCATGTGCGGGTCATCACATCCATCGTATTTCTTATTTATTTGTAGTTCTAGCTTCCCAAATCTTATCTGCATCATGCGCCTGCAGCCATGCCAATCTTCGAAGGTTCCTTCATGTGTTCCCCACCAATGCGCAGGCGTCACGCGCAATGCCCATCTCAATGCATTGAACCATTGGTGCTCTGGTACTGCGCTTTCAAACTTGGTCAGGAATTCATCTACTGCTGTTAGCCCATCATACATTGGCAGTTCGCGATCCTGAGCTCTTACGCAATACAACGACCTAGTCATCATATTGCAGTTTAACGTTGTTACTCCATTCAACCGATTATGCCACCGCTCATCTTCCTCATCTGAATCTTCGGTGCAGGACTCTGCATGCCCCCACGATATTCCTCCTTTCTCAATTGGATTGACCCAATCTTGATTTCGCGCAATAATCCTGTAGATATAATCCAGTTCATCATCACTTCCTTCGTCGTGCATGGGTTCAATGTAACGCGGTCCTTCAACCGGGTCTAGCGGAATGACTATGCGGAGTGACTTCTTCTCAAATATCATTTTTCACTTCTTTAAATTAATAACCCCATTCATATTGGTGGCCAAATCTATCCCTAACAATGCAGGGTACGGGCTACTTTCCACGATTTCTATTACCTCAAAGTCCATTTGGGTGCTTGTGCCTCCTATATCTACTGTAATTCCTTGCAGTCTTCCCATGGGTAGGATCTTCTGTTGGTTCGCCATCCGCAATTGAATAGGAGACCATTGTAGTGAGGGCTTTCCCATGTGCTCCCAAGTCTGTTTAGGTAGTACATTTGCATCTGAGCCTAAGTCCAAAATGATCTGATCCATCTCATAGTCACCAATTTGCATCATTAATCGCATTTCCCGTCCAATACGCGAAGCATGTTTCCCTAATTTTCGGACCACGTGAGGTTCACCTGACCCTGCGCACCTAGTTATCAATTCTTGTAATCCTTTAACCGCCCTATTGTCGTGAAGAAATTTCATGCATGTCTCTAAAAAGGTATTTAGCATCGAGGGATCCCTTTCCGGCTCGGGTTGATCCTTACTACCTAGGGTAGAGACCTCCGTGAAGCTCTTCCTAGCTTCCAGACATGTCTCCTTGCGAACCCCTGCATCTTCCTTGGTTCGTTTCCCCTTATCCTCCCCTATGGTTGTGCCACTTTTGAGCATCATGTTCACGTTAGGGTCTTCCTCACGCAGTTCAAACCTCATCATTTGGATGTTCTACGTCGCCGTAGGTTGTGCTGCCCTTTTTTCATGAATTTGCGCTATCAGTGTGGGGCAATCTATCATTTCATGATCGAACTACTTGCAGTAGGGGCACGATATTCTGGTTGGGTTGGTCCAATCTCCGCGTAGTGCCCTGGTCCTCTGTAGTTGTAACAGATTAGCTACCCGCGGCCCCTTCCTAGACCCATTCCTCCCTGTCCTTGTCCTCACCCTTGGAACCCACCACGTGCTATCGCCGCGGTTGGATCCTGACCTCACGCCTCAATTTGCATCCTGTAAGCAGGGGTGTGATACATCAGTAATTCATAACTACAGTAGTCTCATTCATCATGGCCCACCGATCTACAAAAATTACAAAAATAGCTGCTAGGGGGTCTGGGTAAAATTTTGTAGTAGATGACAGTTGTCCGTGTTGTGCTTTCCGCCCTCCTGATAGATTGTGCACCAGAGCGAGGGTGTTGTGCTTGGCCCCGCTTGTGCCTCTGGTCGCAATGGAATTGGTCCACCCGGTGTCAAGTAGTTTGTAAATATTGGACAATGATCTTATCATGGCCCTGGCCTTTACACTTTACACACCACACCTCCTCATGCATTTCTGGCCTAGGAAACTTCTCCTATTTTAGACTCTACATTTCCAGGCATAGATTTTGTATTTGACCATGGATCTGCTAAACTCCCAACCCAGGATCCTGTATTGGAGTCTCATGCAGCCTCATCGCTATTTCTAATGCTTCAGCCTGGGTCGAGATCTTCTGCTGTGACAGCGCTGTCCTTAGGTGTGGCATTAAATACACCACAAACCACGCATGGTGTTGTGCATCCGTTAGCGTCATGTTATCCTCTCGGATTGTACTCTTCAATCTCTGATCTAGATCCCAAGGGTTTCTCCTGTTAGCATCACGATCTCCTTGAATCCTATAATCGATTGCATTTCTGATTTCAACCAACTAAACTCCTTTTTTAGCACATCCTGTATCTCTGCTATTCCAGCATTGGGGTGATCGCTATAGTGCTTAATATACCAAGTCAACGCGCAATCTTGTAGTGCACTTACCAGGGTCGCCTTTTAATATTATCGTCTGTAACTCTAAGCGCTTCCCACACTGCCCTTACTACAAACCAAAAATGTTCTGGATCTTCACTTCCTGCTCCTTTGAATACAGGCAACTTGATCATGTTCTCCATGCTAAACTTCTGGTTTACACTCAGGTGTACTAAGGCCACCTACGAACTCGTACCACTTTTGATCCAATCAATCTTCAATCTCTTTCTTCGTAGGGTTCCAACGTTCCAACATCAGACATCCCTTAGGCAGATCCTAGTCCTGGCAATGGAACCATTTGTTGGCTTATTGGGCCCTGACCCAAGTTCGGAAGAGTTATTAGCCAAACAAATCCTGCAGCTACTGGCCCAAGCACGGACTGAGGTATCACCTGAGGTAGTAGTGGAGGGTGTTGGAATCACTCTATACTAGTATCGGGCTTCTGCGTGGGGGTGCCTTCTTATTAATGAACTTATTACAGATCTGATCTTCTTGTATAGTCTTTAAGCAAGCATTTAAAAATAAACCCAGTGTGTGCAATTATAAATATATCAATTCATATAACAGATGCATAAACCAGAATACAACAGATCCACGATATTTCATAAACAACTTATCTTTATTAATATCTTTTTTCCAGTACAACCTTCTTTCTGCCCTACGCACACAGCTGCATGGGTTCACGCACATAGCTGCGGACTCTATCAGGCCTCCGTGCACACAACTGCAGAGCCTCTATCTACCCACAGATGCCCTTGACTTGAACTTACAAATGCATAACTCTGATTACTTTTACCAACCCATAATACATCAGATCTAGCCCAGAACAAAAAAATTGTCATCTATCCTTAGAGCCTCGCTCTATTTATACATTCCCATGGTCCACGGACCATGGGAAGACCAACTTACTTTTTATTATTCAATATTATTTTTGGGTGGAAAACCCCTTGACTCGACCTATTAAATTTTGTGCTCTGCGCATTTCGAAGATTTACAATGTTATTACCCTAACTTCTAGGCTCTAAGCCCCAAAACTGTTACGCAGGGCCTCCGCTACCCAACAAAAGCAGCCGGGGAAAATATTTGCAAGGGAAAACTGGGAATCTCTAGCTCTTCCAAAGAAATGGGGGGGATGGGGAATCAAAAGGCTAGAAAATTTCTTTACTGCCTTGGCGGCCAAACTAGGATGGCAACTAATCACCTCTCATAGTTTGTGGACCAAGGTTGGAACCTCTAAATATATTGCACCAATAAGTCTCATGGATTGGCTCTGACAACCACAGTGGAAATCAGCAGGCATATCAATCATATGGAAGGCAATTTTGCAATCAATGTCTCTTAATCAGGATGGACTCCCCTGGAGAATCCATTCGGGAGCATCAGTGAGAATAGGGGTAGATCCCTGGATCAGATGTGGAAACGCACACAGGCTGCCTAATGAGCTAAAGACCCACCTCACAGCCATGGGCATCACACATATCAGTCATATTGCAGACATAGAGCACTCCACATTCGCGCAACAAGCCTGGAAATCTAGGCATGCACTACAAATTTCACAACCATGGCAGCAATACTAGAAGGAATACACAGATGCTCTTACTAAACCTCACATCAGAATTCTGGAAGGAGAGGAAAAGCTAATATGGGCACCTATAAAGCACGGGTGATATTCACCAAAAGAAGGTTATCTAGTATTAATGGACTCTAAAAAACCACCAATATGTGAATCCTGGTGGAGCAGTATATGGAAGTTAAAAGCGCCACCCAGGACAAGGCTCCTCATGTGGACAATTCTGAAGAATAAGATACCCACAGGAGAAAACTTAATCAAAAGATCTTTTCATGGACCCTTCTAGTGTTGTCTATGCAAGATCAGTAGCGAGGATGTTGATCATATATTCCTCAAGTGCTCAACTGTCAAAAATCTATGGGTTACTATTCGCTCACACCTGCCCTCTCTCATCCATTGGTGGGGTTCGTCAGTACTAGAAGCATGGGTCTCTTGGTGGTCTACTACCTCCCCACCAAAGGCCAGAAATATTCATGTTCTCACCTGTTGGGCTATTTGGATTGCCCACAACCGTTATATTTTTCAGAACTCAGCCCCCCATTGGCCTTCTATCTCTGCCCGCATCCTATCAGATTACCATATCATTCCCGAGGAAGAAACAATCTCCACTCCCAGACATATTACCCTTGAAAGCATAAATTACACACACCCATGGGCTTACTTTGATGGCTCAGCACAGGAAATTGGCTGTGGGGGTGGTGCCATTCTACACCTTTCTGAAACTCATTCTTTCAAAATACAAATGGGCCTAGGGAGGGGTACAAACAATTTTTCCGAACTCATCACGGCCAAATATACCATACAATATGCTCTGGAAAAACAATGCAAGAACTTACAATTATTTGGGGACTCTGTTATGAAACCAGGTCACAAAAAGATAGAAAAGAGAGATCAACACCTTAGAATTCAGCCTCTTCAAGGGGGCAACCTCCTTTACATTACACAAATGAAAAATTCTTGGATGATTCAAATGAAAAAACCTCCTTTCTATATATAGGAGTCTATGGAGTCACAATATAACCCAGCCGACCTAACAATAGCAATATAAAGCCACAAAAATAACAATAGAGGGATTCTATGGGGCACAGTAATAAAAATATGGGGACAATAGGGGCTCAACAATATTAATAAGGGATACAACTACAATAGTAATGGGATAATCACTAGTATTATAAGGACCTAACATGCCCCTCTCCTTCAAAAAAGTGTTGTCCTCAACGCTTGAGTAGTTCTGGATGCTTCTGTATAAAATTCTCATCCTCCCATGTGGAATCTTCAGCAGATAAGTTCTTCCACTTGATGAGATAGTCTGAAATTGACCGATTTCGTAGCTGTCGAGTTCTTGTTTCTGTGACTGCTTCCGGTTCCAATATAATTTTTCCTTCTTCATCAAGTTCTAGTAATATTGTTTGAACTGGGAGCTTGTCACCTATAACCTTATTTTAACATGAAACATGGAAAACTGGGTGCACTCGAGATGCTGCAGGAAGCTCCAACTTGTATGCCATAGTACCAATCTTTTGCAACACCTTGTACGGACCATAATACTTTGGTGATAATTTATTATCCTTCTTAGCTTGCGTGAGGGACATTTGTTTATATGGTTGTAGCCGTAGGAATACCCAATCACCTACATCAAAACTTCTTTCGCTGCGCTGTTGATCTGCCTATTGTTTCATTCTATTTTGTGCCAACACGAGGTTATCCTTTAAGAGTTGGAGGACTTGTTATTGATGTTCAATGCGATGTTCCACTGCTTGAACCTTAGAATTTTCTCTTAAATATGATGTGATGGATGGTGGCTGATATCCATAAAGTGCCATAAATGGGGTCATTTTTGTTGCTGTATGGAAGGAAGTGTTATACCACCATTCAGCCAGAGGCAACCATTTGACCAATTGTGTCTGTTTATCAGATACAAAGCAACGAAGATATCCTTCCAAACATTTTTTTACTATCTCAGTTTTCCCATCAGATTGAGGATGATAAGATGAGCTATGAGCTAACTAAGTACCAAGACAAGAAAATAATTCTGTCCAAAAATTTCCAGTGAAAATGGGATCTCTGTCACTTACAATAATCTTTGGGTTTCCATGTAGCTTTTGAATTGTTTCCATAAATGCAGTAGAAATTGTACTGGCTTTAAATGGTTGTGATAATGCACAAAAGTGTGCATACTTGGTAAGTTTGTCAACTACCACCATGATGACACTCTTTCCCTCAGACTTGGGTAAACCTGTGATAAAATCCATTGAAACCTCCTCCCAACGTTGGCTTGGAATGGATAAAGGTTGTAATAGACTCGGGTCTTAATTGTTTCAACTTTATTTTGTTGGCAAACCAAACATTCCGCCACAAACTTTTGAATATACAATTTAAGGCCATCCCAAAAAAATTCCTTCTTAACCCTGTGGTAAGTTTTCAAAAATCCTGAGTGCCCTCCTAAGGGAGAAGTGTGCAATTCCATAAGAATTTTTTGTTTGAGTTGTGAATTCTTACAGAGGTATAAGCGATCTTTGTACCATAATGAATCATTTTTCCAACTATCAGATGTACTGGAATCTTGTTGTAACTTTCGAATAAGTGCCCATACTTCTTCATCATTCTTCCATTCCTCCCTTGCTTCGTTTATCCAATCTAGTTGGATAATAGAAATGACGCACAACAATGCTTCCACATCCTCATCCTTTCTTGAGAGTGCATCTGCCACCACATTTTGCTTCCCTTTTTTGTAGATGATTTCAAAGTCATAACCCAACATCTTTGTGACCCACTTTTGTTGCTCTTCAGAGGATAATCTTTGTTCTAAAAAGTATTTAAGGCTATCATAATCCGTTTTTACCTTGAAGTGTCTTCCCATTAGGTAGGGTCACCATTTCTTAAGTGCATGTAGTATTGCCAACATTTCCTTCTCATAAATAGCTTTGTGTAAAAACTTTCCCTTGATTGGACGACTTTCAAAAGCAATGGGTCTTTCATCTTGCATTAAAACAACACCAATGCCATTTCCTGAAGCATCACATTCCACAATAAAGGTTTTTGTGAAGTTCGGTGTAGCTAAGACCAGTGCTTGGAAAATTACCTCTTTAAGATGTTCGAAGGCCTTCGTTGCTTCTGGAGTCCATGAAAATGCATCTTTCTTCAATAATTTTGTTAGAGGTGCTGCTATTCTCCCATAATTCTTAAAAAATTTGTGATAATACCCTGTCAACCCAAGAAATCCTCGCAGATGCTTTATGGATGTGGGGATTTTCCATTCCTTAATGGCTTAAATTTTGTTAGGGTCTACCTTAACTCCTTCATGAGATACAATATGACCTAGATATTCCACCTCTTGTACTCCAAAGAAACATTTGGATCTTTTTGCATATAAATGTTTCTCCTCCAATAGTTGTAGCACCCTGTCAACATGTTCAACATGATACTTCCAAGACTTGTTGTAGATTAGTATATCATCAAAAAATACTAACACAAATTTTCTAAGGAAGGGTTTGAAAATGGAATTCATCAAACCTTGAAATGTAGAAGGTGCATTGGTAAAGCCAAAAGGCATGACCAAAAATTCATAATGACCCTCATGAGTTCTAAATGTTGTTTTCGGAATGTCTTCAGTCTTCATTCTGATTTGATGATATCCTGAACGAAGATCCAACTTGGTAAAGTAAATTGATCCATGCAATTCATCCAGTAATTCATCAATGACAGGAATGGGAAACTTATATTTAATAGTGAGCTTGTTGAGCTCCCTATAATCTGGACACATGCGCCATGATCCATCCTTCTTGTGCACCAATACTACTGGAGCAGAGAAAGAACTTTGACTAGGTTGAATTATACCAACCTCTAGCATTTCTGCAACCATACGTTCAATTTCACTCTTTTGGGCATAGGGATATCTGTACGGCCTTATGTTTGGAGGAACATTTCCTGGAATCAGATGAATAGCATGATCATGATGACGAATAGGTGGGAGACCTTTGGGAGTCTCAAATACCTTGGAATGATTGTCCAAGACATTTTGGAGATCTGGAGAAATAGATGATTCTGATGTGGAAACATCTAGCGAACATAATTGAGCAATTACACCTCTTTGTTCCTTTTTAAGAAGCTTTGTCATACCATTGAGCTGATTATCTTCCCGGTTTCCCTGCAATACCCCTTAATTCAACTTCCTTTCCTTTGGCAGAAAATTTCATGAAAAGTTCTTGAAAATTAAAAGTTATTGTACCCAAGGATTGTAACCATTGGACTCCTAGTACAACATTAGCACCTCCCATTGGAATGGAAAGCATTGGGCTAGTCAATACATATTCTCCAATGGATAGCTTGATATTATGGCACTTTCCAGAGCAATTTATCGTTCCTCCATTTGCAATCATCACTTGACACTCTGGTGATGGATATAGGAAGATTCAATTCTTTTGCTACCTTACAATGAATAAAATTGTGGGTACTTCCTGAATCAATCAACACTATTACCCTTTTCTTCTTAATTTGTCCTTCTATCTTGATGGTTTGAGGAGTGGTAATTCCAGCCAATGCATTAAAAGATATGGTCGGATTCATTTCTTCTTTATCTAGGCTTTGTTCCTGGAGTATATCCTCTTCCTTTGACCTTTCTTGCTCCTTTTCTTCATCCTCTTCATAATATATGTAGAATAATTTCTTCTCAGCACACTTATGACCTTTAGTGTATTTGCTATCACAACTGTAACAAAGCCCTTTTGCTCTTTTTTCTTCCAATTGTTGTGGTGTCAACCTTATAGGTTGTGGAAGGCTATGGGTAACAACACTTCCATCTTTATAGTTATGACTGGTATGCTTCCTAGTTTCCATAATTTTTCTTTCCATTTTTCTTGCTAACCTGAATGCTTTCTCTAATGAATCAGGTTCCCAAAGGCAAAAATCATGTTGGATATTATCCTTTAAAGTCCCTATGAACATATCAATCCTATGCTCCTCTTGAATATTTTTTACCCTTATGTTCAATTTCTGGAACTCCTCAATATGCTCCATTATTGAACCCTTTTGTTTGAGACTTATCAATTGGCTAAAAAAAGTGTTTCTTTTTGTATCCTCATAATGTGCTGTCAATTCTTCCGTAAAAATTGCTCAAGTGATAATTTTTTTACGAGAGCAAAGCCATTGATACCATACAAACTGATTTGGTTCCAAATATAAAGTTGCAATACGCACCTTTTGTGTGTTTTGCACATTATTGAGATCGAAAAATTGCTCCATTTGTAATATCCATGTTGTGGAATCCTTGCCATCAAACTTCCTCATATCGATTTTTGGAATATGGTGGGTCTTCGATCCAACATTAGAGTCTATGGAATCATGATTAACATTTTTTTGTTCTCATCATGAGTTACCTTTACTACCCTTTCACCATTAGTGACCATTTCTTCTAGCAACTTATTCATATTTATCTTCAATTCTTCCATCTTATCATCCATGCTATCCATTTTAGCGTCCATGCCATTCATCTTAGCTTCCATGCCATCCATCTTAGCTTCTACACATTTCTTTAAACAATCCATCTTAGCTTCTACACCTTTCTTTAAACCATCCATCTTAGCTTCTACATCTTTCATCTTTTTTCGTTACTTTTTGTGCAAGTGACACTTGTTGCACTTGGTCTCGTAATTTTGATATCTCATGTTGCATTTCTTCCTCTTCTTCATGAGTCATGCTAGAGCTTTCAGGTTGCTTACTAGGTGTTTGCATTTTCTTTCCTCGGGGCATCAATTACCAATAATAATGCTTTACTATGCCCTTTGAATTCCTTCAAACTAATTTTTCAAACCAAGCTTAAGCAAAAATTTAAAAAAAACTACACACATTTTTTCACTTTGTAGGAGCTTGATATTGAATCTGATGTATCTCTGTAATTTCGGATCATCCAATTCTGAAATTGTGATCTGTAGTAGCCCTCTGCATCTTCTTTCCAATGCCACTAGTCTGATCCAAATTGGATTCTCCAAGAAAGAGTTATGCACAATCTCCCAAGATGACCTGATTATAGACCTTTCCAGAAGAGCGAACTTGTATGAAGTGCCATGTGTCACTATTTCAACCTATGGCACTGAAAAATATATACAAGAAACTACAGTCCGTCCTCTTTTTGTACCTTCTTACAAAATTTCAATTCGATGCTCAGAGAGAAAGTTATGACGATTTTCCCAAGTCACCTGTTTGGAATGTAATTCAGGAGTCTGCAAAAAGAACAACTTCCTCAGATCATATCTCCTCAAATATAGAGCGAAAAGCTCTGAAATTTGGACCTAAGGTTCAGTTTTTTCGCTTCTGAAACGTCGCAGAAAAAAGTTATAGTGAAAATGCTACGATGACTTATTTGGAGCAGCGAAACCCTAGAGTCCAAAGCTCTGATACCAAATGTTATGAAACCATCTCACAAAAAGATAGAAAAGAGAGATCAACGCCTTAGAATTCAGCCTCTTCGAGGGGGCAACCTCCTTTACATTACACAAATGAACAATTCTTGGATGATTCAAATGACAAAACCTCCTTTCTATATATAGGAGTCTATGGAGTCACAATATAACCTAGTTGACCTAACAATAATAATATAAAGCCACAAAAATAACAATAGAGGGATTCTATGAGGCACAGTAATAAAAATATGGGGACAATAGGGCTCAACAATATTAATAAGGGATACAACTACAATATTAATGGGGTAATCACTAATATTATAGGGACCTAACAGACTCAAAAATTGTTTGCATTTGGATAAAAAAATTGCAAACTGCAATACATATTCTCTGAGACATATTATGGATGAGATTCATCGACTCATCAATATTTTTGACACTTTTGTTTGTCATCATATGTATATGGAATGAAACTCAGCTATCGACCTCTTATCCAAGGAATTAGTGCATAGGACTATTGTGACTTGGATGATCTAGGAGCAAAGGGATGGTATCTTCCATCAGCACTACCATAGACCTTATATAGACCTTACAAATTAACTGGCTCTGATGGAGCCTGTTTATATTTTTTTTGTTTATATAATTTTATTTATGCTTAATTTTATTAGACATACATATGATAGTTAAAATACTCTCTGCGTAGACAATTTTTGAACCTACAACGAGAGTTCAGTGCCTCCCTGCGTGGAGTACACCATGTTTTGATACTACAGACTTGATAGGCTCTATGCCTCACATACATCGTATGCTTTTTCATCTACAAAATGTAATTTTCTTTGCATAATTAAAATTACGACTTTTCCAAAGGGGAAAAAAGGTGGGAAATCAAGTTTCCCCTCAGGCCAATGATCTGTAAGGTTGTCCAATCTTAGTTGTTTTGATTAATTAATAGTAATTAATACATATTTAATTAGACATGTAGCTAGTCGTGGTCATTCCATGCTGGTGTTACAATCACAATCATCATTACAATAAGAAGGGGTATAATAGGTGGATGTTATAAAATGTCTTCTATATTGGCTTTGTGTTTTAGCATGTAGAAGATATTTGATTGCCTCTTTAGGTGTGTGCTTGATGGAGTAAGTGATTTTATGATTTTGTTAGGTCCCTATCCTACTAGTGTAGGACCTTATTGTTATTATTCCAACCCCCTTATTGTATTTTTGTGCCCATGTAGTCCCCATATTGTTATTATTGTGCCCCATAGAAGCCCCACTATTGTTATTGTTGTGCCCTTATAGTATTATTATTATGTAGGCTCTGATTATATTGTGACCCTTTAGACTCCTATATATAGAAAGGAGGTCTTGTCATTTGTATGATCCAAGGATTTTTCACTTGTATAATGTAAAGGAGGTTTCCCCCTTGAAGATGCTAATTTTGAAGTCATTGATCTATTTCTTCTTCTATTTTGTGAGCAGGTTGCATAACATTTGGTATAAAAGCTTTGGATTCTAGAGTTTCACTACTTCAAACAGATCATCGTGGAATTTTAGCTATAATTTTTTTCTATGAAGTTTCAGTATTTGAAATGAAAACCCAGTTGAGCCGAAATATTGATGAACCTCGTGTCTGAATTTCAAATCTAGGCTCACTATATTTACAGATATATGAGCTGAGGAAGTTAGGGTTTTTGCAGGCTACAAAACTGCATCTCAAACAAGTGACCTAGGGAAAATAGTCATAACTTTTCCTCTGAGAATCAGATTCAAAATTCATTAGAAGTGACAAAAAGAGGACAAATTGTAGTTTGTTGGGTATTGTGTTCGAAACAGTGACACAAGGCAAGTCGTACAAGTTTGATCTATTGCACTAGTCTATAATAAGGTCATCGTGGGAGATTGGGCATAACTCTTACTTGAAGAATCCAATCTGTATCATACATGTGGGGTTGGATAGAGGAATTAGAGAGCTACCATAGGACAAAATTTCAGAACTTGGAGATATGAAATTACAGATTTACAATTGTTTCAATATCGAGCTCCTAAAAGCAAGAAAAACAATGACACGAAAATAGAAATACCTAGTAAGAAAAATTGGATGGATGATTTGAAGTATGCAATTGAAGCTAAGATAAATGGTTTTATCTATAGCATGGAAGATAATATCGATGGTATAGAAGAAAAATTGAAAGGAAACATGGAAGATTTGAAGAAAGACATGAAAGGTTTGAAGGAAGGTTGGACAAAGTTGCTACAAGAAAGGCTTCCTAATGATGAAAAGGTAGTAGAGGAAACTCATGATGAGAACAAAAGAAATGTTAATTATGATTTCATAGAATCTAATGTTGGAGTGAAGACCCACCATATTCCAAAGATATATATGAGGAAGTTTAATGGCAAGGATTCGGTAACTTGGATACTACAGATGGAGAAATATTTTGATCTACATGATGTGCAACCCTCACAAAAGGTACGTACTACATATTTATATTTAGAACCCAATCAATTTGTATGATATAGAGGGATTTTTTCTCGTAAAGCACTTGTTACCTGTTCAATTTTTATGGAGGAAATGATAGCACATTATGAAGATACAAAGAGAAACACCTTCTTTAGCCAATTGATAAATCTCAAACAAAAGGGTTCACTGGTGGAGAACATTGAGGACTTCCAGAAATTGAATATAAGAGTAAATGATATTATAGAGGAGCATAGGATTGATGTCTTCATAGGGACTTTAAATGATAACATCCAACATGAGGTTCGTCTTTGGGAACCGTATTCATTGGAGAAAGCATTCAGATTCGCAAGAAAAATTGAAAGAAAAATTATGGCAACAAGGAATCCTACCACTCACAACTATAAAGGTGGAAGTGTTGTTGCTCCTACCTGTCCATAACCTACAATGTTGACACCACAAAATTTGGAAGAAAAAAGAGAAAAAGGACTTTGTTACAGTTGTGATAACAAATACACTAAAGGTCATAAGTGTGCTAAGAAGAAATTATTCTACATAGGTTGTGAAGAGGGGGAAGAAAAGGATCAAGAAACGTCAAAAGAAGAGGGTATCCTCAAACTCTCAAGATAGATGGATAAACAGAGATAGTGAACAAATGTTTAGAAGGATATCTTCATCGCTTCATATCTGATAAACAAACACAATGGGTCAAGTGGTTACCTTTGGTTGAATGGTGGTATAACGCTTCAACAAAAATGACCCCATTTATGGAACTTTATGGATACCATCCACCATCCATCACACCATATTTAAGAGAAAATTCTAAGGTTTGAGTAGTGGAAGATCACATTAAGCATCAACAACAATTTCTCCAACTCTTAAAGGATAACCTCAGTTTGGCATAGAATCAAATGAAACAACAGGCGGATCAACATCGCAACAAAAGAAGTTTTGATGTAAGCGAATGGGTATTTTTATGGCTACAACCATAAACAAAAATGTCCCTCAAGCAAGCTAAGAAGGATAATAAATTATCACCAAAGTACTATGGTCCTTACAAGTTTTTGCAAAAGATTGGTACTATGGCATACAAATTGGAGCTTCCTGCAACTTCCTGAGTGCACCCAGTTTTCCACGTTTCATGCTTAAAGAAGGTTATAGGTGACAAGCTCCCATTTCAAACAATATTGCCGGAACTTGATGAGGAAGGAAAAATCATATTGAAACCTAAAGCAGTGATGAAAATAAGAACTGACAACTATGAAATATATCAATTTCAGAGTATGTCATCAAGTGGAAGAACTTAACTACTGAAAATTCTGCATGGGAGGATGCAGATTTTATACAAAAGCATCAAGAACTACTCAAGCGTTGAGGACAACAATTTTTTGAAGGAGAAGGGAATGTTAGGTCCCTATACTACTAGTGTAGCCCCTTAATGTTATTAGTGCAACCCCCTTATTGTATTGTTGTGCCCATGTAGTCCCCATATTGTTATTATTGTGCCCCATAGAAGCCCCACTATTTTTTTTGTTGTGCCCTTACAATATTATTGTTATGTAGGCTCTGATTATATTGTGACCCCTTAGACTCCTATATATATAAAGTAGGTCTTTTCATTTGTATGATCCATGACTTGTTCATTTGTGTAATGTAAAGTGTGAAAATTCCTCAAACCCGGGAATTCCTACCTCAACACTAATGATATTTCTCCTACTTGTTAGATTTACATGAACAAGTTATTTGCAGTTTCCTATGAAAAACATCGAAATAAATACACTGCAACCTACACCAATCAAATTATATGCCGAAAGAAGAAAATAACAATAGAGAAAGATACACACAAGTGATATAGTTATTTTTGGACAAATGTTCTCGAAAAAACCCAATGTTGAAAAATCGATGCAACGGATCTGAGCTTTTATTAACATGCAATAGTTTTCTAAATAAAACTCTGGATTCCCTCCCAACAATCCAGTTACATAGAAATACAACTGGCAGAACAAATTTTTGAGATTACCTCACTCTAATCGACAAGTCCAGGCTGATCTGGCAGCTGAATTAACGTGTCCCCAACTATTTCTACGCTTCTTTTGCATAGGTCCAATGTCAACCTCTAAGGCTTTGTGTTTGCTCAACTGGGAATCGATTTGTCTTCTAGAGAAATTTCCAGCCCTCCCAACTCAGAAATGTCAACTGCCTTAGCAAATTCAAACTTCTTCTTGGAGGAATGCGCTACCTCTACGTGAACCCTTTTGGCTGAGCGTCAACCTCTACGTGAGCCTTTTTGGCTCAGCATTAACCCCTCCTGGGTACTGCGCTGCCTCCTTCTAGTGTTTTTCTGCCTCTCTGCTGCGTATCCTGGCCGAGGAGAAGATTTTCCAACCAAACTATCCCTTCTCCTCACTACAAAAGTTGACTATCGAAATTCTCCCAACAGTTGCCCTGCTTCAGAAAATTGAACTTCTAAACTCACTCTGTGTGTGTCTTCCAAATGAACCTCAAACCTCCTTAAATAATCTCCTCGTTGACATTCAACGACCCATATTAGAAGGTAATCAATGGCTAAGATCACTCCTTCTTGATCCTCGTCTTCTTCTAGAAGTTACACCCATAGTTAGATTAATAACCATTAATTATTTTAATTTCTTAAGTTTAGACTCAGGGACCCATTAAAAATAATTAATTATTTTAATAAAACTACATCTGGGTGGAATTTCCCAAAACACTTTCTGGGTTCTTTGGAATACATGTGTCCAAACCTCCCTACAAAATCTGAGACTTAGAGCACATCCAATGCTACCATAAATCAACACTCCTCTTAGTAAGGAATCTGCTCCAGCAATGCAACCTGCTAATGCATCACTCTATTCTATAACATCTCCCTCTGCACTGTTGATGTATGACATGATGTCCACCAACCACTATGCAAATGCTGCATATGTACTGTTGCTGACCTTACCATTTTCAACACTGCATCTGTACTGCAACTCCCTTTGAATTTCAGCATATGTGTTGTTGCTAGCACTGGCACTGCCAACTACTAATCCATTGCAAACTGTTGTTGGTACTGTATCAACAACGAAAAAATCCCAAATTATTGAAATAACTATGTTCAGTATGATATCATGTGAATGCTCGAAACTAAATGTTGCTAGTCTCTGCACTGACCCTCTGAATCTTTTCAATCGTTGTTGACCGCTACTCTATGCCATCTGCACTTCTGCCAACTCTGCTCTGTGTTGCTCAGTCTCTGGCGCTCCTACCCATTGCAACTTTCTTTCTGACACTTCTCAGTATCATCTGACACTATTACATCTTGTTACTTTTTCTCTGAGCTCCTATAGCAAGGAATTGATCTGAGAGGTGGGCTCCTCAAGGATCATGCCCATCTATAGCTCTTTTGAACTACAACTCCAAATCAGCCCACCTCCCTTGGGGAGGTATTTCAGCTATCATGGAAAACTCCTCCTCCTCGATCTTTGCAGGCACAACCTTTAGATCGTGCTTCTCATCTTTGTCCTTCTTCCTGAGAGGACTCTATGTTGCGTAGTGACCCATCTCACCACACCTGAAGCACTTTATATTCGAGACATCCTTATTACATCTTCGTTTCTCCTTATGCCCCTTCGATGCAAGGGTTGCATTATCCTCCTCCTCCTTGGGCTTTGACCCACTGTTGTTGCTTCCATCAAGCTTACACTTGACCAAGCCCCTCCTCAGCTCCTCTTGCATGAGAGTTGCCCACATCTCATCCCAAATCGACATAGTCACCCTGCCCAGGATACTCTTGAAAAAAACTTGCCACTCATCTGAGACTGAATTGAGGGCTAGTCTAACCAACTCGGAATCTTGAGGTGTAAGCCCACAATTGATAAGCCATCTCAAGTCTCCAAAAGCTTCATGAGGAATGGATCCACACATTCCCTCTTCTGCATCTGAGAAGAACTCAGTTTTTTCTCAAGGTACATCTTTCTCTACTTGGAAGATCCTTGATACAATGTAGACAAGGCATCCCACATCTCCTTAGCAGTTCTGCTAGCGATGCGACAAACAACATGATCCTTCACTCCATCAAGGATCATTCTCTTACCTTCACCATTTAGACCTTGTACTTCTTCAACGGATCTACATTTGCAGGCATAGCCACCACGTTGTCGACATGTGTCTTAATAGCATGCTCATCTAGAAGGAATGACATTCTTTCCTTCCATATGACATAGTTGGATGCTCCGTCCAATCTATCCTGATCTCTCAAGCCATTGGTTTCCATCTATGCCACTGAAAATGTCGAAAATCTCCTCTCTAGTTCTTACCACTGCGACTCAGCCAATAAGAAAACAGTCTTCTTAGTAGCAAGTCTTACTGAGGAAAAGTTACCTCACAATGCTTCTCTTCTCTTCTTGCATTTTTCTGCCTAACAAAACGACTTGCAGAAAAAATGCATCCCACCAGCTCTTCCTCATGCTGAGGCTTAAACGCTGCTCCCTCTGCCATGGCAAGATCTTGATCTGGAAGCCCTTCTCTCTGTTGACTCACTCAAAGAGAGACTACCTCGAAATTCTGCCCTCCTACTAGGACTACGCAAACCCTATGGGGTTTTGAACTACTGCCTCCTATAGCTATTTCGATCTCACTCTTCTGCTCAGCGTTGGGTTCTCTGGCACTAGTCTTCTTGCTTCACCTGCACTACCTCTGATACCATGTGAAAATTCCTCAAACCCGAGAATTCCTACTTTAATACTGAAGATATTTCTCCTACTTGTTAGATTTACAAGAATAAGCTATTTGCAGTTTCCTACAAACATAAAAATACATACACTGCAACCTACACGAATTAAATTATATGTCAAAATAAGAACAGAAAAATAGAGAAAGATACACACAAGCGACATAATTATTTTTGGACAAATGTCCCTGGAAAAACCCAATGCAAGAAAATCGATGCAATAGGTCTGAGGGTTTTTATTATTATGCAGTAGTTTTATGAATACAACTCTGGATGCCCTCCTGAAAATCCAGTTACAGTGAAATACAACTGGCAGAAGAAATTTGTGAGATTACCTCACTCTACTCGGCAAGTCCCGGTTGATTCAGCAACTGAACCAATGTGTCCCTAGCTATTTCTGCACTGCCTCTGCGTAGGTCCAGTTTCAGCCTCTAAGGTTTTGCGTCTGATCAATTAGGAATCAATTTACCTTCTGGAGCAGTTTCCAGCCCTCCCAGCTCAGAAATGTCAGTTCCCTCAACAAATTCAGACTTCTTCTTGGAGGACTATGTTGCCTCTGTGTGAGCCTTTTGAGTCAACGTCAACCTCTGCATGAGCCTTCTTGGTCAACGTGAATCTCTACGTGAGCCCTTCTGGCTCAGCGTCAACCCCTTCTAGGTACTGCACTATCTCCTTCTGGTGTTTCCCTGCCTATCTGTTGCGTATCCTGGCTCAAGAGAAGATTCTCCAACCAAACTATCACTGCCCCTCAATACAAAATCTCACTATCGAAATTCTCCCAATAGCTACTTTGGTTCAAAAAATCAAACTTCTGAACTCACTCTGTGTGTGTCTTCCAAATGATCCTCAAGCCTCCTTAAATAATCTCCTTGTTGACATTCAAAAGCCCAGATTAGAATCTAATCAATGGCTAAGATCATTTCTACTTGATCCTCATCTTCTTCTAGAAGTTAAACCCATAGTTAGATTAATACCCATTAATTATTTTAATTTCCTAAGTTTAGACTTAGGGACCCATTAAAAATACTTAATTGTTTTAATAAAACTATCTCCGGGTGGAATTTCCTAAAACACTTTCTGGGTTCTTTGGAATATATGTACCCAAGCCTCCCTACAAAATTTGAGACTTAGAGCACATTTGATGCTACCATAAATCAACATAAAGGAGGTTACCCCCTCAAAGAGGCTAATTTTGAAGTCGTTGATCTATTTCTTCTTGTATTTTGTGAGCAGGTTGCATAATAGATCTCTTTCCTAAGGTTAGGAAAAATACAATAATTAATCTAATTAATTATTGTATGCTATTAGGCCAAAGTTTGAAGGATAAAAAAAAAAACTGTTTAAGTGACTTAGATATAATCTCAACTGTTGATCTCAAGTGAGGCCTAGGATTTAATCATAGTAATTGATAACTTAGGAGATTAGGGTTAGGGATTTTGGCTTAGTGAGATTATAAGAAAATCCTAAGGGAGAGGCGAAGGCACATAGCACAGAGAAAACATTTTTCTCTAGAGTGAGAGGATCAATTAAGATTGAAAAGAAGTGAGGATAAGTGTAGTGGGGAATTGGAGGAGAAATTCAAGGAGGTCGAGTTCAGGAAAGAGGGAGGTCAATTTCCCTAGTGGGGTCAAGTTTCTAGGAGCCCAATAACTATATTTTTTGTATGTAGTCTCTATGGGTCTAACCTAGAATTTTCTCGAAAATTCAATGAAGGAAGATTGTGTTGGGTGTAATTTGTTGTTATGGTGCGATTGATGTCTTCATTGTATATCTGTTGCATTTTTAAGTTTTTATACCAATGTATTTATTTTTAAGAAAATTCATAAATATTTGAGATAAATATTTTCTGGAGCTTAATAAATTGTTGAAGTAAAATAAATTATATCCGGCATCAGAAAAAAATAACATGGTATTAGAGCAATAGAAACATTGTGGGAGAGATCATATATCACAAGAGTTTTACGATGAAAATATATATATATATATATATATATATTTTTTTTGCAGCAAGGGTTTTGTGGCTAAATTTGATATGATAATATGGCATCATTAAGTCTAAGATATGTAGACATGTTAAAGGGGGTTGTAAACTTCAGTCCATGGAAGGAACATATCACCCTTGTCTTAATGGTAAATGGTTTGTGGGAAATTGCAAGCCAAGTGATTTACGTTCCACAAGATGCTACCCAAGAGACTAAACATAAGTTGAAAGATATAAGAGCTAGGAGCATCATTTTGGATGGTGTGAAGGATCACATAATCCCTCACATAATGAAGAAAGATTCAACTTATTAGATGTGGTCAACCTTGACTAAGTTGCACTAGAGTGACAACCAAAATAGAAAGATGGTGTTAAGGGCGAAGATGAATACCATCAAGATGAACAAAGCAAAGATGGTTTCCTCATTCATCATGAGGAATCAACAAGTTTGTGATGAAATTTTTGCTATTGGGCAAGAGGTGGAAAAAGTGGATCTTGTCAAAGTAGCACTGAAATGGTGTACAAGTAGTGGGTTGCATTTGTGAAAGGTATCCTAGACAGAGATAAAATTCTTGATTGGGTCAGATTGTGGGATGATTTCACCCAAAAAGATATTTGGGAGGAATCCATAATTGATGGACAACACAAAGGTGGAGATGAGGAGAACCTTACTCAAAGAAGGGGAAGGGTAAATCCAAGAAAAACCAGAGTGGAGGAGCATCTTTACAAGGGAAGAAAGACACGAGCAAAGTCAAGTGCTTTGCATGTCACAAGTTGGGTAATTATGCCAGAAAATGTCCAAACGAGAAGAAAGGCAAGGGGAAGAAAGAAACACGCACATATGCATAAATGGATGAGTTGGTTGACAAATTTGAGCAGCAATTTTCTGTAGAATCCTATCTTCCTGACACAATTACAAGAAGGGTATGGTTTGTGGACAATGGAGCATCTAGTCACATGATGGAAAATTGTGATATCTTCACCAATATGACCAAGGAGAAACTATATCTACATGTGGATCTTGGTGACAACAACACCGGGTATGCAGTGGAGGGGATTAGCAATATATAGTTCTAGCTAGACTTAGGGAGTCTTATGGAGGTGAAGGAGATACCTAGGTTGGAGAAAAAATTACTCTCATTTTTGGCCATGGAGGAGGTCAGTGTCACAAGAGGTGAGGTAGTTATAGGGCTCAAAGGGGTTGATCCTAGCATGGGACGAGTCATATGAAACAAGGAGAATAACCTGTATCTATTGAGAGGATAGCCAATGAAAGAGCTAGTACATAATAGTGAAAACCAGAGTGAGATTGGGCACAGGTGGATGGGGCACCTACACAGGGCTCTACCACAGTTATGAAGGATAATAACTTGTTTTTAGAAATTCAATATAGAGCATGATGGTGTATGTAAAGGATGTGCACTTGCAAAGTAGGCCAAAGAAACATTTCCTAGTAATGAGACAAGCTCCAAATGTGTATTGGATTTGGTGCATTTTGGCATCTGTGGTCCTAAGTCAATGGAGTCTATCTCAAGGGGCAATTATTTCTTGACATTCATAGATGCCTATTCCATGAGGACATGGATTTACTTCCTGAACAATGGGGGTGAGTATATCTCCAATGAGTTTAATGATTTCTGAAAGGAAACAAGAATCAAGAAAGAACTAACAATGCCCAAAAATTCAACACAATGGACTGGAAAAGAGGAAGAATATTAATACAGTCAAAACAACCAAGGCCATGATCCATGATCAAGATTTGTCTATATTCTTGTGGGAAAAGGCATGTAATACGATTGTATATTTGCAGAACGCACAAGGAAGTGGAAGACGTGACTCTTGAGGAGGCTTTTACAGGACTAAAACCACAAGTGAGTCATCTACGCATATTCATTTTTCCCATGTATGTCCACGTTCCTTCAGAGACGAGGATTAAATTGGAGCCCTCATCAAAGAAGGGATTTTTTGTTGGATACAATAAGACTTCAAAGGCCTATAGGGTCTACATTCCATGTCAAAGGAAGATACTTTCAAGACAAATGTTAGATTTGGGGAGGGTAGGACCTTTATGAGGTTGTATGAGATAGATCCAGTGGTGGCATAGGATCGAGAGTGAGAGACTCTCAAGGTTGAGCAGGGACCAATAGCACCAACATTAGGGACACAACCTTAGATTAAGAGGAGTGGGATGTTCCTTAAAGCTCTACCAGAAGGAGGCTAAGATGGGCTGAGAAGACATTGAGAGATGCTTCATATGTGGAGGCTCCTAAGTAGCACTTTCAGGGAGAGTAGACAACTAGCTAGTTTTCTAGTTATTTGTCCTTGACAAGCAACATCAATGAGTCCAAGCCTTTTACCTTTGAGGAGGCAACATACTAATATGGTTGGAGGGATGCCATGATGAAGGAGTACAATTCTATCATGATGAATGGTGTTTGGGACATAGTACCAAGGCCTGAAGGGAAATCAATGGTCAC
This sequence comes from Pinus tabuliformis, assembly GCA_031772625.1. Classification (NCBI taxonomy): domain Eukaryota; kingdom Viridiplantae; phylum Streptophyta; class Pinopsida; order Pinales; family Pinaceae; genus Pinus; species Pinus tabuliformis. The sequence continues at coordinate 53,634,220 of CM062808.1, read as the reverse complement.
TTCTTAATAGATCTATAAGATCTAACATGTAGTTGATGGCAATGTTGAGAAGTACAAGGCGGGTTTCATGGTGAGAGGGTTCTCCCAGAAGGAGGGAGTAGGTGGGGAGGAGGTATTTACACCTGCCACCATATATGCATCTATCTAGGTGGTCATTTCTATTCCTTCAGAGATGGAGTGGAGGATACATCAGATGTATGTGAAGATTGCCTTCCTCAATGGGGTGATTGAGGAAGAGGTCTGTATTGAGTAGCCTCAGGGCTTTGAGGTGCATGGGAGGGAGTCCCATGTATGTAGATTGAAGAAGGGCTTATATGGATGTAAGAAGGCATGTCACGCATGGTACTTTGGGATTGATTGGTAGCTACTTGGATTGGGCTTGACCAAGAGTGAAGTAGACTCTAACTTGTACTATGTGCTCTTTTATGGTGAGTCACTCATCTTGGTCCTCTGTGTTGATGATCTCTTCTTAATGGGATCAGAGAGGATCATTAGGATGTGCAAGGAGGGCCTTTCTTCATAATTTGAGATGAAGGACATTGGTTTGATGCACTACTTCTTGGGATTGGAGGTGTGGCAACAACTAGGAGAGATTTTCCTTGGGCAAGGCAAGTATGCAGTTGAAATTCTGAGGAGATTCTGGATGGAGGATTGGAGGCTGATGTCTACACCTATGATCACCAAATTGAGGAAGCTAAGTGCTTTTGAGGGTGAGTTGGTGGATCCCACCTTGTATAGGTAGTTGGTCAGGTCCTTAATGTATTTGGTCAACACTAGGATGGATATTTGTCTTGCTGTGAACACAACTAGTTCATGATTAAGTCAAGGAGGGTTCATTGGGTGGTAGCAAAGCATGTGCCCAGGTATCTTCGTGGTATGGTGGAGTATGGGCTAAAGTATGTCAGAGTTGGTGGAGTGGAGTTACAAGGCTATACAGATTCAGGCTAGGCAAGGAGTGTAGTGGATAATAAGAGTACTTCAAGTTGTTGTTTCAATTTGGGAGCAACTATGATCTCGTGGTATAGGAGGAAGAAACACTCAGTGGAACTTAGCTCAATAGAGGTTGAGTACACGGCAACGAGTTTGGAAAGTTGTGAGGCCATATAGTTTCAAAAGATGCTCACAAGAATTTTCGGTCTTGAGATGGGGTCCATTGTGATTCATTATGACAATCAAAATTGCATTAAGCTCTCTGAAAGTCAAATGTTTCATGATAAGTCCAAGCATATAGAGATAAGATACTAGTTCATTAGAGACATGGTCCATAGCAGTGTTGTGAGATTACAGTACATTTCCACAGAGGAGAAGATAGAATATGTTCTCACCAAGCCTCTAGTGAAGGAGAAGTTTGTGTTTTATAGAGACAAGTTGGGGGTGGTGGAGATTCCCTTCCTTGTTAGGAGGGACTGTTGATTTTGTAGCCTCAAAAGGTAGAATATTTGATTGCCACTTTAGGTGCTTGCTTGATGGAGTAAGTGATTTTATGATTTCTTTCCTAAGTTTAACTTAGGAAAAGTACAATAATTAATCTAATTAACTACTGTGGAATATTAGGCCATAGTTCTAAGGAAAAATAATGAAATTATTTAAGTGAATTAGATATAATCTCAACTGTTGATCTCAAGCAGGGATTAGGATTTAATCCTAGCCATTTATCACTTAGGAGATTAGGGTTAAGGATTTTGGCTTAATGAAAATATGAAATAAGCCTAAGGGAAAGGTGAAGACACATAGTGTGGAGAAAGTGATTTTATCTAGAGCGAGAGGCCGAATTCTTCGAGGTCGATTTTTCAGGTAGCGTTGAGTTTCCAGGTGCCCAACAATTATAATTTTTCCATGTATTCTTTGTGGGTCTAACCTAGACTTTTCCTGAGATATTTAATGAAGGAAGATTGTGTTGGGTGTAAATTTGCTATTATGATGTGATTAACCTCTTCATTTTATTTCTAGTGCATTTTAAAGTTAATATACCAGTGTATTCATTTTTCGGAAAATTCAGGAATATTTGAGATACATATTTTTTGGGGTTTTAATAAATTGTTGAAGTAAACAAATCATATTTGGTATGAGAAAAAAATAACAGTGAGCTGGTGCAATCTACAAACCCAGTTGTCTCACCATGTCCTCGCTCATAAAGTTGTGAGTCACACCGATATCCACCATAGAAATCCATTGACTCCCATCAATGTCCACACTCATAAAGTTCAGTCAGTTATATTTTGGAATCGCCTTTTTGGTAGGAGCTACTCCCAAAACTTGCATCACTACCATAGATGCCTTATTTTCTTGCTCCATAGCAACTAACCTATGCTTCAATGGAAAATTCTTCACCATATGATCCTTCGCACAAATCCAACATGAAAGAGGCTTCTTCTCTTTCATTGTATTTCTCTGCTTCGGTCCATCCTCCTTCAAAGACTTCCCCTTTCCCTTATCATCCTTTTTCTTTCTTTTTTCACCATCATGCTCCTTCCCTCTTGTCTTTCCTTCACCTTAGAAATCCTAAAGCTTATCTGCTATGGTGATAGTTGCTATGAGAGTCTACACTTTCTGTCTTTTCAACTCAACTTGTGCCCATGGTTTCAAACCAACCATAAAACTGAACAATCGATCCTCCTCTAACATATCCTTGATCTCCAACATGAACCCTAGAAATTCCTTGATGTATGCTTGAATACTTCTTACCTACTTAAGATGACTCAACTTATTCCTCACAATCCAAGGTTGATTCCCTGGTCCGAACTGCGCATACAAAGCTTCCTTCATTTTTTTCCCACATGGTGATACTATCAGTGAAGTAACCAGTGTCCAAATCTTCCATCCTGGTTTGTTGCCACAACTTCGTTGTCCTTGTCAAGTATGTAGCGACGGTCCCTATTTTGGCTTCATTCGACTATCCATTCATCTAACCCAAATATTGCTCCACATCCCAACATAATTTCTCTAGTACCTCCACACTCTTGGTACCATCATGTCTTTGGTTCTTTAGCCTTTACTCTTGTTGAGGTGTTGGAAAAACCCTATCCAACTGCCTTCCTCAATAACACAATAATATCTAATTGATTGCTAACCAAAACACAAGATCATTCACCTTCTCTTCAAGTCAACCTATTCTTTCTCCATCACTTTCGTTCTTCCTGATCAATTGAGAGACCATATAAATCAAAGCCTACCCATTTGCATCATTGCTCTTAGCATGTGTACCAACCATCTCCATCTACTAGAGAAACCCCAACCACCATATCTACACAAAAGCCCCTAATAACCGACCCATTATTTCCCTTCTGAAATTGATAACATAAATGCCTTGATCACCAAAAATAATGGAGAGCCTCCCAACCTATATGCCCTGTAAATCACCTCTTCAAAGTGAAAAACAACCATAGATTACTTTTTTCTAATACCACCTCTTAGTGGCGAAGAGCCCACCACAAATTAAGCTTTAATACCACTTGTCACCCCCCAAGAGTGTTCCCACGAGTTAAGGCATGTCATGACCTCTGACTATGTTTCCCCCACAATGGTCTAACCAACTTGCCAGTACTTCACCTAGATTGTGACTCTACTTCGTACTTCTTATGTGTTTAACTTAACTCTTGTAGGGGAATTACAAGTAACTAAATCGCAAGTACCATCACATAACATGCAACATTCAGCGACATTCATATAACAAGTATCATACATGAACCATCAACATAACCATGTAAAGTGTGCACATAAGGTATGTAAGGTGGAGGGCCATAACCTTCAATTCTCTTATAATAAATTCAATTATATGGTTTAATGTACAATACAATGTTACATTTCTTGGGGAAGAGCTCTTGTCACTCCCCTACCTAACCTCCCAAAATACAATAGCCAAATATGCACTCTAATCACCCCTCGGATGGGTCCACTTACCCGTCCACCCATTGGGTGGCAGGATAGATCCATGGGTCTAATCCCTCAAACCTATGGTACTTGTTCGGATTACATACCTACTCCCAAGCGAAATTCGAGCTTACGACACTCTTCACTAATGCTATCAACAAACCACACCTTTTCCCAAGTGTTAGTCTTGTCATATCCTTGCTCTCATAGGTAGGAAGGACACAACCATCCCATGTAAATGTGCGACATGCGGTTCCTGACATGTGGCTATGTGAATCCCTAACAAAGTTGTGTTGTGTCACTTAGTTCACTCGAGGTGACTTTTTAATTGTCAGGCCATTTTGTATACTCCAAGTGTTGTGTGTGTAGTCTCGTGCCACCATGCCCCATGCTCCTCAACTTGATCGACTCATCTTCAATTGGGTTGTGTGCTCTAGTCTCATGCATCTCATGGTCTTCCCAGTATACTTGTCTCATGGGTACACTCATCTCATCTTGTGTCATGAGCAAGTGCACTCATCTCATGGGCAACTCGTCTCATCTTGGTCCATTGTGCAGGAACACCCATCTTGTGGGTGGCTCGTCTCATCTCGATCTATCATGTGGGTGCACTCATCTCATGGGTGGCTCATTTCATCTCAGTCTGTCGTGTAACCTCATGCCAAATGTGGGCATGCTTGTCTCATGGGTGTGCTCATCTTGCACGACAAATGGAGTTGTTGCAACTTGTCTTGATGATGGGTGGGAACCCCAAATTTCCCCTATACATTACATCAAATGTCACAAATCCTATAAGGGTGAGTCACTGCACTCTCCAACTTGGTGACAATTGAGGCATGTGTGCGCTCATCTTGAGGACGTTACACTACCACATGCACTACTATACAACATTGATTTTTGATATAATTATGATATCTTAAATTAATACAATTTTTTTTTCCCGAGAAAAAAACACAATTTGTTAGTGAAAACAAAATTACATGTTGCATTCGCTGAGAAACATAGCATCATCAAGTCCATGACTGATGATAAGCACAAATAACTTGGAGAAAAGTTAGGCTTTTCCCCTTTTTTTTTCCGACTTTGCGCCATTCCCCCTGAGACAGCGAGGAGACAAGTGCAAGTTGAGTGCCAGTATCAGGTATTTCATTGTCCTTATCTGAATCTGAATTGTCTGATGTATGGATACGCTTGTACCCACTTGTTTCCATTGCTTCTAGTATGTTTTCTGATTGTACCTAATTATTTTGTGGCTCATTTGGTCCCTGAGAGTGTTCCCCCTTATTTTCTGGTACATGTGTTGTCTGGTTGATCCCGATTTGTATGGTTTCCTCCTTTGTTGCGTCCTCCTCCGCATCCGACAAGGGTGGAGGAAAATTCCAGCCTTTGGGATATTTCCCATTCTTCTTCTTTCTACCGGTGTCTTTCTTGGCACCAGGACACATATTTTGAAGATGCCATGTCTTCCTGCAGATTCTACATCTGAAGGATGTGTTCTCATAATCTTGCAGTTGAGTCCAGTTCCTTTGTTTATGGATCAATTGAATATGATCCGGTAAACCTTTGTTGAGATATACTTCCACACATATCCGTGCATATGTGTAGATCCTTTCTCCCAATATTTGGGTATCTGTCTTGATATATTTCCCAATGATGTTTCTGATACCTGTTAGAACTTGATCATCCTAGAAATGTAGAGGGAGATTATGTAGTCGAACGCACACCGGCATCTTGGTGACAACCATGGTGTTTGCATCAAAATAAGGAGTTTTATATTCTTTTAAGTGTTTTAATACATATACGCGGGTTGGGTATACACAGACCCGCGTATACACGCGTTTAACTCAGGGCAATGTCGCGTATAAGGGATAAAACATTGTTTTTTAAATTTTAGGATCAGGTCTGGAAGGAGGGGTTTCCCTAGGCCATGAGTGCACCATCACAAACCATAAGAGTGAGATTTGGAGCTATAACAAATGCCCTCTAATATATGAGGTCAGAAAGGGTACATGATGGCCAAAATGTATTATGCAAGTACATGGAAAGGAAATCTGTCAAAAACCGAGGAGGACTTCACCAAAATTCAGCCTGCCAAGCCACCAAAGGAGATCAGAAAGAAACATTGTCTGAGGCGGGCATACCCATGCTCAAAAAAAGTAAAGCATGTCCACATATCAAGTACAAGCGTATCCACTAAGTATACAAGTATAAATGACTGGAAAATACATAATGGATCATCTGATCATGATCGAACAAGTACATGTCTGAATATCACATTAAGACTGTCAATGATGCTGAAGGATGCAACGAATCACTGATATCAAAGACTGATCCCAAAAAGTACCAACTGAACATGATGGAATAGGATGGTACTACACTGCAAACTCAGGTGCCAGCATATAGAATGTCGCCATGACTGACTGCAACATATAAGGTGGAGTGGTATCAACTAGCAGCAACAGGAGCAACTGTCAAGTGAACCAATGAATGCTGATACAACCTGAGGTCTTCACCGACCACCGTGGTACATTTCTACACCATGGGAATAAATGATCTGAAGTCGACCATGTGAGAAATTGTTTGATTACCGGTCACTAATGTATATCGTTAACAAACGCTAGACTACTCACCGATAATGATAATGAGCGTCAAGGTACCCAGTACAATCTAACAAGTGTGAATAGATGAGCTGGAGTCGAACACTTGTAAGAATCTATCGATCAGGAGACAATGATGGTTTCCCACTGTCGATAGCAAAGGATCTACCACTAATGACTGCAAACCCAAAGGTACTGCCAAATGGACTCTAGATCTTTGCCCCAGAGCAATGAGTCAGAGTCGATAGGGAAAGATCCGCTAGAAGGAAGGCATTAAGGCATCCTTCATCAATCTAGCGCGAGTGTAACCCGTAGGCCAATAATGTGGAAGGAATCAGATGAAAGAGATGTAGTAACCGAACCGAAGTACGTTTCTGGCATACACAAAATGTGGCTAGCGCACGACAGAAACCCTCTGAACCAACCAATAATGAAAGCTGACACAGAGGCGTGGTATCCACCAATAGGGTCAAATGGAAACCAAGGTACTGCACGAATCCCAATGTGTGATAATGTAAGTTGATGTCGAACACAAGGGAAACCACTCAATCAAAGACCCATGATACTGATCGATGCTGAGCACAAGGTGACCTATCAATAATGAAAATAGGGCCAGGGTGCAGCTCTAGGCCTGTCCTCAGAGCAAGGTGTCGTCGTCGATAAGGACAAGGCCCGCCAGCAAGAAGTCAATGGGGATCTTCTCAAACCGGCATGAGTAAAGGACCAATACAACTGATGTGATGATAGACATGATACTGACAATCAGGGATGGCCAACTGAAAAACGAGTCAAGGGACACCGCAGAGAGGCCGACTCAAGCTAACTTCCCTTGAACAAAAGCACAACTCAATGTGACTATGTGGCAGCATATGATGATTATGTATAAGTTCGTCATGCAGGAGGCATGAACGAACCCTCCATATGATTGGAAGAGATAACCAATCGGGGGAGAACTGACTCAATAACAAGGTTAAGGCGTACCTAAGTCAAACTAAATCCCACCCAAACGGAGGAGACTTTGCTTTGATTGCTTTGTTCAAGGGCGACAAGACTGACTCTGGCTGCCAACAATAAATGGAAATATTGTCCTGTTCCCGCTCTTTTTGGAATATTTAATTTTTTTGTCTTTTTCTGTTAAGCTCAAAAAAGAATAAAAGAACGCTATGGTATAGTGGAAAGAACGAGTGTCGGTGAAACAGATGATCTAGTTCCTGGGAATGGAACGTTCCTATGCTCAATGCAGGGAGGTGAAAACTGGTCAGTGACACTCAAAGGTGTGTTCCTTCCATGGGTCAAGGTGTGTCAAGTTGCAAAAGTCAAAGGTATGCAAGGTTGATTTTGCAATTGTCATGGTCAAAAGTTGGCTTAAACACGAGTTCAAGTGAAGCCGGCTGTAGGCCAAAAGGTGCAAGTGGTCAACATGCAATGCAGTAGTACAACTCAACACAAAGGAGCCTCTAGGGTATAAGGCCAGAACAAAGCGAAGAAGCTAAGAAGAATGATTCTTCAACGCATAAGTCATGGCGGGACTTCAGAGGACTCCCGAGCCTACTCGAATTGGAGCAGCATGGGCAACAAATGTTAGTGAGGTGCTAACTACGATGCCCATGTAAAGGATGGTTCTACCATCGTGTCATGATTTAAAACATCGGCGAGTGAAGATGGCTAGCGAACTATAACACGATGGGGTTGACCCTATGGCAGATGTATCGGCAAATGGAGGCTAGTATGCATAGTGCAACGGAAAAATGGTGTCCCTAACCTATATGCCAGTAAGAAAATGATACCTGCCATGACGAGTCAGCAGTCATGGAACCGTCTCGAAACTGTCGAAAAACATCCAAAATGTCCTGAAAAACAAACCATTCTCGACATTCCAAGCTCCCAAGTTAAAAGTCACATGAGGCCAAACCAAATAAAATTTTGAAAAAATTTGACATTTTCAAAACTTATAAAAAAGATTTTGGACTCACCATTTTCACCATTTGAGTTTGAGAGCAAAGGATTTGGAGCAAAAGGAGCAAACTTCCCATAGCCAGATTCAACCATTCAAATTCTTCAAAAACCTCCAGGTAACCCTTATACTTAGCTTGCAATTGATTGTGACTGGTTTTAAGATTTTTAATTAATGTTTCACCGTCGAATTTTTTGCCCAAAATTTCACCGCGGCGTATACGCGGGTTGGTAATATGAAACCCGCATACACGCGAGCCCTATACGCGACTATGTGCACAGGGACCCGCGTATACGCCACGAACAATTCTAAACCAAAAACTAACGGTTGAAAATCATTTTTTTCTCAGAATGTCGGTCACGTGGCATGAAAGAGAACATGCGGCGGTCGATAATGAAGTTATGAACAGTCCAGAAGCTTTGGATGCCCTACGGGGATGCGGTTTGCTTAAATTCTTCAAACTTCCGAATATGAAAGCAAACTCACATCTGCTTGAGACGCTCATTGATTATTGGGACGTCGAGGAGGAAGCCTTTATGATCGATCAGATGCCACTCAGGGTAGAAGTGGAGGATATCTATTTTATCACAGGCCTTTCCCGAAGGGGAGAGGTAGTATGGATTTGAGACTTCTGCGATTTGTGTTTAGTGTGGTTGTGTCTTCCGGATTCATCGCATCTGTTGTTTTAGTGCATCGACGTTTCGAACCAGCCTCTGTGGTTCATCATCAGGATGAGAATTATTGAAGAAGTCAGAGATGGATGATGGTGAATAAATAGGTGAAGATGAGGGAGAGAGCAGAGCCGACAAGATCCAGGTAAGAGGAGAGGTTCATTTGTATATAAATGTTTTTGAATATTTGTTATGTTTTAATCTAATGTGATAAGATTAGTTTATTTCTTTTTATATTGATTTATTTAATGTATTAAGATATGTCTATATTGCTTTATGTATGTTTCGCCCTGTATTATGTATTATGTTTATTTCTTTTATACCTATATAGATATTAATGTGCTAAGATATGTATATATTGATTTAATATATTATGCTATATATGTGTATTTTGATGTGATGTATATTATGTTTTTATTTATATATTGACTTAGTATATTCCCGGGGCAAGACACAGAGCAGTCTCACGATAGAGGACTACGTATATATATATATTTCCCGAGACATCCCAAAAAGGTTGGGAGCCAGATTTCCATCACACATGTGGCGATTTTATCACTGAGGATAATCTTGTTCACCATAGCTCGGGTGAACGGATCGTCCTCTCTGCATCAGGCATCACGGCTAACCATGAGCGTGGCAGTTGATTGTCTCACTACTATGTTCAACTGGTGTGCACCCCTTCTGGCCAACATGAAGAGCCATCTCACTTCTATCAAGAGGGCACAGACCAAAAACTTTGGATACGGGACTATCCTGTGTACTTTCTTTTTCGAGAAGGTTCCCGCACTCCACCCCAGGGTAGCAGTTTCCATCAGCACCCCACGCGATCCACGCATGGGCCGGTGGGCTGATCTGATGAAACGTCTGGGGGGTGGGGAGGTCCCAAGGACTGCCTTCGATGATGACTTCTTCACCTGGTGGGATCAGCAGATCATCGCCGTAGATGACTACCCCTATGCTGGGCTGGATTTCCGAGGAGATCCTGATCTAGCATTACCACTGAACGCAGCATGGGGCGAGATTGGTAAGAATTTTTTGATTTTATGATTTTTTTGGATTTTTCAAATATGATGATGAATTTTGAAAAATATTTTTGATGAGATTCAAATGACTTATATGATGATCATGTTCCAGACATTGGGCTGGTACGACCAGATGGATTCCCGCAGCATGGACGGCACGGCCGAGGAGCTAAAGAGGCGGCTGTTGATACAGAACGGACTCTAAATAACGTCCAGCGACACTTGGCGAGACTGAGCTGCCGAGTATCGATGGCTGCCATAGAGGACCTTCCTGAGGATATGCAGCGTCATGTGATTGGCATGCCACGTGACTGGGTTCACACTTTTCGACGTGTGGCCAATGCGACAGTTACCTACTTGGCCGCTCATCCTGAGCCAGGGCATTAGATATGCCAGACATGATTATGGGCATTTGAGTCCCAATTTTGTATATTTTTGGACAAACATATGTACACTTGAGACGCTTTATGATATATATATATACAGTTCGACTTTTTGATGCTTGATTTTATTGTGATGAATGATTGATGTGCCAGTGTAATGCTTGATTAGCGATAGAATCAACTAACCAATTATGAGATCTTGGAATGTGCAAATAATTAATATAAGTAAATGATCTTTGCAACAACCTCACCCTTAAATACTGGCGATATAAACATGGATCCCTGACCCAATAAATGTTGTTTAATTGTGACACTATCAATTGAGAATCAAGATACACTACCAACGAGTCGATCCGATGAGAGATTTCCCCGGATAATAAATTAATAACAGCAGTATACTCAGCCATATTGTTTGAAGCAGGACCGATGCATACGCCTCTTGATACCATCAACTGACCAGTTGGATAATAAAGTACCTAAGCTGTGGAAGCGAGATTCCGAGTGTGCCGACTAGCACCATCGGCGAACCCAAAATAGACCAAGTCATCCATCAACACCTGCCACAGCAGACCAAAAAGTGTTGATATCAAAAAACTCTTGATGATATATGTACAAATATACATAATGTACAAAGAAGCCATTTCCTGGCCAAAACTAAGAAAAGTACTTCTTTAGGTAGAGCCCGTCAGAGGGCTCCGCCACCTTGCTCCTAGGGATGTTTATAGGTACTATGATCGAACCAATCAATATACTTCCTTCGGCGAATAACTTTGTTGGAGCCAAAGGAGCTGTACAAACATCGCTAGTCAGACTGGAGGACCTAGATTCGACTTCATGCACAGGGGAATGAAAGTGTGACCGACAATATAAATCTTCCAAAGGTCAATCTACAGTCGTCATTGCTTCGAATATCGCTTCATCCGATGGAAAAACAATATCCAAGCAATCTGGTGCAGAGGTGGAATCAAGGGTCCGAATATAAGCCACATTACCATCTATCTCTTTCCCAAAGGAAGGAGTAGAATGGTTATCTGCAGAGGTATCAATCGATTCACATCTAACCTCTATTGCAGACATCAGAGATTCTATTCCACCCGCCTTGTCATCATCTGATGTGGTCACAGATGAAGCTAAGGTTCCAGGATCCAAAGAATAAGGAGTTTGAACAAACTCTCTCCGTAAAGGGTCCCTGGAGGATGAAATTGTATCTATTCCAGCTGTAGGAGGGGGAAGATTAAACGTACCCATCAATGAAGAGTACATCCCGACTCCTAGATTCTCAATAGGCGGAAGTGGGTTACCCACTAAAGGAACAGTAGAGTCAGATCTTGCTTGAGGATCGACTGGACAATAATCCAATTGATCAACCTTAACGATTTTCCCTTCATGAGGAAAGCAAACGACACGAAACAGAGTCGAAACAATGACGTCCATTTCGTATACCCAGTTCCTTCCTAAGAGGAGATTGTAGTCTAGGTTAGCATCTATGACCTCTACTTCAATATTAACGACCTTTCCTCCAACACATATAGGAAAGGCCGGGATAATCCTGTATGGCCTATGAGAATGACCATCAAACGCTGTCAAGAGGGTAGGTGAAGGAACAACCGACGGTGATCCAATGGCCTTCCAGCATGACATAGACATGACACACGTGGAAGCTCCCTCATCTATAACCGTCCGAAAAATTTTCGTTTTCTGGTCGGCATATTTTATCTGGAAAGCCATGTGATGAGGACGTCTCTTTTTGACATTATTCATATCAAAAGTTAGAGCTAAGGAATTACTTGGATCCACTGCCCCCATTGTCGATAGCAAGGCACTTCTTTGAGCAGGACATGACTAGAGAACCTCTAAAGCGGACATAGCACATGGACTCTAAGCCAGATCCTCAACAATGGAGTAATTCTGGACTGCCCTAATATTAGGGTTGATAGTCGCGCGTTTAGCAGAACCTTTTGGTACCCGTGGTATAGTTTCAACAGAAGGTCGCTCAATATGAAGTGGGTTGTTAGTTTCAGGAACTGATTTACCCTTGGAAGTTTCACCTTCACCATAATCACGTGACCGTGTGGCCACATTAGCGTGAGAACCCATCATGAAAACATTTGACGACTTGTCCCCTTCCTGGTTGCCCCCTACGGAGGTACCAGGGTTTGAACTCGTGCCAACAAGAAGTTGCTGCCCGTGGGGGAAAGGGTTGGTTAACACAGCCTAAGAACTAGAAGTCCCTTGTTGCCCTAACAAGCGCTGAGCGTCTTGAATCTTGGGGTAGAGATGAGTTAAATGGTCTCCACTGCACAACTTGCATGGAAACTTGACTTTCTTTCTAGACTCATTTCTACCACCACCAACATTGTTTCTGGATTTATTTGCATCAGGCTTCCCATCCTGGTTCTTTTTCTTACCTCGTCCTTTCTTTTTCCCATTGGAATTTTGATTTCCTTTGGGGTTATCATATTGGATGGCATTAATCGAAGAAGTTTGGGAATCCGGGGGATTAGACGATGTGACTTGGTTGTTAGAAGCAGTTTGTAAAGACAACTGCTGCAATTGATTCAGCAATTTCACGGTAGTTGTGTCTACCGACCCAACGATACCATCCGCATGGGGACCTGGCTTCGACTTGGCTATGTCAACCTTAGACCCAGGAGTATCTGGCAAGTATTTTTGTAGGATCCCAAACTGAGAGTAGATCAATTCTTATTGCTGGGCCCTAAAAATGGCTTGCTCCTCAGAATAGACTCCAGACATGGAGACATCCTTGGAGATCTCGGGTTGTAAAGATTTCAAAAACCACTTGAGACGGTACTCCGGAGGGACTTCGACTTTAATGAGCCTCTTTCTCCGTCTCCATTCCTGAATATGGTCAGAAATGTGAGTTTCCTTATCCTGACGAAAAGTGGCCAGAAGTTCAGTTCCGGTATCATAACGGACAGGCAACTGGAAATGATTTAAGAAAATATTGGCTAAGTCAGCGAAAGAAGTAAAGCTACCCCCTGGCAACTCTATATACCATTTGGCCGCATTACCAATCAAGGTGCGTTGAAAAAGTCTCAACCTAATCGAATCATCGATAAGGGAGTTAGATGAGCAGCACAGATGGAATGTGGTTACATGGTCACCTGGGTCCTCACCACTCTTCCCTTCGAATTTTGGAATGTCCAAAGGGAGTTTGGTTGGGACCGGAGGCCAGGCCGGATTGTACTTGATTGGATCGTTTGTTAACTTAGTGAGATCTGGCAAGTTCAACGTTGCCAGAAATGGAAGCCTAGGAGGACCTTGGGGATTCCACCCGGACAGGGTGGAACTCCCAAAGCTCTAAAAAGATTGGCCTGGATTTTGGAAGGCACCAGGTTGCCCGAAGTAACCAGTAGAACCGGCTGAACCAAAAGGCAAGCCTTGTGATCTAGCAAAATTCAGAGTTTGACCAACTCCGGCCGCAAAGCCTCCATAACCAGCAAAGTTTCCTCCTAAAGGATTATAAGGAGTTGATAACCGCTGATATGGATTCCAAGCCGAAGCTAAGGGAGGAATACTTTGAAACGAACTAACTGTGGAGTACGGCCTATTCCCTTGTTGGTCGTAAGACTGATTCCCAGTTCCGGCGCCACTAACCCCAGGGTTAGTCCAACCTTGGAAAGGATCGCTGCTTTGTCCTATAGAAGAAAAAGGCATGGATCCTATTATCGGGTCGGAATGTGGTATATGACCACTTCCGAAAGGAAAACCCTGGAATGAAGTTGATCCGCCCATCATGGGCGTAGCAGCACTAAACGGAACCGATGGAATACCCTGTGAGTGGGTGCCAAATGGGAAGAATCCAGTACCAAAAGCATTGGTTTGGTAATTTCCACTCGTGGACGGAATGGAGGTAGACCTAACTAAAGATGTGCTAGCAAAAGATCCAAACAAAGAGGCAGAGGAGATGAAAATCGTTCCTCCTCCTTGTACCGATGTTGGAGTGTGCATAGTCGTAGCACTTGTAGTAGAAGCCATGCTTCCAGTAGTGGTCATCTATGGTAAGCGCGTAGCATAACCTGGACTTGATGGTCTATGCATCGGAGTCCCAACGTATTGTAATACGTCTGGATGACTAGATGGTAGTGGAGAATTCGGAGCCGCTAACGACTCTGAGAGTTCTTCTACCTCTATGTTATTCTCCGCTTGAAAGAGAACTCGAGAAAGAATTGGAGTGTCCTCTCTTGTTCGGAAGTGCCAGGCCTTGCTTGAACACTAATGCCCCCGGATGGAGGATCAATCCCCGATGCGTCAACTGCCGTGGGACAAAACCCACCAGCAGTATTACCTCTGTGCCTTCTAGGAGAAGGCTCTAAACTTGGTGGTGAAAGACCACAAAGTCTTCGAGACCGTCTAGGAGATCGGTCAGCCACTTTGAATTTTTTGTTATGATCTAACTAAAGACTCAAAAAATTGAATGCTAGGCCAACTAAGAGCACAGAGCACACACTATAAAGTCCCTAAAGATAACAGCCAGTCAAACAACTTCCAAGTTTTTCCGCTGCGGGTGATTAGGACCGGACACCAAAATACAAGAAAGTGAATTAAGGGGTCTTCCGAAGATAGTCTGGAATGATGAGGGCCCAGTCCTATCAGCAAAGGTATCAGAGGAAGTTACGCTGACCTCCTAACAACAGCCTGCGCCGGAACAAGCCCCCAAGCTTTGCAAGGGTGCCCTCCAGTAGTACTGTCGAGAGTGATGCAACGTCGACCTCAGGGGCCACGGGATTCCCCTCCACAGCCACCTGTGTAGATCCCTAGGAGTAGCAACTATGGATACCAACTCGTCGCAGAAGTCAGGCGGAACAGTCATGAGGTAAGTTCGAACAAGTAGGAGAGGGGGTATCTCTCTTCCCTGTCTTCACAGACCCTCGTGCTTGACTCCCAGATCCGGAGCTTTCCTGGTCTTCCTGACGCTATTGGATTTTCACTCGCTATTCAGACTCCTATGTTTGACGTTTATATGGCCTTGGAGAGTTAACTCTCCACTCGCCTAATCCAAGGCCCTAAAATCCTAAACTTGTTGGTGTAACTCACTTAAACAAAAAAAAATTAGTGAATTTTAGTTAGCACTTTATTTTAAAATAGGTTGTTTTTTAAGTCACAGGGTAATGGAAGTGAAACTAGTGGTGTTTTTTTGACGCAAAAGAAATTAATAAAAACCTAACTACATGCACATGCACTTGTTTTCGTTTTTCGATGAAAAATAATTTCTATAGGGTTCAGAGGAACTTCTAATAAAACAAATTTTTCTTTTCGTTAATTCACACTTCACACTCACAAAAGTTAACAAAGCTATGTATGCCTAAAAAGGTAAGCAAATCTATCCTAATGCAACAAATATATGCTAATGCAAGATTCAAAACTACTCTAAAAACAAGAAATGAAAGTCGCTTGCTTATCCATTTCTATTTTGCCACTTAAAATGTCTAGATGGAATATGAGATGTTACCATTCATTTCGTCTAAACACTAAAAACAAGTTCCAAGACAAACATAAAACACTTTCATTCACTAAAAGGAAACCAAATGAAAACAAAGTTCAAGAAAGCAAAACGAAGTTTTTCAAAAAGTTTTCTTCAAAGCAACAACAAAAATGTCTTTTCAAAAATGCTCTCAACAACATTGAAACTTGTGATTGAAGAATAGGCAACAAACACTTTTGCAAATTGACACCACACAATGGATGAAAACCCAACAAAAGAGATGTGTTTAAGGATGCTCTTAACAATCAAAAGCAGCAATGAAAGCTTTGGCAACAATAACCAAAAAGATCAAAAAGACAAGCTTCAAGAAAGTATCAATCAACAACTTTCATGAAACAAAGAAGCGGATGGTCACAAAAGCGATTTTGTCAAGCAAACAAAAAGTCACCAAAAGAAATATTTGACACGAAGATTGAGACCAATATTTCTGCCCTGATGAATCAGAGCAGCCAAGATTCCAACAAGAAATCTTGTGTGCTTGAACAAGAAACGATGACGCTTGCAATAACATAAAACAAGACCAATACTCCTTATAATCAGAGAGAATTTGGAACAAGATGCTCGCTGTAAAACTAACAACTGATACTGGAAAGTGACTGTTTCAAACTGACTCAAACCACCAGACAGAGCTTCAGAGACAAAAAGATTTACAAATCTTGAAAATTGCAAGATATACGCGACTGTACTTATGTACAGATTGCGTGTATACGCGACTGTAACTAAGGAAACCTGCATATACACGGGTTCACTTAAAGAAACATGCATACATACGCCTCTGTAACTAAGAGAAACAACGTATATAAAAGGTTTCAAAAAAAATAAAAAACAAATTGAAGAAACTAGCAAAACTTAAAGTTCAAAAACAGACCAGACAGCAACAGCAAGTAGACAGGTAGCTGAGCCCTGATTGGCTTGAAAACACCCAAACTAGGAACAACAAGAGTGTTGTCCCCAGTGGAGTCGCCAATTCTGTTGGAGGGAAATGTTCCCCTAGGGCTTTTTGGGTTGAAACCCTAGCAAACTGAAAGTTATCTATATAGAGAAACACACATTCACACAGCCATTATGCTATTATAAGGAAATTCTATTGTAAAGGGGACGTACCTTAGGTCCTACGTTTGAGAAGGCCCTTAGGGTCCAAACCCTTCTTGGAGTTCCTTTCTTCTCTTTTATCCTGCAAAACAACCAATTCCAAAGAACACAGCAGTATATGGACAAAAACTTATAAAGAAACCATCTTCATGTTATAAATAAAGGTAGTTAGTTATGAAATCCAAACAAACATTTACATATATATTCTAACACGAATATCATAAAGAAGATTTATATCGGAAACTAAGACATGTGTTTCTTTTATTATAGACAAATAAAGTACATAAAAAGGAATAATTTCACCTGAGTCACCTTCAGCAAGCTGCAAGGAAAGCTTCCTTTCAAATCCGTTGCAGCCTCAAGCCTTTAACAAACTCCTTCCATGACTCACTCCATGATGTCATAAATGATGGATGAACATCAACACACAAGGAAACAAGGGTTTCCTGTACAAATGGGGGAAGTGCAGAAGGCACAAGGGACTTCAGACCTGGTCAGGGGAAAAATCTTAGCATAATAACCTTTCTCTCTCTTCTCTCCTGTTGTGGGGAAAAATGCCTATGCAGGACGATCCTATCCACCTAAGGTGTGACAGTACCTTAGCAACAAACGAATACAGCTACTTCGGTTTCTTCCTTTATGAAATGTGAAAGAGGGGAGATTGGTAGACTTACCGTTGTCTTCCGGTTGTCCCTCGATCTAGATCCTCTTCTCTTCGGATGTCCACAGCTACTTGTCTCCTCGCTTGCTCAAGAGAACAGCTACTTGATTCCCACGAGATCACAAGAGAACAGCTACCTGTGACAAGAGAACAGCTACTTGCGACAAGAGAAGGACACAACACAAAGGCAAATATACATATTCATAAATGATTTAGGATTAGAAGTAAATCAAATATACTAATGCAAATCATACAAAATACACCAGCATATAGGAAAGAACCAAGAAGCTTTATCGATTGATAAACAAGGTTCAGGAAGAGATACAACCCATAGGGCTCCAACCCAGCATCTCCTTCCCAGCAGAATGGAATTCCTTCTTCAGCCCCTTTCAAAGCATAAACCCCCAATGATCCAACCACAAACCAACAGCAATTCTTTGCAATCACAATATTCCAGCCTCCCTGACCTCATGGAGAGAGATCTATATATAGGAGTTTTTGGAGAGAGGATGAGTCAGCTTGAGGCTGGTATGAAACTGACTAGTGTCCTCTCCCACTTCAGTTCTTGAGTCCACTTGGAGGTTCTTGCTTCCACTTGGAGATTTGGAACCTCTTACTCATCACCAGTCGAATTCCCTGATGCAAGTGTCATTTTGGAAGCTTCCTGAGCATTGACACCTTGAGAAATGAGCCTGCCACTTGTCCAGTTACGCTCAGCGCAGGTAGCCTTTGTTGCAGTTGACATTCAACGCAGGTAGATAGTGGAGCAGTTGACATTCAGCGCAGATGCTCAGTGGAGCAGTTGACATGATCCAGAATTGCCTTGTTTTTGAGTGTTTTCAGGTGGAGAACTTTTGTGAGTTGCTGTGGTTTGCTGGCCTTGTTCCTCTAGGGGTAGGAACAACATATTTAGGGACTTTGGATCCCTTGATTATTGACATTTCATGCTCAGTGATGCAAGGCACAAAAATGTCTATAACAGTTGCCCCCTAAAGTATGAGGCCGTTTATCGGGTGAAATGCTTTATCCAGGAGAGTCCGAAGTTCATCCATTTGCTGGGAGGAGACCTGTAATAATATACAATACAATACATTATGATTCATACTGCTTTCATGATCTAGCTGAGGCGGGCATTCCCATGCTCAGCTTTATAAATACATTTTGGTACATAGAACAGACGATCGTCTGATGGTAGACTGATAATTCTGGCGAAACTATCATCCTTTGAGTAGGATGATCATCTGCTGCAATGATGTACATGTCAAATGTCTTTATTTTTCCTGAATATATATCGCAACCCGGATGGATGAAACTAGATCCGGGGTCTTCAAACTCGTTCGATATTCACTCTAAGTACAAGTCGATCCATGTGAGAATTGCGCTGAAGTCGAACATGGAAAGACATCGCTTGATTACCGGTCAATGATGTAAACCGTTAACAAGCGCGAGAGGAATCACCGATAATGATAATGACCCTCAAGGTACTGCAGTACAATTCACGTGGTGTGAATAAAGGACTTGGCGTCGAACACCACGCAAAATCTTCTGGTCGAAGGTCATTGAGGTATACCTGTCGCCGGAAGTGAGAAACTTGCCATTGAGGCATGCAAGCTTCAAAGTACTGAAGGGGTTGTTCCTAGATCAACTTCTTGGGTAATGAGCTGCTGTCGACAAGAAGCGATCCGTCAAAGGAGGGCCTTAATGAATCCCACATCAGTGACACGGAACGGAGCTAATGATTTTAATGGAGGTGAAAACAATCTGTGACATATGATTTAGGGTGGCGGTCATGAATGGATGAAGGATAATGTATGGCAGTGGATGGGACCCGGTTGACTCTTTCTCAACGACTTCTCTTGAACATATGGCGACACTGATGCGATGGATCAGTAGCATTACCCCAAGAATGGATGGTATGGCGAGACCATGGTGATGTGACCGGTGAATGAAACAACCCAACCCGATGTGGTACGGAGGAAAAGTGTCATGTTCAAGAGCGACCTGCTACCATCAAAGCTTTCTTGATTTTTTCCCAATTTTTCCCCAGTCATTGATGACTAGTACCTCTTTATTTTTGTCAAGCTTGAGGAGGATAACATATGCTTGTTCTATAACCTGCCCTTCGGGCAAGCCCATCGCTATGTTTTAACGAGCCTAGCGATAGTGAAACTCATTCTCGTCTAAAGACAAGTTTGTCGCTATTTAGTGATTTTAACGAGTCTAACGACAAGGAAAACTCGGCCCTTTTCATTTTTAGAGAGTCTGAAAAGGTACATAAAGTTAACTCCAAAATTCCTTTTTCGTCATCTAATCCCTTAAGTCCGAAAAAGTATAAAACAATACAGAAGGGATGAGT
Source organism: Pinus tabuliformis (assembly GCA_031772625.1). Classification (NCBI taxonomy): domain Eukaryota; kingdom Viridiplantae; phylum Streptophyta; class Pinopsida; order Pinales; family Pinaceae; genus Pinus; species Pinus tabuliformis. The sequence goes on along the minus strand of CM062808.1, from coordinate 53,614,105 downwards.
TTTCGGTAGCTTTAACGAGCCGAACAAAACAAGCGCTCGATCTTTTTGTGCAATAATCCCTCAGGTCCAAAAAGATTAAAATCTAGAGGAGGGATAGCTCTTCCGGTCGCTTAACGAGCTGGAAGGCCAAAACTCGGCAATCTTTTCATATTTTACGAGTCAATTGAAAAGAGCTTAAAGAAGACTCGTCTTTTGAGGAACGAGTGATGAACAGGGTTAGCAGCTGATTCCAGGTACAGGTTGGAATTTTCCAATCACGGCAGTGTCACAAGGATGGCTAGGTGAAATCACTCTTCGCAGCTGTTCCTCAAAATGGGTAAACAATCAAATGGAGGTAAACGATCGGCCAAATGAACGGTGGAGGTGACGGTGCACAAACACGACCAAGGCTTTTATGGTTGATCAGGTTACATACTCAATGGTTATTTACCGGGATGGGTTCATTTTTTAACGAGCTTGAATGCGCCAAAACACTGCTCAATCTTATGTTTATTTTTTAACGAGCATGAACTATGTGTTAAAACTGCTCGGATCTTGCGTTTATTTTTTAACGAGCATGAACTTTATGCTAGAACTGCTCGTTTGATAAGCTTGTATGCCCCTAGCTTAATAACGCAAATCGAAGTGCATGCCCCCCAAGCTTCATTACATTCAACTCGGTGGTTGGAATGAAGTTTTACCTTTGAGATTTGAAAAGGGGATTCGTTTCATTTTTTAATGAGGTTGACACAGTAAAAGAACTATCCTCATGACTCCTTGTTTCATTTTTTAACGAGGTTGACACGAGATAAGAACCGTCCTCGGAGTCCAAATCCATTAGATGTAGAAGGTTTCATATTCCACCGTGGCCACTTCCGCCAGATTACTTGGAGGCGGTAGGGCAAAAGTACCCATTAAAGCAGGGTCTTTTAGGAGACCTATTCCGATATTTTGGAGCGAATGATTGCTTCTATGGGTCATTGGAATGCTTCTCGTATCTTGTGAACTGTTGGGGAGAAAAGTTTGTTGGTCGACGATTGTAATTCCTCCTTGGAAGGGAAATGCAATCTTCCTGAAGTAGGTCGACACAACTGCGGCCATGGCATAGATCCATGGTCTTCCTAGTAGGATGTTGTAATCAAGATTCCCATCGATGACTTCAACATCTATTTCTACTGTTTTCCCTTCTAGTTCAACTTTCAAGTTACTTAGGATACCATATGGGGTATATGTCCTTCCGTCGAATGCTTTTAATGTCGTCGAAGATCGCGACAAGGTTGGAGATCCTAAAGTTTTCCAGCAACTCATCGACATAATGCATGTAGATGCCCCCTCATCAATAATTGTTCGATGAACAGTTTTGTTGAGGGCTTTCACTTGAATAAGGAAAGCTAGTTGAGCTGGTAACTGAGGGTCATATCCTTTATGATCAAAGGCCACAAGATTGGAATCCATTGGGTCAATCCCACCTATTGCTGATAATAAAGCTTGCTCTTGGGAGAAGCAATTTTGCGGTACCTCAAGTGTCGACATAGCGGACGGCGATTGGGCCAGGTCCTCTATCTGTGCTATTTTCACACAAGGATTAAATGTCGATTTGTGTACTGCTCCCTTTTGCGACTTTATCATTGGCTTAGGAACGATGGGTGGCACAACTTCGGTCAAAGTTGTTGTCGAACTACTAGGTTGTTCATTAGCCTTGTTGTTCGACAGCTTTGGATTCCTGTAATCTTTATTCCTTGTCAAAGCATCATTTTGCTGCTTCGATACAGACAACATAAGCACTTGGGATCGGGAAGCATTTTGATTAGCAACCAGTTCGGTTCTTGGGCTTGGAAACGGATCAGTCAACACAGCTGAGGTTTTCGAACTCTTAAAGAATCTTTTAAGCTCAGCTTTGTATGGACAATCTGCTGTCCAATGATCCTCATCGCATATATGACACCCTGTAGGGGGTTTCCTTTTTCTCCCTTTCTTTTTCTTCTTGCCCCCTGGTTGCTTCAGTTGTTTGCCCTTGTCGTCCGACACGGCACTTACTTCCGAGGCAAGAAGTTCCTCATTTGTATTTTGACCGGAAATCTTACGGGCCTTTTTAGATATAGCCTTTGTAGATTTCATGTCTGTTGCGCCAATCACGCCATCGCCGGCATGAGAGTCACTATTTGATCCAGGAGGAGGAGGAATTGAAAATTCCGGTCTAGGGGCATCGGGTATCTTGTCGTAGAGCGTGCCAGACTGAGTATATACTAAGTCTAGATATTGTGCACGAGCAATAACCTGCTCCTCTGTTACGACTCCTCCCTTGGCCACATCTTCCGTTATAGCAGGAAGTAACGACTTTATAAACCATTCAGCTAACAGCTGATCTGGAACGTAAGTCTTTACCATCCTGCGACGACGACGCCACTCATGTATATGATCGGATATATGTGTGGCCGTCGTCTGCTTGAAGTTGGTTAGGATTTCCGTTCCAGTTTCATACCTTATCGGTAATTGAAAATGGGTTAAGAAAGTCGTGGCTAGGGAACTGAAATTGTCGAAAGAGGCTCTAGGTAATTCAATATACCATTTAGCCGCTGGACCCGTCAATGTCCTCTGAAAAAGGCGAAGCCTTATCGAATCATCGTTCAGGGTGTTCGACGAACACCACAGATGAAAAGTTATGACGTGATTCGATGGGTCTTCACCTGGATTTCCATTGAATTTAGGAATGTCCGATGGAAGTTTATGCGGAATCGCTGGCCACCAAGGGGCATACGCAATTGGATCATTCGTCAGCCGGTTTAGATCTGGTAATTCTAGAGTTGCTACAAAGGGCAACTGTTGATTCAGGTTAGGCGGAGCATACCCAGGATAAGATGGAATTGCCTGAGCAGTGGGTCTTTGCATACCAGCATAATGTATTTGATGCTGGCAACTTTGACAAGTTTGATGGGCATAACCGTTATTATACGGTTGCCCATTACTTACAAAGACTTGTTGCTAGGGTCCTTGATATGATTGCTGGAATTGCGGTTGTTGAGTTTGAACCAGCTCTGGTTGTTGGACCATTTGTTGTTGTCCAATACTGGATGATTGACCAAGATGAGGAGTCATAGTACTTGTTTGAGCCTGAGTCGCTTCAGATAAGGAGGCACTAACCGAAGGTTGTGATTGAGTTGTCGAGACAAGAGGCTGTTGTATGGCAACCTGAGAAACTTGGGGTTGACATACAACAGGTAGCGCTTGTACTTGCGACGCAATCAACATACCAGGGATAGTGGCAACATTCGACACAGGGTGGACTGGTTGCATTGAATATGCAACCCTTGGTTGCTGAGGCAGTATTGGTACCCATCCGCTGGATGTAATTCCAGTTTGACCTGAACTTTGTTGTAAACTCCCATATGGTTGTTCTCCGGGGGGGAACAATGAAAAGGCATACTGCCCTCCATATGGTGGCAATCCAGTGCTTAAAGGGTAGATTGGCCTTTGAAGACACATTGGATCAATTTGTTGAGTTTCAACATAAGAAATACCAGATGATAATTCGGATGAAGAAATAGGAACTAACCATGTCGTCGAAACAGTCTCTGATTGGACTCCAGCTTGTTGTTGACAATTTGCCGGGACAGATGGTATACCAGCGAACATCGTTGGAGTAGCAGCAGGAGGCTTTGCCACTGCTGTGTCGGATGACACAGTCCTGGATGTCGACGGTTGTTCAGACATATTTAGTCTATCCAAAAGATTTCCTAACGATTCTACAAGAACTTTGTGATGAAGGTAGACTAACTTCAAAGATCAACGCAGGAATAAAGGGTGATTGTTCCGTTTAAAATAAATTGTTAACGACGCTTTAGACACAACTTGCTTTTTCACTTTTAAAGAGTCGAGAAAAAGCTAAAGATGACTCTAGTCTCCTTCGATGTTTTAACGAGCCCGAAGTGACAAATGCTCGGATGGACTTTTTCTGTTATAGAGTCTGAAAAAGGCCAAAAGAAACTGCTCTGGAGATCTAGGCAGAGGGTGTGCCAAACCTTTCGCAAAACCACAGAATACTTTTTACGGTACGGGTGGTCGATCTTCGTGAATGCTGTGTTCACTGCATTGCGATCAGTAGGGCGGCCGACACAGCTTCCTAAGGATAAAGGATATATGCCTATAGGGGTCTCCCAATATATACGTGACGGTACGTGGGAGCACAAGTCCGTATTAGCGCTATCGTCCCTCAGGAGGAATCACCCACCTTCCCCGAGATCGACAGTCACTAGGTTTAACGACGCCGGAACACGTCTCTACCTAGACCTCTATGTTGTGCGTTATGTTGCAAAGCGTTGTTAGGTTCATTCAGTTTATTTTAAGTTGATCTTTTTAAAGTTTGTCTTTCAAAATCACCACGAGATGTATGGTACAATTCCTAAATGCAGTCTAAGATGATAAGCAAGCTTTATAATCTTTCAACTTTGAAAATCCTAGCTACTAAGGGAAAAGAGAGTGACTATCTTTTCTCAAAGAGCAATCAGCACACTCTAATGCACTCTTCCTAAATCAAACATGCAAACTTATCAAAATGCAAAATGCACAATGCAGGTGTTTGTTTTCCACTTTCTTAGTATAAATGCCTACAAAGAAAGCTTTTTGTACAACTTTGAATTTGCTTTTAAATGACTGAAATAAACAAGTTTACTTTTTCCAAAATCAACAAGGGTAGAAGAGATTACAATCACTTTGCGATTTTCGAAATGAATACTTGTTTCGACACTTAAAAGTGACAAATTCAAACCAATAAGCAAAAAGCAAATGATAACCAACTGTCAACAGCCAATGAACTCTCTCCTAAGATCACAATCAATCAATCAATCAGATCTGAATCAAGGGCTAGATGATGATTATTTCGCTCATGCAAAGGAAAACTGTAAATGACGCCACAAACACATAAAAACACTTACAGTCTTTTTGTACAAAAATGAGGCGGAATTCAAGCAAAGAAAAGGGGTTATCAGACTGGTACCTATGCTGGTTAAAGGCTGCAAAAAACAGAGATCAAAACAGGGCAAAAGACAGCAGAGAACCCCAGTTGCACAAGGCAAAACTGGATCAGCGCAACCTCAACACTGGGGTTTTGACATTCAGTGCAGGTAGCCTTCACGGGACCTGCGCTGAAATGCAGAACCTCTTCACAGGGTTCGCGCTGAAAGAGAAACTCTCGTTTCTCTTGGGTTCCGGGTCATAAAATGCTCAAAAATCAACTGTTTCAGGCCAAATCAGAAACACAAGCAAGGTATAAATAGAGGGATGCTTTGAGAGGGTACTAAAGACTATCACAAAGGATCATCAAGTCATTTTTGAGTCCATTGTTGAGATCATAGACAAAAACCCAGTGAAGGATCAAAGCAGCAACATTCTACTTTGCAAAGCAGTTCGATTGTTGCCGTTGAGTCTATGAAGTAAACAATGATGTAAACACAAACAAAATGACTAAAACAATTCTCCCCAGTGGAGTCGCCAATTTGTTGTGGGGAAAAATGCCTATGCAGGACGATCCTATCCACCTAAGGTGTGACAGTACCTTAGCAACAAACGAATACAGCTACTTCGATTTCTTCCTTTATGAAATGTGAAAGAGGGGAGATTGGTAGACTTACCGTTGTCTTCCGGTTGTCCCTCGATCTAGATCCTCTTCTCTTCGGATGTCTACAGCTACTTGTCTCCTCGCTTGCTCAAGAGAACAGCTACTTGATTCCCACGAGATCACAAGAGAACAGCTACCTGTGACAAGAGAACAGCTACTTGCGACAAGAGAAGGACACAACACAAAGGCAAATATACATATTCATAAATGATTTAGGATTAGAAGTAAATCAAATATACTAATGCAAATCATACAAAATACACCAGCATATAGGAAAGAACCAAGAAGCTTTATTGATTGATAAACAAGGTTCAGGAAGAGATACAACCCATAGGGCTCCAACCCAGCATCTCCTTCTCAGCAGAATGGAATTCCTTCTTCAGCCCCTTTCAAAGCATAAACCCCCAATGATCCAACCACAAACCAACAGCAATTCTTTGCAATCACAATATTCCAGCCTCCCTGACCTCATGGAGAGAGATCTATATATAGGAGTTTTTGGAGAGAGGATGAGTCAGCTTGAGGCTGGTATGAAACTGACTAGTGTCCTCTCCCACTTCAGTTCTTGAGTCCACTTGGAGGTTCTTGCTTCCACTTGGAGATTTGGAACCTCTTACTCATCACCAGTCGAATTCCCTGATGCAAGTGTCATTTTGGAAGCTTCCTGAGCATTGACACCTTGAGAAATGAGCCTGCCACTTGTCCAGTTACGCTCAGCGCAGGTAGCCTTTGTTGCAGTTGACATTCAACGCAGGTAGACAGTGGAGCAGTTGACATTCAGCGCAGATGCTCAGTGGAGCAGTTGACATGATCCAGAATTGCCTTGTTTTTTAGTGTTTTCAGGTGGAGAACTTTTGTGAATTGTTGTGGTTTGCTGGCCTTGTTCCTCTAGGGGTAGGAACAACATATTTAGGGACTTTGGATCCCTTGATTATTGACATTTCATGCTCAGTGATGCAAGGGACAAAAATGTCTATAACATCTCCCCCTTTAGGCCTTCCCTTTGAGGTTTTTTTATACCTCTCCCAAAGTAGTTTTTTAGTTGGTAGTTGGTTGGGAACAGTTGGGCCACGGGCACTAACAGGTGATCAGCAGGTAAAACCCACGATCTCCGCCTGAAAATAAGGAGTTTTATATTTTTTTAAGTGTTTTAATACATATACGCGGGTTGGGTATACACAGACCCGCGTATACATGCGTTTAACTCAGGGCAATGTCGCGTATAAGGGATAAAACACTGTTTTTTAAATTTTAGGACCAGGTCTGGAAGGAGGGGTTTCCCTAGGCCATGAGTGCAGCATCACAAACCATAAGAGTGAGATTTGAAGCTATAACACCAAGGTGCAATGAATAGACCCGTTGATCCCCAAAACCATGGTCCTTCTTGTAAAATAATGTCTATTGCATCCTCTTATGGGAATTTTACAATGAAAAATCGCTTGGAGCATAGGTGAATTTCATAATCTAATGACCAATTGGTCAAAATCCAATGAAAAAGCTCAACAGGTTTTGGCCAAAAGCAATTAAAACGACAAATAATTGCTTGTGATTCAAAAGTAGCACAATGCTCATCTATTTCTGTGTTGTCTATGTTAAGTTTTGGAATGGAGTTTAGTTGCTCCACAATGTACGGGCTAGTTGGTTCTGTAGTAGCTCTTTTCCCTTGTAGGATGTTCTTGAAGGAGACTCCTCCATTCATTTGCTTCTGTTGGGTTTCTGTGTTTTTCGAAGTACTGCTCCCATAACCACCTCCCACATTATTTGTTTTACTTATTGTTCTAACACCTCCTCGAAGTCTCAGGTTGAGGGTAATGGAGGATGCTGATAGGATATGGTAATCCTCCAATGACCGATTATCTTGTAATGCTCTACCCCCAAATATCAAATTTTGTATTTGTGCAGGGTATCCGACTTTTAGCGAGATGTTGTGCTTTAGTTGTTTCACTCTGTCTGATTTATTTACCCATAATAATAAGGAAATCCCAGTAGGGGTTTTAATAAAAATCTGAAAATGGAGAGGATTTACCAGGTATCGGGAGCCATGATCCCACTTGTCACCCCTAGACAACTTTGTAACGAGCTGCCCATATGGCTCCAAGGATATTGTGGGGCAAATGTTGGTGCAGGTTAGAACGAGGCCCAATACATCAATGCCAAACTACGTCTCATGTACCGGCTGTGACCTTGAAAAGTAAAAAATGATGTGGCACGACACAAATAGGGGGCAAATGTTTAGACAACTGGCAACTACGTTTAAATTTGGCGTTGGGGAAACTAGTGATGATATTGGCCAGTCCCCAACTGTGACAATGAGCATGTGTGGTACTCGAAGACCAGCGCCCACCATCGCTCTGATAAACCATAACCGCTTCCTTTGAACCACACGCAGGTAAGCCGTGCATGTTTTAAAGCCAAATGCAAGACTGAGGCCACTGTCAGGATCCAAGTCGCTGGTACTATGCCTGTCATGGGCTCTGTCCTCTAGAAGAAGAGTTTTCGCCTCCAGCCACAAGGACGCCAATATCTGCCGCTCAAGTGTATTCCAGAGAGCCCACTTCAACCTTTCCATCCCGTGTGAGTCAACAACAATGGGCCCACAAAGAATGTAGAGCTGAGCACAACAAAGCAAGGTCGATTTTGGTGCCCTAAGTTTGGCATCTGTCGTGGAAGTACTCCAACGAATAGAAGCGTCGAAACCTAGGTAGCCATGTGAGCCATCCAGAGAGTGTATCATGGCGGCCAATCCCAAACCCTTATTCACGCTCAATGAAAACTTGTCTCTGATTTGCTCCTTTTTTTTTCCCTTGAGGTCTCTTTTTACTTGCTATACAATACATTTTTTTTTGTTAACTTATTAAATCATATTAGCAAAATTTTTTGATATAATTATAATATTATAATGGGTTTTCAAATAATAAAAGTATTGTTTAACGATTGTTAATATTATTTAATATTTAAGTGAACAAATATTTATCATTACGTAATCCAAATCAAAAAATGTCATGTTTTTGAAAAAGCTTTACACAAAAACAATAATATTTTTATATAACTTTTATTAAATCTTTTACAAAAATGAATATATATATATATATATATATATATATATAATAATTCAATTGACGAAAGTCCCATGAAATAGAGATGTTGGGACATGAGTATATGATGTAGGATGGAATTTGATAGAAAAATTGTCCATCAAATACCCCTGCCTTTCTTTCTTGCTAAGCTTTCTTTGCTTAAATTGCTAGAATAGGTATCGGAGCTATGAAAATTATAAAATTTAAGAAACAATTTGGTTTTGAAATTCGTACTCTACATATCAAAACATCCCAACAAGAAGAATATATATATATATATATATACACACACTTGATGGATAATTTCTCTATCAAACGTATTAACATGAGTGGTTAAGAACTATGAACTTCATGCAAAAGGTATTTGATTGATCTCCATAATGATTATCATTGTTTTGTGTTCCACTCGATGTCCCTACTAAGTTAGATGTTGTAATTAGTAAATCTATTTAAACCAAATATCATTTAATATAAGATACTTCAATGAATATTTACTATTAAATTCAATATTTGGTTACATTTTTTGTCGTGTTGGAGACATGATGGCCGAGTGTTGTACACTTGAGTTTAAAGTCGCAAACACTCAAGGAGCATCTATCTCATGTTGAACACTTGGACACCAGAGGCCTAATTGTTGAACATTCAAGAGGCTTCTATCATGTTGAACACTTGGACACTCCAGGCGTAATTGTTGAACACTCAAGGGTAATGTATCTATACTTGCACACATCTTTTGTGTCCAAACACTTCGGTTATTGGCCAATGACTAATGTCTTGTATATTGGCATTGCTCGATTACTTTCAAACTATCAATACTTAGGTCTTAAATGCACCAATTTTAGCATGAGTCACTTCTAATGATGGTGATTCTCTTCTGGGATAATTTGCCACACTTGGATATTGATAATTTTGATTAACTCATGTAGTGCATTTTGATAACATCAAATGAGAAAACTAAAGTTTAGAGTCTATATTTATATATACAAGGAAAACTTCCCCACATTTCATGAATGGTATTTCACTTATAGATATTTAAATGATATTTCACTTATTCAAATATTAAAAGATTAAATGATTAAATATTCATTGAAATATTTAGAGATTAAATAAATTGAAAAGCTGCCAATATCCTTTCAGCACCAAATGATAACCGCCCATTTCCTGCACATCTGCTTGCCCATGTATGCAACCATCCTCAACATTCTCACAATTTCCTCTGTTCCATTGGCAATCTCCCTCCTATGCCCAACTTCAGTGACAATTTCCCCTGTTCCATTGGCAATCTCCCTCCTATGCCCAACTTCAATGATTTTGCTATTAGGACCAGATACCACAATATTTGAAATTATCTTTCAAACATAGCATCCAATTGAACATCTATAAACTAAAATGAATTCTATGAAAAATAATTCTATAATTTAGGTTTACAATAAAAAATAATAATAATCTAATCTTTAAGATCACAATCTAGCCTAGCATCAACTGATGTATGAAATCTCTTTGTTTGTAGACACCCACTTTCTGCACACCAATTTGACCGCTTAAGTTTACAAAAATGTACATACCTTACCCCCTCCATATTTGAACATGTGACCTCCTAAAACAAAACACATGCAACCATCCTCAACATTCCCACAATTTCCCCTGTTCCATTGGCAATCTCCCTCCTATGCCCAACTTCAATGATTTTGCTATTAGTACTCGATACCACAATATTTGAAATTATTTTTAACACATAGCATCCAATTTAACATCTATGAACTAAAATGAAGAAGAATATATATATACACACTTGATGGATAATTTCTCTATCAAATGTATTAACGTGAATGGTTAAGAACTATGAACTTCATGCAAAAGGTATTTGATCTATCTCCATAATGATTATCTTTGTTTTGTGTTCCACTTGATATATATATATATATACACACTTGATGGATAATTTCTCTTATCAAATGTATTAACGTGAGTGGTTAAGAACTATGAACTTCATGCAAAAGGTATTTGATCGATCTCCATAATGATTATCTTTGTTTTGTGTTCCACTCGATGTCCCTACCAAGTTAGATGTTGTAATTAGTAAATCTATTTAAACCAAATATCATTTGATATAAGATACTTAATGAATATTTACTATTAAATTCAGTATTAGGTTACATTTTTGTGTTGTGTTGGAGACATGATGGCCAAGTGTTGTACACTTGAGTTTGAAGTCGCAAACACTCAAGGAGCATCTATCTCATGTTGAACACTTGGACACTTGAGGCCTAATTGTTGAACATTCAAGAGGCTTCTATCATGTTGAACACTTGGACACTCAAGGCGTAATTGTTGAACACTCAAGGGTAATGTATCTATACTTGCACACATCTTTTGTGTCCAAACACTTTGGTTATTGACCAATGACTAATGTGTTGTATATTGGCATTGCTCGATTACTTTCAAACTATCAATACTTAGGTCTTAAATGCACCAATTTTAGCATGAGTCACTTCTAATGATGGTGATTCTCTTCTGGGATAATTTGCCACACGTGGATATTGATAATTTTGATTAACTTATGTAGTGCATTTTGATAACATCAAATGAGAAAACTAAAGTTTAGAGTCTATATTTATATATACAATGAAAACTTCCCCACATTTCACGAATGGTATTTCACTTACAGATATTTAAATGATATTTCACTTATTCAAAGATTAAATGATTAAATATTCTTTGAAATATTTAGAGATTAAAGAAATTGAAAAGCTGCCAATATCCTTTCGGCACCAAATGATAACTGCCCATTTCCTGCACATCTGCTTGCCCATGTATGCAACCATCCTCAACATTCTCACAATTTCCTCTGTTCCATTGGCAATCTCCCTCCTATGCCCAACTTCAGTGACAATTTCCCCTGTTCCATTGGCAATCTCCCTCCTATGCCCAACTTCAGTGATTTTGCTATTAGGACCAGATACCACAATATTTGAAATTATCTTTAAAACATGGCATCTAATTTATCTATAAACTAAAATGAATTCTATGAAAAATAATTTAATAAATTAGGTTTACAATAAAAAATAATAATAATCTAATCTTTACGATCACAACCTAGCCTGGCATCAACTGATGTATGAAATCTCTTTGTTTGTAGACACCCACTTTCTGCACACCAATTTGACTGATTAAGTTTACAAAAATGTACATACCTTACCCCCTCCAGATTTGAACATGTGACCTCCTAGAACAAAACACATGCAACCATCCTCAACATTCCCACAATTTCCCCTGTTCCATTGGCAATCTCCCTCCTATGCCCAACTTCGGTGATTTTGCTATTAGGACCAGATACCACAATATTTGAAATTATTTTTAACACATAGCATCCAATTTAACATCTATGAACTAAAATGAATTCTTTGAAAAATAATTTAATAATTTAGGTTTACAATAAAAAATATTAATAATCTAATCTTTAAGATCACAACCTAGCCTGGCATCAACTTGATGTATGAGATCTATTTGTTTGTAGACAACCTCTTTCTGCACAACAATTTAACTGCTTAAGTTTACAAAAGTGTAAATACCTTACCCCCTCCAGATTTGAATTTGTGACCTCCTAAGACCTAAGACAAAACACATGCCCATTCCTGCCCAGAAATGTTTCAGAAATCAAAATGAGTATGAAACTCCCCAGAAATGTTTCAGGGGTTTTTCTGTTTCCAGGATGTTTCCTGTCCAAAAATCCTGTGTTTTTAGGGAGTTTCCTGTCACCTGTAGAAAAGTTTAAAAACAAAAATGGACCCCATAAGGGATGGAACCCATGTATGACCTATTTGTATCTTAAAAAGACCAAAACACAATTAAAGACAGAAATATCAAAATATAAAGATAAAAAAGAACAGAAAAAACCAAAAAAGAAAGAACCAATTAATTAGAGACGAATTTTTTTTATCAGTGTCACCAATTGTGTTTCAGATCTTTTTTGAAAATATTTGTCAGTTCTATGTTTCCTAAAAATTATAAAAAGCGTTTCTCTGTTTCAGGTGACTTTGTTTATGTATGTTCAAAGAAAAAATAATAATAATGATTAAAAATCATTTCTACGAAGCTATCAATTCACATTGTACAAGGAAATCAGCGAGTTTACACAATTACCAAAGCTTATAGAAGTGAAGAGTCTCCATTTCAAAAATTTTATATACATTGCCACTATGAATGATTCTTTTGCCAATGTTGACACTGGATATATAAATATCAAGAGATATTTACAATGAAGGGACATTTTTGTAAGATGCAACATAATTTAAGAATATGACAAGTGCAACATTTAACATGTAGCCTCGCTGGGCATTCACAACTCTCCTTGATCTGTGGGGATTATACGAGGGGAAGCTGTATACTCTGTAACAATGTGATACCATTTTGGCATAAAAATGTGAATACATATCTCACTGCGTTGACTATAGCAGAAGCAACTTTTCCTGTGAAATGCATTAACCTTTACAATTCGTAACGATCACAATATGCAAAATTATGTAATGTAGATTACATTTAGGAATCCCAAAACTTTGCCGGGTCATTACTATACAGAGTGCGGTCTTGAACTTCTAAATTGGCAATATGCCTGTCCACAAAACGAGCTTGTATACATTTACATATTAGAAGCCCTGTAGGGAACAGCCACCATCCACTTTCCTCCCTGGTGAAATATAAACCAGTTAGGGTTTTTAACAGATTATGCTGCTCTAGTATCATTTCCAATGAATACAGACAATTAACAGCAGCGGGAAATAATAATGGAGGCAGTTTTTTGTTACCAAACCAAAACCCAAAGATGAATCAGAGTGAGGTAGAAACATACGTGCTAAAATTCCATGCATGTAAATTCTGTGGCCCTCTGGAAGAAGACTGGATTTGATAATAGTAACATCCATAGATCAAAGCTGTCACCTGTAGAAAATAATTCCAATGAATTGAAGTTTAAAAAAACGTGTAATTATTTTTCTATATCTGTTTGCTATAATTTAAATTATGTATTGCTACTCGCAAGAGAAACAAATCAGCTACAACTCGAATAGGAAGATAAACATGTTCTTGCGATGTTGGATTCTAAATGAGCATAAAAGGAAAACACAGCTCCAATATAATCAAGAAGTTCAACTCAACAAATCCACAAGATGTGCCATTCTGAATATCGAAAGGATGAGAGCCTGATTATTAAATGCTTTCATTGTCATAGCATCAACAGTAGAAGGAAACTTTAAATTCCTTGTAGACTTCATTTCCATTTTTTACCATCATTCAGAAGCAGAGCAATTACACTTCTACAAGTCAGTGACTTACAATAAAACAGAGTCAACCAAAAATGCTTTCAAACCATATTAAAATGCCACCTAAGTAATTCGCATATTTGCAATTCTTAAGATCAATCAAAAAATGTATGGCAAGGGATCCCTCGACGCAATCTTTGCTCTTAAAAAGAAATAAAAAATTGTGCATCATTGTACACAGATATCCTCAGATTATAATAAGACTTTCTCAAAAAGGATCTCAGCCACAGCTCACAGATCCATGCACATGAAATCTGCAGTCAAAGTCATAGAGCAGTTGCCGTAGGAACTTGAAACCCAATTAATCCAGTTCATGAATGCAGTTGCCTCTAAGCAAGCAAACTCAAGGTATACTGCTGCGTTGCAGAGTTCCACAATGCTTTAGATACAGTTCCATCTTCCAACTTCCAAGACACCTATTATTTGACAGGCTCCAAGACCAATGCTGTTAGGAGTGGGGAGTGCTCCTGCTCAAATTATACTTAATAATAAAATCCCTAATACATAAGCGACAACTCAAGGACAACATTAGGATCGTCACCACAGCCACCTTAGTAACCTATCCTCTACACTTTACATTGACTCTTGTGTAGCTCAAGGGGGGTATCCCTAGTAGGATTACTAGGACCAAAACTGAGGCACAAGGTGAAGCCGAGAGAAACCTTGTTAAAATGGAGATTTTGGGTATTTAGGGTTTTGAAATCAGTGATAGAAAGGAGTCAAGGTAAATTAAATGGCTTATGAAGTCAAGAAGAAGCCCTCTCAAGGTAAACAAAAGCAAGTACGAATTGATGATTTACTTAATGCTTTTACCAGGGAACTGTTGCAGCAAAATCTTGCACCTTGGTTCAAAGCCTTCACCAAGCAAGAAACTTGCACAACAAGACAAGGGAGGCTTCTTGGTAGGACTTGGGGATTAAGTAACCCCAAGCGACTTAAAACTAATTCCCCCAAGATTCCTACAAACTATATCCATCCACACAAGCCTATAATGACTAGGGCAAGATGGAGACTGAGTGTAAGTCAAGTAAAAGGATTCAGAGGGCCTATGAGTCAATCTAAAGCTATCCAGGGCAATGAAGTCTCAAATAGATTCCAGGAACACACCCTAAGCTCACTACACACAAAGCTGCTATAAGTAGGGAAAATTTTGCAATTTTGGAAAGCAAACAATACCTTATAATAGCAGCAAATCCAACTATTCAAAATGCATGAAAAGTGCATGAAATGAAAGATTAGAAAATCAGCAACTTAAGCAATAAAATTCAATAAATTTGCAGAGACAATAAATGGAATTTAAATAATGATGTCATCCCTAATTTCTTGCAGAAAAATGCATGTAAAACATGGATTTTGCTTCTCCGATGCACATAAAATTGATCCTACACCATAGGATATTCATCAAAGAACATTATTTAATTAATAAAACATGTTTAAAGTGAGATGATCTCCAATATCAAGGAAGTTAAATAACAATAAATTTAATTAAACTAGGGTTTGAAAAATTGACCAAAAGACTAAAAACCTATCCACTAGTTGAAGACCAGTGCCTTCACCTAGGGCAATGGGGTCTAGAATACAAACTAGTGTTTTAAAAAACGGCCGGCTCGGAACCAACTCGGCCGAGTTGGTCCGAGCCAGGCCTGAAAACTATGATTCGGCCAAGTATTCGGTTTGGCCGGCCGGGTTAATACCGAGCCAGCCGAGTTGTCTATTAACCTGGCCGGCTCGGCGAAGTTAGTGACAGCGGCGCAATGAAACCGTAAACTGCATTTTTTTTTTTAATCTTCTTTTTGTGGACTCCAAACCAGTTTTAATATTGCCTATTTGGTCTTTGGGGTCCATTCCCCTCTCACAAACCCTATTTAATCCAATCAACCCCTCTCATTCTCTCACAGCCATCTCATGCATTTGAGTGAGAATTAGAGTGAGAGTTTGTGAGGAGTTGTTGAGTTTGTTTTGGACCAGCAGTGAAGAGTCTTGGGCAAGCATTGTAGCTGGAGTGAAGAGCTTCTTGGGCAGCCATTTGGAGCAGCATTGAGGAGTTGGTTTCTTGGAGCAAGCTTGAGGGGGCAATTTGTGCCTGGAGGTATTTTTTTTCACTTGTA
Organism: Pinus tabuliformis; assembly: GCA_031772625.1. Classification (NCBI taxonomy): domain Eukaryota; kingdom Viridiplantae; phylum Streptophyta; class Pinopsida; order Pinales; family Pinaceae; genus Pinus; species Pinus tabuliformis. The sequence continues at coordinate 53,598,009 of CM062808.1, read as the reverse complement.
AAAATTTGTTTTTGCTTATTAAATTTTATGTGCAAATATAGAAATCCTAAAGAGAGTTTTTTGTGAAAGAAATAAACATTGAATCAATGTTTTTTTTTTTTTTTTTCATTTTCAGATTGTTTGCTTTCATTTCAAAGTCAAAAAATGGCACCTATAGTGAAAGATGCTGCTTGGGCATATGTTGAAATGGTTGAAAGTCAAATGCATTGCAAATTTTGCCATAGGAAAATTAAGGAAGGTCTTGGGAGCATTAAAAGGCTGAAACAACACTTGGCGGGGATTAGAGGCCAAATTACTCCATGTACCTCACCAGAAATTGGGGAGATTAGGAAGGATTTGTTAGCCAGCTTTGAAAAGTTTAAAAAAGATAAGGCTAGGCAAAAAGAGTTAGAGGCTGAAATTGGGAGGAAGAGGAATATACAAAAAATGATGGCTACCAACCCCCATTTTGATTTTAAAGGTTCTTCCTCTATCCCTTGCACTGATGCATCCAACCCCTTCCGATATGTTCCTCCCTCTTTTGAGTCTATTCAAGAAAAAGGAAAGGGTAGAATGAAAAAGGGTGATATGAGTATCAAAAGTTATTTCACTCCCTCCTCTCCATCAGATGCACATGGTCCTCAAGCTAGTAGAAGTCAAATGCAGCCCACTTTAGATGACCATTGGAAGAAAGAATTGAGGGAGACTGCTCGTGATTACATAGCTAGATGGTGGTATGATGCTAATATTCCCTTCAATGTTTCCCGTTCACCATATTATGAGCCTATGTTTAATGCCATACATGCTGCTAGAAAAGGCTTCAAAGGCCCTACTATGGATGAGCTAAGGGGGCATCGTTTGCAGAAAGAAATTTTATCCATTAATGACTATTTGAAAGATTTCAAGGACTCATGGGCAAGAACAGGATGTACCATCATGTCAAATGGATGGACTGATCAAAGAAACCGTACCATCATAAACTTTCTTATCTTCTGCCCATAGGGAACCATGTTTTTAAAATCAGTTGATGCATCTGATAAGGTAAAATATGGTCAATTGTTGTTTCAGCTATTGGATGAGGCTGTTGAGGAGGTGGCGGTGGCTAATGTTGTTCAAATCATCACAGATAATGCCTCTAACTATGTTCTTGCTGGTAAACTGTTAGAGGAAAAACACAAGACCATCTTTTGGACCCCATGTGCTGCACATTGCATAGCCCTCATGCTTGAGGATATTGGAAAATTAGATGGGTCAAAAACACTGTAGATCATGCCAAAAGCATAACAAAATTTATCTACAATCATTCATGAATTTTGAGCCTCATGAGGAAACACAATGGGGGCAGGGATATTATTAGGCCTGCCATCACTAGATTTGCTACTCATTTTTTGACATTGCAATCTATGCTTTCACAACATAGAAACTTGCAAAAGATGTTTTCCAGGGAAGAATGGAATCTAAGCCAGTGGTCTCACAAACTGGAAGGCAAAGAATTGAAAAAGAAAGTTAATGAAGAAATATTTTGGAGAAAGGCAGCAGAGATTGTGAAGCTTGCTAAGCCACTGGTTAAGGTGTTGCGGTTGGTGGATGGGGAAATATTGGCTATGGGCTTCATTTATGAGGCTATGGATCAAGCAAATGAGCAAATAAAGAGGGCATGCAAGGATAAAGTGGCTAATTATGGGCCCATTTGGGCAATCATTGATGAAAGATGGCACAATCAACTCCATCGCCCTATACATGCAGCGGGGTACTTTTTGAACCCGCGGTATCATTATAAAGCTAAGGCGATAGGAGCTTTGAGGGGGGAGGTTAGAGATGGACTGATTGATTACATTGATCGCATGATCCCATTGGAATGTGATCAGCTGGAGATACACTGACAGGTCACGACCTTCACCAATGCCTCGGATACCTTTGGGAAGAACCTAGCAAAGATTGCGAGAGAAGCAGATGAGCCAGGTAAACAAAAATTTCAATTTTCAAATTCTTAATAAGTTTTTTGTTAAATCATTTATAATTTGAAAGTTCGATATAATTTGTAGTTTTGTTGAGCTAACTCATTACACTCCTATGTTTTTTGCAGCACAATGGTGGGAGGCTTTTGGTAGCCATTGTCCTGAATTGCAAAAGTTTGCAATTCGTATTTTGAGTCAAACTTGCAGTGCTACTGGGTGTGAGCGCAATTGGTCTGTCTTTGAGAGGATTCACACAAAGAAGAGAAACCGTTTGGATCAAAAACGGTTAAATGATCTAGTCTATGTCCAATACAACCTTCGGCTCAGACGCAACCAATTGCTGAACAAAAGACCTGATTCAAATCCCATTGTGTTGGAAGACATTGATCCAACATCAGATTGGGTAGTGGAGAGTCATCCAACAGAGTTTGCTTCAGATGAGGATATGGATTTTGAATTATAGATGATAGCATCACTCGAACATAACGTTCAGTTGAATGCAGATCCTGATCCACTTGTACCAGCCTCAGACTCACAGCCAGCAAGTCCTCCAGTTGCAGGCGCTTCCTCTGCTCAGCCATGACAGAAGCGCATATCTTGTCTATCTCAGTTTGCATCTACTGCACAACCTTCTAGTGCTACCACTTCTACAGTTGCAGTTGGAGATGATGATGAGGAGGAGCCATGGGGCCCCCTGTCTGACTCTGATGATGATCCAGAGATTGATCCACATGATCTTGGCTCCTCTAGCAGTAGCTAGTAGCCAGTAGTACTGGTCACAGTTTACTTTTGTTGTAGAGGCCATTTCTAGCCTCCTTGGTTCTGTGTTTTTGTTTTGATCTTTATATCATGATTCATGATCATGTATGTATTGGATAGTGCACTGGGTGCCATTTTGATATAATGGGTATATTCATGAGCCTACTTTGATCATATGTTGTCTTCCATTTATATTCTAATGCTGTGTGTTTGGAAACATGAACGAAAATCTTTAAAATTATGTTTTTTATAAAAAAAATAAAAATATTTAATGTATTTTTTACAATGGCTGAGTCGATACCGAGTCGGAGTCGGAGTCGAAGTCTACCCTCAGCTGAGTCGGTGTCGAAGTCGGAGTTTTAAAACATTGATACAAACCAAACATAGGGCAATCAAAAAAGGGAAACCTAAATCTAGCTTTCTAGGGCAAATTAACCTACTTGACCTAGGGTGTAATTGAGGGCTCTTAATTCTCTTAACCTACTATATTCCTCAAACTTTTAGAAATTGAGGACACAATCAACAATGGACATGTACAAAATTGCCAAAGTAACCTACTTGACAAAAATAGCAACAATTCCCATGAAATTATGCAAGCAATGCAAATAAACCAAATTACAAAGCACGCAATAGCAAAGATCCACCATGAAATTCCTAGAGAAGAACTCGATCCAACCAAAGAGAGAAACCCAAGGCCTAGTTGCTCAACTAGGCTTCCATGGTGCACTAGTTCAAGAGAATCAAGAGAAAAGAAAATGAATGTGTGTTGTGATATCCAAATGGAAGATTTCGACCTCCTACTTATACAAGACAAAGGTAGGTTGATTCCTCACTAAGAAAGCTAAAAGCACCCCAAAATACAAGTAATCCACATAATATGGTGCTAAGGTCACATGCCGACCATCATAATAGCCATCTCAACTCAAAAACATAACAAATAGCCTCAAAATGACCACACACCTATGAATAATAAGGCTAAAATATGTGACTTCATGTTCCATATGAGCCTCTCTCTCTCATCAAAAGGTGCAAGGCAAAGGTAGGTTGATTCCTCACTAAGAAAGCTAAAAGCAACCCAAAATAAAAGTAATCCACATAATATGGTGCTAAGGTCACATACCGACCATCATAATAGCCATCTCAACTCAAAAACATAACAAATAGCCTCAAAATGACCACACACCTATGAATAATAAGGCTAAAATATGTGACTTCATGTTCTAAATGAGCCTCTCTCTCTCATCAAAAGGTGCAAGGCAAAGGTAGGTTGATTCCTCACTAAGAAAGCTAAAAGCACCCCAAAATACAAGTAATCCACATAATATGGTGCTAAGGTCACATGCCGACCATCATAATAGCCATCTCAACTCAAAAACATAACAAATAGCCTCAAAATGACCCCAAACCTATGAATAATAAGGCTAAAAGACGTGACTTCATGTTCTAAATGAGCCTCTCTCTCTCTCTCTCATCAAAAGGTGCAAGGCACACCTCAAAAGGTAATCATCATCGACAAGTGCTCCATTATCAAGGATCCCTCATAAAGTGGTCCATCATCAACATGATATCATGGTCTAGGGTGTCATATCACCTCTCAAAATCATGATAGGATGACATCATAGAGCACGGAGGCAATGCCCTTAATTCCAAAAGGTGTACAAGCCCCTCCAAAGGGGTCCCACCAATTCATTATGACAAAACCATCATCCACAGGGCAATGTCCATCAAAAAAGGGTACAAAGCTAGCTTGGGAGCATCCTGTGGGTCCTAGGGTATATCATTTGTGGAGGCAACGTCCCAACTCTAATGCTCTATGTCCAAGGTACTAGAGGAAGAGGGTGACACCATCTATGCGGTTGAATCATGTCCCTCAAAAAGTGTGCAACAACCTACCTGGAAGTGCTTTGGTTGAGCCACATGTAAGCTACACCTCCTCTCTAAAGTGTTAAAGAAACATGTTGATATCCCTCCAGGGATGGACAATGAAAGATGGAGCAAGGTGAAAATTCTATTGCAATTACTGGTTAATATTCTTCTATCCTTTTAGACTATTTGTCTTTTGTATCTTATTTACGACAAATACTAAATAAAAACACAATTGCAATTTCACCAAAAATTAATCACAGGGACTGGGAAAATAACCCATAAAAATTGAGCACAAAATTTTTGGACAAATTGTTCCTGGAAACACCCTGAAGGAAAACTAGTTCCGCAGATAAGGGCCTATTTATTTCTTCAACAAAATCAAGAGTTACATAAACTGCTTACTTGACATTAGCAAAGCTCCAACAAATTAATCTCTTCACTTCCATAGAGCAAATCGAATTGGGAAAGCAAGATTTTCCCTCTGAAAACTAACTTGGCCTCTCCTAGGCTATTCGCACCTCTTCCAACAACTCACACTAGCTATCTGGAAAATACAAACTAGTCTCCAGAAACTTGCATTGTCTCCGAAAATTAATCTCGTGAGTAAATACTGCCTCCAACAACACGATATACCAACTCACACTACCTCTGGGGAATTGTTTTGGAAATTGGCAACTCGCACTACCTCCGGGGAATTGTTTTGGAAATTGGCAATTGAAACAAGCCTCTGGCAAATTGCACTGGCTACTCGCACTGCCTATTTCAGCGTTCCTTTTGCAGAGTAATTCAACCTCTTCCTTGCTCTCAGAAAACTGGAATCACTATGAAGAATTTCTTTGGAAATTCTTTCCTCAATTTCTCCTGTTGAAACCCTGCTGCTGGTGTCCCCCACATTGTCATTGCATCCATGCTATCACTGCAAATCTGCTTGTTCAAATAAAATCCAAAGGCCCCATCAATCTCCTCTTATAATATCTCGTTGACAAATCGACAACCATGATCTAACTCCAATCAATGGCTAAAATCACATCAACTTCTAAAATTCAATTTTCTGGAAGTCTCTAGAGCAAAATCGATTTGTCTTAATTAAATTAATCTCGATTAATTAACCCATTTCCCTAAGTTTGATTTAAGAAAATAATTAACACTGGTTAATTAAATCTAATTAATACTTTTCACTTAGAAATTGTTTTTGGGTATTGGAGATAATTAATCCATCTGTGCTCCAAGCCTCCTAGACACCATCTGAGACTAGAGCACGTGTTTGAGCTACAAAAACTAGCAACAAGAACCTAACATAGTTCATGGAATTAAGTGAGATCATCATCAAAGATACCTCAAATCATAAGTGTATCGGAGTGCGATATATTCAATGGAACAAGGCATTACAGTACATTACACAAGTCTCATATTCAAAAATCTTTCTAGTTTAAGACTTGTGAAGAAGTTACCCCACTTAAGAATGGGAGGATTACCATGGTCCTATTAGGTGCTTCCAACATCAAGGGGAGGAATAGTTCCTAGGCCGACCCATCAATCAAAGGGTGTAAATGAAAGAATGAAATGGTTTGGGGTTTTTCTTCATGGAAGATGCTATTGTGGTGTACCAACTACGCAACCAATGCCTTTTGAGTAATATGGTGTGAAAACAAAGCAATCATGGGACCTAAGTTACCCTTTCCTCTACCTATTTTTACAACCCTTCGAGTGTACCTTTTTCTTCAATGATGTTCTTTTCTTTACATGGATAGCTTGGCTTACAAGCTTCAATAGATGTATCAAATACCCCATTAAGATATAGCAATTCATTGCTCATCGAGGTTGGGACATTCAAAAGTTCCTTTTGATAGATCATGAAATGGTAGTAATTGGGTGATGGCTAATGAGGGGGGTAGGACTCTGGTTAGGCTTTTGTCCACACACACATTTTTTCCTAGCCAACTTTTGTCTTTTAATATTTTTCTTTTAGTGTGGTTAAATAGACTTTGATCTATCTTTCAACTACATCAACCTCTTAGGGCAAGGTTTTTGGGCCCTTAATGAAATGGCACACAAGTGAAACCAATGAATGTGAGTAGTAAGAAATCAACTTGAACATGGGAGATGGGGCAAAGGAAAGGGTGGAAAGTGGAAAAAATGGATTATCATGCACATGCAACATCAATCAAGGTCTCCTATTTGTGCCCCTCCTTGACAATGGAAAGAAAGGTCTCAAGGAGGGGTACATTGGACTAGAGTTGGGAGATAACCATCAAGGTGAAGTAGGGGAACAAGGATACAATCAAAAGTGGTTAATCATCCAATTTGACCTGTGATCCACACTAAAATGCCTCAAACCATTAAATGAAAGCACTTGATAAAAAAAATTATTAGCATAACTCATATTTGAAGATCAACCTTCATTAGGTGAACTAGCTAGATGAAAGCAATGACTAATCCAAGAGTGACTGAGAGGCAATCGAGAGTGGCTATCTGTAGATCAAAGTAGGGTTGCTGGTTGGTAAGCTAGATCAAATGGGGAGAAATTTTCCCTAGGGTTACCCACAATCTGGTTGGTAACAAGAACCAAAAGGAAGACCAAAGCATGGCACCAAATAATCACCAAACCACCAAATGTTGAAGGAAGGGAAAACCCTTGAACATCTTCCTTTCAAGTGGTAGACTTACTCCTCAAAGGGATTGATTTTAAAGGCTTGTAGAAGACTCGAGCATTTCAACATTAATCTTTATTTACCAAATATTAATCAAGATAGAAAAGATTGTAACCCCACAATCTGGTTGGTAACAAGAACCAAAAGAAAGACCAAAGCATGGCACCAAATAATCACCAAACCACCAAATGTTGAAGGAAGGGAAAACCCTTGAACATCTTCCTTTCAAGTGGTAGACTTACCCCTCAAATGGATTGATTTTAAAGGCTTGTAGAAGACTTGAGCATTTCAACATTAATCTTTATTGACCAAATAATAATCAAGATAGAAAAGATTCTGTTGGGTGTGGAGCCTGATTATCTTCTATATTCAAAGGTATCGCCACATAGGACCCCAGTTCGAAGTAAAATATTCGCTGCAGGCCTAGAGAACATCTGATACTACCCCAAATTAACACTCCCTCTTAGCGAGGAATGTGCTCTAGCAATATATGTTGTTGCATACTGCTCTGACTTTGAAGCATCATCCTCTGCGTCGTTGATGTCTGACATGCTGTCCACTAACTACTACACTACTATTACAACTGTACTGCTGCTGACCCTGCCACTGTCAACACTGCACCCGTACTACAACTCCCTTTGAATTTCTGCATCTGTGTTGCTGCTGGCACTACCACTGCCAACTGTCCCTGCACTACAAACTACTGCTGCTACTGAAACGGATTTTCTACCATACCCATCTGCTCTCTGAACTGAGTGAACTTAGCTCTTCCGAGAGCCTTTGTGAGTATATCAACTACTTGCTCTCCTGTGGGGACATACTGAAGTTGTATTTCCCCACGCTGAACACAGTCTCTGATAAAGTGACAAGGGATATCTTCTCTGAAGCATCATCCTCTGCGCTGCTGATGTCTGACATGTTGTCTACCAACTATTGCAATTCTGTTGCAACTATACTATTGCTGACCCTGCCACTGTCAACACTGCATCCATACTGCAACTCCCTCTGAATTTATGCATCTGTGCTACTGCTGGCACTGACACTGCCAACTGTCCCTACATTGCAAACTATTGCTGCTACTGAAACAATTTTTCTACCATACCCATCTCCTCTCTGAATTGAGTGAACTTAGCTCTTCCAAGAGCCGTTGTGAGTATATCGGCTACTTGCTCTCATGTGGGGACATACTGTAGTTGTACTGGCCCACGTTGAACACAGTCTTTGATAAAGTGACAATGGATATCTATGTGTTTTGACCGATCATGAAATACTGGATTCTTAGAGAGTTTGATACAACTCTAATTATCACAGTAAACCTTGGTCGCTTCCATCCTTTTTCTGAACAAGCTCACAAGCAATTTTCTGAGCCATATAGCTTCGCACGTAGCTGTGCTGGCTGCCATATATTCTGCTTCTGCTGAGCTCAGAGCTACCGATTTTTGCTTCCTGCTGCACCAAGATATCATCCCTGATCCAACACTGAAGCAGTACCCCGAGGTACTTTTTCGGTCTACTGAACTACCTGCCCAATCTGCATCTGTGAACCCATTCAATCTGACATCCTCCCCTCGGGAGTATTTCAACCCATATCCGACTGTTCCACGCACATACCTAAGAATGTGCCTAGCTGCTGCCCAATGCACCCTTTTTGGTTCCACCATGAATTGACTAAGAGTGTTGACAGCAAAGCAAATGTCTAGCCTAGTGTTGACCAGATACATGAGCGACCCAATGAGTTGTTTGTACAAGGTGGGGTCTACTTCCTTGTCTCCTGATGCATCTATTTTCTTCCAGTTGGTGATCATGGGAGTAGCCATGGGTCGACAATCCTACATTCTAGAATCTGAATCTCTTCAATATTTCTATAGCGTATCTTCCTTGTCCAAGGAAGATCTCCCCATTCTTCTGCCAAACTTCCAACGCTAGAAAATAATGCATCAACCCCATGTCCTTCATGTCGAATTCAACTTCAAGATTCTTCTTACAATCCTGGATGAGCCTGGATGACCCAGTTAGGAACAGGTTATCTACATATAATACCAGAATAAGTGCCTCATTTTCTACCATCAAATAGTAGAGATTGGGATCAACATCACTCTTGATAAATCCCAACTATTGCAAGTAACTATCAATCCGACCATACCATGCTTTGGGTGCCCACTTGAGCCCATATAAGGCTTTCTTTAATATGCAAACATGAGTTCTCTTTTCATGAGTTTCAAAGCCTTCGGGTTGTTCTATATACACCTCCTCTTCTATCACCCCATTCAAGAATGTTGCCTTGACCAGTGAAGCACGACCCTTATGAAACCCACAGGTAAGAACAGGTCACATGCCACAACAGGTCAACCGCATAGAACCCGCAGTCTAAACCCTTACCCTGCGAGTTTTGTACAAGACCCGGCTACCCGCATCAAACCTACAGGTAGCCCATTAATCTCTCATCGGACCCCTATAAGACCCTCTGGGCATCAAAACCCACAATTTGTCAAAAAATTCAACTTTTTTCTTTTCTTTTTTGGAAATGAGGTGGAGGAAAAGGGAAATTGGAGGGAAAAAAAACTTTATAAGCACCTCTCACCCTTCCATTTCTCATTCACTTGTCATTTGAGTGTTTGGCTAATTTGTGTGAGTGTTGAAACTTGAGAGTGAAGCTAAAGGAGCGTGAAGGAGTTGTTGGAGGAGGCTAAAGGAGGCTTCATTGGATCAGACTAAGCTTCAGGTAGGCTTCATGAACCTAGTTAGAATGTTTTCCATGTATTTATTTTTGTTTTTAATTTTTTTTTTTAATGATTTTAAATTTGTGTTTGTTTGGGAATGCCTGTGGCCGAGTTTCTCAGCCAGATAGGGCCACTGTGTGGCTGAGAAACTTAGCCACACAGCAGCCCTATGTGGCTGATTTTAAAAAATTTGCAAATTATAAAAAAAAAATATTTTTTCTTCCAAATTTTGTCACCATGCCACCAAAGGGTTTCAGACAGTCTCATGATCCGGCATGGGCATATGGTCAACGAATCATTCCCGATAATGACCACAATATCAAGTGCAATTATTGCAACACCACAATGCATGCGAGCATAAACAAGCTGAAATACCACCTAGCCAAAATTCTTGGGCATGATGTGGGATGTTGTCAAAGTTGCCCTGATGAAGTCACCACTGAAATGGTAGCTGCTTTGGAATCCATTAAAGAAGCAAGTTCCAAGAGGGCAAGAAGGAAGGATGAGATTGTTGGGATAGGTAGATCTTCATCTCAGAGTGAAACATAGTTTCAAAGTCCAAGTATTGGTAACTCCTCTTCAACTGCTATGGCAAACAAGAGTATAACCTCTTCTTTCTTCAATCCTTGTACAACTCCAGGATCTCAACCAACCTTGGACGGTTTCAATGATAAGAAGAGGAAGGAGGCAGATATTGCAGTGAGGAGGTTTTGGTACCATAACAGTCTTTCATTCAACTATGAAAAGTCTTATTTTTATCAGCCCATGGTGGATGGCATTGCATGTGCTGGCCCTGGATACAAAGCCCCATCTTATAATGCACTTAGGGGGAAATAGCTAGATGAGGAGCTTGAGTGTGTCAAGGAACAATTGAAGATCATTAAAAGTGTTAAGTTTAGGTATGTTCTATGCTAGAGCAATTTATTTAAATTTTCACAGTTAGCAATCACATCAACATTACAATAAACTGCAGATAGAACATAAATATAAAATCGCAGAAGACAAGCCAAGACAAGAGGACACAAGATATGGCGCGAGCCAGGGACAAACCCCACAATGTGTGGGGAAACCCTTGATCAATTCTTCTTTTATCTTCAAAGTTCAGCAGAGAAAGAGAGAGAGAGTACATTTACAACAGAAGTCAACACTTTGACTTGTCTAGATCTGAGCATAGATCATCTTCTATAACGATGAGATCAGTTGAAGACATTCTGCTTCAACTGATCCTCCAAGGTGACCTATCATCATGCTGCATCTCGTCCATTTGCTGCACCTTACCGTGTAGCACCATCATGCTACTCATGATCACACTTATCATGATGCTGCCCGTTGCATCATTCATCATAGTTGCACCATTGTTGTACCTTTACTGAGATCATGCTGGCTGTACCTTTTGAAGTTGTTATAGCAGCATCTTTCCAATGATGAGATCTATTTATATCTTCACAGTGCTCTTTGTTAGATAACTTCATTTAGAGCTTCATTATTATAATGACAGTTTCTTCATGTTACATAAACACTATATTTATCATCATGCTGCCCAGATCATCATAATGCTGCTGAAGGATTTTATAGATCCTCTTTGCCACAGGAATACGTTGATAATACATAAGCCAAGGATCTCCTCATTGAACCCTTATCTCATCATTGAGTCATAGCAAGACAGTAATTTTCTTGACGGTGGCTCCCAGCAGCTTCACGCCTTTATTGTGGCTCCATGCATTGTTCATGTTGTGGCTTCTATGTTGTATTCTCCATGCGTATATCATGCATAGAGTCTTCAGGCTGTTCTTATACCATGGTGCAGATATCAGTCACCTTTGACAACGGATAGGGTTTATGTCTGCGCGTATAGTATCCATGTTGTATACATGCTCATGATGCTCTACATATACATAACAGCGTATATGTTAACGTCTGCGTATACCATGATGCTCGGCATATACATAACAACGTATGCCCTGCGTACGCATTTCCATGACTGCGTTATTAGTGTTGAATTTGCCTGTTGAATTTCCATAACTACGTTATGACATCATATAACCTCATCGTGTAATCCATCGTCGACAAGGTGAGAACTATATATAATCTCCAGCGTAAGAATATCTTTGTCTTCCTTTGCCTGCAGATCTTTATGACCTGCGTATGCGTCTTCATTGTCAGCAGAGACTGCGTTTATTCCTTCTCTTACTGCGGCTAGGCTCTACTGCTGCGTATAAGTGTGAACATTGACTGTGGATAGCATGACCATTGACGCGTGAATATCTCCCATGACGGCATGAAACCAGCGTATCCACTATGAACAGTGTATGCCAACATATAGGTTTGCATGCGTGACTGTAATTTAGGGCCTTTCCTTTGGTTGCATATGAGGCCTCCTTTACTGTGGCCAGATCTTTGCAACTAGGGCAACGTACAGCAGCTAGGGTAAGGCTAGATCAGCCTTTAGAGAAACGTATTCTCCTTTAGATCTCTCTGTCCACAAAACCCAAACACGTGGAAAGAGATCACAAGAGATGTGTGTAAATGATATCAAATCCTCATCTATTTATACTAAAACGAGGAAGATGAATAGACACGTCGGTTGGGCTTCTAGAGCCTACATAAGAGCTGGTCGGCTTGATAATAATTACATAAACAAAATAAATTCATATCTCCATAAATATTTATCGGAATTGGATGATCTTTGGATCAATCCTACACCTCTCGACGAGAGGGATCCAATAAAAATATCAGCTGCCATAAATAAGCTGACCCACATGGAGTTTGGCCCTAGTTGCCAATTTAACAAAAAGTTCATGGAAATTTACAGGTTGTACAATTATGTCTGATGGGTTGATGGATCAAAGGGGTAGGACAATAATAAATTTTGTTGTAGCGTGCCCTAAAGGAACCATGTTCCTAAAATCCATTGATGCATATGCAAATGTAAAAGATGCACATTTGATTTTTTCATTGTTGGCTGGTGTGGTGGAGGAAGTTGGGGTTGCAAATGTTGTCCAAGTAATCACAGACAATGCAAAAAATTATGTGGCAGCTGGAAGGTTGCTTTGTGCCAAATATCCCACCATTTTTTGGACTCCATACGCTGCCCATTGCATAGACTTGATGCTAGAGGACATTGGGAAGTTGGAGTGGGTGCAAGACATTGTGCAAGAATGCAAGCATATTACCAAGTATATTTATAATCATGCTTGGGTGTTGAACCTTATGAGGGAAATCACACAAGGTGAGCTTAGTCGCCCAACTGTCACACGGTTTGCTACAAACTTTCTTTCCCTCCAAAGCCTTTTGTATGAGTACCAAGCTTTGAGAAGAATGTTTTTTTAGCCAGCAATGGGTATTCTGGAAAGATAGCACAAAACCGGAAGCAATGTCTATGAAAACATTTGTCTTTGCTGATAGTTTGTGGGACAAAGTGACTGAGATTATCAGCTTCATTGAGCCCCTTGAGAAAGTCTTGAGATTGATGGATGGAGAGAAACCTGCAATGGGATATATTTATGAGGGCATGGACAGGGCCAAAGAGGCCATCAAGACTTTCTATAAGGGAAATGAATATAAATATCCCCCTTTATGGCAAATTATTGATTCCAGGTGGGACAAGAAACTACATTCACCATTGCATGCAACAGGAGCATATCTCAATCCGAGCTTATTCTATAATGAGGGGTCTAGCATTCAAAGAGATCCCGAAGTGATGAGAGGTGTTATGATATGCATTGAGAAGATGTTCACAGATCTAGATATTCAGGACAAAATCAACTTACAACGAGATATGTATAAAGAAGCATCTTCTGTGTTTGGATTCAGCTCAAGCAAATGTCTCAAGCACAAGAAAATGCCTTGTAAGTGAAAATTGTTAGAACTTAGCTTGTAATTTTGCTAGTTCTCTTTTATATCTTTGGCATTGCAAACTGATAATCTTTGTTGTTATTTTTTTATAGCGCATTGGTGATAGATTGTGGCACTAAGGCACCACAATTACAAGAATTCGCCATCAGAGTTTTGAGTCAAACCTGCAGTGCTTCTTCTTGTGACCGCAATTAGTCAGTGTTTGAGAACATCCAAGTCAAAAAGAGAAATAATTTGGAGCATGAGAGGTTGGAGAAGTTGGTTTTCATCTACTACAACCTTCAAATGCTCACAAAACAAGTGCAACCAAAGGATACAGATCCAATTTTATTGGATACTATTGATTTAGAGTCTTATTGGGTTGTGGAGGAGGAGGCCCCTGATTTGAGTTGGCTTGATGAAGAGACTGAGGATCTCTCTAGTTTGCCATCTCAAATGGAGATTCCAAATACACCTGCCTCACAGTTGCTTCAGTCTTCTGATGTTACCACTAGCTCCACGAGGGCTTATTTTAGGCGTGGTCATCCATGAGTGATGAGGCTCAAGATTGTTATGAGATAATCATTTATCATTTATGACATTTATTTGAATTTTGAACTCGCTGACATTTTTTATTTTAATTATGAAATCATGAGTCCTTTTCTTATTCAGTATCTAAATGTTTTGCTTACAAAAATCGAATATGTTATGTTGTACTTTTATAGATATGAGATGATGTTATAAATTATTGCATATATTGTGGTTTTTATAACATATAAGGATTGGAATTGTCATTAGTTTCTTTTTTGTGCTTGAAATTTACCACATTTTAAGTTTTTTTTTGTATTTTGACGAGTCTTATAAGGGTCGTTCCCGAGTCTTATACGAGTCGATGCCGTGACAAGTCTTATACGAGTATGAGTCGTGCAACATTGGTCTTGACATCCATCTAGTGAATCTCCCATCCCAATTGAGCTGCTAGGGATATAACGGATATGATAGAGGTGTATCGAGCAATTAGGGCGAAGGTCTCTTCATAGTCTATTCCTTCTTTTTGAGCATACCCCTTTGCCATGAACCTTGCCTTATACTGCTCTATACTGCCATCAGCAGCATACTTGATCTTGTAGATCCATCGTGATCCTACAACTAATTTATTTTCTGGTCTAGGTACTACTTCCCAGACATCATTCGTCATGATGGAGTTGTATTCTTCTACCATGCCATCCACCCATACTTGGTGTTGAACAACTTCTTAAAAGCTATAGGGTTCTTCAACCTAAGCTACCAATGCCTGGTATCTGTCAAGTTGTCTACGTTGCCTTTTCTTGGTTCTAGGAGCTCCAACAAACTCCTCTGTGTCCCTCAGTGTTTGTCATACTTCTCTGTTGATTCTACCACTGGTGGTAGGAGGCTCAACCAACTCCTCCTGATCCTGTCATTCCATCTGCTGAGAACTATTTGCATTTCCTCCCTCTGAGGAGATACTAGTACGAGTCATTGTAGTTGATCCAGGTGTCTGTCCTGCTACCTGTCCTCCTTGCTGCCCCTGCTACTCCTGGACTAATGGAACATCTCCTGACTAATCTTTTGCAGACATCTCACGAGATCTCCTGAAAGATTTGTCCTCCATGAACTTTGCATCCCATCTCACTACAATCTTCCTGCTGCTAGGAATGTAAATTTTGTATGCCTTTGAGGTCTCATTGTATCCTACGAGATACCCCTTTTTTGCAGTCTGATCCAGTTTATTGCGCTTCTTGTTTGGAATGTGACAAAAAGCCACACCTCTGAACATCCGGAGATGACTGACTTTCGGCTTCTTCCCTGTGAAGACCCCTTCGAGTGTTTTCTTCCCCAATGCTCTATGAGGAGTTCTATTCTGGATATACACTACTGTGTTGCAAGCTTCTGCCCATAGATACCTAGGTAGATCCTAATCATACAACATAGCTTTGGCTGCCCCAATAATAGTTCTATTTTTCCATTCTGCTCTGGATTATATGGAGTTGTCCACTCTCTTTTGATGCCCTCCTTTGCGCAGAAATCTGTGAAGTCTTTGTCCGTATATTCTCCACCATTATCTGAATGCAATACCTTTATCTTTTTCCCTGTCATATTTTCAACAAGAGCTTTAAACTCTCGGAAACGATCAAAGACCTCATCCTTGGTCTTTAAGAAATAGATCCAGGTTTTTCTGGAGTGATCATTGATAAAGGTGACGAAGTATTCGCCACCACTAAGATCTCCTGTGGACATAAAACCATAGATATCTAAGTATATTAATCCTAATACACATTCTACTCTATTGTTACTTTTGGAAAAAGCTGCTTTAGCATACTTCCCTAGTACACATCCTCTGCATAAGTCATCATGTTCACTACTAAGGATTGGTACTCCTGTAACAGTCTCTCTGAGCATCCTCAGTGCTCCATGGTGTAAATGCCCCATTCACCTGTGCCATAATTCATTTCACTCCTTCTCACCATTATAGTTGTTGCCTATCAATGCCATTGGTGACTCAAGCTGCAATCTATACAACTTGTTGCTTTGAATCCCAATTTGCATTTTCTTCTTCCAGCTTGGATGCTTGACGTATACTTTCTTTCCCATGAAGTATACATCGTATCCCTTGTCCTGTAACTGAGACACTGAAATCAAGTTCATTCCTAATCCTGGCACATGGAGAACATAGGTGGCTCAGACACTGGTCCCTGCTTCCGTTTGAAATGCTATAGTGCCTCTCCCTACTGGAGTACATTTTGTTTTGTTTCCCATAGTAATTTGGAAGTCCATTTGTTCTTCTTGATAGCTCAAGAAATGTTCTCGTACTCCAATTATATGAGTTGAAGCCCTGCTATCAATGTACAAAACATCTACTGTCACTAAATTTGCTAGGCATGTGAATTCTTCATCTAATCTGGTAGATAAATCTGAGCCACTTTGAGTATCCATATTGTGCCAATTTCTGACGCTAACTTATCCCAGCAGCTGCTGCAAGAAAAACTACGTCCCACCTGAGACAACGACTCTTGCTAAATCTTTTGTTGCGTTGTTCCTTCTACCACTGACAAATTTCGATTGGAAAGACTTAACTCTCTGTGAACCCACTCAGAGATAGTTTTCCCATGAAATCCAATCCTCTTGGCTTTGAACTATGCAAGTCCCTTGGAGATTCGAATTACTGCCCCTACAGGAATTTCAAATTCCTTTCTCCCTTCAATGCTGGGTCTTCCGACTTCTTCCTTCTACTTTCCCTTAACTCTTATACCATGTGAAAATTTCTAAACAAAAGTCCTACTGCAATAATTAATATTATTTCTTCTACTTATTATCTCAAAAATAAGTTATTCACAATGTTCTTACAACAAATATCAAAATATATTCTATTGCAGCCTTCACAATTAAAATATTGCAGAAAGTAAATGTAAGGAAAAATACTGGCACAAATATAATCACAATGACAATTATCTTTGGACAATCATCCCCGGAAAAACCCAATGTGGGAAAACTGGTGCAACAGATGAGGGTTTTATTATTCTTCAGCAAATTCTCATGTACAAATTACAACAAAAAAAACATGAGTGAGAAATTTTACAGATGCTTCCTGACAAATTTCTGATCCACATGAAGTACTTCCTCTTCCCCGGAATCCTTTCGCGTCCCTCTACGTCAAACTTCTCACATTGGCCCAGCGTCAAGTTGCCCACGCAAGCTCTACGTTAATCTCCCTTTGCAATGCGTCACCTTGCTCTTGCACTGCGTCTTGTTGCCTTGCACTCTCTGAAGATGTTGATGCCCTCTCTTCCTTTCTCACTTGCAACTCTCCCACTGATTTGATTTTCTCTTGCCAAACTTCGACTAGTGAGAAAATCGATCTTACTTGGGTAACTGAGTATCTGCCTCTAGTGTGTTCTCCAAGTGCCCATCAAGCCTCCTCTTAAATCCTCTTGTTGATCAATCAACAACCCAGATTAGATTCTAATCAATGGCTACGATTATTTGACTTGATCTTCGCCTTCTTTTAGAAGTTTCACCCACAATTTAGATTAATACCCATTAATTATTTTAATTTCCTAAGTTTAGACTTAGGGTCCCATTAAAAATAATTAATAATTTTAATAAAACTATCATCAGGTGGAATTTCCCAAAACGATTTCTAGTTATCGGAGAATGCATGTGTCTAAGCCTTCCTGCAAATTTTGAGGCCTAGAGCACATCTGATGCTACCCCAAATCAACAAGCAAGTTGTGGACCAACCACAATTGGAGAAGCAAAGAGGAGACCGAGTTGAGACATCCACTCAAGTAGAGACCTCCAATAGGGGAAAATTTCGAGCCAAGTGGGCAGAGGGAGCACATGCAACCATACCTCCAGGTGAGAGGTGGGGCAATGTGAAGCAATAGTCCCAAGAGTTTAGAAATTGGGTAGGATCCATTGAGGTGTTTTTTTGTCTCATGGATCATTACCTTGCTATGGGGGCCCACAGTATCCAATAGC
This sequence comes from Pinus tabuliformis, assembly GCA_031772625.1. Taxonomy (NCBI): domain Eukaryota; kingdom Viridiplantae; phylum Streptophyta; class Pinopsida; order Pinales; family Pinaceae; genus Pinus; species Pinus tabuliformis. The sequence continues at coordinate 53,579,742 of CM062808.1, read as the reverse complement.
AAGAGGATCAATCTCAGTCAAAACTAAGGAGTGCAGAGCAGTGTTGACAACAGAGTAGGAGGCTCAGGAACAAAGTCAACAACAACACAGTTTTCCCAATAGATAGTGGCAGACACAGTTGATTCAGTTTATTTTTGGATGCTTTTCGGTTGCAGATGTTGCAATAGCAACAACAACAATGACAATTGTTGCATGTAGAACATTCCAAAGGTGCGAGATTGAAATAGAGTTAAAACCCTTTCTTGTTGAGAGGGAATGTTGAAAATAGCAACAAGAAATGTTAAAAATAACATCTAGAAAAATCCTAATTTAATTTGTCCTTGAATTAAATCGAAATTCTATTCTCATAGCAACTTGTAATAATTAACAAAGTTAAGATGGCTTAGTTGGCTCAGTAAATTCGAGTTGGGAGTTTATCTAGAGTCATGTAGAGTGATTCCTAAATTTTAGGGGCCCAAGTTGAGTTCTTTTGAGTTGTAATTAATTAACTCAGTCTAATTGAGTTATAGTTAGTTAAACTAGTTCTAACTGTTGGAAGAACTAGTAGGAGGTCTAGTAGCGGGGACGAGTGTTATGAATATAATTCATAACAAGTCAAATAAATAAAATTAATATAAATATTAAATAATCAAATACTAATTATGTTAAGTAGTCATTAGTTAAGTGGAAAGGCATGTCTAAAAGACATGCCTAATCATGAAAGGTCACCTGCATATGTATAAAAAGCAGGGCCTCATAGTAACTTTCATATCACTTGTACAATTTTATATATATTAATAAATTATTATTATTAAATACCTTGTGTATTTTTACATTCAAGTATAAAGCTATCAGTTTTTATGCTTCAGTGGTATCAAAGCCATGGCACACAATATAATCATGTGGGTTTTTGAATGTTGTTCGCCACACAATGTGCCATTAGGTTCACATCCTGAATGCGTTGAGCAGTTTAATAAAATTCAAGAAGTATTTCAGCGATTAGAAAAATCATGTGCAGAAGTTAAAACATGTCTAAAGGAAATCAATAATAAAGACGATGAGCCAAAGGCAAAGAAACAAATGTTAATGTAACAAAGACCCAACAACCAACAAAATTTGCCAAGAAATAGAGTAGTGAAGAGGACAATTCAGATGAGAGTGATGCTAATCTGAAGGTTAATAAGCAGCAGACTGCTAAGGTAATTAAAACCCCACAACAAGCAAAAGTTGTAAAGGAGGAGAGTAGCAGTGATGAAGATGAAAGCTTGGTATAGAGTTCAGATGAGAGCGATGCTAAACCAAAGGTTAAGAAATGCACTGATAAGGTGGTCAAGGGCTAAAAACCTGCCAAAGTTGTGAAGCAAGAGAGCAGCAGCGAAGATGAAAGCTCAGAGGAGAGTGATGATGAACCTAAATATAAACATCAAGTTGCTAAGGATTCTAAATGAGAGGAAGATAGTGACGAGGAAATGAAGGATATGGAAGGACAAACTCCAGCTGCAAAGGATACTTTGGCGACTCCAAAATATCAGAGGGATCAAGCTTTTACGCCAAACAAGTCAATGACTCCAGTAACTCCTGGATCAAGGACCCTTTTTGTAGAAAATTTGTCATACTCTATTGATAAAGACAATCTATTCGAATTTTCTCAAGATGCTAGAGAAGTGGTGGATGTTCAGATGGCCAAGTGGGACAATGGCTCCCTTAGAGGTTTTGGACATGTGCAATTTGCAACTAAAAAATAGAGGAGAGACCAATGGAATGGGGCAGCAGCAAAACAAATACAAGAAAAAGAGATTCAACCAACTTAGAACATGAACAGGGGAAAGCAAAAACAGAGGAGAGACCAATGGAATTGGGTAGCAGGAAAAAAAGAACTTGTACCAGAATAATAGATGCAGGAAAAATGATTGGCAGTAGTCTTGAAGAAACAAATTTAAATATGGACAAACGGGAAGGAAAAAATGACCTTCCCAATTTGAATTTGTTGCCAGTTGAGTTGGATGATTCTGTACAGGTTACTTAAAGTGTAGCACTAGTGCAACTTCATTGCTCCATCAGTTAACTGAAGATTCACTCATAAATAACTCATGCATGTCAGTTCAAAGGAAGATCCAGTTGAAATTAGAGTTCAAGGACAATGTACTATTGGTTGTATAATTTTCTGAGTTGTATAGATGGTGCATGTAATTGAGGGCCTATGGATGGATTACGCAGTTATGAGTGGGGAATTTCCCAATTAAATATGAGCTAATTCTCTCAAGAATTGCGCAAGGAAGTAGGGGCTTGGTAGGCATCAAAATTGGTTAAGCGTTGGCTTGAGGTAATTTGTGAAGCATAGAGAGATTGTACTTGTGTAGGTATTGTTCAAGTTGAACTTGCATTGTAATTTCTTCTCAGATCTTCTGGTTAATGCAATATGGATAGTCAAGGTTTTTAGCAATTGCTTTCCCCAAAGACATATTGTGTTATGTGGATTGATATTCTTCCTTTTCTGCTTATTGTTTTCATCGATCAATTTTGGTTTCCACTAAAGAGTAGAGCAGATTCTTGTCTTTTGTTTTAGCATATCACATAAGTTGTTGAATCTACAAGTAAAAAACTACATTAAGAAGTAACAATTCCATACATTAATCAATTTGAAGAGAACTTTATCAACATAAAGCACTTACAAGATAACACAATACATCCATCCAACATCCAAGAAATAACTCCAAATACATAATCGTACTAGCTTCCAAACATCAAAATGCATCCAAAAGATCTCCAACAGCCAAAAGAAACAAGTACGAGTTCTTCTCAAGGAGTCGAATTCCAAGTGTGATGATAATGAGAGACTAAATGAGGTCTCTCACAATTATACATGTCTAATCAAGCCTAATTTTAACCCAAATCCCCTCTTAGTTATCAAATGATGGGCATAAATTAATTATAGTTACAAGCTAACCACATAGCCAATGTGAAATCATAAAAATTAACACATAAGAGGGTCGAAATGCCGACATCCACTGCATGGGTCTCTTGGAGGCATGCGTTGAGGTCCCTCAATGCCAAATTGATTCAATAGGGCTACAAAAATCATCCTTTAGGGGTTGGCCCCTAGATATCCATGCAAATCATCATGTGGGCCCCTGTTTTGTGTTTGGGGCACAAAATGGGCCTCATGGGTCTCTTGATGATCAAATAGCCTGATTTTGTTCCAACGTTGACGGCTCAAGCTTCTAAGTATGGTGCTATCCTTCTCATGTCTCAAGGGGTGAGACCACCTCATCTGGGACTCAGATCAACTCCCAAACCATAAGTGCACTGCTAAGCCGGTTGGGGGCATACTGGTCCAAGTGCATCATCTCATGAATGATGCAAGGCAAAGCACAGACTGTTGGGGTGCTATAGGTGCCCATGGAGTGGGATGATGCTCTACAAACAACAAGAATCCCACAACTCTCAACGCTTCACCAGTAGGGTGTAATGTGCTCCTCTAGTGGACTTAGGCCCCAGTTAAGTTGTCCAACCCATGATGAAAACCACCTACCAATCACACATAATGTCTAGTGTTGCACCTTCACCATTAGGTACAATTAATCATTAGTGCATCTAAGTGAACCAAGCTTGTTAGTCACAGGCAAATTGAGACTTGATATGGGGCTTCCTTTCCAAATTTGGGGCTTTGATCACATAAAAGTGTTACTCCCTAGGTAGGAGTGGTTAATAGACGATCCTATCTGGGTTGGAAAAGTCATGTCCCTGGTACATCCTTCAATTAATAGGTGGCATGTGAATGATGATGAAATGGAGGAGGACACAAGGGACTCGAGGCCAAATGCCATAGGTACAAGGATAACAATAATAAGGAAGTCCACATATCAGGTGTATAAATGTGATCTGGAAGCAATTGTGGTTACATGAGTTACCCCAACCTTTGTTTTTCTAACCCTCTTTATTTGCCTTTTTCTTTTTCTTGATTTTTCTTTGTATTACTGCTCGAAGCTCCAGGACATGAGAGCATGTTGTATATGATGTAAAGTAGTTATTACCCCCTTGAGGTGGGGCAATTTAATGCCTACCGAGGATTGGGATGTGCATGGGTTCCTTTAAATATGTGAGGGGCACTCATGGGCCCTAGGAACCAAGGTGATGGCCATAATGATAAGTGGTAAAGCTCATGTTTGGCTTTTGCCCACGTGCTATATCAAATGTCCTGGCCATCTTTCGCATTTTATGATTTTCTTTTTCTTTTGTTTGTTGTTTGTGGTCATGATGTGCTTTTAACTTTCTTTTAGCTGCATCAACCTCCTGGGCAATGTTTCTAGGCCCGACCCATATGGGGTGTGCCAATGCTTTGTGGACCCAAAGAAGTAAGATGGTGATATAGGGCTTGTAATGTGTGAAGGAGAGTGAAAAATGTGGAATGGGGAAATGGGACCACGCTACCAAAATCGAGGTTTCCCAAGTAGTGCCTTTCGTAAATCCATAGACAAATAGGGGAGATCCCATAGGACTAGGATTAAAAACTAACCCCCCATTTAAGGTGAAGGAACAAAACCACAGTCAAAGCCCTTCCTTCTTCCATGTCACGTAATAATCCATGCCCAAAATTCCCAAATGAAAAACAAGCATAAGCACCTGATTGCATAATGATAAACATACCTTTTGGGTCAGATTGCCCACCTTCTAACATATGCTCTTAACAAAAGGGTGAGGAAACATACAATTGATGCAAGAAGTAGAGATAAAATGGCACATCACATCGGCTACAAGGTGGCTCTCAAGGGTTGCTAGCTGGAAAAAGATGAATAAGAGAAAAGCTCTCCTAGGGGTCCTCACTTTTGGTGGTCAACATGACTATTAAGCCAAAGTACTAAGGATAAATAATAAAATTATTTAAGTGAAATAGATATGATCTCAACTATTGATCTTAAGTTGAGGTGAAATCTAATCTCAATCAACCGTCAATCACTTAGGAGATTAGGGTTAGGGATTTGGCTTAATGAAAATTATAAACAAAAGCCTAAGGGAGAGGTGAAGATACAAGACAAGAGGCAACCACTGCATTTTGAGAAAGCGACTTTCTCAAAGAAGGAGAGAGAGATTTGCTCTAGATCCTGGAAAATTTTAAGGATGTAAATTTATTTTAAAGTTCAGAAAACATGGCGAATGTTAATATGCAAATTGTAAAATGCTTGGTAAAATTTCTGTAAAAAAATTCAAATTTCTAATGCTTTTATATAGTATCTATAAAATTTTGGTGATTTCTAAGGTAAAATGATTTTATACTATAAAATTTGGGTGAATCATGTTTAGAAAATATGGACATTGGCAAGTCTCTTTTTTGGAAAATGCTTGAAAAATTAGCCCACCTGCAAAAATTAGCACCTAAATTTTTCCCTACTCCAGAGTGAGAGGCTCATCTAGACCGAGGAGAAAGAGGAAGAGTGTAGGGTGATTCAAGCGTATTTCCAGGTAGCCGAGATCTGGAGATTGAGGCAGGCCAAATTGCTAAAGCATGGAGGCTATGAATTGGCGAGGCAGATTTCTCTAGGGCCGAATTGCTGGTGAAAGGTGGGTCGAATTCTCCAGGAAAATTTCTTTAGTGGTTGATTTCCAGAAGGCTAGAATTCCTTGGGTTGAATTACTCCTAGTGAGGCTGTGTTACAACTTCAAGTCTTTGCATTTTTCTATGTACTTTCTCTATGGGTCAAAACCCAGATTCTCCTAAGATTATTAAATGACGGAGAATTGTTATGGGTGTAAATCTAAGTTACCGGAAACGTCCCTCCAAAACCGTAGAAACGTCCCTCCAAAACCCCAGAAACGTCGTTCGGTGTTTCAGAAACGGAAACAGGTACGATACAACATAGAAACGACATGGAAACGCTTCAATTTTTTGTCAACACAGGATCCTATTTCTGAAACGTTTTGGGCATTTTTAAAGGTTTTGGAATCGTTTCTAGAGTTCCTTGACTTGGATATGAGACATGGTTGAATGTCATGTTTCATATGACTTTGTTTGATGAAGAGGCACCAATAATTGCATCTTCAAGTGAACATTGCAGCAATGCTCCCACTCATGGAGAGGATCCAAATGGTGATGTAGATCTTAATTACATGGATGAAGACATATTTGATGATATGTAAATGTAATTTATGATGATGTTTTAAATTTTTGAACAATGAACATTGAATACCATAATATGTCATATGATACTAGACTGTCAGTCATGCTTCATTTTGTAATTTTCACCATGTAGTGTGCATATAGCATTATTAATTTTGGTGATGATGTTGATGATTGAAATTGGAAACAAAAATTTGATGATATGTTGAATGTTATAATAATCACTAATGATGATGACAATGTTTATGCTGAATTGATGATGATGATTTGTTTATGTGGATTTCATGATGATGATTATGTATTTTTAAATATAGAATCTAGATTCTAAAAGATGAATGGTAATATAAAAGTTTTATTTTGTCGTGTGTGTGTGTGTATATATATAAATATATGTCGTTTCCTTGCCGTATTATATCCATATTTTTTGAAAATTTGTCATATCTATTTCAAACCCCGTTTTCTTATCTGTTTCAGTGCAACTTAGGTGTACATTTGTTGTTGTGATGTGAATGATCTCTCTGTTTTTATTTTCCGTTGCATATTAATGTCTGGAAGTAAAAATACCAACTATTTTATTTTTCAGCAATTCAAAAATTATTTGGGTAATAAAATGAATTTTTTGGTATACATAATTGTTGAGAGAAAATAAATCTGGGATGGTATTAGAAATTTAACAGACACCACCCCAAGGTGTTGATTTTTGGTAGCATCAAATCTGCTCTAGCCATGAAAATTGGTGGAGAGACTAAGGCACATGAGATCTCCAAGACCCAGAAATCGTTTGAAGAAATTCCACCCAGATGAAGAGATATTAAAATAATTAATATTTTTAATGAGACCCTAAGTCTAAACTTAAGAAAATTAAAATATTAATGTGTATTAATATAAAATGGGTGAGGAAGTTCTAAGAGACGAGGATCAAGCCAGATATAATCTTAGCCACTTATTAGGGACTTAATCTCGTCCATTGAATCATCAACAAGAAAAGTATAAGAGGAGGCTTGAGGGTCAGTTGGAGACGCACCAAGAGAGATCAAGAATTTGATTTTTTGGGGCTGGGTTTGCTGAGGAAATCAAGTTAGAGATCAGTTGCAGTGAGGGGCAGTTCAACAAGCGATTTCGATCCAAGGCTGAAGAATACGTATCAAAGAGGCAACAAAGTGCTGGAAGAGGCAGCGCAAAGCCAAGGAGGGTTGACGCAGAGGCTAAGGAGGCCAGCGCAGAGGACGTAGAAGCTATGGAGGCAGACGCAAAGGACGCAGGGACTAAGGAGGCCAGTGCAGAGGACGTAGAAACTGCAGAGGCAGACGTAAAGGATGCAAAAAACCGCAGAGGGTGACGTAGACAGCGCAGAGAGCTGTAGACACTAACGCTGGGTTGAAGAGATTGCGCTGAGGAGGTTCTGTGGGGCAGGCTGAGAGTAGATTAGCCGAGAGAGGGTGACACAGTTGCAGAGGAGCTCTTGGAGCAACTTTCGCTGTCTAACACAACGAACAACCGAAGTCACTTTGGGATTGTTCATCTAGTTGTTGATTTGCCAGAATATCTGTCTCCGAATAGAGGTACAACTGCTAAGGATATTCTCTAAAGGGTGAGCCATTTATGGCACCCTAGTTGTATTCAAAAATCTGCTTAATAATAAAACCCTCATATATGCTACACCGGTTTTCCCGAATTGGGTTTTTGCGGGCATGATTGTCCAAAAATAATGTTGTCCCTTGTGTTGTCTTAGTTTATTTCAGTTGTTGATCTGTATATTTGTGAAGGCTGCAATTGTGTTTACTTCGATGTTTATGTTATTAAATAACTTGTTAATGTAAAGAACAAGGACGAGATAGTAAACCAGATATTGTAGTAGGGGTTTCTGATGTGTTAGATTCATAAATTTTCACATGGTATTAGAGCAATGGCAGATCAAAGAGGACTGAAGACACCAACCAAAGAAATCTGAGAATTTGTAGCAAAGAAGCAACTATCTCGAGAGACAACGTTGTTCCAGAGTTGAAGAGGCAAGAATAGGGTGACATAGAGGCTCATGCAGAAACTGCATCTGCATTCTGAGCCAGGAGAAGGGCCAGCGCAGAGGCAGAGGGGAAGAACAAGCTCACGTAGAGCCGCGTCATCCTTCTCAACCAGGAAGGATTGACGCAGTTGGCCGGGAGGAGCAGATTCAGCCTATACCGTGATTGCGCAAAGCCTGAAGGGCTCAGGTTCTTAAGTTGTTGGGGCTAAGGGAGCTGTGCAAATTTTGATTTGAGGAGCTGCTGGGACGCTAGTCCTGTCAGTACAGAACAATGTCTAAGGAGACAGAACCAAGGTAGAGGGAAGCACTACCTCGATGGATTTCTAGCCAAGAAATCCAGCTCCGAGTTGCAACAACAAAGGGGGATTGGAGAGGAGTGATTCGATAGTTGCAGGAGGATTTCCAGGAGCGAAATCAAGACTCAGAGAGAGTCTAGCGGAGAGGAGCAGAGATGGTAGTGAACGGATTGAGGGATCAGGACAGATTGGACGGGGCTTCCAATTTTGTCATCTGGAAGGCCAAGATCCTGGCAATCCTGGATAAACATCGCATCAAGGACTATGCCTTGAAAACAGTTGCTATCCCAGTTGACCCTGATGCAAATGAGAAGTATGAGGAGACCATGGCGAAGGCAAAGGCAAAATGCATGATCCTAGACGGGGTCAAGGATCATGTAATACCACATATCGCTGAGAAGTCAACAACAAGGGATATGTGGGAGACCCTTACCACCTTATACAAGGGCTCTTTCGTGCAGTGGAAGATGTTATTGGAAAATCAGTTGAGGTCATATTAGATGCAAAAAGGAGAGGAGATAGATCACTTCCTTCTCAGGTTGCAAGGAATTCATGTCTAGCTTACTTCCGTGGGGTCTACATCAGATCCAGAGTCTATGGTCAGGATTGCTTTGAATGTAGTCTCCGAGGATTGGGAGACGTTTGTCCAAAGCATTTTGGGCAGAGCGATTTTCCCTAGTTGGGAGGAGATGTGGGCAGCTCTTCGACAAGAAGAGATCAATAGGTTAACCAAGGCGAGGAGTAGCGGTAAGGGAGTTCGAGTCAAGAAAGAGGAAGAAGAGGATGCGGCTCTAGCATCTGTGAGACAACAAGGAGTTTAGAAGAGGAAGAAGAAGGACATCTCCAAAGTCAAGTACTTCAATTTTGGGGAGCTCGGACATTACGCATCTCAGTGCCCCAGGAAGAAAGGCAAGGGAGAAGCTTCCGACTCAAAGGCAGCTCCAGCAAAGGCAAAAAAGGATGTCGAGACTGATGACAATTGTGCCATGAGTGCTCATGCACCTTTAGGGAAGAGGTGGGGAGACATAGAGCTGTTGTCAAGAGGACCATAGAAGAGGGGCAAGATTCTTGAGGTGCCCAAACTCTTGGATCACATACGACTACGGGAGCCCTTAACGACAATAGCATGATGACAGGTGTCAGGTGGAGCAAGGTGTGATGGAGCGACAAGGCAGTGCTAGAGTGCAGAAGTCTGTAGCAGCGCAGTGGAGGTTGCAGCAGTGCGAGAGGCACAGGATAACAATAGAGATAGCTTCAACATCATGAGGCTTCCAGACTGACCAGGATGTCAGTGTTTGGGTGAAGCCAGTTACTTACTTCTCAGTAACTGAGTTGCAGTGCAACAGTTGGCAGTGGCAGTGCTATGGGCAGCATGAGGCAACATTTTGATAGGGAGCTACAGTACAGATGTAGCAGTGGGAGTGGTAGTGTCATGGGCAGCAGTATAGGAAGCAGCATTGCAAGGGATGTGAGGCAGCTAGCGAAGCATCAACACAGGTACCAATGCGGAAGATCAGTGTAATGTTTCTATGGTGAAGCATTACTAGAGCACATTCCTTGCTAAGAGGGAGTGTTGATTTTTGGTAGCATCAGATGTGCTCTAGCCATGAAAATTGGTGGAGAGGCTAAGGCACATGAGATCTCCAAGACCCATAAATCGTTTAGAGAAATTCCACTCGAATGAAGAGATATTAAAATAATTAATATTTCTAATCAGACCCTAGGTCTAAACTTAGGAAAATTAAAATATTAATGTGTATTAATATAAAATGGGTGAGAAAGTTCTAAGAAACGAAGATCAAGCCAGATCTAATCTTAGCCGTTGATTAGGGATTTAATCTCAGCCGTTGAATTGTCAACAAGAAAAGTATAAAAGCAGGCTTGAGAGCCAGTTGGAGACACACCAAGAGAGATCAAGTCTATTTTCTGGGGCTGGGTTTGCTGAGGAAATCGAGTTAGAGATCAGTTGCAGTGAGGGGCAGTTTAGCAAGGGATTTTGATCCAAAGCTTAAGAATACATATCAGAAAGGCAACAAAGTCCTAGAAGAGGCAGCGCAGAGCTTAGGAGGGCTAATGCAAAGGCTAAGGAGGCCAGCGCAGAGGACGCAGAAGCTGCAGAGGTAGATGCAGAGGACACAGAGGCTGACGCAGAAAGTCACAGCAGCAGACATAGACAATGCAGAGGGTTGTAGAGGCTGATGCTAGGTTGAAGAGGCTACGTTGAGGAGGTTCTGTGGGGCAGACTGAGAGCAGATTAGCCAGGAGAGGGTGACGCAATTCCAGAGGAGCGCTTGGAGCAGCTTTCGCTATCCAACATAAGGAACAACCGGAGTCATTGTGGGATTGTTCATCTGGTTGCTAATTTTCCAGAATATCTGTCTCAGTATAGAGGTACTACTGCCGAGAATATTCTCTGAAGGGTGAGCCATTTCTGGCACCCTAGTTGTATTCAGAAATCTGCTTAATAATAAAACCCTCATATATATTGCACTGCTTTTCCTGAATTGGGTTTTTCCGGGGACGATTGTCCAAAAATAACGCTGACCCTTGTGTTGTCTCAGTTTATTTCAGTTGTTGATCTGTATATTTGTGAAGGCTGTAATTGTGTTTACTTCGATGTTTATGTTATTAAATAACTTGTTGATGTAAAGAACAAGTAGGAGATAGTAAACCAGATATTGCAGCAGGGGTTTCTGATGTGTTAGATTCAGAAATTTTCACACAAGGTTGGCAAGCACAACCCAATCAGAGAGGGGTATTTGCGAGGGACACTTAAAGCAGATTTTCCCATATGTTTGCTAATTTCTATTGCTGATTTTTAAAGTTTGCATCAGTTTACAGGGTGTAGAAATTAGTGCTAACCAGTAGTAGGTTATAGAGTAGCGTACAAGCTGAAAACAGACAACATGGATTTGATTGTAAATGTTTTGACATTATACGACTAAAACTATAGTATATCGGTGCCATTCATACCCTTGATGACAAACTATGTTTTTATTAGCTGATTTTGTCAGGCCTAAGCCTAGCAATGTGTACCAGGTTCTTCAAATTATAGCTTGTTGCCAACAAGCTCTAAAAATAATTTGTGTTCATGGAAGAATCCATAATTTCTTGAACATGTTATGCAGAGTTATCTCATTAATGATTACAAACTAGGAAGTCTGATACTGGCAGAAATAAAGCTGATTACAACAAATTTGCAGAAATAGGAACTTACGACATTAGCCAGAGATGTGACATTCCACAAGGCATACACACGAGCAAGACCTGCTGATCTCCTTGGAACATGACTGAAGAGAGCATTAATACCAGCAGGAAAAGGTGATAACAAGGCAAGAGGAAGAACAAACAGAACGAGAAGAAATGCTGCCAGTGAAATGGAGTAGAATTGCAGCAATGTAAGCAGCACTAAGCTAAAATCCCCTAAAAGCAAAATTGAGACGATTAGACCCACAAGGTCCTGCACGAAACATATACGGAAGATATATTAGCAATTTAGAACTGAACTGGGAAATAATAAATCAACAGGTCTAAAAAATGTGACTGCATTATAATAATCTATAAATCACATTGACACCTGACTTTACACATAAACAATAGTTGGAACTCATTACCTCATGGCCAACAGGGCGCGCATTGTGGACTATAAGATAGAAAGGAAAAGAAAAATCTTTTCTATCCTCTAGAGATGGCAAAGTATATAGGTTGATGATCCCTCCACCTATTCCTCCTATCCTTCTGCGAGACCAGCCAGTGTATTGTTGACCGCCTTGCCACTGAACTGTCTGGTGATTGCTGTGTGTATTATTTGTCGTGATGCATGACAGTAGGGAAAATTAGATTAATATAGATAAAAAAGACAAGGAATGTGATTTGCCCCATATCTTAAAAAATGATCAGACATATCATTGTAATCCATCTGTTGCTAGAATATTTTACTCCTAAATTTTCGTATTGTAGGAAATCATGACTACCATGCATACAAGTTACAGAATAGATGCCCCAGCTTTCAAATCGCTAATAGACGGTTAAAAGACATGCAGTCTGGCACATTTTTATTCTGATATGAACTTTTCAGTACCTCAACTCTTCAATGGTCATTGTGCCTCCCATGTTTGGCAGTGAAGTAGGCTGTGCTACTTCATTAGTCTCATTAACAATGAGGCCTAACTGGTAGTAGCCAGATGTTGTGGCCTGGAACCAAGCAAGATCAACCCGTATACCATGTAAGCTAAGCCAAGGGTTTGCATGTGTGCCAAGCCAATTTATTACAGGCAGCAATGTAATGCGGAGGCAACCTCGGTGCACTGTACGCAAATATGCATTCAATCCAGCAATAAAACGATACCACATGGTTGCTGGAACAGACTGCCACAGAAGAAACCACACAATGAAAGCTAAGTAGATTTTCATGAACTTTATTGTGTTGTTGTATGTCGTGCAACAATTTAACAATGCTCAAATCTCCAAGAATGAAGCAAGTGCCCATTAATACATCAATGCCTTTTATGAAGACAGTAACTAGTCAAACCTAAAACCCATAGCTAAGTATCAACACCAGAAATGTATCACAGCAAACCAAATTAAAACTTTAATAAGACTTTCTTATTATTTGCCCTTGCAGACCTGTCCCAAAAGGCTAGTCAGGAGATTATCACTGTGAAGAGAGTAAGGAGCCATGTAACTTCCAACCCCTCCAAAAATGATACTCATGGGAAATCTCTGCTGGAGACGAAGAGGGAGATCTGGCCGCTTTTCATCCCCCCCAAGGAAAAAATCAACATATGCAACCATCAAATCTGGTGTAGCAGCTACCTGCATCAAGGTGACTAACAAAGTTATTCATTATGGCACATCAATGCACAGCAAGTTTGTAATTTGTAAATTAAAATTCTTCAGAGCATGTCAGAAGCATGAGACAAGCCATGAAATTTGGTAACAATGTACATTTTAAAAGTTAAGCTAGTAATATGGAATTGTCAGCGTGTTTAGTCAATTTAATGTTCTTAAATTGTAAACATAAATTATCGACCAAGGGAGGTAAACTGATGAAGTACAAGTGCACTGTATGTGCTAGAAGTTACTTATGTCGTTAAGGTGTTTATGTTATGGTTAATGTCTAAATCTAGAATCAGTATGGAAATGATGTTACTGTCTATATTAGAGTATTATCCTTGAGATCTATTAGCTGGTTATTCTAAAATTAATCTTAATTGAATCAAACTTTGTGGGATGGTTGAATAGTGATCCTAACTCTACTCTGTTAGACTGTTTTTTATTATGTTTGGATTTTTATGCTGCAGCCAAACTAGACTAACTACGAAAGCATGGAATGATGTAAAGGAGATCTACTTTATTGAATTGGAAAATGAATGATGCTTGAATTCAGTTGCTAAGAAAATACTGTCACTCTTAACTATTGCAGCTTCACTCAATGCAAAAGTAAAAACAAGAACGAGATTGATAAGCTATGAAATAACCAAACTGTGAAATGAAATGACTGAATTATACTAGGTAGAAAGCAAATGAAATGATCAAGTTATGCTAGGTATAAAGCAAATGAAATTACTGATGCAGATGTCAATTTAATCGCGAACTCCATTGGACTGCATCCTAAAACATAAAACAGAGCATCCATAATTTAATTCTAAGAAACCAAAGAAAATCTATTTGTAGTGAGTCAAAGACCTGATCTGCACGCAGGGGCCCTCCACGAGGCAATCAACAACTTTAATCAACGCAACATGAAATGTATGAACCAAGATTTATTAATCGGAAAATAGTTTTAATAGGATGCTTTCAAAATTACATACAACGACGCGCACCAAAACACAGAGTGACCATTGTTCTTATAACATTTTCTTAATTAACCAATGTTCCACCAAGACTCCGGTGCGGGGAGACGCAGGTGTGGGGAGACGCACAGGGGGGACGTGTGGGAGTACCCTCAAATTTTAGGGAAATTTCGGGGGTGCGGGGAGTCGTCGAGGTATATATCTATATATATATATATATATATATATATAAAATTCAAGTTCATATTCATTGTTCATTGTTCAATAATGAAAGCATAAAAATATTAAATAGACAATTGAAATTTGAATCATTCATCCATCCTCATCATTCATTTTGATACATACATCATTCATATGACATACTCAAGTGACAGGTCTCATTATTGAATTAATTATTATTCATACATACCATGAGATTCGAAAAACAAAAATAAAAATCAATAATAAAATATTCAGATACATTGATCGATATCATTCATCATTCAATGGTTCATCATTCTACAATCTACATTGATTTAAAAACTAAATTCATCATTCATCATTCTAGAATCTAAATTGAAAGCAAAACATACTAGTATATTTTCAAAGTTTGAACACTAAATTTATATAATTCAAAGTTTCAAAGTTCAAACTCAAAAATAGTTAAGGGTGAAATGGAAATGACTGTGTTCTAATGAAATGAGCTTTTAACTTTGAGGTTTAGGCTTTTAAGTTTTAGTTATTTAGTTTTAATTTTAATTTTTTTTTAGACTTTTAAGTTTTAGTTATTTAGTTTTAATTTTAGTTAAAAAAAAAAAAAAATTAATGGTTTTGATTTTTGAATTCTTGATTTTTAATTTTTAAGTCTTATTAGACAAATTTAAAGGGGGACGCCCATAAGCACCCTTTTTGGGGAGTCTTGGGGAGTCTAGACTCCCACATTGGGGAAACACACCCCCATGCGTCTCCCCGAGACTCCCCAAAAAGGGTGCGTGGGGAAACGCACCCCCAAGAGACTCCCCGTCCCGGGTGCGTGGGGTGCGAGGGGTGCGCGCACCCGACCCTGGGGGACACGTCCCCGTGGAACACTGTAATTAACAGTATGAGAAATTCAAGCCTAAGTATCTTCATTACAATCCTTATCTAACCAAATCATATCGTTTAATCATCGATTTGCTATTCGAAAAAGCAAATCAATAATATTTCGTGAAACTCAAACTCTATTCCGACACATTATTTTGCAATTGACTGTCATGGTTGACCGCGTTGTAGTGCGATTTTTTTGATGGATTGGTTCGAGTAAACAGGAAGAAATCCATGAGGGGATCATTCTTCATCTATCAATATACTCCTTTGTTGAGTTGGCGCACCCGAACCCTTTCAACAACGGAAGTAGCTGCGGATCTGTGGATTTGCTGCAAAATTAGGTCAATTCCGTAGCTGAATGCAAACTTTAATAAAACAATAAGGTATATGGACAAAATATGAAAAAGAGGACATGTAAGTGCTTACCTAACAAAACCTTATATTCATTGCATTTATTTAGATGATAGAGATATGAAAAAGGAGGAAATATGGGCAAAAAGGATGTCAAAGTAAAGCAGTTCTTGGACTCTACACAGAATTATCCATGAAGAAGAGGTAAAAGTTTAGGGCTTGTAGCAGAGAGCCAAGACTTGATTATCCTTCTAAAAACTCATGAGATGATGGATGTAGAATCTCAAACCTACCTGGGCACAAGAAATGGTTGGTATGCAGCCAACCATCAAGGAACCACAAAGGACATAGGGAAAGCCTGATTTATGAAAGACACTCTCAGCCACAACATATCAATGAGTAAGTTTGGCATGTTATTACCTTCTCAAATTTGAAAGCTTTCCCAGTGTGTAAGAGGGTCATTAGTTTGAAGATTGGAAAGAGAACAATAATTTCAAGTTGAATATAAAGAGTTTTCTTATTGATTAAGCTTAGAAGTTAGGAGAAGACCTTGTGTAATATTTAAACAGCTATAGTTAGTGCGCTCTTTTTCAGCCCTTCATGGTGAGAAAACAGTACAGGTATAACTAGGGCGCTAGGTCATGACACATCAACAATTATGAGAGGGAAAGGCATTGTTGATTTCAGCATATACAATCAGAATATCTACTCCAGGTTAGTGTCCCAATCATCAAGATCCAATGACATCATAGTACTAATGCATAATGACAGATGAACGAAACAAGTGTAGCATTATGATCAGTTTATTCCTGGCTCACAAAGAAGTTTCCTATAAGTACAAACAACCTACTTAACAACATTTCTTGGAATATTAAAATTAGAGTTGTATTAGTGTTTGAAAAAGAAAACAAGCATGCCACATAATTTTAGAGACATATTCGTGTATTCATGAGTGACCTTGACCACTTCAAAACAACATGTGAATACATCTTTTCCCTAGAACTTTAACTCCACATATCTCAGCAAATTAACAATGAGATAGGGTGCTAGTCTCATATTCAGCACAACACATCCCTTATGGTAAGAAAACTTATCCTAGGACAATATTGGCAAGATAACAAATGAAGAGAGTGTTCTAGCCCTGGGTGTACAAGTTAGCATACTGATGACATCATTTTAGCATCGTTCCAGCATTTCATATGAGAGACTATAGATAAAACACTATTGGTTTTCTGATCTAAGCCTGTTGCTATAATTGAAATTAGATGTGAGGTTATTGTCTGTTACCACAAAATCTAACAGGCCTTGGAGAGGGAAACCCTACAAGATAAAATCTAGATAAAGTGTTAACAATGGGGTAGAGGCCCGATATCACCTCAGCCAAAACTCCCTGCTCTTTACAGACTTTCACGGATGGGGAGTCATGGTATGAAGAAGCTCACTTAAAATAGATATGTTACGTGTAAGGCACAAAGTAATCAAGCTAGAGCCCATTTGAAAGAGAGGCTCAATAAAGATACAAGGCATCAAAGAAGCTTGTCGTTCTCTAAAAGAAGTCCTGGAAAGAAGGCACACAAACTAGGATTTTGAGGTTTCTCGATGGTGATAGGTATTCAAAAGGTCAAGTCTTGAGAGAAAAGGCTTCTTGAGATATATTTCAACAAGTACTAAGTGCATACAACCTTCGAGGAAGTCCTCAAGTTGAGGGGAGAAGAACTAGGGTTTCCCTCTTGAATCAACACCTAGGGCAAGAGATTTTATGGGTGAAATTTGAGTGGATGCCCACCAAACTTGGAGAATAGGTAGCCTAGACCCTAAGCTTGGTTTTTAGGCTCTGAAATCACCAAAAAGACTCCTCCCTAAAATTTCATTGCAAGCCCTAGATTTTCGTCCTAGCCTTAAAATGACTAATTTAGGAGAGAAAATTATGTAGAAAATTTGTTTATATTTTGTTTACTATTTCAAGTCGCATGCTTATGTTATTTATTATTAATTCCTCTCGCACTGCTGCAGCTTGCTAGCTCTGCGATGTCTCGGGACCCCTGCACTGTAGCTCTCTCTGTCGTTCCATCCGCATCTGTCTCTACCCACTCAGCGAATCCTGCGACTCCTCGTCAGGGCTCCCGTAGCAAGGTCTAATCCAAGAGGTCGGGTACCTCAAGGATCCTACCCCTCATTGCCTGTAGTCTGCCTGACTACAAATCAATGTCTCCCCACTTCCGCACAAGTGGCGCATGTGCACTCATCGCACAGTCATCGTTTGTCAAAACTTCCTTCTCTGCCCGTGTTGGCGCTGCCTTAGTCTCAGAAGACTCTCCCTTACTCTTCTTCCTTGGACACTAGGTCGCATAATGACAAAGCACCCCACAGTGGAAGCACTTGATCTTGGAGATATCTTTCTTCTTCCGCTTTTCCTACTTTCCCTCATATGCTAGGGCCACATCTTCCTCCTCTTGCTTTACTTTGATCCCCTTGTTGCTGCTACCTGTCTTCGACTGCCGTCTGATCTCTTCCTGGCAAAGAGCTGCCCACATCTTTTCCCACGGTGGAAGTGTCCCTCCGCCCAGTATACTCTGGACAAACACTTCCCAGTCTTCTGAGACAGCATTCAGGGATGTCCTCACCATTAGCTCTTGATCCGATGTCGCTCCTATAGCAATCAACTGGTCTCGGATCTCATTCAGTCCTCTAAGGAAGGTTTCTATCAATTGTCCCTTCTTCATCTGATACAACCTCATTTGATTCTCAAGCAGCATTCTTCTATGCACATAAGTATGCTCGTACAGCTTCTTGAGAGCCTCCCACATCTCAAATGTCGTTTCCTTCTCGGCTATATGTGGTACCACATGACCCTTGACCCCGTCAAGGATAATGCATTTGGCCCTCACCATTGTCTCCTCGTACCTATCATTATCACTGGGGTCAACTAGGGCAGCTATTACCTTCAAGGCGAAGTTCTTGACACGATTCCTATCAAGCACTGATAAGATTTTGGCCTTCCACACTGCGAAGTTCGATGCTCCGTCTAGTTTGTCTTGGTCTCTTACCCCGTGTAGTGCCATGATGCACCTCTACTTCCTTCCTGGAAGTTCTCTGTTTGACTCCTCTGAGTCTCTACTTCCCGTCTGGAAGTTCTCTTCTGGACTCCCTCTGAGTCCTGATTTCCCTCCTCAAAATCCTGCTGCTTGTCGAGATGCCCCCTACTCTGATCGTCTTGTGCAACTACACTACTGATCCGAGTTCCTCAGCTAGAAACCCTCGGTAACAACTCCTTTGGCCCTGTTATGTTAGGTATTGTTCTGACTACAGTACCTCACCAACTCCACTTTGCAATATTCCTGCAGCCTTCTAGACCCCAGCAACTGCCTCTCTGTGAACTGTGTCAGACCCTCTCTGCCTCACACTAGCCCTGCGTTACCCTAGATGGGTCTGCGTCAACCCTGGGATGCCCTGCATCAATCCTCTAGCCTTCTGCGTCAGCAACGTTGGCCTCTCTGAGGCTCTATGCAGCTCCCAGATTCCTTTGTGTGGCTCTGGCTGGCTCTGCACCACACTCTTTGGCCTTTACGCTGCTAGAAACAGCTTCTGTCACCTCGGGATAGTTGTTTTTTGTTGTTATTGCTCTGCTCGGCTGATGTCTCTTAGTCCTCCTGTGATCTGCAATCACGCTCTGATACCATGTTGAAGTTTCTAAGTTTACTTAGTTAGAAACCCTCCATGCACTTTATCTGATTTATTCCTACCTACTTGTTATTTTTCCTTAACAAGTTATTTACAATGTAAACACTGAAAATAAACACTAGTGCGTGCTCAACATATTACAGATCAGCAACTAAAAGGAACAAGAACAAACACACCATATGACACCATTATTTTTGGACTAATGTCCCCGGAAAAACCCAATGCGAGAAAACCGGTGCAGTTATCTGAGGGTTTTCTTATTAAGCAATATCAGAGTACAATCTGGGTGCCGAAACTAGCCTACCCAACAAAGAATTTCCTTAGCAGTAAAATCTCTCCGTTCCTGACCAATCTGCCCCAGAAACCCTAGTGTCTGCCCCATCTGGACTGCGTCAGCCTCTCCTAGCCCAGCACTGGCCCTGCGTTAGCTGCCTCTGCGTGGCCCTGCGTGAACAGTGGCTGCTCGTGCATCTCTCTCTCTGGCTGCTTCATTGCTATCTCGGCACTATATCTGCCCCTCAGTTGCTCGATCACTGATTCTATCTCTCTTAGCAAACCCCGCTCTAGAGAATAGAATCACTGATCACTCTGGTGTATTCTCCAAATGACCCTCAAGCCTCCTCTTATACTTTTCCTGTCGACAACTCAATGGCCGAGATTAAGTCCCTAATCAACGGCTAAGATTAGATATGGCTTGATCCATGTCTTTTGGACCATTCTAACACAGATTCGTATTAATACACATTAATATTTTATTTTCCATAAGTTTAGACTTAGGGACTCCATTAAAAATATTAATTATTTTAAAATCTCCTGATCTGTTTAGAATCTGCCCAAACCCTTTCTGGGTATTGGTGATCTTATGTGCCCCAACCTCTCCACCCAATTTCGTGGCTAGAGCACGTCTGATGCTACCCCAAATCAACATCCACCACATGAATGCTAGTTGTACTTGTACTTACAATTTTTGTATCAATAGCCCTGCATGAACTCATCCAGATATTATTCAAGAGATCAAAACATAACATTAAATCAAATTGTACCTTTCGAGATGGCTCTTCATCATGACATCTTTCTGTAGGTATCAACATCCTGCATACATGTTGACATATCTCCAAGGATATCCATTGTCAAGGTTCTTCATCTTTTCCATCACAGTCTTCATATCTTTCAGGGAGATTAGTCAAGTCTTCTTGATCTTTGGGATGTTGATCGCCTTCATCAGGGTTGCATTTCTCATGATCTCTTCCTTCCTTACACATTCCATTCCCAGGTGCTTTTAATTAAAGTTCCTTAGTTGTGATCAACCACCTCATACTTCATATGAGGACATATTATTTTGATTTCATCTAGTGTGTCTTATGCCTTCTTGCATCCTTTCAGAGAGGAGATCCCTTTTCTCTTGATCATGCTTCTGAAGATAGAAGTAATGATCCATGTTTCCTGCAACCATATGACATGTCATTATAATATTAAACACAAGCATACATACCTTATTTTACCTTCAGGTCATTGAAGCTTCTTCCAGCAGCTTCCTTGACTGAAAAGATCCTTAATCCCTTGATCTACTTCATGTCATCATACCATCATCTCATGGATTCCATAAGTTGGAGTTCTTGTTGAAACACTTGCTTCCTCTCTAGATTGGTGAACCCTACGATGAGGATTCCATCAAAGAATTTTTAGGATCTTGTATATCCCCAATTGGCAGATGTTTCCTTTTTGACTTGATGTATGATGAGCCTTGTTCTAGATGAATCTTTTCTTCAATGTCCACTAAGATTTTCAAGAGCTATATCCTTCATGTTTTGTTTGTCATAGATTTTGTCCTTCATGATTCCCATGGTGATGTCACGAGCTCTTGTTTCTAATACTTCCATGATGCCACGATGCATCTTATCATCATTGCCATATCTTATAACAAAAGCTTATGATAGGACCCTTTTGTGAGGGATATCATCTTACTCCTAGGAGAGATTTGTTGCTCCCTCTGTTCTTGCCCCTTTTCTTCAGCTATCCATCTATCTCGTGATATGAGTTTCCAAAATCTTTCCATAGCATTGAGTCTTAGCTATAATTATTCTGTCTTTCTTGAGGACCAACCTTGCCTTTCCTTTCTGCACATAGTTGAGTTCTTTTATCCTTCAATATTTTTGCCATCAACTTGTCTTTCTCTATCTAGCATAGAGACCACAAATTGTTGAATGAGGTAACCTTCTTGTTCATGGACATTTGTTACCTTGATTATTTGTTAGTTCATTATAGATCAATGATGGTTATCTTCCTTCCTAGATCTTGTATATGAGACCTTATGAAGATATCCTACATCCTTTGATACCTTTACTTCCATGTCGATCAGATTTCATGTGATCTTTTTCATTGCATGAGTTTATCATATACATCTCTTTGATGTCTCCAATTTTGCTATATGAGGGGATCTTTTCATAAGTATCCCTTTCCATAAATTCAGAGGAGACCTTTTGATGACTTCAGCTACTTAAGAGGACTATATATTCTCCTTCTTCATGAAAGGAATCTTGATAACCCATCCAATTCACAAATTTCCTTGCAATCGTGAAGTCATTTAACCAAACTTGAATATAAAATGAAAAGATACTTGTCATGTGAAGATGAAATCTTCACCTTGATGCTTTCTTGAATGATCTCCTTCAATGAGATTCTTGCTTGAGCTGCCTGGTACAATTGAGTTCCAAGACTTTTCTTGAGACTTCCTTGCCTTGTTCAGCACCAAGCACTACTGCTTTTATAATATGTTGAGATTACTTGATTCCTTGTGAGGGTATGAAATCGAAATCAAGAATTTGAGAGTACTGTCATGATGCCCATCCGAGATGTGGCATTGTGTTCTCCTGCTGAAGTGATATTGTTGTAATGTATGATGTGATTGTATATCCTTGTAACCTTGTTGTAATGCTGGAGTAGAACCTTGCTTGAGTTGACTCGCATGAGCAAAGATTTTTGAGGCCTTCGAGCACTGTTCAATACCAAGCATTGAAACTGCTTCAGACTTAAGTCATTGAGATCTTTGTGGTATGACATAGATTGTAATGACACCCAATTTGGGGCTAGCACTGAAACTGTGAGAGGTATTGTGTTTTCCTTCTTTTGACTGTGATCCGAATTCTGAGCACTAGCATTGGGACTTCACTTTAACTGAGATTACTTGATCTTGAATTGTCTTGCTGTTGTATACTGCTTGTTGAAGACTTATCTTTCAATTCCTTCAATTCCTTAAGTGTCTCTTTTTGCTGCCCCTTTCCTTGACTTTAACACCTATCTCTGATACCATGTTGAAGAATCTAGGGCATGTAGTTAATGAGATTCTTCTTAACATGATAACTATTTGTGAGGTATTTTAACATTTAGCTTATTAGCATATTCTTTAAAGTTAGTGTGTCTTCTTTAGTTCATCAAATAGCTACCATAACAAAGAGACAAGAACACAAGATGTTGGCTTTCTGCCAAGGCCAAAACCTCTTGCTCTTGGAGAAGAAAACCCGCACAAAATTCTTCTTATAGAGATTCCAATTGATGAACACCAAGACCATGACCCTTGACTTACTAAGCCACTCCAAGACCAAGACACCAATCCTCTTCTTTGTCACTACTGAGATCATCATAACTGCACTTCATTATTGCTGCCATCACTGAGAACATTATTGCTGCATCTTCATAGAAATATTCACCATATCAACGAGGTAATCATATTGTTCTTCATCATGACCTTGGTTCATGTAATGCTCTAAGATCTTCATCATGATCTAGTCCTTGATAAGATTATGATCAAGACTATTATGTCAAGAACATGCTCATAGAGTATTATGTTGAGACAATATGTATGCTGAGACAGTGTGTGCCACTGTGAGGGCTATTCATAAGGTATATCGAGATCATGACAGTCTGTCGAGATAGAGACTCGGGACCTTCTTTATTGCACCTATGCCAAGATTGTATCTCTGTGGCATCCATCCGAAATTGCCTCATTGTTTTGCCATCCAAACTGCAAGGATCTCAGACCTGTACCCATACTATAACCATCCAAAAGTCACAAAGAATACGAGTCTTTGTCCTCACTCGGAGTTGCAGAGAAGTCTGAATTTGTGCCCCCTCCAGTAATGCGAATTGTAGACCTGTACCCAACTGAATCACCTCAGAGAAAATGCGAGTTTCTATTCTGCTCTTTTGCGGTGACCCTCGTTGGGTATATATAGTCGTTATGTCTCCATATTAAGCCAACTTGACCAAGTGAACCATTGTGTCTCCTTTTGCAAGCTGACATGACTTCTATTTAATTCATTTGTTGGTCGACGTGAAGAGGATTGTGCTTGTCATTTTGGAGGGCTATTAAACACCATTTTATAGACTAGTATACATTACACATAAGCTCAAGAAGAGATCTTTACACATGTCTTTGACTCTTTGACTTTCCTAGACCTATGGAATGAGCAAGAAACTCATTCTTATAATTTACAAAAATAGTATTTCTTTTTCTTGACAAGTACAAAGATCAAAATTACATTTGTAAATGTCGAACCTAGTTACACTTTCTTCAACAAATCCTCCTTATTCCATGCAAGGACCTTTGCTGATCTATCCAACTTATAGATCTCCTTGCAACCACGAAGTCATTTTACCAAATAAATTAATGAATGAAAGATACTTACTTGACAAGTGAAGATGAACTCTTCTACTTGATCACTTTGATGATGGTTGAAGAAGATGTATTAGAGCTCCCTCTTGGATGATCTTCTTTCAAATGAAAAAGCCTTTCTCCAATAGAAAAGGTTGCTCCTTTTGATGAGGATGATTTGTTCCTTCCTCGGATGATCTTCTTCTAGGGCAAGGAGATGATCCTTGCTTGTTTTATAACCTTGAAGATGATGACAATGCCTTCTCGCCTTCAATATGCTTTGCCTTCTTTTGTAGTGTAGATCAGAACTGCTTCTAGGGTTTCAACTTTCTCCAAGATGATGTGATCTTTGTTTTAAAGATCCTCTGGGCTACCTTGCTTTGTAGACAACTTGATGAGGGTCTTGGTGGCCTTTTGATGATGACTATGGAAACAAAAGCTCTTGTTGTTGTAGATTGTTTCTTCGATCTAGGGTTTGATCAAAATCAGGGTTTGATTCTTCAATGTAGATCTTGATCCTTTTCTTTGATAACCTTCAACTTGCTTTGATGCCCTTCTTGAAACTTGATCCTTGAATGTCTCTTTGCTACCCTTCCTTTGACTTCAACACCTTAGCTCTGATACCATGTTGAAGAATCTAGGGCAATTAGGTTAATAAGATTCTTCCGACAATGATAACTATTTGTGAGGTACTTTTTACTTTTTCTTATTAGCACAATCTTCTCTTGTTATTATTAGTGTGTGTTTTCTTACTTCATCAAATAGTTACCAAAACAAAAGAGACAAGAACACAAGATGTTGGCTCTCTACCAGGGTCAAAACCTCTCACTCTTTGAGAGGAAAACCCGAACAAATTCTTCTTATAGAGATTCCAATTGACGAATACCAAGACCAAGACCCTTGACCTAATAGCCACTCCAAGACTAAGACACACGTCCTCTTTGACAGTCAACCTTCTTCTTGACGACTCCTCTTCCTCTTCGACCTTCTGAGCAACGAGACATTGTCATCATCAAAATCTTATCATTGTCTTCACATCGTGATCTCCTTTTGTGAGACCTCCTCACTGTCATGAGACCTTACTTCTGTGATGGCACTGAGTTCTTCTTTAGATAGGACCGAAACTTAGTCTTCAGATTACCAATCAGTAGTTTCCTCAAACTGTAATATGTTTATACTTGTCCAAACTGTGTAGCACAAAGATTCGAATTTCCTTGATGCCACTGAACTGTAGTATCTCCATTGGACTGTGATTCCTTGTTAGGACATCGAAACCTTTCTTCATGTTTCTGTGATTAGCCCTAATTATTTCCTCGTTGTTCCTTATGTATCTTGACATGACTCCTTTACTGTGACTGTGGCCCGAATTCAAAGAGATCATACTTGTACTTCTGTGGATATCCGAACTTGATTATTGCAATTATTCATCTGAAACTTCAGAGAGATCCACAGACTGTTTGATTGTGATTGCCTATTCGGATCTCAGAGTAAGATCAAACTTCTTCACTATGATTGATATGCGAAAATCTCAGAGACTGTACCCACCCGAAATTGCAGAGGATCCGAATTCCTGAACTGTGGACAGACCTCTGAAACTACTCCGCTGTGACATCCGAAATCCTTTCTGTGACTGCCCTCCGAAATTTCAGATGAATCCAAGTTCTTCACTACCTTTATTAATTCGTCTCACATATTAAGCCGACATGACAATATGAATGCATGTGTCTATTGATGCAAGCCGACATGATCTTTCCACAGTTTTGGAGGCTGACTTTGAAGAGGATGTCAAGTGCTTGTCATTGGAGGGCTGACTAGATGTATTTATAGAGTTATATACATTGACTCATGCTCAAGAAGAGCTTTTCATATATGACATTGACTCTTTGACTCAATAATAAATAATGGGAGCCACTATCAAGTAAACCTCTTGCTTATGAAACCCATGAAGCAAGGCATACAAAAATAATTTTATTTATTTTGTTTCATTATTTACAAAGATCATGTCATTATGAAGATCAAACCTAGTTACATTTTCCAACAAAAGTGAGGTGGAAGCTAGGGCAAAAGCTCTTATAGCATGCAATGATGAAGATCTGCTAGCAATATAGAAAAAGCTAGTGTTTGTAGTGATGAGTCAACATATCATGTCTATTGACCACTACGTGTCAACTACCCATAGCAGTACACCCCCTTTTTTCGCAAAAGGGATAGCGCTTGATCGACATGTCCATGCCATTCGACAGTCATCGTCGACCTGATCATGTTATGTTGTAAACCCAGTCTACATGTGTAACTTGTAAATAATCTTAGCATATCTTAATCATGTATGTAAATTGCCTAGGTAAACCTAATTTTCTAGTGATAATCTACGTTCTGGAAGGTTTTTTTTCTCACCGATCCATGATCGGCAGAGTTTTCCTTCAGCCTAACCCCAAAGCCAGAATGAATTTTGTTATTAGAATCTTAGGGGAATCCTAGTGTACTTGGTCGAGTCTATGTAAATGATCTGCTAGATTATGTTTGTGTTGCAGAACTGGGTGGTCTATGAGGGTCTATGTCAAATGGGCTTTCCCCCTTGAGATCTAAAATTGTAAAAGTCATGATGTAAAGTGTCTTGAGGGTTAGAAAATGTTTTATCCCCTCATAAGTCCTAAGTCCTAGGTCCTAGGTGATTTTTCCAAAAGGGTAAGTTCGAGGATCCAAAAATTAAAAAATATAATATAATAATAATAATAACAAAATTAAAATTAAAAATTAAAAATCAAAAAATTAAAAAATCAAAAATAAAATTAAAATAAAAGAAAATAATAAGTCAAAGTTTTGAGAAAATAAATGCAAAGTTTTAATTTTTTAATATATTAAAATGCATTTAAAATTTCGACGGCTGAGATTAAAAGGGATTTTGATCCTCATCGACGGTCGAGATCATTTTGACATGGATCACTTGAACTAGCCGTTGGTATTTTTTCCTTTAAATAGGGTGCTAGGGGTCATTTGAGATCATTCAATCTGTGAGTCTTGTGCTGAAGAAAGCTCTCTTGCAATCTTTTTCTTGTGCAATAAAGAAAGACTTTGGGGTTGAAATCTTGTTGGTGTTACTCTCCTGAAATGTTGTAAGTTGTTTCATTTTTCTGCATAAATTTAATTTCAGCCATTGGTAATAGCTTGTTGAAGAGTGATGTTGAACACAGGTATCCTGTTCACTCACTAGGGTTTAAATGGTAATAAATTTTCTGAAAATAATGGCAGGTATCTCCATTGGATTTGGGTTTTACTATTGTTTTTTCCCTCTTTATTGATAGTTGAAGTGAGTTGTGCAGGAAATCTAGATTGTGAAGATCAGCGGGTGTTTGGGGAAGTTCTCGGCTGAACCAGCCAACTCCGGCAAAGCATTTTCCTATAGAGCCCAGCCAGTTTCGACTCTGGGTCTATCGTTTAAGTTTATCTTTTGAATGCATGAGAGAATTTCTGAAGTATCTCATAGTAAATCTAACATTTTGAAAATATTTCTGTGGATTATTGACAAATCTGGCTATTGAGAGTCGTTAGTTTGTAAAAACTG
The DNA here is from genome assembly GCA_031772625.1 of Pinus tabuliformis. Lineage (NCBI taxonomy): Eukaryota > Viridiplantae > Streptophyta > Pinopsida > Pinales > Pinaceae > Pinus > Pinus tabuliformis. Next base: position 53,552,224 of record CM062808.1, on the reverse strand, counting down.
TAATTATTTAGTTAAATTTTGGGTTTATTTCTTGCATATTTTGCCTTTGGATTTTCTGTTTTTGCAGGTTGCAGGAAGAGATTTTTGTTGGAAGTCAGATCTAGGCCCTAGGGGTAAGATCTGACCTCACAACCAATTTTTTGCAGGGTCACTGTTTTGCTGTTTGAGGGTTTCAAATTCAGTCCCAGAAATTTTTGTGTGATTTTCTGAGCTTTTGGGTTTCCATTTTAGTGGCTGAGAAATTAAATTCTTTTTGAGGCAAATTGTGTTCATATCCACGCACATGGGAGTGATTGTTTCTCTGCTCTTAGCAAAACCCTCTGGCAGCTTCAACATTTTTCCATCATCGTATGTTCCCTCTATCTCTCCACGCAGTTTTCTCTGTCAGATCATACATCCGCTCTCATTTTGCTACCGGCGTCCAGCAAATCCTTATCTCCCATCCGTTGTCTGCTCCTTCAATCTGCGTGAATCCATTACGCTGCCCAATAATCTCCTTCAAACTTATGCAAGCTCCACCATCCCTACCTTGCTCCAGCTTTCTGCCCGTCCATCGCCCCACGCGTTTCATTCTCCTCACGCAGTCTCTCCCTATCCTACGAATCTCCTCATCTCCATCAAACCCGCAGCTCACTCTCTGCGTTGCTCTCCGGCTGCTCCAAATCCATTCGTCACACTGCCATTTCCTTTTCCAGCTGCGTATTCCCTATCCGTGCCCGCATTTGGCTTGTTATCCCTCGCTCCCTCTCCATTACGCCTGCCCTCTTCTCTCTTGCCAAGACCATCACGTCTTCATCCCACCGCCTATCCAACCTACAAGGAGAAAACACGTTGTGTATCCCTGACTGTAAAACTCCTCCGCAGCCTCCTTGGATCGACGAGCCACCTGCTCAAACAATAAACAAAGCATTTCGATTTTTTTTTTATATTTGGCTTGTATTCGAGTATCTTAGTTTAGGTTTTAAGCTAGATTTTCTTTTTGGTTTCAGTTTTAACATTTCATTTCTTTTTTTTAATTTTAATTAGGTTTCATAAAATAAAAAATAAAAAATAAAAATTTAAAAAAAAATAATATATATATATATATATATAGAGAGAGAGAGAGAGAGAGAGAGAGATAAAATCGACTTTCATTTTTGTTATATGAATAGATTAGAAGCTTTCGATTTCTCCTTTCATCTCTTTTAGTTTTAGAATTAGATATATTTGATTTTAGCTTTTGATATAAACAACAAACAAAAAACAAAACAAAAAATCATAAAAAGCATAAAAAGTTTTCTTTTAATTTAGATTAGATTTTAGTTTCTAGATTTATTGGGTTTTTTTGTTTAAATTTTGACTTTAATAATATTTAAAAATATATATAAAAAGATCTAAAAAACTCAAAAGGCATAAAAAATAATCTTTAAGCCTTTTTATTTTGTTTTATAGTTTAGATTTTTATTTAGATTTTAAGTTTCATTTATTTAGACTTTAGCCTTTGCTTAGTTTAGTTTTGTTTTATTTGAATATATATATATATATATATATATATTGGAAATATTTTGCTAGATTCAGTCTTGGCTCAAGGATTTGTCATACTTTCGATTTTGATGCACCTTTTCTGCTAAGGCTAAAATTTTGATGTGGGATTAATATTTATCATTTTTTATGTGGTTAAACTTGCTCAAATGCTCATTTGGAAATGAACTATATGAAATTGATAACTGGTTAGCATTTAAAATTTGCATGGTTATTTAAACCATTTTTTTTTTAATTTTAATTGCTGGAATATTGTTAAAGCATTGAGCATTTATTGATTACCTCGCATTTGGTAAAAGTTAATCTTTGTTTGAGTTATTTGATGATAAATGATTGTTAATGAGTTCATATTTCTGCAGCATTTGATAAATAGTCATTTAATCATTTACTCCATAAGGCATTGGTCTATTAATTTCTAAAATCAATCAAGTGTTAAGTTGCCTCACTGTGTCTCCCAACCCAACTGGTCCACAGTTGGTCTTCCTGTGTCCCATAGGGTGGTCTACCCCCCTTAGCCTCGGGAGACGGCTTAAACGAAGAGATCGGGGATCAGGGTGACAGCCCCCGGTCTGAGCGTTGTCATGACAATCTGTGCGACAATAATGTCTATGCAGTGATCGAGAATATTTAGTCATCCTCATGGTGCTAAACGTACATTGACTTGAAGACCAAATTAATAATGCTAAGAGACAATGCATGATGGAGTGAAAATACCATGATGATAAAATGAGTTACGAACATAGAATGGAGAATGCTACCTAAATTAAGCCAAGCAATCATTATGAATATAGCTCAAAGAGAAAATAGAGCACAAAAAGGGTAGAATTCAAGAAGGTTTACCTAGAAAAAGAAATGTAAGCAATGTAACATTAGCTATCTAAAACAAATAAGGAATAACAAACATCAAAATGAGAGGTAAGAGCAACAAAAGTCATAAACAAATAATGCAAACATAAAGTAAAAGACGAAATTTTATTAGATATTTGCCACCATATTAGAACAAAATAAGCATGTAAGTTGTACGTTTAACAATGAGACATATGCTCAATATTTCATGTTTGAGTCTTAAGATAGGCGAATAATTTAAATATCTCACATTTAAGAGAAATAAAGATAAGCTACAAGTAGAATTCCAATCGTGGCTTTATTTTTCATATTAGCAAGGTACATTCATCATTTTTGCAGTTGTAGGGATGCTTCTTTGTAAGTAAGCTCAAGTGAAGAACATAAATCTACCAAAGCCTGTTTCACCTAAAATTCCATGGGTAACAAAGAAATACCTTTGATGTAATATCCAGGCAATAAATATTAAATATCCTATCCAGACCAGTGCAAGCTAATTTTTCAAGAGGAAAAAAAATCACTTTAACATCAATCACCCTGATTGGAGCTACATGACAAATTACTAAGAACTGCGCTAAACAAGCAGTTTTGAACACTATAAGATAGACAATCTGAAATAGAGAGAAATTACCTTAAGCCCTTCATATAAAGCCCGTGAACGACAGGACCGAAGACATGCATGGTCATACTCAGATCGCACAAATTCACGAAGTTGCTGAACCTTCTTTCTGCGACGCCACTGCTGCCATGACCAAGCAAATGGATATGCAAGTACTGCTAAAATGCTATGCACAGAACCTTCCCACCATTGGTATGCAGCTAAAGAATTAATCTCATCAACAAATCTATTAAAAGCATCCTCATACCTGCAGAGTCAGTAGGCATAAAATGATTATCGAGTGACATGTCATCTACTCTTGGATCTTAAACAACCTAAAGCTAACTATTACCTATCATCTTCGATGTCATTACACCAGTTGTGTTTTCCATGTTCTTTTTCTTATAATAATCATGTGTATCACTGTATCCTGTCTTATTCATTTCTAAACTTGACCAATTTAATGTCCTCACTTGGATGTCCCATGGAATGTTGTCTATTAAATATTTTTACCAGAACACTGATCAGCCTACCTTTCACTAAATTTAGTCAGAAAAGGCCACAACACAACTATTCTTGAAAAAGAATAATCACTTACACAATAGAATTAATTCGGTGTGGTGGTGAATGAGGCAAGTGCCATGGTTCCCCAAAAGTATTTGGCCCCATAAAATACATTCTGTGCACATGATTCTCTGATTCCTCTGTTCTAGTGCTTTCCATAACCTGCATCCCAAACACCAAACCCCAAATAAGTAATCATTTGCAATAGCAGCCACTCTTGGGAGTGCAGAACAAAAAGCACATTGACATTGTTGTCAAAGTAATAAATAAGAAAAACAACCATAACATTACTACCTTCATACCTCATTGAGTGATTCAAGGAAAGGGAATGAATGATCAATCTGTGATTCATGTTGAGTTGCGACAGGACCAGAAAATTCATCTGTCCCAATGAATTTCATGCGTGCAACACTCAGCACAAGAGCCAAAAGCACCAGGAGGCCAGAAAGTAGCAGCCCAAAGAGCCATGGACCACCAAATGTGTACATCAATTCTTCCAATGGAGTATAACAGTATGGCATATGATATCTTTCAGAAAGACACACATATGGACAAGAAGGTTGGGTCACCCCACCTGCAATACATTTTCAGCACAACTGATTATTATTGACAGATACAAGTACAATCTTTTCCTTCTAAGCACAAGAAAATAAATAATCAACATTTCAGATGGATAAACTCATTCAACATATCCCCAGTATCCGGATCCCAAGAACTGCTTTTCATGTTTGGTTTCCCAATCAATTCAAAACATGATACCCAAAGGTGAATAAGGTTTAATACAAAACAACCATAGTTGTCATGGCCAATGAAATAAATTGTCTAGGTTGCTCTCAATATCATATTTATCAACTGGGAATAGCATTCTGAAATTATTTAAAACCTAGACTAAAAAATACTAACCACGAACACTTATATATGTTCCACGATGAGGAAGTTCTTCAGGGGGGCAAGGCTGGCATAATGATATATCAGATCCATTTGTATCTTTAAAAGTGCCAATAGGGCATTCCTGCAAAATATCTATTCCCTGTCAGGTAAATAGAAGGAATATTTGTATCTCTGACATGCTGAACTTACACAACATCTTCACACATAGATGTACATGCATGAATACATATACACATTGTACGATGGGCACTGACATATTGCAAATTTCCTAACATGATCGATGATTCCTCTCTCTTCATTGTTTTTAAAACTTTCTAAATATAACACATAATTTGGAACGTACTTAATTGATATGGAATTTCTACTTCCAATCATAAATATTGGACTTGATTAATGTAGACATTACATCAAAACATTGTACACTTTCAAAATTAAAATATACAAGCACCTCGTTCAAATGTGTAGTGTTAACAAACATCATAATGCATTTTCTAATTGGGAGTCCATTTCTTAAACTATATCTATTTATGAAAGATGCCCTTCAGCTTTGCTTTGTTTTACATAAAAAGCAACGAGCAACATTCACCTATAACTCCAACTAAGCAATGCTCTTACATGATCATTTCCAGTATCACTTTGAATGAGATAAAAAGAACTTTGGATGTTATTAGGATTTTCTCACTATGCTACCAGTTTGTACATTGACCATTGCATACAGTGGCTTGCATGTTCCAATTAAAAGTACGAGATCAGGCCAATCAAACCAATATGTATCTATGTTGCTAGGAAACGTGGGTGCGGGGACGGGGACGAGGACGGCATTTTTGGAAACAGGGTGCGTGGGTTCGTTGGGTAATATAATAATATTAAATTTTGATAATTATATTTTATAAATTATAAATTTATAATTAATAATATATATTAGATTTGAATTTGTATATTTTTTCAACTTTAAACAAGAAAACTTTAATGATAATCATTTAAACATGTTTAGTCTCTCCCATATAAAAACACAATTTTTTCATAGGAGATTCTTCTCAACCTGATAGTGGTCTAGACTTTTCTTGATGTCTAACCATCCACCTGCCCCATGCATGGTGTGCTCTGTGGTAAAGCAATCCCAAAAAGTTAAAACAGTGGCAGTGTTACCCTTCCACAAAACACGCTTATTCTTTTAGACATATTTTCCTAATTTTAATCTTAACATGATGTTATCAGAATGCTGTGAGAAATTGGCAGATTTTGATACTTAATTTAGCCATTTTCCAAAATAGCCCTTCGCCATTTAACAGCATCAGCTGATTACAGCTTATGGCTGGTCTCAATCCTACTTTCTATTTGACCGAAAATGTCTGAACCTGTATATGTGAATTTACAGTTTATAATTTGATGGTTATTAACTTATTTGGCTCAGGAATGAATGTTTCATAAATTCATTCCAAATTGATTTACAAGAATCTGCAGGCTCAAATTACAGAGTAAGAGGTCTCTTTTCCAGTTCTGGTTTCGATGCCATATAATATTAAAGGCATTGAAGATCCACAAATACAGGAGATTCATAATTTACATTGAGACTCTAACAAACCTTGGGCATAAGTTTTGAAATTGCTTTTATAAATTTATAGCATAAGACTAATGGAGAGATTGATTATAAGAGTCTCCTACGGTAGGAAGGGACTCATGAATGTGCAAACAGCTACCCTTTTTTTTCCAACTATGGTCATCACCTTATTAAATATTTCCACAAAGCTACAACCAATATGATATGATATTCTGCTTGTGGGATTGTACACCCATAATGTTCCTTTTATAATATTGAGATATCATAATCATATATGATTTCAGAATACTGTGTCGCTCATAAGTTTTGAAAAACTTATTACTGTTGATAAATTTTTACAATGATTCATTACCCTTGAGCAGCACGTCATGCCCACAGAGCAATGCTAAGGCATGTGAACAAAGACAATCTTTGGAAACTATAATCTTTGGAAATGATGGCAGAAAATTTCCTTGAGAAACATTCGGAAGACCTTACAACCATCTCTGAAGGACAATCTAGACCAATGACCATCAATGACTCCAAAAACGATATCATTCGTTTATGGCATATATTCTATATTCTATGGCATATCATTTGTTTATGGCATATCATTTTTTAAATTTCAATAAAAAAAAATTATTTGAAAATTAAATTTTTAATATAGTTTTTTAATGAAGAACCCAAAGAACCCAACCCGAAGAACTTGAAGAACCCAAAGAACCCAACCCGAAGAACCCGAAGAACCCAAGCACACGAAGAACCCGAAGAACCCGAAGAACCCAAGAACCCAAGCACCCGAAGAACCCAAGAACCCATTAAAGGAAAAGAACCCCAAATTTTTTTTGAAGAACCCGGTTCTTCTGGGTTCGTCTGGGAAGAACCCGTACCCGAATCCGGTACTTGGGTGCGGGAACCCGGGACGGGTTCATGAACCCCACCCCCGGGTGCGGGTACCCGTGCAACACAGATATGTATTTATAAAAATAATTATGACTCTGATTGTTGTAAATTTCAGTGTGACTCTCCTGTCCCAAGTCCTCAAAATTTGATTTCAATTTCTAGCTATTTGACAGCTTTCTCAGATGCAGTCATGCCAATTAATTGAAGACACTGAACCGTCATAATTGTCATTATTATCATTAATTCAAAAGACTCCTGTATTCAAAACCACAAATAAACATTATTATCATTAATTCAAAAGACTCCTGTATTCAAAACCACAAATCATTTTCACAGTTTATTGTACCCTTGTCATGACTCATCTAGTCTTCCTATTACCAAACTCTCATCACTTTTCAACTTACTCGTGTTAATGGCTCATCCAGTCTTCATGTCCCAAAGGTTCTTGACAATTTGACTCCATTCAATGATGTGTTGATTTATGGTAGCATCGGATGTGCTCTAGCCATGAAAATTGGTGGAGAAGCTAAGGCACATGAGATCTCCAAGACCCAAAAATCGTTTTGGGAAATTCCACATAGAGAGAGATATTAAAATAATTCATACTTTTAATGGGGTTCCTAAGTCTAAACTTAGGAAAATTAAAATATTAATGTGTATTAATATAAAATAGGTGAGAAAGTTCTAAATGGCAAGGATCAAGCCAAATCTAATCTTAGCCGTTGATTAGGGACTTAATCTCGGCCGTTGAATTGTCAACAGGAAAAGTATAAAAGGAGGCTTGAGGGTCAGTTGGAAAGACACCAAGTTGATCAAATATTCAATTTTCTAGGCAGGGTTTGCTGAAAAATCAAGTTAGTGATCTGTTGCAGCGAGGGGCAGTCCGGCAGAATGCCGAGAATACATATCAAAGAGGCAGAGAAAGTGTCGGAGAGAGTGCAGAGCATTGGAGGGCTGACGCAGAGGCTGAGGAGGCCAGCGCAGGTGATGCAGAGGGCCAAGAGGCTGACGCAGAAGCAGCGAAGGATGCACAGAGGCTAGCAAAGCTAACGCTAGGCTAAGGAGGTAGCGTTAAGGTACTTTCGTGGGGCAGACTGAGAGCTGAGAGGCAGACGCAGAGTAGAAGAGGATGACGCAGTCCCTGGAGGGTGACACAGTTCCAGGGAGAAGCTTGGAGCAACTTTCATTGTCCAGCTAAGGAATTGTCGAAGTTGTTGTGGGATCAATCATCTGATTGCTGATCAACCAGAATATCTGTCTTCGAGGAGAGGTACTTATGCCAAGGAAATTCTATGAAGGGTGAGCCATTTTTGGCACCCTAGTTGTATTAAGAAAACTGCATAATAATAAAATCCTCATCTGCTCCACTGGTTTTCCCGCATTGGGTTTTTCGGTGGACGATTGTCCAAAAAATAACGGTGTCCCTTGTGCGATTGTCTCAGTTATTTTAGTTGTTGATCTGTATATGTGTTAAGGCTGCATTTGTGTTTATTTCAGTATTTATATTTATAAATAACTTGTTAATGGAAAGAACAAGTACGAGATAATAAACCAGATAATGTAGTAGGGATTTCTAATGTGTCAGACTTAGAAATTTCAACATGGTATCAGAGCATTGCAGATCACACGAGGATTGAAGGCACCAGCGGAAATATGAAATTTGCTGCAATAGCAGTTGTCCTAAGAGGCAGCGTTGTTCCAAAGCAAAAGCAACTAGAGAAGAAGTGATGCAGAGCCTGCATCCGCATTTCGAGCCAGGAGGAGGGTCAGCGCAAAGGCGGAGCTGTTGATTGGGGTAGCATCAAATGTGCCCTAACCACGAAATTTGGTGGAGAGGTTGGGGCACATGAGATCTCCAATACCCAGAAAGGGTTTGGGCAGATTCTAAACAGATCAGGAGATATTAAAATAATTAATATTTTTAATGCAATCCCTAAGTCTAAACTTAGGGAAAATATAATATTTTTGTGTATTAATATGAATCTGTGTTAGAATGGTCCAAAAGACATGGATCAAGCCAGATCTAATCTTAGTCGTTGATTAGGGACTTAATCTCCGTCGTTGAGATGTCAACAGGAAAAGTATAAGAGGAGGCTTGAGGGTCACTTCGAGATCACACCAAATTATCAGTCATTCTATTCTCTAGAGTGGGGTTTGCTAAGAGAGATAGAATCAGTGATTGGGAGAGCAGCTGAGGGGCATTGAGTACAGAGAAACAAAGAAGGCAGAGTTTGTGCCAAGAGAGCAGCGCAACAGCTAAGGAGAGTGACGCAGAGCACCAGAGGGGCCAGTGTAACTGACACAGAGGCTCCTAGAGCTGACACAAGGCCTCTTGGGGCTGACGCAGGCTAAGAACGGCTGACGCAGTCCAGATTGGGCAGACACTGGGGTTGCAGCGGCAGTTTTGTGCTAAGGAGCTACCAGAAGGGTTTTCCGAGGTTTCAGCCAGGAGATTTCTCTCAAATTATGAGGTATAGCTACTAAGGAAATTCTCTGTTGGGTAGGCCAGTTACGATACCTAGATTGTACTCTAATATTGCTTAATAAGAAAACCCTCAGATAATTGCACCGGTTTTCCCACATTGGGTTTTTCCGGGGACATTGGTCCAAAAATAATGGTTTCATGTGGTGTGTTTGTTCTTGTTTCTTTTAGTTGTTGATTTGTAATATGTTGAGCATGCACTGGTGTTTATTTTCAGTATTTACTTTGTAAATAACTTGTTAAAGAAAAATAACAAGTACGTAGGAATAAATCAGAAAAAGTGCACGAAGGGTTTCTAAATTAAGGAAACTTCAACAGGAGAGCGGCAGATCAGACCTACGCAGTGCCCGATCATCTTTCTCAGCCAGGAAGGATTGACGTTGTGGCCAGGAGGAGTAGATTCAACCTTTGCCAGGATTGCGCAGAGCCTGAAAGGCTCAGTTTCTTCAGTTGTTGAGGCTTGGGGACTTGTGGGAAAATTGTGATTTGAGGAGTTGGTGGGACCCTGTTTCTGTCGAAGCAAAGCAGTGTCTAAGGAGGCAGGGCCAAGGTAGAGGGAGTCACTACCTCGACGGATTTCTAGCCAAGGAATCCAGATCCGAGTTGCAGTTGCAAGGAGGATTGGAGAGAAGCAATTCGACAGTTGGCTAGAGGATTTCCAGAAGGGAAATCAGTACTTAGAGGGATATTTCTAAGAGGGGAGTCGAGACTCAGAGGGAGTCCAGAAGAGGAGCTGAAATGGCAGTGAACAGACTAAGGGATCAGGACAGGTTGGACGAGGCTTCCAACTTTGTCATCTGGAAGGCTAGGATCCTGGCAGTCCTGGATCGACATCGCATCAAGGACTATGCCTTGAAAACCGTGGCTATCCCAGTTGACCCAGCTGAGAACGAGAAGTATGAGGATGCAATGGCAAGGGCGAAGTGCATGATCCTAGACGGGGTCAAAGATCATGTCATACCACATATTGCTGAGAAGAACACAACAAAGGAGATGTGGGACACCCTGACCACCTTATACTAGGGCTCTTTCATGCAGCGAAAGATGCTATTGGAGAATGAGTTGCGGTCATATTGGATGCAAAAGGAAGAGCATATAGATCCATTCCCTCTCAGGTTGCAGGAGATTCGCGACCAGCTTACTTCCGTGGTGTCTACATCAGATCCAGAATTTATGGTCAAGACTTTCCTGAATGCAGTCTTCGAGGAGTGGGATACATTTGTCCAAAGTATTTTGGGTAGGGCTACTCTTCCCCGTTGGGAGGAGATGTGGGCAGCTCTTCGCCAGGAAGAGATCAGGAAGATGACCAAGGCTGGGAGTAGTGGCAAAGGAGGTCGAATCAAGAAAGAGGAGGAGGAGGATGCGGCTCTAGCATCTGCGGGACACCAAGGGAAGAGGAAGAAGAAGGACATCTCCAAGGTTAAGTGCTTCCATTGTGGGGAGCTGGGACATTATGCATCCCAATATCCCAGGAAAAAAACAAGGGAGAGGCTTCTGATTCAAAGGCAGCTCAAGGTAACATGGAGAAAGAGATCGAAACTAATGACAATTGTGCCACGAGTGCTCATGCACCTCTAGAGAAGTGTTGGGGAGACATCGAGTTGTAGTCAAGAGGACTACATACTAGGGGCAGGATCCTTGAGATTCCCAAACTCTTGGATCACATCTGGCTAGGGGAGCCCTTAACGATAGTATCATGATGACAGATGTCAAGTGGACCAATGTGTGATGGAGCAGCAAGGCAAGGCTAGAGTGCAAAAGTCTGTAGCAACGCAGCAGAGGTTGCAGCAATGTTAGAGGCACAGAGGTGTTTGCAGCAGCGCAGTGGCAGCAAAAGGAGCACGGGTTAGCAATAGAGGCAGTTTCAGCATCACGAGGCTTCTACACTGACTAGGATGTTAGTATTTGGGGAAGTCAGTTACCTACTTCTCAGTAACTAAGTTGCAGTGCCGCAATTAGCAGTGGCAGTGCTAAGGGCAGCATGGGGAGCATATTGAGAGATAGTTGTAGTACAGATGTAGCAGTGGCAGTGGCAGTGTCATGGGCAGCAGTAGAGGGAGCAGCAATGCAGAGGATGTGAGGCAGCAACCCAAGCATCAACACAGGTACCGGTGCGAAGGATCAGTGTGATGTTTCAGTGGTGGAGCATTACTAGAGCACATTCCTCGCCAAGAGGGAGTGTTGATTTGTGGTAGCATCGAATGTGCTCTAGCCTTAAAAACTGGTGGAGAGGCTAAGGCACATGAGATCTCCAAAACCCAAAAATCGTTTTGGGAAATTCCACCCAGATGGAAAGATATTAAAATAATTAATATTTTTAATGGGGTTCCTAAGTCTAAAATTAGGAAAATTAAAATATTAATGTGTATTAAAATAGGTGAGAAAGTTCTAAATGACGAGGATCAAGCCAAATCTAATCTTAGCCGTTGATTAGGGACTTAATCTCGGCCGTTGAATCGTCAACAGGAAAAGTATAAGAGGAGGCTTGAGGGTCAATTCGAGATACACCAAGTTGATCAAGAATTCAATTTTCTAGAGCAAGGTTTGCTGAGAAATCGTGTTAGTGATATGTTGCAGCGAGGGGCAATGTGGCAAAAGGCTGAGAATACATATCAGAGAGGCAGACAAAGTGTCAGAGAGACAGCACAGAACCTTGGAAGGCTGACGCAGAGGTGGCCACGACTACGCAAAGGCTGAGGAGGCCAGCACAGGTGATGCAGAGGGCCAAGAGGCTGACGAAGAAGCAACAGAGGTTGCACAGAGGCTAGCAGAGTTGATGCTGAGCTGAAGAGGCAACGCTGAGGTACTTTCGTGGGGCAAATTGGAAGCTGAGACGCAAACACAGAGCAGAAGATGGTGACGCAATTCCAAAGAGAAGCTTGGAGTAGCTTTCGTTGTCCAGCTAAGGAACTGTCGAAGTTGCTATGGGATCAATTATCCAGTAGCTGATCAACTAGAATACCTTTCTCTGAGGAGAGGTATTTCTGTCAAGGAAATTCTCTAAAGGGTGATCCATTTCCGGCACCCTATTTGTATTCAGAAAACTGCATAATAATAAAAGCCTCATATCTGTTGCACCGGGTTTCCCGCATTGAGTTTTGTTGATTTGGGGTAGCATCCAATGTGCTCTAGCCATGAAAATTGGTGGAGAGGCTAAAACACATGAGATCTCCAAGACCCAGAAATGATTTGAGGAAATTCCACCCAATTAGAGAGATATTAAAATAATTAATATTTGTAATGAAGTTCTTAAGTCTAAACTTAGGAAAAATAAAATATTAATGGGTATAAATATAAAACTAGGTGAGAAGCTTCTAAATGACATGGATCAAGCCAAATCTAATCTTAGCCATTGATTAGGGATTTAATCTTGATCGTTGAAGACTCGAAAGAAAAAGTATAAGAGGAGGCTTGAGGGTCAGTTGGAGATACACCAAGATTGACCAGTCAGTTCGATTTTTCTGGAGTGGAATTTGTTGAGAAAATTCGAACAAGTGATCTAAGTTGTAGTGAAGGGCAGTGAGTGCATAGCAGAGAGGTAGAGATAGTGTCGAATGACCAACGTAGAGATCAAGGAGGCTATGCAGAGCCAGCGGGAGCCACAAAAAGGGCCAGAGTGACTGCGTAGAGGCTAGCAGGGCATGCGTTGGTGACGCAAAAGACTAGAGAGCAAACGCAGAGCAGCAGAAGGCTGATGCAGTGGGTTTTAGAGTGACACAAAGGCCACGAGGGCTGACGCACAGCCTCAAAGAAGCGTTGGAGAGATTTTCATGGAGCAGACTTGCTGAATATCTGTTTCTAAAGAGAGGTATTACTGCCAAATAGATATCTCTGTTGGGTGAGCCAGTTTGGCACCCTAGTTGTACTCAAGAAAGCTGCTTAATAATAAAACCCTCAAAACTGCTGCACAGGTAATCCCAAGTTGGGTTTTTCAAGGGACGATTGTCCAAAATCCCTTGTGTGTTTGTCTGTTATTTCAGTTGATGATCTGTAAATGTTTGAGACTGCATTTGTGTTTACTTTCAGTATTTATATGGTTAAATGACTTGTTAAGAAATAGACAAGTAGTTGAAATAAATCAGATAATGCAGGAAGAATTTCTGACGTGTTAGACTTAGAAATTTCAACATGCTATCAGAGCATTGCAGATCACAAGAGAACTGAAGGCACCAGCGTAATCAGAGGCATTTATAGCAATAGTGTTAAAATTGGCAACTAGGGCCAAACTCCATGTGGGTCTTATTATTTATGGCAGCTAATATTTTTTTTGGATTCCTCTCATCGAGAGGTGTAGGATTGATCTAAAGATCATCCGATTCTGACATGTATTCATGGAGATATGAATTTATTTTTATTATGCGACAATTCGTCAAGGTCGACGAACAACCAAATTGCCCCCATCTATCCTCAACGTGTTACTATAAAAGGAGGTGGCTTGCAAGTCATTTGACACACACCTCTTGTGATCTCTTCCTCTCCACTTGTTTGGGTTTTAGTGCAAGGAAGAGTACCTAAGAGAATACGCAACCCTAGAAGGTTTTCCCTAGCCCTAGATGTTGTCTAAAGAGATCTATACATTGCCCTCATCTACATTCATGGAGGATGATTGTTACATTAGAGGAATCTTTGCTGCCCAAAAGGAGGCTCTTATATCACAAGAAGGAAAGGCTTCAACGCTGGTATGGAGGAGCCCTAACGCTCCCCTAATAAAGAACCTAACGTTGTCATGGAAGTGAACCTAACACGGTCATGGAAGAAGGTTTAACGCAGGCCCTAACTACTAGCCTTATTCCACTCTAAATCATTGGAAAGAAGAGGTCTCTTCCACAAGTCAAATGAGGGTTCCATATAGCTAGAGGAGGATCCCTTCACGCTGTCCTAAATGAGACCTTTATACGCAACAAGATATACGCTGCCAATGGATGCTCCAAAAGGAGCCCTAGTTGTACTCTCTCACACAGTTAGACGCAGTCCTAATGAGAAGGTATACCCTAGCGCGGATACTAATGAGAGCTCTTCGCTGTCAATGAAGGAGCTCTATGAACATTGTCCTAATGGAGGATGATCATCACATTGACCAGGAAGCTCCTACGCAGTCATAGGAGAAGATTTATCACAGGTACAGAGATGACCTAGGAGCAATCACAAACTCAGATGTATGGAACAGGTCTGGATACATTCTTGAAGCATGACAAGGAGCAGTATCCTATCTTGACATATGTATAGACAACATACTTGTAGGTGTTGTCTTCTCACAATCAAATGGATGGAGCAAAAGACCTTAAGACCTATAACAAGAAATATCGCAGTGATAGGTGCAGCATAGTGAATGTAGCATGATGATGGATGCAGCATAGTGAAGGTGCAATACAGTGATATGTGCAACATAGTGAAGGCAGCATGATGATGGTTGCAACATAGTGATGATGAAGGTGCAGCACAGTGATAGGTGCAGCACAGTGAATGCAGCATGATGATGGATGCAACATAGTGCAGCATAGTGATGATGAAGGTGCAGCACAGTGATAGGTGCAACATAGTGAATGCAACATGATGATGGATGCAGCATAGTCCAACATAGTGATGATGAAAGTGCAGCACAGTGATGAGTATAGCATGGAGATGGAACTCCCTGTGTTCAAATCTGTTGCCTCATGTGTCATCTTCCTAGAGAAGATCTCTGCTCTTATTTTGACAAGTCAAAATCTTGACTTCTGATGTATATGTACTATCTCTCTCTCTGTTGAACTATTGAAGAACATAAGAAGAATTGATCAAGGGTTTCCCCACATTGGGGTTTGTCCCTGACTAGCGCTACATTTTGTGTCCTCTTGTCTTGGCTTGTCTTCTGAGATTTATGTTTATGTTCTATCTGCATTTTACTATCATGCTAAATGTGATTGCTAATCTGGAATTGATATTGAGCTATTATGGAAAATTGAAGTAAATTTGCTCTTAGCATAGAGCATACCTAAACTTAACATGGTATCAAAGCTAAGGTGAAGACAAAGCCCAAGCAAGAGTGAAAGAGCAATCACCGAAGACAGTTGGACAAGGTCAAAAGACTCAATAGGTTACTCATCCCTCTTAAAATTCACCAAGGGTGAAGTAGAAGCAAAGAAGATTATCAGAGTGGCATAGCGAAAGCATCTAGTGGCCTACCCAAAGGTCACTTCAATGGGAAGTCCAGATCTAAGGATGGAAGGAAAGGCAAATGTGTTGCTTGCAATAAATTTGGCCATTATGAGGAGTGCCCAAATAGAAGGGACACATCACTTGATGATGGTAACAATCATTCCAGGGGCATCTTCAATGATTGAAGGAATGACATGTAAAATGGCAAAAAGGAATGTAGGTCATCAGGAAAATGGCCGACTCTTCAAGAAAGCAAGGAACTCTTGGTATGAAGGATCAAATGTTGTTTCTGACAAGCTAAAGGAGTATTATCTTATATTGGCCATCTCCACTACTTCTCCTCCAGACTCTTTGGGAATCTGGCTTATTGATTGTAGTGCTTCAAGGCACTTCATCGGACACGAGGAAACTCTCCCTAATCTGAGAGAGAAGGAAACCAACTTGGAGATTATTCTTGGAGACGATGCCACCTATCTCGTAAAGGGTGTAGGGAATATTACTCTTCAATTGGATCAAGGTAGTGTACCTAATCTCAAGAAGAAACTAGGGTCCATTTCAGTAATGGAAGACAAAGGTGGCATTCATCAATGGAAAGGTACATGTGTGGATAAAGAATTTTTAAAGATAAGGGTATTGTCATGGTGCACATGTTCTTCTTGGTACTACCCAGTCAATTCAAGCCTGGCCAATCAAGGGCAAGATGGTATTCAAAGAGAATAACTTTGCACAATCACTTTCTCATACTCGTTCACTCTCATCAGCATAGTGGATGGATTAGTTATGTTTACACCATTGTTGGAGGTTTCTTTAGTTGTATATCATATATCTTTTAAGCTTGATGGAGGCCCCTCTCTCCTATTCAACCAATGCTGAGAAGATCACCCTATTATCTCCCATTGTTCATGATGTTCTAGCCACTATTTTCACTTTGTTCTTGCATGGTGGGTCCATGCCTTCTTCTTAGTTATTTTTGTCCTCCAGCACATGGTGCATTGTTTTCCTAGTATGTTACATTTCTTCCTCACCAGCTCCATCATTGCATCTAGGTATCATCAATATTTCATTTCTTTGTACCTATCACCCACCAAAAGTGGGTGACCCCATGGGAGAAATTTTTGTCTCATAATCTCTTCTAGCCAGCCAGCCAATGACCACTAATAGCCAATGACGATGTGCCATTCATATCTCCACCACCCTCATCAATCATATTTTTCCTCACCCATTTGGAAAGAGCACATGTTGGAAGGTGAGCATCTGATCAAAAGGTACTTTGTTCATTTTGCAATCAGGTGCTTATGTTTGTTTGTATTTTAGGCATTTGACATGGCTTATGGGGTAACTTGGAAGGAAGAGGGGTTTCGACTCCAATCTTGTTCCCTCACCTTAAATGGGGGGTTAATCTTTCATCCTAATCCAGTGGGACGTCCCCTAATGGCCCAATGGATATAGGAGGGACACTATTTGGAAAACCCCGACTGAGATAGCGTAGTCCCATCTCTCCCTGTTCGATAGTTACCACTTTCCATGTCACATTATAAACCCTATATTCCACATCTCTTCTTTGGGTTCAAATGATCATTGGTTCTCTAGGATTCGGAACCATATATCATCATACCTGGGTAGGGCCTGTTGTCATTGGGTAGGGAAATTTTGATCGTCGAAAAATACTTTATCATCTTTTAATCTTAGTGGTTGAATTTTTATTTTTGAGGAATTTTTGAATTTATCATTTAATTTCATTTTAATTATAGCTCAAAATTAATTATTTTGAGCTAATTTCCACAAAAAGATGACTTTGACTTAACCACCAAGGTCCAAGGGTCCATTTTCTCTTGAAATATCCAATATTCCCTTGGTGGAGGGACCTTCAAAAATTAATTCTGCTTAGAACCACGAATGTTTCCACTTGGAGAATTTAATTTCTCTGAGGCATTTTAATTTGACTCTAATTAATTAATTTTTTGGGTGAGGGTTTTATTTTATATTGCCAGAAAAAATGAATTAATTGGCACTTGAGGGGATGTAATGTTTTTTCCACCCTCTAATATTTTAAGCATGGTGTCTAAGTATGAGGGTCCATGCATTAAAATATTTTCTACATAAGATTTACAATTTCAACCCTCAAAGGGGGAATACTCGTTCGACTTACACCCTCAAAATACATACCCAATTTGCGACACAACATGATCTAGTAGACCAAGTGATTTGTAATAAAATAATTTAGCTAACTAGCTTAAATTATTCCCAAATCACTTTTACATAAGACTCGACTAGAACACTAGGACTCACCTAAGACTTTGACGAAGAATTCCACCCTAGCTTTGGAGTGAGGTTGGAGGGAAAAACTCTGTCGACCATCCATGTTTAGAAACAAAATGAGTCAGTGAGACGAAAAACCTCCTAGGATGAAACTCTTGCTAAAATAATAGACTTACCTAGGTTGTTATATACATTTATGGTCTTACTAGCATCATTTACATTACATAACTTGCAGAATGGGCTTACAATGAAACATAAACTGCTACACTGCTAATAGATGATCCAATCCTGTTGCAAAAATTGATACATCTGCTTCCTTGGAACTTTGACAGAAGGTGTGCAACAAGGCCCAAAATTTTGCCCTAGGAGGTTGATGTAGTTAAAATCTATGTCACATGGTTCGAGTTCGAATTCGAGTTCGACAACGATTAAGTTTGATTCGAATTCGAATTTTCCGATCAGGTTCGAATGAGGTTCGGCATTAGGTTCGACTATACATATTTTTCAATATATATATATATATATATATGACCTCGGTCTAATGGAGCAGGAATAACCTTGTATAATGGACGTTGCAAAGATTGAAGGATTAGACATTCTCGGCATATCTGTTTTAGCATACAAATCTACCTAGACATATCACAATTGCACAACTAGTGATCTCGACATACCTGTGAGGATCTCAGCTGAATGGAGTAGCAAAGATCTAGGACAAAGGCACAGTGTCAATGGATCTCGCATAGCAGTCTTGGCATCAAGGCCTCGGTGATACTCCTGTAGAAGTCTAGACTCTAGACAAAGAACAGCAGTGATAGAACCTCTCTCTCGGCCTAATAAGATTGATGTTAGACATTGTCTCGACTCTCAATCACACACACACACACACACACACATATATATATACTACAATTGTGGCACAATAACAAAGCCGCAGAAATGATCATTCTCGGAGGATACAATCCCTGCATAACAAAGAGCCACAGTAACCAATGACCATTACAGTCTCGGAATAAATGAGATAGTAAGGACCTCAGTATAGTGAGGAATAGTATCTCATCTCGGTGGATCTATTTCTTAACAGTCAATGTATATATATGTAATGGAAAGATCTTCGGATCCCTCACTATCTTTACATGATCTCACTGTCTCGGTGTAAGAAAGATCACAATGATCCTGCAGTCATGGAATACACTCTCGCATGATCACAGTCAACATGATGGTCTAGAGTATAGTGATGAAGGTAGGATAAAACATCTATCATGGCTGTCATAATGAAGTTCTCAGTGCATCATTAAAAAAATCGAACCTTAAAAAATTCGTTAAAATTCGCCTTCAGGTTCGTTCAAGTTCGTTAAGGTTTGTTGAGGTTCGTTTAGGTTCAAGTTCGTTCAGGTTCGACTTGAGGTTCGAATTTCAAGTTCGGCGAACCTGAACGAATTTCAAATTTTTTTTCAGGTTCGCCAAATTTCGAACTTGAACCTTCAGGTTCGCCGAACCCTGTGACATAGGTTAAAATAACAAGAAAAAGCATATGATGGCCACAAGAAAAAACAAAAGAAGATCAAAATGCAAAAGATGGTCAGGGCATACACATTAACACGTGGTCAAAAGCCTAGCATGAGCTCTACCTCAATCAATATGGCCATCACCCTGTTCCTGAGCACAATGTTTCTCTTCATATTATGAGACGGAACCCTTGCATGTCCCAACCCCTAATGGGTGATGAGCTACCTCATCATTAGGGGGTTAATATTTGCTATACATCATACAAATCAAACTCTAACCCTTTGATCTATGAGCAGTAATACAACAAAAAAACAATAAAAGGTAAAACACACACAAGAGGGGTGGAAAAACAAATGGCGTGCCACCTTCTTGCATAACATAGACTTGTGAAGGATAGAATCAACCTTGAGAGAGCACCTTTTGATGATGTGACATGACTTTTGATAAGAAGATGTGCCCCTTGGACCATTCATTGGACCTTTAGAATGAGAGACGTCTTTTAAGGATGACATTTCCCTTTTTAGGCCTCTACGCCTCACATGTGTGGCCCTTTTGAGAGGATTTTTCATGTTTTCTCATGATATTTTCATATTTGAGGCTATATTAGGAGGCGGGTTGATGACCTATCCACTCTTTATCATGGATTTTCATGTTTTAGGGCCTTGAAGTCTATTTTGAAATAGCACTTGGTTTACCTCATATAAATAGCAAAGCGCTAGGCCTCTTTTGAAGATTGCATACTTGGAGATCACGTATCCCTTGGATACTAGACTTTTATGTCTTATGTGCTATACAACACTAATTGAGTAAATTTCATTTTTGAGAGCTTTTTGTGAATGGTTATCATTTCATGGATATGATTATTAATTATCTTTGATGGTAGATGCTATCCTATGTAAGTTATCTTCTTCTAAACTTGTTTCTTGTTGATGGATTAGGGCTATTAAATACTCAACAAGGTTTCGTTGATGACTTATCTCTCTCCACATCCTCACTCTTCGAGCGGTGATCGAGGAGGCCAGGCATCGATACTCTAACGTGTACTGCTGCTTTGTAGATTTCCAGAAGGCCTTTGACTCAGTTCCAAGGGAAGATCTTTTCCAGAGGCTAAGAGAGATTGGCATTTCCTCGACTCTCCTGAATGCTATCATGCGTCTCTATGAGGTCGTCCTTGGTCGTCTCCGTACAGTAGGAGGATTGTCGAATTTCATCCGAAGCACCATTGGAGTCAAGCAAGGATGCCCCCTTTCACCTACTTTATTCAAGATATATATCAATGAGCTTGAGTCCTTCCTCCGAGAGCATATCAAGGATACAGATGGATGCCTTCTCCACCAGGTCCTGATTTTTATCCTCCTCTTTGCAGACGATATTGCTCCCATTGCCTCGTCCCAAGAAGGCCTCCAAAGACAGCTAGATGCGCTCGCTGCTTTTTGTGACTGAAGGCATCTAACTGTAAACTTGGGTAAAACCAAAGTGATTATCTTCAATGGAGTCAAGAAATCCTCAGATTTCCGCTTCCTATTTAAAGGGGAAGAGATCGAGATTGTCAGCACCTATACATATCTGGGAGTTCACTTTTCAGGGCCTCGCTTCAGCCTGCGGCCAGCCCTTCAACCTCGGATCAACAAAGGGTATGGCTCCCTAGCCCTTTTGGAGAGACAGTGTTTCCGACACCACTTCCAGGACATCTCGTCCAAAATGAGCATCATGGACACCTTGATTCGCCCCAGAGTGCTTTATGGCTCAGAGATTTGGGGTCCCTCTCTTCTAGAGCCAGATTGGGCTTCAGTGGAGCGAGTCCAGACCCTCCTTTTGCGTCGTTTCATCAGATGCAAGCAGACAGTTCCCCAGCACATCATTCTAGCTGAGTTCGGGGCTCGGCCTTTCCGTCTAGAGGTAATTTTCAGGTTAGTGTCCCTCCTGCACAGACTCCAAGGCTTGGCAGACGCGAGGAAGGGTCGTGACAGATACCCGTATTTAGCATATTGCTCCTCGGAGCACATCGCCCGTATGCAGACAGGCCGATCCAAATGTTGGTACACTGGGGTGACAGATATTCTGAAGGCCTCAGGAATTCATATTGACCACCTCCCTCCTTTTCAATACTCTCTGAATGCTCCTGGCCATCTTCTTCCCAATCAGCAAGAACTGAATAAAATCATTAAGGATGATATTTACAGACGATACATTCAGACTACATGGATCAATCCTCCCATTGGGTTGTGCCCAAAAATGGCCTTCTACGCAGTGCACTGCCTGGAGATCAGGGATGGGCTCATCATCAGACCTCAGTACATGCTCCAGCATTGGATGCATGCCCTTAGAATTCCCCTCAGGCAGTTCAGAGTCGGATCTCACAGACTCCGGGTGGAAACAGATCACCACATCAATAGGGCAGACAGGATCTGCCAGCTTTGTCATTTACAGGAGATAGAAACAGAAACACATTTCATCTTCGGATGCCCTGCATACTACGAGATCTGAGGCCGTTTCCATTGTCTCTTCAGGTCTTCTCAAACTTTGTCCAGCTTCCCCAAATATGTTGATCCGAGATGCCTAGCACTTTACCTCCAGGAGGCTTTCAGATTTCGGGCCCGTTTTCTCCAGCCTCCCACCAGACCAGACACTACGCAGAAGATCACAGACTTCTTTAGGGCGCTACCCTCAGCACAGGGCACCAAAAGAAACATGGACGATCCCACTGATACTGAAAACAGATCAGTGCGGTCCCGAAGGGGCCGACCCACCAGACTGCAATAGTGCCCCAGGATTAGTTCCACCCCAGGGAGGCGGCATCATCGACAGCCCAGCGTATCTACAAGACAACAGACTTTGACAAGCTTCCCTTAGTTTTCTTCTCTCGACCTCGGATGTTAGGAGTAGGGGATAGTTAGGGGATCCCCCCCCCCCTCTTCCTCTTCTTCTTCTCTTTCATCTTTGCTTCATCGCAGCGCCCTGCTTTGAAGCTGAGAACTCCTTGCTTCTTCATTTACATTTTAGATGTATTTCCTACTTTTAAAGAAATGTTAAAGGGGACCGTTTGGTCCACCGACTTGCATAACGTAATCATTGTAACCGACAATCCCGTTGACCTACTATGGTCATTTGTTGGACACTAATAGAATTATCTTATCTTATCTATATTTTCCTTCCACAAGGTTTTTCATCAAAGTACTCTTGAGGTGACCTAGGTTTAGCTCCCTCCCTCCATTTCTGCGATAGAATAGGACATATGGGTTAAAGGATTAAGGCACACTAATTTGTCTCCCCTAATTTAGTTAAATCTACATCCATCTCTTTTCTTCCAAGGATTACTACTCCTAGGCTCCATTATCCCTAGATTGATAAAGCATTAAACTTCTCTTGTGTCAATCCTTAAAACCCTAGTATCATTTTTTATTTGTGTTTGTTCTAGGGTAAATTTAGAGCTTAGTTCTAGCAAAATTACATATTTTTAGAATTTATTGGCTTAGACTTTGATGTCCCAGAGAGTTGCGAATTGTTTGGAATATATTGGATAAGTAAAAGTTACATTTCATGTGCATTTTCCACCCATTAATTAGAGCTGCCACCTAGGCTTGAAGTGTTGTTATATCCATTTTTAAAAATGGAAAACCATTGTAATTTATTCCATTGTTTAGTTTTAACTTTAGCCCTCATTTTACATGTTTGTTATCATAGTTTATAGGGCTAAATTTGTTGCTGTCATCATTGTTATATTACCGCAAATTATGACAGCCAAGTGTAATTTCTTGATGTTAGTTTTTGTAGCACTGGATGTGTTCTAGCCACAAAAATTTGTGGAGAGGCTAGAATACAGGAGATCTCCAAACCCCAGAAATCGTTTCTGGAAATTCCGCCTAGAAATAACTTTATTAGATTATTAGCTAGTTTTTAAATATTTCCTAAGTCTAAACTTAGGGAATATGGTTAATTAATCAAAATTAATTAAGCTAAGGTGTGAATGTTCTAGAAACTACACGGATCAACTTCAAGTTAATCCTAGCCATCGATTAAGATTTAATCTTGAACGTTGGAGTCCCGACAAAGGATTATAAGAAGAAGTCAATGGGCACTTGGAGAACACACTTGAGAAGTTCGATTTCACTGGAAGATCAATTTCCTGAGAAGCAACATCCAGTTGTTGGAGAGAGAGTCAAAGAGATCGAAGCAGTGTGAAGAGCAAGCACAGTGATCTGGAGGAAAGATTTTCCAAATCCAGAGAGGCAGCAACAAGAGGGCCAAATTATCCCACAGAGGTAGCGGTAAGGGGCAACGCAGTTGCTTCAGCAATGCAATTCGATTTGGAGGAAGGAAAAATTGTTCTCACTTCCAAAAGGTAGAGAAGAAGTCCCAGAGGTCGGAGAGACAATTTCCTCAGTATCCACAGGCAAAACGACTTCATTAGAGCCCAGTCTGAGGCAAGCCGTCAAGCCAGCTACGCAGAGCCTAGCGCAAAGCTCCAAAAGGTCGAGTTTTGATAGGCAGAGTTGTGCCAAAGATTGCTTGTGGGTGAAGGGTAATTCCCTTCAGTATTTTGCCCAAATTTTCTTGCTATTTGGATTCCCAGTTGATCATCCATAAATGTGTTGATTTTTGGGATAGAATCGCATGTGCTCTAGCTCTGAAATTTTATGGAGAGGCTAGAACACATGACATCTCCAAAACCTAGAAATCATTTGGTGAAATTCCACCTGGATTGTATTTTATTATATTAATTAATATTTTTAATGGGGTTCCTAAGTCTAAACTTAGGAAAATTAAAATATTAATGGGTATTAGTGAAAAAATGGGTGAGAAGCTTCTACGAGACAAGGATCAAACCTAATTTAATCCCGGCCATTGGTTCGAGATTAGTGTTGGAAATACTGAGAGGGGGGTGAATCGGTATTTCTTTTCAATTGTTACTTTTACCAGTTAGATCAATTATATTTAGAACACAAAATGAACAATAGGAATAAATGCTTTTATTAATATAATCTTTACAGTGAATCAAGTACAATATATATAGGGCTCCAACCCTAGATGAAGACACCAATCTTCAACCTCCTAGGCTCTAACCTGTTATATGCCAAGCACCGACTTGGACTCCCAAGGCTCCAACCTTATCAATTTTGAGGCACCAACTTCAAGGGCTCCAACCCTATAACTTCACTTTGTCAAGGTATGTTTGGTTGTACTTCACGGCTCCCAAGGTCTTCTTTACCGAGCCTTGTCAATCTTCAGCTTCATTGTAGTCTTCACGCTACATCATCAATGACAACCTTGATCTCTTAGAAGATGTCACCATTGCTCTTCATTGTACCCAAACAATTTCTTCAAAACTCCTCATGACGACTTCAATGCATCATGGTCTCCAAGGGTGTCTCCAAGACTTCAAGGGATCTTCAACTAGTTGTCCCAAGAAATGAAGGCTTTTCCAAGGTGTGCTCCAAATATTTAAGAATGCTCAAAAGTCCAAGAGATAGACTTCCAAGGATATCTTTGATAGTGCTTCCAAAACACCCTTTACTAGTGCTCCAAGATGCTTCCAAATTAACTCCAATAATCCTTTCAAGACTGTCTCCAATAGTGTTCCAAATGTAGACAAAGATGCCTGCTCTATATCAGCTCAATAAGTATTCAACAAATCTGCTCCAACACAGTCTTCAAGTCAACACAAAAATTCTTCAATGAGGCTGCTCCAGATCTGCTACAAGATTGCTTTAGATATGCCTCAAAAATTCATTCCAAGAGTCTGCTTCAAGTCCCCAAACATATTCCCAAGGCAGCTTCAAAAATGTCTTCAATGGATGCTCCAAAGAAACCTTCTATGTCAACTCCAAGCGCAAGGATGTATGCTCTAAATATGATGCCCAAAACAAGTCCAAAGAGTGTGATGCTACTACTGTAATCTGAGCTTCAACAAGTCCGAGCCTTTTTTTTCAAGATGGTTGTCCTTGAGTTAACTCCTAAGTTCTCAACAATGCTCCAGAACCTCTGCCCTTACTGTTGTTGTCTCCTTATTTCAGTGAGGTGACAGCTTGGATGTGGCTGTCATATGATGCCACAAACACACAAAGCAGTCCTTAAAACTTTGGCTTCCACAGATATACACACAGGTCCGAGATAGAACTGTTCTGAGGTCTTCACTTCTTCAACCAAGCTGTCCATTATTCCTGAGCTTGAAGCCTTGAACAAATCTGAGCTTGTAAGTGACACTGGTCTTCTTAAACAGCTTCAAATTATCACAGAGATGTGAATTGGAGGGCAGTCTTTACTGGTCCGAGTTCTAGATTTGACTGTCCAAGCCTCTTCACAGTTTCGGCCTCTCACAAGACTTTGTCACAGGTTTTGCTGCAATGAAGATTGTCCTAGATCCAAGATTGAGGCAAATAAAATAGGTCTGAGTTATGTATATTTAGCTTTGAGTGATAACCCAACACAAAAATTAGCCCAAACTAATTTATGTGCCTTTTCTCTGTGTTTTTCACCGAAATTACTTGAGGAAAACAGAGGTCCAAGCCTCTCTTTATATACCCTTTCCGTCCTTGAAATGAACAGTCACGTCCTCTGTTTGGAGGCCGACTTGTGTAGGTTGCTCAGGTCGGCTCCATGTCCAGATTTAATAAATTAACTTCAAAAATTCATAACTTTCAAACCGCTTGGAGTTTCGGGCTGTGTAATAGCTCATTGGAAAGGCAAAATTATGCTCTAAAAGATGGTCTAGGTCTCATAATGAGATTCTTCCTCTAAGGAGGTGAAAAAAAAAAAAATGTGACTGGTCGTTATTTAGTGCAGAAATGATTAGGACAGTATGGGCTTCTTCTTTGTCACCAAGTGTTTTTAAGTGAGGTCTCCACTTGTTATGTCTTTAATCATCATGTCATCAAGTGATCTCTAATTCCTTCATTTTCCATGTCATCAAATGTAATGTCACCATATATGTCATCATGATAGTGCAGTGATCCATTATGAACAATAGGCATCTAGGACAAGACTTCTTCTTAGTAGCTTGACATCTTCATTCATGGTATCCATGTCAAACAAGAGTCTTGACTATCATAGCCATCTCAGGAATATTGACATCTCGGTCAATGCTATATTGACATCAATGACAACCTAGATTAACAATCTCCCCCTTTGTCATTGATGGCAATATTTTTGTGCTTCCAACATTCTCTCCCCCTTTGACATCAATGGCAAACGGGGTGCCCAAGTACTCCCCCTGTCAAGTTGCTTCATTTCTTCAAAAAGTAGTTCTTCATAGGTACGTTACTCCCCCTGTCATGGTGCTCTTCTTTCTGGCAATGTGATCCATGATAGATGTATTTCTTCATGTGATGAACCAACTCCCCCTGCCTACATAAACTCTTCTAGCTCATGAAAACTTGTTGTCTTGTAAACAAGTGGAAGAAGTATTCAACAATAGTTCATTGGATAGATAAGAGATCATGTTCTTCAATGGAGTGTTCCTAAGAGATGATCTATGAATGTCCAGATATGACTCATCAAGGTTTTCATAGGATCCATCCATGAATAGCTTCTGCAAGAATGCCTAATCATCATAAGCTCCCCCTAACTGTATGCATGATCTTCCTTTTGGCATAGTCTCCCCATCAAATGCTTAGATTGTCGAATATCAGGTCAACAACATCTGTTGTTGGCTAGAGAGTTCAGGAGATTTTCATATGTATTTGCTCCCTTCTCCATACTTGTGTAGCTTTCTTCTCTGGCATGGTTCTAACTTCTGAAGGAGCCCAAGTCAAGTTACAATCACGTGCCATATGACCAATGCTATGACACTTGAAGCATTCTATGTTGTTCATGAATAAGAAGAATTCATGATTTCTTGCAAATTTGCTTCTCAGAGTTTGACGAGGACCATAATATTTATCTTTGTGATATGCCCTACAATCTTTTGCCATGTGTCCAAAGTTCGTACAAGCATAACAATAACCAAGAAATAAACTTTGGTCCCTGGGAGATGGAGATTTCCTTGATGTACTTCTGAAGATTTTCTGCCTTTGGATTCCTTGATAATATTCATCGCCTTTTGTAATCTTGACATCATCTGCAAGTGTTCTTGGAGTGAGATTTCTTCCATTGTTGTCTCTACTCTTCTCCTTGCTTATGCTAGAACTGGGAGCATCATTATTTCCATCAGACTTCCTCATGTCCTTGTTGTTTGAAGTATGGTCACCCTTGCTTGAGGATTCACCTTCATAGCCAAGACCTAATTTATCAAATGGAGACCTTTGATGATTGAGCATGTCATCCAGGGTTTGAGAACTTTTCAAGTTCTTACTCAGCAAATCAACTTCCTTTTTAAGAAAGACAATTCCTTCCTTCAATTTCTTGCATTCTTCATCCTTCTTTGATAGAATGATCTCCATTTCTAGCCGAGGTCAGCGAGTTTTGTCGCCGAATCAGTCGAAATCTGTCGGTGAAGTGAGGTTAAACTCACTCAGGTTTTCCGCCATTGTATTTCTCTATCACTGATTTGTCGAGAGGGCAACCAACATTTGTATTCAGAACTACTGCTTAATAATAGAAAACCCTCAGAGTTGTTGCACCAATTTTCCCACATTGGGTTTTTCCGAGGACGTTTAGTCCAAAAATAAGTGTGTCCTTTGTGTTATTGTCTCATTTATTTTTCAGTACTTGATTTGTATGTTGGTGTAGGCTGCAGTGTATTTGCATTTAATATTTTCTGAATATTTCTTAAAATAACTTGTTAAAATGAAGAACACAAGTACGTAATGCAAATCAGTTTATTGCAGTAGGATTTCTAACTTGTTAGATTGAGAAATTTTCACAAAATGTACTCAGATTGCACTGTTGCATAATAAAATAAAATTTTCACTGTTGCACCGATTTTCCCAAGTTGGGTTTTTCGGGGGACATTGGTCCAAAAATAATTGTGTTATTTTATGTGTGTGTGCTAGCATTTCTTCCAGCATTTATTCTTCCGCAGTTTTATTTGTGTAGGTTGTAGTGTGATTTATTCAGTATTTGTTGTAAAAAGCAGTAAATAAATTGTTAAACTAAATTAACAACTAGGAGGATAATTTCCAGTTGCTGCAAATGAATTCTGGTTGTGGAATTCTCACATGGTATCAAAGCGCAATTGATTAGCTTGAGAGCTCAGTAACGAAGACATAAGGAGTTCCATTGTTCAATGTCGGCAGCGGATCGAAACCCAGAGGCAGTGCAGTCACTTTGTCGAGAGGCCGATTTTCTTGAGATTCGATTATTCTAAGAGAGGGACAAAAAGATTCGATCTCTCTGGATCGAGGGATTCCAGAGACAGAGAGAGCAAGTCAGTACTTTCGCAGAGCAGATCACTAGCTAGATGCAATAGTTTTGCAGCAGTATGCTAGAGCAGAGCTATTGTCGGGTGGAAGAAGAGCACACACTAAGGGAAAATATTCCTCAAGAAACTTCTAGTCTCATTAAGTTCGATTTCCCTTGTAGATCAACAGTCGTTGTGAGCAGAGTTTCTCACTCCAGAATGGAGTGTGAATAGTCTAGCAGCAGTTGGGCTATTAAAATTGGAAACTAGGGCCAAACTCCACATGGGTCATCTTATTTATGACAGATTATTTTTCTTGGATTCCTCTCTTCGAGAGGTGTAGGATTGATCTAAAGATCATCCGATTCTGACATGTATAAATGAAGTTATGAATTTATTTTGATTATGGTCAAATTGTCAAGGGCGGCCAACAAACTTATGTAGGCTCAGAAGCCCATCAGTCACGTCTATTCATCCTCAACGTTGCATATAAATAGAAGGTGACTTAGCATCATTTGGACACACTCATCTTCACACTTCTCTTTATCTCCTCATTCACTGGGTACGGATTTCTGGGCCTCTCTCTCTCCACACGTCCAAAATTTCAGGAGAGCGAAATTTCAGTAGGTCGAAATTTCAGGAGGCTGAAAATTCAAGAGAGCAAAATTTCAGGAGACCGAATTTCTAGATAGTTTTGCCAAGTGTTGACCAGCATGCGTTGACCTCCTTTGAACTCGTCTTTGTGAGGGCTATCTCTATTTGGGCAACCACATTTCTGGGCACAAAAATCGAGGCTAAACGTTGATTGTTGACCAACGTTGACTGCAGCTAGAGTTGACCATAGGTGGGCTGTTTGACCAGACTTTGATTGGCTGAATTTCACTGTTTTGAGGGTTGTTTCATCTTGTTGTTTGGAGGCCGAAGTTGGCTGAAGTTGACCTATTTGCTAAGGATCAAATCTGCCCTGTTAACCAGCATTGACTTTTTTGGTTAGGGCTCTTTTGCTGCTATCATAAATTCTCGGATTTGTAAATTGTACTATCTCTCTCTGCTGAACTATTGAAGACTATAAGAAGAATTGATCAAGGGTTTCCCCACATTGGGGTTTGTCCCTGGCTGGTGCCACATCTTGTGTCCTCTTGTCTTGGCTTATCTTCTACTATTTATGTTTATGTTTTATCTACATTTTACTATCATGTTGATGTGATTGCTAAACTAGATATTGATATTGGGCTAATTAAGAAATTGAAGTAAAATTGCTCTAAAGCATAGAACATACCATTGTTGCTTAAAATTAACATGAGCAAGAGGGAAGAGGAGATTTTCGACATTTTGTTGAGATGACCACTCTTGGGCTTCATGATCAGAATAGGTTGGACGGTGCTTCCAAATATGTCATCTAAAAGGCAAGGATGTCCTTCCTTCTGGATGAATATGGCCTGAAGACATATATTGATGTAGTGGTAGCAGTACCCCAAGATGCAAATCAACTGAAGGAGTACAAAACGGAGATGGCACAAGTGAAGCGGTTGATCCTAGACAGAGTGCGAGATCACATTGTTTCACACATAGTTGGCAAAGGTACTGCCACAGACATGTGGGAGACTCTCTCCACGCTATACCAGGGTACTTTCGAGCAGCGGAAGATGTACTTAGAGGAGACACTGAGGTGCATCAGGATGCAAAAGGGGGAAGGCATAGACCCCTTCCTCATCAGGATTCAAGAGGTCCAAGACCAGTTGTCAACTGTTGGGGCAGCGCATCAACTCACAGAGCTAGTGTGATTGGCACTAAACAGTGTCTCTGAGGAGTGGCAGGGATTTGTCCAAAGTATTTTGGTCAGAGATACCTTGCCAAGTTGGGACAGAATGTGGGCCAATTTGCAGCAGGCAGAGTTGAGGCAAGCTCTTTTAAAGAGCTCCATTAGTGGCAACAGTAGCGGATCGAAGACGGTGAAGGAGGAGGAGAATGTGGCACTCGCATCAAAGGGTCCCAGTCAGGGCAGGGGAAGCATAGAAGAAAGAAGAAGAGGACTTTTCAAAGGTCAACTACTTCAAATGTGATGAGCTTGGTCACTACAGTACCCAGTGTCCTCTCAAGAAGAAGGACAAGGAGGAGAAGCAGGATCAACAGGAAGCATCAGCAGAGATCGATAGGTTGTCCTCCAAGCTAGAGAAAGACTTCGTCATGTTTGTTGACATACCTCTAGAAATGAGGTGGGGAGATTTGGTTTTGTAGCCCCAGAGCACTACAGATGGGCAGATCCTTGAGGAGGTCCACCTCATGGATCATTATCTGGCTATGGGGGCCCACAGTATTCAATAGCAGGATGGATCAGTGGCAGTTGATGCAGTCAGATGCCAGAGTGACAAATGCAGAGTATAATAGCAGTCAGATGCCAGAGACAGATGCAGAGTCTAGTAGTAGTCAGATGCCAGGGAGCGCAGTGCAGTTGGCACAAAGCAGAGTCAGCAACAACACAAATTCCTTAGTGACAACACAGATACTAGCAATAGTCAGAGACTCAAGTGACAGATGCATCGTACCAATCACAGTTGATTCAGTGTTTAGGATGCTTTTCAGTTGCAGCAGCAACAAATGGGAGGGAGTTTCAGTGCAGACACAGTGTTGGTAGCAGTTCAATAGGGCCAGCAGCAGCACACATGTAAAGTATATCAGAGTTGCGCAGTGGTTGGTGGGCAAATGGCCAAACATTAGCAGCGTGACAGGAGATGATGCAGAGACAAGGTGTGCAGTAAAGTACTAGAACGCATTCCTCGGTAAGAGGGAGTGTTAGTTTTTGTAGCATCGAATGTGTTCTAGCCACGGAATTTTGTGGAGAGCCTAGATTATAGGAAATCTCCAAAACCCAAAAATCGTTTCTAGAAATTCCGCCTAGAAATGACTTAATTAGATTATTAGCTAGTTTTAAAATATTTACTAAGCCTAAACTTAGGGAATATGGCTAATTAATCATAATTAATTAAGCTAAGGTGTGAATGTTCTAGAAACTCACACAGATCAACTTCAAGTTAATCCTAGCCATCGATTAAGATTTAATCTTGGTTGTTGGAGTCCCAATAGAGGATTATAAGAAGAAGTCAATGGACACTTATTAAAGGCACTTGAGAAGTTTGATTTCACTGGTAGATCGATTTCTAGAGTAGCAACAATCGATTGTCAGAGAGAGAGATAGAGAGATCGAAGTTGTGTGAGGAACAGGGATAGTGATCCAGAGGAAAGATTTTCCAGATCCAAACAAGCAGTAGCAAGAGGGCCGAATTATCCCAGAGAGGCAGCACTGAGGGACAATGTAGTTGCTTCAGCGAGGCAGTTCGATTTGGAAGAAGGAAAAATTGTTCTCAGTTCTAGAAGGTGGAGAAGAAGTCTTAGAGGGATGGAGAGACGATTTCCGCAGCATCCAGAGGCAGAACGACTTCATCAGAGCCCAGTCTGAGGCAAGTCGTCTAGCCAGCTACGAAGAGCAATGCAGACGCTGACACAGAGCTCTAGAAGGCTGAGTTTTGATAGGCAAAGTCGTGCTAGAGATTGCTTGTGGGAGAAGGGTAATTCCCTTCAGTATTTTTCCCAGCTTTTCCAAGTGTTTGGATTGCCTGTTGAGCATCCATAGATGTACTCAAATTTCACTGCTGAATAATAAAATAAAATCCTCACTGCTGCATAATAAAATAAAATCCTCACTGCTGCACTAATTTTCCCAAGTTGGGGTTTTTCCGGGGGCATTGGTCCAAAAATAACTGTGTTATTTTATGTGTGTGCTTGCATTTCTTCCAGCATTTAGTCTTCCGCGGTTTTATTTGTGTGATTTATTAAGTATTTGTTGTAGCAAACAATAAATAAATTGCTAAATTAAATTAACAATTAGGAAAATAATTTCCAGTGGCTGCAATAGAATTTTGGTTGTCGAATTGATCGTGTGTGTTTGAAAACATATCTTAACCCTTTACATTGAGTTATAGGAACCTTTTAACTCAAATCTGGAAATTACTCTCCAATCCACCCTAAACCTAATTTTCTATCTTTATCCTTGGTTGGAAATCATTGTATTACCCTACAGGGAGGCCACACTTGTGTGGAAGTATGTCCATGACTAAAAAGAGGGAAGTTGCTACTGCGCTGATAGTGGTGACACTCCAATTGTTGCACTTGATCTAGGTTGCCTAGAGACGCTTTACACAAGGTGCTAGATTTTGTCGTAACAACGATATATAGTTTATGACTTCAGTTCTTGTAGAGCACTCCATACACTTTGCATCTTGCACATTCATCCACAAAGTTGGTCACCTTGGGATTCAAATATGTGAATTAGTTGGATGCATCTTGTGGACCTTTTCCTATTAGGCTATTTTTGGTCAAGGTGGTTGTTGAGCCTTCTCCTAGAATAATTATCATATTGTTCATTCCCTCGTGCATCTTGGAAGGAACACTTCTCAGTGAGTCCTCCTAGGCGAACCTCGGAGTCTAGACCACATCCTTATATGTGGAGACTTATATTATTATATCTCACATGCATACATTCTTGGAGGGCATATTCCATGTGGACACTTATCATTCGAATTAATTTGGTGCCTATTTTGGTGTTATGCCCCGTTCATGACCATTATTTGATGCATACCTCTTGCTATTTTTAGATGGGATGAGTTGCCTTGGAGAGGTTTATGTCCACATTTGTTTGATTTCATCAACCATAGATTGACGAGACATCTAACTATTCAGCTATTATTATTATACTATAAAGCTTATTGGGATTTTGAGGGTTGGAGAGCTCTATGTTGACAAACCAAGATGTTAGTAGATTAGGATTGATTTCTCTTTACTTGATAATTACTTGTGATTTTTTGTTGGCTTCTTATTAAATTTATATTTTCTTCATCAAACAATTACCAAAATGTACAAATCATGATGATAACAAACAGACAAAGGACACAAGAAATTAGGGTCCAAGCCAAGGCAAAACCCCACAAGAGGGAAAACCTAAGAAATCCTCTTCTTATAGAACCAAATCAACGTGAGATATCCAAGACCCAATACCAAGACCACGACTGCCACAAAGACCCCAAGTCAGTCATGCTCCAAGTCAATGCCAACAGAGTCAACACTGGTCAAACCTCTGAAATTCTAGTCAAACTGCAGAAAAATTTCGGTCATGTAACGAAGGTCGAATTTCAGTCCTGTAACATGTGAAAATTTCATCTATCATAGCAACTGGAAATTATTTTCCTAATTGTTAATTTATCTAACAATTTATTTGTAGTTTCCTACGACAAATACCAAATAATTCACATTGTGATTTTCACAAATAAATACTACGAAAGAAAAGTAGCGTTGGACAAATGTCCCTGGAAAAACCCAACTTGGGAAAACTAGTGCAACAACTGAGGGTTTTCATTATTATGCAGCAGTGAGAAATTCTGAGTACAATAATCTGGATGCTGAAATCTAGCTATCTTGCAGAGAAAATACTGGCAAAAATATCTAGAGGGAAATTACCCTCACTCTAGGCAATTTTGGCATTGGACTGCCTCTGAAAAGCAAGTCGTCCAATTGGGCCTGCGCAGGCTCTACGCCAACCTGATGCTGCCTGCTACAACTGCTGCCCGAATTGACTACTAGTCTAACCGTCCTACTTGCTACTGACTGGGAAAACGTCTCTCTAGCACTCTGGAACTTCTGCCTGGCCTCTAGAACTGAAAA
The DNA here is from genome assembly GCA_031772625.1 of Pinus tabuliformis. Classification (NCBI taxonomy): domain Eukaryota; kingdom Viridiplantae; phylum Streptophyta; class Pinopsida; order Pinales; family Pinaceae; genus Pinus; species Pinus tabuliformis. Next base: position 53,517,990 of record CM062808.1, on the reverse strand, counting down.
CGTCTTCCTTCCCAACAAATCAGACTACCTTCTTGAGGCTCTGTGCAACCTCCTGGAGAAATCTCAGCCTCTTTGCAAATCCACTCGCTGGATCTGGAAAATTTCCTCCATCCTTACTATCCCTGCCCCTCACTGAAGCTTGAACTCTTCGGCAACTAACTACTTGCACTCCCTCCTACTCGTACTGCTACTCGCGCTCCCTCCTAGAATGTGCAGTTCTACTAGCAGCCACTGCCAATCTGCCTAGGAAAATCGAACTTCTGAGATTCAAAATTCCTTGACATAAATTTTCCCTCTGTTGCGTGCACTTTTCTTTTCCACCCGACATGGATTTTGCTCCTGCAAAACCCTCTGCATCTAACCAAGGAATCTGCTCAGCGAAAATCTGAGTTGCAATTGCTCCCTTTGACTGCTGAAATCACTAATCCAAGCAACTCATCTTTTTTGCAGCCCTGCAACTGAAAATCGAATTTTTGCCCCAATAGTTCGGTCTGCCTGTCTGGTTATTGTGTTGCCTTTGACAATTTTAGCATGTTTCTCCCACTGAACAACGAAATTCTAACCTCTACATCTAAGCTTCCCGGTTCTGCCTGTCTGGTTATTGTGTTGCCTTTGACAATTTCAGCATGTTTCTCCCACTGAACAACGAAATTCTAACCTCTGCATCTAAGCTTCCCAGTTGATCACTCACGCTCTGATACCATGTGAAAATTTCATGTATCATAGCAACTGGAAATTATTTTCCTAATTGTTGATTTATTTAACATTTTTTTGCAGTTTGCTATGGCAAAAATACCAAATAACCCACACTGTGATTTTCACAAATAAATACTGTGGAAGAAAAATAGCACCAGAAATAGAGAAAATCTAACACACACATAAAATGACACTATTATTTTTGGACAAATGTCCCCGGAAAAAACCCAACTTGGGAAAACCAGTGCAACAACATTGTTTTTTATTATTATGCAGTAGTGAGAAATTCTGAGTACAATAATCTAGATGTCGAAATCTGGCTATCCTGCAGAGAAAATACTGGGAAAAATATCTAGAGGGAAATTACCCTCACTCTAGGCAATTCCTGCACTGGATTGCCTCTGAAAAGCAAATCAACCAACTAGGCCTACGTAGCCTCTGCGTCAACCTGATGTTGCATGCTACAATTGCTACCCGAACTGATTTCTAGTCTGGCCGTCCTGCCTGCTGTTTACTGGGAAAACGTGCCTCTGGCACTCTAGAACCTTTGTCTGGACTCTTGAACTGAATGTTGATTTGGGGTAGTATCAGATGCGCTCTAGCCATGAAAATTGGTGGAGAGGCTAAAGCACATGAGATCTCCAAGACCCAGAAATGGTTTAGGGAAATTCCACTCGATTAGAGAGATATTAAAATACTTAATATTTTTAATGGGGTTCCTAAGTCTAAACTTAGGACAATTAAAATATTAACGGGTATTAATATAAAACTGGATGAGAATGTTCTAAATGACATGGATCAAGCCAAATCTAATATTAGCTGTTGATTAGAGACTTAATCTCGGTCGTTGAAGACTTAATAGGAAAAGTATAAGAGGAGGCTTGAGCATCAATTGGAGATACACCAAGACTGATCATTGAGTTTGATTTTCTGGAGCGGGGTTTGCTAAGAAAATTCGAACAAGTGATCTGTTGCAGTGAGTACATAGCAGAGAGGCAGAGAAGTACCTGAGGGTCAGTGCAGTGACCAGAGAGGCTGACACAGAGGCAACAAGAGCCACGTAGAGGTAGCTAGAGACTGTGCAGAGACTAAGGGGCCTGCGTGGGTGACGAAGAAGGCCAGAGAGCTGACGCAGAGAGGCAGAAAGCTGACGCAGAGAGGCAGAAGGTTGACGCAGAGGGTTCAGGAGCTACGTTGAGGCTAGTAAGGTTGACGCAAAGCCTAGGAGAAGGGTCAGAAGGATTTTCGTGGGGCAGACTAGCTGAATATCTGTCTCTGAGAAGAGGCATTACTGCCGTGTAACAATCTCTGTTGGGTGAGCCAATTCGGCACCCTAGTTGTACTCAAGAAATCTGCATAATAATAAAACCCTTAGAATTGTTGCTGGTTTTCCTACATTGGGTTTTCCAGGGATGTGTCATCCAAAAATAAAGGCATCCCTTGTGTGTTTGTCTAGTATTTTAGTCGCTGATCAGTATATGAGTTAAGGTTGCGTTGTGTTTATTTTCATTATTTATATGTATAAATAACAAGTTAAGGAATAAACAAGTAGGTGAAATAAACCAAATAATGCAGTAGGGATTTCTACCATGTCAAACTTGGAAATTTCATCATGGTATCAAAGCGTTGCAGATCACAGGAGGATTGAAGGCACCAGTGTAATCATAAGTATTTGTAGCAGTAGCAGTTGTCTTGAGAGACAACGTTGCTCCTAAAGCAGCAGAGGAGGAGTGACGCAGAGGGCCTACATCATCATTTCGAGCCAGAAAGAGGGCCAATGCAGAGAAAGAGAGAGGCAAAAGAGGCTCACGAAGAGCCACGTCCTTCTACTCAGTCAGGTAGGCTTGACGCAGTTGGCCAGAGGAGTGATTCAGCCTTTGTCGGGATTGCACAGAGCTGGAAGGCTTAGTTTCTTCAGTTGCTAGGGCATAGGGAGCTGTGGGTAGATTGTGGATTAGGAAGCTAATGGGGTGTTGTTGCTATCGAAGCAGAATAGTACCTAACGGGACAGAACCAAGATAGAGGGAGTCACTAACTTGATGGATTTCTAGCCAAGAAATCCAGATCCAAGTTGCAGATGCAAAGAGGGTTGGAGAGGAGCGGTTCGACAGTTGGCGGGAAGTTTTCCAACAAGGAAATTAGGACTTAGAGGGAGATTTCCAAGAGGAAAGTCGAATCTCAGAGGGAGTCCAAAAGAAGAGCGGAGATGCCAGTGACAAACTGAGGGATTAGGACAGGTTGGACGGGGTTTCCAACTTTGTCATTTGAAAGGCCATGATCCTGTCAGTGCTGGACAGACATTGCATCAAGGGCTTCGCCTAGAGAACCGTGGCTATCCCAGTAGATCTAGCTGATAATGAAAAATATGAGGAATCAATGGTGAGGGAAAAGTGCATAATCCTTGATGGGGTCAAGGATCATGTTGTACCTCATATTGCTGAAAAGAACATGGCAAAGGAGATGTGGGATACTTTGACGACATTGTATCAGGGAACTTCCGTCCAATGGAAGATGCTATTGGAGAATCAGTTGCGATCGTATCAAATGCAAAAGGGGGAGAAGATAGATTTATACCTCCTCAAGTTGCAAAAGATTCAGGACCAACTTACTTCCATAGGAGCCACACTAGATCAGGAGTTCATGGTGAGAACTACCCTGAATGCAGTCTTCGAGGAATGGGAGACATTTGTCCAAGGCATTTTGGGCAGAGCCATTCTTCCAGGATGGGAAGAGATGTGGACATCTCTTCGCCAAGAAGAGATCAGATGATTGACCAAGGCAGGAAGTAGCAGCAAAGGAGGTCGAATTAAGAAAGAGGAGGAAGAGGATGCAGCTCTAGCATCTGCGAGAGAGCAAGGAAGAGGCATCGCATGTGCTCTAGCCATGAAAATTGGTGAAGAGGTTAAAGCACATGACATCTCCAAGACCCAGAAATGGTTTGGGCAGATTCTACCCAGTTAAGGAGATAATAAAATAATTAATATTTTTAATGGAGTTACTAAGTCTAGACTTAGGAAAAATAAAATATTAATGGGTATTAATAAAAAATTGGGTTAGAAGGTTCCAAAAGACATGGATCAAGCCAAATCTAATCTTAGTCGTTGATTAGAGATGTAATCTCGGTCGTTGAAGGACCAATAGGAAAAGTATAAGGGGAGGGTTGAGGGTCAGTTTGATAATACACCAAAGTGATCAGTCATTCGATTTACTAGAGCGGGGTTAGCTAAGTAAAGTTGAATCAGTGATCAGTTTGCAGGGAGGGGCAGTGAGTACTGGACAAAAAGGCAGAGATAGTGTCGAGAGACCAGCGCAGAGGCAGAGAGCCGGACGCAGAAGCCAGAGCAAGCAACGCAAAGCCCAACAGAGACAACGTAGAGCCAGAAGGCCCTGTGTCATCCACACAGAGGTCAGCAGGAGTGATGCAGAGGGTCGTAGAGGTTGTGCAGTGCCTCAGAGGGCTGACACAGAGGGGTTTGAGGCTAACGCAGAGGCCAGGAGGGTTGATGCAGTGCTTCAGTTGTGCTGGAGAGGGTTTCGTGGGGCAGATTTTCTGAATATCTGCTTCCGAATAGAGAGGTATTACTGCCGGATTATTTTCTCTGCCGAGTGAGCCGTTATGGAACCCAGTTGTATTCAAGTAAAGACTGCATAATAATATAACCCTCATAATTGTTGCACCGATTTTCCCAAGTTCGTTTTTTTCAGGAACGAGTTGTCCAAAAATAACGGTGTCACTTGTGTGTTTGCTATTTCTTTCATTTGTTGATCTGTAAATGGTTGAGACTGTATTGTGTTTATTTCGATATTTATATGTTTAAATAATTTGTTCATAATTAACAAGTAGGAGAAATAAACCAGAAAAATACAAATAAAATTTCTAATGGTTAGACTTAGAAATTTCAACATGGTATCAAAGCGTGGTCGCAGATCATAGGAGAGTTGAAGGCACCATCTGAAGCAAAGCAATTGCAGCAAAAACAGTTATCCCTAGTGACAGAAGTTGTTCCTTGCAGAAAGCAATAGAAGAAGGGTTGACGAAGAGTGACTACATCATCAAGCCGGGCCAGAGAGAGGCCAGCGCAGAGGCTGATGAGGGCATCAAAAGGTTCACACAGAGACTAGGAGGGTCGACGCATTTGGTTGAGGGAGCACTTTAGCTAGTGTCGGGATTGCGCAGAACCTAGAGGCTTAGTCCTTCATTTACTGGGGCATAGGAAGTTGTGGGAAGTTTGCGAGGAGTGAAGTTGGTGTGGTGTTGTGGGCAGAACAGTACCTAATGGGGGAAACCAAGGTTGAGGGTGTTGCTACCGAGGCAGATTTCTAGCCAAGGAATCTGAATCAATGTTACAAGTGCATAGGAGATCGAAGAGGTGTGACTAGACGGTTGGTAGGAGGATTTCCAGAAGGGAAATCGAGACTCAGAGGGAGTCTAGCAGAGAACTTCCAAACAGGAAGTAGTGCAATGTTACTTGGGAGCGGGAGCGGGAGCGGGAGCGGGGAGCGGGAGCGGGGAGCGGGAGCGGAAGCGGGAGCGGGAGCGGAAGCGGGAGCGGGAGCGACCATTTTCAGAAGCTCCCGGTTTGGGAGCGAATCCGGGAGCGATTTTTTAAAAATATATATATTTTTTATATTTTTTAATTTTTGATACATATATGTCAACAAAAACATGTAGAATGATGAAATAGACATAAAAAACATAAAAAAACATAAATTGATCATTGAACCATATCACATCAATCATCTAGAAATTATAATCGTCATCAACCATGTCCACAAGTTAGTAAAATACATATTACAACTGCAACATATTGAGTCTTATAAATCATGATTCATCAAATTCAATATTAAAGTTTCAACTTCAAGCTTTCAGAATTGAAAATTCAATAACATTTATCATCATTGATCACCAAAGTTGTACTTGTAAGCCAAGTTTAACCATTACAAGAAGTAATATCGAAGATATTTCTAAGTCCTAACTTCTAACTGTTAACATGATATGAAATGTTAAAAATTTATAAAATGAAACATGAATAATGAGATGAAATGAAACAACTTTAGTCTTTCACAAAGCATCATATTCATAATTCACAATCATTACCAATGAGTTATAATTGCCAAGGCCCAACTTCAAACTTCAAATTTTCATTGTCACAGTGATATAATGTTTACAAAAAATATCATAATGTCATAATGATATGAAAGAGTCAAGAGTCAAGGACTCAAAACTCAACAGTTATGAAAACTAAAGTCTAATAGAAACTAAAAAAGACAAGTAAACTGTAAATCTACAAGTGGCCCTTGCCACGAGAGTCTCCAGGAGTATAAGCAGGTCGTGGTGGTCTTCTAGGAGTCTCCCACACAGACCGACGACCAGAACTAGAACCTCCACGCGAGGGTGTCGATGGAGGTGGCAACAGCAATGGAACAAGACTCGGGCCTCGAGCACTGCTACTGGATGGTGGAGGTGGAGGTGGCATGGCTGCTGCAGCTGCTTCATTTTCATCCCTTACAAGCTCCTCTTCTAGTTCTTCAATATGTACAATGCCATCCTCCAAATTGTCGTCCTCAGGGTGATTGTCCCAAATTTTCTATGTGGGATCTTCATTAGCCCGATCACAGTAATGGCTCAACAACCTCAAGTTGTAGTGCACATAAACCAAGCTTTCTGCTCGGTTTTCGTTGAGTCTGTTTCTTTTCACATTATGTATATAACTGTAGGTGCTCCAACACCTCTCTGCAGAAGAAGAATTTACAACCTGTGAAAGAACTTTTTTTGCCAATTTTGGCAAAAGTCCGTGGCCGCCATATGTTTCCCACCATGTGAGAGAAGCAAATTTATCTTTGTCGTCCATTGCATGGAAGTTACCATACAAACCAGTGCCACTGAAGTATCTGCTTATTTCAAGGCGCACAGCTGCACATTCCTCCCTGTCAGGCACCAACTTTTCTAATGCTTCCAGATATCCTTTAGTTACCTCTTGATCTAAATGGGGTTTGGTCCTAACCCCACCCCCTGCTGCAGGTTGGCCCAACCAAGATGTAGAGTAGTATTTTGGCGTAAGGATATACGCCAAGCAATGTAGTGGAAGGTTAAGCCTATTCCACCGTTCACACACACAATCATGAATCAGTGTGTACAAGTTGGGATCTTTATTATGAACAATGTCTTTTATTTCCCCCAACATGGTATCCATTTGCTCATACACCTAGCCAATCACTGGTTTGTCTGTATCTGCAAACCGAATCATGTGATAAATTGGCTTGGTGAAATCCAATACCTGCCTCACAGTTGTCCAAAATTGCCCATCAAGAGCGGCCTCCTCCACCGTTTCAAAACCTGCCATGTCAGCTACATTTGTAGCCCTTTCCTTTAACACCTGCCAATGTGGACTTGATACCATGCTAGCTAATGCCTCTCTTACCTTCAAAAGGCGCCTGAAGGTGAGGTAATAGCTACCAAATCTAGTCCTCGCAATCTTCAGCAACTCCAATCTCGAGTGACTGCGGAAAAGGCCATGGGTATTGCTATGATTTGTAATAAATTTTATCATTTGTTTTCCTTTCTTGTACAAATCACCAATCCATTGGTATTGTTCATTTTTGTTTTTGACAATATCATGCAACAGAAGGTTCAATGTGTGAACCAAACATCCAGACCAAAATATGTTCGGGTATTTATCCTCAATAATTGCTCCCGTTGCCTTACAATTAGGAGCATTATCAGTGATGACTTGGATGACATTGTATGGGCCAATACGCTCAATTGTTTCAAGTAATGCTTCTGCAATGTTGATAGCAGTCTTGAACTTGTCTGAGTAATCATGTGCAGCTAGAAAGATGGGACCACTAACAGACACAGCAAGAACACTTATCAATGGCTTGCCTTTTACATTTGTCCATCCATCAAATACAATGGACACCCCATTGTCAGTCCAAGAACTTGTCATTTTATTCAAAGAATGTGATATTTTTGCTTTTTCATGATCAAGGCCAACAGTTCTTGCCTTGTCATACCGAGGGCTCTTGTATCCTTTAGGGGCATCATTTATGGCAGAAACCATTTCGTGCCAATAAGGTGAGCATAGAACATTGAATGGTATCCCACATGCATAGAGGAACCTGTAAACTTTTGAATCCACATCATTCCTACACCCCTCATCAAGGAAATCTGATATGGTTCTACGCCTTAAAGATGATGACCCTGTGCCTCCATGTCCATATCCACTGCCTTGGGAGGATGCTGAAGGAGTTCTTTGTGATTGTGAGCTTGGTTCAAAGAAACCCCTTGATCTTTTTGTTCTGTATTGGGCGTCCTCCTCTTCCTTTATGTATTTGGCTCTATCTGTTGTTGACACCGCTGCACAAGTTTTGATTCCTATTTGTTTCTCTCCATCCCATGGCCTTTTCCCGCAGAGGTGTCTTCTAGCACGGGTGTATGAGCCTGTGTAATCAGTGTTGCAATGGGGGCAATGAAATTTAGTGGTTCCACCCCCTCTCCCTGTTTCATCCCTGTGAACATATTTCCACAATGGAGTTTGGTCTTGTTTAGTTTTTTGAGGGTCATGTTCACCCTCATCCACCTCCTCCTCACTGGGGTTTTCACCCATTTGACTTCCTCCGGCTTCTTCATCCACCTCTTCAGTTTGAGGCCCCCTCCGTTTCCTACTCTCCACCACCATAATAACCATAAAAGGGACCAGGAAGAGGAAAATGCCAATAAATATCCCCAGGTCCATGGTGTTTGATGTTTGTAGGGTTTTGAGTCTTGAATCTGCAAATTAATTTAGTTTATTGGGATTAATTCATTTAATTTATTAATTTAATTTAAATACATGATTTTTAAACAGTTAAACTCAAACAACTAAATTAAATCAACTAAATTAACTACCTAACCAGCTAAACTAACTAGATTACTAAGTTACTTACCTCTGCAGGCTTGCTCCTCGCTCCTTGGCAGTTGCTCCTCGCTCCTCAGCACTTGCTCTTCGCTCCAATGCTCTTGCTCCAGCTCCAACTTGCTCAATGAAGTGATAATGAAAGTTTTTTTGGCCCATTGGCCTTATAAAACAAAAAAAAAATTCTAAAATTTTTATTTTTTTCGGGTCCGGCGGATTTTTTTTCCGCTGAACCGCTCCCGGCCCGGCCCGATTCGCTCCCGGAGCGTTTTTTAATGCCCGGGAGCGATCAGGGAGCGATCGCTCCGGGCATTAAAAAACGCTCCGGGAGCGCGGGAGCGATCGCTCCCTAACAGACCAGGGAGCGTAAATTTTTTTACGGGAGCGATTTTGGGAGCACGCTTCGGGAGCGGGTTCGAAGGGGGGGGGGCACTCCCCCGCAACACTGAAGTAGTGACTCAAAGGCAGTCAAAGAGAGAACTTCCAAAGGGAAGTATAGACTCGGAGGAGTCGAATGAAAGAGTAGAGAGATGGCCATGAATGGACTGAGGGATCAGGATAGGCTTGACGGGGCATCCAACTTTGTGGTCTGGAAGGCAAGGATCCTGTCCATTCTAGATAGACATCTCATCAAGGCCTTCGCCTTGGGAACAGTGGTTATTCCAGTTGACCTGGCTAATAATTAGAAGTACAAAGAGGCAATGGCCAAGGCGAAATGCATCATCCTTGATGGGGTCAAGGATCATGTGGTCCAACATATTGTCGAGAAGGAGACGGCAAAGAAATGTGGGACACTTTGAAGACATTGTACCAGCATACTTCTGAGCAGAGGAAGATGTTACTTGAGAATCAGTTGCGTTCATACTAGATGCAGAAGGGGGAGCAGACAGATCACTTCCTCGGGAGATTGAAGGAAATCCGGGAACAACTGACTTCCATAGGGGCCATGTCGGATCAGGGGTTAAGGTGAGGACTGCACTAAATGTAGTCTCCGAGGAGTGGGAGACATTTGTTCAAAGCATACTGGGCAAGGCGAATCTTCTAGATTGGGAAGAATTGTGGGTGGCTCTTCGCCAAGAAAAGATCAGACGACTAAGCACGACAGGAAGTAGCAGCGAAGAAGTCTGGATCAAGGAGGAAGAGGAAGAGGATGCAGCTCTGCCATCTACGGGGAAGTAGGAGAAGAGGAAGAAAAAGGACCTCTCCAAGATTTAGTGCTTCAACTGTGGAGAACTAGGGCATTAAGCAAACTAGTGTCCAAAAAGAAAACTAAGGGAAAGGCGTCTGACTCCAAGGCAATGCCAGTGAAGGTGGAAAAGGAAGTAGAGGAGGCTGACAATTGTGCCATGAGTGCTCATGTACCTCTAGAGAAGAGGTGGGGAGACATCGAGTTGTAGTCAAGAAGACTACAGGCGATGAGGGGCAAGATCCTTGAGGTACCCAAACTCTTGGATTTTACCTTGCTACGAGAGCCCCGAAGAGATAGTAGCAGGACTAGCAAATGTCGATAGAAAAGGATACGAATGAAGCAGCAGAGAGTGCTACAATGTAGTAGTTCCAGGCAGCACAGAGCTAGCAGGTTGCAGCAGTGCGAGATGTATAGAGAATGTTGCAACAGTGCAGGATGGCACAGAGAGGTTTGTAGTGGTGCGAGAGGCAGGGAGTTGTTGTAGCAGCGTAGAGGCAATAGAGGAAGCACATGTTAGCAGCAGAGAGAGCTTCAACATCGGGAGTGTTTCTAGCCTGACATGGATGTCAGTAGTTGGGTGGATTAGTTACTTACTTCTCAGTAACCAAGTTGTAGTGCAGTAGCAGTAAGCAGTACCACGATCCAGCATGATGAGAGGGGGTTGCAGTTTTGGGAGAAAGGACCAACAGCAGCAAGGATGCAGAGGGAGTTGCCGTACGGATCCAACAGTGGCAGTGCCATGGGCAGCAGTACAGGATGCAGCAGTGGAGATGATGTTGAGTGGAGAGGCCTAGCATCAACACAGGTACCGGTGTCGTATAATCAGAGTGATGCTCAGTTGGATAATTACTAAAGCACAATCCTCGCTAAGAGGGAGTGTTGATTTGGAGCAGCATCGGATGTGCTCTAGCCATGAAAATTGGTGGAGAGGCTAAAGCACATTAGATCTCCAAGACCCAGAAATGGTTTGGGCAAATTCTATCCGATTAAGGAGATATTAAAATAATTAATATTTTTAATAGAGTTCCTAAGTTTAAACTTAGGAAAAATAAAATATTAATGGGTATTAATATAAAATTGGGTTAGAAGGTTCCAAAAGACATGGAACAAACCAAATCTAATCTTAGTTGTTGATTAGAGATGTAATCTCAGTTGTTGAAGGACCAACAGGAAAAGTAGAAGGGGGGCTTGAGGGTCAGTTGGAGAATACACCAGAGTGATCAGTGATTCGATTACTAGAGCGGGGTTAGCTATGTAAAGTCGAATCAGTGATCAATTTGCAACGAGGGACAGTGAGTACTAGACAGAGAGGCAGAGATAGTGCTGAGAGACCAGCGAAGAGGCAGAGAGGCAAACGTAGAAGCCAGAGCAGGCAACGCAGAGCCCAGCAGAGACAGCGTGGAGCCAGAAGGGCATGCGTCATCCACGGAAAGGGCAGCAGGAGTGACGCAAAGGGCCGTAGAGGCTGCACAGTGCCTCAAAGGGCTGACGCAGAGGGGTCTGAGGCTGACGCAGAGGCCAGGAGGGCTGACGCAGTTCTTCAATTGTGCTGGAGAGGGTTTCGTGGGGCAGATTTTCTGAATATCCGCTTCCCAATAGAGAGATATTACTGCATGACTATTTTCTCTGTCAGGTGAGCCAGTCTGGCACCCAATTGTACTCAAGGAAAGACTGCATAATAATATAACCCTCAGAATTGTTGCACCGGTTTTCCCAAATTGGGTTTCTCCAAGGACGAGTTGTCCAAAAATAACAGTGTCACTTGTGTGTTTTCTATTTCTTTGAGTTGTTGATCTGTACATGGTTGAGATTGTATTGTGTTTATTTCGATATTTATATCTTTAAATAACTTGTTCATAATTAACAAGTAGGAGAAATAAACTAGAAGAATATAGATAAAATTTCTAATAGTTAGACTTAGAAATTTCAACAGTTGAAAGGGAACTACAGCACAAATGTAGCAGTTGTTGATTTGGGGTAGCATCGGATGTGCTCTAGCCATGAAAAATGGTAGAGAGGCTAAAGCACATGAGATCTCCAAGACCCAGAAATGGTTTGGGCATATTCTAACCAGTTTGGGAGATATTAAAATAATTAATATTTTTAATGGAGTTCCTAAGTCTAAACTTTGGAAAAATAAAATATTAATAGCTATTAATATAAAACTGGGTTAGAATGTTCCAAAAGTCATGGATGAAGCCAAATCTAATCTTAGCCATTGATTAGAGATTTAATCTCAATCATTGAAGGACCAACATGAAAAATATAAGAGGAGGCTTGAGGGTCAGTTGGAGAATACACTAAGGGAGACTAGTCAATTCGATTTCTAAAGCGAGGTTAGCTGAGAAATTCAAACTAGTGGTTTGGAGGGCAGCAAGAGGCAGCAAGTATGAAACAGAGAGTCAGGAATAGCACCAGGGGAACAACGTAGAGGTTGGAGAGGCAGACGCAGAGGCTGCAGACTGCGCAGTCACTGGAGGGCCTGTGTGGGTGACGTAGAGAGGCCCAATGCTAACGCAGAGAGGCATGGGCTAATGCAGAGGGTCTGGGAGCTACACAAAGGTCAATCAGGCTGACGCTGAGAATGGGGCAAGTGCTGAAGAATTCTCTCTGTTGGATAATTCAGTTTGGCACCCAATTGTACTGAAGAATTGCTGAATAATAAAATCCTCCCTTGCTGCACTGGTTTTCCCACATTGGGTTTTTCCGGGGACTAATTGTCCAAAATATTTGTGTTGATGTGTTAATTCTTGTGCATGTGTTTGTTTCTACATTTGCAACAGAATTTATTTTAATATTTACTGAAGGATTTTCATAAATAACTTATCGGGAAATAAGTAGGTAAAATAAATCAGTTGTTGCATTGATATAATTTTCACATGGTATCAGAGCAAGTAATCAAAGACATGAAGGGAAAATCAATTACGGGTCGAGACCATGATGCACAGGCATCTACGTCACGAGACTCACACAGATTTTCAGAAAATTGCACAAGAGAGTGATTTTGATTTCTCTATGTTAGCTTCCAGGCTGGAAGAAGAAGTGGCTTGTGTGACTAGCTTTGCATCATCAGAGGTATGGTATATAGACAGTGGGGCCTCTAGGCATATGACGGGAATCCGAGAATGTTTTTCAGATTATCGAGAGGAGAAGATGAACTTTCAGATCACCATGGAGAACAAGGCAAAATATAATCCAATAGGGAGGGGTACCATAGTTTTTCAAATAGAAACGGGAGAGCAGTTCCATGCTACCAATGTGCTGCATGTACCAGGATTGGGGACGAACTTACTTTCCATGTCGCAACTTCAAGGCAAAGGCTCTGATGTTTTCTTCATCAAGGAGAAAGTATACGTCAAAGACCCGAGCTGGAAAAAGAAAGTGCAGATCGGGATCAAAAGTAACAGGTTGTATAGACTACAACTAGAATCACCAATGGCACTAATAGGCAGTCATGGAGGCAAGGATTTGAACGAACTATGGCATAGAAGAATGGGACATTTGCACCATGGGGCTCTGAGAATTCTCAGGAGCACTATAACAAGAGTTCTGAATCATAGTACAGAACGAGATGATGTATGCAGAGGATATGCTCTAGGAAAGTATGCCAAGGCAGCATTTCCTAGAAGTAAAAACAGGACTACGAGTGTACTAGGATTGATACACTCAGATATTTGCAGACCCGTGTCCACTAAAGCTCTTAGTGGGGTGTCGAGTACTTCCTTACCTTCATTGATGACCACTCAAGGAAAACTTGGATTTATTTTCTGAAAACCAAGGATGAGGTTTTCTGTCGATTCAAAGAGTTCAAGGGTCTGGCGGAGAATTTGACTAAGAAAAAAATAAAAGTTTTGCGTTGAGAGGTAGAGAGTATGTCGATAAGGACTTCACTAATTTTTGCACTAAGGAGGGTATTAGAAGAGAGTGGACAACTCCTTACAATTTGAAGCAGAATGGAGTAGCAGAAAGAAAGAACATGACTATTGTAAAAACAGCAAGGGCCATGATGTATGATCAGGATATGCTAAAATATTTGTGGGCAGAAGCATGCAACACAACAGTCCATGTTCAGAATAGAACTCCTCATCGGGCATTGGGAAAGATTACTCCAGAGAAATTCTTCACAGGTAAGACGCCTAAAGTTAGTCATTTCAAGATATTTGGGAGCTTAGCATATTGTCGCATACCCGACGAAAAGAGGAAGAAGTTGGATCAAACTACAGAGAAGGGATATCTAGTGGGATATAGCGAGAACGCTAAAGCATACAAGATCTATCTTCTAGGGAGCAGGAAGGTAGTAGCTCGACGAGATGTGAAGTTCATGGAAGACAGGGCTTTCAAAAAATCTCAAGAAATGCCTTACGAGCAGTAGTCAAAAGAGGAACCGTTGGTCAAAACTCCTCAACCAACGGAAGAAAAGAATTCTTCCTCGGGTCAGAAAGAATCACAGGATGAGGAGCTAACAGAAGCACCTCCTGGTAGAGGAAGAACGAGCAGAGAACTTCGTCAGATTCTGCGAGATGCAGAGGACTTCATCGGTGTAGTAGGAAACAGAAATTCGTGGCTCTAAGCTTAGCTGAGGCAGAATATATGGCCGCAAGCACAGCTTCGTGCAAGGCCATATGGCTTAGAAAACTGCTTGTGAACCTATTTAGAAGAGAGATGGAGGTGACCAGGATCATGTGTGATAATCAGAGTTGCATCAAACTCTCAAAGAATCCAGTGTTTCATGATCGGCCAAAGCATATTGATATTCGGTGTCACTTTGTCAGAGACTATGTCCAACGAAGGGTTGTACAGTTGAGCTACACTCCTACAGGAGAACAAGTGGCAAACATCCTTACCAAGGCCCTTGGAAGAACCAAGTTTGATTATTTCAGGGAGAAGATGTGGATGATAAAGAATGCATTTCAGTAGCAGAAATAGGTATGATGTTGTAGTGCAGTAGCAGTCAGTAGTAGCACGATGCAACATGATGAGGAGGAGTTTGCAGTGCAGATGTAGTGTTGGGAAGATGGACTAACAATAGCACGGATGCAAAGGGAGCTGGAGTACAAATGTAGCAGTGGCAGTGATAGAGCCATGGGCAGCAGTACAGGATGCAGCAGTGCAGAGGATGTTGGGCAGGGAGGCCTAGCATCAACACAGGGACCGATGCTGGATAATCAAGGTGATGCTCAATGTGGAGTATTACTAGAGCACAGTCCTCGCTAGGAGGGAGTGTTGATTTGGGGTAGCATCGGATCTGCTCTAGCCATGAAAATTGGTGGATAGGCTAAAGCACATGAGATCTCCAAGACCCAGAAATGGTTTGGGCAGATTCTAACCGGTTTGGGAGATATTAAAATAATTAATATTTTTAATGGAGTTCCTAAGGCTAAACTTAGGAAAAATAAAATATTAATGGGTATTAATATAAAATTGGGTTAGAATGTTCCAAAAGTCATGGATCAAGCCAAATCTAATCTTAACCGTTGAATAGAGATTTAATCTTGGTCGTTGAAGGACAACCAGGAAAAGTATAAGAGGAGGCTTGAGGGTCAGTTGGAGAACACATTGAGGGAGACCAATCAGTTCGACTTTTGGAATGGAGTTAGCTAAGAAATTCGAACTAGTGGTCTAGACAGCAGCAGGAGGCAACAAGTACGAAAAAGAGAGTTGGGAACATCACCAGGGGAACAGTGCAGAGGTTGGAGAGGCAGACGCAGAGGCTGTAGACTGCGCAGTCACTAGAGGTCCTGCACGGGTGACACGGAGAGGCCCAGTACTGACGCAAAGAGGCAGGGGTTGATGCAGAGGGTCTGGGAGCTACGCAGAGGTCAGCCAGGTTGATGCTGAAACTGAGGGAAGTGCTGAAGAATTTTCTCTGTTGGGTAAGCCAGTTTGGCACCTAGTTGTACTGAAGAATTGCTGAATCATAAAATCCTCCCTTTGCTACACTAGTTTTCCCACATTGGATTTTTCCGGGAACTAATTGTCCAAAATATTTGTGTCGATGTGTTAATTCTTGTGTATGTGTTTGTTTCTGTACCTGCAGCAGAATTTATTTTAATGTTTACTGAAGGATTTTCATAAATAACTTATCTGGAAATAAGTAGGTAAAATAAATTAGTTGTTGCAGTGATAGAATTTTCACAGCAGTGGCAGTGGCAGAGCCATGGGCAGCAGTGCAGTAAATATAGGGTAGCAAGCCCAGCGTCAACACAGGTACTAGTGCGGAAGGATCAGTGTGATGTTCAGTGGTGGAGCATTACTAGAGCACATTCCTCACTAAGAGGGAGTGTTGATTTGTGGCAACATCGGATGTGCTCTAGCCATGAAAATTGGTGGAGAGGCTAAAGCACATGAGACCTCCACGATCCAGAAATAGTTTGGGGAAATTCCACCCGGTTAGAGAGATATTAAAATAATTAATATTTTTAATGGGGTTCCTAAGTCTAAACTTAGGAAAATTAAAATATTAATGGGTATTAATATAAAACTGGGTGATAATGTTCTAAATGAATGGATCAAGGCCAAATCTAATCTTAGTCGTTGATTAAAGACTTAATCTCAGTCGTTGAAGACTCAACAGGAAAAGTGTAAGAGGACGCTTGAGGGTCAATTGGAGATACACCAAGATTGATCATTCAGTTTGATTTTTTGGAGCAAGGTTTGCTGAGAAAATTCGAACAAGTGATTTGCTGTAGCGAGGGGCAATGAGTACATAGCGAAGAGGCAGATATACTTCCTGAGGGTCAGCGCAGTGACCAGAGAGGTTGACGCAAGGCAGCAAGGACCACGCAGAGGCAGCTAGAGACTGTGCAGAGGCTGAGGGGCCTGCGTGGGTGATGCAGAAGGCTAGAGAGCTGATGCAAAGAGGCAGAAGGATGACGCAAAGGGTTCAGGAGCTACGTTGGGGCTAGCAGGGTTGACGCAGAGCCTAGGAGAAGCGTCAGAAGGATTTTCTTGGGGCAGACTAGTTGAATATCTATCTCCGGGAAGAGGTATTACTGCCGTGTAACAATCTTTGTTGGGTGAGCCAATTCGACACCCTAGTTGTACTCAAGAAATCTGCATAATAATAAAACCCTCAAAACTGTTGCACCAGTTTTCCCGCATTGGGCTTTTCTGGAGACGTGTTGTCCAAAAATAACGGTGTCCCTTGTGTGTTTGTCTAGTATTTCAGTTGTTGATTTGTATATGAGTTAAGGTTGCATTTGTGTTTATTTTCAGTATTTATATGTATAAATAACTTGTTAAGGAATAAACAAGTAGGTGAAATAAACCAGATAATGCAGTAGGGATTTCTAACGTGTTAGACTTAGAAATTTCAACACTAAAAATGTCTTCCTTCCTAGCAAATCGAACTGCCTTCTTGAGGCTCTGCACAGCCTCTTGGAGAAATCTCAACCTCTCTGCAAATGCACTCGTTGGGTCTAGAAAAATCCCTCCATCCTCATTGTCGCTGCCCCTCACAGCCTCTGCTTCCTCACTGAAGCTCAAACTCTCTAGCAACTAACAACTGCTACTCTGGAATATTAAATTCTCCAAGTGTCTCTGGTGTATTCTCCAAGTGCCCATTGACTTCTTCTTATCCTTTGTTGAAGCACCAATGACCAAGATTAAAACTTAATCAAGGGCTAAGGTCATCTTGGAGTCGATCCGTGTGAGTTTCTAGAGAATTCTCACCTTGAATTAATTAATTCAAATTAATTCAGATTAATGGGACTTCGACTCAATTACATTTCTTTGACTCAGTAAATTTTCTTTTTGACTCAATACACCCTATAAGCACGAAGAATATGCTTTGACTAGATATAACTAATAATAATGAATATAATAAATACATCAATAGTACATTTGAATAACATTATGAAGACTGACACTAGTTACATTTCCAACAGTCCCTCTTAACTAGGGAGGTACTCATAATGACACAACATGATACTATTAAGTTGAAATATTCTCATAAGAAGGGATTCAGATTGATAAGCATCAATATAACCAGCATTGTGAAAAATAGTAAGGCCTAACAAGCTCTATCTCTCTACTAGATGAGAGCACAATATTGGGAGGCATAAAGTTGGACACCACCACCTCTCTAGGCACATACCCCATCCAGATGTTCACCAGATATGTCTTCACATGACTATTCTTATCTTGGATACCCATCCTCAAAGAATATCAGTCCTTGGGACTATTCTTAACTTGGATTCAAATCCTCAAAGAATATCGGTCCCGGATGCTTATCCAATCCACCATTCTCCCTATCAGTGCCTTCACTAGGCTTACGACTGTTAGTCTTGGCCATAGTACATGACACATGGAGAATACAGTGTCCAACCTCATTCCCTGTCAACCAGGGAGGAGATCCTCACTCCCTCTCAAACACGGAGGAATAACCACAAGCCTAGGCTTGTCTCAAAACTACTCATCAATGCATCAACTTTTTGTTCTTCTATGGAGATCTCGTTGTAGCGTCTCAGTTCATGTTTGTATCATACTCTCGAATCATAAAGCACTTCGACCTTCCTGATAATCTTCATATCGAATCCACGTGTTATCAAATAGTTCATCAAATGCCTTATGGAGCCAAACTTCTTCATAAGCCTTCACATCCTGTTCCTTCATATTGCAACAAAGTTCAGCTTCATGTTCTTCCAAGAAATCATATCAGCTTCCAATTATCATTAGTAATATCTTTATCAGTAACAGTACCTATCAAACCAATCAATGTAGAACCAATTATAGCTCCCTCTTTCCGGCTGAGGTGGGTGAACTTCTTGATATGTATTGAATCCAACATGTCGTCAAACTGTCTTATGACTTCTTGTATCAGTTCACTGCCTTTTCTGCTTTTATAGTGTACACACTTTTGCTATATATTCATTCTGGAAGCCATCCCAAACATTATTGATGTCATTCCTCATTATCAGAGTTGCCAAAAGTAATCGATATATATATCCTTGAGTCAAGTTGTAGGATTCTTTATGTCAATCCTTGCTGCTAGCTCCCTCTGAGGTCTTCCTTTACATTACTTAGCTTCACATTGAATAATAACCAATAGTAGTGTCAACATAAGTTCTGTCAATAATTTGTTCTGCTACCATATGTCAAACAACCATCTAGAAGAGTCTTGACTTTCCTTTTCAACTATTTGACCAAGACATATCATGCTTTTGCTAACTTTCTTCCCAAGTATATTTTTGATCTAAATGCATCATGTTCTTCCTTCAACTCCCTCTGAAGATATGAGTCCTCTTTTGAGATAGTTGATTGCAAAACTTCCTCCATGGTAAGTGTACTTTTTCCTTCCAAGCTACCAATTAATTGACTTCTTTGACCAAAACTTACTTCTTCAAACTTCTTTGAAGGTGATGTCCATGAAATGTAGGATGATGAGATTCCTCCTTTGTGATAAGAGTAACCTCATTTATGTTGCTTCCAGAATGTTCTTCAACGCATATTGATAAGTTGTCTACTCTTCTTATAGAATAGACTTCTACTATGTTCCTTTGAATCATCAAATGCTAAACTTTGGTAGTATCACTAGACTTGGTACTTAAAACAAAATATCATGCTGGAGAGACTTCTATGATGCTACATAATGACCTTGACTCTGCCATTGTTCCGATCTATTGTCAATCTTGTAGTTCTTGCTTGCTAGATGACTACTTCTAAATCTTAATTGCTTTGGTGACTGTAAATTACTTGTGATTTTGCAATGATGAGTAGATGACTTTTGATGATCCAAACTCTTCTATTTTGGCTAGTTGGATGATGTGATGACTACTTTCAACTTTTTGTGAAGATATGCAACTGAGTGTTCCTTCTAGAACTCCATGTAGACTCTGTTTCTGCCAGCACTATATGATTCTTCAAAATTTAATTCCGATGACACTATAATTTCTGAATCCCAAGAATCTTCTACACAAATGTAACTGTAACTTCTACTCTAACTACCATAAAAATGAAAACAAATTGCTTGCAAACCTGGCATTTGTCAATTTACTCAATAGTAGAGGTCTTTGTTGTCTCCAATCTTCAGTTTCTTCATCTTTTGCGATGTGAGCTTCACTTCTCTCTTTAATCTTCTTCTTCTTCTTGTTCTTAGGATCCTTGGGACTATCTTTTTTATAATCTCCAAATTCATTACAACCAAAGCATTGCATGTAATACATGTCTCAGTTTCCGCGTGGCTGATTGATGTTGTTATTATATCTACGATGAGGTTCAAATCTTCCAAACTTCTTCCTTGATCTAGCAGCAAAAGCTTGAGAATTTTCATTATTGGGTTTTGTGTCATCCTTGGCTTTTAACCTTGCTTCTTCTAGAACACATTGTGCCCAAAATTCTTCAAATGTTGGAGTTTCTTTTCTTGCGTAGATGTTACTTACAAAACCACTCCAATCTAGAGGTAGGGCATCAAGTACAAAAGTGATAACTAGGAATCATATATGACTTCTCCAAGCCCTTGAAGTTGATCCTTCAATTTTGAGATTTTCATAAGGTATGAAGCCACATCTTCATCTTTTGATATCCTTGTTCTATAAAGTTGATTCCTTAAAGAGATTTTTTGACCTGTAGTATTGACAGAATATAGTTTGACCAATTTGTCATAGACTTCTTTGGATGTGGACAGATCTGAAACAAAAGAGATGAGGTGATCCTTGATAGACTCAAAGAGGATTCTTTGAGCCCTAATTTCTCCCTTATTGTACTTGGCCACTCCTTGAGCCTTATCCTTGTCTGGTTTTAGAACTTTGCTAGAATGAAATCCATGACTTCATTTTCTATGAGAACCAAATCAAATGATGTCCTCCAAAGTAGCTCATGTAAGTGTGTGGGATGACTGTTGTAGAGGTGTCTTCAAATGTGCCAACAAAATGTGATCTTCAAGCTACCTTCTCTTCACCTTAGCTCTGATACCATGTCGGGAAACCAAGATGCTAGTAGATTAGGATTACTTTCTCTTAACTTGATAATTACTTGTGAATGTTGCCGGCTTCTTATTAAATTTATATTCTCTTCATCAAGCAATTACCAAAATGAACGAATCATGAAAATCACAAAGCAACAAAGGACTCAAGAAATTAGGGTCCAAGCCACGGCAAAGCCCCACAAGGGAGAAAACACAATAAATCCTCTTCTTATAAAATCAGATCAAAGTAAGGTATCCAAGACCCAATACCAAGACCAAGACTGCCACAAAGACCCCAAGTCAGCCATCCTCCAAGTCTTCTTCCAACAAGTCAGAGTCAACGCTGGTCAAACCTCTGAAATTCTGGTCAAACTGCAGAAAATTTTGGTCCTGCAATGAAGGTCGCATTTCGGCCCAATAACGCCTCTGAAAAATCACAGAAAAACTCGTACGTGTGGTCAGATTAGGGCAGAAAACTCAGATTTCTCTCTCCTTTGACTTCGCTCTCTCTCTCCTTTGACTTTCGTTAATTTTCTACTTCTTTCTTACACAAATTGATGTGATTGAATAAGTTATGAATGAGGTCAAACTTGTCTTATTTATACATGTCTAGTAGGTTCGAATAGCAGCCCCTAGGGCCGACTTGTCCAAGGAGGGCCGACTTGGTCTTGTGGATGACATTTTGACTCTGACTCAAATCAAAAATTATTTTCCTTTTCTTACAAGAAGTCCAAATGGGACTTTGACTCAATTACATTTCTTTGACTCAATAATTTTTCTTTTTGACTCAATAAACCCTATAAGCATGAAGAACATGCTTTGACTAAAAATAAATAATAATAATGAATATAATAACTATATCAATAGTACATTTTAATTACATTATGAAGACCAACACTAGTTACATTTCCAACAATCTACCCTTGGATTTCATTTGTACTTCACATGCTTGGAGCCTAATGGAATATTAGTGGTAACATATTTTTTTATCTGGTGCTCCATTTCTGTAATTTACTTTTCAGGTGCTGATTTCCAGGGATGCCATCCATGAATCTGATGAAGCGTCCCTTGGTTTACCCACAATGTTTTCCTAGGAAAGAAAACATGTATAGTCTTTGAAATAGTTTTTTCCTATCAGCTGCCTCAAATTGTCAACATGAATGAGTGATTCATAAGTGCTAGGACAATTTGGAACAAGGATTGCCAATGCCAGCAGCCAGTTCCAGTTTATTTGCTCCGAATCTCATGCATTAGGGCATACATAAGCAAACTGTTTGCAGGTAATATTCAGATTGACTACTATAAGGATAAAATGAGATATTCCACCATTGATTTTATTTTCCAAGTAACCATCAAAGGCACGTGTGATTAATAAAGCAACATAAATAGAAAAAGGGATATCTTATTCAGTTTTCTTGAAACAGATGCTGCTTTACTATTTTCATCAAAGCATTTCCAATGCCTCTTATGGTTTCACAAAAAATGCGAGTCAATGTACATAGTACATACACAGATTGAACAGTAAATCTTTGACCTCCCAGCAGAGTTGAAACAAGCAAAATTACAGCCTTAAAAGAAAAAATAAAACAATATTTAAGAGAAACTAGCAACAATTTTATATTAAATCTCTAAAAATTATATACCAGATGATCTACCAACACTGCAGAGTCACCAGATTTAACTCTACATCTTACATCATATATAATCATGAAATTTAGCTTATGTGACAAAAAAGACACACACACTTACCTCACAAAAAATTCCATAAAGACCTTCTGGGCATTGCTTCCCCGTAACAGTTCCATCATTCCCATCATGACCCCCATCACTTCCCATTCCTCCCCTGTCAATATTCTCACTCTATAAGAGGAAGAAGAGTATCACAGCAGTAGCAGCATAAAATTTATGATTCCAATGATGCAAATTAAAAAAGGTATAACATAACTTGCAAAAAAGCAAAGCACTACAATAGTTCAGCCAACCCAACCAACATGAGAGAAAGATAATATTTAATACATTTTGAATATGATCTCAACACATTTAAATTGAAATGGTTAATAAAGGACTGAAATAAAAATAAAAAGTATTTTCTTAAATGAACAGCAAGTCAATAGATTTCTGTCATGGTTACCCTGTTGAAGTAAAATGAAGTGTCTACAGTGTACACTGACCTGTAGCTATTGCATATATCAGTCCATCTAATAATGAATTGAGCTCATAAGTTTATACACAAGATGCCCAATAGCCAAGCAATGCAAAAAATGCCACTGAGATATCACTGTAGTATCAAATAAGACCTCTGCCACGTAAGGATCAGTAGATGATTGCAACAGTCACATGAGATCACAGTCACTTAGATGTTCTGGGAAACAGAGCGTCAGGAACAGCACAGGAAGATTAGTGCAAAGGTTAGAGACGCAGACACAGAGGCAGCAGGACTGCGTAGTCACTAAAGGGCCTGCGTGGGTGACGCAGAGAGGCCCAGTTCTGACGCAGAGAGGCAAGAGCTGATGCAGAGGGTCTGGGAGCTGTGCAGAGGCCAGCAAGCCTAACGCTGACTCTAGAAGTGTTGGAGAATTTATCTCTGTTGGGCAAAAGCCAGTTTGGCACCCGGATGTACTAAACAATCATTGATTAATAAAATCATCCTCTGCTGCACCGGTTTTCCCGCATTGGGTTTTCCGGGGACAATTGTCCAAAATATCTGTGTTGATGTGTTTGATTCTTGTGCATGTATTTGTTTCTGTATTATGGTGTGATATTTGCAGCAGAATTTATTTTAATGTTCAGTGAAGGGTTTTCGTAAATAGCTTATTGGGAAATAAGTAGGTAAAATAAATCAGTTGTTGCCATGATAGAATTTTCACAAAACATTCATATTGTAAGAGAAATCATCTTATTTGTTGATGGAATAGGACTCTATTATATTCAATTAAAAGCTTGCGGAAGCAGCTCAACTTTCTTAACAACTCTTGTAACGATCCACAATTGGACATTCTTTTAACTTTTAGTTTCGTCAAAGATAACTAGGTGAAACTTTTTTATAACTTCATAAATTTCGACAAATATTTTATAACTTCACATCGTACCAACAAATATGTAAGAAATTTTATCTGCATAAAATGTTAAATCATCATTAAAATTTTCAGAAAATCTGTTTTTAAAATTTTTAAGTTCCACAAAAAACAGACCTTAACATTTGTTTCTGGATTTATAGAAAAAAATCATCCTTGAAACTTAAGTTCATCGTAAAATTTTCCACTGCATGAGATTCAGTAAAATTCTATCTTTTATGAAAACCAACTTATGCAGCAACTAAGGATTCAGAAATGGGTATGCCCTAGGATCAGAAACAGGGATGTGCCCTGTTACCAATCTCTATACATTGGTAACAACAGGAGAAAAATGTTCTCCTGTGATGCAGCTTGCCAGCTAGCAGCTCTATTATGATCTACACATAGCCAGCTTCAGATGCCCCTCATCCATTCCAGTAAGAGCGCCCATTAATCTAGCTTACTCATGCTATGAAGGTGGGTCATCTACAATCAGGTGCTTTAACCATTTTTGCATTTAAGTGATTTCATTTAATGTTCAAGGCATTTTAGTAAGGATAACAGGTTGAAATTGCTCGTACTAGTTCCCTGCTGGCCTTGTCCTATGAGAAGAAGGGGTTGAAAATACCTGAGGTTGATGCAGCTATAAGAAAACAAAAAGCATGAGCCAAATGTCAAAATGCAAAAGAATGGAAAGGGATGTTAAGCAAACAAACTCCAATTATAGCTTGAGCTCCACCCCCTGTTATATAGCCCCAAGAGTATCCGTGCATGTCATGCCTATCAAAGTAAAAGGAATTTTCAGTAAACAACCTGACCCTGACGAAGCAATAAACTGCCCATCATTAAAGGAAAATTAAATTGTTGTTATTACTTGATAAGTCAATAAAGCTTGTTAAACAAGTTGTATCAAAGCAAGAAAGAAAAAGGAAAATATGGAGGCTTGGAAAAACAAATGCAAGGTAAGGTAACTCAAGCAGCTAAGAATTCCCTCTACAAGGCCACTCATAGACAATGGCTCGCATAACTTGGTATAAACCTATAACACCTTTCATGAACGAAACCCAATGTTTTAAAATTCGGCCGAGTCAACTGAGCTGGACCCTTGCTCAGGCCGGATCGGCACAAAAACCGATCCAAAGGCTGGTCTATTACTGAACCGGCCAAGCCCGTCACCAACTCGGCCGGTTCAATAACAGACCGGCCGGCACAGCCGAGTTCGACTTAAACCGACGAAGCCAGTCAAACACGGCCAGTGTTGGAAATTGGAGGGAAAGTGGACTCCAAACTTGGTCTTTTTTTTTTAGGTTTTTTGCTTATCCATCTAACCTTTCCCAAGCCTATAAAAGCTATCCAACCCCCTCACATTTCCTCACAGATATCTCATTACATTTGTGAAGAGTTTGTGAAGAGTTGTGGAGCTGGTTTTAGGAGCAATAGTGAGGAGTCTTAGGCAATCACAACACTGAGGAGTTGATTTGTTGGAGCAGTATTGAGGAGGCTAGAGCCTAGAAGTTTTTTTTTTTCCACTTCTCAAATCTATCTTTGCTTGTGTTTTTCTTTGCAAATCTGGAAATTGAAAAGAGTAGTTTTTGTAAAAGAAATGAACATTGAAGAGTTGTTTTTTTCTTTTCATTTTCAGATTTGTTTCCTTTCATATCCTAGTCCAAATGTCAGGAAATAGCTCTTGCATAATAATAAACCCTTAGAACTACTGCATCGGTTTTCCCGCATTAGGTTTTTTTGGGCACTATTGTGTCCAAAAATATATGTATCTTGTTCTTTGCTCTGTTTTCTGTTTCATGAGATCAAATATTTAATTAGTGTAGGTTGATGAAGTAATTTACTTCAATATTCAGAAAAATAACTTGATGAATGTAATTTAAAAATCAAGTAGGTGAAGTAGAGTTAGATTTGTTGCAGTAAGGGTTCCTTTAGAGTCTAGGAATTTTCACAACAATGACACGGTTATTTTTGGACAATCGTCCCTAGAAAAACCCAATGTGGGAAAACCGGTGCAGTAGATGAGGGTTTCTTTATTATTCTTCAGCAAAATCTCATGTACAAGTTACAACCAGCGAAACAGAAGTGAGAAAATTTACAGACACTTCCTGAGGAATCTTTGATCCAAGAGAAGTACTCCTCTTACCTCTGAGTCCTTTTGCATCCCTCTGCATCAATTTTCCCACGCTGACCAAGCATCAAACTACCCATGCAGTCCCAGCGTCAGCTTGCCTTTGTGCTGCCTCATCTGCGTCAACCTGCTTTTGCGATGTCTCTCCCTACTCTGCGTCTTCTTGCCTTGCACTCTCGAAAGATGTTGACGCCCTCTCTTCCTTTCTCACCTGCAACTCTACCTCTTATTCAATTTTCTCTTGCCGAACTTCGACCAGTGAGAAAATCGATCTTACTCACGTAACTGAGTATCTGCCTCTAATGTGTTCCCCAAGTGCCCATCAAGCCTTCTTATAATCCTCTCGTTGATCACTCAACGGCCAAGATTAGATCCTAATCAATGGCTAGGATCATATTGACTTGATCTCTGTCTTCTTCTAGAAGTTCCACCCACAGTTTAGATTAATACCCATTAATTATTTTAATTTCCGAAGTTTAGACTTAGGGTCCCATTAAAAATAATTAATTATTTTAATAAAACTATCTCTGGGTGGAATTTCCCAAAATGATTTATGGGTATTGGATCATGCATGTGTCTAAGCCTCCCTGCAAAATTTGAGACTTAGAGCACATCCGATGCTACCAGAAATCAACAGATTCTATATGTTTTTTAAGAGAGACTATAGCCAATGAAAATTCCTTTGATGTTTGTAGAATCCAACCTCTTTCGCTTGTCCTTTGGAACATGGATATATGCAGGACTCCCAAAGATTCAGAGATGGTCCACACTTGGCTTCTTTCCTGTAAATGCTTCCTCGGGTGTCATATTATCGAGAATTCTATGAGGACTTCTATTTTGAATATATATGGCTGACATTGCTACTTCTCCCCATAGAAACTTTGGCAAATCTTGATCAAGTAACATTGTTCGTACACCTTCTTCAATTGTCCTATTCTTTATTTCGGCCACTCCATTTTGATCTGTTGAAGAATCTAGGGCAAATGTAGTTAATGTGATTCTTCTTAGCATGATAACTATTTGTGAGGTATTTTAACTTTTTTCTTATTGGAACAATCTTATCTTGATATCATTAGTGTGTGTATTTCTTACCAAAACACAAGAGACATGAACACCAGATGTTGGCTTTCTGCTACGGCCAAAACCTCTCCCTCTTGGAGACGAAAACCTGCACAAAATTCTTCTTATAGAGATTCTACTTGACAAATACATAGATCATGGCCCTTGACCTCCTAGGCCACTCCAAGAACAAGACACCAATCCTCTTCTTACTGTTGACATCATCATCATCATTACTGCATCATCTAGATCATCATCATAGTACCACAGAGGTCCTTCTAGTTGCACCATTGCTTGCTTCATCACCATGTCAACGAGGTCTTTCTACTTGAATGTGAACTGCACCAAGATCTTGATCATGACCTTGTCTTCATTAAAGAACAAGACCATGACTGCTACTTCACTGAGATCTTGACTGTGTCTAGAATGCCGAAAATGTATAACTGTGAGGTCACAATCATGCCGAGATTGTGACTGTGTCTAGAAAGCAATGCTAAGAGTGCATTACTGAGAGTTCCTTGCATCAAGATCTTTACCTTCAATTATGCCGAGACTGTTTGTGCTACTGTAGGATACCTGAGATCTTCTTCACCACCGAAAACAATGACTGTGTTTCCTTCACTGAGATGTGCACCACCGAGGAGGAGAAGACTGTCATCTTTCTCACTGTAATTGTCCACGAGAATTGCAGAGGTGTCTACTGTACCCATCCGAGTTTGCTGAACTTGTGGACAGACCTCCGAAAATGTTATCTGAAACTGTCTTCCTGCACCTCCTGTACCCATCCGAAGTTGCAGAGACAAATCCAAGCTCTGTGTTTTCTGTGGTGACCCCAGCGGGGTATTTATAGTGGTCACGTCTCCATAAATGAGCCGACATACAGTGTGAAACGTTGTGTCTGTTTATTGAGCCGACATACAGTGTGAAACGTTGTGTCTGTTTATTGAGCCGACATGATATATATATATATA
The DNA here is from genome assembly GCA_031772625.1 of Pinus tabuliformis. Lineage (NCBI taxonomy): Eukaryota > Viridiplantae > Streptophyta > Pinopsida > Pinales > Pinaceae > Pinus > Pinus tabuliformis. Next base: position 53,490,090 of record CM062808.1, on the reverse strand, counting down.
TATATATATATATATATATATATATTTAATTTTTTTTGAGGCCGACATGACTGTACTCCTTATCGTTTTGCTTGCTGTCTTCTTCATGAGGATTGTGCTGGTCTTGGAGGGCTAATCTAGTCACTAGGTAGACTTATATACATTACAAATATGCTCAAGAAGAGCTCTTTGACTCTTTGACTTTCCTAGACCTATGAAATGAGCAAGAAACTCATTCTTATAATTCAAAAATAATATTTCTTTTTCTTGACAAGTGCAAAGATCAAAATTACATTTGCAATACCGAACAGAGGATTATCTTCTCTGATACAATAGCTCAAGTTGCATTTCAAATTTCAACACATATAGGCTAATTTATAAAGGAACATATATAGACTAAAATAACTAACATATTCAGTGGAACATTTCACCACCATAAATTTAAGCTTCTCTACTGGACCTAAAACCAAGCTTGATCAAATTCATATAACAAGACGCTTTTTTCGTTTAAATAATTTTATACAGTAAGGAGCAAGTGGGTATAAAAGAGGGCAGAAGCTTGTGCTTAAGATCACTGAGGAAACAGCTACCAAATTTTAGACAAATATACTGAGAAGATGAAGGCCCACAACCAAAAGGTTTCACGTATTAAAAAGGATCATTTTAGATTGATCTGATAGGTTATAACTGATAATTAGGGTTGCCACTGGCAAGACACCACAACCAGGATTGAATTGATGGTGTAGAGAATTAGAAAATGAGCCCTGCATCACATTGCAACTACTGAAAATGCTGAATTAGATTTTCCAGCCATGGCAGTGGTTTATACTATTCTTTCCCCTCAGTTACATCAAACTCAATAGCCCTCAGTGTTATGCAGTATTACATGTCCTGACTATATGCATAGTTGACAAAGTACCACGCTAATGGCACTTCCAAATGCAATCTCTAACAGTACTGACATATCTGGAACAAACTAAAGAAATAAAAATACCAGAAGGAAAAGATAAATTTATATACAACCTTGCATAGATTGTGCCTTTCACATTTGCCAATGGAGCATACTCATCACCAGTCGGTATATTGGACCAGTCAAAGTGAATCCTCCCACCACCACCGCCACCACCACCAACATGACCCCCATGACCCCCAGCACTTGAAACCAGTGAATTGTTTCCAAGTGTTAAGGAATGCAAAAATAAAAGAACGCTTCCACCTGAACCACCACCAGAACCACCTATATTTTTTGTGCTCTGATTTCCTGCTGCCTGATGATCGCTCTCCCCATCAACTCTTACATATCCAAATATATTCAGACTTGACAGTGAATGCTCCATAGAACCCATTACTGTGAAATAGAAAATATATCATTAGACATAATCATGAATGTCTATCTTTCCCACCCTAAAAACACCAAAACTTATCCATAGAACCCATTACTAGCAAACAGGAAATAGATCATTAGACAAAAGCAAGATATTTCTATCTTTCCCACCTTGAAAACACCGAAACTATCTTTCACACTTTAAAAAAATTAAAACTTTCAACAACCAACTTACAAATATGATACAAATAAAAATAAACCTAATAAACATACTTGAGGAATGGAAATCTGAGGAATAAAATGAAATGAATCTGATTGCAAAATGTAAAATTGCAGTTTATTGAAATGCAAGGTTTAAAATTCAGCGAGTTTGTTACTATACTTTTTTTTATCTCAGAATGCAAAAACAAGCGAAAGATATTTGTTGCTTCCTTGCAATATATTAATATCATACTCAAAAGCATGCAAACATAGGCATGCTCACTCTCTCCACAGATGCACTCTCACATAATAACATTCAGTTCGGATGCTATATCAAAAAATGCTGGTTGCCCTAGGGCTACTCAAAATACATGAAAACCACAATATTATAATTGAATGGAAATGAAGATAAAAAAAACATCAGTGTATAAATCCAAAATCTCCATCCATGGAATCCATCAATTCCTGAATAGAAAATTGAGAGAACTATGGTTTGTAAGCTCTACTTCAAAAAACACCAAATTAACATTGAAATTTGAAACAACATTAAAACCAAATTGTAGATATTCTTCAAAAAAGCAACGAACCATTTAAAACAACTACAGCAATTTCTCAAGTGACAATGGTAGTCTCAACTATGATCACTATTAATTTTCTTGTATAGCAGTATGGTGACAACAATATCTTCACTTTTTCAACTAATATCAACGGCACTCCTTCAATGATATTAATCAGTGATGGCAACACTAATAATGTTATTTCTCTCTTTTGTCTTGTATTTCTTGGCAGCAATGTTTTGCAATGATGTGCATATCTATGTTTTACTATTTATGACTTCAGCACTCGTTTATTAAAAATGTTACAGGTTGTTTGCAGTACAGTTGTTCAACGCCTATAACAACAATACATCTAGTGGCAGGCAAATATTTTTCTTGTGTGTTAGATTTCTGCAACAATTTGAGAATGATTTTTTGGCTAACGATTCTTCACTCGTTCTGCTAAATTTATACGCTCTCCTAATTGAAAAATTTTCTATTCTATTGCTAATGGTTACCGCTGGTAGTTGGCACAAGAGGGATGAAATACAGTAGTATATTGTTTATTTTTCATTTTTTCACGATGTCTCTTTTGACAACAAAGTTTTTAATTTTCCAGCCCTAACCTTAGAACCATCCCACAATTACATGTAATATTTGTAAATATGAAAAAGGTAAGTGTTGGAATTTCCAAGTCTAACCCGTTAGAAACCCTTCATGTACTCTCTAATTTATTTTTGCCTACTTGTTCTGATTAATTAACAAGTTATTTACCATGTAAATACTGAAAATAAATACAAGTACATGTTCAACACGTTACAGATCATCAACTAAAAGAAACAGAAACAAGCACACAAGTGACACCGTTGTTTTTTGAACAATGTCCCCGGAAAAACCCAATGCTGGAAAACCGGTGCAGCTATCTGAGGGTTTGTAATATTAAGCAGTTTTATAATACAATCTGGGTGCCAAATCTGACTCACACAACAGAGAAAAATCTCGGCAATAGTCCCTCTCTACTCGGAAGCAGATATTACGGCTGAAACCCCAGATAAACACTCCGGCGCTCCACAACTCTAATCTCCCCACAAAACCCCAGCGTCAGCCTCTAGGAACTGCATCAACTCTCTCTGGCCCAACGTCACTCTGGCTTGGCCTGCGTCAGTCTCTAGAGGCACTGCATCAATCCTCTGGCCCTCTGTGTCGCTCATGCTGGCCCTCTGAGGCACTGTGCAACTCCTAGCTGCCTCTACGTGAGCCCTGGTTGGCTCTACGTGAACCCTTGGCTAGTTCTATGCCCCTCTCTCCCGCTACTGCGTTGATCCTCCCAGTGCTATCTCTGCCTCTCTGCTTTTGTATTCACTGCCCCTCAGCTGCAACTCTGATCACTCTCTCAACTTTCTTAGCAAACTCAGCCCCAGAAAGTCGAAATCTTGATCTCGTGGTGTGTTTTCCACAATGTTGTGAAAATCGTAATATTATCGCGATAATATCAAAAAATCGCGACTTTGTCATATTCCCAATAAACTCACACGATTACTACGCAGTTTTTTTCCAAAAAATTGGCGAAATAATCGCGATAACTTCAAAAAAGCGCGATTATTTCTAAATTATCGCGATTCAAAGGGAAGTTATCACAAGGGTGGCGGACAGTGTGTTTTATAAGGGAAAACATGAATTTTTTTTGTCATTTTGAACAGACAGCGGCGTGGATTGAGAGCTGAGGAGGAGAGAAACCCTGGAAGGCGTCTACTAGGGCATATGAGGAAGAAGCCTAGAGATTTTAGCATCCCAAGCAAGAGAACTTTGTTTTTGAATCAAATTTCTCCAGCAAACCATGGTTTCTAGGTATGGGCACCAAATTTGGACATTTTGTTTTGGTTTTTTCCTTGTTTTTGCTTGCGTTTCTATAATCCGTTGATTATCAATGATTTTTTAGTGGATTTGATGGTGTTTTCTTTTTCATTGTTGTTGCATAGAGTGGAGAAAGTTCATTCTGAATTGAGATGAGGTTTTTTTGTTTGTTTGTTTATCAAAAATTCAATGTGTTGTGTTATGTATGTATTTTCTTTTTTTTTTGTAACTTGCAATTCTTATTGTGTCATAGGTTCAACTTCAAAGTTCAAACTTCATCTTACATTAAAACTCAAGAGTTCAACCAAATTACAAACATGCCAAGGAAATTGGACCGTCTGTGGGAATATGGTGAACCTGATGGAAGGTTTGATAGATTGAACTTGTCTTGCAAGTTGTGTAGACAGCATATGTCAAGGGGCGTTTATAGATTGAAGTATCATCTTGCACAAATCCCTGGACATGATGTAGAGCCTTGCAACACTACAAATGTGGAAATCATCCGAAGAGGCATAAGATCATTGGAAGAATTAGAGCAAGAGAGAGTGGCCAAAGGAGAACTAAAAAAGCAACTAGCAGGGAAGGTGTTAGGAGGTGAATATGGAAGTGGCACTGGTTCTACTTCAGCACAATATCTACAACCAACCCTGTAGCTGCCTCATCATTTTTTGTTCCCATAACCACGCCTGGTTCACCACCATCTATCACTTCAATGCTTTAAAAAAATGAGAAAGAACAAGTTGACAAGTTGTTGGGCAAGTTTCTCTTGGAGTGATATTCCTTTCAACGTTGCCAAAAATAATCCATTTTTCCAGCCTGTTGTTGATGTTATTGCAACTGTTCGCTTAGGGTAGAAAATCCCTTCTTATGATGACTTTAGAGGCCGCATTCTTCAAGAGGAAAAGGTTGACTGCACCAAAAGATTGGAGGAGTTTAGGGCATCATGGACACACAAACAGAATGCACTGTGATGTCAAATGGTTGGACCGACCAAAAGGGGAGAACCCTTATAAACTTCTTGGTTAGTCGTCCCAAGGGAACAATGTTTATAAAATCTGTTGATGCATCTTCACATATCAAAGATGCAAAATTACCATGTGATTTGCTGAATGTGTTTATTTTGGAAGTGGGTGCAGAACATGTTGTCCAAGTCATAACAGACAATGCTGCAAATTATGATGTTGCTGACATGATGCTTATGGAGAGGCATCCTACTTTATTTTGGACACCTTGTGTTGCACATTGTATTGATTTAGAGGACATAGGAAAAATTTCCTTTGTCAAAGATATTGTTGACTCATCAAAAAGCACTACAAAATTTATATATAATCATGCATCTATGCTTAGCTTGATGAGAAAATTCACCAACAACAAGGAGTTGGTGCGCCCCGCCATTACACGATTTGCCACCAGTTTCATATCTCTTCAATCCCTCTTGAATTCTATGTGAGATGTGAAGAGAATGTTTCTTTCAAATGAGTGGCGTGCTTTCACAATGAGCCGCAAAGCAGAAGGAGAGGCCATATGCAGATTAGTTTCATACCATGAAGACTTCTGAGCGAGAGTGCAGAAGGTGTGCACCGTTACTGAACCTTTGGTAAAGGTTCTTCGATTAGTTAATGGTGAAAAACCCGCAATGGGCTATTTGTATGAGGCCATGGATAGAGCCAAAGAATCCATTTGGGCCTGCTATGATGATAAGGGAGATGAGGGGTTTCAGAAACAACTCCTCCTATGGAAAGTGATTGATGTACGAAGGAACAACACACTCCATCGTCCCATTCATGTTGCAGGGCTCTACCTGAACCCTGCATTTTCTTACCCATGTGGGTTCTTATTTGATGCTAAGATCATGGATGGATTCTTAACCTGTGTTCAGAGGATGGTGCGATCTCCAGCAGAACATGCAGAAATCTCCAAAAAAACGGAGATATACAGGATGGCAGGTGGGACATTTGGCTTTGAGATGGTTGTAATTGATAGGAAGACTACAATGCCACGTATTTTCAAATTTCATTGTCTCTTCAAGTTCATAACTTCATACTTTGCTTCAAGTTTCAAATTTCTTTTTTTTTCTTATGTTTATCTTATTTGTATTTTTGTTGTAGATGCATGGTGGACTCGCTATGGTGCCAGAGTACCCCATCTGCAAAAGCTTGCCATTCGAATCCTTAGCCAAACATGTAGCTCCACAGGATGCGAGAGCAACTGGAGTGTATTTGAAAAAATACACAACAAGAAGCACAAAAGGTTAAACTTAAAACTTAAAATATTCCAAATTTCCAATTAATTTTTTAAATTCATTAAATAATTTTTTCTAATTTATTATTTTATGATCTTTGTACAGGTGGGAGACCCAACGACTTAATGACATGGTCTACGTCTACTACAATCTTTGATTGTGGGTGAAGCAACTTGAGAGGATACATGATATGGAAGCCATCTCATTGGATGGGATTGACACCAGTGTTGCATGGAGGGTTGAGGCCGAGAGGCCTCTGATGGAGTCTGTCGATGATTGGTTAGAGCAGGAGGTAATGGAAGGCATAGAGCGGGGCGAGGAGGAGGAGGAAGAGGAGACACCACCTAGCCAGGCTACCCCTGCCACCAATTGAGGACGTGGTCTACCTCCTGTAGCTCCTAGTTTTTCAGCTTCTAGTGCACAGCAGAGTCCACTGCCAACTCCACCGGCATCTACATCTCGAGGAAAAGGGAAAGCCAGTGTTGCGGGGGAGCGCCCCCCCCTTCGAACCCGCTCCCGAAGCGCGCTCCGGGCGGGAGCGGCTCGGGAGCGCGCTCCCAAAATCGCTCCCTCCCTGGTCTGTTAGGGAGCGACTCAGGGAGCGATCGCTCCCGCGCTCCGGGAGTGAATCGGGCCGGGCCAGGAGCGGTTCGGCGGAAAAAAAATCCGCCGGACCCGAAAAAAATAAAAATTTTAGAAATTTTTTTTGTTTTATAAGGCCAATGGGCCAAAAAAACTTTCATTATCACTTCATTGAGCAAGTTGGAGCTGGAGCAAGAGCATTGGAGCGAAGCGCAAGTGCTGAGGAGCGAGGAGCAACTGCCAAGGAGCGAGGAGCAAGCCTGCAGAGGTAAGTAACTTAGTAATCTAGTTAGTTTAGTTGGTTAGGTAGTTAATTTAGTTGTTTGAGTTTAACTGTTTAAAAATCATGTATTTAAATTAAATTAATAAATTAAATGAATTAATCCCAATAAACTAAATTAATTTGCAGATTCAAGACTCAAAACCCTACAAACATCAAACACCATGGACCTGGGGATATTTATTGGCATTTTCCACTTCCTGGTCCCTTTTATGGTTATTATGGTGGTGGAGAGTAGGAAACGGAGGGGGCCTCAAACTGAAGAGGTGGATGAAGAAGCCGGAGGAAGTCAAATGGGTGAAAACCCCAGTGAGGAGGAGGTGGAGGAGGGTGAACATGCCCCTCAAAAAACTAAACAAGACCAAACTCCATTGTGGAAATATGTTCACAGGGCTGAAACAGGGAGAGGGGGTGGAACCACTAAATTTCATTGCCCCCATTGCAACACTAATTACACAGGCTCATACACCCGTGCTAGAAGACACCTCTACGGGAAAAGGCCATGGGATGGAGAGAAACAAATAGGAATCAAAACTTGTGCAGCGATGTCAACAGCAGATAGAGCCAAATACATAAAGGAAGGGGAGGACGCCCAATACAGAACAAAAAGATCAAGGGGTTTCTTTGAACCAAGCTCACAATCACAAAGAACTCTTTCAGCATCCTCCCAAGGCAGTGGATATGGACATGGAGGCATAGGGTCATCATCTTTAAGGCGTAGAACCATATCAGATTTCCTTGATGAGGGGTGTAGGAATGATGTGGATTCAAAAGTTTACAGGTTCCTCTATGCATGTGGGATACCATTCAATGTTCTACGCTCACCTTATTGGCACGAAATGGTTTCTGCCATAAATGATGCCCCTAAAGGATACAAGAGCCCTGGGTATGACAAGGCAAAAACTGTTGGCCTTGATCATGAAAAAGCAAAAATATCACATTCTTTGAATAAAATGACAAGTTCTTGGACTGACAATGGGGTGTCCATTGTATTTGATGGATGGACAAATGTAAAAGGCAAGCCATTGATAAGTGTTCTTGCTGTGTTTGTTAGTGGTCCCATCTTTCTAGCTGCACATGATTACTCAGACAAGTTCAAGACCGCTATCAACATTGCAGAAGCATTACTTGAAACAATTGAGCGTATTGGCCCATACAATGTCATCCAAGTCATCACTGATAATGCTCCTAATTGTAAGGCAGCGGGAGCAATTATTGAGGATAAATACCCGAACATATTTTGGTTTGGATGTTTGGTTCACACATTGAACCTTCTGTTGCATGATATTGTCAAAAACAAAAATGAACAATACCAATGGATTGGTGATTTGTACAAGAAAGGAAAACAAATGATAAAATTTATTACAAATCATAGCAATACCCATGGCCTTTTCCGCAGTCACTCGAGATTGGAGTTGCTGAAGATTGCGAGGACTAGATTTGGTAGCTATTACCTCACCTTCAGGTGCCTTTTGAAGGTAAGAGAGGCATTAGCTAGCATGGTATCAAGTCCACATTGGCAGGTGTTAAAGGAAAGGGCTACAAATGTAGCTGACATGGCAGGTTTTGAAACGGTGGAGGAGGCCGCTCTTGATGGGCAGTTTTGGACAACTGTGAGGCAGGTATTGGATTTCACCAAGCCAATTTATCACATGATTCGGTTTGCAAATACAGACAAACCAGTGATTGGCGAGGTGTATGAGCAAATGGGTACCATGTTGGGGGAAATAAAAGACATTGTTCATAATAAAGATCCCAACTTGTACAAACTGATTCATGATTGTGTGTGTGAACGGTGGAATAGGCTTAACCTTCCACTACATTGCTTGGCGTATATCCTTACGCCAAAATACTACTCTACATCTTGGTTGGGCCAACCTGCAGCAGGGGGTGGGGTTAGGACCAAACCCCATTTAGATCAAGAGGTAACTAAAGGATATCTGGAAGCATTAGAAAAGTTGGTGCCTGACAGGGAGGAATGTGCAGCTGTGCGCCTTGAAATAGGCAGATACTTCAGTGGCACTGGTTTGTATGGTAACTTCCATGCAATGGACGACAAAGATAAATTTGCTTCTCTCACATGGTGGGAAACATATGGCGGCCACGGACTTTTGCCAAAATTGGCAAAAAAAGTTCTTTCATAGGTTGTAAACTTCTTCTGCAGAGAGGTGTTGGAGCACCTACAGTTATATACATAATGTGAAAAGAAACAGACTCAACGAAAACCGAGCAGAAAGCTTGGTTTATGTGCACTACAACTTGAGGTTGTTGAGCCATTACTGTGATCGGGCTAATGAAGATCCCACATATAAAATTTGGGACAATCACCCTGAGGACGACAATTTGGAGGATGGCATTGTACATATTGAAGAACTAGAAGAGGAGCTTGTAAGGGATGAAAATGAAGCAGCTGCAACAGCCATGCCACCTCCACCTCCACCATCCAGTAGTAGTGCTCGAGGCCCGAGTCTTGTTCCATTGTTGTCGCCACCTCCATCGACACCCTCGCGTGGAGGTTCTAGTTCTGGTCGTCGGTCTGTGCGGGAGACTCCTAGAAGACCACCACGACCTGCTTATACTCCTAGAGACTCTCGTGGCAAGGTTCACTTGTAGATTTACAGTTTACTTGTCTTTTTTAGTTTCTATTAGACTTTAGTTTTCATAACTGTTGAGTTTTGAGTCCTTGACTCTTGACTCTTGACTCTTTCATATCATTATGATATTTTTTGTAAACATTATATCACTGTGACAATGAAAATTTGAAGTTTGAAGTTGGGCCTTGGCAATTATAACTCATTGGTAATGATTGTGAATTATGAATATGATGCTTTGTGAAAGACTAAAGTTGTTTCATTTCATCTCATTATTCATGTTTCATTTTATAAATTTTTAACATTTCATATCATGTTAACAGTTAGAAGTTAGGACTTAGAAATATCTTCGATATTACTTCTTGTAATGGTTAAACTTGGCTTACAAGTACAACTTTGGTGATCAATGATGATAAATGTTATTGAATTTTCAAATCTGAAAGCTTGAAGTTGAAACTTTAATATTGAATTTGATGAATCATGATTTATAAGACTCAATATGTTGCAGTTGTAATATGTATTTTACTAACTTGTGGACATGGTTGATGACGATTATAATTTCTAGATGATTGATGTGATATGGTTCAATGATCAATTTATGTTTTTTTATGTTTTTTATGTCTATTTCATCATTCTACATGTTTTTGTTGACATATATGTATCAAAAATTAAAAAATATAAAAAATATATATATTTTTAAAAAATCGCTCCCGGATTCCCTCCCAAACCGGGAGCTTCTGAAAATGGTCGCTCGCGCTCCCGCTCCCAAGTAACATTGGGGAAAGCTATTGCATTTTCTCGCAAGAGGCGCAGAGGAAATCAGAAGTATTAGTTATTTGGTTCATTTCATTGTATATGACATTATGACTCATGATATGATATACATTATTATATTTTTTGATCATATTTTGAGGCTGAGTTGGGACTTAGGAGTCAGGACTTACTATTCAGGACACGATTCACTATTATGTGTGATGTAGCACTAGAAATGATATTATACATCTTATATATTAGTTCTTTTATCATATTTATGTGTCAATGTATTTATTTTATGTTGTAGATGCTTTACATATTAAAAAAATTGAAAAAAAAATGAATATTTTTGTATTTTACGATTTTCCCTTATTATTTCCCGATTTTTTCAGTTTTTTTCCAATTTTTCCCCCTTGCCGATTTACTCTCGATAACGATTTTCACAACATTGGTTTTCCAAGTGACCCTCAAGCCTCCTCTTATACTTTTCTCGTTGACAAATCAACGGCCGAGATTAAGTTCCTAATCAACAGCTAAGATTAGATTTGGTTTGATCCATAACTTTTGGACCATTCTAACACAGTTTTATATTAATTCACATTAATATTTTATTTTCCCTATGTTTAGACTTAGGGACTCCATTAAAAATATTAATCATTTTAATATCTCCCAAAGTATTTAGAATCTGCCCAAACAATTTCTGGGTATTGGAGATCTCATGTGCCTTAGTCTCTCCACCAATTTTCGTGGCTAGAGCACATCCGATGCTACCCCAAATCAATAGTAAGCACAACTGATAGTCTTGCCCCTTTATTAAATAGTTAGTATAATGCACTGTATATAATATCGCAGAAAAATCGTTGATTTTTGCAAATATCGCAATATTTTCGGGGAGACGAAATATCGCCAAGGAAATATCGCGATATTTTGTCTCCTCGGAAATATAGCGATATTTTGTCTCCCCGAAAATATCGCGATATTTCCGAAATATCAGCAATATTTCGGGAAAATATCACGATACGACCCAAATATCATTGGGCGGGTAAAAAAATGCAATGCCGCGACTAAAAAAGGCGAATTTCGTTTTTTCCTCATTTTTGTTTTCTAATTGTTAGAGAAGAAAGGGGAGAGCATTGTGCTTGCTATTAAGGAGGAATCGAGGGTTGAATAGCCATTATTGCCACCAACAACGAATTTTTTGTTGATCAAAGATTGAAGAACAGTGAGACAATCTTCATTTCTTCCATTAACAGGTATGTTCTAAAAAACCCCTATGTTAATGATTTTTTTGATAGATTTAGGGTTATTCTTGCTTGCCTCTTTGCCTACAAACATTTTGCTTCTTTTTTTTTTTTCCATTTGCTATGATTTTCATGCCCATGAGCCAATGCAAGGGTTTTCTCCATATTTGGACAGCAAACTCCATTTTTTTAACTTTCAAATGCACCATCTTATTGTCATTTTTCATTGAATTCACGTTGCAAATAATGTAGCAAAAAAATTATTTTGTAAAATGAGGTGGTTACTACTTATTACTTCCATTTTTCTCATGCCCTAGGTTGGAGTTAGCTCACTACAAAATTCAAATATGCCAAAAGCCTTGGAACCATTTTGGGAGTATGGGGAGCTTGATGGTGGGACAAATCAGGCATATCTATCATGCAAATTGTGTGGGACCAAGATGACAGGAGGCGTTACGCGATTGAAATACCATCTGGCTAGACTGACTGGACATGATGTTGGGATTTGTACAGTGTCTAGTCCGGAGCTTATACAAAAATCTCTTGAAGCAATTGATGAAAAAAACAGAAAGAAGGAGGAGGCAGAAAGAAACAAGGCTGAACATGCGAGGAGATCTTTCGGGATATCTTCTTCTAATTTTGAGGCTAAGGGTAGTGGGAGGGGCTCCACAGCATCACTTGCTACTGCTAGAGTGAAGTCATCATTTTTTGTTCCACAAACAGGACATGGAGCACAACCCGGCATAAAACCAATTGTTAAAAAAAAGGATAAGCAAGAAGCAGATAGAGTCATGGAGAGGTGTCTTTTCTAGAGCGACTTACCTCTCAGCATCACCAAAACGAATCCATTTTGGCAGCCAATGTGTGATGTTATTGTTGTTGTGGGCCTAGGATACAAAAGTGCTACATATGAGGAGTTGCGGGGGGCAATTCTTCAAGCAAAAAAGCAGGACATCAACTCAAGATTGGCGGAGTTGAAAAACACATGGGAAGTTTTCGGATGCACAGTGATGTCTGATGGTTAGACAAATAGGAAGGGTAGGAGCATTCAAATAATGTCCCTTAGTTTCACCCGTCTCAGCGTGAGCCTTATTGGTGTGCAGAATGTGGTGCAAGTCATAACAGACAATGCAGCTAATTATGTGTCTTCCAGCAAGATGCTTATGGAGAGGCATCGCACATTGTTCTAGACTCCGTGTGCAGCACATTGTATCGATTTGTTGCTTGAGGATATGGGGAAACTCTCCTTCATCAAGGAGGTGGTTGATATGGCTAGGAGCGTGTTGAAGTTTCTAAGTCTAACTGTTAGAAACCCTTCATGTACTTTCTGATTTACACCTACCTACTTGTTATGTTAATTAACAAGTTATTTACCATGTAAATATTGGAAATAAATACAAATATATGCTCAACACATTACAGATCATCAATTGAAGGAAACAGAAACAAGCACACAAGTGACACTGTTGTTGTTGGACTAATGTCCCCAGAAAAACCCAATGTGGGAAAACTGGTGCAACTATCTGAGGGTTTGATTTATTACGCAGTTTCAGAATACAATCTGGGTGCCAAATCCGGCTCACCCAATAGAGAAAAATCTCGGCAATAGTACCTCTCTACTCGGAAGCAGATATTCCAGCTAAAACCCCGGATAAACACTCCAGCGCTCCACAGCTCTAATCTGCCACACGAAACCCCAGCATCAACCTCTAGGGACTATCTCAGCTCTGTCTGGCCCAGCGTCACTCTGGCTTAGCCTTCGTCAGCCTCTAGAGTCACTGCATCAATCCTCTGGCCCTCTAAGGCACTGCGCAACTCCTGGTTGCCTCTGCGTGAGCCCTGGCTGGCTCTACATAAACCCTTGGCTGGTTCTACATCCCTCTCTTCAGCTACTGCGCTGATCCTCTCGGTGCTATCTCTGCCTCTCTGCTTCTGTATTCATTGCCCCTCAGCTGCAACTCAGATCACTCTCTCAACTTTCTTAGCAAACCCAACCCCAGAAAGTTGAAATCTTGCTCTCTTGGTGTGTTCTCCAAGTGACCCTCAAGCCTCCTCTTATACTTTTCTCGTTGACAAATCAACGGTTGAGATTAAGTCCCTAATCAACGACTAAGATTAGATCTAGTTTGATCCATGACTTTGGGACCGTGCTAACATAGTTTTATATTAATTCACATTAATATTTTATTTTCACTAAATTTTGACTTAGGGACAACAGAGTTTTATATTAATTCACATTAATATTTTATTTTCCCTAAGTTTAGACTTAGGGTGATCCAAAATGGATTTTGGATAGACTCTAACTCTAAGTGCTCTTCACAGAGGAAAATGAAAGTCTAAGGATGCTTCTGGAAATAGTTCCATTGCGTCGATCTTTTCATTCTGGATTTACTGCAACTTGAATGGGCTAAAATGGACTTCGGATGCAGAAGTTATCACAAAAAGAAGTTTGCCTTTGTCCTTTGAAAAGGAAGCAAAATCTTCTAAAAATGGCATAAAAGGCCTTATAAAGGAAATCGCATCGCAAATGGTTCAAAGGACGGACTTAAAGCGGAGGCGAAAGAGACCCCTGATCACTGATCTTCGACATATCGGGTCAGAGGCAGACACAAATGCGATGTCGGGACCCCAGGCGAAGCCGATTGCGATATGCGATGAATTGGCATCGGCGATCGACGTAGTCCATAATCAATGGAAAGAACCCCGGGCCGTTGGGCAATGCGACTGCAAAATGCCGATGCGATCAGCGATTGACGATCAGGATCGCAACAAATACAAAGGCCCGAAGACCATGCAATATGCGATTGCAATATATCGCATCGCAGTGATACAAAGGAGGGAGGCCGATATAATATGTGACTTGCCATCAGCCGGACCCGACGGGATTTACAGATGCGGCTTGATAAATTTTGAGTTCCGATAAAAAGGCATTTGTCAAGCTTTTCTGTGTATTTACGCATTTCCGTTATAAAACCGAAATACAAAGGAAATGCGCCCAAAGCAATAAAAGCCAGACCCGAAAGATTTAAAGACGCGGCCTTATATTATTTGAGTTCCATGGTAAGCAGGATTTCAGGCGGGCCTCAGGCTGCAAGCGGTGTTGGACGGGCTCCACCCGATCCCATGCACTGGCCGACACATGGCTTGGCACTGGAGAGAGAAAACCGTCTTTTCAGGCGGGTAATCCCCGTACACATAAGCCGCCCAAAATGGATATTAATCATTGGATTGGAGATCACGCAGATCAACGGTGGGCTTGCGATTGTGACCAAAGGCGACCCAATAGGGATTCTAGGGCAAATTTAATATTATTTGAAGTCCAATATAAAGCCATTTGTCGGGTTTCTCTATGTATTTGGGGTTTTCCATTATAAAGCCAAATACAAAGGAAACCGAGACTTGCGACTTACGAAAGCGATATAAAAGCGGACCCGATGGAATTGTAGGGCGGATTCAATAATATTTGAATTCCGATAGAAAGCATTTTGGCAAATTTTTCAATGTTTCTGTGTATTTCTCTGTGTAAACAGAGAAACGACTTTTTGGGGATTTCAAACACGCCAATGGTCTTTTCTATTTAAAAACAAGTGGCCACCATACCTGAAGGCATTCCACAATGATTGTTTAACGCTCAGAGGGGATTTGAACGGACAGAGGCCGGGAACCAGAGAGCTCGAAAGGGGAAACGAACAGACAAGCGCCGATAAGCTTTAAAGCCACTCGATGTCAAAAACAGAGGAGTTGCCGAGACAGAGAAAAAGCAGAAGGCAGAGCCACGAGACAGAGCCAAAGCCAGAAAAGCTTGAGAGCTTCAAAGCCAGGGATAAGATGGTGTTCTAAGCCCATTGTGTTCAGTGTAAACCAGTGGAGTTGAGCGTGGAGCTTGTAAAAGAACTGCTGCCATAATCCCAAAGAGCCTAGTCGAGTTGACTAGAGCTCAAGGAGACGTAGCCCAAGAGTTTTGGGTGAACTCCATATTATATTGCTGTTATATGTGGTCGCTTGTTGCTCCATTGTATCTGCTGCTTTATTTGTTGTTATATGTTTTATATCAGTTCAAGCAAATAAACTTAAAACACATAAACAGTTTAAAACCAGACACAAGCATACACCTATTTTCAAGCACTTTTTATTTCTGTAATTGGTTAATCACTAGATCTTGGGAATAATTAAGCTTTAGAAGTGGGAGAGGTTCTTGTAATCTCACAAGAAGCCTTTAGTGCCCCATTATCAGATCAGGTGGTATTAGAGCCTAAGATTGGTTAACCCCACCTTCAGGAAGGTGATATCAAAGCTGGTTATACCAGAGCAAGTGGTATCAGATCAGAATGCTTGATTGACAGAGCAAAGATTGCTTGTCTGAAAGGTGTTTGGGCAGTCAAGGATTGATTGTCTGATTGATTGTATGCTTGTTGTAGACTGACTATTTTCTGAGTTTGCAGAGGTGAAGGGAAAGCTATTGTTAGCTCAGTCCAGGAAGGATAAGAAGGAAGAAGGGTTGAAGGCATTCTTCTATCCCAAAGGACCTCAAGGCCATCCTTGAAGCACAAGAGGTTTGTTGCAAAAGGTTACTTGAATAAGCTCTTTGTTAGTCTTGTTTGAAGTTCTTTTGTTCATTGGCAAAATGACAACTTCAACAAGTGAGTCCTCAAATTCCTCTTTCATCACAAGATTCTTTGATGGAGACATGAAGCAAGACTTGTTCATCATGATGGACAAGGTGAGGGAAATGTATGAGGATGGAAGGAAGAGCAGCATACT
The DNA here is from genome assembly GCA_031772625.1 of Pinus tabuliformis. Taxonomy (NCBI): domain Eukaryota; kingdom Viridiplantae; phylum Streptophyta; class Pinopsida; order Pinales; family Pinaceae; genus Pinus; species Pinus tabuliformis. The sequence continues at coordinate 53,473,746 of CM062808.1, read as the reverse complement.
TAGAGAGCAGTTGAATTCCGTGGAGGAAGAGACACAGATGCTTTTTGACAAATTGCAGGAAATGGAAAGGCAACTTCATATTGCAAATATGAACCTGAAAAGGATGCATGACTTGGAGTCACAGCTCTTTGTTGCCAAAGAAGCCTTCGTCAAGTATCAACTTGAAGAAGAGGTAAACCATTCCAGTTTATCTTCAAATTATTCTAAGAATGCTTATATTGGTTCTTTTGAAAAACATACTAGAGGCATAGGTTCCAAGCTAATGTCCAAGATGGGCTATGAAGGAAAGGGCTTGGGTAAACATGCACAAGGTATTGCTGAGCCAATAATGGTTGAGGAAAGGCCTAAGTATTTGGGTCTTGGCTATGGACAGTCTTATGGAAAGAGTTCCAAAGCTGCGATCAAGGCCATTGAAACAGCTCCAAGAAGGAGATGCATTGCAGGTCTTCTACCTCAAGAGTGTGAAGATTGTATTCAGGAGGAATGCAACAGCTTGAAACATCATTTGCAGGATGCAGGTGTTCAGAAGCACACACTTGAACCAGAGAATTGTGGAAACTCTGAAAGCCTTGAAGAGAATGATGGTGTTCCAAAGGGAGCCACTTCTTCATTTGCTTCAACTCCTCATAAAGGCAATAAAGGTGAAAGAGAAAGGTATAAATCTGGTTCTAATCATCTTCCTTTTAATTTTACAAAGCATGATAAATTTCCACATGGATATGGGAAAAGAATTGCATGTTCCTTTTGTGGTTTGGATAATCATCATGTTTCTAGATGTCGGAAGAGAATGGCCACATACAGGAAACTTTTGAAGGAAAAAAAGCAAGAAGCCAAAGGTCCACTAAAGGCAAATCATGCTGTCAAGAGGATGCACATGTGTTGCACTTACTGCCATAAGCAAGGACATGTTGCTGCAAAATGTTGGACTCTAAATCCAACAATGCTTCCACAAAAGTTGAAGAAGGTGGAAAGAGAAGATGGCAGAAATGGAAAGGAAGATTCTATAGATGATATGTTTCAGAATGATTCACATGTTGATGCTAATGTGCAGACAAAGGTAACACCTTTGAAATGGATTGGTAAGAAATGGTTAGAGTTCTTATCTAATTAAGATTGCATGTCTATTAATATAATGCATCTATTTGCATTTCTTTGTTGATGAGATGCAAGTTGCAGGTTCTTATCAAGAAGGTGAATGGAAAAAGTTGAGCAGGAGACTCACTTTATTAATGCAACATTATATTCATTTCAACTTCGAAAGTACAATGTGCTTAAGCGAAAGTTGAAGGATGAAATGCAGGCATAAGCTTGATATGCATGGACACAAGGATGTTGATGATTTCCTTGTATTTGAACAAGTATGTGTAATTAACTTGCAGCGTTGATTGCTTTGACATGCATGTGATGCAATACTGACTTGGGAAAAGTTGATATGGTCTCCAAGATGGAGATAATGATGAAGTGTCTCATCTTTTGAAAAAAAGTCCTAATGGTCTTTTTCTACATGCTTGACTTAAAGGGTCATTTGTTTTAAGGGCATGTTTTGTGGGCTTGTTATCCAGTCCATCATTTGTATGCAGATGTAAAGACATGGAAGTGTTCACAAGATGTGAAATCTATTTTTTTGTTGAAGCAGGAGTTTAGGCCATCCAGTTGTTGTCTGTATTTCTGTTGTTGTTAACAGTTGTTGTTGACAGCATGTTAAACAGATACAAATGAAAGTTGTTGTGAAGCAAATGTAACTTCACATTGGTCTGGGCCACCTTGGATCAATGATCAAGGCAGAGAGGTTCAAACTACCTTCTGTGACCATCTCAGCAGGAATTCTGCATGAAGTCAAGAAGGAAGACAATTCTTCCCAGGAGAACCAGCACATCCATGAAGGAAAGTGGTCAGAGATTTTTGGTTCAGAGGCACTATGCAGAGGCAAGTGTATGGAGGCTAAAAAAAAAGGGTGTTGTTACTCTCATTTACTGTTCAGATCAGTATATCAGTCTTTTGGAGACCAAAAGTTCTTTAGTGGGAAGGCGTGATCCAAAATGGATTTTGGATAGACTTCTAAGTCTAAGTTCTCCTCACAGAGGAAAATAAAAGTCCAAGGATGCTTTTGGAAATAGTCCCATTATGTAGATCTTTTCATTCTGGATCTACTGCAACTTGAATGGGCTAAAATGGACTTCAGATGTAGAAGTTATCACAAAAAGAAGTTTGCCTTTGTCCTTTGAAAAGGAGGCAAAATCTTCTAAAAATGGCATAAAAGACCTTATAAAAGAAATCGCATCGCAATTGGTTCAAAGGACAGACTTACAGCGGGGCAGAAGAGACCCCTGATCACCGATCTCCGACATATCGGGTCGAAGGCAGGCACGAATGCAATGTCGGGACCCCGGGCGGAGCCGATTGCGTATGCAATGAATTGGCTTCGGCGATCGACGTAATCCATAATCAATGGAAAGAACCCCGAGCCGTTGGGCAATGCGACTGCGAAATGCTGATGCGATCGGCGATCTGGATCACATTAAATACAAAGGCCCGAAGACCATGCGATATGCGATTGCGATATATCGCATCGCAGTGATACAAAGGAGCGAGGTCGATATAATATGCGACTTGTGATAAGCCAAACCCGACGGGATTTATAGATGCGACTTGATAAATTTTGAGTTCCGATAAAAAGGCATTTGTCAGGCTCTTCTGTGTATTTACACATTTCCATTATAAAACCAAAATACAAAGAAAATGCGCCCAAAGCGATAAAAAGCCGAACCCGAAAGATTTAAAGACGCGGCCTTATATTATTTGAGTTCTATGGTAAGCAGGATTTCGGGCGGGCCTTTGGCGGTAAGCAGTATTGGACAGGCTCCGCCCGATCCCATACATTGGCCGACATGTGGCTTGGTGCTGGAGAGAGAAAACCGCCTTTTCGGGCGAGTAATCCCCGTACACATAAGCCGCTTGAAATGGATATTGACCGTTGGATCGGAGATCACGCAGATCAACGGCGGCTTGTGATTGTGACCAAAGGCGGACCCGATAGGGATTCTAGGGTGGATTTAATATTATTTGAAGTCCGACATAAAGCCATTTGTCGGGTTTTTCTATGTATTTGGGGTTTTCCATTATAAACCCAAATACAAAGGAAACCGCGACTTGCAACTTACGATAGCGATATAAAAGCGAACCCGATGGAAGTGTAGGGCGGATTCAATAATATTTGAAGTCCGATAGAAAGCATTTTGGCGGATTTTTCAGCGTTTCTGTGTATTTCTCTGTGTAAACAGAGAAACGACTTTTTGGAGATTTCAAACGCACCAATGGTCCTTTCCGTTTAAAAACGGGTGGCCACCATACCTGAAGGCATTCCACAATGATTGTTTAACGCTTAGAGGGGATTTGAACGGACAAAGGTCGGGAGCCAGAGAGCCCGAAAGGGGAAACGAACAAACAAGCGCCGATAAGCTTTAAATCCACTCAATGTCAGAGACAGAGAAGGAGTTGTCGAGACAGAGAAAAAATAGAAGGCAGAGCCAGAGCCAGAAAAGCCTGAGAGCTTAAGAGCCAGGGATAAGATGGTGTTCTAAGCCCATTGTGTTTGGTGTAAACCAGTGGAATTGAGCATGGAGCTTGTAAAAAAACTACTGCCATAATCTCAGAGAGCCTAGTCGAGTTGACTAGAACTCAAGGAGACGTAGCCCAAGAGTTTTGGGTGAACTCCATATTATATTGTTATGTGTGATCACTTGTTGCTGCATTGTATCTGATGCTTTATTTGTTGTTATATGTTTTATATCAGTGCAAGCAAAAAAACTTAAAACACATAAACAGTTTAAAACCAAACACAAGCATACACCTATTTTCAAGCACTTTTAATTCCGCAATTGGTTAATCACTAGATCTTGGGAATAATTAAGCTTTGGAAGTGGGAGAGGTTCTTGTAATCTCACAAGAAGCCTTTAGTGCCCCATTATCAGATCTTAGGGAATCCTTTAAAAATATTAGTTATTTTAATATTTCCCAAACTATTTAGAATCTGCCCAAACCCTTTCTGGGTATTGGAGATCTCATGTGCCTTAGCCTCTCCACCAATTTTCGTGACTAGAGCACATCCGATGCTACCCCAAATCAACAAAGCGTCCCCAACTTTATTTATAAGCATGCTTTTGTTCTTAGCCTCATGAGGAGGTTCACTAGAAACAAGGAGTTGCGGCGTCCTGCAATCACACGTTTGCCACAAACTTTATTACTCTTCAGTCTTTGCTTCGATGCTAGTTCGAGTTGAAGCAAATATTTGTTTCTGATGAATGACGTGATTGTAGATACAGCAGGAGATACGACAGGAGATCCATTGCAAAAATGGTGTACTCTGACACGTTTGGCAAGGAGTAGAAGAAGCATGCTCAGTTAGTGAACCTATAGTAAAGGTTCTGAGATTGGTAGATGCGGAGAAGCCTGCAATGGCTTATTTGTATGAGGCAATGGATAGGGCCAAAGAGGCCATTCGTTCTCATTATGCAGACAAGGGTTCTGTTGGGCTTGATAGGCATATGATGTTATGGGATGTGATTGATAGTCGGTGGACAGGGATGCTTCATCGACCCATTCACGCAACAACACTCTTCCTCAACCCCGCATTTTCATACAAATGTAGCTTTGATTTTGATGGCAAGGTGATGGAAGGGCTCCATTCATGTATTCATAGGATGGTACCTGATCCTGATCTTCGTAGCAAAATCAATCACGAGATACAATTTTATCGAGATTGTGTTGGCCTATTTGGCTTTGATGACACGTAAGTGACAAGACATCACTCATTGGAAATTAGATTTTTCAATTTAGAATTTCCTTATAATTCTAGATTTTTAAAATTCAATTATGTAACATTTATTTGAAAGTTTAATTATGTTCTAAGTTTTTGAATTTTTTATTTCTTTATTTTGTTGTAGATATTTGGTGGCGAAACTATAGTGCAAGGGCACCAAATTTGCAGAAATTGGCCATAATAATCTTGAGTCAGACATGTAGCTCTTTAGGGTGTGAGCGCAATTGGCGTGTATTTGAGAAAATACACACAAAAAAGCGCAACAGGTATGACTTTGAGCTCCAACCTTCAATTGAGAAATTACACTTATTGTAATTTTTAATTTTTAATTTATGACCTTCAAGTGTCAAGAGTTAAGACTCAAGACTCATTAGTTTTTTTTACACTCTTACAGGTTGGAGTTCGCACACCTCAATGATTTAGTGTATGTGCATTACAATATCCGACTTCGAGTGAAGCAAATAGAAACACCAATGGATCCAGATGCCATTTCTTTAGAAAATATTGATGTATTGTCTCAGTGGAGGGTGGAGTCGAAGAGCCCATCTTAGAGGAGTCACCTTCATGGTTAGAGTCAAATGATCCATTAGAACAGGGGCAACAAGAGGAGGAGGACTCGAAGGAGGAGCAACACGAGGAGGAGCACCAGGGGGCAGAGGAGGAGGAGGAGGAGGAGATTGTGGGAGCATCAGCATCAACACCATTTGTTATAGATATAGGAGAGCACAGCTCCATTCCTAGCACTCATTATTTGACATTAGGTGTAGGGACAGGGTCGGGGCCTTCTACTACTAAGGGCAGGCCTGGCAAACAGCCCACCATGTTTTCCCATAAAAGGGGGAGAGGGCACTAATTTCAAATAGATAGTTGCTAGTTTTATTTGTTTTGCAACATATAACTCATGATGATGAGATACTTTTATATATGTGATGTTATTTTGTATTGGTTCTCCACATTTGAGTCCTTGATTGGACAATTATCAGGGATCAGCAAGATTTGGTATCGCCTTTGATGTATCATTTCTATTTGACATCATATATATCAGTGCTTTCTTCATATTTATGTGCCAATGTGTTTATTTCATGTTTTTATTGCCTTATATATTTAAAATTTTGAAAAAACATGAATATATTATGCAAATTTTACGCTTGCCAATATTTTCACCGATATTGTCGATAAGATGTTTTCTGGACCCTCGTCAATATTATGTCGATACCAATATTATCAACACCGGTATAATGGGACTAAGTCGCAGATTTTACTCTCTTGATCCCCCATGGGTGAGGTGCTTAGAACATAGGCACCAATGGTTTACCTCAGTTATCACCCATAAACAACAGTGAAGTCTCAGAGGTTTTCTTGTGCTTGGTTATAAGGAAGAAAATAAAATTCATGAATAACGTGTTATAGCCCAAGGGGTTAGCTCAACTGGTTGTCACCAATGTTGTTGGACACTTGGTTAGTTTTTTGCGAACAGGTGCCCAGTTCAAATCCCACAAGGTTACGCATACTAGTCGATGCCTACAACTTTACCACAGATGCAATCTACAAATGTGACGAAGCATCCCTTCGGTTTCCCTACGAGATTTTCATTGGGAAAAAAGAAAAGAATATGGTATATTACATGTTTCAAATAAAGCAAACATATTTTCCTTAATTTAGGATTGCTTGATTAGACTTGCATTGAGCTAGGACAATTTTTTTAGATCATTGGCACTATATATGACTTCATGACATGACATAGAGATGAATTGTCAATAGGTCAAAAATGAAATGGCATACTGGATAACAAATCCAATGTCACTAAATGTCAAATTGCAAATTTGAACTAAAGATCAGCTGCAACACATCTATCATTCCCATACTAGTTTTCATGAATTAGGTGCATTCAAAGATTATAACTAGTTGGCTACTTCATATGACCTCTTAGTAAATGTAGCTATTGCTACCACCTAAAAATGCAAGTCCATTTTGCATTTTCGGAGGCAATCCAGCTAGTAGCATTGCAACAAGGTGTAAGTTTTGTTATGAGTTATTGGTTCAAGCCTCCATGCTAATTCTGGTTAACATGTTCTTCGCTTAGGTCAATTACTTCAATGTTCCATATTAGCCCATTTACAATTCCATTTCATTTCCATTAGCAATCACATAAACCATTATCACATTGATAGTAACTGAAGAAAAACATAAAAAATAAATGCAGAAGACAAGCCAAGACAAGAGAACAAAAGAATTTGGCTCAAGCCAGGGAAAAACCCCAAGTTGGGGAAAACTCTTGATCAATTCTTCTTATTATTAATATCAAATGTTCAGCAGAGAGAAAGTGAGAGAGAGTACAATAATTCAAAGTTAAAATTGACTTGCCAATTTGGTGATCCAAAACTACTGTCCAAATGTCAAACAAACGGCGCAATCAAATCTACAATTCTGCCCTCAGTCAACGACAATCAAATTTTGCCATGTCCAGTGGTCAACGGTGGTCAAAGCATCAGCAAAACAATTCCTCTTGAGCTCGGTCTTGTTTAGCAAAAGTCTGAATCCTAGTTAGGGCTTATTGGCTCACAGCTACAGCTCCTCTACTCACCTCTACACCTCCTTTCAAGGCTATGGCTTCTCTTCTGGCATCTCAGTCCACACTCTTGGGCTGATCTCGCCTAGTTCTAGCGCTCAAGCTTGCCACAAGACCCACCAATTGTCTCAATACAGAGTCTGTGGCCTACCTGGGCAGTCCCTTACCCTTTTGACCCTTGTTCAAGCACTTTTAGTCCTGTGGCCTACCTGAAACAACCTCCTAATGTTGTGGCCCACCTGCATAAGAGAAATCCCACACACAACAGCCCTAAAACATCTTCCAAACAGCCCTCAAGCCTACAGCAGCCTTCCTGTAGGATCTGGGCTCGCAAAAGAGACTTAAATTTACCCAAAACAATCATGTCTAGCCTTCTCTACTACTCGGCTGCTCAGAGATACATTTGCTATGAATTATGCTCTTGTAAATATGTGTAATGAGGTTGTTGATTTGTGGTAACATCAAATGTGCTCTAGCCATGAAAATTGGTGGAGATGCTAAGGCACATAAGATCTCCAAGACCTAGAAATGCTTTGGGAAAATTCCACCCAGTTGGAGAGATATTAAAATAATTAATATTGTTAATGGGGTTCCTAAGTCTAAACTTTGGAAAATTAAAATATTAATGGGTATTAATATAAAATAGGGTGAGAATGTTCTAAATGACATGGATCAAGCCAAATCTAATCTTAGCCATTGATTAAAGACTTAATCTCGATTGAAGACTCAACAGGAAAAGTATAAAAGGAGGCTTGAGGGTCAGTTGGAGATACACCAAATTGATCAGTCAGTTCGATTTTCTGAAGCGAGGTTTGTTGAGAGAATCGAACCAGTGATCTGTTGCAGCAAGGGGAAGATAGGCACAAGGCCGAGAATACATAGCAGAGAGGCAGAGATAGTGCCAGAGAGACAGCACAGAGCCTCGAAAGGCTAACGCAGAGGCAACTGGGTGCTACGCAGACGCAACTGGGTGCTACGCAGAGGCAGAAGAGGTCAGCGTGGGTAACACAGAGAGTCTGAGAGCTGACGCAGAGGCTTCAGTAGCTGCACAGAGGCTAGCAGAGCTGACGCAGGGCCAAGAGGCAGCGCCGAAAGAATTTTCGTGGGGCAGACAAAGTGCTGGTGAGCCGGGAAGGGTGACACAATCCTTGCAGAGTAACACAAAGCAATGGAAGCTGCCATAGTTGTTGTGGGATCATTCATCCAGTGATTGATCAGCCAAAATATCTATCTCCGAGGAGAGGTACTACTGCCGAGGGCATTCTTTGTTGGGTGAGCCATTTTTGGCACCCTAGTTGTATTCAGAAATTGCATAATGATAAAACCCTCATATCTGCTGCGCCAGTTTTCCCGCATTGGGTTTTTATAGGGACAATTGTCCAAAAATAACGGTGTCCCTTGTGTGATTGTCTCAGTTATTTCAGTTGTTGATCTGTATATGGGTTAAGGCTGCATTTGTGTTTATTTCAGTATTTATATTTATAAATAACTTGTTAATGGAATGAACAAGTAGGAGAAATTAAACCAGATAATGCAGTAGGGATTTCTAACGTGTCAGAGTTAGAAATTTCAACGAAGGTTGGAGGACACTTCTATTTATATGATGGAGAGGGGTTTAACTTGTCTAAATAACCCCAAGCCACCCTTGACAATTTGCACATGTGAGGGCTTCACTTCAAAAACATATTTCCCTTTGTCCAAATTTAGTGATCTTTTGGTCGATTTTGGTCCTCTCAAAAAGAGGAATTCAATGCAATTATTATCTCCATCAAATGAGCTATCCATAGTGGAATTTGGCCCTAGTTGCGAATATTAACACTCCATTATTTTATCATACATGAGAAAGATAGTGATGGATGTTCATGCATTGATACACACTGTGGTGGTGATTTTCCTTTGAGGGCACTTCTCGACATATTTTCATAAATATTTGTCCATTGGAAGTTGCCACTAGAGTGTCTTCATAGTTTTCAAGGCAAAGTTGCATTATTTGGAGTTATTTTCTCACCACTTGGGGGGTCATCTCACATCGCATAATGTGAAAATTCCTTGAAATGCAGCAACAGGAAATATTTCTCCTAACTGAAAAATTAATTATGCAGTTTATTTTATTCACGGAAAATTAACGAAATATTCTCACTACAATTTCTTCACCAAATTAAATATTGCAGAAGTAAAAATAGGAATTGAGAAATATGCTAGCACGCAAACATAAAAATTGACATCGTTATTTTGGACAAAATTTCCCAGAAAAACCCAATGTGGGAAAACCGATGCAACAGTATGAGGGTTTATTTTATTGAGCAGCAACAAAAATTTGAGTATAATAATTTAGATGTTCTACTGTCAATCCAATCTGAGAAAAATGTTGGCAAAATTATTGTGAGGATTTTTCCTCAGCCCACAGTTGATTTCTAACCTGAGATCTGCCTCTCCAACCACACACAAATCCTTTTGCATCAACCTCTGTGCAGGCTCTGTTGTACCTGTCTCTGAAAAACTCTGAAATCCACGACTCTGTCTCTCTTTGCCTTTGGAACTGACTCATTTGGTTATCTGACCAAAATCTCGACCTCCAATTGCTTAATCACTAGCTCCTCCAGCTAGATCAAACTATTATGTTGTTGTGCCTCGGCAGTCCTTGCGCAAACCCTCTGTGAATTTTGCACTCCCTCTCACTACCTCTTCCAGAAGTGTTGCTGACCTCCTCTACCACTTGCTACTCACGCTTTGGCTCAATCTTCTCTAATGGATCTCTGCGACTAAGAAAATCAAACCGCGTGGGCAACTGAGTATCTGCACTGATGTCTTCTCCATCTACACATTGACCTTCTCTTATAATCTCTAGTTGGGACTCCAATGGCTAAGATTAAAACATAATCGATGGCTAAGATCATTTTTGGATCGATCTATGTGATTTTCTAGATCATTCACACCTTTCTCAAATTATACTAATTAATTAACCATTCTTCCTAAGTTTAGACATAAGAAATATTTAAAAATAGGCTAATAATCTAATTGTGGCACTTCTAGGTGGAATTCCCATAAATGATTTCTGGGTTATGGAGAACTACTGTTGTTTAGCCTCTCCCCAAAGTTTCGAGAGTAGAACACCTCTGATGCTACAAAAACTAACACTAGTGAGGAAGGTGTTCTAGCTTTGCACTGCTGCTACAACACCTTGCCTCTATATCACCCTTTGTCACATTGCTAACGTCTGGCCACTGTAAAAGCAGCAAGGAAGGGGTCAAGTAGAGGGCCTGTGTCATCAATTCTAACCAGGAGGAGGATCAGTGCAGAGGCAGAGAGGAGCATACCTGACCTACGCAGTGTCCGGTCATCTTTCTCAGTCAAGAAGGATCGACGTTGTGGCCAGGAGGTGCAGATTTTGTCGGTGTCGAGATTGCGCAGAGCCTAGAGCTAAGTTGCAGGAAACGTGCGAAACGAAACGGAAACGCGTTTCCGCGTACCGTACGGCCTGGAAACGCGTTTCCGCCGTACAGGCACGTTTTGGAAACGTGGCGGTGTCGAGATTGCTAATTAGCTAAGCTGTTCTAGCTGTTTCTAGAGCTGTTCTCTAGCTCCTTCTAAGTTGTCGGGATATAGGAGGCTGCAGATAATTTTCGAAGCGAAGCTGATGGGGTACTGTGGTCAGAACAATACCTAACAAGGCAAGACCAAGGAGAAGGGATTTCTAGAAGGGAAATCGAGACTCAGAGGGAGTCGAACCGCAGACTTCCAGGAGGGAAGTAGAGAGACTCAAGGAGTCGGAAGAAGAGCAGCATAATGGTTGTGAATGGACTGAGAGATCAGGATAGGTTGGACGGAGCATCCAACTTCGTGGTCTAGAAGGCCAGGATCTTGTCCATTCTAGACAGATATCACATCAAGGACTTCGCCTTGAAAACAATAGCGATCTCAGTTGACCCAGCTAAAAATAAGAAGTACGAGGAGGCAATGGCTAGGGCGAAGTGCATCATCCTTGATGGGGTCAAGGATCATGTAGTGTTGCATATTGTTGAGAAGGACACGGCAAATGAGATGTGGGATGCCCTGAAGAAATTGTACCAGCATACTTCCATGCAGAGGAAGATGTTACTTGAAAATCAACTGCGATCATACCAGATGCAGAAGGGAGAGCAGATAGATGTCTTCCTCAGTGGATTGAAAGAGATCCGTGACCAGCTAACTTCCAAAGGGGCCACGCTGGATCAGGAACTGATGATGAGAACCGCATTGAATGTTGTCTCAGAGGATTGAGAGGTATTTGTCCAGAGCATACAGGGTAGGTCAAGCCTTCTAGATTGGGAGGAACCGTGGGCGGCTCTTCGTCAAGAAGAGATCAAATGGGTGACCAAAGTGCGGAGTAGCGAAAAAGGGGTCAGAATCAAGAAGGAAGAAGAAGAAGATGCGCTCTTGCATCTGCGAGAAAGCAGGAGAAGAGAAAGAAGGAGGACCTCTCCAAGGTCAAGTGCTTCCATTGTGGGGAATTGGGTCGTTTTGCGAACCAGTGTCCTAGGAAGAAGAGCAAGCAAGAGGCTTCTGAGACCAAGGCAGCGCCAATGAGGGCGGAAAAAGAAGTCGAGGAGGATTACGACTGTGCCATGAATGCTTGCGCGCCACTTGAGAGGAAGTGGTGTGACATCGAGCTGTAGTCAAACGAACTACAAGCAATGAGGGGCAGGATCCTTCAGGTACCCAACTTCTTGGATTATAACGTGCTACGAGAGCCCCGAAGAGGAGTAGCAGCGCTGGCAAATGTCGGTAGAGACAGATGCGGATGAAGCGACAGAGAGTGCTACAGTGCAGGAGTCCCGAGACCACTGTTTTCAGAAACAGCCGGCTCGGAACCGACTCGGCCGAGTTGGTCCAAGCCAGAGCCTCCCCGAGCAACCCTGCCTATGAAACGGTTCGGTCAGCCGGGTTGTCTAACAACTCGGCCGCCTAGGTATTAACCCGGTTGGCTTGATTGAGTCCGAGCCTACTCGCCCGGGTTGGAAACTGCGGCTCGTTAACTGTTTCAAAGAGGTCCTTCAGGTTGTCGTCTTTGCTTTTTGCATTTCATTACTTCTCCAAGTCCCAACTTAATGTGCTATTAGTTCATAATTCAATCTTCAACCAGAATTTGACTCTTAAGTTATGAAACGAATCAAATTTGGTTCTCACTAGTTGTGGAATGAGGTAGACAGTCATATACCTAAAGAGAACTACATCTACAGCCTTTGTTCTTTCAAGATTGAGACACAATTTATCTTTTGATATACAGTCTACTATGAGATTCAAGTTTTCAACCTAGATATTATCGTTTGTTCCAGTAATCAGGCAGGTCTCTAGAACCTTCTCCAACACAGATAAGATTAATTATACCTAGCCCTATTTATGATGGGGTTTTTCACTCATACTTGATCCTTTCTATGAAATAAGCATAGGTTATTTACACCCTTGTTTATTACCTGCTTTCAACCATCTACTTCTATCATTGGTTAAAGGATATGGGAAATACACATATGACACTACCTCTTAATTTCTAGTATAGAGTCTTGTTCTCTTGACTCTTGAGTGAATAATAAATATATGACCAGAATCTTCTGCATATGGAGCTTCAGTATGTTCCTTGATAGACTCATTACCTCATGCCAATAGATGTTATAGCTACCTCCATGTTTGGCAACATGAATGAAAATCTTTAAAATTATGTTTTTTTATAAAAAAATAGATATTTAATGTATTTTTTACAACGACCGAGTCATTGAAATCGAGCCGACCGAGTCGATATCAAGTCGGAGTCGGAGTCAAAGTCGACCCTCGACCGAGTCGCAGTCAGAGTTGGAGTTTTAAAACATTGCCCAGGACAGCAAGCTGCAACAATGCGAGAAGCACAGGAATGTTGCACCAGTGCAGGATGGCACAGAGAAGTGTGCAATGATGCGAGATGCATGGAGTTGTTGCAGCAGCACAGAGGTCAATAGAGGGAGCACTTATTAGCGGCAGAAGGAGCTTCAGCATCGGGAGTATCTCTAGCCTGACAGGGATGTCAGAGTTGGGTGAATCAATTACTTCCTTCTCAGTAACTGGGTTGCGGTGCAGCAGTTAGCAGTGGTAGTGCTATGGGCAGCACGATGCAGCGTGACGAGAAGGGGATGCAGTGCTGCGTATATGGACCAGCAACAGCACGGATGCAAAGGGAGTTATTGTACGGATGCAGCAATGGCAGTGGCAGGGCCATGGGCAGTAGTACAAGATGCAGCAATGCAGAAGATGTTGGGCGAGGAGGCCCAATATCAGCACAGGAACCGATGCTGGATGATCAGGGTGATACTCAATGAGGAGTATTACTAGAGCACAGTCCTCGCTAATAGGGAGTGTTGATTTGGAGTAGCATCGGATGTGCTCTAGCCATGAAAATTGGTGGAGAGGCTAAGGCACGTGAGATCTCCAAGACCCATAAATGGTTTGGACAGATTGTACCCGGTTTGGAAGATATTAAAATAATTAATATTTTTAATGGAGTTCCTAAGTCTAAACTTAAGAAAAATAAAATATTAATGGGTATTAATATAAACTAGGTTAGAAGGGTCCAAAAGTCATGGATCAAGCCAAATTTAATCTTAGTCATTGATTAGAGATTTAATCGCAGTAGTTGATGGACCAATGAGAAAAGTATAAGAAGAGGCTTGAGGGTCAGTTGGAGAACACACCAAGAGAGATCAAGAATTCGATTTTTTGGGGCAAGGTTTGCTGAGGAAATCGAGTGAGTGATCTGAGTTTGCAGTTGAGGGGCAGTGAATACATAGCAGAGAGGCAGAGTTGGTACCAGAGAGGTGGCGCAGAGCCCAGTGAGGTTGGTGCAAAGGTAGTTGGAGGCTACGCAAAGGCAGCCAAGAGCTGCGCAAGGCTAGAGAGGCCAACGTGTGAGATGCAGAGGATCTAGGGGCTAATGCAAAGGCTCCAGAAGCTGACACAGATGATAGCAGAGCTGATGCAGGGCTTAGAGGCAACGCTGGAGGATTTCGTGGGACAGACTGGAAGTTGGTGAGCCAAATAGGGTGACGCAGTCCCTATAAGAGTGACACAGAGCAACAGAAGCTGCAAGTGTTGCTGTGGGATCATTCATCTGGTGATTAATCAGCCAAAATATCTATCACTAAAGAGAGCTACTACTACCGAAGGCATTCTCTGTTGGGTGAATCATTTCTGACACCTTAGTTGTATTCTGAAAACTACATAACAATAAAACCCTCTAAATAGATGCACCGGTTTTCCCGCATTGGGTTTTTTACGGGGACATTGGTCCAAAAATAAAGGTGTCGCTTGTGTGCTTGTTTACTTTCAGTTGATGATCTGTAGATGTTGATACTGACTTGTATTTATTTTCAGTACTTACATAGTAAATAACTTGTTAAGTAATTGAACAAGTAGGAAGAAATAAATCAGATAGTATAGGAAGAATTTCTAAGGGGTTAAACTTAGAAATTCCAACAAGACACTGGCCTAGGCAGTGATTGCGTTGGGATTTCGCAGTGCTTGCCAAAGTCAAGCCACTAAGTGGATCAGTTGTGACTTGGAGAACGAGGTAAACCCTCGTATGTATTTCTTGCTGCCGAGATTTCTCTAAAATGTTAGCCGGCATGAGAGGCAACCTGTTGTACTCAAAGTCTGTTGGCTTAATAATACAAACCCTCTATCTGCTGCACCAGTTTTCCCGCATTGGGTTTTTCCGGGGATGTGTTGTCCAAAAATAACGATGTCCCTTGTGTGTTTGTCTCATATTTTTTCAGTTTATGATCTGTATGTCAGTGTAGTTTGCAGTAGTGTTTTTCATCACTGTTTATAAATTAAACAACTTGTTGAATGTAATAACAAGTAGGAGATGATAAACCAGTGATGGCAGTAGGATTTCTGATCTGTAGATTCAGAAATTTTCACACACAACACTGAAATAGTTCAAGAGACTTGGGTCACATGTACAAGTATTGGCCTCAACACTCATATAATTCAAGAAGCTCATTCATAAATTGGGACCACATGTCCAAACGTTCTTGCTGACTCCTAACTACTAACACTTTGAGCCCAATGAATAGTTGAGTGTTATGCTCCAAATGCCCCTCACATGTGGATCTAGATATATAGAATGATCCATAATCATCAGATCATCTACATAGCTGTAAAAGGTTAATTGTCGATTTGCATATGCATACTGAAAATATTCACATCCATACAGAAAATTAGTACTCACAGTACCAGTAGATAATATGCATACAGAAAACTAGTACTCATAACCTGCTCCTGAAAATCTTGAAAAAAAAACCCCAAAAAACAATTAGATCAAAAACAGCTGAAAAGGCTCCAAACTAACAGTGATCCAGAGGATAAAAGAGGGCACAAGAGCTTAGGATAACTCAAAGATGGCAGTGAGCTAGAAGAATGCTTAAAAGTGAAAAGAAAAAATACCAATGCTGTAAAGATCAGCATCATGTGTTTATGTGAGTAAGAACAATGAGACAGTATAAATAAAGTTGTGCTAACCCAAGCCATTGAATTTTTAATCAATACCACTTGAAAAGGGCACTCCTTTGTATAGCTAAAACAATGCCTTTGCTCGACATCAGCATTACATCACAATCAACCATTCCCAAATGTGCATGATGCCATTACCTGAAAATCCCAGGCATGATAATCCTGTGGAAAAGAAAAATACGCCTTTTCTGTAAAGGAAGAAAAAAGCCTGCTTCCTTACCTATTATACCACCACCAGCGGTAGTACCCTCTGATGTTGAATTCCCACTGCCACTACCCAACTCACAGGGAAGATCTGCGATTCCATATTCTTCCCCACCTCTGCTAAAGACACCATTCAAATATCCATCACCACCCTGCCCACCATGGCCGCCACCACCACCAGCACCAGCATTTGAAACATGACCTTTACCTACACCTCCTTTGCAACCTACACATGCAGGTATGTGAAGTCAAATCAAATGCAGTCGAGCCGTCTCGAGGCTTTATTGAGAGAAATGGTCTGTCATAAGGCAATTAAAACTCGACAACATAATATACGGTGATACAAGATGTGTCAGAGACATTCAAGTCAAAACACTATCAAAAATATCAATAGATTGTACCTAATCTAGATGCAGTTATCAAACCAGCAGTGTTGACAATCACTGTCCTTGCCCTGTGAACATGAATAACACTGCCTTGGATGAGGCCATCTACAGTAATATCTTCCACACGGCAAATCTGCAGAGAAAAGTTATCCTCAATAACATGCATCCTTTACAATATAACACTATTTCAAGACCATTAGCAGCAAGAATAAAACAATTATGTATACATATGTCACAATTACAACCATGCCTTTATTGCAGTGCATATGTTGCCACCATTTCTAACTTTCAATCTCACCTGAAGAGTAAAAGATAATGATGTGTTGACACTACAATCTTCAGGAGGATGAATTAACTCCTCAGGACAAGAGGGACTTTCACAGTTGAGTCTGGGTGCTCTAAACAACACATTAGAAAACAAGATTTCTCTAGTGAATAAGTATGAGAGAAAATTTGAGGAATAAGAAATTATTTATTGGCTTTTGATCAGTTAAGGATCTATATAGAATTCACCATGAAAGGCATACTCACAAGTCTCCTTTTGCTGCATCCTCCAAAGGTGCTTGTAATACAGACCCTGGACCAACCTAAGAAACAAAACAGATGCAAAAATCCCAGTATGTATATTAACAGGCATATTGTAAATTACATAGTATTTAAAAGCTGTACCAAAGAGTCATTGAAGCATTCACAATCTAAGATATATAATCCAAATAAGCCTCTAGTACTCTCACTGCTAACTATTTATTAATGCCATGATAAGATAAGATCATTTTATTAGTCCACAATTGACCAAAAAGGTAGGTCAATTGGACTCAAAAAGTACAATACAAGTGCTAGAACAACTCCTATAAGACAAACACTAGAAGGTAAAGCACAATCAAAAGAAGCTAAACCACTGAATGAGAGAGAGAAGAATATAGAAATAAAATCAACAGAAAAAAAGATACACATCATCATAAGTTATAATGTCCCCAACCGCTTAGGAGGCATAAAATGGGGTTCCGCTAGCCTAATAAGTTCCCGTAGGCTAAGGGAGAGGAAAAGTTAAACCAAGGGAACGTGATTTGCCTAGGAAAAACATTATAAATATTAAAGTGGTGAAAATGGGCTCATATCCTAGATTAATGAAAAGTCACCTTCAATTTATAAAATGAAAAGTTCCTAGACTGATTTTATAAAATTAAAAAGGTAAAATGGTAGCAAAAGTGACCACTAAGTTATAAAAGGAGAAAAGTGAGGAGTCTCTCCCCATTCTATCATTTGTCATTTGAGAAAAAAGAGATTTTCAGAGAGCTTTTGGAGAAGAGCTTAGGGTTTGAAAAACCCTAGCCACCATTGCTAGCTTCGATGTTAAAACTATACACTCTTGTTGGTTCAGAGAGAGGAATCACTCAAGTTTCGTCATTGTGCTTCAATGAAAAAGAAGATTTGAGGAAGAAAATTAGAGGTAAAGGTGTTATTAGTTGATTTTATCTTCTAATCTTGAGTTTTCTATATATCTATTTGCAAGAGGGTTTTGTTGAAGGCGAAGGTCCAAAAATTAACCATATTCCAATGATTCAAAACATGTATTCTCTTATGGGTCCAAGCTGTCAAGTCTGAACGCATTGTGGATCGATTTTCTCTGCTGAGAAGGACAAGTTTCCTTCATTTCATTTGCTAGCTGAGACTATCTTTTGTAGGGTCGAGTCTGCTATTCAAAAGAGGGACAAGTTTCCTCACTTCCTTGGGATGTGGACTGTTGATTTGGGGTAGCATTGGATGTGCTCTAGCCATGAAAATTGGTGGAGAGGCTAAAGCACATGAGATCTCCAAGACCCAGAAATGGTTTGGGCAGATTCGACCCGGTTTAGGAGATATTAAAATAATTAATATTTTTAATAAAGTTCCTAAGTCTAAACTTAGTAAAAATAAAATATTAATGGGTATTAATATAAAACTGGGTTAGAAGGTTTTAAAATACATGGATCAAGCCAAATCTAATCTTAGTCGTTGATTAGAGATGTAATCTCGGCTGTTGAAGGACCAAAAAGAAAAGTATAAGAGGAGGCTTGAGGATCAGTTGGAGAACACACCAAAGTGATCAGACATTCGATTTTCTAGAGAGCGGGGTTTGCTAAGAAAAGTCGAATCAGTGATCAGTTTGCAGCGAGGGGCAGTGAGTACGAGACAGAGAGGCAGAGATAGGGCCAAAAGACCACCACAGAGGCAGAGGGGCAAATGCAGAAGCCAGAGGGAGCCACACAGAGGCTAGCAAAGACAGCGCAAAGGCCAGGAGGGCCTGCATCATCCACGTAGAGGCTGTTGGAGTGACGCAGAGAGCCAGAGAGGTTGCACAGAGCCTCAAAGAGCTAACGCAGGGGTTTTTTAGGCTGACGCAGTGCTTCAGTTTTGCTGGAGAGAGTTTCATGGAGGAGATTTTCTGAATATCTGCTTTCGAATAGATAGGTATTACTGTTGGATTGTACTCGGATAGACTACATAATAAAATAACCCTAAGAATTGTTGCACCGGTTTTCCCAAGTTGGGTTTTTTCGAGTGTCCAAAAATAACGGTGTCACTTGTGTGTTTGCTATTTCTTTCAGCCATTGATCTATAGATGGTTGAGACTATATTGTGTTTATTTCAGTATTTATATGGTTAAATAACTTGTTCGTAATTAACAAGTAGGAGAAATAAACCAGAGAATACAGATAAAATTTCTAATGGATAACACTTAGAAATTTCAACACGGTATCAGAGCGTGGTTGCAAATCATAGGAGAGCTAAAGGCACCAGCTAAAGCAAAGCATTTGCAGAAGAGACAATTGTCCCAAGAGACAGAAGTTGCTCCTTGCAGAAAGCGGCAGAGAAGGGTTGACGCGAAGGGACTGCATCATCAGTTCGGGCCAAAGAGAGGCCAACGCAGACACTGAGCAGGGCAGAAAAAGGCTCATGAAGAGCCATGCAAAGACCAAGATGATTGACACAGTTGGCTAGGGGAGAATTTCAGCCAGTGTCGGGATTGCGCATAGCCTAGAGGTTCAGTCCTTCAGTTGCTCATGCATAGGAAGCTGTGGGTAGATGGCTAAGGAGGGCATCAAAAGGTTCACGCAGAGACCAAGAGGGTCGACGCAATTGGCCGAGGGAGCATTTTAGCCAATACCAGGATTGCGCAGAGCCTAGAGTCTCAGTCCTTCAGTTACTGGGGCATAGGAAGTTGTGGGCAGTTTGCGGGGAGTGAAGTTGGTGAGGTGTTGTGGGCAGAACAGTACCTAACGGGGGAAACCAAGGTTGAGGGAGTCGCTAGCAAGGCGGATTTATAGCCAAGGAATCCGGATGAGTGTTGCAGGTGCATAGAAGATCGGAGAGGTGCGACTCGACGGTTGGTAGGCAGATTTCCAGGAGGGAAATAGAGACTCAGAGGGAGTCTAGCAGAGAACTTCCAAACGGGAAGTAGAGACTCAGAGGGAAGTAGAAACTCGGAGGAGTCAAAAGGAAGAGCAGAGAAATGGCCATGAATGGACTGAGGGATCAGGACAGGCTGGACGGGGCATCCAACTTTGTGGTCTGGAAGACCAAGATCCTGTCCATTCTAGATAGACATCGCATCAAGGCCTTCGCCTTGAGAACAGTGGTTGTCCCAGTTGACCCGGCTGACAATGAAAAGTACAAGGAGGCAATGGCCAAGGCAAAATGCATCATCCTTGATGGGGTCAAGGATCATGTGGTCCAGCATATTGCCGAGAAGGATATGGCAAAGGAAATGTGGGACACCTTGAAGACGTTGTACCAGCATACTTTCATGCAAAAGAAGATGTTACTTTAGGATCAGTTGCGGTCATACCAGATGCATAAGGGGGAGTGGATAGATCACTTCCTCGGTAGATTGAAGGAGATCCGGGCCAACTGACTTCCATAGGGGCCACGTCGGATCAGGAGTTGATGGTGAGGACCGCTCTAAACACAGTCTCCGAGGAGTGGGAGACATTCGTCGAGAGTATTCTGGGCAGAGCGAATCTTCCAGATTGGGAGAGATCAGATAGTTGTCCAAAACGGGAAGTAGCAACAAAGGAGTCTGGATCAAGAAAGACGAGGAAGAGGATGCAGCTCTAGCATCTGCGGGGAAGCGGGAGAAGAGGAAGAAAACGGACCTCTCTAAGATAAAGTGCTTCAACTGTGGGGAAGTGGGGCATTATGTGAACCAGTGTCCGAGGAAGAAGACTAAGGGAGAGACACCTGACTCCAAGGCAGCGCCAGCGAAGGCGAAAAAGGAGGTAGAGGAGGATGACGATTGTGCCATGAGTGCTCATGTACCTCTAGAGAAGAGGTGGGGAGACATCGAATTTTAGTCAAGAAGACTACAAGCAATGAGGGGCAGGATCCTTGAGGTACCCAAACTCTTGGATCATACCTTGCTACGGGAGCCCCGAAGAGAGAGTAGCAAGACTGGCGGATGTCGGTAGAAATGGATGCGAATGAAGCGGCAAAGAGTGCTACAATGCAGTAGTCCCGGGCAGCACAGAGCTAGCAAGTTGCAGCAGTACGAGAAGCACATAAGAGGTTGCAACAGTGCAGGATGGCACAAAGAGGTTTGCAGCGATGCGAGAGGCAGGGTGTTGTTGCAGCAGTGCAGAGGCAATAGAGGGAGCACTTGATAGCGGCAGAGAGAGCTTCAGCGTCAGGAGTGTTTCTCGCCTGACAGGGATGTCAATATTTGGGTGGATCAGTTACTTACTTCTTAGTAGCTGAGTTGCAATGCAGTAGCAGTAGCACGATGCAGCATGATGAGAGGGAGTTGCAGTGTAGATGCAGTGTTGGGAGAAAGGACCAGCAGCAACACAGATGCAGAGGGAGTTGTCGTACAGATGCAGCAGTGGCAGGGCCATGGGCAGCAGTGCAGAGGATGTTGGGCGGGGAGGCCTAGCATCAACACAGGTACTGGTGCCGTATAATCAGAGTGATACTCAGTGTGGAGTATTACTAGAGCACAATCCTTGCTAAGAGGAAGTGTTGATTTGGAGTAGCATCGGATGTGCTCTAGCCATCAAAATTGGTGGAGAGGCTAAAGCACATGAGATCTCCAAGACCCAGACAGCTTTTGGTGCTCCTCCTCCTCTTCTCCATGGTATCCTCCACCACTAACCACTCCATCATCTTCATCATTTCTTCTCCTACTTCCCAACACCATCATCATAGAAAAAAATGATACCAACAAGATAAGGCTAAGCCATATACCCATCATGTTTGTTGAAGGTTGAGATTATTGCCTGCAATAAAATGAGGGAGGAATGGGAAAGAGTAGGAGAAGAGAAGAAGAACATCTAGATTCTAGATTCATTGAACATTCAACATATTTTTACACAAATGTTACATGGAAAAAAAAAAGAATGGGATTATACCCTACCTTTTTGGCTCTCCAACAATCTCCCTTCAATCTCCCAAGCTTGCAAGCTCCAACAATCTCCCACAACCTCCTCAAGCTCAAACCCTCTCAATGCTCTCAATCTCTCTTTCTCACAAATGAAATGGTGATAATGAGGAGGGAGAGGAGGCCTTTTATTGTTTTTCCCCTCCCATTTCCCTCCAAAAAGTCACCCCTCTATCCCTTGGCCACGCGCATGTTTTCAAGGGCGGGAGCTATGGAGGAGTGATCACTCCCATATCACTCCTCGTGTTTAAAATTTGCTCCTAGAGCGATGGGGAGTAATTGAGCGATCACTCCCTATATCGCTCGCTACAAGCCAGGGAGTGAAATTTTTTTATCGAGAGCGCGCTACCGAAAGTGACTCCCAAACGAAAGCGAATAGGGAGCATGCTCTTGGGCTCACTCGCCTAGCACTTCCAAGCAAAGCACGCTTTGAGAGCGGATTCGGAGGGGGTGCTCCCTCGTAGCCCTGGGTCATCGTAGATCCTATTTGAGAAACTACAGCATTTGCAACCAAAGCATCAACAACTGATGATACACAGGAAGTCAATGTTAAACATGGTTGAAGCTTGACGACACAAACTAGTACGTACACAAATTTGTTAAATTTCCTTACAACCCAACAACTGATTTGTAATTTTCGAAGTGTGCAGCCAAAAATATAAATAACTGCAATTCTGAAACTTAAATTACAAATACACTAAGTTTTCTAAGTATAACATGCACAACAGAAATAAATAAATCTGAAGACAAGAACACATTCAAACACATAAGACACAAAATATACCCAAGAAAACTCAACTCAAGGGAAAACCTACAAAACATGTTCTATTAAGAACTTAGGCTCCCATACCAGGGATAATGGCCCATCAAACGAAAGATACGCAGAGTTTGATCATCTCAAGGTCAATGATTGTGACTTAATCTCTCATTGAGATCATTTAAATCACTTAAGTGACTCAACTTTATAATAAATTCACTTTTAATCATTGAATGCAAAAGGTACTTTATAAAATCACTATGCAAACTTTATCATCTAGAGAGGCAATCTTCCACATGCTAAGACACCAAGAAAAAGTCAAAGTCCTACCCAGCTACACAATCCAACACTCCCCCTTAGCAAGGAAGGAACTTCCACAACTGGGATACATCTCTAAGCTCATCATATCCACTGTGGTTGCTCCCTCTAACATAGAATCATGTCCCACTACCTAACATGGAACTTGAGCTAAGAACACTATAGGCCTCTTACTCCTGAGCATCCTGCATAGCTATCTCGAACCATGACTTCACTGAGGCTGTTGACTCTTGCTCTGAGCCTCAAGATCACAAGCCTTCCCGACCCTCGCACTCTAGGTTTCACAATTGGAGTTCCAATGGCTAACCATCCTAGTCTAGCTATCTCAACCCTCTGTTGCACATTGCCCAAATTTTCTACATATTGTCTGAGTCTGCTACTCGCTACCCAAAACTTCCACCCACTGCCTAGAACTTCATGCACACTTCCCAATGTTGCCAAAAGCCTCTCCTTGCTTCCCAGGAGTCTCGTGTGTTGCCTGGAGCCTCTTTCTCCCTGCCTGAACACTTTAGAAGTTTAACAACAAATTTATTTTTTCTTTTCTCAAGCTTGTCTTGTCTCGCTACTCTATGACAACCTCTTATTCACGCCTGCGCCAGGCCTGTGGTGGTTGTCCATTGACTTCATGTAGCAAATTGTGGCACTGTATCTATTGTCGATCTGACAACCCACGAATGTCACCACAATTCCACTAGCCCTTTCACAACCCTATCTTCGCCCCACCCACAGTTGACCAGTAGCTCAGCCTACCTCAATCCTCGTATCTTTGGCCACCACGTCCACCACAACACCTGCGGCTTTTTTGCTCTAAATTTCGGCTGTCTCAATTGTTGTTGCCTTGATTTTCTACACCATAGCCTAGTTGTCGACCACTTCTCATGCATGTTGCTCACAGCCTTATCAACTAATGACTCCCTGCTCGTGGCAGTGTCAGTTGGTTACCTTTCCTGGTGGTTGTTGGCAACTCAACTGTCGTCGTCGGTCTCCTTCGCCAATTGCTCCTCCAAGATCGACTCTACTACCATCTTGATCAAAGACAACCCATTACGTCTAGTTCTTCTCAAATACTTCACATGGCATGTCATTTTCTTTCTTGTTAGTGGCTTTACTGCCTTTAGCGCACGCTCGAACCAAAACTTTGTGCGTCCACCAATTCCTTTGTTCTTGGTCGATCCGTGGTCCACTGTTGGGTATCAGTGCTTGCGGCTCGTCATCCAACTGACCTGTTGGCCACTGACAGTGGCTACTGCTTACAGCGGTCGATGGCTCCTAAGCACCTACAATTAACTATCCTTGGTCATGCTAGCTAGATTGAGAAGTCATTTCCCCTTCGCAACCTACACGCTCGAAGCACGTCCAAGCTTGGCGATAGCTTTCCTGGCATTTGTGTCTCCTTCACGATTTTTCTCACAAGCCCTGTGTCTGGTTGTTCCAAGCCCAACTATGCTCAAACACTCTTTGGTTCTAGTGGTCGCTTGTCCTAAAGTTTCCGGCCCGATTGTGCTTGGCCCCAGTCTGTTCTTCTGTATAAAACAACAACTCCCTCGTGCATCTGATAGCTTCACTTAGTGACCACGCCCTCACAAACAGCGAACTAGCAGTCACACAGCCCAACTCAATTTTCTTTGTGCATAATATTACCTTTTCTCTAATACCATTTTTGATTTCCTTAAAACCCAACAGAGAATTTATAATTTTCTAAGTGTAACAGAAATATAAATAGTTGTAATTCTGAAACTTAGTTTACAAGTACACTGAGTTTTCTAACTATAGAATGCATAATGGAAATAAATAAATCTGGAGACAAGAACACATTAAAACACATAAGACACAAAATAGACCATGGAAAACCCAACTCCGAGGAAAACTTGTAAATTGTGTTCTATTAAGTACTTGGGCTCCCGTACAAGGGATAATGGCCCATCAAAGGAAAGATACAAACAGTTTGAGCAACCTCATTGCTACTCCCTAACTGCCCCTTACTCCCTTTCCTCAAGCCCCTGCCTGACCTGCACACTTGAGTGAAATCCCTCCACTCAAACTATGTACAAGGTGTCTTCACCTCTCCCTCAGATGTCCTTTTATAACCTTTTAATGACTAAAAATGCTAACCCTAGATCTCAATGGCCAATATTAAATCTTGCCATCTCAAGATCAACGGTCATGACTTAACCTCTCATTAAGATCACTTAATTCACTTAAGTGACTCAAATTTATAATAAAGTCACTTTTAATCCTTAAATACAAAAGGTACTATATAAAAAAGTTGTAAAGTTTATCATCTAGAGAAGCAATCTTCCACATGCTAAGACACCAAGCCAATGTGGAAGTCTTACCGAGCTACACAATCCAACAAAATTTTGTATAGCCAGACCTAGAAAAGTACCCTATAATGGTTAGTCGTAAATAGAGTCAAAGGTATTACAGTAAAAGAAAGAAATAAGACATTGTTGAAAATGGCATATGCTCAAAGAGACAAGCTACAATCATGTTGACCACTCCGTGTCAACTACCCTATAGAAGTACACTTTTTCGAAAAGGGATTCCATCACGTTCAAGCATTTAGATCATCCTGGATTCATCAGTAATCAATGTGTCAGAGTTATAAATTCATTCTGAAGTTTGTAATGTAAATGATCTTAGTAAGACCATAAATGTATGTAACAACCTAGATAAGACTATTATTTTGATGACGATTTTCATCCTAGGAGGTTCTTTGTCTCATTGAACACAGATGATCGGCAAAGCTTTTCCCTCTAGCCTGTAGGAATTTACAGGGTAAGTTCCTCAGACAGAACACCAAAGGACACCGCTCACAAACAGATCACAGATCAATACACCAGTATTTTGACGTGGTTAACACCCTCAAAGAGGGACACAGTCCACGGCCTGAGCCAACGCGGCCACTTCAGGCAATTTATTAATAAAAGAATGAAAATTTACATAAGCTTCTCTCATGAACGGTTAACCTACAAATGACCATCCATGCTCTTTAAATAGAGATCATGGACCAATCGGGTGTTAAGCCACGGATCAAGTGTCAGTAATACCGAGGAGAGAATGAACCGTCGGATCACTACATATCGTGACCGTCGGATTATAAGTTACAAAATGTACATAGTAAAGAAACACACTTTACCTTTCTCTATACTAGACCAAGTTGTACTTAACTATTTCCTATGTGTCGGAATATCCTAACATCCCCCCTTAAGAACAACTTGGGATAGGATTGAAGGATTTACAAATATGACACAATAGGAGAAGGAAGGAGGCATTAGAGGCTATCCCCCCTTAGTGACAACTTCTTGAACTCCAACCATAAATCGAAGTTTAGTGAACTTCGCCTCTGTGAGAGCCTTTGTAAAGATGTCTGCAACTTGATCATCTGTTGAACAATATTGCACTTCAAGAACATGGTCATGAATGAGCTTTCTGATGAAGTGCATGTGCAGTTCAATGTGTTTGCTGCGCTGATGTTGGACTGGATCTTTGCATAGTTGAATGGCACTTTGATTATCACACCAAAGTGTAGTCGGATGATGCTGCTGAAAGCCAAACTCTGACAGGATCTGACGAAGCCACAAGGCTTCCTTACTAGCTTCTACGGCACCATTATACTCTGCTTCTGCTGAAGAAAGAGAAATGACACCTTGTTTCTTGCAAGCCCATGTAATAGGTCCTAAACCAAGAGTGAACACATAACCTGCAGTAGACTTCCAATCATCAGGGTCACTAGCCCAATCGGAATCAGTGAAACCAACCAATAGAGGAGATGCTTCGGCACCATAATGAATCCCAAACTGAACTGTACCTCGAACATAACGAAGTATTCTTTTAGCTGCTTTCCAATGACTTTCACGTGGGTTTTGCATAAACCGAGCAACAAGGCCAACAGCAAAGGAAAGGTCAGGACGAGTATGGGTTAGATACAAAAGTTTTCCTACAAGTTGACGATATAAGGTAGCATCAACTTCAGGAGAAGTACAAGTGACTGAAAGTTTGACTCCAGACTGAAAGGGAGAAGGGGCTGGCTTACAGTCTTCCATGTGAAAATGGCGTAGAATATCACAGGCATACTTGGACTGAGAAAGGGAAATACCTTCCTTGGATTGCAAGACTTGAAGACCAAGAAAATAATGTAAGTGTCCTAAGTCTGTCATTTCAAACTTCCTTTTAAGGCTAGACTTCACATGGTTTATAAGGTTGGGATCACTACCAGTCAGGATAAGATCATCAACATAAAGAACAAGAATGATAAGGGACTTCCCCACTCTCTTGGTGTAGACAGTATTGTCAGAATGACACCTAGAGAAGCCAGATTCTAAAAGAAAGTTATCCATTTTGGCATACCAAGCTCGAGGAGCTTGCTTGAGACCATAAAGGGATTTCTTAAGCCGACATACAAGGCTGGAGTCTGTTTGTATAAAGCCAATAGGTTGTTCCATATAGATTTCTTCATGTAAGTCCCCATGCAAGAAGGCGGATTTAACATCCATCTGATGGACTTCCCATTTGAAAGAAGCAGCAAGGGAAAGAACAAGGCAGATAGAGTTCATTTTGGCAACAGGGGAGAAGGTTTCAGTGTAATCAATGCCTTCAACTTGTGAAAAACCCTTAGCAACAAGACGAGCTTTATGTTTATCGACTTTCCCATCTGGTCCATACTTGGTTCTGTAAACCCATTTGCATCTAACAAGTTTTCGTCCCTTTGGTAGAGGAACAAGATCCCATGTATCTTTTGCCAATAATGAATGATATTGTTCATTCATAGCTGCTTCCCAATCTGGATGGCCTGAAGCTTCTGCAAAGGTGTCAGGATCATAATTCACTGAAGCTTGAGCTAGTAAAGAAGAGGCTCTCTCGAACTAAGAACGTGTACGTTGCTGATCTGTAGGATCACCGGCAAGATCACCTGCTGCATCCCGAGTAGCACGGACCCATTTTGGAAGCTGAGGAGCTGAAGGAGGATCCTGAGAAGGTGGGGGAGAATTTTCATCCTCGCTTTCATCATCTGAAGAAGAAATATTTTCAAAAGTAGAAGAGATAGGGAGAGGTGGCACATCCGCCGAACTAGGCTCGCAGGCCGATATATTTTCAGCAAACTTTACATCTCTTCTAATGATAACATTTTTGGACTTAAGTGGAATAAGTCTATATCCTTTGACATCTTCAAAATATCCAACAAAAATACATTTTTCACTCTTAGGTTCTAAAGCTTTATGTTTCTCATCTGGAATATGGGCCCATGCTTCACTTCCAAAAACACGAAAGTGACTTACATTTGGTTTGATTGAGCTCCATGCTTCTTTGGGAGTGATATTCTTTAAAACCTTACTAGGAGTGCGATTTATTATGTAATTTGCACAGTTAATTGCTTCTGCCCAATAATTAAGACTAAGTCCTTTAGATTGAAGCATATAATTAGCCATTTCCTTTAAGGTGCGATTCTTCCTTTCAGCTACACCATTTTGTTGTGGAGTATATGGAACAGTATGTTGCATTTGAATTCCATTCTCAATGCAAAAGTTGATGAATGTGTTTTTAACATATTCTCCGCCATTATCAGATCTTAGCTTAAGAATTTGATGTCCAGATTGCTTTTCAACAAAGGCCTTAAAGGCCAAGAACATGTTAAATACTTCACTCTTGAGTTTTAAGAAGTATACCCAAGTGCATCTGGAGAAATCATCAATGAAAGTTAAGAAATACTTGTAGCCAGAGAATGAAGCAACTGGAAGTGGACCACATAAATCACTATGCACGAGCTGTAAAGGGGCTGAGACATGCCAAGAGGCACGTCTTTCAAAACTGTCCCGATGATGTTTTCCGAGTACACATTTGGAACAAACACCATCTCTACAAGATACCATTGGAAGACCTGTCACCATATTTTCTTTACATAGATTCTGAAGAGAGTGATAGTTTAAGTGACCAAATCGCTCATGCCAAAGTTTGCTCACTTCATCATTATGAGCAACAAATACTGAGGGAAGATTTAATCACCCAAAGTTGTGAAACTTATACAACCTTGTAGAATCATCAGCAATGCCAGTAGCTAAAATCTATCTAGGATCTCTTAGGTCCTTAATTACAACATCGTGAGGTGAAAATTCAACGATTTTACCTTCACCTGAATGAGTTATCTGATATACAGATAGAAGGTTGCAGGATAAGGTTGGAACACATAATACATTGTTAAACTGACCATTGTCTATATGAACAGTTCCAGTCCCTACAACACTAAGAGATCTATCATCACCAACATATATATTTTTGGTGTTACAATCATTTAAAGAAGGAAACATGGCTTTGTTTATGGCCATGTGATAAGAAGCTCCAGAATCAATGAGCCACTCATGAGAATGAGAAGAAGAAGATACATTTAGTGCATAGCCAAACCGAGATGCTTGACAACCACATGCAGAAAGTGCCATTCCTGAAGATGAAGTTGAAGTTGAAGAGTGCCCCAAATGGATGTTATGCTTCTTCATTGCTGCTTCCAAGGCTTCCATCTTCTTAAAGCATTTGGATTTTAAGTGGCCATCTCGATTACAAAAGTTGCAATGTCTATCAGTCTTCTTCCCTTTGTTTTTATTTGTCTTATCATTTTGTTGTAATGATTTTTCATTTTGAGGCGTTAATTGCTTAGGACCCTTGTTTGGTTTAGGACCATTCCTTTTAGGATACGACTTCTTAGGATTCTTTGAATTTGGTTGCTGCTGGGCGGCTAACGCTTTCTTAGAAGAGTTTCCAAGATGAAGAAGACCAAGGTGTAAGAGTTTTTCTTATTCTCTTATTAAAGAATCACAAAAGGAATCAAAGGAAGGGGACTTGTAAGTTTGTCCTTGAGAAATGAAGGCTTCTCTTGTAGAATGGAAGGTAGAAACAAACACAGAATAGGCTGGTCCCAACTTAGTAAGAATGGAGTAGATAAGGCTACTATCTTCTTTCTTAACCTTAACACCTTCCACGAGAAGTCTAAGGGTCTTAAACTTGGACAAAAAATCTTCAATGCAAGAAAAATTATTAGGGTCCAATGTAAGAAATTCATTTTCAAGTTGATGGGCTTTAAGTTCATTTTTAATTCCAAAGACTTTAGTAATCTGTTTCATTGCTTCATCAGGAGTATCAAGTTCTTCAATATGGAATCTAAGATCTGGAGAAATAGACATCCCTATCAACCCACGTGCTTGGTCTTGCCTATTTTCCCATTTAGCTGCCTTGTCTTCATCTTTCAGTTTGGTCTCTTGGCCTGTGGCTATTCTGTAAAGACCTTTACTTCTAAGTAAATCCACAATGTAGGACCACCATTGGAAGTAGTTGGTGCTGTCAAGAATAACTTGGCATGGACTTTCCATTTAAAAAAAAAAAACTGAAGCTATAGATGCTAAAACTAAGTGTTTCAATGGAAATATCTCGAAAAATTAGGTTGTTTCAAAAAAAAACGGTTCTGAAAACGGCTTCCGGATGAAGAAGTTATGGCTTTTTGAAGAAAATTTGATGAAGTCGCCGACGAAGTGCGGGAATGTGCGGAAATGAAAAATCTGCCCGAAGACTTGAACCCAAGACCTCTACTCTCATAAATTAGCTTTGCACCAAGTGAGCTATACAAAAAGTTTGAGAGAGAGAGGGGGGGTTGATGTTTTGGGTTGCGTGCTTGCTTTGAGAAAGCTCTTTTTCCCTACAAAACAAAAAACACAAAACCCAACACGGACATACAAAAAAAACGAACCTTGCGGCTCGAAGTTAGCTTTAGCCGAAAACTAAATATTTTCCTCAATGTTTCTGATTTTCCGAGATCACACTAAGGCGCAGCGGAAAAGAGCATACACATGAGAAAAATCCTTCCTTTTTGTTTCTGATTTGCCTAGATCGCATAAAGTCGCAGGGCAAAGAGCATACGCAGAAATGAAAGGTATAGATCCGGTAATAAAAAAAGGCTAAATAAACTGAAAACCGAAATAAACAGAGAGAAAATAACTGTAAACTGCAAATAAACAGTGTATACCTCCAGATCTTAAAAATGACGCAGCTAGGGCTACCACAAACCTTTTCGCGTGAAACGAAAGGGGTTCCTCACTGGAACAGATGCTCCCAACACAAAAGAGCAGTCCTCTCGGCCCGAAAGCAGTCAGAAATAGTAGATCTAGGAAACGGTAGTCGGATGCAGTTCTACCGGCTTCAGATTTGGATCACCAACGAACGCGGCCCTCAAATAGCTCTGATACCATGTAGGAATTTACAGGGTAAGTTCCTCAAACAGAACACCAAAGGACGCCGCTCACAAACAGATCACAGATCAATACACCAATATTTTGACGTGGTTAAAACCCTCAAAGAGGGAAATAGTCCACGGCCTGAGCCAACGCGGCCACTTCAGGCAATTTATTAATAAAAGAATGAAAATTTACATAAGCTTCTCTCATGAACGGTTAACCTACAAATGACCCTCCATGCTCTTTAAATAGAGATCATGGACCAATCGGGTGTTAAGCCACGGATCAAGTGTCGGTAATACCAAGGAGAAAATGAACCGTCGGATCACTACATATCGTGACCGTCGGATTATAAGTTACAAAATGTACATAGTAAAGAAACACACTTTACCTAACTCTATACTAGACCAAGTTGTACTTAACTATTTCCTATGTGTCGGAATATCCTAACATAGCCTCACCCCAAAGCTAAAGTGGATTTTGTCGTCAAGATCTTAAGTGAATCCTAGTGTTCTAATAGAGTCTTCTGTAAAAGTGATTTGGGAATAATTTAAGCTAATTAGCTAAATTATTTTATTACAAATCACTTGGTCTACTAGATCATATTGAGTCGCAGAATTGGCTAAAATAATTAAGGGTCTATAACGAATGGGTTTCCCCCTTTGAGGGTTGAAATGTAATTATCTTATGTAAATAATATTTTAGTCATGATGTGAGAAAGTTTAAAAAAAGGGGAATCAAGATGAAGCTACAGGAGCGCGCGGGTCTAGGTTAGCTCGTTAGGGTTTGCTGGCAGCCGCAGGCAGTCGCGGTCACCGGTCTACTGTTTCTCAAAACCGGACCAACGGGGTCGTCCTTACGCCGTTTCCACAGCCGCTTTACTGTCTGTCTCGCCTGTTTACCGTCATGGAAGGCCACATGGAGACGGACCTTGTGGATTATTCTGAGGATCCATTTGAGGACCGCATTATATTCGAAAACCCTAATTTCACCGCGCCGGTTAATGCCTCTCAAACTGCCTCTGTTCCCTGCTCCCCCGTTACCTCGCATGTGGTCGCGCATTCTAGATCGCACACTAACCGCTCCGTCTCTGAATTCGCTCCGGTTTCACCCCCTGGCCTTGAAGCCCCACCTCTATCGCCCGGTACGGAACAGCTTCTCGCTTCACTCTCACCACAGATCCTGTCATTCGATCAGCCCCCGTTTTTACCCTCTGATCTACCGACTACTGCCGTGGACTCTCCGGTTACGGGACCTCAAACCCTACCGACCTCTGGGATTCGGCCTTCTGGATGTTTTAGCACCCCGGCGGTAAATGTTAAACCCTCGAAGCCCATCCCCCCTGAAGGTGTAACAAATCCCTTTGTCGACCACCCTTCTGCACCTCGCACAAAGAAGAGGAAAACCAGGTGTATCAAAGCGACGACCAAAGATATCACTATTTCCTTTGGCGACCCATCGGCTCTCGGGGAAGCGGTGTCCATGGCCCGAACGGTTTTGGTAGGACATGTGCGGGGACGCGCCTACACAGCAAGCCGACTGACACAATGGGTAAAGGAAATCTGGGGTGCCCTGCTCAAAGAACTCCCGGAGGTACATGTTCTCCCCCGTGGGTGGTTCTCCCTCCATTTCACTAAGGAGGACTACACGGATTTAGTCTTGGCAAAATATTGGCACATCGAAACCGCACCTATTCTGTTAAAGAGGTGGAGTCCCCTCTTTGACCCAGAACGTGAACAGATTGGAGCAGGTCCCCTGTGGGTACGATTGCCTGGACTACCATTACAGTATTGGAGCGAGGAAGCACTCATCAAGATAGGAAATGCTTTGGGCACGTATCTGGATCACGATCGCACGTATGTTGAATCAAAGAAGAGAACCCTAGCTCGTGTGCTGGTTCACCTGGACACGCGTGAAGGATTAGAGGAGAAGATCACTCTGCAATGGGGAAAATACAGCAGGACACAAATTCTCGACTACGAGGGAGTACCATTCCGCTACAACCGCTGTCATCAAGTGGGGCACCTATTTAAGGACTGTCCGCTGAACAAGAGTCCAGAGGCTTCCCCAAAGATCACTCCCATTTCAGCTCGAGAGGCATCCCCGATAATCTTTCGTCCATCACAGGGAGAAGCATCTGTACAGGGCTCGCCAGTGAAGACTGGGTCGAAGGGGCCGGGACCGTCATCGCCCCCTATGACTAGGGCTCGGGCCACTGCAGCAGCCGCACAGACCACGGGTACTGTTCTAATCCCTTCCTCCTTATCTCTTGGTAGCTCATCTGCATTCGTTACATCATCTGCACCTTGCACTATGGCTCATTGCCCACTCTCAACTTCTCCTCTGTGTGCCTCTACTGCTCCACCATCTGTACCACCCTTCTCCTCCTCTTCCTCTCTGTCATCCTCCTCGCGGACTTCCTCCCACCCTTATTCTCTTCGCCCTCGCCCTCAGCTACCGGGCTCTCAGGGAGGCCTGGGCATTGTCCCTCTGGGATTGGGACCTCTGACATCCAGAGGTAGAAAATCTGATCTCTCCAAAGCCATCTGGAGGGCCGGAGCGGAGGTCGCATCTGGTCGGCAGTCCACTATTGATGGGGTCCTTAGAGCAGCCACAACCCCCCGGGGCGGTCCTCCATGAAGTGCTTATCATTCAATTGCAGGGGCTTGGCTAGTGCCCCCAAAAAACTAGCCATCCGGAGACTCTTTGAGATTGAGCAACCTGACATTATCCTCCTCCAAGAGACTCTGGGCTCGGCAGAGGACATCTCTCATTGCTTACACACACTGGCACCAAGATGGAAGTTCTTGGCCATGGATGCCTCGGGTCGATCAGGGGGACTGGCGCTCGGATACAACCCTAGGTCAATCAGGACCGATTCATCCTGGGGTGGACAAGGATTCATGGGATTGGACATTTTCGCTGCAGATCTTGGACAAGCATTCCGTATTGTGAATGTTTATGGCCCATGCCACCTCTGGGAGCCATTCTGGAGGCACCTACTTAATCTTACCTTATTGGCAGCGGACCATACCATCCTGGGGGGAGACCTAAATTTTTCTCTGGGCTTCCGTGAATCTTGGGGTTCCATGGCTCAAGTGGATTCCATTACAGATTACATGAGACATACCCTAGATCAGACAGACTTTGTTGATATCCCCATGCAGAAGCCTATGCCTACGTGGAGGAACAGAAGGGTGGGAGCTGCAGCTTTGGCTCGAAGACTGGACAGATTCCTTCTTAAAGGACCCCTGATTCAACATCTGCACCACTATAAACAATGGGTTGGATCTGGGGGATTATCAGATCACTCCCCCATTTTTCTGGAAATCCTAGGGCCTCACCCTAAGCCAAAAGCTCCTTTCAAATTCAACCATATCTGGCTCCAAGACCAAGACTTCATGAAATTGGTCTCTGATTTCTGGAAGGCACATCGTATAAACAGAGAAGCTTCATTGACAAAGGGTTTTTGTAAAAACCTCACGGAGCTAAAGCATTTTGTCATAAATTGGGCCAGGGAGAAGAACAGAAAGGAATTTGCCCAGCTCACATTAGTTGAAGAAGAGTTGAGAACCCTGCTAGATGAGCGAAACCTAGGATTCACCTCGGACGTGGACAAGACTCGACTAATTGAGCTGGAAAATCAGAGGTCAAATTTGCTTAGACAAAGGGAGGAATCCCTCAGATTACGCAGCAGAGCTATTTGGCTGAAAGCTGGGGACGAAAACTCAAGATTTTTCCACAACTACGCTAAGGGAAGGAAAGTGGCAAACACTATCTGGAATCTCCCCCTTCCAGAAGGGGGCCTTGCAGACACTTTCAATAAACTCTCCCAGCTGGGTACATCACATTTTAGAAGCTTGTATAGAAGCCCTCCTGGTACAAACTTGGCAGAGATCATTGATGTGGCCTCACATTTCCCAAGATTTGTAAACGAGGATGACTCGGCTGATCTCACGGCCCCGGTCACATTGGAGGAACTGGAAAGCACACTCAAGTGGTTCAAGAGGGACAAGAGCCCCGGCCCTGACGGTTGGACCATCGAATTCTACTTAGCCTTCTATGACCTGCTGGGACAGGACCTGCTCAGTGTGATAGAGGAAAGCAGATCATCTGGGTGTTTATATCATGCTATAAACTCTACATTCATTGCTCTCATTCCCAAGTCTGACTCCCCTTCTTCATTTGATGATTTCCGTCCCATCTCACTCTGCAATGTACTCTACAAGATTATATCTAAGATAATTGCAATCCGGCTTAAACCTATCCTTTCAACTCACATTGCTCCCCAGCAATTTGCTTTCCTTGAGGATAGGCAGATTCATGAAGCCATTGGATCCGCCCAGGAAGCCCTGCACTCCATCTGGTCTAAACATCTCAAGTGCACTCTCTTGAAAATCGATCTATCAAAAGCCTTCGACCGTGTCAGCTGGCTATACATTAAGATGCTCCTTATTCACCTGGGCTTCCCTCTTCCTTTCATAAACTGGATCATGGCCTGTATCACCACTCCTACGTTCAACATCCTGATCAATGGATCAGCCTCCCATTTCTTTCACTCTGAAAGGGGGCTTCGGCAGGGCTGCCCCCTATCACCTCTTCTATTTCTATTGGTCATGGAAGGACTGAGCCGCTTAATCATCTCTGCTACAAGGGAAGGATCCCTAAAAGGCCTCAAGATCACGGAAGAATGTTTCCTCACACACCTGCTGTTCGTGGACGATGTACTCATCCTATTGGATGGTAGCATCAGAGACTCACTGACTTTTTCTCGCATACTTCAGCTCTTCTCACAGGCCACGGGTATGCAGGTAAACCGAGAGAAATCTACCATATCACTGGCCCGTACCTCAGTCAATGAATCTCAAACCGCTCTGCAGGCTTTCCCCTACATCATACATCCATTGGACAGGGGTCTAAAGTATCTAGGTTTCTGGTTAAAGCCCACTTGCCAGAAGATTGCAGATTGGACTTGGCTGGTATCAAAATTGGAAAAAAGGCTCTCCTGCTGGAGCCACAGATACCTCTCCAAGGTAGGCCGATTGATCCTCATCAAATCAGTGCTGGAAGCAACACCGGTTTTCTGGATGGCTCTAGCATGGATTCCTAGACACACACTGGCACGCCTCCAGCAAATCTGCAACAGATATCTCTGGGCAGGAAGCCAAGACAAACGCATTTTTGCCTGGATCGGTTGGCAGAAGATCGCACTCCCAAAGAAGTGGGGGGGATGGGGACTAAAAGACCTTCCTCTGTTCGCACAAGCATTGGCAGCAAAAATGAGCTGGGCATTGATAACTAGCCAGAACTTATGGACCCGTCTCTCTTACCACAAATATATATGGCCCCTTGGCACTCTGGATTGGATCAGACTCCCTAATTGGAACAGAACAGGTATATCATCTATATGGAAAGCACTACTACACTCAATGCCTATGATCAGAGACAACTTGGTCTGGAAAATCAGAGACGGGACCCTGGCTAGGATTGGCATCGACCCATGGGCTGGCAGTGGAGGCAGGCACACTCTGCCACATGACTTGGTTGAACACTTACTTGCTCGCAATATCAAAGTGATTGCCCAGATTGCAGACAGGGAAACCTCTGATATTTTTCATCAGGCCTGGAGGACAGCACATCAATTAAATCTCCCTCCTAGATGGCATCAGGCATGGCAGACTTACAGGGAGGCCCTGATTGAATCTCACATCAGAATCATTGAGGGGCCGGATGAACTAATTTGGAGCCAGTCTGAGAGCGGTTATTACACACCAAAGGCTGGTTACGCCCTTCTTATCAGTCACAAAAAGCCAGAGGTTATTTCGAACTGGTGGCACAGCATCTGGAAGCTCACAGCATCACCACGATCCAAACTCTTCTTCTGGTGTGTCCTAAGGAACAAGGTGCCCACCGGAGAAAACCTATCGCACAGAGCTTACCATGGACCATCCTGGTGTGTGATATGCAAAGACGCGTCTGAAACCACAGAACATCTATTCTTGCGATGCAGGTTGATACAAGACCTGTGGATCGCTATCAAAAACACCATTACTTACTCTGGCAACTGGGAGGGCACTGATCTGTCTGGGGCTTGGACAGATTGGGCGTCGCGGCACAAAGGAACAAAGATTATTAACCTACCTATTCTTGTAAATTGGCACATTTGGAAAGCTAGAAACCGAATCATTTTCAATGACCAACCTGTTTTCTAGCAAATGGTGGAGGCAGGCATTATCGCAGCATATAGAGAACTACCAGACCCCCCGCCCCCGCAAGTGCGTCATCCTCATCCGCCCCCCCCCCCGAATAGATCAAAACACACCTTGGGCATATTTTGATGGGGCCGCAAACCAGCAGAGTTGTGGGGGCGGGTTTATCATATACAAAACCGAGCAACATTATTACAAAATAAAAGCTGGTCTGGGAATGGGAACAAACAATTTTGCAGAGCTCATTACCCTTCGTCATTTACTTCATTTTGCTTTGAGTCATCATATCACTTGCATAAACATCTTCAGGGATTCAAAAATCATCATAAATTGGTTCAACAACATATCTATTTGTCACATTCACACACTCAGCATTATATTGAATGAAGTTCTTGAACTCAAAGCATCTTTTAACAACATCACATGTTCACACATCTACAGGGAACATAACGAGAGTGCTGACAAACTATCCAAGGAGGCCTCGATGATGGACAGAGGAGTATGGGAGATCACAGAGGTTCAAGGCCAACAGGAGTACAAATACTACCATCGTCCATACAATGATCCGAGATATCAGCATGCACCTGAGCAATAAATTATCTGATGAATTTTTGTACATGACAGCAACAGTTTTTTGTAATCTTTAAACATGTTTTGAACAGCTAGGAAAGCCGGAAGGCATTTTTGTAAACAGGTTTTTTATAGAATATTGGAAGATGACCCTGCGAGGTACATCTGATCTGATATACATGAACAGAATCCTTTTTGTAACTAACAGGCACACTGTGAATAGTGACCCGGCATATGCGTATAGCATCTACAATATGTAATTTTCCATATAATGAAAATTACGGATTTTTCCAGTGGTAACAAAATATTTTAGTCATGATGCTAAAATATTAGAGGGTTGGAAAAAATTATTAATCCCCTCATGTATCAATTAATTAAATTTTCTAGTTAAAATAAATTAAAAATCTTCAGCTAGAAATTTCATTAATTAGAGTCAAAATTAAAGTCTTAGAGAAAACAAATTCTCCAAATAAAAAATTTGTGGGCCTTAGATAAATTAATTTTTGGAGATCCCCCACTAAGAGAATATTGAAAATTTCAATAAATTTTGGACCTTGGGCCTTGGTGGTAAGTTAAAGTCAATTTTTTGAGGAAATTGACTCAAAATAATTAATTTTGAGCGAATTAAAAATGAATTAAAAGATAAATTCGAAAATTCTTCAACAAATAAATATTTCGACGGTGGAGATTAAAAGATAATCAAATATTTATCAAAGGTCGAGATTACTTTGATGGAGATCAAGCGAACTAGCCATTTGAAAAATTTATCCATAAATTAGAAACTGTTTGCTTCTCAAATCATCCGATCTTTGAATCGTATACTAGCTCTCGGAGCTCTCCTGTAATTTTTCTGGAATAATAATAACTCAAAAGTCTTTAAGATTTTCATTGATGATGGTGTTTCTCTCCTACTTCCTATGGTAATATTGTTCTTAATGCTCTGTTGAAGTATATTTTAGAAGTTGTTGATTATTAGCCTTTGTGGAATAATATATTGCACGGGTATCTTGCTTAGGTTATTGTATCTAAGATAACATTTTAATTCAATTAAATTAGCAGGTATCTCTAATTTTTGAGGATTATAATGTTATTTTATCTCTATCAATCTCACAACTTGATTTGAGTGTGCAGAGATCTTTTATATTCAAAAGCTTGGGCGTGAGAGTAAGTCCTTGGTTTGGACCAGCCAACTCCCAAGGCATAGGAACTGAAGAGCCTTCCCAATTAAATCCCGAGACTTATCTAACGAAGTTTCTCTTATAGGGTTTCTTGGCTAGTGCCTCGTTTGAAATTATTTATCTTTTATATATTGTGTTTAATTGATAGATCTCGCTAGGAAGAACATGATTCTACTGATGTGAGAGCAAAGTTGAACTCATACTCCTCAGATCCAGTAAATCTATATTTTATTTGTATAAATCTAATTAATTTGTGAAATAAATTTTAAAATTCTAATCTTTAGGGTTTAGGGTTTTGATTTTATTTCTGTATATACTTGGGATCTCGTTTTTTTTGTTTTTCTCTTGTGCAGGTAGAGATCTGAAGTTATTCAAGAAAAAATTTGGGGTTTGAGACAGATCTAGGCCCTAAAGGGCAAGATCTAGTCTCAATTTTGATTTGCAGGGTCGAATAACACAAGGTTATTCTGTGAAGGAGAAGATCTGAAGCTAGTAAGTTTTTTTTGGGTGAGATTGAGCAACAGTTTGAGGCCTTGGAGCCTAACGATATCCTCCAAACCCTTGTCGTGGCCTTCAGTTCAGTTTCAAACCCTCATCTTCCCTTCCGCTCTTCCCTTCTCTTCGTAGCTCTTTCCCTTTGGCACTGCTCCCATCTCCCTCTTCCCTCACTGCCGCAGTTCCCTTCCTCCCTTGCGGCACCCCTCCAAACCTCCACAGCTCCTCCACTTTGCCTGTTGCTGCTCCTCCTCCCCTCAGCAGAACCCTTCTCCTCCCTAACGCAGACCTGTTTTACATTTATTCCCTAGCGCTGCCCCTCCACGCAGCCTTTATCACCTTCATTTGTTTGACTGTAGCATCTCTATTGCCCTCGTCCTTTTATCCTCCCTTGGTGTGGCTTCTAGGCCCTTCAAAGCCTCAACCCTCACTTCACCTTAACGCTGTCTTGAGCCCTCACAAATTTTGCAGTCACTGTGACATAATTTGAGACATTTACTAAGTTCAATCAAGAAATTTGGTTTGGATCTGAAGTTTGGGTGACTTGATTTGCTGATCCGGAAAGTGTCTTCAAGCCCTAGGGCTTCCTGGTGCACATCTTTTAACCCTTACCTTATTGTTTCAGTCAAATGAAATTTCATAACAGTGGCATTAAATTCATCTAACACACTGAAGAATTTTTAAACACATTGGGGCTTTGACTATTTAATCCAATCACAAAATTCTTGACGACTGTCACAAGCATTTCCAAAATCTGAAGATACATCAATGATATAAGCATTTTTTTTTAAAGCAAAGACAGAGAAGTGAACAATCTGGAATATTCTGACCATTTAGCATAAAGTTGCTCTCTGCTGTCCTATTATTTGCTGTTCTTTTGTCACTGAAGCATAAGTGATTTTCTGCTGCTCCTCCAACATTCAAAATTTTTCTGTTGTCCTAATTAGCATTTTACTGTTGTAGTTTATGCTAAGATCTGGAGTCACAGTAGTTATATTTTATTTCATTGGGTTTCACTAGTAGGTTGAAATCTAAAAGAAAACATAAATACTCTCCGCTGCTACAAAACATATCCTTGGTTCATAATAAATACTGTGATAAGGGACAGCTAGCATCAAGTAAAATATTTTTGTTGACAAGAAAGTTATCATTGAGGACTGCTTGCATCTTGAAAAATCAATATTTCTTGACAATACTAGTTACGTGGTCTAATATCGTTGTGTTGAGATAAAGTAAGAATATTTATGAATCTTATTGCAGCCTTCAGATAATCATCATTCACATACCATTTTGATATCTAAAGGTAAATAGGCATTCTTGCATTTATTTAAGGCACATTGTGGATCATTGCTAATCATAAATCAACCTTTGGGCATATAAAGTTTAGATTGGAGATACTTTGTTTGAAGAACATATTTTTGATCTAATTGGCTAAATATCTAAGCAAGCAAGAGATTTGATTGTTCATGATTCTTGTTTAAGGTTGGAAAAGTGAGCCATTGGAAAAGCATTAGATTTAGCTAAGTATTCTTGGCTCATTGGTTAATATCTCTCATATTAGTGATTGCTCCAAAGAGATTGATTGAGTGGACTTTATCTTCTTCTTGTGATATCTATTGCTTCGCACATTGGCATTTATCCTTGTAATTGAGATTGTCTTTTGATTTTCCTAAATAAGTACTTGTCTATGTAACTCAAGAATCACCATAAATAAAGTACTTAAACATTAACAATCTAGTCTTCATAATCATCCTCTAACTTCGCATTGCATTCGCATCCTAAGCTAGTAGTGCATATTAAAATTTACCTCTAAGCATAAACTTGGTTGATAGAGAGATAGAAACACCTTTGCATCTTCTCTTGAGAAGTCTAGTCATCAGAGCCACAGTCCCTGCAGTGCCGCAGGCACCAGGTACATTAGATTTCAAGGATAGGGATCGTTAATCATACTCTCATGTACTTCACCTTGACTTCTCTTTGCCATTTACTATAGATTTTAGGCTCAATATAGATCAAGATCAAAGGCCATACTTAAACTAGGTATTTAAGTAAAATCAACCAAGATTCATGCATTTCACGTTAGAATTCAAGGAGAGGGATCGTTAATCACACCCTCGTGTGCTTCACCTTGACTTCTCTCTGCCATTTACTATAGAGTTTAGGCTCAATATAGATAAAGATCAAAGGTCATATTTAGACTAAGCATTTAAGTAAAATCAACCAAGATTCCTGCATTTCACATAAGTCCTTTCATATAGGATACTTATGCATTAAAGCAGCAGTTGTCCATCTGGTACTTGGTCTTAAAATTTGTAAAGTAGGAATGTTGACTCCATAAGGCATTGGTTTCAAATCTATCTATCTAATTGAATCCTTAATATCTTGCTAAATCTAAACAAGTGTTGGGCCACTCGATTGTGCCTCCCGGATCAGTTGGTTCCCAACTTGTCCTTCGTCATTTCATTTCCATAGGGTCTATGTCTACCCCCCATAGTCTGTTGTTGGGAGTTAGCTTAAACAGAGAGGTTGGGGATTAGGGTGACAGCCCCCCAACCTGAGTTTTTGACGTGGTGCCTATACATTTTGAGCAACAATAGGTCAAATTACTTCTTTTAAGTTTTTCGATTACGGAGATAAGAATATAGTTGTTTTCCAGCTTTCACCCGAAAGTTATTTCAAAACACAATTTGTCTGCTTGTATTGGTACAAAGATAGCCATCAAACAACAAGTCCTAATTTTGGGAGCAATGAGATGAGATATGGTATTGGAATCTGCAAACATGTCCAATTTCAGAAAAGAAATAAATGGGGAGCTTGAACCACCTTCCCAACATCCCTTTTCTTGTTCACAAACATGGGGATCTTGCTAAAATAGCATGTCATCTTGAATCCCATTTGAGTAATTCGAGAATGTAATACTTAAGCATCAGCCACTTAACATTCATGGGAAGTCAATGTTAAATGTGCCTAAATTCTAAGGTCACAAAATAAACATGGAAGTATTATGGAATTGTCAACAAAAGTTCATCTGCCACTTCTGATCCCAATTTAACATTCCACCTCAAATCTATTACAAGATATAACATAAAATATGATAAACAGAGTGAGAAATCATAGATTTATAAAATAAGTAGATGAAATCCACTGAAAACTGTTGGTTGCTAACAACTGGAGTGATGTGCGACCAAGCCCTTGCAACCCACACAAACAATCAACATATGCAAAATGAAATCAGATGATTGCAGAT
The DNA here is from genome assembly GCA_031772625.1 of Pinus tabuliformis. NCBI lineage: Eukaryota > Viridiplantae > Streptophyta > Pinopsida > Pinales > Pinaceae > Pinus > Pinus tabuliformis. The sequence continues at coordinate 53,430,848 of CM062808.1, read as the reverse complement.
AATGTGGGTGCGTACATGCCTATTAGCCAATGTTACCAGACTCGGAATCGGCAGTAAATCAGCAAGGCAAAAGAGCAAAGAGTTTTAATCGGGTCGGAAAAAAATTGGTGAATTCAATAATTTAAGATATACACATATATTGAATTAAAAAGAGAAACAAAAAAAAAAAAAAACAATTTTCATTGATATTCAATGAAGCCATGTCCAAACAATGCATAGTATCAATAGATGTCCAAAATATCATGAATGAATAACTATCTCATATATGTTATGAGTCCAAACATGATCCAAAGTACTGGGTCTTGACTCCTAACCTGTGACTACATCGAAACAGAAGCATCTGCTTCTAAAAGTTTATAAAACACTGCATACTAATCGGTAAAAAAACAGTAACTAAAATCTCTTGACTGTTGCTAAAATGATTTGATCATGGTTTGCTACTAAAATCTCTGACCAAGCACATGTTGAAGCTACAATGGAGCACACTGCATACTATGCCTCTATTACACTACGACTCTATTACGTGGAGTAAATTGAAACTGAAACCATGCCTCTATTACCTTCTCGACGTATGAGTTGTAGCCCTGAGCAAGTGAGAAAAGTCAATTACAGACCGACATTTAATTTTTAACGTAACTAAACTACGCAACGAAAAATGCAGGAACCCTAAAAGTTAAAACCCGTGCACCTCGAGTTGACGGTTGAAAATCACCTCAATCGCCTAAATTGCAATTAATCGGTGAGTCACAAGTGAAACCCGCGTTGACCACGAGTCAAACATAGTCAATGCGAGTTTGACTCGCCCATAGTTGAATCGGATCGTTTGAGGGAAGAGCAGAGTTTGACTCGTGATTAATCGCGAGCGATAGGAGATTCATGTTTCACTGCTATTAGCAACCGACCAAATTATACATGAACAGAGACATTCATTTCTTGAACCTGCGCATAATAAAAGGACAAATTCTGTTTTTGTCCAATGACAACTAGTGCAATGCATGGTTATGACCCTCCTTTTACCAAGGAAGTAAACTTTTAAATTTCAGGAGAATATATATACATCATTTGTAATGAAACACTATACATCCACAATCGTAGGCCCACTTGTAACAACAGGAACAGCTACAGAAGAGAGAAAGCCATCTTACATTGATATTATAAAAGAGTGAAAGGATAAGGCGCTGTGCTTTAATTGTATCTCCTGGTCCTGACAATTTGAGTAGACCTTGTCCATGAACTCCCAAATTTGCATTTGAGTAAATAGATGAACTCTCCTGCAATGGAGAGGAACAAATTACCTTGGGAGACTACGATTTTTCTAGCATCAACAGACTTTTAACATATATTCTGTGATATATGTAATTGATCAAATAGTGTACCCTTAGAACAACCAAGTTGCTAGCTTCCAGTAGAGAAGTCCCAACCATTGCATCTCCTCCACCATCAATTTGCATTTCAGAATTCCACATTAACAACATCTTTACAGACATCCTCAATGCTCCATACACCTTTCATTCATTAAAGGAAACATTTCAGAATCTAGAGGATGATAAATAAATTAATCTAAAGATGTGCCCACATAATATATATATATATATATATGATCAAAGTTTAAAGCCAGCTGATTTTCAAAACATCAGAAGCACAAGGAAACGATAAAAAATTGAAAACCTAGATTCGCTGACATAAGCTTTGCCAGATCACTATTATGTAAACAGTTCCAAATTTTTATCTCAGAAAAGAAAGCATTGAAATTTGAAGCTTGAAGGCCAGCTGATCCAAAAATGTATCTGAAGCATCTAACCAAGCTAGAAAACCAAATATTGAAAGCCCTGACACAACCAACTTTATTGGATCCTTTTACAATCAGTTGGAACATACCATGACTTGTGAACATAAAGTAACATATATGATTTGACAGAAAACAGCAACCAGATGAAAGTTTAACATCTATAGGCTAAAATACAAGAGCAGCACCAAATGCCTGTCAGCAGCTACTCCTGCATGGAAGCTATGTCCTAAGTACCCTGATGAATTTACTACATCATCTTTACTTTAACTTTACCATCACAATCTCCAGCTACATTAATGGTCTCCGACTTACTGTGTGAGCAAAAGATGTCTAATTAATGTCTGGAAACACACATAGAAAAGAGAAACAACCTAAAAGGAGGAACTACCTTTATCATAGAATCACTCATTAAAAGCTCTTCTGCCATCAACTCAAATTCTGAGAAAGGATAATGCGACAACCCAAAGCTGAGAGTTCCTCCATACAATAAACTGAACTGTCCTCGCACCTTCACAAAGAAAAGCATCTTCAGTGGAAGAAAAGAAAATGGATTGTTAAAAAAATCACTGCAACTCTCCCCAAAAACAGTACTTACTGAAATACAGAAGAATATAAATTATGTGCCATCTTCAGTAGAAACATGACAGGTGACTGCAGTCAAGAGCCTAAAACTTCAAATCCGGTAAATGATTATGACATTTCTGAGCAAAAACAGCATGAAAATCTGCCATTATGAAAAATGGCAACAGAACTTGGTCCAACCTTCATATAAGAGGCATCAAAAACCACAGTTGCATTGTGGTTAAAAGCTCAATTGCATTGTGTATAAAAAGGTAAATTGAATTACCAGATGCTAGGCTAAGGTCAATTGCATTGTGCATATCAAATTAATAAAAGCATGTTCAATCATGCAGCACGTCACTTACAAAGTAGAGTGCATAAGTGACCAAAGTTAGGTTGGAGGGACTCATCTGTATAGCCAAATAAGGAGTGCTTAGGACCAGTGCCCGGTCAACCCTCTTGCCCTCAGCCTTTAGACGCAGGAGACCTGACATCATCAGCCTCATCGCCCAATCTCTCACTCTCACTCTTATGACAGGTTCTTGAGTTGTCCACCTTCAGTCTTGGAAAAACTCATTTAGTATGTTGTAGTAGTTATATCACAGTACCTTTGTCATAGTTTTATACTTATGTTCTGATGTTATTCTTCTGTAGGTTTCTTTCTTTATATTATTCTTGCCATTTTCTAAGAGTTGTGCTCGCACGCCCACATTATATTCAGACTGGTTGTACTCTTCAGTCCCACTGACCTACTTTTGTTTGTGGTCATTCGTCAAACATTAATAAAATTGTTTTAACTTTTATCTCATCTTATCTCTGGAAAATAACAAGACCAAATGCCAAAATACATGCGAAGTGAGGGAGAGCTTGATCTTGCAGTCAGGAGCAACAAGGGAAGGAATATAGAGAGAACGCAAGTAAAATCACAATGAAAAGAGCAAGTTAGTGTTAGGATATTAGACATTAAGTGTTGCTTAAGACCAACATGGTCTAATGTACTATAGTCACATGTGCTTATAGTGTGCTTTTGTACTTGAGCATCTATCAGCCACCATTCTATCTTGTGCCTAGGGGATTTGATGGTGCTCCTATTCTTGGTATTCAAAATAATCGATCTGTCTTATCATTTGATTGATCAAATTTATGATCTCTATTTTAAGATCTTGAAAGGTCACCTGTCTAGCATGATGAAGAGAGAGGTAATGTATTTTATGTGACTCTCTTCCTTGAGCAGTATACAATTATTTTGTTGCTCTGTGGATGTTTCCCTCTTTCAGGGTTTTGCAACATAGAACTTCTTGTCTCTACCCTTGATTACGCATCCATGGCTTCCCAATAAGGTATTAGAGAAGTTGTGAATATAAATATGGTTTTCATTCGAAGATCAAGGTAGTTGTGTTTATTATTTAAAGAGCTTCGCATTGCTCATGTTATATATATATATATATATATAGATAACAATCATAATATTGATTAATTAGTGATTAGTATAGAAGAGGCATGTCTATAAGAACATAACCATTCATGAAGGGGCACCTGCTAAGGTATATAAGTGGGCCCTCATTTGTAACAATTCCATCATCTCATATCTTCTGTACATTTCTTATATAAATATATTATTCTCCTATCATGGATATTTATATATTTCAGATCTTCTCAGTATTTCGCTGCATATACGAACTTTGTTCGTTATATTGGTATCAAAGTTGTTTGACCCTCTGTCCGCTTAACCACTGCATAGAGCCAGTCTGATCCTGCCTTTAGCCATCAAGTGTTCATCAAGTTCGTTGTCATTTGATCGAGGCTTTTAGCCACACAAGTTTGGAAGTTCTCCATTCTACTGTTTTGGCATCAAGACTTTGGCCATTTAACATATATATATATATATATATACGAAATTTTAAAAAAAATCATAAAAAAAAGTCAAAAAATTAAAATTAAAATAAAAAATTAAAAAAAAAAAAAAGATCAAAATATATATATACAAGTGAAAGATTTTTTTTAAATAGAATATATAAAAAAATAAAAAATATATAACAAAGATATTGGTATCAAAGTTATATTTTTAAAAAAAGGGAAAAGCGCAAAACACCACAATAGCCACCGGTGTGGGCTTCACTGACCCATTCAGCTAAAGGCAGTCCCCGAATTGTCGTCATCACTGCCACAACCGCAAGCCTATTCTATTTCAAACCACCATCTGTCGCCTATGTCTGCAGCCGCCATTGTGTTCTCCAACTGCCACTGTGTTTCACAGACTACCGCGTTCTTCCGCTTTACACTTCTGTGCCTCTTCTCGCACTGCATCCATACCTATCGCCAGTGAATCATATCACGCAAACCCATAGCCACCACCAATTTGCCTCTATTGTACGTCATCCCTGTTATCACCTAAAGTGTACACCTAAGGTGCAACGCTCAAAGTAGGGGTTGTCACTCCGATCCCTACTTTGAGGGTTGTGCCTTAGGTGTACACTTTAGGCGACAACATTTTCTGGCACGTTGTTGGGTATAGAGTTTTTTTGTTCCTGGTTTTTCGACTAACATTTTGATTCTTGCATTTAGATTTGGATTTTTCTCCACTTATTTAATTTTATGCAAGGATTTATGCATGAAGCCTTCTTGTAGACTTCTTGCTAATCTTGGACAGGAGGCTCTCTCTAATATTCACTTACTCTTTCAAGGTCAAGTGAGTAAAACATCATGGATGACTTGTTTGCTCCTTGTGATTTTAGTAGCATTCTGAGAGCTCTGCATGATTATTCATATGAAGTCGGCAAAGCCATCGATGAGTTTACTCATTTTCAAGATAACAATGCTTTTAGTATTGAGACTCACCTTGGGAATTTCAACCTCTGTGTGAGCAAGTGTCGCCCATATTTTGACCATGAAGATGTAAAGATGAAGATTTTCGTTCTCACCTTAGGTGGTGATGCTTTGGATTGGTTTACTGAGTTCCCTGATGAGTTCTACAATCAATCATTGATGCCCTCGAAGATAAATATGGAGATGAAGAAAAGGCAAAAGTGGAAGCTGAAGTAAAGGAAATTAAAGAGGTTGAAAACTATCTTATCAAGGAATTAACTCAAATGGTTAAGGATATACAACTCAACCAGGCTCAACTCATTAAGAACATGGAAATGAACTTCACACAAGAGATCCATAACATGGAACTTGACATGGAGAAAAAACAAGCACAATTTATAAAGACTATGGATCAAATCATGCAAAAGAAATGAATGTTATAAGGATTAATTAGATCACTCTTCAGAATAGGCTGAAAGAAATGGAAAGATCACAAGTACAGAAGTCCCAGCTTGGGCCAGATGATGAAGAGGAGAAGAACAAAGATCTTTCAATAGGTCATAAGCCTCCCCATCCATTGAAGCAAGTTCCATCTTATTATGAGGAGGTCATTCATTCCATTGAAAAGTGGCTAATTGAAGGCGACCCAAATGGAAAAGAAACTAACAAGAACTAGGTTTATACGTATGAGATTGATCCATCACCCTTGTCGGAGCAGATGTGAAATGAAGAAAGGCATGTCATGAATATCTTGGATACTTCAAATTTTTCATCTGAGAATTTTCAAGATCAAGCAGAATGTTCTACATCAACATCGTAGCCTGCCAGAAACAAAAGTAAAATGCAAAAAAGAAAAAGGAAGAAGTTTGATGCATCTAATGGCTAAGAACAACATGCCATTTGGATAAGTCTGAGTCTGAAGATGATCAGAATTGGACATCGCACATCATATAAACAGCCCATTGATCTGCCTGAAAGTCCGCAGATGCTCAAGATGGACTTCATTGAAGACATTTGATGCCACAGGGCATCTCTGTATTGTATCTCTAACCCTATTCTCATAGACTAGGTTTCATTTTTCTCATTAGAATAGGTTTCATTTCAGCATTTATGTTTTTATGTTATTAGATTTAGATTTCACTTTTAGATTATTAGATTAGAAGTTTTCTATTCCAACAGTTGATATTATATGATGATTATGCTTTGTATTTGAATGGATATCTACTTGATTTACTTTGTTTCTTGGATGCAGATTTTGGATTCTCACATTCCTTCACTGAAGCAACGTGTCCCCAAGTAGAGCCAGATGTTGACCACATATGGTTCAACTACCCCAAGAAGCAGAGTACATATCAATGGATAAAAAAATTTCAAAGTCATCTTCATCATGCAACTTCCAGAGTATCATTGTAATCCAAATTTTGCAGCCCTGTGAGCTATCGTTGTAAAAATGATTCTAGTATGACTATGAAGCCATGCAAAACATCTAGGTAAGCCTTTGATTCTTGCTAAAGAGTTTCACTCTAGAGAATTTTTTCCCCTCCGCCATTTATTCGTGTTTCTGAACCCAAATAATTTGTAGAATTTTTCTCCCACAAATACCCTAAAGGTAGAGTGGGGCTCGATAGTAAGGTCTTAGGTGAGTCCTAATGTTATCGAGTATATGTAAATTCTCATACTAGATCATGTCTTAAGTCTTGCAAATTTTGGCTAAGTCTAAGTGTCTAAAGTTTAATTACTAAAATTTCCAACTAGTCAGAAATTTAATAATTATTTGGATGTAAATTGTAAAATCAAATGTTTGTAAAAGTTGAAGCGGGTAGAATACTCGTAATTAGAACCTCTACACCTCAACTTTATGTTTAGACACTTATGTGAGGGTTGAAATTATGTCTATCCCCTCAAAATATTTTTTTTTGGCAAAAAATTAGCCAGAAAATGGTCAAAAAATCAAAATTGGGAGAAAATAAAATTCTCTTCAAGTGGAAAAAAGTTTTTTTGGAGAACAGGTAATTTCCTGAGGAAAATTAAAATTGAAGGACTTAATTCCAAGAAGAAAAATCGCTTGCAATAAACTTACAATTTCTTCCAAGAAAACACATTCTTTCAATCAAAAAAAGACTTCTACATACAATAGCCAATCTACAAATGGTCAAAAAATTAAAATTGCGAGAAAATAAAATTCTCTTCAAGTGGAAAAAAGTTTTTTTGGAGAACAGGAAATTCCTGAGGAAAATTAAAATTGAAGGACTTAATTCCAAGAAGAAAAATCGCTTGCAATAAACTTACAATTTCCTCCCAGAAAACACATTCTTTCAATCGCAAAAAGACTTCTACAATACAATAGCCAATCTACAAATGCTCCATAAAATCAAATCTCCACAAGTAGCGAAAAAGGCAAGGCAAGGCTAAGGCGTACCGTAGAAGAGAGGGCCGAAATCTCAAGTGTCATGATCAGTGCAAATGGCGGAGAAATATGGCATATCGTCATGTACTAAGCAATGTAGGACTGTTGGTTGGTTGGCTGTCCAAGGAAGGAGAATTTTTTTCTCCTACGGGGTTACCCATTTTTAGTGGGTAGCTGTCCTACGAGGTTACCCATTATGGCTTATTTTGTCAACAATGAACATTATATGACAGCTTATGGTTACTTATGAAGCTCAAAGTACAATTGACTAAATCTTACAACTCTTTGGTAATGACAATGATACTCTAGGGTTTCTTTCATTTTGTGGTTGATGTTCCCTGTTACAATTTGTTCGTGACAAATTTTATATGATTGATGTTATGTGTACTAAATGGTTGATGCTTAAATGGTTATTACTAATCCAACAGTTAAATTACCTTAAATCTATGTTTTCATGTTTTTTGGCAATTGATTCAACATTCTGCAAGTTTTTTTATATATGCATCAACATATGTTAAAATCTGTAATATGAAAAACACTTATCAATCACTTCACTAGAAGAATCTTTTTGAAAATTGTGTTTTTCACTCCCACATCAATCAAATTTTATATAATTGATTTTATGTGTACTAAAAGCTTGATGCTTAAATGGTTATCACTAATCCAATAGTTCACTATTAAATGACCTTAAATCTATGTTTTCATGTTTTTTGGTGATTGATTCAACATTCGGCATGTTTTTTATATATATGAATCAACATATATTAAAATATGTATTATAAAAAACACTTATGAATCAATTTGCTACCAGAATCTTTTTGAAAATTGTATTTTTCACTCCCACTCCCAACAACCTTTCCACTTATTCTAACCATTACTTGTTAGTTCTTGTAGCATCGAATGTGTTCTAGAGACGAAATTTGGTGGAGGCTAGAATACATGAGATCTCCAAAACCCAGAAATCATTTCCGGAAATTCCATCTAGAGATGAATTAGTTAGATAATTAACTAGTTTTTTAGATATTTCCTAAATCTAAACTTAGGAAATATGGTTAATTAATCATAATTAATTAAGTCAAGGTGCGAATCATCTAGAAACTCACACGGATCGACTCCAAGATGATCCTAGCCATTGATTAAGTTTTAATCTTGGTCATTGGTGCTCCAACAGTGGATTATAAGAGGAAGTCGATGGGCACTTGGAGAAGACACACCAGATACACCAGCAGCTCAATTTCCTTGGAAGATCAATTTCCAGAGTAGCAGCAGTCAATTGTCAGAGAGCCAAATATCGATGCAGTGAGTAAGGGGCAGGGATAATGAGTCTGGAAGAGATTTTCCAGATCCGGAGAGTCAGTTGCAAGAGGGCCAAGTTTCCTCAGTGAGGCTACGCAGAGGCAGTGCAGAAGCTTCAAAGGCAGAGTTCGATTTGGCCAGACAGAGGGTCAATTCAGTTGTTGGAGGTAGGACGATTTCCGGAAGGGGCCAACCAGTCATTCTCAGAGGCTGGATTGGCAAATGGCTTGATCAATTGCAGTTCCAAGCAAAGCATACCAAATTGCGCAAGTCTGACGCAGGGGTTTAGTGGAGCCCATTCAAAGCCAGTTTCAAAGCCGGATTAGTGTCGGGTGAGACAAAATTTGTCTCACTAATTTTTTGTGGCCAATTTCTCCTATAATGGATTTCTAGTTTGTGCATCCAAATTGTACTCAAATTTTCACTGCTGCATAAAAATAAAAACCCTCATTGCTGCATCGTTTTTCCCGAGTTGGGTTTTTCTAGGGACATTTGTCCAAAAATAACGGTGCCATTTTTATGTACATTTGTCCAAAAATAACGGTGTCATTTTTATGTGTGTGTGTGCTAGTATTTTCTCAGTTTCCAACACTATTTTTTTCGCAATTTATTTGTGAAAATCACAGTGTGAATTATTTGGTATTTGTCGTAGCAAACTGCAAATAAAATGTTAAATAAAATTAACAATTAGGAGAATAATTTTGAGTGGTTGTGATAGATGAAATTTTCACATGGTATCAGAGTGTAAGTGATCAATGAGGAAGCTCAGAAGCAAAGAGGAAAATTTCTCTACTCAAAGCAAGCAGCAAGCCGAAATTTTTAGAGGCAACATAGTCCATTGACAAGCACGCTGAGTTGCTGGGGTAGTAATTCGATTTTCAGTTGCAGGGTGGCAAAAAAATCGAGTTGCCTAGATTAGTAATTTCAGCAATCAGAGGGAACAACTTCAATTAAGATTTTCGCTGAGCAGATTCCCTGGTTGGACGCAAAAGGTTTTGTAGCAACAAAACCAACGTTTGGTGAAAGAGAAAAGCACACAGAGGGAGATTTCTCTCAGAGGGTTTCTAGCCAAGAAATCTGATTTTCCTACATTGACAGCGACAGCTAGCAGAACAGTTCATTGCAGGAGGGAGTGCGAGTAGCAAATGAGAAGTCAAGCAAAGGAAGGGGAGTTTCCATATCAGATCAGAGATGGCCACAGTTGGGCTCAGGGACCATGACAGATTAGATGGTGCCTCCAATTATGTCATCTGGAAGGCTATGATGTTATTCCTTCTCGATGAATGTGGTCTGAAGCCCTATGCAGAGAGTGTGGTAGCAGTACCCCAGGATGTCAATCAGCAAGAATACAGGAAGGAGATGGCTAAGGCCAAGAGGATTATTTTGGATGGAATCCCGGATCATGTCATCTCACATGTGGCAGGACAAGCAACAGCCAAGGAGATGTGTGACGCCTCGGCAGACTTGTTTCAGAGTTCTTCCAAGCAGTGAAATATGTACCTCCAACAGAAGTTGAGGAGCATGAAGACGCAGAAGAGCGAGAGCATAGATGCCTTTCTCACTCGGATTCAGGAAGTCCTTGATCAGCTGGCAATTGTTGGGTCAGCACCTCAACCTATGGAGGTTGTACGATTGGCACTAAATAATGTCTTAGAGGACTGGTAGGTATTTGTCCAGAGTATCTTGGAAAGAAATACCTTTCTTGGGTGGGACAGGATGTGGTTCAATATGCAGCAGGAAGAGTTGAGGAGAGCTCTGTTGAAGAGCACCATCAGTGGCAACAACAGCAAGGGCGTGAAGAGTGAGGAGGAGAATGTGGCCCTAGCATCCAAGGGTTCTAGTCAAGCACAAGGGGAACAAAAGAAGAAGAAGGACCTATCTAAGGTCAAGTGCTTCAGGTGTGGCGAGTTTGGCCACTATAGTACCCAGTGTCCTCTCAGAAGGAAGGACAAGCAAGAGAAACACGACCAGGCAACAACTCATGTTGAGATAGATAGGTTGTTTTCCAGGTTGGAGGAAAACTTCGCAATGATTGGTCGCATACCTCCAGGAGTGAGATGGGGTGACTTGGAGTTGTAGCCCCAAAGAGCTACAAAGATGGGCAGGGTCTACTAAGGAGTCCACCTCATGGATCATTACCTGGCTACGGGGGCCCACAGTATTCAGTAGCAAGATGGATCAATGTCAGAGATGCAATCAGATTCCAGAGTGACAATTGCAGACTAGTAGCAGTTGGATACTGAGGAGCACAGTGCAGTGTTGACAACAAAGCAAGTGGCCCATTACAGAGTTGACAGCAACAGAGATTCTTCAATGACAGTGCAAAGGCTAGTAGCAATCAAGACTCGAGAGACAAATGCATCATATTGAATAAAGATGATTCAGTATTTTGGATGTTTCTTAGTTGCAATTGCAACAATAACAGTTGAGAGGGAGTTGAAGTGCAAATGCAGTGTTGGCAGCAATACAGCACGATCAGCGGCAACATAGATGCAGCATTAGAGTTGCGTAGTGGTTGGTGGGCAGTGGCAGGCAGTCACAATGGCCAGTCATCAGTAGCGTAACAGAAGGTGATACAGAGACAGGTTGTTGTGGCAGGGTGTGCAACACTAGAGAGAACACAGTCCTCGCTAAGAGGAAGTGTTATTTTTCTAGCATCAGATGTGTTCTAGCCACGAAATTTGGTGGAGATGCTAGAATACATGAGATCTCCAAAACCCAAAAATCGATTCTGGAAATTCCACCTAGAGATGGCTTAATTAGATTATTAACCAATTTTTTAAATATTCCCTAAGTCTAAACTTAGCAAATATTGTTAATTAATCAGAATTAATTAATTCAAGGTGCGAATCATCTTTTAACTCACACGGATCGACTCCAAGGTGATTCTAGCCATTGATTAAGTTTTAATCTTGGTCATTGGTGCTCCAATAATGGATTACAAGAGGATGTCGATGGGCACTTGGAGAAGACACACCAGATACACCAACAGTTCGATTTCCTTGGTAGATCGATTTCCAGAGTAGCATCAGTCAATTGCCGGAGAGCCAAATATCGTAGCAGTGAGTGAGGAGCAGGGGCAGTGAGTCCAAAGGATATTTTCCAAATCCGGAGAGTTAGCTGCAGGAGGGTCGAGTTTCCTTAGTGAGGTTGTGCAAAGGCAGTGCAGAAGCTTCAGACGCAGAGTTTGATTTGGCCAAACAAAGGGTCGATTCAATTGCTGGAGGCTGGAATATTTCCAGAAGGGGCCAGCGAGTCATTCTTAGAGCCTAGATTGGGAAGACGACTTAATCAATTGCAGTTCCAAGCAAAGCGTACCAGTGGTTGCGCAGGCTTGATGCAGGGGTTTCGTGGAGCCCATTCAGAGCCGGTTTCAGAGCTGGATCAGTGTTGGGTGAGACAAAATTTGTCTCACTAATTTTTGTGGCCAGTTTCTCCTATAATGGATTGTCAGTGTCTGCATCCAAATTGTACTTAGATTTTCACTGCTGCATAATAATAAAAACCCTCACTGTTGCACCGGTTTTCTCGAGTTGGGCTTTTCTAGGGACATGTGTCCAAAAATAACATTGTCATTCTTATGTGTGCGTGTGTGCTAGTATTTTCTCAGTTTCCAGCACTATTTTCTTCCGCAGTTTATTTGTGAAAATCACACTGTAAATTATTTGGTATTTGTCGTAGCAAACAACAAATAAATTGTTAAATAAATTTTCAATTAGGAGAATAATTACCAGTTGTTGTGATAGATGAAATTTTCACATACCTAACGTTTTTCATTTTTTCCTTTTCACTTCCATCTCATTCATAAAAAGATATTATCCCCACTTAAGTTTGACTTATCAAAGTCATCCAAGGAGGTCTAAATGAAGAAATTGAAGAAATATGTACACCAAAGTTTAATGAATCCAAAAAGACTAGAGGTGATGAGCAAGAAGTTAAAAAATGGAACAATATTGAACCCATTGCTATGGTATCTCATTAAAAAGACCTAGCCCCAAAGCCCTATGCTTAAAATGCATATCTAAAGGAAAAGGACTAAGAAAAATACAAAAAGAAGTATATACTATAAATACAATGTTGATGTGGTAATTCTAAGCAAATCACCCTCTTAAAGGTTTACACGAACCAATAATGAAGATTCCCCACTTTAAAGGGCTAGTTGGACCAGTTTAAAGACCCTTTCCATCATTATAGATGGCTTTGAGGGTCAAAGCATATGGTTCATTCCTTTTTGCACATATTGTTCATCATTTTACCTATCTCTAACAAGGTAACCTGAGAAACATTTTTTTCCATATGAATTGACACATGTAATAGCGGTAAAGTTGTCCCACAATGGAAAACTTAGGCAATTTATAAAACTAAATTAAGTTATGATGTTGTTAGAAAAGGCAATTTAATGTGCATTACCTAATGATCTTTTTGAAGCTTGACTCATCATTATAGGTAAGCATTCCACATTCCAATCTATGCATTATGCGTCGAGCTCCATGACATTGCCTTAAGTTCCATGTACCTATATTCAAATTTCAACCATATCTACCTACCTTGGCATCTGTGCCACTTTTCTTTGGATCCATGCCACTCCCATATTCAACCTTAATCAACATTGTTTGAGACATATTTGAGCTGGACCGCTCTCTTATCCACCCCTGATATACATGTCACAGCACTTAGAATTATTTAAAAGTGTACTTAATCAAGTTAAGTCACCCTGCACTTCACACTAAAGCCTCTTTAATTTTTAAGTTTGGGATCTCTTCCATTGATTACTTGCCAGCACACTCTTGTTTCATTCTCATTAATGGACTGATATCTCATAAAAGTGTCTTTTCCATCATATGTTGACTTAATGAGCAGATTTTGTGCATCTAATTGAATGGAATGCACATATGTTTCTTCAGAAATCTGATTTCGTCTCACACTGTCCCAAAACTGATATATATAACAGCAATGAATTGAACAGTGCTTCATTTAATAGTTGTCATCCAACTTTACTAAATAACATGTCTAAATCTATCTAAGTGAATAATTACTAAGTTTCATAAATCTGATTACATCTATATGTTTTCAACACTTGGTAATAAACTTTGTCGACACACTTCGTTACAGTCACAAATTTTGCAAAATAAATCTGATGGATGTCATTGTTCATTACACTTACTTCACATGGCTGAATAGTGGATATAAATGATATCATAATCTATATTTGGGCACTTTACATTATCTTTTATTCAAGTGATCTGATCTCCTTGTCACTCATGGAAACATATGTTTCGTTGAAATGAATGTGAATGATAAGTGAATTGGTCATCTTGTTTGCCATATACCTTTCATAAATGTTCTCCAGCATAACACAACCATTATCATTCACAGTGATTTACTTGATAAACTTGTGTCGAATTCCTATTAATCAAACAAACACTTTGTATATTCTATATTTCTCATCTCTAGGCAAATTGGGTAGTTTTGTTAGTAATCTTGATCAATCTAAGCTAATCAATACTCGCATTCCTACAAAATTTAGCTTAAATTGAATTTAGAGATTCCCCACAAGCTAGGGTAGCTTAGTTAGTTTGAAGTATTAGGCAAGGCTACTAAGGTGACAATGGGTAACTTGCCTGTGGTGCCTCTAGGTTCTTGTGATTCGCGGTTAGGACTTTATTCACTAACAAGAGTTTGAGCAGTAACAAACCCTATCAAGGTTTGCAAGAGTATCAACACATATGGGACTACCTAATGTGAAGACCAAAGCACTGTTTTTGATTACTGTCAAAATCTTGTTTTTTTTGCGTTGGTAAATAAAATTTTCCACTTAACTCTTTAGCAACATTTTATGTCAACCAAATCTCATATTTTACTTAGTTGCTAACCAAGATCTGCCTGAAGTAGTGGTTTCAGAAGAGTTGAATCTTTCATACTAGAGACTCCTAGATCATTTCCACTCTCGTCATCAAACTTGAACCACTGGTCACCACTCTTTCATGAACAAGGTAATGCCCATAATTAGAGTACAGACCCTATGAACTACAGTGGTTAATAATAAGTACAAAAGTTTGTTGAAGAAAGTGTAACTAGGTTCGGTCTTCATAAATGTAATTTTGATCTTTGTACTTGTAAAGGAAAAGAACTATTATTTTTGTCATTATCAAGAATGGATTTCTTGTCCATTTGATAGGTCAACCACATGTTGAAGTGCTTCTAGGAAAGTCAAAGAGTCAATGTAAGTATTGAAGACCCCTTCACGGCAAGTTACACCATGTAAATATGTCTATGTAAAATGTCAAGTGAAAGTGTCATGAAATTGAGTCAAGACAAAATCCTCCACGCAAGTCAAGCCTCCTCTTGTAAAGAATTAAATTCGGTCCAACAAGTCAACTCCATGTCAAGCTCAAGTTGGCCCTCTAAGAAGGTCATGTCGACTCAAAAGGAAGGGACAGAATCACTGTAAGAGCAGCTCGGTCTCACTAGAAGCACACACATCTGCTCTGAAATAAGAAGAAGAGGTGCAAAAAAATGAGGAGAAGAAGTACCCTATACAGCGAAAGGAAGGCCGAGTAGGATATCTCTGTTTTGGGAAAGAAGGACCATCACACATGCCAGATTAGGGCACAAATCCACCGCAGCGAGTGATCTCTGAAATCAGCGAAGAAGAGAAGCAAGAAAAGGGTGTGAAAAGACAAGAGAAGGTGTCTCTATTGCAGCGAAGAAGGAAGCGTAGAAGGCCGAGTTTATAAGATCTATTTCAGGCCTAATTACAGTCACACGTGAGAGGTAAAAGAGGCTCATTCGAAGAGGCTTGGTCGGGCTAGAAAAGAGTGCCAATTAGGCCTCTTACTCAAGCGAAGGAAAGGTAGAAAACAAAGCAACTATTCTTGAAGGTATCCCCTCACACATGCGAAGAATTAGGGCCATACTGCTGCTGTCCCAGATCTGCAACTACATCAGAGAAAAGAGCTCGGTTGGGTTAAGAATAAGGTCCTCTTCCTAATTAAGAAAGCCTACATCTCAAGCGAAGGAAGGAAAGAAGAATGTCCCTTCTAGGGCATGCAAACTAGGGTTGCTGCAGTAAAGCTATCAGTTGCCAGAAGAAGGACAAAGAAGGAGGACGAAGTGCTGCAAGAGGAAGTGATCTCAGATCAAAAGGAAAGGCTTGACTTGTGCTTGGAGGATCTTCTTGTCAAGGGTCTAGGGTTTGGCATTTGTCAATTGAAGCTTCAATAAGAGAAATTTGCAAAAGGGTTTTCCTCTCTAGGAGAGAGAGGTTTTGCCCTGGCTGAGAGCCAACATCTTGTGTTCTTGTCTCCTTTTGTTTTGGTAACTGTTTGATGAAGTAAGAGAACACACACTAATAATAATAAGAGAAGATTGTGCTAATAAGAAAAGTAAAAAGAACTTCACAAATTGTCATCATTGTCAGAAGAATCTCACCATACCTAGATGCCCTAGATTCTTCAACAAAGTTGTCTACACAAGAACCTCACATCAACAAATAATTAACCTGTCGAGCAAGGAACAATGGACCAATCATGGCAACAATAAATGCTTTGTTTACTTTCAAGTTCCACATTTGTTTTATCCATGTCAAAGAGCCTTTCTGCTCAAACAAAATCCATTGCACAAGACACGGTGTCATGGACATGTTTCTGCATAATATCCAAAAAGTGTTTCAATTTAGGGGAGTAGAGGAAAAAAAATGCATAATCTTCTATCTCCCTGCAAAACGAACGTCTTTTCCCCTTTTCAAGAGATGAATATTCAATTGGACTAGACAATGAAAATAATCACTATAAAAAGATATGCATTGGTGGATTAAATTATTTCAGCACAAAATGCAACATTGATTGCACTACGCAGTGACACACTAAAGTCTTCTTTGAATAGTCGACAGTCAATTTCCTAATGTAAGTCTAACAATTTTGACTCGTCCCACAATAAGAAATCATGGGGTCATAACTTATGAAAACTTGGATTCTATCCATAAATTCCTAAATATTTACAAATTCCAAACTTTCAGCCAATCAACTAATACAAGAATCTAATTGCATTCTTCGTGCACAAGGAATATTTTATAAGAAATTTTAAGATTTTTGAGCTATTTTTGCTTTCTAATTTTGGCAAAATTACATTAACAGGTAATTTTCCACGCAACTACCAGATCTTAACCTTCTGTTCCTTCATCATTGCCATCACAATAATGAACTTGATGAGAAGGTAAGAGCCTACAATTATTGTCCTTTGTAACGTACAAGATTGCAACACATCAAAATTTTCTTTGTATGGCAAAATACTTTCACTTGTGTTTGCAAACACAAATTTATAATTGTGATAATCGTGCACTGCAGTGAGATGAGACCTCTCATGCACCTAAAATCTTGCATGAATACACCAAGTTGAACAATAATATTTATACGCACAACATACAAGCAATTAAGATCAACCCACGAATAATACTTCATTAATAGATAAAACTCCAAGTTGAACAATAATATTTATATGCAATTAAGATCAACCCGCAAATAATACTTGATTAATAGATAAAACTCTACGAAGCTTGGCCTTTCTATATAGTAGAGATTCATGTATTCCAAAACAACTAGCCGACATTCCAAAACAATGAGCCTACTCCATCAAAACCTTGACATTAAAATTTAACACTAAATATAGAATTGACATTAATTCCAACATTTTCCCTCCCTACATATGTATGTATTTACAAGAATAATGATACAGTTATATATCTATTTATTGGGCCTAGACTCATAGTTACCACTTGATTTCATATATGTTTGAAAAATTGAGTTAAAAAAATATAGGGTTGGAATTCTTTAGGTTAATGGCTAAAGAATTAGCATAGCATAGCAAAGTAAATAATAATTAACTTCTCAAAACATTGGTTAGAAGGCACAATCCCATAATGGCATAAAGTCCTCTAGAATAATATCCATCAACAAATATTCCTTAACACTTGCAAATAAGTACTACATCCAGCTATTGGTAAACTCCACACCTCAACTTGTCAAATCTATGCAGACAACAAACTAAAACACAAGAATATCGTCAAAAATATTCGAAGAAACTTAACAGCATGAGAAACACAGATAGGCCATAACAAATTATGCAATTAAATAACTAACAAACCTGCACACGGCTCCAGAATAAAGGAACCACCGCTTTTGCACAACTTTTCACAAAGACATTTGTCCAAAGAGGGTGAGTAGGAAAATCAAGCAAAATTGTATCAGTCAGAGTTGACAAATTGTTATTGCTAACAATAAGACTCTGTAGAACTGAATCAAATATGGTCCCAGCAGCACCTGCATTTGATGTACAACCGTGACTTTCGCCCCCTGGCCCAAGCAAACAACAAAATTCAATTGTGATTCACCGGTATGCATAACAAAATCTCTAGTATAACACCACCAATTCTTAAAACTGATAACAAAGAGAAGTGCCCCATAGATCAGATGCTAGATTAGATAATGAACTCAAAAAATCACTCTAAAGTACACTACTTAACAAAGTGCATATGTATCGAGTCATGTTTGAATTTTGAACAAATGATTAAGAAATGGTTCATCTTAGGCTTGACCAACATTATATTTTCCATCCCCAGGGGTTTATTCAGTCAGTTGAATCATCCACTCAAAGCAAACAGGGAGGCCATAGGTCACAAGTTTATAACCAGTAAAGTCCATGGGATTACCAGCCACTATTGTGGTTAATGGTCAAGCTGCCCTCCATCCAGATATTTGAAGGAGGAGGGCACTTCCATGAGGTTTTCCTTAGAAAAAAAATATGATATAGTTTCCAAAAAGATTGGTTGTTGTTGAAAGCAATTTTACTGCAAATAAACCTTCTAAGAATCTCAAAATGTCCTTGACTCATGAGCTATTTTGAGTCTTGACTTATTTTATGATCATGATGGTGGGATATAGCTGGTCAAAGACTCAAACGCATATGTAAATAGCAAGGCCTAATAGCGGGCCTACATAGGCAATGAGTGAGAACTATTCCATTTAAGAGGTCAATAGTGTAATTATCATGAACATATGTCTTATGCCTGTATTCCAGTTATTAAAGAATTCTCTTAATGTCTAAGGAGTTATTGTGTAACTCATTTGTAATGATTCTTTTGGGTGTTGCTCCATGTGCATATCTATTGCATAATGTGCTATGCAACTAAGTTGATATGCGTGTGTGTAGAGAGAGAGAGAGAGCATCAGCTTCAACAAAAGAATACTTGAACACGAAAATCTAAAGAGCAAACATAAACAAAAAATTAATAGCAATCTGATTATTATAATAATCCAAATAGATGCTTACATTATGAAAAATGGCAAAACCAAAAATAGCCTTTATAAACAGGGCCATATATCCAAAATTATCCTTTATAAATTAGCCTATATGTGTTGAAAATTGAAATACAACATGAGCTATTGTATCAGAGAAGATAATCCTCGGTTTGGTTCCGCTAAACTATTGATCTTGCCATTTTCAGTCTAATTTTTTTTGGCATCGTTAGAATTCCATGGGTATTTCAGGGTTGACAATATTTTATATTACCCCTAAAGTTGCATGCAGCCTAAGTGAGGATCTCCAAAGTGATAGCTTCATACGTTTTGGCTTCACTTGGAGATGGTACATCCTTAGGTGCCTTGGGATTGGATCAGACATATTTCTCCCTTGTGTGATCAATGGTCATGGCTCATTCATTGGTATATGGTTGCGTGGATTGGCATTTGCAAAATTTAGTAGGCCTTGGAGAGGGGTACCTAACAAGCCTATTACTAAACTAAGAGACAACAATGGGTAGTGGCCCATTGTCACCACAGCCAAAACACCCTGCGCTTTACTGATTTTCACCAGTGGGAGGAGTCTGAATGTGTATGTTCACATAATAAGTATTCTAGGTTTGAGGTATCAGGCGACCTACAGGCTTCCAAGGAGAAGACACAACTTAAGTACAAGACTTCAATGGGGAGAGGTAATCCGCTTTCCTTGGAGAAGCCAATTCCAAGCACCAAAGACCTAGGGTTTGAATAGTGGCTTGAGAGTTGGGATGGACCAAGGTCAAGGTCAGGAAAAAGGGTGTCCAACAATGATTCTGAACAAAACAAAGGCACATGGAACCCTCAAATAGGCTTGTTACCACATAATCTAGCAGGAGTCCTAAAAGGGGTACCTAAAGGACAAATACTAGACCAAATGGCAACAACGGGACAAGAACCCGTTGTCACCTCAATCGGTGTCCCTTGCTCTTTACGGACCTTCACCAATGGGACGAGTCTCGGTATGAAGGAAATCACAAGGTTAGTAGGATCAATGACAAGGTAGAAAGTGATTTCCAAATCCCATTCGAAGGAGAGGCTTAGATAATGGCTTGCTTGCTTCAAAAGCAAGGTCAAGGCTCTCCAAGAAAGGCTTATAGGGATGCATAAACCTAGAATGAAGGGATACTCAATACAAAGAGTGTACCTAGATCAAAGCATCCCAAATATGTGAAGGATCTTTATTAGGGTTTTTGCGAGATAGTGACCATACAAGATTTGGGACCACAAGAGAGACAAAGGGGATCCAAGCCAAGCTTAAGGTTTGGTATGATCATCAACAATACGACTAGGCCAAGCAAGGATGAGAAGAAAGGGTCAAAGAGAGGTGAACTTCCAACGAGTTTTCAAGAGCAAATGACCCTAGGAAAGCCGCTAACTAAGAAGCGTAGGAGGAAAAATGATGTTGGAGCTACGTCGTGAGCTTTCTCCAAATCTAGCCATGGATGAGTTTCAAAATTTGAGGGCACCTAGAGAAAACACAAGCGTAGTTTCTTTCCAACTTTCTCTTCAAATGGACCACCCTAATGCATTTCGCATTAGACCCTAGGAGGCCTTTAGAGTTAGGGCAGAAAACAAAAAAGGCAAAAATAAAGAAGTAAGATGTGATCAACTAGGATGAGAATCAATGCCTAGTAAAATGGGAGAAATGGAGTCAAGAATAACCTTGATGAAGGAAATTCGCTCTTTCAAGGACTCCTATTGCATCTTTTGCTAGCCCTAATGAAGCAGCTAGCCAGCAACAAAGAAATTTATACTTTGTTTGGGAGAGATGACAGTGTTTTAAGGTTGCAAGATTAGATCAACACTTAGGAACATTCATTCACATTCTCCAATGAATAATGCATGCAATAATACAATAATCCAGTTCTTTTAAGAACTTCGCATTACATTAGGGCACCAAAATGAGATTATCAAAATATATTCCATACATTAGACATGCAGCAACAATGAAATAACATCAAAATTGCACTTACAAAAGAATGTGAGTATATCCATCCATCACAATTGCAGTAAAGAAGCTCCAAGACAAGAATAGCGAAATCCAAAATTCAAACTACATCAAAAACCTCCAATTTCGTCCATCAGTGGTAGGTCTGAATTCTTTTACAAGACTTAATCCAAATCCAAATGATGATGTTCAACAAATGAGGCTCATTTCTAATTTATATGAGCCTCCAATAGTTCAAATGGGTCTAATTAGACTAGTGAGCCCCTAAAAACGACTCTAATATGCAATATAATAAATAAAATTGGTGACAAGCCCACCAAATTGCTCAAAAGTACTCAAGTCTTCCTAGTGAGGCTGAAAAGATAGAGAAATGGTGCAAAGGGCCTCCAAAGGGCCTAGATAAGTCCTCCATGTGCCAAATCAAAGAGGAGGGCTCCCATAATGATGACCAAGGGGTTGGCCCCTTGGTTTCCAAGCAAAACATTTATGGTGCTCCCAGGTCAGTATGGCGCACTATTAATGGTCAATGGGTCTCCAACTGGATCCAACACGTCCATGCTCCATCAATAAGGGCTATCATGATGAAACAAGCCCTCCCATGTCTCCCCGGGTGATACAAAACCCAGTCTGGGCTCTAGATCAGTTGCCAAGTGTATGGTGCTATGTTGCAGGAAACGTGGCAAGCAGGTTCGTTTCCGTACGAAAACTGGGACAAAACGCGGAAACGCGTTTGGTACGGCCGTGAAACGCATTTCCGGTCTTACTGCCACGTTTCCCGAAACAGAAACGTGGCCAGTACGGCCGGAAACGCGTTTCACAGCCGTACAGCCCACGTTTCCCAATTAACTTGTGTTTTTTTTTTTATTTTTTTTGTAAGTTGTTTTTTAATTTTTTTTTTTGGGTTATCTAGTGAGTTCGAGAAGCCTATCTAAACTTATAAAAGAGAAGTTCGTCTCATTCTCTCATCACATTATTCAGCAAGTCGTTTCTCTTGGAGAATGGCAGTTGTTTCAGCTAGGGTGTTTTGAGCAGTGAGCAAAGTAGATTTTAGCAACAAGAGCAAGAGATTTCAGCAGCAAGAGAAAGAGATTTCAGCAGCAGATTTGGCTCAGCTATAGCCATATTTCTCTTCTCTTTTCTAGCATTTTGGGGTAGCTTCAACTACAGAAAATTAATTTGGGTAAGCAACATTCATTTTGTTAGGTTTTTCCTACTATTTCTTCAATTTTTCTAGGGTTTATGCTGCCAAAAATATGAAAAACGTTTTTTATTTATAGATTTGTTTTTTTAATTTATTTTTGCAGCAGATTTGGCTCAGCTACAGCCATATTTCTCCTCTTTTTTGGCATTTTAGGGTAGTTTCAGCTACAGAAAATTAATTTGGGTAAGCCACATTCATTTTGTTAGTTTTTTCCTACTATTTCTTCAATTCTTCTAGGGTTTATGCTGCCAAAAATATGAAAAAAAGTTTTTTATTTATAGATTTGTTTTTTTAAATTATTTTTGCAGCAATGGCTTCCAGCCAAAGTGCAGCTGCAAGTTCAAGCCCTAGGGCCAACCCAAGGGCTGAATATTATCCTCTTTGGAGGCATGTGACGAAGCTTCAAATATGTGGAGGTGGTGGCTCATGGGAATGGCGATGCAATCTTTGCAATAATTTGTACAAGGGCTCCTACCCAAGAGTGAAGGCACATCTATTGCATGGAGGAGGGCAGGGGATTTCAGGTTGCACAAAAACAGCAGATCCATTGGCAAGGAGGGCATATCAAAGAGAGCAAGATGAGGCGGATGGTACTAAGAGAAGGCATGATGACCTTACTCAAGCTCCATCTAACATTGAGCCAAGGAGTGTAGCTGAAGCAAGAAAGAGGAGAGTCGGTCCCACTCAACAACATGGACAACCAGCACCCAAAAATACAGAGGCCCAGGGCATCCCCTTCAGTTCAGGATAGCAGAATTGCTAAATTGGTGAATGTGCAAGCAAGAGAAGAAATTGATTCCAGAGTGGCTAGGTGCATTTATGCATGTGGTATCCCATTCAATGTTGTTCGCTCTCCTTACTGGCAAGATATGATAAGGGCAGCTAACAAAGCTCCTCAAGGGTACAAGGGGCCCAACTATGAGAAAGTCAGAACCTAGCTTCTCAAAAATGAGGAGGACCTTGTGGAGGAAATTTTAGCTCCAATTCGTTCTTCCTGGAGTAGCTCTGGGGTTACCATAGTCTCAGATGGTTGGACAGATATAAGGCGCAGACCATTGATAAATATCATTGCCACTTCCCCCAAAGGAGCAATGTTTATCAAGGCAGAACACTGCTCAGGAGAGGTGAAAGATGCACAGTTCATTGTTGATGTTATTATAAAAGCTATTGAACAAATAGGGCCTAACAAGGTGGTGCAAGTTATCACAGATAATGCACCAGTTTGCAAAGCTGCAGGTTTAATTATTGAGGGGAGGTATGACCACATCTTTTGGACACCATGCATTGTCCATTATCTGAATCTGATCTTAGAGGAGATCGAAAACAAAGTTTCCTGGATAAAGGAACTCACAGGGGAAGCATGGGAGATTGTCAAATTGTCAAATTCATCACCAATCCCAAGCCATATTTCGAGAGTACTCCAAATTGGAGTTGTTAAAAGTTGTTGAGACAAGATATGCCTCAAACTTCGTGATGTTGCACCGCCTTGTTGAGGTTAAGCATGCATTAGTTTCTATGGTGGTGAGTCAACTTTGCATTGAGTGGAGACAAGCAGATTGAAAGCAGGGATCTATGGTGCGTAGATTGTGCCTTGATGAGGATTGGTGGAGCAAGGTAGATTTCTTGCTAAAGTTCATAACCCGTGCATTTGAGCTTCTTCGGAGTGCTGACACTGACCAACCTTTCTTGGGAGAGGTATATGATGGCATTGATTCCATGGTTGAGAAAACTATGGAAATCATTTCGCAAGAGTCTCCACAACTTTTGTTTGTTGATGATCATTTTGCTGGTTTGATCAAGAAAATCATTGTTGATAGGTGGAACAATTTCAACACTCCATTGCACACTCTAGCACATGCTTTGAACCCCAAATTTTATAATGAGGAGCTTATTGCTCAAAGCAATGGGAAGAGGAAGGCACCCCATAAGGATAGAGAGGTGGCTAATGGGGTGAAAAAATCCCTTATGAGAATGTTTCCTTCTCATCTACATAGGGAGGTAAAGGAGGAATTTGCCAGTTTTGTTGCAGGAATAGATGATTATGCAGATATATCAACTTTGGAGGAGAGAAGCACCATGATTCCAGTTAGGTGGTGGATTTGTCATGGAGCAAATGGTGTACATTTGCAAAACCTTGCCATTCGTATTCTTTCACAAGTGGCAAGCTCTTCATCAGCAGAAAGGAATTGGAGCACTTATGGTTTATTCATTCTGTGAAGCGCAATAGGTTGGGCTCACAGAAGGCAGTGGATCTTGTGTATGTGCACTCCAACCTTCGCCTTGCATCTCATAGGGGTCCAGAATACAACAGTAGTCCTTCTAAACAATGGGATGTGGATGCAGAAAATCCTGATTTGGAGCTCTCTCTTGCTGCCCTGAATATTGAGGTCGAGTTTGGAAGTGGAATTGGTGCATCATCTTCTTCAACACCACCATCCACTGTTGAGCATTGTGCTGCTTCTATTTTTGATGAGGATTAGTCTTTTGTCTCTATAGTTCTTGCAGCCTTATAGTCTTTATTGTACTTGCAACCTCATATATTAATATAAATAAAGGCTGGTTTGAGATTTTGTCCTTGGATATATAATAAAGGTTGCTTTTGGATTTTCCTATATTTTTATTTTCATTATGTGATCATTCATGAGTAAATGTGATGTAAATTTAATCTTAATGTTTAAATGTAATAAATTATAATGTATCATTAATGCTTTATGATTGCACATATATATATATATATATATATCGTCTTTCCCCGTTTCCAAAATTTGGGGAGGTCACGTTTCGTATCGCTTCCCGTTTCGAAAACTCGTTTCGTATCCCCGTTTCGTGCAACTTAGAGGCAAACCCCTCCAAGCCTAGTTGCATATCATGCAGGAGAAGGAAGGGAAGGTACAAGCAAGCATATGTGAGGCTTCCATCATCCCTCTCTTCTCTTTTGGGTGCTTATATGATTATGCTACAGTGGCTACTGTTTTTTATTGTTAGAAATGATCGCAGACAAGTCTTTCATATAAGAATGGACTAAGTGTGAGGTTCTCAACCCTCCTTAGCCCTTTCATGTTCTTGGATGTTGGGGAAGCTTTCTGCTCTAATAAAAGATTTGATGTTTGCATACATTAATGGCTCATTTAATCCTATGACATTGTCATTGAAGATGTGAGTTGATGCTTAGGCTGTCCAATCCTTTTAAGGTTATCTTTCTTGGTCCTTTTCGTTGTAATCTCATGTTATGGCTATTCCTTCAACATTTCAATTGCACATTATTGGCTTTTAAGTTTTAACTCATTGGATGTGATGGCGCATTGTTGTTAGAGCCCTCACTCACTCCCATACAACCTAAAAATCCATTTGAACTAGTCTAGAACAATGTATGCCTTGAATACATCTTCTCCATATCATTGTTAGCCCTCTTTGTTTGTCTTACTTGACACCATAATCCTTGGATTGGCATTGGTCTTAGCAACCCATCATCCGCTTGTATCTAAAGTTTGTCATATACTTCTAGGGATAGCCCCCTTATGCCAAAGGAGAGCCAACCTAAAGTGAGAGAGGGAGCCTACTATGGTGGAAAAAGGTAACCACCCTAAGTTCCCCTAGAATTACACTCGTGTTTTACAGATTTACCACTTCTGGTCTACATTACTGGATTCATAAGCCAAGAGAAATGGATCTGTGGATCCCTGGATCAAATCTAGATTTGGATATGAATACTCGTAGATCTGTCTAAGATCCGCTTCAAAAATGGATCCTTAAAAATTAAGCATATTATGATTGTTGACCAATGAAAATGTAGGATTTTTTTGCACAACTCTTCTCCCACTAAGCATCCTATGCAACGATAGGATTGCTCGACCCTATCAACAACCCATTGAAACTCATGCACAGCCATAAATTCATCTATACACTTTTGAGCATTACAAATGAGTAAGGGAAAAGAAGAACTATATTGATAGGCCGAAAGAGTGGTCCTTCTTTCCCCATAATGTCCTTACGAAAGAGCGCCCCTTTTCCTAAATGTATGGTAGTGGTTGGTTGGTTGGTCAATGTATTTGTTGGGATATATTAATACGAACAAAGGAATCACCCCGTATGGTAGCTAGAATTGTACTACTAGAGTGAGGACCTTGTAGAAGCATGAGGTATTTATTGAAATGCCTCGGCTTCTCTATACCTACTCTACACCCCAGAGCAATCACCAGCAATTTAGTTCCATTGGAAGGACATAGAATAGAACCATACTATCATGGTTTAGGTAGGGGAGTAGACGGCGTGAATGGGGAGAGATCGTATATTGCACAATTAGCAGTTGATTGTAGTTGAGAGTGCAATTGGAAACTAAAATATATATATATATGGAATGAAAGCACATGAACCTCGAAGTACTTCCCCACATTTTGTGGATGGTAAATCAAATAAACCGTCGACCCAGATTATGGGGCCTTGCCCCAAGGGAATCAAAGAGAGTCAAACTTCTGATTAGCAACAACTAGCAACAATATTAAAGAGCTTCACGTCTGGCTCCAAACCACTTGAGCTAACTTGTGGGGCTCAAAAAAGTTGGGCATTGGGTACTTTCCAGTGAAGAAAGTCATCCTCCTCTCAACCCGAAGACAAGAGAGAGGTTGTTGGTTCTAGGTCAGCGCTTAGTATAGACTCACTTAAGAGCGTAACAATGTTACTCTATTCTAGCGCGTAAACATGTCAAGGTACAAGACTTGAACCTAGGTGGGAAGGATAACAACTATTCTGCCCAACCACCCAAGCTAAACTCAATTGACACACACACACACACACACCTATATATAAAGCTTTGGTTCAGAGCACTAAATATATAAAATTTTGTGTATATATGTTAGTGTAAACTTTAATTTGTGGAAATGTATAAAAATTAGGATTGATTTAGCAGTTTAGTATATAAGTTCTAAATATTATACACTATAAGTTTATAATTTAAATTGCATAAAAGAATTAATAGATTCCATTATTTATTAATTAAAAATATCAAATATTAATTATTTTATATAAATGTCATATATTACAAATGTATATAAAACTTATATGTTTAAAAATTCTCATATAGTTAGGTTTTATTTTTAAAATTTAAAAAAAAAAAAATATATATATATATATGTTATTTGCACTTGTTGTTTCCTAGCCATATTCGGATCCTATGGGTTGAAATTTCTAAGTTTATCCGTTAGAAATTTAATATGTATTCTACTGGTTTATTTCTTCTACTTGTTAAATTCGAACAAGTTATTTAAAACATATAAATAACAAAATAAACACAATACAGTCTCAACATCTACAGATCATCCGCTGAAAGAAAACAAACACACAAGTGACAAAATTATTGTTGGACAAATGTCCCCGGAAAAACCCAATGCGGGAAAACCAGTGCAACTATTCTGAGGGTTTATTATGCAGTATTTCCTAGAGTACAACTAGGTGCCAAACTGGCTCACCCGATAGAGAAAAATAACTGGCATCAATACCTCTCTATCCGGAAATAGGTATTCTAAAACCTGTCCCATGAAACCCTCTCCAGTAGCTCTGAAGCATTGCGCTAGTCCTAGCCTATGCGTCAGCCCCAAACACCTCTGATTCAGCCCTCTGAGGCACTGCACAGCCTTTGGGACCCTCTGCGTCACTCCAGTTGCTCTCTGCGTGGATGACACAGTCCCTCTGGCCTCTATGTTGTCTCTGTTGGGCTCTGTGGGGCCTGCTCTGGTAGCTGCTTCTCGCTCTCTACCCCTGCGCTAGTCTCTTGGCACTGTCTCTGCCTCTCTGTCCAGTATTCACTGCCCCTCGTTGTTGATCACTAATTTGACTTTGCTTAGAAACCTAGCTCTAGCAAATTGAATGATTGATCACTCTAGTGTATTCTCCAACTGACCCTCAAGCCTCTTCTTATACTTTTCTCGTTGGTCCTTCAATGACCGAGATTAAATCTCTAATCAACGGCTAAGATTATATTTGGCTTGATCCATGACTTCTGGAACCTTCTAACCCAATTTTATATTAATACCCATTAATATTTTATTTTTCCCAAGTTTAGACTTAGGAACTACATTAAAAATATTAATTATTTTAATATCTCCCAAACCGGGTACAATCTGTCCAAACCATTTCTGGGTCTTGGAGATTTCATGTGCTTTAGCCTCTCCACCAATTTTCATGGCTAGAGCACATCCGATGCTACCCAAAATCAACACTATTTTTTCAAAAATATGGTGGATCTGAATCTGAATCCATATCTGGATCTAAATCATGATAACTAGCTTGTGGTGCAAGTTTGGGTGGTAATAGATCCCCAAACCATCATCCTTTGAAGACCCATGTTGTCTAAGTTAATCTCTTGAAGACAAAGGGTCTCATCGGATCTACCATGAATCAATAAATGTAAAGACCTCATGAAGCAATGAAACCCCCGAAGACCATAACACCACCTAAAGTGGAGTGATGAGAAAAACTAGGTACAACGAAAAGGTCTCCATCTGACTCAATGTCGAGTACAAAATACAAGAAAGCTAGAGGGGAGTAGCACAGTATGATGAAAACATCGATTATGTACCTACAAGAGATTGAGTCAAAAGAGCACCCTATCTTCAGGTCTACTCACTACTTTCTTCCTCTATCCTAAAAAAATATGCCTAGTTCCTTTTATGAGGATGGTGTTAGACCAAAGGAGATAGCCAACAAGGCATTCCCAATATGGACCAAATCAAGAGAATCACTTCCTTTTCCCTCCTATGTCGTTTGTTGGAGGCAACAAACAATGGGCAAAGACCCAAAGCATATCTAACACCAAATCAACATTGTCGTGCACTTCCACCCAATCTTCAATTGGCAAACTCACCCTAGGAATCTTTTGAGGAGCTGTCATTCTCCACATAGTCCAGTTGCTCTAACCCCCTTTGAGAGACTAGTCTATTGTTATTAAGTTCTTTCCAACATTGAGAATGAAGAGAGTATCAACTCCCTTCCGTGGTTATACAACGGTCACAAAGTCCCCTCAGTGATAGATTCTCCCCTGAGGGTATATCTTCAAACAATGGATTAGCTCCTTCTCAACGGTTGATGATACTACATATACATCTACATCTTCTTTTATCATTTCCCTATTCATTTACAATGTGGTTGGCTTCTTCTTCCCCCTCTCATTCTACACCAGCTCATGACAAGATGTACCCTTTCCTTTTGCTTATGCTTTTGCTTTTGGCTACTTCTCTCAATAATAGTTTGGCTTATTTTCTTTCGCTTTGTCTTTTAGCTTCTAGGAGTTGCTTTGGCACTCCCAGGATTTTCACTGCTGGTTTGTACTTTTCTGCCCTGTTGCCATAATTTTTATCATTTGTGGACATGAATAGCATTATCTTATCTTTATCTAAATTCTAAAATTGATAATACACATCAAAAAAGAAAGTCTATCACTCTTTAACTCCGAATTCATTTCTAAAATACAAACGCACACATACCATGTTTCTCATGACTAAGCTCATCTAATACCCCAAAGAAGATAGAAAACAATTTTATCAAATGTATTAACAAACCATTTTAAATTCGATAAATTTTGGCTTTAACCAAAAATATTTTTCCAGCTTGTTGCTGCAAAAGGCCAATTTTTTCTTCAAGAATCGATTTGCAACTTTGCAAAAAGAAAAGAACAAGAAACAAACCGTGCACAAAGATCTTTAAACTCTCCTCCCTGCTATAACTACTTATAGCAATTCTGCCCCCACCACCACCAGCCCAACCTTTACCTCCACGAGCACTTACAGTACCAGTTCCCTTCCTGCATGGCATAAAAAGACCATCATCAATGAAAGATACCATATTAAAAGCTAAAACTGACAACATGTATAGTTAATGCAATATATAGATAATGGCTCAGTGTCCAACTAGGAAACTACGTCATTAATATCTGGCCCAATTTCCACATTTGGGAGGATGTGCACAAGTTATTACTTTTCTAGCATTTCCTCATTCTGGGGAGATTGAAAACATGCAAAGACAATATAGAGATAAGCATTCACTCATAAGACACAGCATCATTCTTTTCAGCGAAAACTAGTAGATTGTATTGAGTATTCTAAATGGAACATACATCATGCAACTTGAATTTTGTATACATGCAGTTCAAATAGCAGCTGATCAAACGGCTATTATAAGAAAATTGTAATCAATCAATGCCGAAGTCAGCATAACTCACAGTAGTGATAAACATAACAAGAGTAGCTTACTAGAGCCTTTAAAAATCAAAGTTCATAAAGATAATTACTGATTAGCTCTAAAATGTTAAAATGATAAAAACTCCAACTTGGTTCATATACAATGAAATCATACTCTAGTTTAAAAGTTCCATACCCTAAATGGAGAATGTTAATCCTATTGCATAGCCTTGCTAAATTAACAGCTGTCTAAGTACATAAAATAGTGATTCAATCAAATTAAATCTTGCATAAGCCTTTACACTGCAAACTATATGAAGGTATACGAAAACAGGATAAATTACACTGAAATTACACATCGAACTCCTTCATGAACTTAAAGGCCTTTCCACATCACAAAAAACCAGATTTAAAAAACAGACAAGAGAGAAACCCTGAGAAGACTACATAGACAGCAGATTTGATCATCTCATTTTACATGTTCATGATATTATCTTCTCTCTGAAGATAGTAACAGTTCTATACAAGTATGGTTTTCTACAGGCTCTTGGATAAACTAACCATTCAAATATATTAGGGAGTCTGACTATGGAGCTTAAGCCTGACATGTTCCCTCTTCCAGCATATAGATCAGGAGAGGGAACAAATCTCTTAAGATGTATTTTTGTACTTTTCCCTAAGATAATTTTCTCAGAAAAAAATGAAAAAATTAATAAATATATAAAAATGCAACCCATATTTATATGTTCAATTATATTTAAATAAGAGTTCCTAAATTCACTTTTTTTGTCACCATTATAGCACTAGAGTTGCAATTGATAGGCAAAATCACAGATTTGAAGCTCCCCACTGACCGAATCCCAAATACATATGAAACTCGATCTAAGTTGCACGAAACGGGGAAACGGAAACGAGTTTCCGAAACGGGAAGCGAAACGAAACGCGACCTCCACAAATTTTGGAAACGGGGAAACGCGAATATATATAATAATATATATATATATATATTAAAAATATTTAAAAATTATTATTATATATATGTGCAATCATAAAGCATGAATGATACATTTACATTATATGATTATAATTTATTACATTTAAACATTAAGATTAAATTTACATCACATTTACTCATGAGTCATGAATGATCACATAATGAAAATAAAAATATAGGAAAATCCAAAATCAGCCTTTATTTATATTAGTATATGAGGCTGCAAGAACTATAGAGACAAGTCACAAAAGACTAATCCTCATCATAACAATCCTCATCAAAAATAGAAGCAGCACAATGCTCAACAGTGGATGGTAGTGCTGAAGAAGATGATGCACCAATTCCACTATCAGATTTGGCCTCAATATTCAGGGCAGCAAGAGAGAGATCCAAATCAGGATTTTCTGCATCCACATCCCATTCTTTAGAAGGACCACTGTTGTATTCTAGACCCCTACGAGATGCAAGGCGAAGGTTGGAGTGCACATAAACAAGATCCTCTGCTTTTTGTGAGCCCAACCTATTGCGCTTCACAGAATGAATAAAACCATAAGTGCTCCAATTCCTTTCTGCTGATGAAGAGCTTGCCACTTGTGAAAGAATACGAATGGCAAGGTTTTGCAAATGTACACCATTTGCTCCATGACAAATCCACCACCTAACTGGATTCATGGTGCTTCTCTCCTCCAAAGCTGATATATCTGCATAATCATCTATTCCTACAGCAAAACTGGCAAATTCCTCCTTTACCTCCCTATGTAGATGAGAAGGAAACATTCTCATAAGGGCTTTTTTCACCCCAGTAGCCACCTCTCTATCCTTATGGGGTGCCTTCCTCTTCCCATTGCTTTTAGCAATAAGCTCCTCATCATAAAATTTGGGGTTCAAAGCATGTGCTAAAGTGTGCAATGGTGTATTGAAATTGTTCCACCTATCAACAATGATTTTCTTGATCAAACCAGCAAAATGATCATCAACAAACAAAAGTTGTGGAGACTCCTGCGAAATGATTTCCATAGTTTTCTCAACCATGGAATCCATGCCATCATATACCTCTCCCAAGAAAGGTTGGTCAGTGTCAGCACTCCGGAGAAGCTCAAATGCAGGGGTTGTGAACTTTAGCAAGAAATCTACCTTGCTCCACCAATCCTCATCAAGGCACAATCTACGCACCATAGATCCCCGCTCTGAATCTGCTTGTCTCCACTCAATCCAAAGTTGACTCACCACCATAGAAACTAATGCATGCTTAACCTCAACAAGGCGGCGCAACATCACGAAGTTTGAGGCATATCTTGTCTCAGCAACTTTTAACAACTTTAATTTGGAGTACTCTCGAAATATGGCCTGAGACTGGTGGTGGTTGGTGATGAATTTGATAATCTCCCTTGCTTCCCCTGTGAGTTCCTTTATCCAGGAAACTTTGTTGTCGATCTCCTCTAAGATCAGATTCAGATTATGGACAATGCATGGTGTCCAAAAGATGTGGTCATACCTCCCCTCAATAATTAAACCTGCAGCTTTGCAAACCGGTGCATTATCCGTGATAACTTGCACCACCTTGTTAGGCCCTATTTGTTCAATAGCTTTTATAATAACATCAGCAATGTATTGTGCATCTTTCACCTCTCCTGAGCAATCTTCTGCCTTGATAAACATTGCTCCTTTGGGGGAAGTGGCAACGATATTTATCAATGGTCTGCGCCTCATATCTGTCCAACCATCTGAGACTATGGTAACCCCAGAGCTACTCCAGGAAGAACGAATTGGAGCTAAAATGTCCTCCACAAGGTCCTTCTCATTTTTTAGAAGCTGGGTTCTGACTTTCTCATAGTTGGGCCCCTTGTACCCTTGGGGAGCTTTGTTAACTGCCCTTATCATATCTTACCAGTAAGGAGAGCGAACAACATTGAATGGGATACCACATGCATAAATGCACCTAGCCACTCTGGAATCAGTTTCTTCTCTTGCTTGCACATTCACCAATCTAGCAATTCTGCTATCCTGAACTGAAGGGGATGCCCCTGGGCCTCTGGTATTTTTGGGTGTTGGTTGTTCATGTTGTTGAGTGTGACCAGCTCTCCTCTTTCTTGCTTCAACTACAATCCTTGGCTCAATGTTAGATGGAGCTTGAGTAAGGTCATCATGCCTTCTCTTAGTACCATCCGCCTCATCTTGCTCTCTTTGATATGCCCTCCTTGCCAACGGATCTGATGTTTTTGTGCAACCTGAAATCCCCTGTCCTCCTCCATGCAATAGATGCGCCTTCACTCTTGGGTAGGAGCCCTTGTACGTATTATTGCAAAGATTGCATCGCCATTCCCATGAGCCACCACCTCCACATCTTTGAAGCTTCGTCACATGCCTCCAAAGAGGATAATATTCAGCCCTTGGGTTGGCCCTAGGGCTTGCACTTGTAGCTGCACTTTGGCTGGAAGCCATTGCTGCAAAAATAAATTAAAAAACAAATCTGTAAATAATAAAATTTAAAAACGTTTTTCATATTTTTGGTTGTATAAACCCTAGAAAAATTGAAGAAATAGTAAGAAAAAACTAAGAAATGAATGTGGCTTACCCAAATTAATTTTCTGTGGCTGAAACTACCCTAAAATGCCAGAAAAGAGGAGAAATATGGTTGTAGCTGAGCCAAATCTGCTGCAAAAATAAATTTAAAAAACAAATCTATAAATAAAAAACGTTTTTCATATTTTTGGCTGCCTAAACCCTAGAAAAATTGAAGAAATAGTAAGAAAAAACTAAAAAAATTTATGTGGCTTACCCAAATTAATTTTGTGGCTGAGACTACCCCGAAATGCCAGAAAAGAGAAGAGAAATATGGCTGTAGCTGAGCCAAATCTGCTGCTACTGAAATCTCCTGCTGAAATCTCTCTCTTGCTGCTGAAATCTCTCTCCTGCTGCTGAAATCTACTTTGCTCACTGCTCAAAACACCCTAGCTGAAACAACTGTCAGTCTCCAAGAGAAACGACTTGCTGAATAGTGTGATGAGAGAATGAGACAAACTGCTCTTTTATAACTTTAGAATAGGTTTCTAGAATTTTCCAGAAACCTAAAAAAAATTTAAAAACCAATTAAAAAAAAAAATTAAAAACAACACATTAAATTAGGGAAACGTGGCTCGTACGGCCTGGAAACGCGTTTCCGGCCGTACTGCCACGTTTCCGTTTCGGGAAACGTGCCAGTACGGCCGGAAACGCGTTTCCAGGCCGTACGGTACGCGTTTCCGCGTTTCGTTTCCGTTTCAGGGGGGAAACGACCCCTACCCCCACGTTTCCTGCAACTTAGAACTCGATATATATATATATTATATATGTGTGTGTGTGTGTGTGTGTGTGGAAAAAGTCGAAGTTGGGATTAAATCGGCAAGGGTCCAGAATTGAAAAAGTCGTTAAAGTCGACACGTTTTCGAAAAATTCGGCCAAATTAAAAAAATTAAATAAATAAATAAAAATTAAAATATATATATATATAGCATCTAAAATATCCACAACATCAAATAAATGCATTTCCACGTAAACATGAAAAGAAAGCTAATATATAATATGTATATGAAGTCTAGTGCTACATCACGTATCAAAATAGTGAATCAAGTCTTGAATCTTGATTCCTGACTCAGTCTCAACTCTCAAGAGTCAAAATATCAACAAAAAATATAATAAATATCTATCATGAGTCATCTACATGTCATAAAGTAATCAGTCATTAAGATCCTCTGCCCCTTTTACGAGAATAGGGAATGGCTTCGCCTTTTCCTCTAGAGGAAGAAGGCCCTGCCCCTGGGGCTACAAATGGACTCTGTAATCCTCTAGAAGCCAAAAAAAGAGGTGGCCTTTGTCCTCTATTGTTGCCCATCCTAGATGGTGTCACCTCCTCCTCCTCATCCTCCTCCTGCTCTGCCTCCTAACCCTGCTCCTCCTCCTCCTCCTCCTCTACCTCTGACTCTCCCTCCCCTGCAACTGCTACCTCCTCTGCCTCTAGTGCCTTCGGATCCATATCTAACCAATCAAGAATCGAGTCCATGGTCGACCTCTCAGTCTTGAACCTCCATGCAACAATGGTATCAATATTGTCCAATGAGATGGCTTCCACATCAGGAGTTTTCTAAAGTTGTCTTGCCCACAATCAGAGATTGCAATAGACGTAGACCATGTCATTGAGGCGTTGGGACTCCAATCTATATTAAGGTCATAAATTGTAAATTATTACTTAGAAAAATTAAACATTAAAAATAATAAAATGAATCCAACATTTTAATTTGAAATTTATTTACTTGTTGCACTTTTTGTTGTGTATTTTGTCAAATGCACTCCAGTTGCGCTCACACCCAAAGGAATTGCATGTTTGGCTGAGCACTCAAATGGCAAGCTTTTGGAGATGGGGTACTCTGCCACCATAGCTTGTCCACCAACATATACAAGTTAAAATAAAAATGAGAAACATAAATAAATAAAAAGTTAAAACATTGAAATTCTAAACTTGAAGCAAATTATGAAGAGACAATGAATTATGAAATTTGAAAGTTGAAAGTTGAAACAAATTGAAGCTTACTTGGCATTTTGGTCATCCTATTCTTAATAGCCATGGTAAAACCAAATGTGCCGCCTGTCATCCTATATATCTCCATTCTTTAGAAATTTCTTCACGTTCTTGCACAGATGCCACCATCCTCTCAACACAAGTGAGGAATCCATCCATCACCTCGGCATCAAATTTGAAACCACGAGAGTAAGAAAATGTGGGGTTGGGGTAGATACTTGCAGCATGAATGGGGGATTGGAGGGTATTGTTCCATCGCTCATCAATCACTCTCCATATGACTTGCTTTTCTAACCCCTCATCTCCCTTATCTTCATAATAGGCACGAATGGCCTCTTTGGCCCTATCCATGGCCTTATACAAGTAGCCCATTGCAGGCTTGTCTCCATCAACGAACCAAAGAACCCTTACCAAAGTTTCCAAAATGGAACACACCTCCTCTACTCATGCCCAAAAGCTCTGATCATATGAAACTAGTCTGCATATGCCCCTCCCTCTGGCTTGCGGCTAATAGATAAAGCACACCAATCTTGTGAAAGAAACATGCTCATCACATCCCACATTGAATTCAACAGAGACTGAAGAGATATAAAAGTAGTGGTAAATCATGTAATGGCAGGATGCACCAACACTTTGTTGTTGGTGAAACTTCTCATCAAGCTAAGCATAGATGCATGATTATATATAAATTTTGTTATGCTCCTGGATGATTCAACAATATCCCTCACAAGAGGAATCTTACCTATATCCTCCAACATCAATTCAATACAATGAGCAGTACAAGGTGTCCAAAACAAGGTAGGATACCTCTCCATAAGGAACCTGCCAGCAACAACATAATTTGCAGCATTGTCCATTATGACTTGGACAACTTTTTGTGGACCTACTTCTTGAATGAAGATGTCCAATAACTCACATAATAAACGTGCATCTTTAATGTGTGCAGATGCATCAACAAATTTCATAAACATTGTCCCCTTGGAGCAACTAACCAAGAAGTTAAGAAGGGTCCTACCCTTCTGGTTAGTCCAACCATCAAACATGACTGTGCATCCAATGTGTTCTCATGATGCCCTAAACTCCTCCAATCTAGCAGTGCAATCAGCCCTTTCATCTTGAAGAAGAGGCCCTCTCAACTTTGCAAAGGTAAGGGCTTTGTACCCCGAGCCAATGACAGCAACAACATCAAACATAGGTTGGTAGAATGGGTTGGTCATAGAAGACACTTACTGACAAAAATATCTATCAGTTTTTGCCTTTTCCTTTTTTGAAGTGTCGATTTGATGCCAGGTTGTGCACCAGGTCCCATTCTAGGAACAAAAAAAGATGAAAAAGCTAAGGGGTTGGAACATATGGGTGTGGAATGTGATGTTGAAGAACCACTCTCACTTCCCCCCACTCTTGATGCCCCTACAAGTTGGCTTTTTACCGCTACCCTGGTATCTTTGCCCTCCTCTTCATCCATCAATGATTTAATGGCTTGTCGGATGATTTTTGGAGTTGGATATTTTGCCTCAGAACTTGCCCAGGATGGAATTTTAATCTGTTGACACCCCCTGACATATGCTTTCCACATAACTTGCAAGTCAAATACATTCTATTGACCCCCCAGATTTGGGCATTGGATCAGATTCACCATATTCCCACAAGTTGCAAGTCAAATACATTCTATTGACCCCCCCAAGATTCGGGTATAGGGTCAAGTTCACCATATTCCCACATAGGGTTCAAATTCCTTCGCATTTTGTTTGAAACTTTGAACTTGAATTTGAACCTGGTGCACAAAAAAATTTGAAAAAAAAAAAAAAAAATTCCCATCACATAAGAAGCAAACACAAATGTAATTGTTGCTTTTAAATTTTAAATGCCTCTTCTCACTCACTTGAACACACTCAGATTCACTAAACAAGGGTTTGAATTTTTTATTCTTGAAAGTTGAAACATGTAAACAATCTAAACATTTTGAAGTTTTGATTCAATCTAGATTCTAAACAATGTTTTGATTCAAATTTCTAAGCAAAAATAAGCTAAAAGAAAACTAACAGAAAGATTTAAGAAGCCATGTGTGTAACAAAGACTGAGAGAGAAATTAAATACACACACCTTGAATCTCTCACGTTGAGCAGTGGACAAATCTCCAAATCCACACCACAAAACTAGTAAATATCCTCCTCTTGGGCAATGGCAAACACCTCCTCTCTGCACAAGGACGAATGGCAAAAAGAAGAATGAAATATGAGTGATTTTTCAGCCTTTTCCCTCACTTATTTGTGCCCTGGGCGGGCTTCCCGATTTTTTCGATCGACTCCCAATTTAATCGCGACTTTTTCGATTTTGAAAAAATTGCCAAAAAAATTGGCCGATAAAATCAACTAGCCCAAAAAATCGGACTTTGCCGATTTCATCCCGAATTTTTCCACACTGATATATATATATATATATATAGTAAAATCTTTACATCTGACATAAAAGTACAAAACTGGAACAGTTTGTCACAACAGAGCTTGCAATATTCTGAAATCTTTTTTTATGCAATTTATTTGCTTAGATCCCAAATTTATTGTCACTAATTTGATGCTCAAATTTATGAAATAACTAAAATCCAAAATAAAGGAACACACCATCCACACATGTGAACACAAGACGTGACCCTAAAAACCCAATTAGCAAGAAAACCCAACTAGAAGTTGAGACCTATGCTCTTTTCTCTTATTTTTAGTCATGAAATTCAAACAGAAAAAAAGGGGCACTCAATATGGAGTTGCCTTTGACACGGTGGCCCAAATGATTGCTACAAAATCTTCTACCTCCTCTGTTATGCTCTCAAATGCCACTCCTAGATGCTCTTCTCAATTATGGAATAACTAAAATGTTACAAGAATGGAACCACTTCTCTTCCTAATGGCTAAGTATTTAACATAGCCTAATAGTCATCTCGGGTTATGGGTTTTGCATGCCTCAACCCTCAATTAATGTTAGGGTTTGGGACCCTCTAGAATCTTCTTAAAAGTCCACATGTGACTACCCCACATGTGTGAGTAATGGGAGTTGATGTGGCATCCACTTGGTAAGATGGTGGTCAACAAGGTAGATCACCGTATAGGAGGCATAACTTCCACAAACAAGCTTTGATTGAGGTGATTTTGAACCATTGTAAAGCTCTGAATGTGTATAACAACATTGAGGGGCTCGAACATATACTTACAAAGTTTTGTCCTGAAAAAATATCATTTGATGCCTCAAACTAGTTCTTAAAGTTTTTGGACCACATATCTCCAAGTTGGGGCACGCCAACTAAATGGGCTTTGCAAACTAATCTCAATTTTTCCACCCAAAAAGTACCAACACAGATGAAAAATTATTTAATGATCTATTTTGGATCAACGAAAAATAAGGACAAAAGCCCTGACATTTCATTTCTCACTCCCAGCTCTCTGCTATCCTATTTTCATTTTTTCTAATTTATTTATTCTCCTTTCTTTTCCTTGAGCCTTTTAAAACTTGCATTGTCTTTTTTTCCCGTTAACCTTTTCATTAATTGTTAAATTGCACTTACTAAGTCTTATAACCATTTGTCTCATTCGGATCCATCTTGGATCAAATGGGGCCTCGCAGCTCATAATAGGTAGAAGCCTTGTACCATAGGCCAGAAATAGTAAGAATACCAAACAATGACTAATAGAATAGGTTTTTCTCAACAATGCTTAAAGGAATGTCACACCATAAAAATGCCTACCCATAATTTTTTCCAATTCTTGCTTCTCCTTTATTTTTACGTTTGAACTAATAGAAGGTTGTGCTCCAACAATGATAAGACAAAAAAGGAGGCTCGTCAAGGGCATTATAAGGGAGGCTCTCACTTCCCACCATCCCTGATAAACTTGTCATTTGCAAGGTTCTTGCAACTCCTCCAACTACAAGTTCAAGTCTCAAAACTTCCCTTGTTTCTTTCTTCCTACCCAGCTTATCAAGTGATTGATCGGCAATACAAAATTACAAATAATTTCCTAGGTTGATTTTTCACATACTCCCACTTCGTGCCCTAGAATTTTAGCAAAATGGTATTTCAAGTGACTAACTTTGCCATTCATTTCTTTCCCACACAACTTACTCCTATAGTTGGTTGTCATTCATGGATGCTCTTGGTTTGGGTTTTATGGATTAAATGCATTGCTTGAGATGAGGCTTGAGGAGACACCTTTTTTATGACAAGACATATCCTTGAACGAATACCTTTTGATGATTTGTTGCACCTTTTGAGGAGAGACATGTCTTTTGGAGATGATGTCACCCTT
The DNA here is from genome assembly GCA_031772625.1 of Pinus tabuliformis. Classification (NCBI taxonomy): domain Eukaryota; kingdom Viridiplantae; phylum Streptophyta; class Pinopsida; order Pinales; family Pinaceae; genus Pinus; species Pinus tabuliformis. The sequence goes on along the minus strand of CM062808.1, from coordinate 53,390,492 downwards.
CTTGAGGCTTTACACTTACACATGTGACCTTTTTGAAGGCATCTTTCATTGTATTTTCATTTTTTAGGCTACTTTGGGGGTTGCCTTGAGATCTATCCACCTTGTATCGTAGACTTTTTATGTTTTAGGGGTTTTAGTACTAACATAGGCTAAGCACATAGTTTCCCCAATATAAATGTCTTCTGGAAATGATGTCACCCTTCTTGAGGCTTTACACTTACACATGTGACCTTTTTGAAGGCATCTTTCATTGTATTTTCATTTTTTAGGCTACTTTGGGGGTTGCCTTGAGATCTATCCACCTTGTATCGTAGACTTTTTATGTTTTAGGGGTTTTAGTCCTAACATAGGCTAAGCACATAGTTTCCCCAATATAAATAGGGGAGTACTAGCCTTCATTTGATCATTGTGCACTCTCCTGGATTATATCTCTTTTTCTCTAGTTGGCTATGGAAAACTAGTTGAGCGCCTTTCACGAGGGACTTGTTAATGTGGATTTAGCATTCTCTTCATGGATGGCTTATGGTGAAGCTTGGTTGAATATATGATAAACCTAATAAGTGGACTTCTTTTATCTTGCTTATTGTTCTATGGATGATGGAATTTTAGTATTAAGGAAGTGGGCATAGTATTTTGTTTTCAATGTCCTTCTTAGACAAACCCTTCTTTCAAGATTTTTGAGGAAGTAGCAAGTGAGCTTATTCCCTTAATTCATTTTTTAAAATTGTGAGCCAATTCAAACCCTAGAGATAAGTGAGTGGACATACAATAGTTTTTTTACTCTTTAATCTATGCCAATTCTTCATAATTTTGAGAAAGGCACTAGTCCTTTATCTCTCGTGACAATCAATTATACTTATAAAAAAATGTATTTTATTTCTTTAGGGTAAATCAGAGTTTACTTACAAAATCATACATTTTCAGCATTTTGTTGTCTTAGATGTTATTATCCTAGAGTTAGAAATTGTTTGAAATGTATTAGAAATGCAAAGTATCATTTTGAATGTATTTTCCAGCCCTAAATTAGGGCTGACATCCCAGGATTTAATTGTTGTTATATGCTTATTAAACCACAAAAAGTTGTTGTTCTCTTATTTACTCTCATATCTAGCCCTCATTTTTCACTTTATTATCATAGTTTCCGAGGGTAGATTTTTTGTTATTATAAACTAGTAGATTGTTGTAATTGCTGGTTTTTACATGCTAGTTTACTTCAGGTAAAGGTGATTTCTTGATTGTGTATTCTTTGGGACCTTCCTTGAGCCTGTATCAGCTGACCTAAACCTCTAGAAGAGCCATAAGACCCTTTGAACTTAAACATGGAAATTACTTACAAATCCACCTTAAACCCTAATTGCTTAACCTTATTCCTTAACAATAAATCATTGTACAACCATTAGGGGGCACTTAGCTTAATTTGATAAGGTTATTTTATCCTTAAGATATACTAAGGAAGCCTCACATGTGTTGGATTGTGTCCATCACTAAAACAAGGGGAGTAATTGCTAACGTGAATCTTGTAGCTCAAATTGTACACCAGAATGCGACAACGCTCAGGACAGGGATTGTCACTCTGATCTCGGCCATCTTCGTTTAAGTTTTTTCCCTAAAGCAGGCTACGAGGGGTAGTCCCTATGGATGAGATGATAAGTTTGGGAGACACAATTGAATGGCCTAGCAACTTGGTTAGAAATAATTGACAAATTTAATTATTTAGCACAACTTGATTAAATTTATTGAAATTATCAATTAAAGACCAGTGCCTTAGGAGTCAATTTACTTGCACAATATAGATTAAATTCCAAGTTACCGAATGAACAGTTGCTGCTAGGATGAAAAACTATCTTATATGAGATACAACACCTAAAACTAAGTGAGATAAAAGGTCTTAGTTAATTTTAATTAGAATGTCTATTCTAAGTGAATCCTTACTCTCAATTGTTTTGAAGTCAGTCTCAAATGTAGGTTGTAGACAGAAGTCCACAAGAATGAGGCTATGGCCTCATTAACAATACCTCTCGTGAAGTTCTAACCACCCAAGTGCCTCTATTCCTACAAGGGATTCCCCACAAGAGAACTGAAAAGTCACCTATGTTAACCACAATGAGGGTCTGAACTTTGCAAGTTGGGTGAGAAAGGCTTGTCATATCTTCTTTCAACCATGCTTATGCTTGGAGGTACGTTTTATAGATGTACCTCTAACCCTAGAATGATATGCAAGATATTAGTGACAGATTTTAGTGAGATTATTAAATGACCTTTTAAGTACTTCAAGTAAATTACTTAAGATTCAATGCTTATAATGTTCAACACTAGAGCGTAAACAAAGTACTTGGAGAAAAATTATAAGAACAATCTCAACTAAAGCAATGTGCCAATAAACCACTTGATGTGCCAATTAAAGCGCTTCACAACAAACCAATTCAAGATTTATCCACTAAACTAATAATCAATATCTAACAACAATAGGGAGCAAGGAGCACAAATTTATCAAGGATTCCTCACAACTTGATGTGCAAATTAGAAACCAAAGGAAATAACGAACTATGAAAATTTCTAAATCTACACATCATAAATCCTACTACAATCATTAGTTTATCATCTCCTACTTGTTCTTTACATTCAACAAGTTATTTAATTACTTAAATAGCGATGAAAACATTTTTGCAGCCTACACATATATACATACCATGAACTTAAATAAACTGAGACAATCACACAAGGGACACCGTTATTTTTGGACAATCATCCTTGGAAAAACCCAATTCAGGAAAATTGGTGCAGCATATAGAGGGTTTGTATTATTAAGCATATTTTTTAATACAACTAGGGTGCCAAATCCGGCTCATCCAACACAAAATAAACCTGGCAAAGTACTTCTATCCGAAGACGGATATTTTGACAATTCCAGCAACTGGATGATCAAACCCCTCAGATGACAATTGTTGTTCCCAATGGCTGCTCCAAGCTTTGTGTTGGAACTGTGTCACCTCCTCTAGGAGGTTTGTCACCCTCCCAGTGAGCCTCCCTTGCTCAGAAGTCGATATTATGAACTGTTGCTCTCTCTGCCCCACAGAAAACCTCAGTGCTGCCTCTAAGGAACTGTGTCAGCACCTCTAGCTTTTGTGTCACCCTCTCTAGAGTTGCGTTGTCTCTCCTGCTGCTACTCTACCTCTCTGTTATATATTCTCAGCCTTGGACTGAAGTCCCTTTGCCGAACTGCCCCTCACTACAACTCAGATCACTTAGCTCGACTTTTTCAACAAACCATGCCCCCAAAAAATCGAACTCTTTGATCTCTTGGTGTATCTCCAACTGACCCTCAAGCCTCCTCTAATACTTTTCCTGTTGATGAATCAACGGTCGTGATCTAATCTCTAATCAACGGCTAAGATTAAAATAGGTTCGATCCTCATCACTTAGAACCTTTTCACCCGTATTTTTATTAATACACATTAATATTTTTATTTTCCTAAGCTTAGACTTAGGAACCCATTAAAAATATTAATTATTTTAATAACTCCTCATCCGAGTGGAATTTCTCCAAACAATTTCTGCATTCTGAAGATCTCATGTGTTCTAGACCCTCAAAAAAATTTCAAATCTAGAGCACATCTAATGCTACCCAAAATCAACACACCCTATTAGCAAGGAATGTGCTCTAGTAAAATTTCTCAACAAAAGTATTACACTGATCGACTGCATCGGTCCTTTGTGCTGCTAATGCTTGGCCTGTTGCCCTTCATCCACTACAACGCTACTTCCTGTATTGCTGCCCATGACTCTGCCATTGCCATTGTTGCATCTGTACTACAGCTCCCTCTCAAAATGTTGCATCGTACTGCCCATAGCACTGCCACTGCTAACTGATGCACTGCAACTCAGTTACTAAGAAGTAAGTAACTGATACTTCACCCAAAAAATTGACCATCCTTGTCAGTATGGATGCCTCGTGATCCTGAAGCTACCTATGTTGCTAATCTATGTTGACCCTTTGCTGCCACTGCGCTACTGCAAACTGCTATGTGCCTCTCGCACTGCTACAACATACACTGCGGCGCTGCCTCAGACTTTTGCTCTAGCTCTGCCACTGTCGCTCCATCACACCTCGCTCCAACCGACACTCGTCATTTTGCTACTGTCGTTAAGGGCTCCCGTAGTCATATGTGATCCAAGAGTTTGGGCATATCAAGGATCTTGCCCATACATGTAGTCCTCCCGACTACAACTCGATGTTGCCCCAGAGGTGCATGAGCACTCATGGCATAATCGTCATCCTTTCCTTCCTTGTCTGCTTTTGCTGGAGCAACCTTCGATTCAGAAGTTTCCCTTTGCCCTTCTTCCGAGGACACTAAGTGGCATAATGGCCCAGTTCCCCACAGTGGAAGCATCTGGCCTTGGTGATGTCCTTCTTCTTCCTCTTCTATTGCACTTGTTGTCCCGACAATGCGAGAGTTGCATCCTCCTCCTCCTCCTCCATCTTGACTCAGGCTCCCTTGCCGCTACTCCCTATCTTGGTCATCCTCCTGAGCTCTTCTTGTCGAAGAGTTGCCCACATCTGGTAATCCTGACCATGAACTCCGGATCTGGTGTAGATCCCACGAAAGTCAACTGGTCACGAATCCCTTACAACCTGAGAAGGAAGGGATCAATCTCTTCTCCCTTCTGCATCTGGTACCATCTCAGCTGATTTTCTAATTGCATCTTCCATTAGACGGAAAAGCCCTGATACAAGGTGGCCAGCGCCTCCCACATCTCCCTTGTTGTGTTCTTCTCGGCAATGTGTGGTACTACATGATCTTTGACCCCATCTAGGATCATGCAGTTGGCCTTAGCCTGGGCCTCCTCGTACTTCTTCAACGAATCAACATCGACCGGCTTAGCAACTACGTTCAAGGCATAGTCCTTGATGCGATGTTTGTCTAGGATTGCCAGGATCCTGGCCTTCCAGATGACAAAATTGGATGCTCCATCCAATCTATCATGATCCCTCAACCCATTCATTGCCATCTCTGCTCAAAAATAGGACCGGTTCTCTTCTCCTTCTCCCATTGCCAATCTAGCAAGACTTGGATCTAGATTTCTTTGGCACAAGAAGCCGTCTAAGGAACAAGCTCCTTTAGACTCCCTCTAAGTCCTGATTTCCTTCATGGAAATCCTCCCGCCAACTGTCGACTCACTTCCTCTTCAATCTTCCTTTGCTGCTGCAAACCGGATCTAGATTTCTTTGGCTAGAAATCTATCAAGGCAGTGTCTCCCTCTACCTCGACTCTGTCTCCACAGACATTGTTCTGCACCAATAGAAACAGCATCCCTCCAGCTCCTATAATCGAATTTGCTCTGCTCCTCCATCACGGGCAACTCGCTGATTCGAACCACCTTTCAGGCTCTGCGTTGGCCCAGAGAGTTGACGCAATCACTGCGTGGGCTCCTCTCTGGCTCTGCGTCACCCTCTGCAGGCTCAAAATGCTGACGCAGGCTCTGCGTGAGCCTCTGCGTCACTCCTCTAGCTCTGTGTCACTCTGTAGCTGCTCCTCTGCCTCTGAAATAGCGTTGCCACTTGGGACAGCTGCTTCTCTGCAGCAAATTCTCTGGATCTCTCGGCTGGTGTCTTCAATCTCATATGATCTACAATGCTCTGATACCATGTGAAAATTTATGAATCTACACATCAGAAATCCTACTGCAATCACTGGTTTATCATCTCCTACTTGTTCTTTACATTCAACAAGGTATTTAATTACTTAAACAACGATGAAAACACTATTGCAGCCTACACATATATACAGAGCATGAACTGAAATAAAATGAGACAATCACACAAGGGACATTGTTCTTTTTGGACAATGGTCCCCCCAAAAACCCAATTCGGGAAAACCGGTGCAGCATATAGAGGGTTTGTATTATTAAGCAGATTTTTTAATACAACTAGGGTGCCAAATCCGGCTCACCCAATAGAGAATAAACCTGACAGAAGTACTTCTATCCGAAGACATATATTTTGACAATTCCAACAACTGGATGATCAAACCCCACAGATGACAATTGTTGTTCCCAGTGTTGCGCAGTGGTGGCAGCGCCAAGCTCTTCGCTGGAACTGCATCACCTCCTCTAGGAGCTGCGTCACCCTCCCAGTGAGCCTCCCTTGCTCAGAAGTCAATATGTTGAATTGTTGCTCTCTCTGCCCCACAAAAACCCCAACATTGCCTCTAAGGAACTGCATCAGCCCCTCTAGCTTCTGCGTCACACTCTCTGGAGCTGCGTTGTTGCTCTGCCTCTCTGTTATGTATTCTCGACCTTGCGCTGAAGTCCCTCTACCGAACTACCCCTCTCACTGCAACTCAGATCACTTATAGCTAGACTTTCTCAGCAAACCACGCCCCCGAAAAATCGAACACTTTGATCTCTTCGTGTATCTCCAACTAACCCTCAAGCCTCCTCTTATAATTTTCATGTTGATGAATCAACAATCGTGATATAATCTCTAATCAACGGCTATAAGATTAAAACAGGCTTGATCCTCGTCACTTAGAACCTTCTCACCCATATTTTTATTGATACTCATTAGTATTTTTATTTTCCTAAGTTTAAACTTAGGAACCCATTAAAAATATTAATTATTTTAATAACTCCTCATCCGGGTGGAATTTCTCCAAATGATTTCTGGGTTCTAGATATCTCATGTGTTTTAGCCCCTCCACAAAATTTCGAAGCTAGAGCACATCCGATGCTACCCAAAATCAACACGAACAATACCAAAAATGAGACAAGGCTTTAAACAAAATTGGTAACTTCCAATAGGGATTGTTCAATTGTAAGATTAGACTGAAGTCACCCTTAAGGCCACAATGTTGCTTATAATTGAAATTCCACCTTAACGCTCCAAAGATGACAAATATGATGCTCACAAGATATTATAAAGTGATTTTATCAATTAGTAACCTCAATGCTCTTTAAATGACAACAATAAGGAGCGAGAGCAATCTTATGTCACTTTAGCAATTAGGAACATTAAACTAAGTTGAAATTTTCTCTTTAACAAGACAAATGCTCCAATGGTAACAAGTGAAAATGAGAAATTACACTTATGCAATATCAAGAGAACTTTAGATCATTAGCAATCATTACAAGCTTCTTATATCAAATATATGCAATTAGATTCCCCCTTTCAACCAATGCTTATTGTGAGAGCACAATTATCATCTAGAGAGATTGCTAACAGTGATCTTCAAATGAAATTACCAACTAGAATATGAACCACTTCTTATACAAGCAATCACTTTAACACTTTGTTGTTAGCTTAGGGGCACTTATATGCAACCATGAGATGTAAATAGAGACAAAAGCAAGATTGTGCCAATGATGGAATGCAAGACATGGGAGAAACAAGGAATGATCAGCAAAACAACAATCTATTTCCACAATTATTAGCCCATCCACAAAATTACTATGCCAATAACTTCAGATAAGAGAGATGATGTGCCAAAGCCTCAAGATGAGTTCTTATGAATTTAGAGGTTTCTATTATGTCCTTCTTACCACTGTTATGAGAACATATGGGTATGGTAGAGAATCCATTTGAGTAGCATAAACAGGTGATTTCTTTGTTACAATGGCAGAGGGAGTTGCAGTAAGGATGCAGTGTTGACAGTGGTAGGGTCCGCAGCAGTACAAACGCAGCATTTGCACAGTGGTTGGTGGACAGCATGTCAGACATCAACAACATAGAGGGAGATGTTACAGAACAGAGTGATGCTTCAACAGGTTGCATTGCTAGAGCACATTCCTCACTAAGAGGGAGTGTTGATTTTTGGTAGCATCGAATGTGCTCTAAGTCTCAAACTGTACATGGAAGCTTAGACACATGCATTCTCCAATACCCAGAAATCGTTTTGGGAAATTCCACTCGAAGACAGTTCTGTTAAAATAATTAATTATTTTTAATGGAACCTTAAGTCTAAACTTAGGAAGTTAAAATAATTAATGGGTATTAATCTAAACTGTGGGTGAAACTTCTAGAAGAAGGCGAAGATCAAGTCAATATGATCCTAGCCATTGATTAGGATCTAATCTGGGTCGTTGATTGATCAACGAGAGGATTATAAGAGAAGGTTTGATGGGAACTTGGAGAACACAACAAAGGCAGATACTCAATTACCTGAGTAAAATCGATTTTCTCACTGGTCGAAGTTTGGCAAGAGAAAATCGAATTAGAGGGAGAGTTGCAAGTGAAAAGAAAGAGAGGGCATCAGCATCTTTTGAGAGTGGAAGGCAAGAAGACGCAGAGCAGAAAGAGGCAGCGAAAGGCAGGTTGATACTAGGACTGTGTGGGCAGTTTGAAGTTGGGCCAACGTGGGAAAATTGACGCAGAGGGACGCAAAAGGACTCAAAGGGAAGAGGAGTACTTCTCCTAAATCAAAGATTTGTTAGGAAGCGTCTGTAAATTTTCTCACTTTTGTTTTGCTGGTTGTAACTTGTACATGATATTTTGCTGAAGAATAATAAAGAAACCCTCATCTGTTGCACCAATTTTCCCACATTGGGTTTTCCCAGGGATGATTGTCCAAAAATAACTGTGTCATTGTGATTATATTTGTGCCAGTATTTTTTTGCATTTACTTTCTACAATATTTTAATTGTGAAGGTTGCAGTAGAATATATTTCGATATTTGTCGTAAGAACACAGTGAATAACTTATTTTTGAGATAATAAGTAGAAGAAATAATATTAATCACTGCAGTTGGATTTCTGTTTAGAAATGTTCACATCAATAAGATGAAAACTACAACCCCTTGAACCAAACATGTCACAAAAGCCTAAAACAATTCATGTTAGACCCTTTATTCATTTATAAAACAATTATACATACCTTAAAGATAAGGACTACATACCTTATTCCTTCATAATCACTGGAAGTCTCCAACAAAGACTTCTTCTAGATTCCATGATCTTCCCACTGTTTTCAAGAGTGAAAACTCCAAAGATGCCAAAGCCAAAGTTTGCCTTCAAAGATACTGCTACTTCCATTGATGTCATGAACTAATGCCAAAACAAGGTGCTCATCATAAGGTGACTAATTGTTTCATACTACTATAGTCGTTTAAGTTTGGTTTCAATACTACTTCTAGCTCCAACAATATCACAAAAGTCTTTATCTCATAACGTTGACTTAAACAATAGGTTTGGTACCTATTTTAAATTATGGACCTCCTGAAGAATTTACTGTGATTACTTGTCTCTAGCGTTTAGACTTCGGTCTTTCAAATTTGAAGAGATCTGGTACCAAATGACCTTCTCCAGTCTTGGTCCTCCTAGCATAATCATTGATACACCTTGAGAGACAACTTAAAAAGAATGCCTTTTCCATTTGGTGGACTTGTATCCTCTCCATATAGACTGCTTCCTATAAAACCCATTTGGAGTAGGTATTTCTGGGATAGGTAGATTGTGACTTCGGCCCTCAAACTACGGCTCCACACTATTCATTGTATATGCCCTCCAACCCAGATATCTTTACTAGCCTATAGGACTATATCAAGGTTCCTGTCCCTTCATAATGTAACCATAAGATGTCATCTTTTGCAAACAAGGCCTCTTAATATGCCTTACAGATCTCTGAAGGAGATACTTCATCCTCTACTCCACTTCACAAGCCTTGCAGCCCTTTATCCATTTAGCGCAGATGTCTCAGCCTCTCTCACTGTTAGGTTTTCAATCCTCCTATGCATTCCTAGGCTCGGCCTTTTAGATACTTCTGATATGTAAACCAGAACCTCAAATTTGGCCTAATCCTTAGGCCTATTCCATTTCCAAGACTTCGCTCTACCACTTGCTTTACCAAAAGGATCTGCATCCTTCTAATTCGCATTTAAATAGCCCTCCCGTAGCCTGTTACCCACCATTTTGCAGGTAATATCCCTAGGAGATTTTTTTCTCCAAGATAGTCCTCAATCGGCAACCACCAGCCACCAGGTTGCTCATTGTGCCATTTCTGCGCCACATGAGCCAACCATGTGGTCCCTCGCCCATCTGCCATGATTATATGTTTACAGGTGGGCCTCCCAAACCTAAAGGTATGGCCTGTCATTTGGAAATTGAGTATTTGCTTATCATGGACACTTCTGGGCATGGATTAATGGGGGGATTCAATGGAAAGAATGGGCCAAGTTTGTGCTTTGTCCCCTAGACCCATTTTAGGAATTAACCTTGGATTCTAGTCCCATGGAATCTCTTGCACTGACAATTTGGTTCCAGGGATGGTATTTCACGGGAAACCTCGATTTTGGTTGTGTGGTCCCGCTCCATTATCTGCTTATATTACCCCATTTTCATTTGTTATTACCCCATTCATCATTACTCCCGCCTGGGTCCACATTCCTCCATTGCGTCCACATAGGATTAGCTTGCCCCTTCCTCTTGCCCACAACTTGGGTCATCGCCTAGAATGAAGCCCGGAGGTTGATGCCGATGAAAAGAAAGATAAAAGCATATATGGCCACATTCAACAGGAAAATGTACCACAAAATGCAAAAGATGGTCGGGGCAAATACATTTAGCACGTGGGAAAAAGCCAATACATGAGTTCTACCCCCATCATCATAGCCATCACCCTGGTCCCTACAAGTTCTATGAACCTCCTTCATCATATGGGAACCCATGATTGTCCCAACCCCTGGTGGGCAATGAACCGCCCCACCTTAAAAAGGGGGTATTCACTGTTACATCTTAGTATCTTACACATCATGCTCTTACCCCTTGAGCCCCGAGCAATTAATCAAAAAAAATCATAAAAGGGCAAAATGCATATAAAAAAGGGTAGAAAAATCAAGGTCGAGGCACCTCAGGCACCACGATTGCTAACTCCTATACATTATAAACCCATGTGTGGGCTTCCCTGCTATTAGCTACCCCTGTACCCCAGCATGTGACCCAGGGCTGCCCCTTCTCATTCCCTACTTCATTCACCTATCTACCACATGCCACCACCTTTTGAAGGATGTACCTTGACTATATTATCCCCTTTAGAAGTAGAAACCACCTAATAGGATTATTGGTTAACCCCATTTGGAGTTTAGTAGATATTGGTACATCTCGAAGCCCATTATGGATGGGCGGGCCATTATGAAGTCCCCACCTGTGATCCATGATTTGGTAGGCTCATTTACTTGATTTCTCTAATGACTTATTGTACTGGAAGGCTAGGGGACGGCATTGGATCTTATGCAGGATTGCAAATGGTTTCCATCTTGGGTTTGGTCTCCCTATATGGGGTCCTAATCCTCCAGAGGGCTACATTGGCACATGTAAGGTGAGCATTGAGAGCCATAGGCCTCCACAGCAGCAAATTGCACTCTATGGATCCCCACATCCATTCAAAGATTGCTCGTGGTTCACTTATTGGACGAGGAGGATGCACCTAATCCATAATGCCCAGTTAGCCCCAAACTTACACCATACTTGGCAGATGATCCAAGACTTGCACGATGATGTGGCATCACCTACACCATCATCCTAGCACTTGCAGATGATCTACAGGCATCTCCAATTTGTTTGGAGACCCATGAGGATACTTGTGTGCCCCCACATATCATTTGGAGCACCACGGCTTATTACAAGGGGCCAACCCCTTGTCCACTGCTTTTGAAGGTCTTATTCTGCATTGTGGCACCCATGGACCCCATTAGGCCTCTTAAGGGGCCCTACGACAAGCAGAGATTATTATTTGACCTCTTGAGAGGCTTACATTTTTATTTATGAGCTAATTTGGTGGGCTTGTCACCAAAAGTTCAATTATTAGAACATTATTTTATTTTTTAGGCTTATGTAGGACAAGGAGGCTAATTCAAACTCCTAAGTTGTGTATAAATACAAGTGAGATGAGCTCATTTTCTCATCATCACTTTGGTTTGGACCACTTCTCTCTCTTGAGATTTTCGCACTTTTTCTAGAGGATGAATTGGAGCTGTATGGATGAATTTTGATGTGTGGATATTGGCCTATCTTCTCTTGGAGCTTCTCTCCTGTCAATTGTAAATGGCTGGATATACTTTGTTACATGTAAGTACATGTTTTTTAATGTTATTCTTGTTTGCTTTTGCCATATACATTGGACTGGGATTTTCACTGTTCTAGGGCTAATTGTTGCATGCATTTACAGCTTAAAATTGTGGAATTTGTCTCTATTATAGCATCTCTCAATGTATGGGCCATGTAATATGACCAAAATCTCCTAGGGGTAATTCTATCAAAGAATTTGACCTTGATAAGCCATTTCCTTTGCACATCGAAGTATAAAAGTTGCAAGGTTGCTTCTCCTTGACTTAGAAGGCTAACGAAGTGATCTTGAGGACTCCTTGACTGGGAATCAAAAAATCCTACTCATATTCATCATAGACTCCATTCTCCCAAAGATTAAGGCATTGATCTACCAAGGGTGGTCACTAAAAATCACATTCTTTCACCTCCTTCCAGGTCTAGCCAAGTTGGGGTACCTAGGGCATCAATTTCCCGACAAGCTAGCCCTCCAAAAAGTTCGATCTCCTAGGATCTCCTGCGCTAGTGTTTCCTCAAGCTCTCCTCCAACTTCGAAGTCATTCTAACAGTGGAGTTGGGAGAAAAACCAAGCCCTAGCTCCGAGATCAAACTTTTCCCTGACATTCCCAAGGCTAGTACCTCAGGGTCAACCAACACCTTCAAATAAAAATGTTTTATTTGATCCTTTCCCCACATTTTCTAGAGTAAGAATATTAGCAACCGCTATACTCTTTCCTCATACCCTAGACTGGGTCCACTTGGTCCTGTGTGGTCTCATTCCTTTGAAAAGACAATTCTTCAAGAACCAAGCGAGATACTAATTTCAACAAGGATTTTAGGGATTGGGAAACTCTTTCACAAGTCATATCCCATAAATCTAACCCTTGAATCCTTCCTTCCTTTCCCTAGAATACATAGTACCTTGCTCAGAAATCAAGCAAGCTCCATCCTTCAAGATATTCCGGGAAAGGGATTATTTGGGTCACTTGTATCCATTCATTAACTTATCCTTCATTGGTGACTCCATACATACCGGGTCTCCTCCCATCGGTGAAAGTCTGTAAATAGAAGGGAGCCTTAGTTGAGGTGACAGTGGACTAAGTCTCCATTTGTTGCCCTTGGCCTAGCATTTGCCCTTTAAGGATCCCCTTTTAGGCCCCCTACTAGTTTGAGCGGTAGCATAGCCTTTTCTCAAAAGAATTCATTCACCCTACCAATTATACATAGAACCTTCGGCCTCCAAGAAAGAGACTATGGCCTATAGAGCTTGGTTCGTTCTTCTTTGACACAACAAATGTGACCTTCCAGTGCCTATGTCACTGACTAAAGCTCTAATTCCATGTTGGAAAATTAATAGAGGCAGTGTCTGTAACTTAGCATTTTCCTTCATGACATTTACTTGTGATATTAAATTCTTATTATTATTATTATTATTATGTTTTTGCTCTCATCATCAAATAAATGCCAAAAACAACAAAAGATCACATGAACACAAGATATAGGCTCCAAGCGAGGGTAAAACCCCTCCAAGGGGAAAATCCAAAAGAGTTTTCTCTTCTTATAGAATAAATTCAAAGGAAATTTCCAAGACCAAACCCTAGACCAAGGCTCCCACCAAAAGTAAGTTGACTAGCCTGCCTTCCCATACAACGTCTTCAAAATAGTGAAATAGAAATTCTTCATAGTTTGATCTTTCTTCCTGCAACTCGGCCCTGAAGAACCATAGCAGATAATAGGGACCTCGCATGAGAGAATAGAAGATTATGTGGATCAGATTCTCTTGAGACTTCCAAAACTCTTCGCATCCCTTTAAGACCGCAGACCACACTCAAGAGAAATGTGTATGTATGTCTCCAAGGAGGTCGAAGTACCTCCTTTATATAGCCTTTCCAAGAGGCTCTTTAAGCCTTCTTAGGCCGACTTAAGCAAGGTTGGCTGACTTGTCTCTTGGAGCCCTCTTGACACTTCTAATTCACAAAATAATATTTGTTTCTTTGATACAAGTGCCCAATAGGGTCCTTAATAATGTAACAATGAACTTTGACTCATGACAAACCCTATAAGCATACAATGGATGCTTTGACCTACTGACTATTGACCCAATCATGAAACCCATGCTTTATAATTACATGAGTTAATGATAATTATGAAGGCCGAATCTAGTTACATTCTCTAACACCAAGATCACCCACTTGGCCTTTAGTTCCTTCCTCTTATGTGTTGCCGACTAATACAGATGTATAAGTGGAGTGACTACCTTCTCAATGATATCCCATAGATTGTTTCCTTCCAATAGCAATGTTACCCAGCTTTCCAAGACAAGTAATTGGAGGCACCATCTAATTTGTGCTCAAATCTAATGCTTACTCATGTCCTATTTGAGATCTATTGCACAAACTCCCAAATCTGAAGCTTAAAAGAAAATAACAACCCCACAAATTCTAAACCCTCGAACTCCTAGAATCAACCTTGCTCTAATACCATGTAAATTTTCAAGCCCTAAATGACTGTTGTCCTATGTCTCTCTTAATTAGATAAATCAAATGTGAAATTATTTAATGATTAATCACAAAAATAGATATTTCTAAACATGTAAAACTCACACATATAGCTAGAAAATGTACAACGAAAGCATGGACAGGACACAAAGATAATTACTCCTTCAAATCAAATTTTCATTTAAGCATTCCAACCATATAGGCAAACCTCCAAAAGTTATCAAACTCACAACTATATGATACATACAAAAAATCAGATATGAACTTAATAAGATAAATTTGCTTAATGGACAACTGAGAATCCGCTTGCTTGAACTGTTGTATACAACTGTTCAACCCTATCCATATGACTTTATGGATCTCTCGATACATAATCCGTGCGATTGTACAAACTGTGCTTTGGCCTAATTCTCAACCTTGGCTCCTCTCTTGTGCTTTGAATATACTTCACTGCTCTCCCGAGTCTTCTTAATATACAAAGAAGTATGTGTTCTACTTCTCCCATCTTTCCTATTTATACTTTGAGAGAGAAATCTAATCTCATCAATCCTAGCAACTAATTTCCCAAATCTTAACAGCTAATCTCCTTAATCCTAGCAACCACCTTATCTCAACAACAAAGCGTACAGCTAAGATTAGATCAAATCTAACTCAATAATATTCTAGAATCTCTTAGAATATTTCATATAATTTCTAAAACTAGGAGGAACAGAGGAAATTTGACTTTCAATTTTATTTATTTAAATGAAATAATAAGATGGTATTATTTCCCACTTTCACAAAGTGGTCACTAGAAGTTGTCTCCTTTACAAGAAGCTCCTGCTAGAGATATATTTCTCAACAAGCGTCTCCTCGATGTTCACTCATAGCTCATCCCTACCCACCATTCACCCACATCTGTTCTTGAAGTTCAAAATATCGGGTAGTGTCTGAAATGGGAAGATATGCTTATGTTTTATACCTTATCTATATTATAATTTACAAACTTACATATTAAATTCACAAATTAAATCTAGCTTTATATATATTCATATAATGTACTTGTTCGAATCTTATATACTAATTGTAGTATGTAAGTATTACATATTACAAATGTATAAAATAATTTTTTTACAAATATAAAAATATATTTATATTGTCCGTACCTAATGTTTCCCCTCCATATCCAGATCCTTCTTTTCATAGATCTAGTGAACCCATATCCAAATCACGGTAATTTAGCTTATATCCACAAAATATTTTGCAAAGTTATCTTTTTTGGTTTAAAGCCATTCCATTGAAAATCCATACAAAGTATAATTTGAATTTATAGCAGACATGAACTTGTGTCGTAATCAGCTCAGCTGACAGACAAAATATGTGGGAAAGGATGTCTTAAATACTCCACTCTGGCAAAATTATGCAGAGCAGCAGAGGGCATGTTGCACTCTAGTCCTTATGGTAAACCTGATAAGACCTTTAGCATACACATTCTGTTTGCAGCTCATCAAAGGCACTCTGATCAAGACAGGGAGATGCAGCTGTAGTACTTAATTCTGCCTAAGATGCAGATATAGTACTTAAAGCCTGCCTACTTTTCTGGTCATTTATTGAACATTAATATGATTATCTTAGTTAATCTATTTCCTTTTTCTCCGGAAAACTTTGTTAAAATGGAGAATCAATGACCTTAAAGGAGTAGTGGAGCCTTCGTCAACTCTCTTAACAGTTAACAAACTATTGTGTTGCACAAGGGTTATGTATGAATATAAATCCTCAAAAGGTTTCAATAAAACATTTTATTCTTAGAAAAAGCCACATGTCAAATTTGAAAAAAAAAAAGAATATGCTTTCCTTTTTTAAGAATTTAAAATAATAGATATAAAATTGCAGGGCTCTATATACAAAACAAGGGGCACCACATCACACCCATATTATATTTCAAAAATGCCTATCGGACTTTTTACCATGGCATACAAGCTGTAAATGTACTCATACGCCTAAGCAGCCTATATTATGAAGAGACTAAAACTACTAAAAGGAACATATTTATAATTTCGGGACCAAAAAGTCGATCTTCAACTGTAGATGATCCCCAGAAACTTCTGGAGATCAATCATTTCGACCAACATGAAGGATTCAGTGGGCCTTCCTCTAGCTTCCTTCAGATCTTTTACTGTTTTCTCCATTCTTTCTTTGAGGTCACCATGTCAACAATGTGAAGGAGCTCAATGTCAGCCTTCAGCTATAAAATTATAAATGAGCTGACAGTATAAAACAGTGTCTTTTATACTGTCTATTACTACTGATATTGAATTTTCTCTTGCGCATGGAGAAGCTTGTAATTTGTAGAAGTCGAGGCTGTTGAAATTCAAATAGATGATAGAATTTATAAATTATAATCATGGTAATTACTTATGACGGTTTATATATATCATTTAGTTATTGCTCCATTCATTAGCTCATCGAGCAATTACACAAATGCAAAGCACAAAAGACAAGAAACAACAGAGATTAGGCCAGATGCCATGGCAAAACCCAGAAGGGGAAAACCCATCAATCCTTTCCTTACAGATTCTTCGTCAACAAGAGAAATCCAAGTCCTGACTAGAAGATTCAATTGCCAAGTCAGCCCTCCACAAAAACTCAACATGAAGTCTGTCCAATAAACTTGCATCATCATAGGAGAATGTGCCTTTCTGAAGCTTGTATCATCACAGGGAATGTGCCTCACTGAAATTCGCATTATCACAGAGAACATCACATAGATACTGTACTTCTGGAAACTCGCAACATTACAGAGATAATGTCTCTCCTGCAGCTCGCATACATCAGAAATAATGGTCCTAAGTCCTGTAGCTTGTCTTCTCACAAAAACTTAGCGTCTTACTACGCTCGTGTACCACAGAAAAGTAAGCCTCAGATGTCTGAATTTCTTTTCACAGAAGTGCACCAAATCGCTTGCTTAGTGAAGGAGTACATATGCCAATATATAGTTGTTTCTTTATGTGAAGGGTCACGTCCTTTGAGCAGGCCAACTTGTCTTCTGGGAGGACCGACTTGGTAGATTGGAGATACAAACGATATTTACAAAATTCAATTTTTTCTTCTTTTCATAGGGTCACAAAGAACATGCCCTTTAACTTTTTCTTTTGACCAAAAACAAAGAACATGCTTGATAATAAAAATAATAATAATATTTTTTCTTCATTTTGTTTTTACATGAAATACATATTGATACAATGACACATACAAAGACCAAACCTAGTTACAATTCCAACACTCCCTCTTAACTAGGGAGGTACTCATAATGACTTATCGGGGTATTCTCAAGTTAAGAACTTCTATAAGAAAAGATCTGGATTGATAAGCATCAATGATGATTATATCATCATAACCAGCATTGTCAAACTACCAAGGCCTTGACAAGTATGCTCTGTCTCCATTAGATCAAAGAACAATGTTGGGAGGCATTAATTTGGACACCAACGCCTCTCAAGGCACATACCCCACCTAGGTTTTCTAAAGGTATGTCCTCACATAACCATTTCCTAATCCCAAGGAAAAGTTCGTCCATCGAACCATTCTTTACCAAGTCCATGTATCTGACTTAAGATGTTAATCCTAATCAACCACAATACATGACTTAAGAATGTACGTCCCTAGTGCTTATCCAATCCACCATTCTCCGTATCTGTGTTCATGCACTAGACTTACGACGGTTAGTCCTGGTCATAGTACATGACACAGGAGATCCTCACTTCCTCTCAACCAGGAAGGAGATAACTACAAGCCCAAGCTTGTGTCGAAAATACTCATACTTCCCCTACATCAACTACTTGTTCATCCGTGGAGATCTTATTTGTAGCTTCTCGACTCCTATCTGCACCATACTATCAAATCATCAAGCACTTCCATCTTCTATAAAAAGTCAAGTCCTTGACAATCTTTGTAGATAAACACGATCGAATCTAGCACATCGACAAATAGTCCATCAAACATTTTACGAAACCAAACTGCTTCACAACTAATCGTACCAACTGCCACATCTTCCACCTGTACAGTGCTATGGAATTCTACTTCACACTCTTCCAAGAAACCATAACAAATCCCAGCCATTAGTAGTATATCTACTCATTATTAGCACTGTCAACCCAAACGATGTATCCTCAAGCCCCAAGTTGTAGTGTAAGATTCTTCATGTTAACTTTTGCTTCTAGCTCCCTCTAAAGTCAATATTTCTTTCTTTGGCTCATGAATCATTCTTTCCCAAAGTACGAGGTCTTCTTTAATCATGAGGCAGCGTCAAAATCTGGGGTAACTCTTCTAACTGAGGCAATCGACTTAACATGATCTTCTCCCTCTTACTAGGAGAATCTTCTTGCTTCCATGCTTGTCATTTGATTTTGACTACTCTAATGCATACTTCAAACTGCTCTCTTCTTTCTGCATTCACGTTCTCTATGATTCAGGAAAGTCCTTGTGCTTTGCTACGCTCTTCCAAATCTGCTATCAAGTCTTATCATTGACCTGCAAGCTTTATTAGGAAGCTATGGAAGAATAAATATAATTAAGCAAAGTGTAAAGGACTATCCAAATATAATAGCAACAATAGTAATCAAAGAAAGGAGATGTAGAGTACTTATCTTTTGAGAAGTGAATCAACTCCCTCTTACTATAGTACTTCTTGTAACCATCCTAGTCCTTATGATGTCAATTTTGTCATTCTCAATAGCTAGGGCTTCTTCTTTTAGCAGAAACAATTGGTCTTAGGGTTTTTGGACAAACCCTAGATGCTTCAAAATCCAAAGTTTTCAAGACCTACCATCCTTCAAAATTACAAATTCTACAAATATACTAATGAGTTAGTTGCAAACCCTAGAAATGCTATCGATGAGTTTTCACGAGATGGAGTTCATTAATGGATTTCTGAACTTGATAACAAAAACCTAGATTTTCATATGCAAGGACAAGATTTGAGTGCTAACATAACTACTATGTCAGTGACCTCAAGAGACAGAATACGACCTCTTACACAACATATTTATACAATCACTAATCCGAATCGGATCCATAAACGACTGTCACAGAACCGTGACTAAAACAGGTCGAACAAATCTCGAATGAAATCCAAAACAGCAATCGAAAACACCCTGAACCAGTGGCCATGGCAGCCGGCACGGAACGACGAGGACCTCGGTCAAAGCGCGCTGACCGAGGCCCATGGAGACTGCGCAGGAGGTCAAAATAGCCCCTGGGAGCCTCGAATCGGAAAAAGGAGTTGATTTTCAATGCGCGTCGCATCGCTGGGCAAACAGGGCTGAAATGGTAGGGCTTAAGCACTCGGTCACGTTGGGAGCCAAAGGACCATGAGCGGAAAAGCGAAAAGCACCATCGTACGAAGGTGGGACCCACAACCTAGAAACCGGCGATTTTACCCGGGGTGCCCTTGAACGGTAAGAGGTTTTGGAAGAAGCAAAGCAATCACACTCAGCGATCAACCCGTGGCAGCGGAGGTGAGAGAAAAACCGTCGTGATCACGCGTTATCGGTCGAGCAAGTTAACCGCGCTCGACGTGCGAATGACGTTGGATCTGGAGGAGCCCAGATCGGACGGCTGAGATTGCGTCCGATAGACAGAAGCGGAATCGACAAGGGATTAAACCGAATTCTGAAGAGATTTGGAGTCCGTTGACCGCCACGGTGGAGAAAGAACGCATACGCGGCGTAACGGGAGAAATGAACCGACGAAGTATGCTAGCACCAGTTAGGTGGAGACACGTGGCTACTTCTGAGCGTTCATGCTGACGCCGAACAGGGAATTCCAAGCACGCAGACGACAGGCGAAGCGACGCAGGCGAGAGAGGAAACGAACAGGCATGGAGGTCGAATGGCTAAAGCCACGAACAGAGACAGTGAACGGGAGATCAGAAGAGAGATTTAGATCAAAGAGTCCAAGCGACCAAGAGAGATAGTGAACAGTGAACCCTGAGAGGAGGACTGAGCACAGAGAGCAGTAAAGCCAAGCAAAGGAGACAGAGGGCCGAGCTGACCATAGGCAGCATCGAGCACCAAAGAGCTTGAAGTATCAAGCCTTCCCATAGAGGAATCTGTCCGGATTGAGCATCACAGTTGGCTCTTTCCACTGTAGACCGAGGATCACAGAACTGGTAGGAAGAACAAGAGTCTGTGTACTCCGAGTGGCTTGGGGAATCCAAGAACCACCCTGCCAAGCAAAATTTGCTTCAGGAGAACTCATATTGAGTCCCTGTATTGTAATTTCTATGCTCAAAGACATAATAAAACAAGGCCACCACTGAAGCTAGACCGGAGACGTAGCCCTGGAGGATAGGGTGAACTCCTTATTAAAAATTGTTTGTGTCTTTGTGTTGCTTACTGTATTTCTCTGCTATCTTTCCATTTATTTTCTGTGTATTGGCAATCTGATCGATCTGTTATTTCAATAACACAGAACACATACCAGCACATGAGTCTGTAATACCTTTTGTTTAATAAATCTTCACTGAGGTCACTCATAGGGTGATTATCAAATCAAGTGGTATCAGAGCTCTAGGCTGTAAGGTTAGACAAGCTTGTTTTGGTTTAGCTGTGAATGATCACTAGATCAAAGCTCAAATTAGGAGAAGGAGAGTTGGTGGAAATTAATCCTGAAATTGGAAGAGTCTATTCTCGAAAGACAATGTTAGAAGAAGGTTCTGTAGGACCAGACTCTCAGTTCCTAGAAAGTTTCCTAGCTATAAAGTCCATGGTGGAAGAAATGTATAGGGACTTTAAAAGAGTGAAGATTCATCAGGCTCCAAGCAAGATAAAGAAGAAGATGAATCTCATTCCCATGACCACTCCAAAGGAAAGGGGAAAGAAGAAAGCTTCCCTACACCTCCTAGTAGCCCTGTGCATAATAAGAAAGCATCTTTGATTAAGTTAGATGTTAAATTTGATTTGCCTATATATGATGGAGAGTTGAATGTTGAGAAGTTGGACAACTGGATAAGACAAATTGATGTGTATTGTAGAGTACAAAATATAGACTCAGACAAGAGCAAGATTCAGCTGGCAAGCCTTCGCCTAGGGGGCACTGCCTTGGTTTGGTGGGAAGGCAGAACCCAAGCTGATGTGAAGAAGCATGGTAAGACCATCTCTATCTGGAGTGACTTTGTTTCTGCCATCAGAAAGCAGTTCTATCCATTGGCCTACATGCAACAAGCCATGATGAGTTGGCAAACTCTTCGGCAGTTGAAAGGGCAAAGTGTACAAGGGTATACTCAAGAGTTCCGAAAGAGATCATTGATGTTAGGTACTTCATTAGACTCACTAGAAACTCTTTTGAAGTACATTGGGGGTCTACACAGCTACATGAGGCACACTATCCTCATGTTTAATCCCACTAGTATAGATGAGGTATCTGTACAAGTTACTCATCTAGAAGCAAGAGGAAAGAATGGAAATCCAGAAGTTGGGGGACCATCCCAAACCACTGTAAGCAAGAGCAAGGAGAAAAGAAAGCAGAAGTGGAAAGTAAGGAAGGCTAACACTGCACAGAAAGGCAAAGCCTCATGCACCCATTGTAAAAAGGAGGGGCATGATGATGAGCAATGTTGGATTCTGCATTCAGAGCTGAGACCTAAGAAGTCTGAGGGCAAGAAAAAGAAAGTTGCTGCAGCTATTCAGAAAGATTTGGGGTCAGACTCGGGAGATGAAACAATCACCGCAACCACAGGTATAAAAGGTAAGAATTCTGAAGCATCTACTAGTAATTCTGCTCAATCTGTTATTGATGAAGAACATGAGAGAAAAAGGCGTGAGCTTTTCCATATTCGAGTTGTTTCCAAATATCAAAAGATTGATACTCTGTTTGATAGTGGCTCACAAGTAAATCTGATTTCTGAAGCAATTGTAAAGAAATTGGGATTAGCAACTACACCTCATAAGAAACCATACCCATTAGGATGGTTGAATGATAAAGCACAACTACAAGTGACTAGACAGTGCAAACTCAAGTTTTCTTTTGGGTCAGCATTTGTAGATGAAGTTGAGTTAGATATAATTCCTTTGGATATATGTGGAATTGTTTTAGGAAGTCCCTACTTGTATGATAGAAAGGCTATTTTCTATAAAGCTGAGAACAAGTATCTACTTGTTAAAGATGGAATCGAATACTTTGTAAGAGCTCATAAGCTCAAGAATAATTATACTCTCATAAACTTAGGACAGATGAAAATAATGATAAATTCATGCAAACAGTTCTTACTAATGGTTGGAAAGGAAAAGAAAACTGATAAAACCAATGTATTTGAGGACTGTAATTCTGATCAGCAAGCTGATATAGAAAAGATTGTTCAGAGTATGATGTCTTGTTTCAAGAACCTCAAGGTCTACCACCCAAAAAGGGAATAGAATGATATTATTTTGCAGCAAGATGTTCCTTTGCCTAACATTGGGATGTACAGGTTATCTGCTTTAGAGAATGCTGAAATCAAAAAGCAGGTGCAGGAGTTGCTCGAGAAAGGGTTCATCAGGCCTAGCACATCACCATGTGGGTCACCAATCGTTTTGGTGAGAAAGAAAGATGGCTCGTGGAGAATGTGCATTGATTACCGAGCACTGAATAAAATAACGATCAAAAATCGTTATCCCCTTCCTCGCATAGATGATCTTTTAGATCAATTGAAGGATGTTGTTTATTTCACCAAGCTGGATTTGCACAGTGGATACCATCAGGTCAGAGTTGCAGAGCAAGATGCATGGAAAACTGCTTTCAAAACAAAGCAGGGATTGTATGAATGGCTGGTTATGCCTTTTGGCTTGACCAATGCCCCTGCTACTTTCATGAGATTAATGAATGATGTACTCAGACCTTTTCTTGATGATTTTGTTATTGTGTATCTGGATCACATTCTGATTTTTAGTAAAACGTGGGAAGAACATTTAAAGCATGTGAAGCAGATATTAGATGTTTTGAAAAGAGAAAAACTTCATGTTAAACTCTCCAAATGTGAATTTGGCAAAACCTCTCTAAATTATTTGGGTCATATAGTAAGGGGAGGTGAATTGAAAATAGATCCCTCTAAAGTGGCAGTCATTGTAAACTGGCCTAAACCCAAGTCTGCTACAGAAGTGAGAAGCTTCTTAGGAGCAGCACAATATTGGAGGAAGTTCATTTCAAATTTCTCCTCAATTGCAGCTCCCTTATATGCTTTAACAGGATTGAACAAGGTGTTTCAGTGGGGAGGGAAACAACAGAAAGCCTTCGACACCTTGAAAGAAAAAATTAGTACAGCACCTGTACTAGCACTGCCAGATCTACAAAGACCATTTGAGATCCAAACTGATGCCAATGACTATGCCATGGGAGCAGTGTTGACACAGCACGGTAAACCCATATGTTATCATTCTGAGACTTTTAATCCTGCAGTAATTAACTACCCTACATATGATAAAGAATTGTATGCATTAGTTCAGAGTGTGAAAAAGTGGAAACATTACTTAATGGGCAAAGAAACAGTAATACATATTGAGCATCAGCCACTTCAATATCTACACTCCCAAACTAAGTTGCAACAATCAAGGCATTACAGATGGATGGGTTTTCTACAACAGTTTCATTTAGTCATCAGATATAAAAAGAGCATACATAACAAGGTTGCAGACATGTTATCTAGACCCATTATAAATGCATCTACCTTACTTAAGCATAATTCTGTGCTACATGAAAGCTACATAGAACAGTATGTTCAGGATATGGACTTTGAAGATGTATATGCAACTTTGAGTCAAGCCAAAAGAGTAGAAGAATTGGACTATCATGTGAAGGACCGACTCTTATATCATTGTAGGAAACTCTGCATTCCACAAACTGAGAGAGCAAAGATAATTAGGGAAGCACACACTTCTCTGATATCAGGTCACTTTGGGGTAAGTAAAACAGTTGCACAGCTGCAAAGGTTCTATTATTGGCCAAGAATGAGTGAGACAGTTTCTAGATATGTAAAGGGGTGTGCTATGTGTGCTAAAAGCAAGCCCAGTAACAGAAAACTAGGCTTATACACTCCATTGCTAGTTCCTTCTCACCCTTGGGAAAGCATTTCCATGGATTTTGTTGGAGGGCTGCCTAAATCAAGAAAAGGTCATGATTATCTATATGTTGTTGTGGATAGGTTCAGCAAAATGTGTATTTTGATACCCTGTAGTAAACAGATTACAACTGAACAAACTGCAAAATTATTCTTTGAACATGTATGGGTTCATTTTGGATTACCCACTTCTATTATATCTGATCAAGACACCCGATTTGTGGGAAAGTTTTGGTCCAGTCTGTGGGAACTAATGGACACCAAATTAAAGAAAAGCACAGCTTTTCATCCACAAACAGATTGCCAGACAGAAGTAGTTAACAGGACAGTGATCCAATTACTGAGAGGATATTGCAGCAAACACCCTAAACTTTGGGATGAACACCTGTGTTATGTGCAACATGCTTACAACAGAGCCAAACACTCTTCTACCCAGAGATCTCCTTTTGAGACCTGCTTTGGTTTCATACCAAGGTCTCCCTTGGATTTTGTCTTTGGTAAAGATACCATGGTTGATGGACACAGTGATGTGGACAAAGCAACTAGGTTCATTGAACAGATCCAGGAGATCCACCAGGCAGTACAGGAACAGCTGGAAAAGAGCCAGGCCAAGTATAAGGCTAGGCATGATAAGCATCGGATGGAGCATAGTTTTCAAGTTGGAGACCAAGTCTGGCTGTATATCAGCAAGGACAGGATGCAAGGTGAAGGTAAGAAGCTAAAACCTATCAGGTATGGACCCTTCAGGATACTTGAGAAGATTGGTGAAAATGCTTTTCGCCTTGATCTACCAGCTTACATGCACATCTACTCAGTCGTGAACGCAGATTGCTTGAGGTTGTTTGAGCCTTCAATGATTGAGGACCCTGAAGAGCAGAGTCAATTGCCTTCTGTTGATGACCTACTACCTGAATATCTTAATGAGTTGCAGGAAGATACAGTGTTGGACAGGAAGGTAAGGACGACGCGCAGTGGACAGGTGGAATACCTCAAAATTGGGCTTAAAGGTTCGAAGTCGAGCAGTGCGAAGTGGATTGAGATTGGACAAGTGAGACAGCAGTTTCCTCACTTAGTCGATGCTTGAAGAAAAACTAACTTTTGGTGGTCCAAAAGCTTTTCAGTTGGGAGGTCGTGATCCGAATCGGATCCATAAACGACTGTCATAGAACCGTGACTAAAATAGGTTGAACAAATCTCGAATGAAATCCAAAACAGCAATCGAAAACACCCTGAACCAGTGGCCATGGCAGCCGGCACGGAACAACAAGGACCTCGGTCAAAGCGCGCTGACCGAGGCCCATGGAGACTGCACAAGAGGTCAAAATAGCCCCTAGGAGCCCCGGATCAAGAAAAGGAGCTGATTTTCGATGCGTGTTCGTTGGAAAAGCAGGGCTGAAATGGTAGGGCTTAAGCACTCGGTCACGTTGGGAGCCAGAGGCCCGTGGGCGGAAAAGCGAAAAGCGCCATCGTACGAAGGTGGGACCCACAACTTGGAAACCGGCGGTTTTACCCGAAGTGCCCTTGAACGGTAAGAGGTTTTGGAAGAAGCAGAGCGATCACACTCAGTGATCGACACGTGGCACTGTCTATCGGTTGAGCAAGTTAACCGCGCTCGACGTGCAAATGATGTTAGATCTAGAGGAGCCCAGATCGAACGGCTGAGATTGCGTCCGATAGACAGAAGCGGAATCGACAAGGGATTAAACCGAATTCTGAAGAGATTTGGAGTCCGTTGACCGCCACGATGGAGAAAGAACGCATACGCGGCGTAACGGGAGAAACGAACCGACGAAGTATGCTGGCACCAGTTAGGTGGAGACACGTGGCTACTTCCAAGCATTCATGCTGACGCCGAACAGGGAATTCCAAGCACGCAGACGACAGGCGAAGCGACGTAGGCGGGAGAGGAAACGAACAAGCATGGAGGTCGAATGGCTAAAGCCACGAATAGAGACAGTGAACGGGAGATCAGAAGAGAGATTCAAATCAAAGAGTCCAAGCGACCAAGAGAGACAGTGAACAGTGAACCCTGAGAGGAGGACTGAGCACAGAGAGCAGTAAAGCCAAGCAGAGGAGACAAAGGGCCGAGCTGACCATAGGCAGCATCGAGCACCAAAGAGCTTGAAGTATCAAGCCTTCCCATAGAGGAATCTGTCCGGATTGAGCATCACAGTTGGCTCTTTCCACTATAGACTGAGGGTCACAAAGCTGGTAGGAAGAACAAGAGTCTGTGTACTCCGAGTGGCTTGGGGAATCCAAGAACCACCCTGCCAAGCAAAATCTGCTTCAGGAGAACTCATATTGAGTCCCTGTATTGTAATTTCTCTGCTCAAAGACATAATAAAACAAGGCCACCACTGAAGCTGGACCGGAGACGTAGCCCTGGAGGATAGGGTGAACTCCTTATTAAAAATTGTTTGTGTCTTTGTGTTGCTTACTGTATTTCTCTGCTGTCTTTCCATTTATTTTCTGTGTATTGGCAATCTGATCGATCCGTTGTTTCAATAACACAGAACACACACCAACACATGAGTCTGTAATACCTTTTGTTTAATAAATCTTCACTGAGGTCACTCATAGGGTGATTATCAGATCAATCACATCAACATCTACATAAGCATAAGATAGTTAGCTTTTTCTTAATAATTTCTTCATAGTCTAGAAGATCTAGCATTTCAAGAAAATTACAAATCTATAAGATCTTCCTTTTGATAAATTTATTAGTCAAGGGAACCTTAAATAGAACTTGCAAGTTAGAAAAAAATTGTATGTACCTCTTTTACCTTACCTGTCCAACCTTGTAGTAGTCTTGAGATTGGGTACAGAAGCTCAGCTCTTTTCACAAAGTTTCAGTATTTTGCATCAATCTTCAATATATATATCTTCCACCAACAAAAGTACCTCCTTTGTCCTTAGTTTTATGCACAAGATAGAGATGATTTGGATTACAGAGAGGACTTGATCCTTCAGGCAGGAATGATTTGGACCACTGTCACATTCTTCCACAGGTTCGGATCTCTTTGTCCTTATTGAGATGATTTGCTATTTTAAGGAGACTTCCTTTTGTTACGGGACAGCGACATTTAACAACATCAAAACAATGGTTTTAACCAGTGTTGATAATATCGGTATCGGGAAAATATCGGCGAGGGTCCAAAAAATACCTTATCGGCAATATCGGCGAAAATATCGGCAAATATCGGCAAGCATAAAAAATGCATAATATATTCATTTTTTCAGATTTTTAAACATATAAAGCAATAACAACATGAAATAAACACATTGGCACATAAATATGAAGAAAACACTGATATATATGATGTCAAATAGAAATGATATATCAAAGGCGATACCAAATCCTGCTGATCCCTGATAATTGTCCATTCAAGGACTCAAATGTGGAGAACCAATACAAAATAACATCACATATATAAAAGTATCTCATCATCATGAGTTACATGTAGCATAACAAATAAAACTAGCAGCTATCTATCTACTGCCCTCTCCCCCTTTTACGGGAAAACATGATGGGCTGTTTGCCAGGCCTGCCCCTAGTAGTAGAAGGCCCTGACCCTGCCTCTGCACCTAATGTCAAATAATGAGTGCTAGGCATGGAGCTATGCTCTCCTATATCTATAGCAGATGGTGTTGATGCTGATGCTCCCGCAGTGTCCTGCTCCTCCTGCTCCTCCTCTAAGTGTTGCTGCTCCTCTGACTCTGAGTCCTCCTCTTGCTGCCCCTGCTCTAATGGATCATCTGCCACTGGCTCTAACCATGAAGGTGACTTCTCCAATATGGGCTCCTCAGACTCCACCCTCCACGGAGACAATACATCAATATTGTCTAAGGAAATGGCATCTGGATCCATTGGTGATTATATTTGCCTCACTCGAAGTCGGATGTTGTAATGCACATACACCAAATTGTTGAGGCCTGCGAACTCCAACCTGTAAGAGTGTCAAAAAAAGTAATGAGTCTTGACTCTTGACTCTTGACACTTGAAGTTGAAGGTCATAAATTAAAAATTAAAAATTACAATAAGTGTAATTGCTCAACTGAAGGCTTGAGTTCAAAGTTATACCTGTTGCGCTTTTTGGCGTGTATTTTCTCAAATACACTCCAATTGCGCTCACACCCTGAAGAGCTACATGTTTGACTCAAGATTCGTATAGCCAATTTTTGCAAATTTGGTGCCCTTGCACCATAGCTTCGCCACCAAATATCTACAACAAAATAATGAAATAAAAAATTCAAAAAGTTAAAAGTTAAAACATAATTAAATTCAAATTTCTAATTTCTAATGAGTGATGACTTGTCACTTACGTGGCATGAAGAGGGCCCTTTCCCTAATGGCATCATCAAAGCCAAATAGGCCAACACAATCCTGATAACATTGTACCTCGCGATTGATTTTGCTACGAAGCTCAAGATCAGGTACCATCCTCTAAATACAAGAATGGAGCCCTTCCATCACCTCGCCATCAAAATCAAAGTTGCATTTGTATGAAAATGCAGGGTTGAGGAAGAGTGCTGCTGCATGAATGGGTCGATGAAGCATCCCTATCCACCGACTATCGATCACATCCCATAACATCAACTGCCTATCAAGGCCAGCAAAACCCTTGTTTGCATAATAGGAACGAATGGCCTCCTTGGCCCTATCCATGCCCTCATACAAATAAGGCATTGCAGGCTTCTCTCCATCCACCAATCTAAGAACCTTTACTATAGGTTCGCTAACTGCACATGCTTCTTCTACTCCACGCCAAAATGTCTCAGAGTACACCATTTTTGCAATGGCTTTCCCATCAGGTCTCCTGTTGTATCTACAATTACGCCAATCATCAGACACAAACATTTGCTTCAACTCGAACTGACATCGAAGCAAAGACTGAAGAGTAATAAAGGTTGTGGCAAAATGTGTGATGGCAGGACGCCGCAACTCCTTGTTTCTAGTGAACCTCCTCATAAGGCTAAGAACAAAAGCATGGTTATAAATAAACTTGGGGATGCTCCTAGCCATATCAACTGCCTCCTTGATGAAGGAGAGTTTCCCCATATCCTCAAGCAACAAATCAAAACAATGCGCTGCATATGGAGTCCAGAACAATGTGGGATGCCTCTCCATAAGCATTATGCCGGCAGACACATAATTAGCTACAATGTCTGTTATGACTTGCACCACATTCTGCACACCAATCTCCCGAATGAACCCATCTAACAACTCACATATCGTTGCTGCATCTTTGATATGTTCTGATGCATCCAACGATTTAATAAACATGGTACCTTTAGGACAATGTACCAAGAAATTTAGAAGGGTCCTACCCTTCCTATCTGTCCAACCATCAGAGATCACTGTGCATCCAGTGACTTCCCATGTCTTTTTCAACTCCGCCAATCTAGAGTTGATGTCCTGTTTTTCTGCTTGAAGAATTGGCCCCCGCAACTCCTCATATGTGGCACTTTTGTAACCTGGGCCCACAACAGCAATAGCATCACACATTGGCTGCCAAAATGGATTGGTTTTCGTGATGCTGAGAGGTAAGT
This sequence comes from Pinus tabuliformis, assembly GCA_031772625.1. NCBI lineage: Eukaryota > Viridiplantae > Streptophyta > Pinopsida > Pinales > Pinaceae > Pinus > Pinus tabuliformis. The sequence goes on along the minus strand of CM062808.1, from coordinate 53,360,342 downwards.
CGCTCCAAAAAATACACCTCCCCATGACTCTATCTGCTTCTTGCTTCTCTTTTTTTTAACAAGCGATTTTATGCCAGGTTGTGCTCCAGCTCCTATTCGTGGAACAAAAAATGATGACCTCGCACTCACACTAGCAGTAGCATGTGATGGTGTGCCAGTTGTGGAGCCCCTCCCACTAGGGCCCTAGGCCCACTACCCTCAACACCAAAATCAGGAGAAGATATCCCGAAAGATCTACCTGCACGTTCAGCTTTGTTTCTTTCCGCCTCTTCCTTCTTTTTTTCCTTTTCTTCAATTGCCTCAAGAGCTTTTTGTTTAAGCTCCGGACTAGAAACTATACAAAGCCCAACATCATGTCCATTGAGTCTAGCAAGATGGTATTTAATTCGTGTAATCCCACCTGTCATCTTGTCCCCACACAATTTGCATGTAAGATATGCACGATTTGTCCCACCATCAGGGCTCCCATACTCCCAAAATGGGTCCAAGGCTTTTGGCATATTTGTATTTTGTAGTGGGCTAACTCAAACGGAAACCTAGAGCACCAAAAAAAATTTGGAATTAGTAACTTAATAAGTAATACGAAATTTTCAAATTACAAATAACCACATCATTTTACAAAACAGTTTTAACTTGACTGTTGAATAGAAGTGTAATACAAGTTGACTGTTGAATACTCTTGAACAAAAGAGTATGAACATGTTGTAACGTGAGGTATCCAAATGGCAAATGAAACACATAGCAAATTGGCACGGAATGAGAACAATTTCTTTCAGAATTATGCCAAGCATGGGAAAAATATATAACTGTTATAACTTATACCACTGTTGTAGGTGCATAATGCATTATTAGACTTCATAAGTTCATAGCAGTGAGCACAGAGAAAGTTACATCTTTAACCAGCAAGGCAGGGTGCAATCTTTGAAGAAGAAGGCAACACCTTTTGAGCTGATGGAGGGAGGATTTTGATGATTGCATCGATATGGGAGAGAAAAGATGAGGTTTCCAAATTCCAACAGTACTTCTTCAAACTTTGATACTTATCCATGACAACATGTTTTTAGCAGTTGAAAAGGTTCGGATCTTTGAGAATATCATCATCCTTCTTTTCATCTGAGTTTTTGTAAGCGTTATCATTGGCTTCTAAGATCCATCAGGTAGACATTCTTGAAGTATGTTGAAAATAGAAGAAGTCAGGAACTTAGATAATTGTGGGCATTCTATTAAAGTGTATAGGCCTGAAATTTTTGTTCTTCGAGGGTAATCAAATATTTGACGGTTCAATATCCCCATGGGCCAGCATTATAAATTTATATCATCCTTCTTTTCATCTGAGTTTTTGTAAGCGTTATCATTGGCTTCTAAGATCCATCAGGTAGACATTCTTGAAGTATGTTGAAAATAGAAGAAGTCAGGAACTTAGATAATTGTGGGCATTCTATTAAAGTGTATAGGCCTGAAATTTTTGTTCTTCGAGGGTAATCAAATATTTGACGGTTCAATATCCCCATGGGCCAGCATTATAAATTTATACCTATTGAGAGGTTTTAGAGGCGTTTTTCATTCCATTCATAAACTTGACATCACATTACTGATGGTTTATGTAGTTTGCAAATGGTTTATAACTTTATAATTTAGAGTCTAGACCTGCTGTAGGTGATGATTCCCTACATCTTTTGGGCATAAATGTTGTAGAAGAGGAGGAATATATGCTCATTTATCCCATTCATACTTCTACATTCTTTCCAAAGACTGACATGAGGACATCAAGTTAAGATCATGAGAAACTGTATATTGAATGTTGTTTGCAGAATGGGTAATTGTGAAAATATTTTGTAGCCGCACATTAGATGCTTGATTGTTTCTGCAGCCTGGCATATTACACAGCTGCCATCTGTAAATCCTCTATGCTGTGCATATATGGTAATGGCAGCATATTTTTATGACTTGTCTGTTGATTGCTCCTGTCCGGTGGAAGTGGTTCATCTTTGTGGAGAAGAGATTGTTTAGACAGGCAACAAAAACCATATAGGATACAATAAGATGAACAAATATGTCTCTTTTGTTGGAACCGTGATACCAATGTTGTAGGTGGAGAATGGAATTATTGTATTATGGTTTACCTTGATAGTGATCAATATGAAGTTATTTTCTATAAATATGTGTGGTATTGCTCAATGCAAACCCTTGCAATTTGAAATCAAAACAAAAACCAAGCAAAATGATTGTAGGGAACCGGAAGAATGAGAATCGAGATTGTCTTACTGTTCTAACTTCTTGGCACTTGCAGCGTAGAGAAATCTTCGTTGTTGGTGGCAAATTGGCAATAATGGCTTCAAACCCTCCTTGGCAGCAACCACATTCCTTCTCCAGCGCTCAGAAAAACAAAATGACTTCAAAAAAACCAAAAATCGAATTATATAGGCCGCGCGGAATGATTTCAGGGTCACCGGCGATATTTTAGGTCGTCGCGCGATATTTTCCGAGATATCGCCGAAATATCGTAAATCTCGCGCGATTTTCAAAACTCAAAAATATCGCGATATTTGGTCGGCGATATTTCGGCTCGCCGAAAATATCGCGATATTTCCGAATATCGCCGATATCTCGGCAATATTATCAACACTGGTTTTAACAATCCTATGTCCTTCATCTTCTATTTTTTTTAATTTAAGAGCAAAACCAGATTGTCTCCTCATCAACGTATTCTTTAACCACATGTTTCAAACTTCAGAGATCGTGTGTCACAGAGATCATGGTTCAAACTTGTATGCCATTAATAACTCGTATATCTCAGTAGTATGGTGTCATAGATAGTTCGAACTCCATCAGAATTACAATGCCACGGATTCAGACTTATTAAATTTGCTTTGATCACAATGAGAAACTAGGATGTCAGAGAAACTGTGTTGTTGTTGTTGTTGCTACTGTACTGCTACCCATGACACTACCATTACCACTGTTGCATTTGTACTACAGCGCCTTCTGCATCTGCTACTCACACTGCCATTGCTAGCTCTGCACTGCGTCATTTTCCAATTGTTGCTGCTTAGCAACGGAAAAACATCCAAAATTTCTAAACTAACAATGTTCAGCATAATACTATGTGAATGTTGGAATCTGACTGCTACTAGTCTTTGACCCTCTGAATCTTCTGCGTTGCTGCTGACTTCTGTACTGTGCCATATGCATTGCTGCCAACCTTGCTCTGCATTGATCAGTCTCTGGTCTCAAGCTACTGCATCTGTCTCTCCAACCAACCCACTGCATCATCTGACACTAAGTCCATCTCACTACTGCTGAATCTCGGGCTCCCGTAGCAAGGAATTGATCCAAGAGGTGGACTCCTCAAGGATCCTGCCCACATGTAGTCCTCCCAACTACAGTTCTATATCGCCCCATTTCCCTCCTGGAGATGCATGGGCACTCATGGCAAACTCATCTTCGTCAATTTTTGTTGGAGCAGCCTTAGGATCATGTTTCTCATCCTTATCCTTTTGCTTCAAAGGACACTGGGATGCAAAGTGGCCCATCTCACCACATTTGAAACATTTCACCTTCGAAATGTCCTTCTTCTGCTTCTGCTTTTGTTGTCCCTTTGATGCTAGAGTTGTGTTCTCCTCCTCCTCCTTGGTCTTCGTGCCACTCCCACTGTTGCCATTGAGGTTGACCTTAACCAAATCCCTCCTTAATTCTTCCTGTTGAAGGGCTTCCCACATCTCCTCCCATGAAGGTAGTCCTTCCCTGCCCAATATACTTTGGACGAAGACTTGCCATTCATCCGAGACTTCATTCAAGGCCGTCCTTACCATCGCGGTAGACCAAGGAGTAGACCCCACTGCAGCAAGCAGGTCTCTAGTGTCCTAAAGATGTTGAAGATAGGAGTTAACCCCTTCTCCCTTTTGTATTAATGTCTGCTGCAACTTTTGTTCTAAGTACATCTTTCGTTGTTCGGAAGAACCTTCATACCTTGAAGACAAAGCTTCCCACATTTCCCGGGTTGTATATTTGCCCTACAAGTGTGAGACCACATGATCTCGAACTCCATCGAGTATGAACCTCTTCGCCTTTCCCTGCTCGGCCTTGTACTTCTTCCTCTGATCATTGTCCGTGGAAACGACCACAACACCCTTGACTTAGGCTTCGAGATCATACTCCTCCAAAACAACTAAGATTTTGGTCTTCCATATGACATAGTTGGAAGCTCCTTCCAACCTGTCCTGATCTCTGAGCCCATGTGATGCCATCTCATCCAAATTGTCAAATTGACTCCTCTAGTCACTACTCAGCACTAGTCTGTTGCCCGACAAGTAAAAAATTCTTACTTTTGGCGAGAAAAGTCCTATAAGGAGAAAGTTCCCCTTCTATGTGTCTTCACTCTTTTCTGACAGATTTCTGCTCCAGTAGAAACTACGCCCTTCAAACACTGCGCTAAGGCTTTGCGTCACTCCCTCTACCTCTGCAAGCTCACGAACCGGAAATCGTACCTCTCTGTCGACTCTCTCAAAGAGAGATTTCCTCGAAATCTCTGCTTTCCCAGCAAGGTCTGTGCAATCCCTTCAAAGGGATTTGAATTGCTGCCAAATGCAGCTATTGGTCTCTCTGCTCATCGTTGGATCTACTCTTCCTGTTTCAAACTCAATGCTCTGATACCATGTGAAAATTTCTACCCTCATGGAACCCCTACTGCAACAAAACTGAATTTACTTCTCCTACTTGATTTTAATATATATTATCAAGTTATTTTCTGAAAAATACTGAAGTAAATTACTTTTGCAGCCTACACCAATTTAATTTGATTACATGAAACAAGAAACTGAGCAAAGAACAAGATACATAGGACACCGTTATTTTTGGACAAAATAGTCCCCATAAAAACCCAATGCGGGAAAACCGATGCGGCAGATATGAGGGTTTTATATTATTAAGAAATAGTTCTAAATACAATGTCGGATACCCTACTGACAATCCAGTTACAGAGAAAAATATAATGGCCCTAAAATAAGTGATATTACCTCACTTTACCCGGCAGTTTCCCGCTGATCCGGGAACAGAACTGGCTAACCCCGGCTATCTCTACTCTGGCCCTATGTCAACCTTACAGGCTCTACGTCAACCCTGCGCTATCTCTTCTACCTCCTTGAGCTTCTACGTCAACCTCTCTCGGTTGTTCCGGCAGTTTCGGATTTCTGCGTGAGGGTAGCCTCACTTCTGTGTTGGCCCTTCTGGCTTTGCGTCAAGACTGCGTGGGCCCAAACTGACCCAGCGTCAGTCCCTCTAGATGCTACGTTGCCTCCACTAGTGGCTCTCCACCTCTCTGCCCAGTATTCCCGAACTATCCCTGCCCCTCTACTGTAGAATGATCACTTAATTCGAATTTCTCAGCTTCCTAGCCCCAGAAATTGAACTCTAGATCAATTTGTTCTCTTTGTCTATCTTTCTAAATGAACCCAAAGCCTCCTCCTTATACTTTTCTCGTTAAGACTTCAACAGCCCAGATTAAGTCTCTATTCAACGGCTAACATTAAAAACTTGACTTGATCTGCTTTCTAAAACACTCTCACCCATATTTTGATTAATACTCATTAATACTTTAATTTTCCTAAATTTAGACTTAGGAACCCCATTAAAAATATTAATTATTTTAATAAAATACAATCCGAGTGGAATTTCACCAAATGGTTTTTGGGTTATTTAGAACTCATGTGCCTTAGCCTCTCCACCAATTTTCATGGCTAGAGCACATAGGATGCTACCAAAAACTAACATCTCATTCCTTTCTTAGATGATTGCTCTTCAACCTTCCTAGCTCTGGTACCATGTTGAATATCAAATAGATGATAGAATTTCTAATCATGGTAATTACTTGTGACTATATATATATATATATATATATATATCATTTAGTTATTACTTCATTCATTAGATCATCAAGCAATTACACAAATGCAAAGCACAAAAGACAAGAAACACCAAAGAGTAGACCAAAGGCCAAGGCAAAACCCACAAGGGGAAAAGCCATCAATCATTTCCTTATATATTCTTCGTCAACAAGAGAAATCCATGTCCTAACTAGAAGATCCAATTGCCAAGTCAGCCCTCCACCAAAACTCAACATGAAGTTTGTCCAAGAAACTTGCATCATCATAGGAGAATGTGCCTTTCTGAAGCTCGTATCATCACAAGGAATATCACTGAAATTCGCATTATCACATAGATGTTGTACTTCTGGAAATTCGCAACATTACAGAGATAATGTCTCTCTTGTAGCTCGCATACATCAGAAATAATGGTCCTCACTCCCCCTGTAGCATGTCTTCTCACAGAAACTTAGTGTCTTATTAAGCTCGTGTACCACAGAAAAGCCAGCCTTAGATGTCTGAATTTCTTTTCACAGATGTGCACTGAATTGCTTGCTTAGTGAAGGAGTACATATGCCAATATATAGTTGCTTCTTTATGTAAAGGGTCGCATCCTTTGAGCAGGCTGACTTGTCTGCTAAGAGGGACGACTTGGCAGATTGGAGATACACATGATATTTACAAGATTCTAACTTTTCTTCTTTTCATAGGGTCATGAAGAACATGCCCTTTAACTTTTTGTTTGGACCAAAAACAAAGAACATGCTTGATAATAATAATAATAATAATAATTTTTCTTCTTTTTTTACATGAAATACAAACCTAGTTGCAATTCCAAGCGGGGCTTCTCTATTTAGTATTGGCCTATTTCTGAACCCCTTTCTTTTATGCCTTCCATTACTATTACTAGAAATTAGATTAATATAATTCACACGAGGGGAATTTTTAGTGATGGTCACAAACACTCAATATAGATAGTCACTCATAGAGTAATTGACTCGATAGAGATAATCACTTTCCGGTGAGTGCTCATGCCTTAGAATTTACACTTGGAAAAAATAAAATGAAGTTGAAGCTAATGGCAACCTAAACTTTTATAAAGTCAAGAAAGTAAATGTTGTTTTCAAGAAAAAGTGATTAACACCAAATTGGTAAATCAATTATTATTAATTCCAGAAGAAGATTCATCATGCAAAAATTTTAAGGAGATGGCAATATTCAAACATAATGAATATTAATAGTCAATAAAAAAGTCAATATTTAATGAAATGTCATAGGTCACACATATTCACTCTCGTGACCTGTTAATGCCTAAAAGGTATACTGTCATGAGAGCAGTCCATTCAATTCATTCATCCATTCATTCATTTATACTATATATATATATGGAGAAATTATGCTCTCAGCGTTTCTGCTACACACTGGAGTAGAAGAACTCAGTAATTATAAGATAAATGCAGCATTAAACAGAATGTATATATTTTATTAATAACTTGATGATTTACAGTGAAAGAGACCTTGGCTAAATCCCTTTTGCCTAATTAACTAATAGTTACAGATTATTAATTTTTACATAACACACACCCTCCCTAGTTACCTTTCAACCGGACAATTTTAAGTGCTAACACCATGAATGGTGGTGTTCCTATATGCGCTGATGGAGAAGAAAAACATGTTTCTATTTTAGTTAGGATGCATTCAGAGGTAAGTTGTCAAATGGAGTAGGCAATGCGCTTCACTCGATGACAGTAGCAGCTCTATAGCATTAATTTGTCAGAGAAGATTTTTCCGATGCTCTCTCACCCAGATATCTGTTGGCAATTGTAACAATAAGGTGAATTGCAGAAGTTGTTTCTTCTTCTCCCAGGGATATGTTAAATTCTGTTAATAATTATTCTTGTCTTGTTCACCATTCTGGGTTCCATTTTTTTGGTGTGCTCTGATCAGTGTTGATAGAAACTGTTACAAGTGACTCTGCAAAATGGGTCCACCAAATTTTGCAAGCTTTGCAGTTACAAAAGTCATGGACTTTTTACAGCTGAAATGATAGTTGCAGTGCTGTCACTGGCAATGTCTCTGCATGCATTGGCCAAAAAGTCAATTATATTATTATACTACTATTATAGTTGCTGCATTCATATATGAGTTGCCAATTGGAGTGGAAATTGTGCTGCACTCTATTATGAGTGCAATTCTATGACTAATGTTTTGGTAGACAGCATTGTTTCTTTGCATTTTCACCAAGACAGTGCCTTTGGTAATTGCAATCTTAAGATGCCTCTCCTAACGGAGGCAGGAGTTATGTTCATAATTGATTAGAGCAGCCGACCTCAGCCACACTGCTTGCTAGTGGATATCTGACTTCAGCTGGGATCATTTGCAACAGGAAGTATGAAATTGACCACTGTGTTGTCACAGCCCAGACTTGAGCAAGTAGAACCAATGTGTAATATCTTCCTAGAGACAGTGATGCAAGACACAAAGAATGAGCATCAGCAGCCAGGTTCAATCACAATAATGGAATTTTTGGCCTTATAGTGGCAAGTTTTAATGTTAGACAACAAAATAACAGCAACACAAGTGACAAACTACACCAGAATCAACAGGATCTTTGGTGTAAAGGCACTTTAGCAATTATGGATATATAATGCAATACAAAGGTGGTGTATCCACAGAGTTGTGGGAAGGGATAATAGATTATGATTCCAGGCATCAAAATGGGTACTGCAATTGTGTATTTCCATTTTAATTTATCAGGTAATGGTGTCAGTAAATCCACCACAAGTTTAATGGAGCTTTTATCTTTATGTCCATTTAAGAATGCCTCTCTAATATAAGTGAAGGCTTCTTAGTGCCAAACAAGCTTCATTATCAGTTATTTACAGAAAACTCTGTGTCATGTACTCTGATATAATATTGTATTCTCTTAAAGAGTAGCCCCTTTTTTGTCCCAAAAGAAAATTAAAAGACATTTATTTAATCCATGGCACTTATACTGGAAGTTAAAAGCTTAAAATGTATTTCCCGGATCCTTGAACACTCTATAGCATTGTTTCAAATATCATTTCAGGGGATATATCGCAGAAGGTCCAGAAAGTAACTTAGCAGAAATATGGAGGAACATATCATAAAAAATCAACAAGAATAAACTTAGACATGAAGAATTCTGAAACCATCAAACAAATTGGCAACCTGAAAAACTCAGGAGAAATTGGAGATATTTGCAATACTGCTCAACAGAAAAATTACACTGATCTAATCAAGATTCAAGACTATGATATCCCATTACAGTCTTGTTAGATCTTTAAAAATATTTTCAATATTTGCATTTCACAGGAACAAAACACGACAAGAAAAGACAATAAAAAGGTTACTTGAAAGCTTCACTCACAAAACAGTAAATTGATACAGAAAATAAATACTGGGGGGGCGTGGGGGAGGGCTTGGGAGAAATCAACATATAGTATTTTACATACAAATTTCGTTAAATGATTTCTGCAACTTCATTATGTTGGAATTGGTGAATATCACTATACATGCTCATCACATCAATAAAAACTGATCAAATAGACGGCACAACATTGACATAAAATCTGGCATAAGTAATGTCCCTATGTATCATATGATATATGTTGTGTTTGTTGAATTATTTCTTACAGAACACCCACAATGCGAGAGGGAAAGGTATGTACATGCAGAGAATACTGCTTTAGGTGATTCTGATGCAGGCATAAAAATATAGAGTTAACTTACAATTTAGGCACACGGATAATAATGCTCCCTCCTGAGCCTCCCCCACCCTTCAATCCTCCATCTCCTCCATCAGCACTAATAGTTCCATTGACATTCAAAATGCTCCTTGCAATAATCTTGACACGCCCACCTCCCCCACCACCAAATTCGCCTTCCCTACTTAATGTCCCACCCCTGCTTCCATGACTCCAGGGTTTCGTAAGAGTAGACCAAGCATAAGCATCTCCACCCCAAGTATCTTCCGGATCCTTGCCATCACTCTTAACGCAGCAAGCACCTCTACCTCCGTGACCTCCACCTGCACCATCAACACCGAGTGGTGTTCCACTCGTTTGGTGGGGTGGTGCACCACCTAATGCAGTTGTCTTCAGGAAAGAATTATTTTGTAAAAACAAGTTTCCTGCACGTACGATCAATGTCCCTGCCAAAAGAGATGCATACTCACCCAATAATAAGTCCCCTGAGATATTAATACTGATCAGACAACCTGCAGATGGACAGCCCACAGAAACATGCGATAGAATATCTAAATTGCCTTCTCCGGTGATCAGCACATCATTATCAAACTGCAAGCTAGTATTAAGCTGACAAGTCGTATTCAATGACCCAATCCCTTTCAATTCTTCTTCACATAAAACCAATTTCTTCATGTCATGAAAACCACAGGATGAATTTCCAATGTCACATTTACTTCCAGTTTGCCCATCATCAAGAATTCCAGAAAAACCATTCAAGACAACAGATTCCTTCAATTCCATATCCTCAAGGTTAAAGACCTTGATAAGTGGACTACCAGAAGTAAGGCCAAGTAGAAAGATGATAATGAGCTCCAGAAAATATTCCCCATGTAAAATGGCCATACCGCCAGTCCAAACACGTCAAAAACCATGAGTATAAAAGGGGGAATATCTACACCTTGATGGCAATTTGGAATGTTTCATGAATTTACTTCATGACATAAAGAAAACCTGGTGAATATTATCATTTTACAACAAACCCACACTGGCAAATGTAGAGCTTGCCTTACCCAGTTCATCTAACTTTTTCCAAGTTCACAGAAACAGGCATGAACAGAGCATATCCTCCTGCAATTTTGTTTCGCACCTGTTCAATGCACCTAACCACAGGCAAAATCAAAGCAATTGAAATGTCATTCACTATCGCATCTCAACATCACCAAAAGCTGGTCCCACTGTCCTCACCCTTTCTGATTTCAGTAAACATTCCAGTCTTAGAGGCACTAGTCATCCATGTATCGATGTTACCAAACGGCAGTTCCCAGTAAATCTCTGCAGTTTTTCAAACATAGAAACAGCTCTAAGTAGAATAACAATGCCGGGACATAAGGTCAGTTCTAGGTAAAACAACAAGCATAAAAAAATCAGTTCCAACTAAGATGCAATTCTAACATAAACACAGAGAGCGAATAACATATCACAGATGAGAAATTTTGAATTAATGACCAAAAAAGATTAAAGCCCCAAAGCATCCAAGGTTTATCTCATATAGCCTAAATTAGAAAATTGCAATGCGTTCACCCTTCCAAAGATTGCTTTGACTGCCAATATGTTCAATTTTCACAGATAAATCAGTTTCAACTTTTAAAATCTAAATTCTTCTGTTTAGAGAGGAATCTTGAAGTGATTTAAGAAGTTTCTTTGAGGTAGGTCTGCCTTGCCCATCTATACACTGATCGACTCAAACAGAGTCTTTATCCCTCCAAATGTAAAATATGATATATCATATACCTCAAGGTTAAGAAGAGAACGAAGCATTAAGGTCCCCCAATTATACTCATTATGCCTAGGATTGAAGGGAACTAAGATTCATAGGCACTAAAACAAATATTTAAAGAATCCATAAAAATGGATGGATGCCCCTAAGGCTATAGTGCAACCTTCAAAGAATGAAGGCCTGTTACACGCAAAATGGTTAATGAATAAACTTAAAGAGATTGCTCTGAAAATACAATTGCATATATTTTCCTGTTTTGTTATAGCCATTGTAATTGAACTTTATACGACTTACAGGTAAACCAGAAATGCTATAAGGATGTTGTAGACAAAAATTCCAGCTATGTATAGAAAATGATTTACCTAGTGAGAAACAATAACTCTACAAAGATTTAACCAGCATTCTCACAGGAGCTCTAAATATAATTGAAGGTGAAAGTTCTAATTGAATGTAATTTGTGAGATAGCACGAAAATGAAAAAAGGAGATAAACAGCACTCAAACAAATATTGCACAGCCATTTCTCTCCAAAATAACTGTTGCATTTATCCTTCAATAATACTCATATTTACGAAAAATGATTGAGCGAGAACTTTAAAAAATCCAAGAAAAATCATGGCCGTAGCAACAGTTACTACACCTTACAAGGTACGGTCATGGATGAAATAGATAAGACGAAATAAGATAATTTATTCATGCAAAAAGATAAAGATAATTTTATCTTGATAGTGCCATAGTGCAGTAAAGAATTTGAATTCAAAACATTGGCATAATTGACAGAAAGGATATTCAAGTAACCTTTATTTAAGTGGATATTTGTTGACAAATAGATTTTATTATAAACAGTCGTTTTCCTCCTGGTCTGTTGGATTCTGAACCTGTGTTCTACATCAATAATATTCAAGTAATCGTTATCCAATTGAACATTTATTGGAAAATGGAGAATCCGACAGTGCACGGCCGTTTTCCTTCCAGTTCAATGGATTTCGAGGTTTTGCTCTTCATCGAGTACATGAAAACTGAACTATAAACCTCAAAGAAATAAAATAGAGTCATTTCCAAAATAAAGTGAACATGAGTTGAAACTTAGACAATAAAGAAAAATCCTAAACTAACGCAACTTCTTTCTTAATCCTAATAAAATGTTAGTCAGCATCGAAATTTGACGGAAATTGCGGATGCTTCGAAATTGAAACAACGAATTTGTCTGCAAATAAAAGCGATTTAAAATATTATTCCGTCCAACTTACCAAGGAAAATGACAGAAATTTGAAGGGAAACGCCGACACAGGAAAAGTACCAGTATACTAAAGGTTGCATAAAAACTCGAGTTGTACTCTGTATCAATTTCCAATGAAATCGATATGTGGACCTCGAAGACAGAAAATCCAGTCATTTACGGACATAAATGGAAATAAATGGAAATTGAGCTGAAATTAGAGATTAAAGATAAATCATAAACTATAATAATTTATTAATTTTAAGAAATTGTGATTCCGCAACAGAATTTTGCCTCGCTTTAAAATTGCAGGAACAAAATTGTGGAAGAAATTCCCACCTATAACTTAGACAAGAAAAGTAAAGCTATCGTAATAATTTCGACGAATTGGTCGGTGTGATGCCATATTACGCAATGCAGCAATTTAGAGTAAGCCAGAGTTATATTTCATATTCAATACGCCCTATATATCTCCAGTATGTCAAGTATGTCAAGATAAGGATATATAACCCTTTCTATGAAATTATTGGAGGCAATACTAATATAACTCTAATAAAACCTTCTGCACAAATAAATAAAACGATTCCGTCTTCAGTTTGAGAAAATTCAAGGCTGCAGGGAAAAAATAATTGGAAAATAAGCGCAATGTGATTCGTACCTGAGACCTCGATTTTAATGGCACCAAAACCAGCATTAGCCAAAAAGTTATCACAAATCCTGTTCCCTCGTTTTCGTATGCGTGTAATTTAACCACAACAGCAGATGAACTGGGCTGAAGAAGGCGCGCGCTGCCACTTTAACGCCCTCGGCCCTTAAACTCACCAAAACAGACGTGGCAAGTGCCAAATTTGGAATAGAAGTGTCACCAAAGTTGGGGGAAAGGAAAACGAATGAGTAAAAATAAGAAACTTCACCGCACTACACTTCACTTGTATTATACGCATTGCAATCACCGCCGCGGTCTGTGTCGTTTAGTCGCCGAAAGCGTTTACATCCGTTAACCACGCTCAAAATATCTAGGGTTTCATTTTATCATTACACTACAGCATTCACCTAATTTATTTTAAATCCTCGACTAAATCATGAGCACAGTTAACTCAAACCCTTTTCTGTAGTGACGTTTGACCTATCTCACCAACCTTGGTCAAGCATTTTCCACGTGGCAGTGTAACCGTTCAATTTGGACATAATTGGTTATTGACACATACCTACATAGACTAGCAGTGCATTCGATTTGAATATAATAATCTATCCACACTCTTAAGTGAGAGAATGAGTACAATAGCCAACGTTGCTGCATTTCTGTTTTGATGACGTGGACCATCAGTATGACACCTGTATTTGTAGGTTGTAATTTGATTTCATCTCTCTTCTCGTCAAATAATAGTTGCATCGTACCTCGAGTACGGTGCTTGGGGACTTTCTTTTTTAAGGTATGTATCGAAATCTATAAAAGAATGTATGCATCCAAATTATATTTATAAAAGGAAAGTATGTATCGAAAATTAATTTTTGACATAAAAAATAAATCGAAGCTAATTGAATATTTTTTACAGATTTATTATTCGAAAACATTATAACAGGAATTAATCTGTAATAATGTGGAAACCAATTTGGATTAATTATAATAATGGTTTATAATTAATTTGAATTAATTATAATAATGGTTTATTTTATGAAAAAAATTAATTGGTAAATTTTAATTATATCATAGTAGTTTGCACTCTTGAATCAATACTATGAATTAAAAAGGATAAGAGGAACATTGCATGTTGAAGCAATGCTTAATAGTGATACACATGAAATTGAGTGCAATTATTGAAAATATATATAAAGATAATATGGCAGCAATGAGTTAGATGTTTTTTTAAGCAACTTGTTGAATCAAACATTGTCTTCAAAGTTCTTATTACCCAAAATCCATATCTTGATAGCATAGCATTAGAAGAGGGTCTCATTACATTGTTAACAAAACCATCTTCATCTCGACACATTATTGTTATCTCTATATAAATGTAAGCAAATCAACATTATATGTATTAATTGCATATGTCTCAAATCCGCCCACTCCATCGGAAATCTATCTACACATGGCATCCCATAAATGGTTGTTATGTACCATCACACAAAATATGTAGCAAAGTTGCATCACCATCTCTCTAAAATCTTATCCAAAGCTCACTTTTCCCATAAGCTTTACTTGGATTAATGAAATTCGTACAAAAACCCAAAAAACCTAAATATTTATCTCTGAGATATTTCAATTTTAGTAAAAATTCCTCAAACCTAGACCTTTGAAATCCAAAATTGCCAACTTTAACTTAATCCATTTTTCTTTTAAACTTTGGAACATTGGGAAAGACCTGTGATAAAATCAAATTTAAAATTTGAGTGAAAACTTATCACATTTCAAGGCAGCAAGTGTGAGAGGGGTGCTTTGTGGCCCAAGAGGAAATCTTGATTTATCATATTCTTGGAGTCTTGGAGTAGCCACAAACCATCAAGTGAAAGATTGAGTTGGTCTCCCCTCTTAACATCACTGAGCTTATCATTGTTGGGGATTTTAAGAACACTATAAAACATCTACAATTGGGTTTGACTCCTTTATATATTAGACTATCTTCAATTTTCCAACATATCTTCTCTTTACTCCATTTTGTTTGTCTCGGCTTAAGATGTCCTTTGTATTTACAACTCTCAAGGGACTATCAAGCCTCCTTTTCAACTCACGAAAAAATAGGGGACCTCAAAGTTAATGGTTAGGGTTCCACCCTCCATATTCCTTAAGCCCGTCCACTTCATGACTTGTCTCATACTCGTGTCATGGCTTCATTCATGCTTATTCAAAGCAACTACATGACACAACGTCTTCATCCTAACATCATTCACACAATTCACTCAACACTCAACA
Organism: Pinus tabuliformis; assembly: GCA_031772625.1. Classification (NCBI taxonomy): domain Eukaryota; kingdom Viridiplantae; phylum Streptophyta; class Pinopsida; order Pinales; family Pinaceae; genus Pinus; species Pinus tabuliformis. The sequence continues at coordinate 53,344,865 of CM062808.1, read as the reverse complement.
TCATTCACATATATCACACAGCTCATGGCTCTCCTCATAATTATTCCCCTCACTTGATTCAATGTAGAGGTGGGATAAATCTTATGCCAATGTGTTTAATCTTTGTACTTACTGCTATTTCCATGAGTAGACTTCAATGTCAAGGACATTGGTAGTAATGGGTATCCTTTTCTGCTCCCTACTTGTCTCTATGCCAAATTTCGGTTCACATCCATTCCACAACATGGGTTCACAGAGATATAAGGCTTTGTGTATGCAGGTATTTTTGGCAATTTAGTGTCCAATCCTACAAAATATCATGGGGAAAAGAGAAATTTTAGTAATCAAAGCCATCATTAAATAATTAATAGTGGATATGGAGGAAATATATTCCTCTCTTTGTTGTCCACAAATTGGAATTTCCAAACTTACAATTTGGGTTGAGTATTCTTTGGAAATTCTAGTTTAGCACAAGTAAACTCTTCAATAATCATAAGATGAGTGTGAAACCTTGTGCCCAATAAGAGGAACGATGATCTCTCCAAGCAGCGCCCATGTAGACTCAATCTCTATCAAATTACTCAATAATACCGCACCCCACCCCACCCCTCCCCACCACACACACATAAGGCTTTAATGTTCTTGCTCCTAAAAATTCAATGACTCGCAAATATGCTCAGTAGCTTCTCCCTACTAGTTTTTTCCTATGCAATGTCATGTTATCTTAATATTAGGGGTATTTTACAAAGATTATAGATGTAACTATCTCTTGGAAATTTTGTATTCCTTTTCTTTGTATTTTGCTAAAACTACTTTTAGAACCTTCAATCATACTATGGAGAATCACAATGATTGTCATATTGTACTTTTTTTAATACGACTCCTCGATGCAAAATTTGCTAATATAAATCCACTAGTTATTATAAAAAAAATGATTTATAACTTTAATGGAAGAAAAATGCAAATCTTATCACAATTTTTTTTCAATGTTAAATGGTAAAACTATATTTTTATCCCTTTTTCTATTTCATCTAGCTTTGTCAAAATAACGTATTGTGTCAAGAGGCACCCTACCACCAATGGGGGGATGTTGCCACGTACACACATAATGTTACGTTAAAAAAATAATTAAAATGAGTTGAATCGAGAACACTTTGGACAATTTTGTGTAAGTGAGCACCATTACGCATTACACACACATATAACCATCCCAAAACCTGAAATTAGGAGCAGGCAAACTCAAAAGGAGAAGGTGAGGCATGTAAAACAATCAAGAAAAGCTAGGGATTGATCCCATTTCTCTATTTCCCAAGTATTTGGACTAGAGAGGAATGCAACTCTACACTAATACCATAAAAAATTGTGAAGCATAGGATATAGAAAGGAACTCCCTTGGCATAAAATTTCACAGGTTGTAAAATTTTTACAACATGTCACTTCAAGAGAGTGAAGACATATATACAAACACAAGTGCTTTAGACAATGTAAATCCATTCCAATTATGAGATCCATTTTGTACATTAACTATAACACTTGTCCATTCTTTAATTTGTAAAGGGTGATATCTGAACACATTAAAATGTTTTTATGTCTCTACCTTTACCATATTTTCATCCTCCATGCATGTAAAAAGATTAAAATATCATCATTCTAGATCTTCACCTCTAAAATCTATTTGTTAGCTTGTTTTCCATTACTGCCAGCTATAGTTCTAGATTTTTCAAGACTATGACTTGAACTCAGTTCTTGTCACATGTGCGTTATGGAGATTTTTTTTCAATATTTTAAATATATGAGATGTTTTTGAATTGTAAATCAAAGTTGGATTGTATGCTTGCATGAAATGCATTATATTGCATTACTTCTTGTGTACCTGATGACCAATACATAAATCAGGCACACTTTCTCTTCACTAGTTGGCATGAAAAAACTCTATTTGGTCATGTTGGGATACCATGATGACTAATAATATTTTTAGAATCCAAGTCAATAATAAGGGACAGAAGGAAGGAAATTCAAGAACAAGAAGACAACTTTTTTTTTAGTTTTCATAACAGTTATCTACACGGCATAGACAAAAAAAAAAATAAAAAAATTACTAAATATGGGCTACAAGAACCTAATGAACAAATTGTCTCCTTTAACATGTTTGCTTCATGTGTTTGTGTAATCTAAGAAGACAAAAAAAGATTGAAGGTAAAAAATGAAAAGTTGAGGGACAAAAATACTTTAGTTATGTAGAGAAGATTGTTATGTGCTTATGAAAATCAATTTCAAGAAGAATTCAAGTTTCAAGGTGAAAGGGATAAAGTATGATTAAACAAAAAGCAAGTCTACATCCAACAAACACGAAGACCTTGGCATCTGAGAGGGGAACATTTGAAGAAAGTGTTATATTTTATAGACACGCATAAATTTATTTTAGACTTTTGAGTGAAGGTTGTATCAATGAAGAATTTATGGACATGACTCCATGGAGATTTTTGTTCCCTAGAAGTCTGAACCAGGAGCATACTTTATAATTGTATTTTTGTAAGTTGTAATAGGATCTAGAGAATTATAGATTGTTATATGTAGGGATGAGTTTGTTTATTTCAAATGTCATGTAATGCAGCAAATCTACTAAGCTAGCATATAGTTGGAGGAGTTGAGTAGTTTTAGGGATCGTTAGAGATATTCAAGGGATTCAATTTGCTATTTTATAGGAATTGTTGGTTTTAACCCTTTACATATAATACCTGCAAACATATTTTGAAAAATAAATAACAAAAAGGATACAATGGCAATCATAGAAATATACATAGAGATTTTTCTCCTGGAACCCAAAATTGGGAAAACCAAATTTTATTTTTCATTATGTTCCACTGTTACATTATATACATGCCATAACATTTAAAAAAAAACAATCTATTAACCCTTTATTAGAATATAATTGTAGTTCCTTTCATTGGATCTACAAAACCCTAGGAAAAACCACCATGTGCTCAAAAATCATGAATGCAAAAAACAACCCAAAAATAAATAAATTCAGGGCGCAGCCACCCCCCTGTGACACCCCCCTCCCCCCCACCGCACCCAACGCATGTGTATCGCATGTAGACATAGTTGTGCAAAGAATATAACACATACTCAACAACAAGAATGGGATATATGACCAATCCTTCATTGTTCAAGCCAATTCCTCATTATTTTGTACAAGTACATTTACTGTAGAATGGATAGGCATGTGGATGATAAATAAAGTTTATAATTAATTTATAAGTGTGTGGTCTACATTAGTATATATATACATGAAGATTGATTAAATATATGGATACTCTATATACCATCCTAAATCCAACTTAACGATGTATCAAGTGCTTAGAGAGATCAAATTTCTTGAGGTACAAGCCTTTCATCAAGTCTTACACTTTAAAATAGGTTTCCATCTCGAGGGATTTTTAGGGAATATAATTGCTGCAATCCTTTAATTTTTAAGATTGTTAATATGTTGTGAGTGCCTCATTATACATATATAGAAGGTCTAAAATATCACTTTGTAGGAAGTAAACTTGAATGATAAGTATAACAGTTATTCCTCGTAATTACTTAAATTAAATCCAATTAATATTTTGTATTTGTTATAAAATTGGTTAATTTTGATAAATTAACAAAAACTAAAAAAAAAATCCCAACAAAAACAATCTCCAGAACCTTCCCAATAGACATGAAACTAAGAAATATATTCAAGAGGATTTTGTCTCTTTCCAAGTCCATTTCAATTCATTATGTACACCATGTTTTAAGACAAAATAACCAAAAAGTCTATCTGCTTGCAAATCAAGGTTCTTCCCTTGAACTTGGCACAATCACTGTAAATGGGAGAAGGGGGCATGCTATTATCCCTTAATTATGTTAAGTATATTCATGAACTTTTATGTTATCCAATGAGTGGCATCAACTTGGCCCTTGCTAAGCTAAGCCATGTGGGTTTCTCATACACTTGGCTTATGAAATTAGGTGTACATAGCCTCGAAATGCACCTGCAATGGAAGGTCGAGGTTATGGTGTATTTTATCATAATAATGGGTTTATTTCCATTCTTAGGAGATTTGATCAACCATCATTTCGGTGATAATAGAAAATGCATGGTTTGTCTGCAGTATGGAGATGCCACATATCCGATGTTATGTCCTTTCCTATGTCGAAGGTGGAGGATATTGTATATGAAGTCAGATTATGGATTTAATGTTCGCTTATGAGCCCTTACGAGGAGGTGATAACCTACATCAAGAGGAACCACAAATTAGTTACTAAGAGTTAGAGGGTGTTTTGTAATCATGGCATATAGTTTCCATGGCTCTTGGCAAACGAAATGGCATGAGGCGAGTGAGAATTTATTAGCGTCTCCTCAATATAATTTTATCATTCATTATCGTTTAGTGAAATGAAGCAGTAAAATTATGGGTGATGGCATTCTGTTATCTATTTTTTTGATATGTTGGTGGTTTCGAGTGTTCTTCTCTTCTGCCTTTTTTGTGAGCAAAGGAAGGGGTCGCCCCTACATAGTTAATAACTAGTTTGAAGAACTTGACAGAAGACCTGATATCTTGGTCTTCGTTAAGTTGTTGCATTATGTGGTTCTAACTTCCCTAACTTCTCAAACTCTAGTGTGCCCCCACAAGCATATGAGCTTTATCATGATGTCTAATTGCACTCGCTTGGATGGGATGGAGAGGGTTTTCAGTTCTTGTCGGAGGATATGTTCTAGATACAACTCAACTACAACCAAATTGCATCCAATATTACATCCTTTGTGAAAATTCTTATAAAACACAAGTAACATTTTTAAAGGGTGGAGGATGAAATTAGCCACTTGTGCAACAATTGGAGGACATTCCATAAAGATATGAAATAAAAAGCCAACCTTCTTAGACCTTTGGTAATTTGTTCATGTTCATCCTGTGACTTGTTCCTAATTTGAACACAATGATCCCTCCTATGGAGCCTACTAATATGCCTAAGGAGGAGGTTCGTGATAATTAGTTTTCTAATGCTTTGTAAATTCTCTTTAATATTAAACAAATTATGAAGAATATATAGGCTAAGTCGTTTCAAACTATAAGACATTTGGTTTTGTTTTGTCATAAACATTTTTTTTACACCAATCAGTAGATTTGATATTAATTTTGTGCCCAGATGCAAAAAAAATACCCAAGAAATTACTACGTTGAATTCTAAGTTGCGGGTTCTTCCAACAAGAATAAGAGAGAAATTCCAATTTTTTTTTTATAGGAAATTGTTATTGACATACATTCTACCAACCAAACGATAGCTAAATGCCCTGCAAAATTGACTAGACAAAAAAATAACTTTACAAAAAGAGATCATAGCTTAGTAAGGGGATCAGAAGTGTTGCTAGCAGTGTTGTGTTGCTCAGTAGCATTCCTCTCGGTTTGTAGCTCCACCAATTAGCATCAAACGGGCATTGATTTCATCCTCTTGTTTGTTTGCTTGGGATTTGATCCTTTGCAATTCCTCAACCAGAAATAGGATGGTGTTAGACTACAAATGGAATTTCCATTGGAGATCTAGGATACTTGCTTGATTATCGACTAGGAGGTGTGGATATTACAGGTACTGGTGCATCCATAAGAGAAGGAGGTATACATTTTGTGCAGCATGAGAGACTGACCAAAGGAAGGGAGATAGTGAACAAGTAGGACTGGAATTGGACCTTAAAGGACGAGAAGGAGTTGGGAGGTTGAACAATGAACAAGTGCCTAGAACTGGAGGCAAGGTGGGAGGGGGACTAGGTACTAGGGACTTAGGAAAATCGAAATACAGAGGGAGAGAAGGGGCATGACCCACCAAAAAGGTGAGAAAATGACCAAGCAAGAAACAGCTCTAGAATATACTTTAGTGCAAGTAGAGGGATACCTTTAGAGAGCCAACGAGCCAAGTTATGTCAGGAGACTCCTATGCGGCCACCACCATATGCCAGAATCACCATTGCCTAGAGTTTGGAGAGTTGGAAGGGGACAATCCAACAAAGGGGCCCCATAGTCTTCAGAGAGTTTGACAACACCACCATGAAGGAACCCCGAGATGCTAGGGTTTGTGAATTCACAAATCCACAATGTGTTAGAGATGAACAACTCATAACTCCACTTCGAACCAGGGACAAAGAATTAACCACACCTCTCCAAGAAAAAGAGAAACTAAGTCTTACAATCGAGCTAGAACGATGACAAAGTTCTGATTCTAAATTTGTAATGTAAGGCTTTGATCACGACATAAGACAGGAGATTCCTTTTACACTTTGGTTCAACATTATGGTTGGTTCCTTCCTGAACTTAACGAACCTCTTCACACCAAGAAAAAATAATGTGACATTCGTTCAAATCTTGGCTTCTCGAGGCCTTAATACTCATTACCTTCCCACTTTTCATGACTTTAATCACACGTCTCGAAAGCTCGCACACAATAGAAATCTCATCAATGTTGAATTTAATTAACATCCACCACTTTGGATCCTTTAAGAGACCAAGAACGAGGGAAAATATATGCTTGTAGTATTGTCAAAGGGAGGAGTTGCCACTTGGAAGGGCTGAAAGGACCAGGAGTGCACGTGGCCTACACACCCTTCGCCAGCCACCTCAACCATGACAACATGTGAATCTATCAAAACAATTTTAACAGAACTGGCAAAGCTTTGGGAGATGGAGGACTTATGAAACAATGTTAGGCATGATTAAAACAATTCTACCTTATATGCATACCCAAAGGCACTAATGAAACAATGAGAAGAAACATGAGCGGAATACCTCAAGGAATAACTTCCCATCCTAATATACCATTAGTGACGAGATGGTCTGTGTCTAGAAGATAAATCCAATTTGCCTACGCATCAACTTCCTTATTTTGACTTCTTAGGATGTGATAGAAAGACCCGTGAGGGAAGTAGTCCAGGATACTAAGAATCCTATGGAAAAGAAGACTTAGGTGATTATTCTTAGGAAGAGATCCTCTTTGTAAATGATGAATGATGAGAAGGGAACTCCTAGGATTGTTAGCGTGGAGAGATTCTTTTCTTTAGCCAACTGGAACCCATACATTTCAGCTAGATTGTTTTTCCTCTTGCCAAGTCCCTAAAAATATTTAACTTATTGATTTTTCTCGAGATTTAAGAGATTCGAAAATTAAAAGAATCCCTCCCCTCCCCTTATGACACCTCTATTTTTATCCTAAACATTAAATAAAAAACCAATATTAAAATATTAGACCTATACTCTTCATATTTTGACTTTGACATGTATTACTATGCTTCAAACACATATTTTAATAATATATTTAAAAAATAAAAATAAAATAAGTAAAATAAAATAAACCCTCACCTCTCTTGCAAGTAAAAATATAACAGTGATGAGTCAAACCGACATTCGCGGATAGCAGCCAGAGATGACTGTCCTCACTGTTGGTTTGACACCTGAGTTTGATAGGTTTTGCCACCTTCGGGAAAAAAGTAAAAATATTTATTTTACAACTTAAAATTTCTCTTCACACTTTCTCCACCTACCAACCTTTTTAACCATAAGTGAATATCAAAAGAATTTAAATTACTTAATAATACAAATTAAAGAATGTGCAAAAGTATACAAATAAAGTTGAAAGTAATAAATACAAAATTAATAATATAATCTCATTATCCAACCAAGAGAAGACAATTCTGCCCTATAATTTTATAATCCGTTTTTAACCTAACAAAAACAATTAATTTATATGATGGTTTTATTATCATCAATGTCGATCAAGCGGATTTCTGGTCAAATACAAAAATCATTGAGATTAGGAAAAACCGAAGTCTTCCCTCTTTATAATCAATGGCCATCTCTTTATGTGATGTAATAAGGTTGTGCATCGAAATAAGTACAAATTTTAAATATATTAAATCTACAATTATAATCAATTAAACATTCATTATTATTGTGGATAGTTTGGCATTTACAATATTATAAACTATAACTATTTTATAATTAAAATATAAAAGATTAAACAACTAAATCAATGGCCATCTCTTTATGTGACTTAATAAGGTTGTACATTGAAATAAGTACAAATTTTAAATATATTAAACCTACAATTATAATTAATTAAACATTCATTATTATTGTGGATAGTTTGATGGCACAAAAGGCTACAACAAATAAGGAATGTATTGGAAGAAGATCCACAGCATCGATGACCACAGTTTCTCCATGCGCATACTTCGATGGAGCTGCCCAACATGGGATATGTGCATGTGGTGTATACATTAAAATAGCAGGGGACCAGGCCATTGAAATTTATTGGAATGCTGGACCGGGGTCCAATAACAGAGCTGAGGCGGTGGCATTAGCGGGGCTCCTATCCTTCTGCAACTTTCTTGACATTCCGTTTTTGCAAATCTATGGAGACTCGAGGATAATAATTGATCATGTTTTGTCAAAACACAACATAAAAAATATTCATCTCACTGGATGGCTGGACAGGATTGCAGCTATATGGAATAACAAGAAGGCCTATAAGATTTCACACATTGACAGGAACAAAAACAAAAAAGCAGATGCATTATCCAAAATGGGCCTAACTTCTCCCCAAGGCGTTTGGAGGATGCAGATCAGAATGGACAACAACTGCTTCCAAATACAGGACTTTTGTCTTTCGGGTATATAATCTTTAAACTATGGAAAAGTTTCTGGTATGTTTTCCTACACATGCTCATACAATGGCTATCTCATAAGCAAAGGTATGCATATACAATCTTGCTGCCTTGGTAATCTTTTTGCTTCCCTATATCTGTAGATCATAATATCTAAATCTACTCTAAACTTTATGTTGTATATATAGGACATCTTTCAAATGTTTTTTGCAAATACTCTAGATGTGGCGTGATCCACACGACAGCTTAAACTCATGGAATTATTAACCGAGTATGTATGACTAAAAAAAAAAAAACTATTTTATAATTAAAATATAAAAGATTAAACAACTAAATATATAATTAATAAAAAGGTTATTATTATGGTAAAAAAATAATAATAGTAAGTTAATTAGTTTAGATCAATTTTAATTTTGGATTTATTAAATGTCGAGAGAGATCAAATGTCTTGAGGTGCAAACTTTTTTTAGAATAAAAAGAATTTTGAAACTTGTTGTCGGATCTGGTCAAATGCTCTCTGCTGTTCAGAGTAAATCGTCTCATTCTTGGGATCCTCTAATTGTTCCAAATTCTCAGAAATAGTATTGAGGAGATCCTAACAGGAGAGGAATTTCTTGCTTGACCCTCCGGGGGAAAGGAGCGAAGCTGCAAGTAAGATTCTCAGGGTCTAATCTGACCGGAAATACCCTTTATTTGTGTCAAATACTTGAGCAGAGCTCAGGGTTGGGTTGACCTGGACGCGGCTCACCCTAACGGTGTACCTTTTAGGCTTGGTAGATCCAAAGTTAAGATGGCTAGGCTGGTTTTAATTTTATTGTTGGGTATTTGACATAGTCAAAATGTTTACATAACATAACATCACATCACACATCATAACATTAACTTACACCATCTCTTCCATATTGGATTAGAGAGCCTCTCTCGGCGTAATTAAGGTTATCTTGAGTGATTGGGTAGAATGGTTATTAGCTTCCCTACCTAGATTCAATTCATGAACATAACATGATACAATTAACATAAATAAATCAAAACATATATGAATTTAATTATTACTATTCCACTTTTAAGGTCACGGTCAAGCTAGACATCAAATTGGTGTATGAGACCCCCTTGTTTGTGGGACAAGGGACACACCTCGATGCAATGATTTCACTACTAAATCTACAAATGCATACATACTGTTGACACCTAATCATAGGATTAGGTAAACACTTGCACATAATATACATAGTAAATAATGGAAAATGAAAAGTCATGAGGAAGTGAAACCCAAGAGTCACTCCCTCATGTATATAACCATGAGTAATCTTAGTGAATAAACACAATTTATTTGAGAAGTTACTTCCTAACTGGACACATATGCTACCCCTTTGATTTTGAACCTATAATCTCTTAAAAAGAAACATATACTCTTACCCATTAAACTCACCCAAATTTTATTATAGATATATATATATAATCATAAAAATATAATATAAATTTTTAAAATCATGAAATTATTTCTTATAAACTCAAATAAACAAACATCATGTACACCGATACAAATATTTTATAAATACTCACATTACAAACAAAAAACTAATTGTTTACCCGAGCTTAGAACTAAAATCTTCAAGCCATATAACAAATAATAGTAAATTCTACGAAAAATTGAATTTTAATGAAAATAAATTTTATCGATTAATAAATATTTAAATAATTAAAAATGAAATGCAACCAGAATATCATCATCCCTTCTTAACCTACCGGTCAAACTTTTTGTGCTTAAAAACAAAAGAACATTATATTCTCATGTTCTTACCCATATTGTTAAATTTATAATGAAACAATGTCAAAGGCTGACATATTATTTCACTATTTCCTTATCTCAATTTTCAACCTATTAATTTTCTCCCAAGCTCCCAGTAAAATATTAAATATAATAAAAGTGATGTTTGTTGATGGGATAACAACACATACGCTTGTCGCATCTAGTGTCACCTCATGGATGTCCGTGAAGGGACAATGTAATCAACAATGGTATTGCTCATATTATAGATGACATGGAAAAAAGATTTCAAGTTCATGTAAGAAATTATGTGATAATGGATTGATGTATTGGTTTATGGGGATTGAAATATAATATGTCTTCGTGAGAATGGTGGATAAAAAGTAAGTTTTGTTGGTTAGATATTTATAATTAAATTAATATAGTTAATTATTTGATAGGTGTCCTCAGAATTTTCTCAAATGGAAGGGTCCATACTAAAATAATAATAGTGAAAGTTAGGGTTATATTAAAATAATAATAGTGAAAGTTATTTAATATAAGGTATATTGCGTAGTTTAACGAGGCGGAGGAGTTGCTTTGAAAGTTATGGAAATTCCGGTCATATTTAGAGAAAAACTGGTAAGAATTTTTGTAAATCCAAGTTATAGTTGTTAAACTTCAAACGTATATTGTTATTAAATAGGTTTACTATACTGTTAGTATTGAATAAATATAATGAAGTTTTGTTAAAGAAGGTTTATTATGTAGTTAGGAGATTGTTATAATTAAGATTTTCTTATTAGCTATAACTAAGAATGGAATCACCCTTGTGAATGATATGTGGAGGAATATTATATATGAGGCTCAATCTATTAGGAAATTACCCCCTTGAAGAGGCAAGTGAATAAGAGTTTACTCCTTTCAGGAAGAAGATCAATTTTAGGGTGTTTCGCCACCTTAAGGGTTTTGATATTAATGAAGTGTGGAGAATTTCTATCTTACTATTGAATATATTGCAAATATCTAAGGTACATAATAAGCAACATCATAACTCTTTCTTGGGCAAAACAAGGGAAGATATTTTTCATATTTTGTAAGTTTCAAAGGTAAAAGCAGACCATGACACTTAGATCAAGTCTTACAGGGTTTTGTGAAGAATTTGATAAAAACTAGTTATAGAGTTGAATTGCTCTTATAAAACAACTAATTTCCAAAAAAGTCATCCAAATCGGAGTTAACGAATTGAATACATCATTGAATTTAGAATCAATTGTTTTAGGGCTTTTCTGCAAAGTATATATCTTTTGACACGGTGCTCAAATTACTAGCAGCCCACCACCATTAGAAAGAGGATCTTAGGGGCTTTGACCTAATATATTACATGTTATTCTTCTTATCAATATCAAATGTGTTACATGGCAATGTGGTGGAACATGCCATAGGAAGGACAAATGGTGGTGGAGAAAGTTCTTTGGGATTTGCATATCGTATGCTAAAAGGTGAAAATTATAATTGCTAAATCAAAGGAGACCTATATTTGAGACCACATACCCTTTCATTAATGAAGAATATCATCGAGAAAGATATGCCTAATAGGACTAGGATTTAGAGGATGGTATGATTGGTACATGAATAGTTTTCATTAATGGGATGAAAACTACTTTCATCACATATTTGATGACTCTAGTCCAGCTTATGTAAAGAACATCATGGTGGGAAGTCAAGAGCTTGTTGTCATCACTAGTGTTTAGCTTGCTTATTCTCTAATAACAGTGCGTTATGATAACGATTTTTTTGGATATGGATGGATCATACATTTGGATCCACATGAACAGGATAGGATTTTAGAACACCATTTTTAGTTGGGTGTTCAATTTAGGTATCTTCGAAGAGGATGAAACTTGCACACTTGGACATGGGAGTCAGACTAAAGGTGGAGCTTATTGGATAGCTTCAACATGGTGGCTAGAACTTGTTCATTGGGACTTGGTTCTCTAACTTAATTCAAGATTGTGATCAACACTTATCCTTGCGACCCTAGTTTATGATCATACCTTGTTACAACAGGCATTGAGGGCAACACTTTTCCAAGGGGGGTGGAATGTTGGGATCATATTCAAGGGTGTAATGGGGGCGGGCGGAGGGCCCATGGTAGAGTAAAAATAAGGGAGGCCATTCAATCTAAGGTGAACTATGTCCATTATCCTTGTTACTGTTGAAAATAGCAACAAGAAATGCTAAATATAGAAGTGCTAAAAATAGCATTGCTATAAATAGCATTTCGGGATTCATTCCAATTTTAGTTAGTCCCTAAACTAAAATTGAGAATTAAAATTCGAATTTGATCTTAGTAGCTATTTGAAAAATAATTAATTAATTCATCTTGAGTTAATTAGTTGGAGAAAATCAAACATGAAGTCTATGTGAAGACATGCAATAGTTTTCCCTTTGATTGAGGAAGTTATCCCTTAATTAAAGTGATCAGGATGAGTTGTACTTTGAGTTGTAATTAGTTAGCTTAGTTAACTAAGTTAAGTCCAGTTAGATTAGTTCCAACAGTTTGTGGAACTGTTTGCGAGTTCATTTAGTTAATGCATGCATGCATGTAACTACTGCAATTCAAATAACTGAATATTCTCTCATAAATAACTCATGCATGTCAGTTCAGTCAGAGACCCAGTTGAGATCAGATGATGGGACAGTGTACTATCAGTTGCAGGAATATTCCATTGAGGATATCTCTTGCATGCAAAAGGAATTCATTCCTCGGAGATTGCACAGTTACTTCTGAGTTTGGTGAGTTGTGTGAGAGGTGAATTCACATAGGTGGCAGCCGGAGGCCCCAGGAGAAACTACGCAAGGAAATAGGAGGCTTGGAGGACTGAAGGAAGGCATATGTGTTGTCTATTTTGTCTATGAGCAGCATTGAGGGATTGTACTGAGAGTTGGATAGCTTGTGAGCTAAAGCTTTGTGTAATCCTGAGATATTTCCACTTGTATGATAATACAGATAGCGGGGTTTTTAGCTGAGGCTTTCCCCAGAGTATTCTTCTGTGTTTCATGTGTGATTTAATCTTCTTATATGTTATATGTGTTCTGTTTGATCTTGCTCAAAATCAATTAAGCTTCCGCAAAGTTTGATAGTAGAAGTAGATCAAGTATTTTGCTTTAGCATATTGCATTATCAGGTGATCTACGGTAGAATTTCAACAGTTACCATTAAATAAGGTCCATTATGGTAGTTAATATTGAATAAATGTAACGAGGCCTTATTAAAGAAGGTCCACCAAGTAGTTAAGAGGTTATTAGGGTTCTCTTGTTAGTTATAGATAAGGATGGAGCCCTCCTTGTTAATGATATGTGTGGAAGGCTATTGTATTTGAAGTTGATCTCATTAGGAGGTTGCCCCCGCAAGAGGCAAGTGAACAAGCATGTATTACTTCCATAAAAGGATCAATTGTAAGGTGTTTCCCTACCTCAAGGGTTTTGATATTAATAAAGTGGGGATAATGTCTATCTTATTATTGGATATCTTATATATGACAACAATTTCAGATCTAAGGTACCTAACGTACCTTTGGATGTTATCATTGGACTTGGATGTGTTGGTATTAGATTTTTATTCTTATTTTGTATTTTGTGTTATTATGGCATTATTTTCTTTGAATTGTTCTTGTTCCACTATATTTGATATTTATATTTTCATCATTGAGATTACAAGATTAAATATTTCAATTGTCTAGTGGCCATGTTATTTAATGGTAATGTGATAATGTTCATCTTGTTGGAAAAGTGTTAGTGATGAGCCTAAAGTTACACATACTCATTATTGTTGTTTTGAATAAAAGAGCCTATTCTTTGGCATACATATGGGCAGAATTCATGTAAGTTATGAAAGCAAATGAAATGAGAAAAATATATTAGGAAATGGATTGTGATTTTGTAGTTTTATTTAGAAATACAATTTTGGAAATGTATTTATTGATCCATACAAAAATGTTGCACCTTGTTTTGTTTGAAAATCATCCTTGTCTTGTTCATAAAATGAATTAGTTGAAAAAGACACGAAGATTTTTATTTATTATTATTATAAAAAAAAATTAGTGGATAGTTTTGTGCATAAATACTCATAATTGTGCTAAGGAAAAAATATAATGGATGTTGTCATCTTTTTTAGACATGTAAAGTTTCATTTGGAGGATACAAGATACTTTCAAAAATGAAAAAATGAAACAATATGATTTGGTTAGAAACGTTTATAATTTACATGCATTAATAAGGAATGAGGCCATCTTGTTATATTTGGAAATGTTATAAAAGAAATGGTAAGACTCGTGTGTTTGAAAATATTTTGAAATCATTTAATATTGAATTAATAAGCATTATTTTGGTCACAAATATGAATCTTTATTTGTTTGGCAATTAGAAGCTTTATAAAAAATACCAAAGTTAATAATAACAAAAAAAATATAGAAGCTTATTCTTTAAGTAATTCACTCAAAAAATTCAAAATTCAATTAAGTTGTTCTATTTTGTTATGAACCTTGCACTTTTAAAATGATAAGAAACCAATAATTACATTCCTCTTCGAGGGAAAAACCTCCTTTCACAATGAACACAATGTATAAGACAATGTTTGATGATCCTAAGACTAGGCCTCCTTAGTGTGTGTTTGTGTGTGTGAGAGAGAGAGAGTATAATTATAATGAAATGGGAACATGAGAGAATTCTAGCCTACATAAAAATATAGCAATAGAAATGTAATCACTCAATATTTAGGGCTTAATAAGGAGTTTTAAGGTTAACATGGAGCTTATATAGGGCTTAACATGTCCCTTCCCTTCAAAGAAGTGTTGTTCTCGACACTTGACTTTTTATGGGTATTTCTTTGTAAACAACTCATTTCCCAGGTTGCTTCTTCTTCTAGTAGGCTCTTCCATTGATGAGGTACTCAATAATTTCTTGATTTATTAGTTGCTTAGTCCTTGTTTCCAAGATTGTTTATGGTTCTAGTGATATTTTTCTTTCTTCATTAATCTTTGGTTGAACATTTGGATACGGACCTTGTCACTAATTACCTTATTTAAGCAATAAACATGGAAGACTATATGTACATGTGAAGATTGAGGCAACTCCAATATAAGCCATACTTCCAAACCACTTTGACACTTTATAAAGGCCATAATACCTCAATGTTAATTTATTGCAATTCTTTTGTTGTTTGAGGGACATTTATTTATATGGTTATAGTCTCATAAATACCAAATTCCCCGCTTCAAATTCCCTTTAACTATGATGTTTATTTGCTTATTGTTCCATCCTAGGTTGTGCCATAACTAATTTGTCCTTCAATAGTTTGAGAACCTCTTGTTGGTGTCGTATGTGGTCCTCTACTGCTTGAGCCTTTATAGTCCCTTTTAAGGGTGATATGATGGATGAAGGATGATATCCACAAAGTGTCATAAATGGTGACATTTTTTACAAGGTATGTAAGGATGCGTTATATCACCATTTTGCAAAGGGAAACCATTTGACCCATTGTGTTTGTTTATCATATGCAAAGCAACATTGATATCCTTCTAAACATTTATTCACAATATTAGTTTTCCCATCAAATTGAGGATGGTAAGATGAGTTGTGACCCAAGTGAGTACCTAAACAAGAAAATAAATCAGTCAAAAAAATTCTAGTGAAAATTAGATCTCTTTCACTTACAATAATCTTTGGCATTCAATGTATCTTTTCGATTGTTTCAATGAATGCTTTTGCCATTTGATCTACCACTACAATGATGACACTCTTTCCTTCATATCTGGGTAAACCTATAATAAAATCCATTTAAACTTCTTCCCAATACTGGCTTGATATGGCTAGTGGTTGAAGGAGCCTTGGGTATTGATTGTCTCTCCCTTATCTTTTTGGTAGACCATACATTCCACCACAAAAAATCGCACATATACTTTAAGAAATTTGCAAAAATAATCTTTCTCGATGCTATGGTATGTCTTCAAGAACCTAAAATGTCCTCCCTCATGAGAAGTGTGTAACTTCGAAAGGATATTCTCTTTGAGATGAGAATTCTTACATAAGTATAAGAAATCTTGATACCACAACAAATTATTTTTCCACGTAGATTTTTCTACAACCTTGGGGTCCTCCTATAGTTATTGAATGATCTTGCATATATTCTCATCTTGCTCCCATTCTATCCTTGTTTCTTCCACCTAGTCAGATTATGGAATGTAAATAGTGCATGGTAAACAGTTTGTCTCTTCCTCTTCCCTTGAGAGTGCATCTACCACAATATTTTGATTTCCCACTTTGTAGATAATTTCAAAGTCACAACCCAACGTCTTTGTGACCCATTTTTGTTTCTCTTATGAAGATATTATGTGCTCCAATAAGTAATTTAGACTATCATGATATGTTTTTACTTTAAAGTGTCTTCCTATTAAGTATGTATGTGATTTATTAACTACATGTACTATGGGAAACATTTCTTTTTCACAGATGGATATGAGTAAGTTCTTTCCTTTAAGTTCATTGCTTTCAAAGGAAAGGGGCTTTCCTTCTTGTGTCAAAATTGCACCAATGCCATGGCTTGAGGCATCACACTCCATAATGAAGGTTTTTGTGAAGTGAAGTGTCACAAAGATGTGAATTGTACACATGGCCTCTTTAAGTTCTTCAAAAACTTTGGTTGCTTCTTTAGTTCAAGAAAATGGTTCCTTATTCAATAATTTTGTTAGAAGTGTTGCTATTTTACCACATTTCTTGACAAAATTGCAGCAATATCCTATGAATCCTTTGATTTTCTTCAAGGTATTTGGGTTTGGACATTCCCTCATAGCTTTGATGTTGTTAGGATCCACCTTGACTCACTCATGTGATACAATATGACCCAAATATTCCACTTCTTGAACCCCAAAGGCACACTTGGAAGGATTTTCATATAGTTGTTGCTCTTCCAATAGTGTTAATATCCTATCAACATGTTGTACTTGCTCTTCCAAATATTGTTGTAGATTAATACGTTATCAAAAATTACTAACACAAATTTTCTAAGGAAGTGTTTGAGAATAGAATTCATCAAGCTTTGAAATGTTCAAGGTATATTTGTAAGTCCAAATGGCATAACCAGGACCTCATAATGACATTCATGTGTTCTAAAGGTTGTTTTGGGAATGTCTTCTTACCTCATTTTGATTTAATGATATAGAGAATGAAAATGCGACTTAGTAAAGAAAATTGCTCAATACAGTTCATCTAATAATTCATTAATGACAGGAATAGTAAATTTATCTTTGATTGTCATTTTGTTGAGTTATATGTAATATGGACACATATGCCATGAACCTTCCTTTTTGATAACCATCATCATTGCTGAAGAGAAAGTTCTCTAGCTAGGTTGAATGATTCTCGCTTCTAACACTTCTTGAACCATACACTGAATCTCATTATTTTGTGCACATGGATACATTTAAGGCCTAATTTTAAGTGGTGGGTGAATGCATGAAGATGGGTTATACTTTTGGGCCAAATGTGGTGATGAAATTTCAAGTTTTTCCTCTTTTATCGAATTGTAGCCTTCAAAATTCATATAAGCATTGCGAATTTTGATTCGAAGTAAAAATACAATATGTGGAGAATTACGTTGTTGTCCTAATGATATTTTTTGCAATTTTTTTTAGTCTTGTATAATCTCTCAATTTTCCATTAAATGCAATACTTGTCCTTGCACATTTTCGCACATCTTAAGAGGTATGCGTGTGTTCACGTAGCATAACTTAGTCTAAAATGTGTAATTTTTAATATATATATATATAACTTAGTCTAAAATGTGTAATCTACATGAACATGATCTACACGGGCAAAACTAAGCTTTTCATATTAAAAAATTTTTTTTTTATGCAAATTTTTATTTATTATTATTATTATTTTTTGAAGTTGGTGAAGTAATATTTCAATTGCATTTAGGAGACACATGTGTTCGCATAAGATTTTTTTCAACTCTTTAAATAAATTGAAAAAATAAGAGTACCCTTTTGAAGAGAAGTCACAATCGAAGATAGTGGTATTTAAAAAAAATAAAAATAAAAATCATTGTGTATATTTTATGTTATTGATTTTTTTTTCAAACCCTTTGAAACTGTCCAAAAAAATTTCAAGGATTATGTTTAAAAGAAATTAGATGAAAAAAATCACATGAATTCAAAAGTGTCAAATTCATATGCCATTGGATAGAGGATTCTCTCATGAATCCAACAGGATCATCTCCACCACTTAAGAACAAATTATGCCCTAAATCCACTAGGGTACAAAATGGGGTTGTAGAGAAATCTACAAAAGGGGTACTGAAACTATGATTTTTAGAACCATAGGAGCTTGATCAAGCGCTTAAAATGCTCGATTGCTTAACTTCAAAATTAAAATTTCTCAATCGAGCCTCTGCTGTCAACTCAAAAAAAAAAAAAATTAGTCTAAATTCGAATGTAGAAAAAAACAACAAACATTCACTCATAGGGAAATATCAGAGCATGAAAATTACAGAGGGATTCACAACAAACATAGGAAATTGAAGATTTGGATCTGGAAAAGGAGAGAAATTTCCATCCACAGGGGAAATACAAGAAAAATCTAGAGAAAGGATGAGAAAAAGATGTTAGACATTGAGAGAACAAGAAGATCACACAATTCAGTAAATATATCCAAATACATGTAATTCAAATTGTCTTACATCTCCCCCAATTGGGGTGTAAGATAGCTGGATATCCGTTTGGCGATCGTCACTATGATTGATCATTTAATTGATCGGGTTGGTGGGCGGCCTCTCCCACACCCTCACATGCTCCTCCTTCTTAGTGATTTGAAGGGTCGTAGATTGCAACAGATCCACGACATGCAGTTTGGCAGGTATTAAAATTACAGGTGGTGGGAGCGGAGGATTATTCGTGAACATTTGTCTGACCATCTAACTGGTGTTACCAATATCTTAGGGGCATGAGGCAACTGTTTTCTGGTTCGTGGCGCTTGGAATGCGAGGAGAAAACTCGGTAGTGGTATGTCTTTGCTCGCGGTTGGCGCATATAGTCTCGTATGTTTCTATGCTTATCCTATTCCTTGGGTTGGGGGCTACAATTCATGATTCACCTTGAGTTTGGAGGTGAAAAGGAACAATGGTAAAATTGGAAGTTTCTTTGATTACAAGCTCTCGCTTTCTTGACTATGTTATGTCGATATTCGTCTTTTTAAGCAATTTTCTATCTCGTATGGGCATTATTACTGGTTTCTGGGTCTTTTTTATTATGTTTACTCTGCATGCTGAATGTGGGAATTACCATTCCAAGTTAGAAAGCCATTGGAAAACCCTATGGAGAGAAAGGGTTCAGATATCTAGACGGAGCCGAGTCTATGTACTCTGGTCTCAGGGGTGCAAGGGGGTCGTTGTTCTCATTCAGAAGGTGCCTCACACTCCAGGAGGGTTCTTGTTTTTCTCTGCATATTGGCTCCGACGGTGGATTCATGGTGTGGTGTAGTGTCGTCCGACGCTACCTCTGTTCTTCTTCCCTCCCATTAAGTTTAATTTTGATTTTTGGGTGGTTTTTTGTATTGTTGTTACTCCAGGTCCGCCTAAGTCGCTTCTCCCTCCAGCCTCTGCATAGTGGGATAGGTCTCGAGTATGGGTAGGTGAGAGCAAGCTAATGAAGGGTGGCCCGGTTTTGTTCATAATGGCGAAGACTCCTCCTCGTGATGGTGTCTCTGGGTGCAAAGGCTGTGGTCACAAGTATCAGGGTGGCGAGGGAAAGGAAATAGGCTCGACATCTGTTAAGCCTTCGCGCCAGTGTCACAAGAAAATGGATGCTGAGATTTTGTAGAACATTTTCTAGGCCTATATTGTTGGGAGCCTGACCCAGGTGAAGAATATGATTTCGACCTGGGAGGCTGAATTAAACTTGAAAGTCGAGATTGAGCCACTGACAGAGCATTGGAGTGATTTTATCCCGGACCTTGGTTACACCCGCAATCGCCTCAATTTGTATAAATAGTCCGTTCATCTTTTTTGGATTATGAAATGTATTGTGGCTAAAGCAATGGCTTCCTCTCTCAACATAGCTGCAAATGCAGATACTGATTTGGGTCTCAAAGACATTCAAAACTAACTCTAGCTAATTCAACTCTAGCTGTAGCACCAGAACGCTCGCATTGGCCGCATTTAGTGCCACATTCTATGTTTGCCCCAATCTGAACTGCTAGGCTCAAGTGCAAAAGATCCTGCTCCGGTAGAATCGTCAGATGACTAGTTGCTAGAAAGTCATGTTTGATCATTTTTGGCTTATATTTTGATGTATATGTTGGGTAGCATTTACATTTATAGTTTTATGTTTATTAGATGGTTTACATACTATAAGTCTTATAAGGCTTGGATAGACAGACTCAGACTATTTATGTTGGATGGCTTATAATGTGGTTCAGTGGCCAACACACTTGGTTTCCCACTGGGAAAGTTGAGGCCATCGAATGTTTTTTTATGTTTCTAACCTGCCTGATTATTGAAATGAATGAATGGAAAGGTACTGTCAAGCTTACGATATTTTTTTTTGTCTCACTTCTCATATTATTTGCTCCATATTGTATGCATTAGGAAATATGATTGTAAACTAGAAACAAATAGAGAATGAAATAATAAAACTAAGATAAAATAAGCATTGAAAGTAATACCATGTAGTTAAAAATTGAGATGTAACAACGACTAATGAAATTGTCATCCATAGAGGAAATGCGAAAAAAAGCTAGAGAAAGGATGAGAAAAAGACGCCAGACATTGAGAGAACAAGAAGATCATGCAATTCAATAAATTCATCCAAGTACAGGTAATTCAAATTGTCTCACTTCTCATATTACTTGCTCCATATTATATGCATATATGATTGAAAACTAGAAACAAATGGAGAATGAAATAATAAAACTAAGATAAAATAAGCATTGAAAGTAATACCATGTAGTTAAAAATTGAGATGTAACAACAACTAAAGAAAACCACTTGAAACCATGCAAATGATTGAAAACCACTTGAAACCATGCAAATTATTGAAAACTACTTGAAACCATGAGTATGATTGAAAACCACTTAAAACCATGTAAATTATTGAAAACTACTTGAAACCATGGTTTATTGGAATTTTCTGAAACCACTTGAATTCATGCAAATTATGAACCACCTTCGAATTGTAATGGTTTAGGATAACCCACAAAAACTAAGGATGTGATTTAACCAAAGAAAACCATTGGAACATAATTTCCATATATTATTTACATGAATTACAATTCATGGCAATTTATTTACAAGAGGGATTAGCAAAAATGGTTGTCACATAGGTGCTCCAAAACCTATAAACATTAGTTTGATTAATGTTTGATATCCTTGTAGGAGTTAAAAGAGAGAAAATGTGTCAAGATCTAGAAGGAGCAAGAATATCCCTCCTTCCAATGTGCATGAATTGAGAAGACATTCTTTGTTAAACATGTATAACAACATTAAGTTATCGTTCATTATATATACCATTTAATGGTTCATTGAATCCTAAAATCATGATCCCTACCTTTGAAACCTCACAAGTTTCTTCTTTCAATTCTCACATGAAGGTTATGAATTTTTTTTTAAGAGAACAAGTTTTTTAAATACATACAAAGTGTAGTATAGATTCGTGCTTCTTTAGTAAACTCTCAAAATCTTCTAATTTTATTCCTAACATCTTTTATTTTTAATCACTTAAATCTAGTTCATTCTCTTCTCACAATCCCTTTTACTTGACATTGGATTTAAATAATTGAAATGTTTGGTAAATGAGATATATGAACAAAAATATAATACCATCCTTGTTACAGTAGGGATCACTTTTAGTTTGGGATTTATATAACCTTTTGAAGAAATGGAAAATTGTTGCTAAGAAGAAGTAATTTTGAAAAAGGTCTTGAAATGCTTCACTTGGTAAATGTGACTTGTTGTGAAACCAAACAAAGCTTCAAACCTAGATTCACTAGTAAAATTTTGGGGTTATATCTAACAATAGATCACCTTTATCACACACCCTTCAATCCTATGCCCAAATGGTTTTAAGTTTTTTCATTTCTTAAACATGTGTTGGGGGAGAGTGAAGAGAGATTATTGCTTGTGGGACTAGATTACTTTGGAAATAGGTATATATTGACAATTTACTCTCTAATTTCTCTATTTTTATTCTTAACACCTATTATTTTTAAATCATTTTCCCTTTTCCTTCTATTTTCACAATCTCTTTTAGTTGGCATTGGATTTTAATTCAAATGTTTGGTGAATGGGATGTATGAACAAAAATATAATTTGATCTCTTTTGTAAAAATTACTTTTAGTTTAGGATTTATATCATCTTTTGAAGAAATGAAAAATTGTTGCTAAGAAGAACTAATTTTAAAAAACGTCAAATGTTTCACTTAGTAAATGGAGAAATGGAGGTATATATATATATATATATATATATATATATATATATATATATATAAGTTTTAATTTTTTTACATTATTAAATGAATAAAACAATTCTAGGTATGGTAAATTTTCTCGAAATAATTGATTAAATACAATAATTTTATGTAAATAAGATTAAAATATAAATTAACGAATTTGAATTATGATATTGAATTTTTTTTTTAAATAAATTTAAAATAATTTATTTTAAAAATTTGACAATATTGTATTTTATTAACGGGTTATAAAAATATATTTAACCACACATTATAACTATATAATACATTTCTCAAATGACAATTTTTAAACACTTATTATAATATATAATTTATATTTATATTTAATTAATTAATGTGTTTTTGCCAACATAACTTCATTATTTAACATAAGCTTAAAGGTTTATAGAAATATTTTTAACCACACATTATAACTATATAATACATATCTCAAATGACAATTTTTAAACACTTAAATTATAATATAGCATTAATTTTTTTATATAATTAATTTTTTTTTTTTGCAAGCATCTTTATGATTTAACATAAAAGATATATATATATTTTAAATTTATATATAAATGAATTAATTTTTCATTGTTAACATATGAGCATATTTAAAATGGAAAATATAATTTTTTAAGTGTGCAAATATTTTACAAATTGCATACTTTCAACTAATTTGTAAATTTCTTATCCTTTATGTTGGCTTAGTGGGTCCTGACCCAGGTTCAACGTTAAGTTTGCCAAACAAATCCCTACACTACTGGTCCTTTCGACATCAATTCGCGCAACGCAGGCTGAAGTCTCACCCGAAGCAGTATGGGGGGATGCTGGAACCAAGTTTCCGCACCCAGAAATGGTTATGATGTTGTTTCATGCCCTAAACTTGTCTTCGCGCAGATCAATAAGCCCTTGAGGCTTATCAATATAAATTCCTTTTACCAGCCCCTAGACCTTCACGAAGGTCTATGAGTGTCTTTCGTGGACCTTAAACTGGTGAATCAACTACTTACGCGTTTCTGAGATTGCTTCTCCTTTTGTATTTACCCAAATCAACTTAAGTATCTGATATTTTTAACATGCATTAAGATATTCTTAATGTAAACAGATATTATGACTTGTGTTCATATAGCTATGTAAAACATACATATTTGAGCATCACCACAACATTAAACCATAAACCCAATATTCATCATAACATAGCCACATTCATTCATAACAGAAGTAAATGGACAAAACACAGATATTTCTGGAATAATCTCTTTATTGATACTTCATATTTGCTTATGGACTCAAACTACCTTGCGCACTCAGCTGCAGGGGTCCATGCACTTAGCTGCAGACTCTACTCTAAGCCTCTGCGCACACAGCAGCAAAGCCTCTCTTCTACTCTAAGTCTCTTCACTCGTCACTTCTACTGACCCATTACATCAACTATGAACTTCTCTTCCATTTTCTTAGACTCTCTAAGACTCTCCTTTTATACAATCCCATGGCCTGCGGACCATGGGTAGGTCTATACAAGCCGACAAAACTTACATAAAAGAAGGGAAAATCCCTTTATGACACTTTACATCTACGCACTCCACAACCACAACTTGCAGAGACTTTACACTTTACATACAAAACTTGGGCTTTCAACCCCAAAACTTGGGATTTTTCCCCAAAATTGACCTTAGGGAATCCTGTCCCAACAGGTCCCCAACACAAATATTGTGACTCACCCTCGAGTCACTCTTCTGGCGCGAAGATCTTATTTCAAAGAGCTCCCAACTCCACTTGCACTACTCTAACTTCATTTGTGCACTGCGTAGCTGCCTACTTGACCTGCTCCATTAGCTGCTCAATTGTTGGTCCTGCACTATCTTCCTGGATCTTTTGCTGTGTTTTTTGCAGGCTAACCAACTTCTCCCCAATGGTGGCAGAGATCACATAGGCCTCATCCAGACAAGGTCCCAATCTGGCCTTGAGGATTGCCTCTTTCTGCTGCGCTGCTTCCACCTGTTTTTGTAGTTGCTTTGCTTCCTACAGCTTTGAAATCTCTGCATGGCAGTGATGGTGTGCGTTGTCGCCTTTGGTTCGTCATATTACTGCTGAAATTCTCGGGCCTCTATGTTCAACCTCTGTAGGTTAGGATATTCCTGCAGACTCGTGATTAGCTCCATAGATTTCTCGAAGAGTGCAGTGCATTCCACCACCGCGACATCTACTGTAGCGACTCCATCCTTGACAATGGCTTCACGTTGTTCTCTGACCTCTAGTGGATTTGAAGGTTGGGCAATAGACCCTCCAACACTTGCAGATTCCACAAGTGTAAACATGAAGTTGTTAATGAGCTGTTGGGTTTTCGGAGGTAACCTGTCAAACACAGAACTAGCCACCAAGTCCTCAAAGAATGCACGGTTCATGCACACCAGACAATGCGACACAAACTCTCAGAATGCAGTGTCTCTCGTTGGGTGACCATCTGTAATTTATAGGCAAGTTCGAATTCAAATTCGACCGTTCCCCCCAAAATACACTCATAAATGCTAGATTGGTTGCAGATTTTCAAAGATCTCGCTCTTAAATTCAGCCTTAAATGCCGCCCCCCGCTCCTCTTCGCCGTTTTCTCACTGTCAAGTCATGAACAATGACGATAACGATCACTTTCTGGCTACGCTGCGTGGTCTCTCATCCTGTAGCACAGCTCCCTTCATGTGTTTGCTGACACTGTGACACCTGTCTATCCCACGCAGGCCCCTCATCGCGCAACTCTACAACTAAGGCAGTGTAGTTTATAGTCCGCACCTCCTTGTAGCTTCTTGGAGCGCTAAGACTATGCTACTGTCATATAGTCATCTGGCCGAATCCACGGTGTATGGCTTCAATCGACTGCCAATTACCTTTCTGGGAAATGGATCTCCATTCAATTTCACTAGTTGAACTTCTCCACCATCGGTAATATCCTTGATCATATATGGCCACAGTCAATACATCTGAAAATTTTCTAGAAAATTATCAAACTTGCTGTCATATAATAAAACTAAGTCATTTACCTTGAAGGTGCGTAGTTTGATGTGCCGATCGTGCCATGCCTTTTCGCACTCCTTCTGAATTTGTTGATAGAATCCAGCCAAGAATCTATCTTCCTCCAGCTCTGTCAGCTGCGCAAGCCTTTCTTCTAAGGCTCCGCGGTCCGCCATTCCTGTGAACGCCACTATCCATAGACTAGGCACATTGTACTCCATCAACAACACAACTTCTATGCCAAAGACCAGTCGAAAAGGTGTCTGTCCAGACATCCTTTTACAAGTAGTTCTATAAGCCCATAACGCCATTGGTACACGCACGTCCCAATCATTCCTCTGCGCATTGAAAACCTTTGTTAGTGCATTCTCCAATATCTTATTAAACACTTCCACCGTCCCATTAGCCTGAGGGTGATACACCGTGCTTTTCTGATGATAAACTTGGAAGTCTTCTGCTAGCATGCTGATAATTTCATTAAGGAAGTGCATACCACGATTGCTCATCAAAATATTCGGGCAACCAATCCTAGTCAGCACATATTCAAATAGGAACTTCGCTGTTTTTGCCCCTATGCAATCCTTTACATGCTACACCTCCACTCATCTAGTCAAATACTCAGTCGCAGTGATGATATACTGCGCACTCGTCTTCTTTCCTAGAGGCTGAATCGGTCCTACAAAATCAATTTCCCATTTTTCAAATGACTGTAATGACACCTGCGGATTTAGAGGAATCTCATTCATCCATGATGGCCTGCCTGTTCGCTGACATGCATCGCATGCCCTACAATATGCTTTCGAATCCTTATGCACTGTTGGCCACCACAACCCAGCGTGTAAAATCTTCTGCGCTATTGCTTTTCCTGCATAATGGCCTCTCGCAACCCCTCCATGAGCCTCGGATAGGATGTTGCTTCGTTCAATCTCAGGCACATAACATCACAATATCTCATCCGCTCCCATCTTATACAAGTGACCTGCAATAACAGAAAAATATGCTGCGCGCACCACCAATTCCTTCTTCTATTGACTAGTGTACCCTTCTAGATCTGTTCATGTAGTCAGAAAGTGTATGATGTCTGCAAAATGATTATCTGCTACACACACCGCAAAGAGTTGTGCGTCAAGCAGTCCTTCCTCCAAATTAGTGGGCTCTGTTGTTCCTCTGAGATGATAATGGTCAATTGATCATGCCAGAGCATCTAAGATATTTGTTTTAGGGGTTTTGGTTTTGGTTTTTATGGAGGACCAATACATAGAACAAACTGTAAGAATGATGTATTAACTCTTTTAGATTGTACTAATAGATAATCAAAGGGTTGCTATTTGACTTCACACAGTGATTTGAATTTATAAGGTGTTTAGAAAGAATAGTAAGGAGGTATGATTAATTTAGATTTCAGACAGAAAGATAAATTATCATAAGTGGGAAAACCTTTGTCCAATGTTCAAAAGTTAAACAAACTATGCTTAAGATTACATAATATGCTGACAATTTTATGATTTAGAGGGAGATTTTTAGACAGACAGTCCAATATCTCAGTCTCTTTATGATAATAACTTCATAAAGGAATTTTAAGAATAACTGTAACACATTTATTCTCACTTGATATCTCTGTAAAACTTAAACATATGCAGAATAAACATAATGAATGAAACACATGAAAAACTTACAGAAGAAAACAAAACTATATGAGACCAAATTCAAAATCCTTTGCTTTATTATTAATGATCTAGAGACAACTTGTACATCAATGCTTTTACAAAATTGCTTATGGAAAGGTACCACCTTTAATAACTCGTAGAAGAGAGTTATTTATACAAGTTATAAACAAAATATCCTAAACTGATTACAATATAGCTTGAAAGAAGATAGGAAAAGAAAAATTGTTGCATGATGTGTCCCTATTAGATCGGAAGTTGTTGATGACCGTTCCTTCAAAATCTGTTGTTGTCTTCTTGTTGGAATGAAAAGTTAATCAATTGTTTCACACAATTGATCCCACCTTTTCTCACTAGGTATCTCGAGATTTACCATCCTTCTAAGTATCTCATCAACTTCGATATATCTCTCAAAATTGGGTTTGGTGAGAAAAAGATGACCAATTTCATATTTAATGGAGAGGTCTAAGCTTCAAGATTCCAAAAACTCCTTGTCAGTAATCTGCCTTTTTATCCCTGCAAATTGACTGCTGTCTGCTGCAATGGTATAAAGCCTTTCACAGTAATCCCCCAATTTTACTAGCTGATCATTTGATGATACTAACTCTGGTGGCTTGCTTCCTGATGACATTGAAAACCCAGTTTTCAACTTCTTTTGTAAGATATAGTACTCTTTACCTGGTTCTGTAGATGACTTAGTTTCCTCTCTGGCTCTTTTATGCTGAGTACTCTGTGTAACTGGAGTCTTTGTCTGAGGAGTTGATATAACCTGGTCATCAACTTCTGTGAGAGTACCTTCGGACCATTGCTCCTGGTTCATGAACTTCTCCAATTCTGGCTTGGGAGTATGGTTGTAAGGTGTTTCCTTCAACTGCACTCTGAGAGCTGAAATAATCCCAAAAGGATCATAAGGCCAAGTGAATCTTGGCTAGAGGTTCATGTTCTTTAGCAATCTGTATGCCTCTGTACCTACAGAACTAGTGTTACAAATGAAACTCCCTACTTTGGCTTTGAGTTTAAACTGTGATTTCTTCTTGCCTAAGAAAAAATGGACTTCATCCATATCTATCATTTTCCGGATGTATTTCAGTGAGAATATTATCATTGGCACATACTTAGGTAGTTTGTATGGAGCCAACTCATTTCCATAGATCCTAATCTTAGTGTAATTCTAGTATAGGTACCAGTCACCAGTCTTGGTTTGCTCTGATAGGTGCAGTGTATTTTTAATTTCTTCTCCAATTTTGGGCTCTACCTGGCTGTTGAGTAATTGGAGAATTGGATGTATGAAGGAATCAATGAACTAGGAGAATGTAAAATTTAATGATCCTACTCTTACTAGCTCTGT
The DNA here is from genome assembly GCA_031772625.1 of Pinus tabuliformis. Taxonomy (NCBI): domain Eukaryota; kingdom Viridiplantae; phylum Streptophyta; class Pinopsida; order Pinales; family Pinaceae; genus Pinus; species Pinus tabuliformis. Next base: position 53,315,931 of record CM062808.1, on the reverse strand, counting down.
CCAGTGAATCACTGATTGATTCATTCCTTGCTCATCTTGTCTGTTTAGCTGAATAAGCAATAGATTTCCCCGTTGAAACAAAATCAGATGAATTATAACTGAACAGTACCCGAATACTCCTTGCGTGGTCAAATTCATAAACTATTCATGTATATTATCATCCAGAAAGTGGCTATAACTATACATAAAGGCGGGTTGATATTCTTTGCTAAAAATATAAAAGAATCCAAGGATGGATTCATCAATAGCTTGGTCATTTTCATAACCTAGGAGGTATGATAACAGAGAGATAATGTGTCTAGTAGCTTCAAGGAACATGGAAGATGAATATGGAGCATTTCTCTTAGGTAATTCAACATCTTCTGGTAGGAAAAGTTCAAAGATAAGAGCTCTATGTGGGAAAGTGAATTTATTGTAGAGGTCCATGAGAGCTGCAGGTGAGAAATGGCTAAGGGAATCAGATGGAGGTATCATTAGCATCTGGTTTATGCTCTAAGCAGTGATGGTAATCATGATTTCTCCATCCTGAGTCATTACTGTTCTTTGCACACTATCATACCTGGCCTGACACCAAGAGATTAGATCAGGGAATTGATGGGTCTTAGGAAAAGAAAATAATGGAAGAAGTGTCTCCTAAAAGTGAATGGAATCCTCCTTATTGGTATATTTCAGTTTTAACCATGAATGTAATTCATAGAAATCAAATTCACATTCACAATCATTGATCTTGAAAAGGGAGTCTACAAGTGGCATATGATCCAAATCAAGGGAGATTGTGGAGGGATTCCCTTCTTCGGCAGTCTTCTGTATCTTTGCTTTAGGAGCCATCACTATTGCAAGGGAAATTCAAAAGTTGTTTTTAATCTAAAATTGATGACAGTGGCGAAAATACACAGAGCGACAAATGGTGCTTTTGGTTTATGGATGGAAGCAAAAAGTGGCAAAGATTGGAGCCATGGAGGATTTATAGGTTCAATTGGGCTCAATTGACTGTTTAGATCTAGTAGTAGGCATTTAATTGATAGGGGAAATGCGAATTAATGCTTAATGAATGTTTAAACAAATATTCAGGCACAACAACGACTTTGGAGCGTATGGGCAACGATATTATAACATGGCAAGTGATGAATGGGTAAGTGAAAACGGATGGATGACATGGAGGTTCGTTATTGGATGGAAGATAACGGATGCACAAGGCGCAGGAGAAGTCAACGTCGAATGGAAGAAAAACCGGAAGCGGATTTTGGGGGGGGGTCATAATGGTTTGTGGTTTCAGGCCTTGTGGTTCCAAAACATTTTGGAGGCACCACGTTGCAAAAAGTGGCAGCCATGAAAACTAATTTTAGGATCCCCCCCCCCCCTCGCATTAACGGGAAATGACAAAGAGGGGGCCAAAAGGCTTCCTCCACCATTGATCCGGGCAGAGTGAAGGATCTTTGTTGAAAAGCATTAGTTATCGGCGCCCGATATGTTGTTTTTTCGTTTCCGCCAAGACAACAAAAGTGTCATTTGTCACTTATTTTATAAGGTCATGAAGCTTTATTACAACAATTAAATCATAATTAAAGAACTTAAGCATGATTAATCAAAAGGACATTTTTCAAAGGTGCATTTGAGCTAGAAACCTTAATTTATTTTCTAAAGAAAATATTTTTCTTTTGTTTCTTATCTATCATTTTCATTTTGCCTTCTGTTTTTAGAGCAACTACCCTATAATTTTATTTGATATGGAATTGCAATAATCATCACTCCTAACATTTTTATTTTCCATCTTGTTTTTGGTCCATATCCTAACTTATCATCTTTTGTATGGCATTTTGATTTTTTATCTAATAGCTAACTTATCAAAAACAAGAATGTTATAGCATCGGCTCCAACTGGGGACTGATTTTTCCTGTAGAATGTAGAGAACTTGCAGATCCATGTGCCTTCTCCTCAAGCTTTGTAGTCTTTGCTTGTAAAAATCAAACTGACAATTGAAAAAGTAAAATAACACCGGACTTTTTATAATGATGGTAGTAAAATCTACTCCAACTTCTCAGTAAGTGTTGTTTCCCTTTACTTCAGCAATAGCCAGAGGTCCAAACCATAGGTTGTCAAACTTTCCATGTTTTCCTTTGTCTTCTCTTCTGGAATCCCATCTTAGAACTAGATCACCCTCCTTGAAGTCCCTTTCCCTCGCTCTTCTGTCAAATAGGGTCTTCATCTTATTCTAATGCTTTTTCAATTTGTATTGAACTTCATCTCTGTTCTCATTTAGTTCAATGATTTGATTTATCCTCCTTGAAAAATCATCAGGTTCATCAGTTGAATCCTGTAGAAACTTTAAAACAGGGAAGGCCAAATTGGCAAGGAAAATTACATCTTTCCCATAAACTAACTGAAAAGGAGATTTTCCAGTATATCTCTTTGGAGTAATCCCGTTTGCCAAGACTGCATAAATTAGATGAGTGTCCTAACTCTTTTTATGATCTGCTAAAGTTTTTATGATAACCTTTACCAGAATTTTATTAGATGATTATGCAAGACCATTACCTTGATGATAATATGGAGTTGAATGATGTAGTAGAATCTGATATTTCTAGCAAAACTCAATCATTTTAACACTGGAAAATGTTGTGGCGTTGTCAATAACAATCTGGGTTGGGCAACCAAACGTAGATAAAATGTTTTCTTCAATGAATTTGATTACTACTAATTCAGTAGCATTTCTTACTGGAATTGCTTCCACCCATTTAGTAAAGTAATCTGTTGCAGTGAGGATCCATCTATGCTAATTGCTTGAAGTAGGATGAATCTATTTAATAAAATCTAATCCCCATTGGAGAAAAGGTGCTGAAACTATTGTTGGGATCAGTGGAAGAGCTACTAGTTTTTGCTTACCAGCAAACATCTGACAATTGACACAACTTCTGACCTTTGCTCCTACTTGAAAGAACTATGTTGGCCAATAGAATCCTGCCCTTAATATCTTATATGTTGTTTCTCTCCAAGCATAATGTCCTCCACAAAATCCTGTATGAAACTGATCAATGATCCCTTCAGTCTTTGATCCTGTTAAACATAATAGCTAGATATTGAGTGGGTCCTTCCAATATAGATTTGCATTTATGATACAATACTTGATTGCTTTCAATTTGAGAGTCTTACATTGACTTTTGGAAAATGATGCAGGGCACTCAAAATGAATTAAGAAATTTACAATATCTTGATACCAATTTGATAAAAGAAATTTCTCATCAATGTGTACAGAAACAGTCTGAGTTGAGGGTAAAGGTTCTTGTGGATTCTTTTCTTCAGGATTTTGGGAAGGTTCTTGTGGATTCTTCTCATTTGAATTTTGGGAAGGTTCTTGTGGATTCTCCCCTGGTATTTCCATAACAAAGTTGATGCCCAACACTTTACAGTTGGATTCAGCTAAAATCTTAGATAATCCTTGACATTTTACAAACTTTGTGGTTTTGATAGTTAGATCATACTCCAAAATTTGGGTGATCCATCTTCCTCTCCTCCCATCAATATCTGGTTGAGTGAGAACAATTTTAACAACATTGTTGGGAACATAGGCTATAATGGTTGAATGTAAAACATACATCCTAAAAGATTTCAAGGATTGGACTAGGGCATAAGCCTGCTTCTCAATTATGTCATATTTGAGCTCAACATCTCTCATGACTTTGCTAAAAAAGGCTATAGGTTGGTCATGGGAATCTTCATTCTTTTGTAGTAAAACGACAGCAAGGGTTGTTTTAGAGGCAAAGGAGAAGATGCTTAATGGTTTGGTATAATCAGGGTTGGCTAGGGTTGGAGATTCAAAGATATCTTTCTTGATTTGATCAAATGCATGTCTGGAAGAGACAGTCCATTTAACTTTATGACCCTTCTTAAGCATATGAGTTATATCTTTGACATTTTCAGCATAATTGGGTATGAACCTTCTTAAAAAGTTGATTTTAGCAAGAAAAGCCTGAACTTCGTTTTCATTTCTTGGTAATGTTAATGATTTAATGGCTGATGCTATGTTTGGATTGATAACTACTCCATATTTAGAAATTATATGGCCAAGAAATTTCCCTTATGAGATAGAAAATAGAGACTTCTTTGGATTCAATGATATCCCAAATTTCCTGCATCTTTCAGAAACCTTCATCAAGTGCTTTAAATGTTTTATATCAGAATTAGAGATTTAAGATAAATAACAAGAAATTTGTTTACCTGGCCTACAAAAGCTATATCCATAGCTCTCTGGAATGTAGCTCCTACATTTGTCAAACCAAAAGGCATTCTTGCATACATGAAAGTACCCCAAGGTGTTGTGAAGGCAGTCTTTTCGATAATCCTCTTTGTCCACCATAATATGATTATAACCAGAAAAACCATCTAACATAGAATGTCTGTTGGCTCCAGAAGCTTGTTGAAGTAACTGATCAATCTTAGGTAATGGATAGTTGTCATTTAGTGATGCTTTATTTAAGTTTCTAAAATCAACACGGAGTCTAATTTCACCATTCTTTTTTCTGACAGGTACTAGATTGGCAATCCAATTAGAATATCTTAGTGGAAGAATAATCTGTGCAACTAACATTTTCTTAAGCTCTTTCTTAATAGTTGGTAGAAGTACTGGATTAATTCTTCTGAGTTTTTGTTGGTAGGGTTTAGCTTCAGTTTTTAGTGGGATCTTATGTTCAATGACAGATGTATCATAAGTTTTAAGATCAACATAAGACTAAGCAAAAACATCTTTGTATTTTTTAAGTAACTTAATATATTCATCTTTAACTTTTGGGGCTAAATATGTAGAGATTTTTATATTTTGCACTTGTTCTTGGGATCCAATATTGATTTCTTCTATGTCATCTTCAGGAGAAATGGATGGACAGTTTTGAGGGACATCATTATAATCGAATAATTTCTCTAAAGGACTTAACCCCTTAGGAATGAAGTTGTTTGATAATTATATGATGTCATGATTTGCAATCTTGGAATTTAATTCTTGATCATCAGCAGCTTGAGGATTGACCATATCAAGATTGTCTTCATCAATTTGCAGAAGAGAAAATTCACCTACAAGTTGAAGGAAATATTTTAGTTGTTCATAATTCTCAAACGCCTGCCAATGATTTTGGTTATCAGGTATATATGGCCTGTATTTAACCTAGATTTGGTATAACAGTTGTGTTTAATCAAGAATCTTAAATGAGCTTGTAGAAACAACAAGACAATTTGCATGTATGTTTTCGTTTTCTAGGGACATAAATTATGTTGAAGGCATCAAAGAAAGTTTCAATGGAATCCCAAGCCTCATTTCTATAAGACCTAAGACTAGGATGCTTTGTTTGGCAAAGATTTCTAACTTTTCTTACAATGAGCTCTGAGTTAGTGAAAACACTCAGGTTGTGTACCTTTAAACTCTTGGCTAACTGTAGTCCTAGAAGGAAAGCCTCATATTCGGCTACATTGTTTTTAACTTGAAAATCAAGTTTACATGATTGTGTTATGTTTTCCTTCTCTGGTGAGATTAACACTACCCAACCCCTGCTCCATCCTTTGTACAAGAACCATCAAAGAACAACTTCCATACATCAGTTTGATTTGATACAGAGTTTTCAAAATTTTTACTTGAGATTCATGTATTTGATTTGAAGAGAGTTGAAAACAGCCAAAATCTTGATTAATTGCATAAATGGGGTGGTTCTTTGGTTGATTTGTTTTGCATACTGTGTGGAAAAATCTAACCTCTCTATACAACCTAAGTTGTTCTCCCCCATAATCTGGAATAGTGGCATAAGACATGTCCATATGAAGAGTCCCCCCTAATTTGACACAACAAGACCTTGAAAGGAGCATTCCAAATTTGGGAGGGATGTCAGTGACAAAAATATCTAACACTATGCTCTTTATTGGGATTTGGGCAAGAGTGACTACTAAATCCTTAATCAATCCTGGACAAGGTACTCTTTTGGAATCAAAGTTTTACAAATCATGATAGGATCTAGTTATGTCAAGATTTAAATGATCCATGATGGTTTTTGGCATGAGATTGTGTGATGCTCCAGAATCAAGCATACAGTTATATAGCATGGAGTCATTTGTCTTTAGTGTCACATAGAAAGGGGGTACTATTTCATCTATCATATCTGAGCTAGGACTAAAGAAAACTGCTGGTTTTTCATCTTGAAGGCTAATAACATCACTTTTAGCATCAACAAATGTGTTTTGTATCCATTTGGAAACTTGACTTTTATATCCAGGGTTTTTGGAAAGTTTCGAAAGTGGTATAGGGATTTTAACTCTTTCTAACTCCTTTTTAACATTAAATGCAGTCAAGACAGATTTTTCAATTTGAGTTGTATCAATTGACTGATTTAATGGTCGAATAGTAGTTGTCTGAGTTTCAATAGTTTTGGTATGAGGTTCAATTGTTGGAGGTTCCTTAGGAGGTCTTCCAGGGCCAGGTCTAGGTCTAAGATCATATCTTTTGTTGAGCTCTGCAATTAGGAATTCAGAGAAGGCATGGTATTTGGAAACCTATGAGGATTCTTGATCTTCTTGAACTTGCTTATTTTGTGAAAGAGGAATAATAGTGGTCTGACCAGAAGAGCTATCCATATTGTTAATGTATTCGGTGATAGTCATGGTATTGTCATCAAGCTGTTGATCATCTATCAATAAAGGAGTTGGAACTTGCTGATCATTACTAGGTCTTTGAATAATTTGTAATTCTGGATTTCTTTTGTATTGACCTTGATTTTGATTTTGAGGTCAAGTTACTGTTTGTTGAACTATTCTAGATTGAGTCTCAATCTTGGAAATTCTATTGAATAGAATTCTAAGAAGTGAAGTGATCTCATCAATTTTAGAATCTTCAATTTTAGTCTTTGAAGAAGTAGATACCTCTTGACTAGATTTAAGCTTTCTTTGGGCCTTTTCCTCTTTAGCTTTTAAAGTGGCCGAGGTTGCCCTATTTGCTTTTACCTCTATAGCATTAGTTTTCATGTCTTCAAGAGTCCTTGAAGTTCTTTCTCTTAACATTACAACAAAATCATCTTCAAAGGCTTTTGAGAACCTAGATTTGGCTGCTGCTACAGGGGGTTTACAATTAGGGGGTATCTTATGATAAAGTTCATTGAACCTTTTGATAAAATTAGAGACATGTTTACCAAAGTTTCTTTTAAGTTCTTCAAACTCAGTCAAAAAGTGAAGAGCATCTTTCTTCACTCCCCATTGATTTTTGAATATATTTGTTAAATCTTCCCAATTTCTAATGGAATTTGCAGGTAACTGCCTAAACCAAGTTCTCACATTTCCCTCAAGAGACTGAACAAACAACCTCATGTAAAGATTTTCTTGTTCTATGTTCATGTTATCTGCAAAGTCTAGAAATTCTTGAAGATGGTCTTCAGCTCAATGACCAGTTACTCCATTATACCTAGGAAGGTGCTTTAAATATCCAAGATGGAAAGCATCAAGGTTTGGAGGTTAAACTAAAGCTACATATCTTACCTGTACAATGGGTTGAAATGCCATAGTAGAAGGTGGTGTATGAAGTGTTTGTATAAAAGAGGAAGAAGAAGATGATGGTGGTGATAGAGAGGGTGAATGACTATGTGGAGGTGAAGAAGGAGGGGATAAATAAGGAGGAGAGGTCCTAAAAGATTTTAAAGGAGTTTTAATAACTAACTTGTGGACTTGAGAATGAATATCCTCTTTTGTTTCAAAGAGTGGATTTGAATATATAGCAAAGGTCCCTTCAGGTTGTTTAGAACGAGAAGATTCAGGGCGTTCAAGGAAGGGAATGAATATGTAGTGGGGGATATGAAGTCTGTAGGTTTGTATTAAGGTAAATGAACACCCAGGTCAGACTCAGATTTAGGTGATCTTGGTGGAAGTAAGGGTTCCGGATGGGTTTCAAGTGAATGACTAAGGAAATCTTATTTGAAATAAACTCCCCTATCTAAAAGTTCAGCAACCCTAGGTGATAAATGAGTCCAATTTGGATTGGATGGAATATTACTATAGGGATCTAATTGTAATATCTTCAGACTACAAGGCTAAAGTGGAAGAAGATGGTTGATGTCTCCTTCTAGAATTGGCCTTTCTCACAAGTCTTTTTGGATCTTACAAAGGACTAACTGTGTCAGATTCAGAATGGGATCTAGTGTGCTTAAAAGGTGCCAGTTTGATACAGTGGAGTCGCCAGGTGAAGGATTTTGACCTATCTAGACCTTTAGTCACCTTAAAGGAATAGGATTTATGTCGTTGACCCAGGAAAACTAATCAAATTCGAGTCCCCGGCAACGACGCTAGATTGATGTTGTTCCTTTGAGATGATAATGGTCAATTGATCATGCCAGAGCATCTAAGATATTTGTTTTAGGGGTTTTGGTTTTGGTTTTTTATGGAGGACCAATACATAGAAAAAATTGTAAGAATGATGTATTAACTCTTTTAGATTGTACTAATAGATAAAGAAAGGGCTGCTATTTGACTTCACACAATGATTTGAATTTATAAGGTGTTTAGAAAGAATAGTAAGGAGGTATGATTAATTTAGATTTCAGGCAGAAAGATAAATTATCATAATTGGGAAAACCTTTGTCCATTGTTCAAAAGTTAAACAAACTATGCTTAAGATTACATAAAATGATGACAATTTTATGATTTAGAGAGAGCTTTTTAGAAAGACAGTCCAATATCTCAGTCTCTTTATGATAATAACTTCAGAAACAAATTTTAAGAATAACTGTAACACATTTATTCTCACCTGATATATCTATAAAACTTAAACATATGCAGAATAAACATAATGAATGAAACACATGAAACACTTACAGAAGAAAACGAAACTGTATGAGACCAAATTCAGAATCCTTTGATTTATTATCAGTGATCTAGAGACAACTTGTACATCAATGCTTTTACAAAATTGCTTATGTAAAAGTACCATCTTTAATAACTCATAGAAGAGAGTTATTTATACAAGTTCTAAACAAAATATCCTAAACTGATTACAAGATAGCTTGAAAGAAGATAGGAAAAGAAAAACCAATGCATGATGTGTCCCTATTAGATAGGAAGTTGTTGATGACTGTTCTTTCAAAATCTATTGTTGCTATCTTCTTCTTGGAATGAAAAGTTAATCAATTGTTTCACACAATTGATCCCACCTTTTCTCACTAGGTATCTCGAGATTTACCATCCTTCTAAGTATCTCATCAACTTCAGTATATCTCTCAAAATTGGGTTTGGTGAGAAAAAGATGACCAATTTCATATTTAATGGAGAGGTCTAAGCTTAAAGCTTCCAAAAACTCCTTACCAGTAATCTGCCTTTTTATCCCTGCAAATTGACTGCTATCTGCTGCAATGGTATAAATCCTTTCACAGTAATCCTCCAATTTTACTAGCTGATAATTTGATGATATTACCTCTGGTGGATTGCTTCTTGATGACACTGGCAACCCAATTTTCAACTTCTTTTATAAGATATAGTACTCTTTACCTGGTTCTGTAGTTGACTGAGTTTCCTCTCTGGCTCTTTTATGCTGAGTACTCTGTGTAGCTGGAGTCTTTGTTTGAGGAGTTGATATAACCTGTTCATCAACTTCTGTGAGAGTACCTTCAGACAATTGCTCCTGGTTCATGAACTTCTCCAATTCTAGCATGGGAGTATGGTTGTAAGGTGTTGCCTTCAACTACACTCTGAGAGCTAAAATAATCCCAAAAGGATCATAAGGCCAAGTGAAGCTTGGCGAGAGGTTCATGTTCTTTAGAAATTTGTCTGCTTTTGTACTTGCAGACCTAGTGTTACAGATGAAACTCCCTACTTTGGATTTGAGTTTAAACTGTGATTTCTTCTTACTTGAGACAAAATTGACTTCATCCATAATTATCATTTGCCTGATGTATTCCAGTGAGAATATTCTCATTGGCACATACTTAGGCAGTTTATATGGAGCCAACTCACCACCATAGATCCCGATCTTAGTGTAATTCTAGTATAGGTACCATTCACCAGTCTTGGTTTGCTCTGATAGGTGCAGTGTCTTTTTAATTTCTTCTCCAATTCTGGGCTTTGCCTGGCTGTTGAGTAATTGGAGAATTGGATGTATGAAGGAATCAATGAATTGGGAGAATCTAAAATTTAATGATCCTGCTCTTACTAGCTCTGTCCAGTGAATCACTGATTAATTCACTCCCTGCTCATCTTGTTTGTTCATCTGAATAGGCAATAGATCTCCCTACTGAAACAAAATTAGATGAATTATAACTGAACTATACATGAATACTCCTTGTGTGGTCAAATTCATAAACTGTTCATGTATATTATCAGCTAGAAAGTGGCTATAATTATACATGAGGGTAGGTTTATATTCTTTGCTAAAAATATAAAAGAATCCAAGAATGGATTCATCAATAGCTTGGTCATTTTCATAACCTAGGAGGTATGACAATAGAGAGATAATGTGTCTAGTAGCTTCAGGGAACATGGAAGATGAATATGTAGGATTTCTCTTAGGTAATTCAACATCTTATGGTAGGAAAAGTTCAAAGATAAGAGCTCTCTTTGGGAAGGTGAGTTTATTATAGAGGTCCATGAGAGCTGCAAGTGAGAAATAGCTAAGGGAATCAGAAGGAGGTATCATTAGCATCTGGTTTATGCTCTTAGTAGTGATGGTAATCAAGATTTTTTCATCCTGAGTCATTACTGTTCTTTGTACAGGTTCATACTTGGCTTAACACTAAGAGATTAGATCAGGGAATTGATGGGTCTTATGAAAAGAAAAATAATGGCAGAAGTGTCTCCCAGAAGCGAATGGAATCCTCCTTATCGGTATATTTCAGTTTTACCCATGAATGTAATTCATAGAAATCAAATTCACATTCATAGTCATTGATCTTGAAAAGGGAGTCTACAAGTGGCATATGATCTAGATCAAGGGAGACTATGGAGGGATTCCCTTCTTCGGCAGTCTTCTGTATCTTTGCTTTAGGAGCCATCACTACTGCAAGGGAAATCTAGAAGTTATTTTTAATCTAAAATTGATGATAGTGACGAAAATACAGAGCGACAAATGGTTCTTTTGGTTTATGGATGGAAGCGAAAAGTGGCAAAGATTGGAGCCATGGAGGATTTATTGGTTCAATTGGGTTTAACTGACTGTTTAGTTCTAGCCGCAGGCATTCCATTTGCAGGGGAAATGCGAATTAATGCTTAATGTATGTTTAAATGGATAATCAGGCACAACAACGACTTTGGAGCATATGGGCAATGATATTATAATGTGGTGGGCGGTGAATGGGTAAGTGAAAATAGATGGATGACGTGGAGGTTCATTATTGGATGGAAGATAACGGATGCACAAGGCGCGGGAGAAGTCAACGGTCGGATGGAAGAAAAACCGAAAGCGAGGAGGTCATAATGGTTTGTGGTTTCGGGCCTTGGGGGTCCAAAACATTTTGGAGGCGCCACGTTGCAAAATGTAGCAACCATGAAAACTACTTTTCGGACCCCCCCCCCCCGCGTTAACAGGAAACGGCCAAGGGGGGGCCGAAAGGATTCCTCCGCCGTTGATCCAGGCAGAGTGAAGGATCTTCATTGAAAAGTATGCGTTGGTTATCAACGTCCGATGTGTTGTTTTGTCGTTTCTGCCAATACGACAAAAGTGTCATTTGTCACTTTTTTTATAAGGTCATCAAGCCTTATTACAAAAATTAAATCATAACTAAATAACTTAAGCATGACTAATCAAAAGGACATTTTTCAAAGGTGCATTTGAGCTAGCAACCTTAATTTATTTTCTAAAGCAAATATTTTTGTTTTGTTGCTTATCTATCATTTTCATTGTGCCTTCCTTTTTTAGAGTCACTACCCTATCATTTTATTTGATATGGACCTACAATAATAATCACTCCTAACATTTTTATTTTCCATCTTGTTTTTGGTCCATGTCCTAACTTATCATTTTGTGTATGGAATTTTGATTTTTTATCTAATAGCTAACTTATAAAAAACAAGAATGTTACAACAGGCTCCTCACCTGCTTCAATGCGTGATAGACGATTCGGTCCTGCATTCAATTTCCCTGGCTTCATAATGACTTCGAAATCATATTCCTGAAACAACAACAACCATCTACATATTTCCCCCAAACACAGGCTTTTTGATCGGGTAATTTAATGCAAAATGGTCTGTATACAACTTAAAGTGTCACCTAACTAGTAGTGTTTGAACTTCTGGAGCGCGTACACTATAGCCAAACCTTCGCACTCTTTCGTCGAATAAATCTTCTTAGGCTTTGATAATTTCCTGCTTGCAAACGAGATAGAGTGACCCAACTCTCCCTCACTAGCCTTTGTTAGTACTACTCCCAGTGCAATACATGACGCATCCAAATGCACATGAAATTCCTTCTTCCAATTCAGGAAGACTAGGATCGACGCAGTGACCATATTTTATTTTAACACATCCAAGCTCTGTTGATATTCTTCATTCCAACAGAATGTAGCATCATTCTTCAAAAAATTTTCCATCGACGTGGTAATCTGGGCATGACCCTTGATGATCTTTCGGTGATAACCAGTATGCCCCAGTGTTGCGTGCAATTGTTTGACACTTCTTGGTCCCTCCAAATTGATTATAACCATGATCTTAGCTAGATCCACCATTAATCCTTGTCTGCATACTACATGACCCAACAAGATTCCGAAGGGAACACAAAATAGACACTTCTTCAAGTTTAGCGCGATCTGATACCTCCGGCATGTATCCAACATCAAGCGCAAACTAGCTACATGGCGTTTTACCAACCCAAACACTGTCCAATCATCAAAGTATACCTCCAAAAACTTGTGAATGGAGTCCTTGAATGCCGCAATGACTACGCGCGAAAAGATCGCCAACGTGTTTTTCAGTCCAAAAGGCATTATTATATACTGAAAGCGTTGCCATTCAGTCGTGAAGGTTGTCTTACTCCTGTCTTCCGGTGCGATCTTGATCTGATAGTACCCAGAGAACCCATTAGTGAATGGATATGCTTCCTGTTAGAACATTATCCAACACTTCATCGATGAATGGAGTTGGAAAAGGATCATGTACACAAGCATCATTAAGCTTCCTGAGGTCTACGCAGATCCTTATTTCATCCTTCTGCTTCTTTTCATGAACTACCATAGGATTGACTGTTGAGATTGCAACAAGATGATGGAGCTTAGTGAAAAGAGTCGCCTTCACTAAGTGGGCCCACAGGCAAATTATGGCGCAAGTTCTATTTTTGATCACAGTGTGAGTGATCACAGTGTGAGTGATCACAATGTGGGTGACCAAAGTGTGGGTGACCACAGTGTGGGTGATCAAAGTCTATTTTTAGACTGGCTGTCAAAAATAGAAAAGTCAAATATTATTGTCTCATAATAATATTTTGACTATAAACTTGATCTTATTCTCTTGGAGCACTTCAGTTTGAGCTACAGATGTGGCCCATGCAGCTGTCAGAAGGAAGTATGCTTTTCTTATGAGTCAGTTGAGTTGTTGCATGGATGACTTCAGTTAGAACTCAATCAGTTGAGTTTGGTGGAGTTGATTGTGGAGTTGATGGAGTTGTGTTCAGTTTGACTTGGTTAAACTAGTTGTTGTTAGTCTAACATCAAATAGACTAATGATGAGTTGTTAAACTAATTATTAACTCATAATACAACTATAGAATACATCAGTTAACTCAGTTTCATATCAGTTCATGTTCAGTTCAGCAGGGACAGGTGTCAGAGAATCAGATTGCTATCAGTTGTGACTATAGTTGTACATCAGATCTTGCACAATCAAGGGATTGAGTATGCCAATGAGTTTGCTCATGTATTTGCCCAGTTTGTAGCTTCTGCTCATGTCTTACACATTGTGAGTGATTCTTTGGAGGTGAAGTACGAGTTTGGTAGACCATTCTCATTCATTCTTGAGCAGGGATTGAGCAGTGGAGGCAGGCAAGCAGTGGAATAGATTTGGAGATCAGATCTTATCTGTATTGTGTGTAACAGGTGGAGCTGGTACTGGATTGCTTGTGATAAGCATTGTACTTTGTAATGTTACATGGTCTCAATCATTAATATACAGATAGTGTGGGGTTTTTAGCGAGATGCTTTCCCCGGGTTACATACTGTGTTAATGTGTGAATGCTCTTGATGTTTTATTGTTATTGATGCTGCTATATTGATGATCAACGTAGAGGAGCTTATGTATTGTGTATGTATTCCGCAATAGTACATGATCAGGATAATCTCTGTTGAATATGTGTTAAATTATTCAAAATTTCTACATGGTATCAGAGCTGTTGATCATCAGATCTACTATTCAGGAAGTGTTTACATTCTATTTCTTCAGGCAGAGTCTGTAATTGGGCCAGGTAGCCTCTGGATTCATCCTTCCTTTGGAAGGTGAGATATCCGGTGAATGCCCATACAGTCAATCTCTGTACAAGAAATATTGTGTTCTCACGAATCTTAGATCCGAGGCGGTTGAGTTGGTTGCTGGTGGAATTCGAATTTGCAGCAGTGTTTTCTTGGTGACAACGCAACAATGTCTTTCAACGGATTGCGATTGGAGTATGCTCTTGAGGGCAGCTCAAACTATATTGCATGGAAGGACAGGATGGAGGCAGTATTGGATGATAACGGGCTGAAGGAGTTCATAGATATGGATATCCCAAAACCTACTGATGCTGCTGAGGCGGAAGTTTGGCAAAAGAAGACCGCAAAATGTCGAAGGATTCTGTTGGAGGGCATGAAGGATCACATTGTGTCTAGCCTCCATGGAAAGGCTACTCCATATTTGATGTGGAAATCATTAACAGAATTATTCCAAAGCAAGAGTGATTAGAGGAAGCTGGCGCTCAAAGATAAACTCAGAAACATCAAATGCGAGAAGGGTGATAGTATTCCCAACTATCTCACGAAGTTCACTCAGTGTCGAGATGAGCTAGGAAGTGTGGGGGTTACTGTCGATGATGAGGACTTGGTGAGCTTGGCTCTCCTTGGTCTTCCGTAGAGTTGGCATTCCTATCAGGACTCTATCAATGGTCGGGAGAAATTGCCAGGATGGGAAAGACTATGGTCAGATCTTGTGCAGGAGGAGATCAGGCAGAGTACCAGGGACGAATCTTCGTCAAAGGGAGCTGATGAAGAGAATTGTACTTTGGTTGCCAAAGCAAATAAAGGGAAGAGCAAGAAAGCTTCTCAGTCTGGTGCGAAAGGCAAGAAGCAGGATATGTCCAAGGTGAAGTGTTTTCACTGTCACCAGCACGGACACTATGCCACTAATTGTCCGCAGAAGAAGAAGAACAAGCAGGCTGCTGGATCTTCAGCAGGAGAGGCTCTAACCTCACAGTTTGAGCTTGATTTTTCATTGATTGCATGCTTGGTTTCAAGTGTGATGGGATCAGTGTGGTTCTTGGACAGTGGTGCGTCTTTTCACATGACGGGAGATAGAGATTTGTTCTCTGATCTGGAGGACAAAGATCTTGGAGTGCACATCAAGATGGGCGATGATGGTAGATACAGTGCGACCGGTATCGGTACCATTTCCTTTGAGAGGGAGTCTGGTAAACCCTTCGTATTGAAGGAAGTCATGCATGTTCTAGGATTGATGAAGAATCTCATCTCAGTGGCGATGTTAGAAGACAAGGGGTATGATGTTGTTTTCAGCGAGGGAAAGGCTTTCCTGCGCAACAAGACAACTGGTGAGACCCGGAAGATAGGGGTTCGAGTGAGGAACCTTTATCAGTTGCATGTAGATGGATGCGCAGCAATGGCGGGCAAGGCAGAAGGATTGGTGAGCCGAGATGATGGCGAGTTGTGGCACAGGAGATTGGGTCACCTTCACCATGGAGCCTTGAAGATACTGCAGCAGATCACTACAGGGCTTCCTAAAGGCACACTTGCGCAGTCAGATCAGTGCAAGGGGTGTACTTTCGGGAAGTTTTTGAAAGCCACCTTTCACGAGAAGGATAGTCGCGCCACGAAGATCCTTGAGAGAATTCACACAGACGTGTGTGGACCTTTCTCAGTTGCTTCGACAGCAAAACATAGGTATTATGTGATTTTTGTTGATGATTTCTCTCGTAAGTGCTGGATCTTCTTCATGCAGAAGAAGAGCGAGACATATTCAAAGTTCTGTGAATTCAAAGCACTGGTCGAGAAGGAGTGGGGAAGAAGGTGAAGGCTCTTAGGAGCGATAATGGTGGTGAATACATCTCAAACGAGTTCAAGGATTTCTGCAAGGCAGAAGGGATTCGTAGAGAGGTCATAGCTCCCCATAACCCACAGCAGAACGGGGTAGCTGAGCGAAAGAACAGAACGATTGTGGGTGCTGCACGGGAAATGTTCAGGGCCTACCCCTTCACTTGTGGGCGGAAGCATGCAATACAACAGTTTATGTGCAGAACCGTTGTCCTCATAGGATACTTGGCATGAGTACACCTGAGGAGACTTATTCTGGTAAGAAGCCTGATCTTTCTCATTTGAGGATTTTTGGTGCTAACGTTTACATGCATGTGACGAAGGATGCCAGGAAGAAGTTGGAGCCGACCGCAGAGGTTGGGATATTTGTGGGGTACACTGATACACCCCACAACTATCGTGTGTATTTTCCAGACAGTGGTAAAACTGTTGTGCGACGGGATATAAAATTTCAGGAGGAGAAAGCCATGAAGTGTTCGCTTGAGAGGGAGCTACACTTGCATGTAGATGAGGAGCTATTAGTTCCTAAGGATGAGCTTCAGGATGTGGCTCGGCCACAGGACGAGGTTCATGGAGTGGAAGAGACCACTCATGTAGCGCCAACCATCAGAGGGCGAAAGCGCTTGACAGAAGCTGAGCGACTGGCTCAAGATGCAGAGAAAGTTGTAGGACCACCTACAGCCCAACGCAGGCAGAGACAGTCACCTGATCGGTACACTGGATACATGGCTCTGATGAGCAAGTGTGTTGTGACTAAGCCATCCTCTTTCGAGGAAGCTGTGGAGGATCTCGCATGGGTAGACGCCATGGTGGAAGAGTATGATTCTATTGTCAGAAACAGTGCATGGGAGATTGTTCCTAGACCAGAAGGGAAATCAGTGGTGGGTTCGAGATGGATCTACAAGGTCAAGCAGGCAACTGACGAGAGTGTGGAGAAGTAAAAGGCAATATTTGTTGCCCGAGGCTTTTCACAGATAGAGGGGATCGATTATGAGGAGACCTTTGCACCTGTCGCAAGGTATTCTTCCATACAGACGATTCTTGCTCTCCCAGCGCAGATGGGATGGCACATTCATCAGATGGATGTGAAGACTGCGTTCCTCAATGGAGTCATTGAGGAGGAGGTGTACATTGAGCAGCCCGAAGGCTTTGAGGTCTTCAGCAGCGAGTCGCATGTGTGCAGGCTCAAGAGAGAGCTGTATGGGTTGAAGCAAGCACCACGTGCTTGGTACACACGGATAGACAACTATTTCACAGGATTTGGATTCTCCAAGAGCGAGGCGGATCCTAACCTATACCAGATTGTGGTGGAGGGTAAGTTGCTTATCATTGTACTGTATGTTGATGATTTGATTCTAACGGGTGATGAGCTGTTGATACTGTCATGCAAGAAGGATCTTGCTACAGAGTTTGAGATGAAGGACTTGGGCCTCCTTCACTATTTCCTAGGATTGGAAATATGGCAGCGCAGTGGTGAACTGTTTGTTTCTCAGGGCAAGTATGCTCGGGAGATACTGGAGCAGTTCAACATGCATGGCTGCAAGCCTGTTGATACTCCTCTTCCTGGAGGTTGGAGGAAGGAGGATGCCACTTCGGGAGAAGAAGTGGATGCCACTGTTTATCGACAGTTGGTGGGGTTGCTGATGTATTTGGTCAATACAAGACCTGATATATGCTATGCAGTTAACCAACTTTCACAAGCTATGGTTAAGCCTACCAAGCTCTTCTAGAAGGCAGGCAAGCATGTATTGTGCTACTTGAGAGGCACATCGGGATATGGTTTGTGGTACAGACAGGAGGATGAGGTGAAGCTATGTGGCTTCACGGATGCAGATTGGGCAGGGAGCCCAACGGATAGAAAGAGCACATCAGGAGGGGTCTTCAGTATTGGATCGACAGCAGTTTCTTGGTACAGCAGGAAGCAGAGATCCGTGGCACTCAGTTCAACAGAGGCCGAGTATATGGCAGCAAGTTTGGCTGCATGCGAGGCTATATGGATGAGGAAGATCTTGGTTGGTTTGTTCGGTTCTCATTTGGATCCTACTGTGATTTACCGTGATAACCAGAGTTGCATTAAACTCTCGGCTAATCCTGTATGTCATGATAGATCTAAGCATATTGACATCAGGTACCATCATATCAGAGATTGTGTGCAGCGGAGGATCATGTTGCTTTCATACATTCCAACGGAGGATCAGGATGCTAATATTTTGACGAAGGCTCTCACCAGGAGCAAATTCGAGTACCACCGAGGCAGGATAGGGGTTGCTGATAATCCATATCTTGTCGAGAGGGAGTGTTGAGATTGCAACAAGATGATGGAGCTTAGTGAAAAGAGTCGCCTTCACTAAGTGGGCCCGCTGGCAAATTATGGCGCAAGTTCTATTTTTTATCACAGTGTGAGTGATCACTGTTAGGATATTCCGACACATAGGATATAGTTAAGTTCAACTTGGTCTAGTGTAAAGTTAGGTATAGAGTTAGGTAAAGTGTGTTTCTTTACCGTTGTACATTTTGTAACTTACAATCCGACGGTCACGATATGTAGTGATCCGACGGTTCACTCTCTCCTCGGTATTACCGACAATTGATCCGTGGCTTGACACCCGATTGGTCCATGAGTTCTATTTAAAGCGCATGGAGGGTCATTGTTTGGGTAATCCGTGCATGAGAGAAGCTTATGTAAATTTTCATTCTTTGATTAATAAATTGCCTGTAGTAGCCACGTTGGCACAGGCCGTGGACTGTTTCCCTCTTTGAGGGTTTTAACCACGTCAAAAATACTGGTGTATTGATCTGCGATCTGGTTGTGAGCGGTGTCCTTTTGGTGTTCTTTCTGAGGAACTTACCCTGTAAATTCCTACATGGTATCAGAGCTATTTGAGGGCCGCGTCCGTTGGTGATCCAAATCTGAAGCCGGTAGAACTGCATCCGGCTGCTGTTTCCTAGATCTGCTGTTTCTGACTGCTTTCGGGCCGAGAGGATTGCTCTATTGTGTTCGGAGCATCTGTTCCAGTGAGGAACCCCTTTCGTTTCACGTGAAAAGGTTTCTGGTAGCCCTAGCTGCGTCATTTTTAAGATCTGGAGGTATACAGTGTTTATTTGCAGTTTACTGTTATTTTCTCTTTGCTTATTTCGGTTTCGGTTTATTTAGCTTTTTTTTTTAACCGGATCTATACCTTTCATTTCTGCGTATGCTCTTTGCCCTGCGACTCTATGCGATCTGGGCAAATCAGAA
The DNA here is from genome assembly GCA_031772625.1 of Pinus tabuliformis. Classification (NCBI taxonomy): domain Eukaryota; kingdom Viridiplantae; phylum Streptophyta; class Pinopsida; order Pinales; family Pinaceae; genus Pinus; species Pinus tabuliformis. The sequence goes on along the minus strand of CM062808.1, from coordinate 53,296,467 downwards.
ACAGAAAGGAAGGATTTTTCTCATGCATATGCTCTTTTCCCTGCACCTTAGTGTGATCTTGGAAAATCAGAAACATTGAGAAAAATATTTAGTTTTTCGGCTAAAGCTAACTTTGAGCCGCAAGGTTCATTTTTTAAAAATATATAGTTTTTTGGCTAAAGCTAACTTCGAGCCATAAGGTTCGTTTTCTTTGCATGTCCGTGTTGGGTTTTGTGTTTTGTGTTTTGTAGGGAAAAAGAGCTTTCTCAAGGCAAGCACGCAAACCAAGGCCCCCCCCCGCTCTCTCTCTCTCTCTCTCAAATTTTTTGTATAGATCAATTGGTTCAAAGCTATTTTAAGAGAGTAGAGGTCTTGGGTTCAAGTCTCCATTTTGTGGGGGCGGATTTTTTCATTTCCGCACATTCGCGCACTTTGCCGACAACTTCAACAAATTTTTTTTAAAAAGCCATAACTTCTTCATCCGGAAGCCTTTTTCAGAGCCGTTTTTTTAAAACCGCCTAATTTTTCGAGATCTATCCATTGGAACACTTACTTTCAGCATCTTCAGCTTCAGTTTTAAAAAAAAAAATGGAAAGTCCATGCCAAGTCATTCTTGACAGCACTAACTACTTCCAATGGATATCCTACATGGAAGATTTACTTTGAAGTAAAGGTCTCTACAGAATAGCCACAGACCAAGAGAAGAAACCAAAAGATGAAGACAAGGCTGCAAAATGGGAAAATAGACAAGATCAAGCACGTGGTTTGATAGGGATGTCTATTTCTCCTGATCTTAGATTCCATATTGCAGAACTTGAGACTCCTCATGAAGCATTGGAACAAATCACTAAAGTTTTTGGGATTAAAAATGAAATTAGAGCCCATCAACTTGAAAATGAGTTGCTTACATTGGATCCTAATAATTTTTCTTGCATTGAAGATTTCTTGTCCAAATTCAAGACCCTTAGATATCTCTTGGAAGGTGTTAAGGTTAAGAAAGAAGATAGTAACCTTATTTATTCCATCCTTACTAAGTTGGGACCAGCCTACTCTGTATTTGTTTCCACCTTCCATTCTACAAGGGAAGCTTTCATTTGTCAGGGAAAAGACTACAAGGCCCCTTCCTTTGACTCTTTTTGTGATTCTTTAATAAGAGAACAAGAAAAACTCTTACACCTTGGTCTTCTTAATCTTGGAAACTCTTCCAAGAAAGCGTTAGCCGCCCAACAGCAACCAAATTCAAAGAATCCTAAGAAGTCATATCCTAAAAAGAATGGTCCTAAACCAAACAAGGGTCCTAAGCAAACTCAGCCTCAAAATGAAAGATCATTTCAGCAAAATGATAGGACCAATAAAAACAAATGGAAGAAGACTGATAGACATTGTAACTTTTGTAATCGAGATGGCCACTTAGAATCTAAATGCTTTAAGAAGATGGAAGCCTTGGAAGCCGCAATGAAGAAACATAACATCCATGTGGAGCATTCTTCAACTTCAACTTCAACTTCATCTTCAGGAATGGCACGTTCTGCATGTCGTTGTCAATCATCTCAGTCTGGTTATGCATTAAATGTATCTTCTTCTTCTCATTCTCATGAGTGGCTCATTGATTCTGGAGCCTCTTATCACATGGCCAAAAACAAAGCCATGTTTTCTTCTTTAAATGATTGTAACACCAAAAATATATATGTTGGTGATGATAGATCTCTTAATGTTGTAGGGACTGGAACTGTTCATCTAGACAATGGTTAGTTTAATGATGTATTATGTGTTCCAACCTTATCCTGCAACCTTCTATCTGTATATCAGATAACTCATTCAGGTGAAGGTAAAATTGTTCAATTTTCACCTCATGATGTTGTAATCAAGGATCTAAGAGATCCTAAACAGATTCTAGCTACTGGTATTGCTGATGATTCCACAAGGTTGTATAAGTTTCACAACTTTGGGTCATCAAATCTTCCCTCAGTATTTGTTGCTCATAATGATGCAGTGAGCAAACTTTGGCATGAGTGATTTGGTCACTTAAACTATCGCTCCCTTCATCATCTATGTAAAGAAAATATGGTGACAGGTCTTCCTATGGTATCTTGCAGAGATGGTGTTTGTTCCGGATGTGTACTCGGAAAACATCATCGGGACAGTTTTGAAAAACGTGCCTCTTGGCATGCCTCAGCCCCTTTACAGCTTGTGCACAGTGATTTATGTGGTCCACTTCCTGTTGCTTCATTCTCTGGCTGCAAGTATTTCTTAACTTTCGTTGATGATTTCTCCAGACGCACTTGGGTATACTTCTTAAAACTCAAGAGCGAAGTATTTAACACATTTTTGACCTTCAAAGCCTTTGTTGAAAAACAATCTGGACATCAAATTCTTAAGCTAAGAACTGATAATGGTGGAGAATATGTTAAGAACACATTCATCAACTTTTGCACCGAAAATGGAATTCAAATGCAACATACTGTTCCATACACTCCACAACAAAATGGTGTAGCTGAAAGGAAAAATCGCACCTTAAAGGAAATGGCTAATTGTATGCTGCAATCTAAAGGACTCAGTCTTAGTTTTTGGGCCGAAGCAATTAATTGTGCAAATTATATAATAAATCGCACTCCTACTAAGGTTCTAAAGAATATCACTCCAGAAGAAGCTTGGAGTTCCATTAAACCAGATGTAAGTCACTTTCGTGTTTTTGGAAGTGAAGCTTGGGCCCATATTCCAGATGAAAAGCATAAAGCTTTAGAACCTAAGAGTGAGAAATGTACTTTTGTTGGATATTCTGAAGATGTAAAAGGTTATAGACTTATTCAATTTAAGTCCAAAAATGTTGTCATTAGAAGAGATGTAAAATTTGATGAAAATAAATCGGCCTGCGAGCCTAGTCCGGCGGATGTGCCACCTCTTCCTATCTCTTCTACTTTTGAAAACATTTCTTCTTCAAATGATGAAAGTGAGGATGACAATCCTCCCCCACCTTCTCAGGATCCTCAACTTCCAAGATGGGTCCGTGCTACTCGGGATGCAGCAGGTGATCTTGCCGGTGATCCTACAGATCAGCGACGTACACGTTCTCAGTTTGAAAGAGCCTCTTCTTTACTGGCTCAAGCTCCAGTAAATCATGATCCTGACACTTTTGCAGAAGCTTCAGGCCATCCACATTGGGAAGCAACTATGAATGAAGAATATCATTCATTGTTGACAAATGATGCATGAGATCTTGTTTCTCTACCAAAGGGACGCAAACTTGTTAGATGTAAATGGGTTTACAGAACCAAGTATGGACCAGATGGGAAAGTTGATAAACATAAAGCTCGTCTTGTTGCTAAGGGCTTTTCACAGGTTGAAGGCATTGACTACACTGAAACCTTCTCCCCTGTTGCCAAAATGAACTCTATCCGCCTTGTTCTTTCCCTTGCTGCCTCTTTAAAATGGGAAGTCCATCAGATGGATGTTAAATCTGCCTTCTTGCATGGGGACTTGCATGAAGAAATCTATATGGAACAACCCATTGGCTTCATCCAAACAGACTCCAGCCTTGTATGTCGACTTAAGAAATCTCTTTATGGTCTCAAGCAAGCTCCTCGGGCTTGGTATGCCAAAATGGATAGCTTTCTTTTAGAATCTGGCTTTTCTAGGTGTTATTATGACAATACTGTCTACACCAAGAAAGTGGGAAACTCTCTTATCATCCTTGTTCTTTATGTTGATGATCTTATTCTTACTGGTAGTGATCCCAACCTTATAAACCATGTGAAGTCCAGCCTTAAAAAGAATTTTGAAATGACAGACTTAGGACACTTACACTATTTTCTCGGTCTTCAAGTCTTGCAATCCAAGGAGGGTATTTCCCTTTCCCAGTCCAAGTATGCTTGTGATATTCTTCGTCATTTTCACATGGAAGACTGTAAGCCAGCCCCTTCTCCCTTTCAGTCTGGAGTCAAACTCTCAGTCTCTTGTACTTCTCCTGAAGTTGATGCTACCTTATACCGTCAACTTGTAGGAAAACTCTTGTATTTAACCCATACTCGTCCTGACCTTTCCTTTGCTGTTGGCCTTGTTGCTCGTTTTATGCAAAACCCCCGTGAAAGTCATTGGAAAACAGCTAAAAGAATACTTCGTTATGTTCGAGGTACAGTACAGTTTGGGATTCATTACAGTGCCAAAGCAGCTCCTCTATTAGTTGGTTTCACTGATTCTGATTGGGCTGGTGACCCTGATGATCGGAAGTCTACTGCCGGTTATGTCTTCACTCTTGGTTCAGGACCTATTACATGGGCTTGTAAGAAACAGGCTGCCATTTCTCTTTCGTCAGCAGAAGCAGAGTATCGTGGTGCCGTGGAAGCTAGTAAGGAAGCCTTGTGGCTTCGTCAGATCCTATCAGAGTTTGGCTTTGAGCAGCAGCATCCAACCACACTTTGGTGTGATAATCAAAGTGGCATTCAGCTATGCAAAGATCCAGTCCTGCATCAGCGCAGCAAACACATTGAACTACACATGCACTTCATCAGAAAGCTCATTCATGACCATGTTCTTGAAGTGCAATATTGTTCAACAAATGATCAGGTTGCAGACATCTTCACAAAGGCTCTCACAGAGGCGAAGTTCACTAAACTTCGATATATGCTTGGAGTTCAGGAAGTTATCACTAAGGGGGGATAGGCTCTAGTGCCTCCTTCCTTCTCCTATTGTGTCATGTTTGTAAATCCTTCAAACCTATCCCAAGTTGTTCTTAAGGGGGGATGTTAGGATATTCCGACACATAGGATATAATTAAGTTCAACTTGGTCTAGTGTAGAGTTAGGTATAGATTTAGGTAAAGTGTGTTTCTTTACCGTTGTACATTTTGTAACTTACAATCCGACGGTCACGATATGTAGTGATCCAACGGTTCACTCTCTCCTCGGTATTACCGACACTTGATCCGTGGCTTGACACCCGATTGGTCCATGAGTTCTATTTAAAGCGCATGGAGGGTCATTGTTCGGGTAATCCGTGCATGAGAGAAGCTTATGTAAATTTTCATTCTTTGATTAATAAATTGCCTGTAGTAGTCACGTTGGCACAGGCCGTGGACTGTTTCCCTCTTTGAGGGTTTTAACCACGTCAAAAATACTGGTGTATTGATATGTGATCTGGTTGTGAGCGGTGTCCTTTTGGTGTTCTTTCTGAGGAACTTACCCTGTAAATTCCTACAATCACAATGTGGGTGACCAAAGTGTGGGTGATCAAAGTCTATTTTTAGACTGGCTGTCAAAAATAGAAAAGTCAAATATTATTGTCTCATAATAATATTTGGACTATAAACTTGATCTTATTCTCTTGGAGCACTTCAGTTTGAGCTACAGATGTGGCCCATGGAGCTGTCAGAAGGAAGTACGCTTTTCTTATGAGTCAGTTGAGTTGTTGCATGCATGACTTCAGTTAGAACTCAATCAGTTGAGTTTGGTGGAGTTGATTGTGGAGTTGATGGAGTTGTGTTCAGTTTGACTTGGTTAAACTAGTTGTAGTTAGTCTAACATCAAATAGACTAATGATGAGTTGTTAAACTAATTATTAACTCATAATACAACTATAGAATACATCAGTTAACTCAGTTGCATGTCAGTGCATGTTGAGTTCAGCAGGGATAGGTGTTAGAGAATCAGATTGCTATCAGTTGTGACTATAGTTGTGCATCAGATCTTGCACAATCAAGGGATTGAGTATGCCAATGAGTTTGCTCATGTATTTGCCCAGTTTGTAGCTTCTGCTCACGTCTTACACATTGTGAGTGATTCTTTGGAGGTGAAATACGAGTTTGGTAGACCATTCTCATTCATTCTTGAGCAGGTATTGAGCAGTGGAGGCAGGCAAGCAGTGTAATAGATTTGGAGATCAGATCTTAGCTGTATTGTGTGTAACAGGTGGAGCTGGTACTGGATTGCTTGTGATAAGCATTGTACTTTGTAATGTTACATGGTCTCAATCATTAATATACAGATAGTGTGGGGTTTTTAGCGAGACGCTTTCCCCGAGTTACATACTGTGTTAATGTGTGAATGCTCTTGATGTTTTATTGTTATTGATGCTGCTATATTGATGATCAATGTAGAGGAGCTTATGTATTGTGTATGTATTCCGCAATAGTACATGATCAGGATAATCTCTGTTGAATATGTGTTAAATTATTCAAAATTTCTACACTGACCCAATCGGATTCCTCCACCGGTTCAATGATTCCTGCTGTTAACATTTTATCCAACTCCAAACAACTCTCTCCTTATATATAGGATTAAGGCGATATGGCCTTTGCTTCACATGCTTCACATCTGGTTTCAATGTTATCTTCATTACTCATAAATCTCCTATTATCCCTTTCAGGTTTGAAAACTTGGTAGGAAAAAAATCCTGGTACTCGTAGAGCAACTCAACGACCTTATCCACCATAACATCATCCCAGTAGTTCCCTATATTCACAAACTTCGGCTCCACCTCTGTCCCAATGTTCACTTGTCAAGTTTTTAGCGACGCGGTGATATCTGGATTCTCTATCTGCGGCCCCTCAACTTCGTGGTGACCTTCTGTCTCTAGGATATTAATGTTCCTCGGATCCTCCTCTTCTTCGTTAGCAATCACATTGTATCACTCCAGCACATGGCGCAGTTGGGTGGTTCAATATGGTTGAATCACATCCAAGGGATCCTACGAGATTCTGAAGATCGCTGCCTTGACCTCTTGCAATGAATCATCAATGCACTGGAATCCATCCTCAAAGATGAATGTCATCAAGAGTCCCTGTCTCAAATATCCCATTTGTCCGTGCCGTGGCTGAGCTATGTCTCCAAGTACCAATGCATTGGTATTATATCCAAGGTGTGACAAAACAGATGCACCCACTCCGGTTGCGGTTCTGCTCTATAAGAATCGGTCCATTTTGTTAAGTTATTGCACAGATCACTCCTTCCATCGTATTTATCTATCAATCTTATCTTTGGGTGGCCAAACCAGACCCTCATCATTCTTCTATATTCGCGCCATCCATCGAATTGTGTTTATGCGTACCCCACCATCTTGCGGGCATAGTGTTCAACGCCAAGCTTCTCTGGAACTTCCCTTTCAAATGCATCCAAAAATTTATCAACGTCAGTTAAATCGCCATAATAAGGCAGACTTCTTACCTCCGATGATACACAGTGCAGCGATTGGGTCATCATGTTACAGCGTAGCGTAGGTACTTCGTGCCATCGATTCTGCTAGTGTTCCAATTCCTCATCTAAATCTAACGTGCAGGAGATTTCGCGGTCCCATGCAATACGTCCATCAACTATCAAATTCACCCTATCTTGATCTCGCGTCGTTATCTTATAAATCTTGTGCAATTCATCTTCACTTTCGTAATCGCGGACTAGTTCATTATAGCACGGTCCTTCTACAGGGTCCAAAGGTACTACTACGCGGAGTGATTTTCTTTCAAATGACATCGTCCGCTTCTTCAAATTGATCACCCCATTCATGTCGATAGCCTAGTCAATCCCAAGGAGTGTGAGGTGGGGATTGATGTCATCGACAATCTATATTACTTCGAAATCCGCCAATGCGCTCGCGCCTTGAATATCGATTGTCACTCCCTGCAATCTTCCCAAAGGGATAATCTTTTGCTAATTCGCCATCCTCAATTGAATAGGAGAACACTATAGCGTAGGTCTCCCCATTCTCTCTCATGTCTGTTTCAGCAAAACATTCGCATCTGACCCAAGATCTAGAATAACTTGGTCCATTTCATACTCTCCTATTTGCACGGTGAGCCTCATCTCACGCCTTGTTCTTTCCTTATGCTTACCAATTTTCCTAACCACACGTGGTCCCTCAGGAGCATTACCAACACATTTATTGATCAACTCTTGTAATCCATTTACGGCCTTACTATCGCGTAGCATCTTCATACAGTTCTCCAAAAAGGTAGTAAGCATGGATGGGTCCTTCAGACTGCTTATCCTGACTTCCTAAGGTAGAAGCCTCAGCAAAGCTTTTCTTTGATTCTATGGAGGTTTCCTTCACGCGCTCCAAATCAAAGCCAACCTCCTTTTCTAGAGCTTTGCAGACCCATTCACCTTCTTCAGGCTGCTTTCCCTTATCTTCGCCACTTGTTATTCCACTTCGCAGCACAATATTCACATTGGGATCCTCTTCGCGGGGTTCGGCCCTCATCATCTACAGGTTCTGTGTAGGTTGTGTCCCCTTTTTGTGCATCTTAGCTATTAATACAGGGTAGTCTTCTGTCACGTGGTCAAATTGAGTGCAGTATCGGCACAATAGGCATGTTAGGTTCGTACATTCTGGCGCGTAGTGTCCTGGCCCTCCAGAATTGTAGCAAATAACTGGCCCCTGATCTCTCACAGGTCGTCCTACACCTCAACTTCGTGCGTGCCCCTGATATCCTCCTCGCGCTCCCTAGTGCCTTGATCCGGAGGCCGAGTTTCTGTTTGCATTCAATACGTGTGCATTCTCTCCATCATTAACTCATAACTATGGCAATTACGCTCATCGTGACCTACTGATTGGCAGAAGTTGCAGAAGAGTTGTTGCAGTGTCTGTACAAATTTCTGCAGCAAGTGGCAATTATCTGTTGCATGTTTCCAGCTACCTGATAGATAGCACACCACAACGTGGGCCTTGCACTTGACCCTACTTGAGCTTTTGGCCTCAGAGGCATCGACCCTCCTCTTGCAACATAATTCGCAAAGACAGGGCAATGATCTTTATCATGCCCTTGACTCTTACATTTCAAATACCAAACCTCTTCGTGCACTTCTAACTAAGCTGCTCTATCCTTCTTCAGACTCTGGAATTCTAGGCAAAGGTTCTGCAACTCCACGTGAATCTGTTGAACTCCCAAAGCAACATCTTGAATTGGCGTCTCGTGCAATCTCATCACAATTTCGAGGGCCTCCGCCTGGATCCCAATCTTTTGTTGTGATAAAGAAACCCTCAAATGAGGCAAGAGTGAAGCCACAAACCATTTGCAATGTTGTAAATCCGTAAGATTGATGTTAGCTTCACGGATTTTGCACTTCAATCTCTGATCTAGCTCTTAGGGTGTCTTGCCAGGCTTCATCATGATTTCCTTGAATCTAACAATTGATTGCGCTTCAGACTTGGGCCTACAGAATTCCTTATTCAGCATAGTCTGAATGTCCACCAATGTAGCCATCAAGTTATCAATGCAGTACTTAATGTACCATGTTAGCGTGCATTCCTATAAAGTAGTAACGAATGTCGATTTCTTCATATGATCATCTATAGTACCCTGGGCTTCCCATATAGCCTTCGCAACGACGCCAAAAAGTGATGAGCCTAGGTATTGCAACAATAATGCTGCAACTCCCAGGGCTACCATCTTTACTTATCAACTCAGGGTTTGTACAAACTTGGAGGTAACAGTGCTATATGCACAAGTAGAAGTGAAGGTCCTACCTGTTGTCATTGTTTGTCTGGCAAGAGACCCCAGGGTTTCCAAGCCAATTTTCTATAGAGTCAGAAGAAGTTTAATTCTTTGATGGAAGGAGAGCAAACCTTATTCTAAGAGAGAGCTATTCTACTGCAAGAATGAAGAAAACAACATGAAATGCTAAATTTGCACCATAACCTAACTTAATCAATCAAACAACTATGCTAAGAAAAATTGCTAATTTAACACTAACCTAAGGTTAATTATCTATGTTGCAGAAGAAAAAAACATTAAAACTAGACTAAGGGGTAAACAATGGAACTTAGGCTAAATTGAGTTTCATGCGGAAAAGGTAGTTAGAGATTGAAATCAGTGAGAGGACATGAGGGAGCAACAGTGCGTAAGAATCGTTGGATTATTTGGGTGAAAGGTAAATGAACGACGAGGATTTGATCGTAGGAGGTTATGTAAGTAGATGGGCGAACAAGGAAGCAAAGGAGATGAATGGCTAAGATTTAATTACGCAGGTGAGGCTAAGAGATGGACGGGTGAGGCTGACAGGAGTGATGAACGGCTAAGATCTTATCACGCTGGTGAAGGCAAGAGATGGACGGATGAGGCTAGTCGGCAGATGGACGGTGGATATTATATCACAGGCAAAAGAACATGCAGAAATGATGGAGGGGGTTTAGAGGGAGGTAAGCTGTTTATTGCGCACCCTTAAAATTGTAAGTGGTTTTCTCAAATTTTACGTGATTAGCCTCCCCGAGCAACACGTAGCACGGGGAAACCATCCATTTCGTGTGCTCTCGGGCAGATAACAGTCGAACAAAAATCCCAACGATATGAAGCAACAACCGTTAGATCAGGTAAAGCAAATCGACGGTGGGGACTTAAAGTTCATAAAGTGAATAGTGGAATCCACGCGAGGCGACAGTTGAAGAAAATAGTGAATCAGAAGGTGATTGTGAAGGTTTGTTGGTGATCAGACTACGAGTAAGCGATGGAGGGGGAACGTGTTGGAGATGGTTTCAAAGGAAAATGACAGAGAAAACCAGTGCGGGTAAACAACTAACTGTATTTAAACAACGAACTCCATAGCCCATGCGAGAACCAAAAACTGTGTTTTTGGGGTTGCTGGAGGGTCTCTGCCTCAAGTCATGGTCCTAGAGGGAGGAGATGAGGCTGAGACACCTGTGCACAACCTGATAGTAATATTTTCCTCTAATCCAACCTGTGAATTAAAAACACAAATGAAAGTAACCTACAACAGATGTAACTATAAAAACAGACGAACAGAAACAGGAAGATATTCAAATAAGTGAATAGAACCAGAAAGTTACTTAACCAAATGAATCAAAACCAGAAAATTCTTGAGCAAATGCATCAGCAAACCATGAAACTACTTAACAAATAAACAGAATAGGACTCTATGCTAGAATAACAATATGGTAAAGAGGAGTTGTGGCTGCTTGGGTCAGGCCCCAACCCAAGAACTTCAGCCCTCGAAGTTTACTTCAGAGCTGGCTTAAACAGAATTCATCTTCACTATAGAAACCATGGATTATAGAGAAAATTCACAAGTCTTTGCAGTTCAGAAATAAAACAGAGTTTTACAAATGAATTCCGAATCCTAGTGAGGTCCTAAGCCTCTTTATTTATACATATGAAGTCTCTAACAAATTCCTTCCAAATTAGGGTGGTTTGGCTCCCAACTCAAAATAAACTGTTTTATGTCCTTTTCACTTGCTTGGCTGTCTTTTAGTCCTCATGATGTGGTTGTTTGCACTCCGAGTTGATGGAGGAATATTCGAATGGAGGGGTAGTAGATGAGGAGGATTAACCTCCTATAATTCCTCTACCTTATCCCATTTGCGTCTTGACCAAGGTCTTTGCTATAGTCCTTTGCTTTTATCCTTTATACCTGCATTTCTCCTTGCTTTTATCCTTTATTCCTGCATTATATGCACATTAGACCACAAAGCCAAATATCCAATTCTAACTCATTTCATATACAGAATATAATCAAAAGTATGTAATAAGTTGTGAGAATAGTTAGTTTGAATACACTAGGAGGTGAATTAAGGCCAATTAAGGCCCATATAATCACTCAATAATGAGGCTCATCGTCACCCCCTACTGAAAGTGTTGCTCATCCTCTGAGAAACTTAGTGGCTTTGGTATCCTCTCTGACATCCCATGCTTCTACTGTGGTCTCTTCTTTTTGTTCATAGAAGCCTTCTTTCCTTTCTGCTTCTTGCCATTGCCTCTTTTCCTCTCTTTTTTTCTCTGATCTTCAAACTGTGTGGCAGTGTGTTCCATTTTAGTGAGCATGTATATTATCATCTCTTAGCAGCTTAAATATATCCTCAAAATGTGAAATTGCCTGCCCTTGGGCAACAAGATATTTAAGTGCCAACTGAGCATCATTTGCAATTAGATTATGGGTGCTGAGTAGGGCCATGGGATTTGATTGTTCAGCTTTGATGAAAAGAGGTTCATTTTGCTCGCTAGATAATATTCTTTCATCTCTACAACCCTTGATTTGTCATGGTTTAGCTTGGATGCCAAAGCCATTAATTGTAGATCTCCTAGCTCTGCATTAGGATCCCAATCATTTATGCTGTGAGGGCCATGTTATGCAAGTAAAACTTAGCCATTTTGGCCCCATCCTTTAGTGTACTTCGATCACAAAGATCAATAAACTGTATGTAGTATTGAAATGGCATGGTGCTCCTTTTTCTGTTCTTTCTCATCTCCATCAGTTTCTTCCTATGTTTTAGAATCATCCTCCTTGTGTTTCAGCATGGTCCTCTGTATTAGTTTCTTCTTTATTCATCTCATCCTATCTAGCTTTGTATCATCTTCTTGTTTTGCATCCTCTTCACTGACAGAAGGACTAACATCATAGATGAGGGTTTTGATGTCATCCTTTGCTAGTAAGTCTCTGAAGATTGACCATTTCATAGGGATCCTGAGGTTTTGGAGGGCATCCTCAATGAGGATTTTGATCAAATCATGGTGAGCCAACTATTGGGAATTCCCTTCGTTTACTTTGTTGTTGCAGTCTATGAGTGATTGCATCAAGAAATAAGGTATGCTAAGTCTTTGGTGAACTGGTGTTTCTACCCCAAATCTTAATTCTTCAAGCATTCTCAAATGGTTGCCATAACAATACTGTATCTATGGACTCTTGCATTCTCTTTTGACTTAACAAAGAATTTCATTTTTGCCATCTTTTCACTTGTAAACCAACTACCTCTTAACCTTTACAACTTTTGATCAAATGATGCATATGAGTGAGTGAGTAGGATACTTACCTATGGTCTTGATGCCATGCTGTAGTTGTCAAAGATCAGAGGAGCTGCTGATGGTCCTTCTTCTTCCTCCTCTGCTATCTGCTGATGGCTTATTAGCTTTTGCAGGTGTCTGTGACTGAAGATCTGATGTTGTTGCTGCTGCTGTGGAGCTCTTGGATTTGATGCTGCTACTGCTGTGGAGCTCTTGGACTTGATGCTGCTGCTGCTGTGGAGCTCTTGGATTTCCACTTGGCAATGTTTAGTGTCTTCTTTAGAATTCTTGATCATGTTGTTGGATGGTGCTGTGAGGATGTTGTAATGAATGGACAGAGGGAGTAGGAGTGTATGTGGATGCAGGGATGATGGTAATGGTTGAGGTGATTCTGTTAGAAAACACAATCTTCACCTAAATGGAAGCAATGAAGTGAAAAAATAATAGAATTGATGGAGGAATGCATTGGTAAGGAGTGGAGGAGATGAAATATATGTGAGGCAGGGTTCCCTTTGGATCTTCTCTTTGCTCCTTAGTTGTCTTTCTCACCCACCTGCACATAACAATTATGTTTTTTTTTCTTATATCCATATATATCTATATATATATATATATATATATATATATATATATATATCTATATACATATTATACAAAACACCTAGGCTGCCTCAGAGAGGTTTTCACCCTAGATATCTGCCCTGGGCGCCTCAGGAAGGTTTTCATCCAAAGATCTTCTTATCCTTTTAATTTTTCTCATCCTTGTGCCGCCTCATGAAGTGTTCAACCCAAAGATGGGACTCAGGTGCCTCACAGAGGTTTTCACCCGAATCCTTATTCTTTGTCCTTTTTCAGTAACCGAATGAGGGAGGAGCTGGAACTTGCTCCACCATCATCATTGTCTTATTAATGTTGTCAATGAACTCTTGTCTTGATAAAGGCCTGTTATACATTTTCAATATGCGTCCATTAACTAGCAATGGAATGGCTTCTTCATCAATAGTTCTGATTTGCACTGAACCATTGTCATGGCATCTTTCCACCACATAAGGTCCGAACCATCTTGTCCTTAGCTTGCCTTGTAAATCTTTAAACCTAGAATCATATAACAATGCCCAGTGTCCTTCTTGAATTTTCTTCTCCTTGATGTGCTTTTCATGCCAGATCTTCCTTTGAAGATGAACTATCTCTGTATGTAGGAGGGTCTGCATTCTGAATTCATCCAAGCCATTCAAATGTAACAACCTTTCTTTCTACACATGGCTAAGATCTAAATCTAGTTGGGCTTCCATCCTCAATGTGTTATATTCAAATTCAACAGACAACAAAGCCTTCTTCCCATAGACTAGCTCATAGGGTGTAAATCCAGTGGTGGTCTTCCATGGAACTCAACCACCTTTTCTTCTATTGTTGCCTTAATTATCTTGGTTTCAGTCCACTTAGTCAACTAATAAGTGCACACAATAATGTGATGTTTTTTCTTTGAAGGAGGATTGATAGGCCCAATGAAGTCCATGCCCCACTTGTCAAATGGCTCGAAATTCACTTGAGGTTGTAAGGGAATTTCATCTCTTGGAGTAGGTTTTCCCATCCTTTGGCACCGATCACACTGACTAATGTACTTCCTCACATCCCGATGAAGAGTAGGCCAATAATAGCCTTCTTGCAACTCTTTGAATGCCGTCCTCTTTGCTACAAAGTGACCTCCACAAGGCCCATCATGACAGGTTAGAAGGATGTCAAAGACTTCCTCTTCCATTACACATCTTCTCAAGATTTTATTTGGTCCAAGTTTGAACAGATTGCCCCCAATCCAGGTGAAGGGGGAACTTTTCCTGATTATCTTGCTCTTTTCTCTGGAGGGAAGGTTTGGTGGGAACTGTGCTGATACCAAATAGTTTGCTATATCAGCAAACCATGAGGAGAGTACTGAGATAGCAAACAAATGCTCATCTGGTAACTGATCATCCACCATTCCTTCTTCACCTGTAGGCAGATTCATCCTAGATAGAAATTTAGCAACAACATTCTCCTTACTAGGCTTATCAACAATAGTTAGATCAAACTGCTGCAATAAAAGTAACCATCTTATGATTCTAGCATTTACATATGGTTTGTTCATTAAATATTTAATTGCAACATGATCAATATGCACAAATGTTTGATAGCCTGTAATATAATGCCTAAACTTGTTCAATGAATGCACAACAGCCAAGAGTTCTTTTTTGGTCACAGTATAATTTAACTCAACCTTTGACAGGTTTTTACTGGTAAAATAGATGGCATAAGGCAATTTCTCCTCTACCTGACCTAAGGTTGCTCCTATGGTTTTATGTGAGGCATCAACATGGATATGAAAAGGGAGGGCCCAGTTTGGGCCTCTCAGGATTGGTGCAACGATTAATTTACCCTTTAGAATGTCTAGGGCCTCTTGACAGCTTTCTGACCATATAAATTCATAATCTTTGGCCAACAATCCGAACAAAGGAGAGGCCAATTTGCTGAAGTCCTTTATGAACCTTCTGTAGTATCCAGCTAGCCCTAAGAAACTCCTAACATCTCTCTACTTTTGTGGAGGTGGGACCCTTTGGATGATGGCTATTTTGTTTGGGTCCACCTGTAGTCCTTGCTGAGATATGGAATGACCTAGCACAGTCCCTTCAGTCATTAAGAATTCACATTTTTATGGACTGAGAGATAGGTTCATTTCAATGCATTTGCGTAATACTTTTCCTAGGTTAGTTAGGGCCTCTTGAAAATCACAGCCGTAAGGTGTAAAATCATCCATATATATCTCTACAACATCATGTACTAACTCAACAAAAATACTCAAGACTGCTCTCTGGAAAGTGGAAGGAGCATTGCATAAGCCAAAAGGAAGGACCCTATACGCAAAAGCACCCCAAGGACAAGTGAACGTGGTTTTATCCTGGTCTTTT
Source organism: Pinus tabuliformis (assembly GCA_031772625.1). NCBI lineage: Eukaryota > Viridiplantae > Streptophyta > Pinopsida > Pinales > Pinaceae > Pinus > Pinus tabuliformis. Next base: position 53,280,831 of record CM062808.1, on the reverse strand, counting down.
GGATAGATTTGGATTTGGTTGTACCCACTGAATCCATCTAGGAAAGAAAATAACTTCTTTCCTACCAGGCCATATGGCACTTGGTCAATGAAGGGTAGGGGAAAATGATCCTTCTTTGTGGCTTTCTTCAACTCCCTATAGTCGACACAAATCCTCCACTTACCATTCTTCTTGGGAACTAACACTAAAGGAGAGACCCACTCACTGTCATAGATAGGGTAAATGAACCTTGCATCTAACAGTTTTTGTAGTTCTTCTTTGATGATGTCTTTAAGGGTTGGATTCATTCTCCTTTGTGGTTGCCTAACTGGATTTCAACCTTCCTTGATGTATATGTGGTGAGTACACACGGAGGGGTGTACTCCCTTCATTACCTTATAGCTCTAAGCGAAGGCTTCTAGGTTCTCTTTCAACAATTTGCATAGTTGTTCCTCTTCTAAAGTAGAAAGAGATGGATTAATCTTCAAGGTTTTCTTTGGGCCAAATTCTATGGTTTTGACTCGGAGTGGGTTGGAATCGGTCAAGCATAATTCAATTTGATGATTGTTCAATGTTTCCTTTACTTCTTCTTTTAAGGGCAATAAACTAGGAGTTGGACTTTGGAGCAGGTGTTCAATTAAGTCATCCTCCTCCTATGATTTCTTCCATAACATAAAGTTGGGTAGAATAAAGCTCATCTTCTTCCTCCTCCTCTAACCATAAAGGTAAATCATGTTCTAGAGAAGGTTGAGCATGAGGGTATAGGACTATTTGTTTGGACATATTCCCATTCTTGATGGTCATATTCCCAGCTCTGCAGCTAATGTAAGCATCAGCTGCAACCAACCATGGTGTCCCAAGGATCAGAGAGTAACCAGTAAGCTTAGCCTTAGGCTAGAGAACTAGGAAATCTAAAGGGTATTCCTAGGAATCAATGGAGATCATCACATCCTCCATAATTCCCTCAGGGGTGACTGTGGAACGATCTACAAGTTGCAGCACTGTTGTGGTCTTTCTCAATGACCTTTGGAGGTTGAGTTTGAGCATGGTGTCCTTAGTCATCACATTAATGGCAACCCCAAGATCAATTAGAGTGTGTGGGACAATAGTGCCATTGATGTGCACATCTACTACATGGCTTCCAGGGTCCAAATATTTTGGACATATTACCTGCCCCAGCATTAAGTCAGACAACTGCCTAATGACATTAATGGTTGGGTCATCCATTTTTATTCTTCCTAGATGCTTGAAGCACTTCTCCTTAATCAATTTATTGTAAATAGGCACATCTTTGATTTCCTGGAGAAGGGGGATTTTTACACATAGATTTTTCAATTCTCCTAGAAGTTCAGTTTCTTCTAGGGTAGGCTGGAGTGGTTGGGCTAATCTTTGAGGAAAGGGTGGATTTACTTTCAGGTTTCTTTTCTCTCTTTCTTCCTCAACCTCCCTATGTGGAGAGGGAGGTTGGTTATCAGGGAGAATTCTCCCTGATCTTAGGTTGATCTCCTAGATTTCTACAACATAAGCTGGGTATGATGTCTCTCCACTGTATGCTTGTTGAGCCTGCCTATTGTTTGGGTTCGAATTTGGTTGGGTAGGCATCTAGGGTTTCTTGGGTGGAGCAGAGTGCAGGAGTTGTGGTTGTGCAGGTGGTGGAGGCAATAGCACTAGAACATTGTTGAATTAGGGCCTCCATCCCTGGGGTGGGGCATTCCACTGATGTTGTGTCTGAACATAAGGTTGAAATGACTGGCTAGCTGGATGGGATTGATACTGAGATGCATAGGACCAAGGAGGGGGTGTAGACCAGGAAGGATGAGCAGGGGGTCCCCAAGAAGGTATAGCTGTGGCTTGGTTGGGGTTGTAGTATGCATGGGATGGCCCTTGCATACCCTGCTGGTATGGTCTAGGCCCAGGAGGTCTCCTTTGGTTGATGTAGCAAAGCTGCTCAGTGACCCCTTCAGCTCCTTGATATACAACTTTGAGTCTAGGTAAAGAAGGGCACTTGTCTGTGGAGTGGTTTTCTTCATAGACTGAGCAAATATGAATACAGTTTAATGGACATTCGTTCCTAGGATGCCTCCTAGTGCATCTAGGACAAAAAATGGCCAAGGCTCTCTCTACTTCCTCTTGCTTCCTTTTGATGTTCATGGTGTCCAATTGTAAGGCAAGGGTTTGCATCATGTCACTTTTGAAATCTTCCAGCATATTTCCAATTTCACCTTTGATGGATAAGTTAGAGGATGATGTACTAGCCATAGGTTGACTACCCCTACCCTTTTTCCTGGCTGTCCTAGAATGGTTTCTAAAGACAGTCTTAATGTCCTCATAGGGTAATTGGTAGACATCTCCTCCTGCTATCATATGTAAGTTATCCATAATATCTTCCCTTACTCCTCTAAGCAAGACTAGCTTTAGTGACTCAGGGTCAAGTGTGCACTTGGCCCTTTTGTAACTAAGATGGAATCTTTCTTCATAGTCTTCTACAGATTCATCCTGGCCTATGGTCATCCTGAAAATCTCGTCTTTAGTGTCTTTTGACCTACAATAGTCCCTATATTTGTTGTTAAAAGCTTGCTGCATTTGAGCCAAAGTCGTGATGCTATCTCTAGGTAAACCCATGAACCAATGTAATGCTGCATCCTTGAGGGTAGATGGGAATAGTTTTTAACTTTTTCTCATCATTTGTATAGGTTCAGCATATAACAACAACTTCAAATAGGAAAGTGTCAAGGTCCTCTGTGGTCAAGCCATGGAAATCAGGTAGAGCAGAGGATCTTATATTATTCATCTTGGTGTCCCCATTGGTTTCCTTGATGGGGAAGACACTCTCAATTCTCTCTCTATCTCTCTTGCCATTTTAGTTTCCAGCCATTGGTTCAGTAGGAATGGGTTCTTCCTCTTCTTCTTCTTCTATAGGTTCCCCAAATATGTAAGTTTGCTCACCTAAAGGGTCTTCCAATTCACCGTCATTGAAGAAGAGAGAAGGTTGCCTGTTGGATGCAGTGGGGGTATTTGACAAGAATTTTCCTGAATTGTCCCTAATCCTACGAGGCATGAAAGGAAATGTTTTTGGGTTCGTTTTTGTAAGATTTTGTTTTAACGCTAGAAAGTACTTGAAGAATGGAAAGGAAAGTAGCTAATGCTAACTAAAAGAAAGAAAGAAACTAGATTACTTTTGCAGAAATAAATTAATGGAAGAAAGTTTGAAGACTTGAAGTAGAAGAAAAGAAAGTAGGAGACTAGAAATAGAAGAAAGCAACAATTACTTATACTTAGACACCTCCTTGGCAACGACGCCAAAAAGTGATGAGCCTAGGTATTGCAACAATAATGTTGCAACTCCCTGGGCTACCAACTTTATTTATCAACCCGAGGTTCGTACAAACTTAGAGGTGACAATGCTATATGCACAGGTAGAAGTGAAGGTCCTACCTGTTGTCACTATTTATCTGGAAAGAGACCCCAAGGGTTCCAAGCCAAACTTCTATAGAGTTAAAAGAAGCTTAATTCTTTGATGGAAGGATAGAAAACCTTATTGTAAGAGAGAGCTATTCTACTACAGGAATGACTAAAACAACATGAAATGCTAAACGTGCACCATAACCTAACTTAATCGATCAAATAGCTATGCTAAGCAGAATTGCTAATTTAACATTAACCTAATGCTAATTATCTACGTTGTAGAAGAAAAAAACATTAAAACTAGACTAAGGGGTAAACAATGGAACTTAGGCTAAATTGGGTTTTAGGCGGAAAAAGCAGTCAAAGGTCAAAATTAGTGAGAGGAGGATGTGAGGGAGCAACAATGCATAAGAACTGTTGGATTAGTCGGGTGAAAGGTAAATGAACGACGAGGATTTGACCGTAGGAGGTTATGTAGGTAGATGGGTGAACAAGGGAGCAAAGGAGATGAATGGTTGAGATTTAATCGCACGGGTGAGGCCAAGAGTGGACAGGTGAGGCTTACAGGAGTGATGAACATCTAAGATCTTATTGCGTGGGTGAAGGCAAGAGATGGACGGATGATGCTAGTTGGCAGATGGACGACAGATTTTAGATCGCGGGCAAAAGAACGTGTGGAAATGGTGGAGCGGGTTTAGAGGGCGGTAAGATATTTATCGCACACCCTCAAAGCTGTAGGTGGTTTTCTCAAATTTTACGTAATTAGCCTCCATGGGTGACATGTAGCACAAGGAAACCACCCATTCCACATGCTCTGGGGCAGATAATGGTTGGAAAAAAATCCACGCGATATGAAGTGGTAGCCATCGGATCAGGCAAGGCAGATCAATGGTGGGGAATTAAAGTTCATAAAGTGAATGATGGACTCCACGCGACGTAGTAATTTAAGAAAATAGTGAATCAGACGGTGATTGTGAAGGTTTTGTCAGTGATCAAACGATGAGGAAGCGTTGGAGGGGGAACATGCTGGAGGCGGTTTCAAATGAAAATGACAAAGAAAACCAGTGCAGGTAAAAAACTAACTGTATTTAAACAGTGAACTCCATAGCCCATGCGAGAACCAGAAACTGTGTTTCTGGGGTTGCTGGAGGGTCTCTGCCTGAAGTCATGGTCCCAGAGGGAGGAGATGAGGCTGAGACACCTGCTCACAACCTGATAGTAATCTTTTCCTCTAATCCAACTTGTGATTTAAAAACACAAATGAAAGTAACCTATAATAGATGCAACTATAGAAATGGATGAACAGAAACATGAAGCTATTCAAATAAGTGAAAAGAACCAGAAAGCTGCTTAACCAAATGAATTAGAACCAGAAAATTCTCGAGAAAATGCATCAGCAAAACATGAAACTAATAAAATAACAGAACTCTATGCTAGAATAACAATACATTAAAGATGAGCTGTGGCTGCTTGGGTCGGGCCCTAACCCAAGAGCTTCAGCCCTCAAAGTTTAACTCAGAGCTGGCCTAAACAGAACTCATATTCATTATAGAAATCATGGATTACAGAGAAAATTCACAATTCTTTGTAGTTCAAAATAAAACAGAGTTTTACAAATGAAGTCCGAATCCTAGTGAGGTCCTAAGCCTATCTATTTATACATATGAAGTCTCCAACAAATTCCTTCCAAATTAGGGTGGTTTGGCTTCCAACTCAAAATAAACTATTTTATGTCCTTTTCACTTGCTTGGTTGTCTTTTAGTCCTGATGATGTGGCTGTTTACACTGCGAGCTGATGGAGGAATATTCATATGGAGGGGTAGTAGATGAGGAGGATTAACCTCCTATAATTCCTCTACCTTGTCCCATTCGAGTCTTGACCAAGGTCTTTGCTATAGTCCTTTGCTTTTATCCTTTATACCTGCATTTCTCCTTGCTTTTATCCTTTATTCCTGCATTATATGCACATTAGACCACAAAGCCAAATATCCAACTCTAACTCATTTCATAAACAAAATATAATCAAAAGTATGCAATAAGTTGTGAGAATAGTTGCTTTGACTAAGCTAGGATGTGAATTAAGGCCAATTAAGGCCCATATAATTACTCAATAATGAGGCTCATCAGTAACCAATGTAGATTTCTTCATTTGATAATATGTAGTTCCTTGGGCTTCCCACACAACCTTCGCAACGAACCAAAACTGGTCCGGGTCCTCATTCCCCAAGCCCTTGAAAACAGACAATTTTACTGAATTCGTCATATTGAATGGTGGTGGAGGTGGTGGCGGTGTGGGCAAAGGTGTATGTGGTGGAGATGAAGATGGAAGTGGTGTGGGTGGATGTGGTATTCGCGGGAACCCTCGTCTTATTAACTGGACATTGCTCTACGGAGAAGCATGTGCTGCTTCTTCGTCGTCACTCAGAGGAGGCTCAATCAAAGGCTATATTAAGGTCCTATTCCCCTTCTATCCCTGAATAAATTTCCACTTCGCATAGATCCAAACATCAAGGTAATTGCATAACCCACTTTTCACACAAGAGAATTTTAATCCAAGTATTCAAGATCTTAAATACTTACCTTGCGATCCTTTGAAGAAGCACCGCTTTGCTTCACTGTAGCTAATCGAGGTATCGATCACGAACTCAGTCACAAATCCTCCTATGATACGATCAAGTCAGTGATCGACAACACGTGCAATGTTATCTTCATAGGCTTCCAATCTCTGCACTAACTCCGAGGTCCACACTATCGGACCGTCAAGCCACCAGCTTCCTTGGACGTCGGCCAATTTAGCGATCCACTTGTATAGTTTTACTGGAAGGAATAGAAAAAAATTTCGTGTATCTCTGTGTACAGATACCTGTCCAACCACTGTTATTTCATCAATCGTAGGTTCTTGTTTTCTTGCACCTCAAATTCGTGGATCTTCCTATCCAACCAATCCTCAATTTCCTTCTTAGTTGGATTCCAGTGATGCGACATCACACATCTCTTTATGCATATCCCGGTCCTGACAATGGAACCATTTTTTGGCTTAGTGGGTCCTGACCTAGGTTCAGCGTTAAGTTTTCCAAATAAATCCCTACAGTACTTGCCCTTTCGGCAACAATCTACGGAGCGCAGACTAAAGTCTCACTCGAAGCAGTATGGGGGGATGCTGGAACCAAGTTTCCGCATTCAGAAATTGTTATGATGTTGTTTTATGCCCTAAACTTGTCTTTGCGCAAATCAATAAGCCCTACGGGCTTATCGATATAACTTCCTTTTAGCAGCCCCTAGACCTTCGCGAAGGTCTACGACTGTGTTTCACGGACCTTAAACAGGTGAATCAACTACTTACGTGCTTCTGAGATTGCTTCTACTTCTGTATTTACCCAGATCAACTTAAGTATCTGATAGTTTTAACATGCATTAAGATATTCTTCACATAAACATATATTATGAGTTGAGTTCGTATAACTATGTAAAACATACAGATTCATGCATCACCACAACATTAAACCATAAACCCAATATTCATCATAACATAACCGTATTCATTCATAACAGAAGTAAATGGGCAAAACACAAATATTTCTGGAATAATGTCATTATTGATACTTTAGATTTGCTTACAAACTCAAACTACCCTGTGCACTCAGCTGCAGGGGTCCGCGTACTCAGCTGCAGACTCTACTTTATGCCTCTGCGTACACAGTTGCAGAGCCTCTCTTCTACTCTACGACTCTTCGCTCGTCACTTCTACTGACCCATTACATCAACTATGAACTTCTCTTCCATTTTCTTAGACTCTCTAAGACTCTTCTTTTTATACAATCCCATGGTCCGTGGACCATGGGTAGGTCTATACAAGCCGACACAACTTACATAAAAGAAGGGAAAATCCCTTTATGACACTTTACATCTACGTGCTCCATGACCACAACTTGCGGAGACTTTACACTTTACATACAAAAACTTTGGCTTTCAGTGCCAAAACTTAGGCTTTTGCCCAAAAATTGACCTTAGGGAACCCTATCCCAACACTTTACATGGGGGTTCCTCTATTGGGTTTTCTCAATTGTGGCATTGCTTGAAGTTAAATTGTGATTTATGCATAAACAACAAATTTTAGTTATTTAACTAAATCAAGTTACGTAATTCAATTTGGTTGGTAATGGAAATATAATGTTTCCCAAAACACTAATATTTCATCTCCCTATATTATGCTCACATATATCATAATTTGGAAAGAAATTGACCCATTATCCACACATATTTTCTTTACTTACAAGGAACAAATGTCATATATTGTAATTAGGGGAATTGTATTAAAGGATCATGAACCACATATCCACATGCTTGTAATTTAAACACTTTGTATGTGCACTAGATTCCTTGCACACACCATCACTACTAACGAATTCGCTTTACTAATCATTACAAGTAGAGTAATTGAAGCTTATATTTTGCTTTGAAAATTTGCACACAAACATATTCTCACATAGTATAATTAGGAAAGAAGCAAGTGGTCCATCATCCACACATCATTTCTTTTCTTTTAACGAACAAACATCACATAGTGTAATTAGGGGAATTGTATTAAAGGATCATAAACCACATATCCACATACTTATAACTCAAACACTTTGTATATGCACTAGATTCACCTTGTACACACCATCACTACTAACCAATTTTCTTTACTAACCCTTACAAGTAAAGTAATTGATTATATTTTATTTCGAAATTTTGCACACAAACATATGCTCATAAAGTATAAATAGGAAAGAAGTAAGTGACTCATCATCCACACATCATTTTTTTCTTGCAAGGAACAAACATCAGATAGTTTAGCTAAGGAAATTGAAAATGATCACCGCATATCCACATCAATTCACACTTTGTATGCTCACAATTTCAGACAAATTCACCCCACACATTAAGCTCACATAAGCTTTGTATAAAGGGTATCCTCTTTCCAGAATATTTATACCTAATTTATTTGAGCTTATATTTTGTTTCACACCCTAAGTGAAGCAAAGCCCTTCTAAAAACAACTTTAACCTGAACACACTAAATTCCCCACAGGGGCACAAGATAATTTATAGTTCATGCTAGGACCATGGCGGTAGGTAACACATAAGTCGTCATGGTTGTTTTTCATATTAAAACATAGAAAGTTGTAGTTTAGGGAGCTTAAAATCCTGCATCATCCAATGAAAAATATGGTAGATGGAAATAAACCCATGAAGGGGGTAAGGCCTGGGCGACGGATTATCACATACTATTGGGAACGGGTCCTCTAGGGTCAATTGTGGGGTTAAAAGCCCAAGTTTTGTATAAAGAATGTAAAGTCTCTGCATTTTTTGGTCGCAAAGTGTGAAGATGTAAACAATAAAAAAGGGTTTCCGCCCTTAGCTTAGATAGTTTGTGTCGGCTTGATGAGATCCGCCCTTGGTCCGTGAGCCATGGGAATGTATAAAAAGAGAGTCTTAGAAGAGTCTAAGAAGAGGGGGGAAGTAGAGTTCTAAGTAAGTTTATGGGTCTATGAGTGCTAAGAGCGAAGAGCCTTAGCATAGGAAGAGGCTCTACAACTAAGTGTGCAGAGGGCTAGGGTATAAGTCCGCAGTTGAGTGCGCAGACCCCTGCAGCTGTGTGCGCAGGGTAGTTAGAGTTTGTACTGGAAATCTAGATTATCAATAAAGAGAAGTATTCTGGAATTAACTGCATATTTTACTTCTATTAGTTGCATGTGATTATGTTACATTGAACACAAGGTTTATGTTTTAATGCTATTCTGATGCGTGAATCTATATGTTTCTCTTTGTTATATGAATGCAAGTAAAGATACGTGTTTACGTGAAGATAATCATAATTACATGTTAAGACTGGACGAAACTAAGATAATCTGAGTAAATACAGAAGTAAGAGTAATTACAAAGGCGCGTAAGTTCCTGATCTATCTATTTAGGGTATGCGAAGGACAGTCGTAGACCTTCGCGGAGGACTCCAAGGACGAATAAGAGGAGTGCATTGATAATCCCTAAAGGTCTTATAGGTCTGCTTGAAGGAAGGGTTAGGGTATAAAATGACATCACAACAATCTCAGGGTGGGGAAACATGGTTCCTGCATCCCCCCATACTGCTGCGGGTGAGACTTCAGTCCACGCTCTGTGGATTGATGCCGAAAGGGCTAGTAATGTAGGGCTTTGCTTGGCTACTTAAAGTTGAACTTAGGTCAGGGCCCATCAAGCCAACACATACCTTCATGTGATCTCTTGACATGTGTTAGGGGTTTTGGGTCCAAAAATTACAACCATAAGATAAGATTCATCCATTCTTGCTGGACGCAAATAACTTAATGGCCAAATATTAGGGCATCTTTCCCTATAGGTTGAGTTGCGGGAGCACTTAAACCTAAGGTGATCTTGGTCAAGCTACTGGAACCATCACTAGGTCTTTCGAGACGTAGACCTAGTACGTTTATCCAATATAACCCTCTCCATACCTTAGTTGGTTTTTTGGCTGCTAGAAGCGTTGCCATTGACATCTATGACATGGACCCATTACCCTATTCTAAAATCTTCACAAAGCCCAATTATTGCTTGAGCGAAGGACGTTAGGCCTTTTTAGGAATTTTTCTCAATACACATAACCTTAGATAAACATTTTTTGTTGATTATTTCATGCATTAGAATTAAAAGGAAAATTAACCATTTATTTCTCGTTTTCTATTATGTATGTGATTCGTTTGGTTTTCCTAAAGAAAATTTATGTGTTTAGGTGTGCTTACAAATGCAATAGTCTCATGTGTTGTTGATTTCTTTCCTTTATTGCCAACTAATTTCTTTCTCAGAATAGAATGCTTGTCATTAGTTACATGTTTCATAGGGATGATATCATCTTTAGGTGCCTCCTACATACAAATCACATCATCATGAAATTTCTTTTACCTTTCATGTACATGCTGAATGCTTTTACATTTCATCAAATTCTGAATCAAACTTTTTGTTGAAACAGGGACCGATACTTTCACTGACCTACTCTCTTATTCAACCCATCTTTCCTTGAGCTCGAAACCCTTTTCTTTTCATGTTTCAACTTAGAACCCTTGGTCCATGTCAACTTATGCTACCTAGTTTCCAAATGTCAATTTTTTTTTCATTTAAATTTTCCCTAGGGTTTGTGACTAGAACCCTAGGGTTTCCAAATTGATTTTTATTGATTGAGGAGGAATGATTTTACCTTTCATCATATTCTGAATCACCCTTTTTATTGACATAGGGACCAATACTTTTACTGGTGCGCTCTTCTTCAACCCATCTTTCCCTGAGCTTGAAACCCTTTTCTTTTCATGTTTCAACTTAGAACCCTTGGTCCATGTCAACTTTTTCTACCTAGATGCCAAGTCTCAACTTGTTTTTCATTTAAATTTTCCATAGGGTTTGTGACTCGTTGGCGGTGTTAGATCCCGCCAACATGCAAGGGGTCCTCCTCGATGAAAAGTCCCAATTAGACTTCACATTTCTTGGTGTAGGAGCCATTATGGAAATAAGGGTGACTTCCATTTTTCTTAGAGATTTTCCTTGGCTGCAATGTTCAACATGAGAGAGTAATATGCAAGTGCTTTTGAATGAACAAGTGTTGGTTTAGGGGGTCCTGACCTAGGTTCAGAGTTAGTTGTGCCAACCAACAAAACCCTATATTACTGGCCCTTTCAGCAACAACCCTTGTAACGTAGGCCGTAATCTCACTCGAAGCAGTATGGGGGGATGCAAGAACCAAGTTTCTGCATCCAGATACTAGCGCGATGTCTTCCAATGCCTTGGATATGCCTTCACGCAAATAGATAAACTTCTAGGGCACGTTACTGCAACTTAGTTAAAGCGGCCTTTAGACCTTCGTGAAGTTCCATGATCAGTCCTTGCAGACTCTTAACATTCGATTGACCTACTTACACACATCAAAAAGTAACCCTAGATTCGAGTTTGCATAGATCTACTTTATTTGTCAGAAAACAAAAGAGAAACGATTTGAAACTTCACGAAAGTCGCTAAGAATTCATTTCATAAAACATGTCATTCATCGGCAGCATATAACATAAACACATACAAATGGAAATAATTAGTGATTCTTTGGAAAACTGTCTTTATTGATCTTCAATTCATTGATTACAGACTCAAACTACCCTGCAGACATAGCTGCAGGGGTTCGCACACTCAGCTGCAGACTCTACCCAAGCCTCCATGCACTCCGCTGCAGAGCCCTCCCTTCTCTACCTAAGTGCAGGAAGGAGAACCTTCCTTCCTTAGCTCCTTCACAAAATCTTCAATGAACCCTAATTCAATATCCAAACTTGTCCTAAGACTCAACTATTTATATATTTTTCCATACAATGCCATGGTCCGCGGACCATGGTTGAATCTCAAAACTAACTCACAACTTTACTTAAAACAAGGGCCTAAGCTCCTTTGACTCTTATTCATATACGTGCTCTGCTTTCATATATTGTGGATACTTTACATCTTTTACAAAAATGTATACAAAATTTAGGTTAACTAGCCCCAAACTGACCCAGGGGACCCCATCCCAACACGCCCCTATCACAAAGATCGTGACTCTCCCTCGGGTCACTCAGCTGGTTGTTCCACTTTCTGGTGGAGTTCGTTGAATGCCTTGGTCAGTGCCTGAAGCTCCGTGGTACTCTGCTTGCTGTACTTCCTGGACTAGTTTCTTGGTGGTTGGCCCCTCTACTTCTAGTTGCGTAGTCCTCTGTGTCTGTTGCATTGCCTTCAGCTTCTCAAGAATGGTATGTGAAAACTGGCTGGCTTCCTCTGTCCAAGGCTCAAGCTGTGCGCTGAGCACAAACTTCTTCTTCTGCAATTCTTGTATCTACAACCATTTTGCTTTTCCTTCCTGTAAATGTGCGAAATATTGGACTGGTGCCAATTTTTGCATTGTCGTATTGATCTCATCATACTATCGCTGCATTTCCCTGAGTTCTTTGCTCAACTATTACAGTGTAGGATCCTCCTGCAGTGTATCCTAGAGTCCTAGTGCTTAAGTGAGAAGCTTGTCGCACCCTTTAACGACGACATCTAACTGAGCCATGGATGCTTTAATCGCCGCACCTTGTTGTTCCCGAACCTCCAACAGTGTGGTCGGTTACAACTTCAACTGCAACTCAGCTATCTGCATCCATTAGTTAAAAGTCACCTTGTCGACCTTATCGTTTGAAGTGTGCCTTACAACAACGAATTTCGTTACCTTGGCTAAAGCCTCTATATCATCAGGTATACCCAACTAAGGTAGGCTTGCTCGATCGTTGTGACCAGGTTCTAACATTGTGTCCGCAACTCCTCCTGATCCTTCAGGGCCTAAGTGTTTTCTACAAAAAGTTGTTGGTTGTTGAATTTGAACTCACTGCCGGAAGTGAGTGCACACTTTTCTTTGATCTTTAGCTCATCAGGGACCCCCTGATGTAGTGCATGAAGAGACTTGAGCGGTAGCATGACAAGGTTCAACCACATATCTTTTATTGCATGAATCACCACGTGATCCTCATCCGATTCCACACAGACTGACACTCAAGGTAAAGGAAAGAATCTAAGATCTCGAGGCCATTTAATCTTTGATACTACACTGCTTCCCTATGTCAGGCTTGCTTGTGTGCCACTCGCCTTACCGACATCCACCTGAATTTTGTTCGTTGGATCTGCAACTCGTGCAGATCCTTTTGGACACTCTCGAGCTTCTGCATGTATTGCTTCTCGAATTGTTGTAGCACCTCTGTCGCCGTGTCCAGAATTTTGTCTCTGATCTTATTGAGATCGCCCTCTATTAGTACCATGGGATCAACATGTGTCTGCTTATCATACTTTTGTTTCTTTCGCTACCCACCTTTCTGCTCCTACACGCGCTTCTTCAGGATGAAAGGAGTGGTTTGCTCCTCACTGCCACCTCCTCCTTGCTTTGACATCTCTTTCTCATTAATGTGGTGCGAAGAAGACTTCTCACTATCCTCTGCATCCTTATGTTCTCACTCTACCTATGCTTTGGGAGCACGCTCCTCCATACGGGCCTCCTCTACAGCTTCCATAGCAGCCTCCTTCTTTTGCTCAGCCAATGTGCATGCAGCTTTCTAAGCGGCATCCTTCTGCTTGTCCACAGCAGAGATTTCTATGCCTGTGCTTGTTCATGCATCTAACTCCGTAGGTGTGCACCATTCTTTCGGCCAAAGCCCCACAAATTCTTGGATATCTTTATCTGTCACCATATAAGGCAACGAGTGCCATTTCTACTCAGGGTCTTTGCGTGCTTTGATCAAGACCCTATGAAAATTGGCTTTGAATTCTGCATAGGCCGATAGCTGTGTGTACAAGGTGGGAGATAACCTTGGCTGTTGGTTAACTACCATGTGCATGTCCATATCCATCAAAATCTAAAAGATCTTTGTCTCCGTGACACGCTCTAGATATTTCGAGTCCCATAACGAAGAAAATCGCGTTGACTCAGGCAATTCTTCTTTGTGTGGAGGAAACTGGTTATCCTCTGGTAACCTCCAAGAAACCAAAACAATCGACAATAACAACCAGGCATAAAGAAATGGACTTCTCTCCTCCTGGGCCTCTCAGCAATTCACGAGGAACTCCTAACATAGATACTTGGCCCAGTTGTATTGAACCCCTTTCGCGCACTGAGAGGTGTGCAATATGGCTGGTGCCGAAACTTCATTCGCACGACATTTTCTCATTAATTTTCCTGCTAGAATTTGGGTAGCCAACTATACTTATGGGTCTGATATGGACGTGATAAAGTACCCTCGCAAATTTTTTATCAGACCAAACTCCTTCTTCATCTTATCTGCGAACTCTTTCTCTCCGATTTTTCCTCCAAACTCTTTGGTAGGGTTCATCCCTTTGTAAGGTAACTTAGTGATCCTGTGGATCAACATGTCAGTGATAGGGATAGGCTATCCTAGCCACAGGCACCCATCATGTACCAACGTGGGGAGATGACGCACACAAATCGTATTAATGGGGGAGTGATGATAATGCGACACTAACAACAGATTGAGAAACCTTGACTGCTCAACACTGCGAGCCCACTTCATAGGCTCCAAAATTGTAACCCCATGTCATTATCGTAGATTTTCTACATATACTTGTGAGTCGCAAAGTGTGGAAACTTTTTATGGTCCGCGAGGTCCCAATCTTCCATTTTAAGCAACGGAATGCGCGCCAGCCTAGGACCCTCGAACACAACCTGCTTAGGCAGCAAAGGTGTCGAAACTAAAAATTTCCCTGTATTGAGATCCTTTGTGACTTTAGTTTTTCCCTTCCGCGGAGGGATATACTTAGGCAGCCTCATCATAGGCTCCACCCCTTCGGCATCAACATCCTCGATACCCTGGAATTCTTCCTCTTCTAGGTCCACTACTTTTTCTGGCTGCTTATCCTTTTTCTGCTTCGCTTGTGTCTCAATATGCTTCCTCGGTGATGCGCGCACCGGAACCGGATTCTTCGGTTTTTCCTTCATGGTTGGTTGCTTTTCTTTCATAGCAGGTTGCTTTTCTTTAGCCATAGTTTGTTTCGGCCTAGGCGACCCACTTACGCACATCAAAAAGTAACCCTAGATTAGAGTTCGCGTAGATCTACTTTGTTCGTCAGAAAACATAAGAGAAATGATCTAAAACTTTGCGGAAGTGGCTAAGCATTCATTTCATACATTATTAAGACAGATTCAATAAATTCATGTAGAATTTAATCATTATTTAATAAACAAATGCCATTCATTGGCAACATATAACATAAACAAATACAAATGGAAATACTCAGTAATTCTTTGGAAAATTGTCTTTATTGATCTTGAATTCACTGATTATAGACTCAAACTACCCTGTGCACACATCTGCAGGGGTTCTCGCACTCAATTATGGAGCCGTCCCTTCTCTACCTAAGTGTAGGAAGCAGATCCTTCCTGCCTTAGCTCCTTCGTAAACTCTTCAATGAACCCCAATTCTCTATCCAAACTTTTCCTAAGACTCATAAGACTCGACTATTTATAGATTTTCCCAGACAATGCCATGGTCCGCGGACCATGGGTGAATCTCAAAACTGACTCACAACTTTACTTAAAACAAGGGTCTAATCCCCTTTGACTCTTATTCATCTGCGCGCTCCACTTCCATATATCGTGGAGACATTACATCTTTAACAAAACTGTATACAAAATTTAGGTTAGGTAGCCCCAAACTGACCTAGGGGACCCCATCCCAACAACAAGTGGGTATGCCGCTTGGAATGTTTAGTTGAAAAATGTATCATGGTTCTTTCACCGAAAGGATAAATGAAAGAGAGCCTTTAAAATAAGAGTATTAATACTAATATAGTAAAGATACGCAAGCATATATACATGCATTAATCATTGATCAACTAGCAAAATAGTTCACATAGAAGCAACGATTTTTAAAACAAATACAACACACTTTCAATAAGATAAGAAACATGGCCACCAGAATAGTTGAATCTATTTAGTATAGATGAAAACAACATATATTGTGAACATTCAAAGAATAGTCTTATAAAATTTACGACATACACATGAAAGTGTGTTGGCTCAACGAGCTTCAAGTATTAAGAAAAAGTTCCAAGATACATCGGTACAATGAACACCACTAGCCCCAATAGTGGAGCGTTAGAGCAACCATTTGCTCCTCCAAAAGAATTGTCTTCCTCTCTAATGCTAGGAGGATCCAAGGTGAAAAATACTTTGCATGAACTATGAGGGTGTATATATAACAAAAGGGGTGACTCTTTACCTCCCTTGTGATTTTTGGACTATCCTCATGATTATTTGACTATGACCTTTTGACTCCTTCATGACTTTTGACATTTTATCGATGACTCTTGAACTTCCACTTTACATTACATTATTATATATTGAAAATTAGATAATCATATCCACAATTGATGTGGAAAATGATGACTCATATAACATCTTGACATGACACCTTGACAAGACATGACGTGGCATTGATGACATGGACTATATGATGATATGGCAATGTCAAGCCATTCTTTCTGCTGCTATCTCTGTGTATTCTTGAAAGATTGTGCAAGCTATTCTTCCTCCTCCCCCATTAGGCTTGAAAGTAGGGAGTCTTTACTATGATCTTGATCTTCAATTGTTGCCACAGTTTGGTATACTTTTATCTTCCCGTTCAATGGTCAACTTGTCTTTGCAGTTGCATAGATGTCTTCTAGCATGGTCTCCTTATTATTCTTCTTTATCATCCTGTCATGACAAGATATAATACCTAAAACTGGAAACAACTCATGACGAGATGACATTAGTCTGAAAAATCCTAGTCTAACATGTTTCATGAAAATTACTAACTGAGGTGGAACTAGGTGTTGGATTAAGAGACTAACTTAGCAATTGCACAACTCGCAGTTTCGGAGGTAAGGGGTAAAGACTGTGGCTTGATCCTGCACATTGTGAAGTTCTGGATGGCCAGGGCAAGGTGACTGCATAGTTGAGGGGCTCAAGGAGTCAATCTTGAAGTTTGAAGTTTCACAGTGTGCAACTCTAGAGGGACAAAGGCCTAGGGATTGTGTAGATGCCCAATTTAAGGAATTAGGCTGAGAGCTTGAGGCTTGAAATTGTGCTTCGCATAAAAGGAGCTGACTAAGATGATGAACTGTGTAGTTCTGGAGCTCAAGGGTAAGGGCTGAGCACTGAGACTACACAGTGCACAGTTCTACCTCCTAGAACTGCGCATTGCGTAGTTCCATAAGACTGAGTGAAGTATTGTTGCTCAGGCAGGAAATTTTTCAGAATTTTACTAAGTGTGGGATCAATGGGTTTAAGGTAAATAGAGACAAAACTTGAACATGATCACACATTCAAAACAATTGATGACACAACATTGATCACTCATAACACATGAACAACATGATCCCCTCAATGTGACAACAATACAACAACTTCCCCCAAGTGCGACACTAAATATACATTTTGCGACAATAGTGACGATACTTGTGTTACAATGAATAAAAATTTGTGAATGAGCCTAACACGTGTCTATTTGATAAATAAGATTCATTAACACATAAGTTATTGCTTAAAATAAACCATATCTCCGCTTATGCAATATGTGACACTCCCCATACCAAAAGACAACCTTTTGGTTTTCTTCCAAATGGGGCTTGAAAAATTTGAGAATATACATGGAATGAGTCTTATTACTAGTGATGACAACATGTAAGGTCAAAGTAGGCTCCAAAATTTCTATGTAGGCCAAAATTTTGGAGGGTTTTGTAGCAGTGACAACACTTGGCGACACACTGATTGAAATCCAACTTCTTTGCCTTGGTCTAATCTTATGTGCATGGTCTAGTTTCTTAGGAAGTATTGATTCATCATGCTAATTACTTTGGCTTCCCCACTTAACTCAGTTATAAATATACCCCCTTTCATCTCTTTCTTGGTTGAACACATTCATAAGGCTAACCATATCACAATTGTTTTGATTTTGGAGAAGGGTAATGTAATTCACGAGCTTAAGATATTCAAACTATGAGTTTATATCTCTGGTGTTGCTTTGTTGCTAGCAGCTCTAGACAGTACCTTGATGGAGTCACTATTGGAACAAAAGAATTACTTCGCTTCCAATGAGCCTGAATACTACCTCGACAAAGTTACTTTCTTCACCTCCCTATGCAGGAAGCCTTTATCTTCTTTCACCCTTTATTTATTTATTTTTATAGGATTGTGCTTTGACACTTATTTATTTCATGGGGTGGAAGAGGGATTCCAACTTATTGAGAGAAGAAGAGGTTGTTCCTTCAAAGAAGCATAAATAAAACCTCTTATATGAGTTTTCTTGTTTAGATTTCCCCTTGTACTTCTCTACTTGATTGGATTAGCATGAAAAAGACCGAAACACAAAGAATCAAGCATATAAACGAGGTTCCTTGAATAGATATGGGTGTCATGGTTTTGCACAAAGATTTTCTTATGCAAGGATCATATTTTGCATCAAAACATGATTGACCAAAAGGTATGACCCAAGACAGAGAAGGAGTAAAGGTTAGCCAAATGTTATAGTGTCACAAGGCCCTTTTCCATTTTTCCACATACATTGGAACCAAAAACACACTTAGACATGAGGCTTATATAAAAAATGAAAATAGAACAAAAAAGGCTAAACATAATAGACAAACAAACAAAAAGAGAAAACTATATACATAGAGTAGGGAACAACCCTAAACAGTTATTGAAATTATTATTTCAAGTCTCGGCCATTGATAGGAAGAGAATCGATCTTCCCATCCAAATATTGGAGATGATAAATGTGTAGAAATTATGTTGTAGATTTGCAATTTCTCATGAAGTTTTAACCAAAATCACAAGACATAAAACTACTCTACTATTTTGCGGACATTATTTCAAAATTTAGAACAAAAATTTCAGGCATGCATGAAGAAATAACACACATGCAACACATATTTTTTATGGGGAAAGCAATATGCTAAAACCCCAATTCCTCTTGCATTAATCAAATGAAAGAGAGATGGATTACAATCTTTTCTCAACTGAGCTCACCCTGCAAGTGCACAACCTATCTCACTGCTCACTAAAGGCCTCTAACCCAAACTTAGTCAATTTCTTCCTTGGATTGAGCTATTATTTCCTTGTGCTTTTCCTTGAGGAATTATACCCCTATTATTTAGGAAATTCCTCTAATTGATTGCACAATTAATTTAGGCTGAAACATTTGACTGCATGAAACACATGTACACTCAGAACTAGTCTATAACTGATGTTACACTGTTGTGGAATCTCCAACTCAACTGGGTAACTCAAATTCTTTGTATGCACTAGCTATTTTGGGCTGATTGATCATTGAGTTTGATTGAAGTCCCACTACACAACTTGACCCTCCACTAGTTCTTCCAACAATTGGAACTAGTTTAATTGAAAACAACCTTAGTTAACTGACCTTGATTGCTACAAATTAGCAATCACTTATGCTAAAGTGAACTCTAATTCCCCCAACTTGAATTTACTAAGTAAATTAGGTGACACAAGCCATGTCACTAAAGTTAACATCATCCAAGTTGTTTGCTAATTTGGAAATTCAAATTTTCTCAATTTAATAAGGGAAAAATCAAATTGAGCATTTCTTAGTGCATTTTTCAACACTCCCTCTCAGAAAGAAAGGGATTATCAACCACACATATCCTGCACCCGTGGAATCAAACTTCTCTCTTGACAAGGCCTTTGTCAAAATGTGTGCATCTTGTTCCATTGTCAGAATGCACTGCAACAACATGATTTGCCTCTACACACACTCCTATAAATGGTGATACGAGATATCTATATGCTTGGATTGATCGTGAAAAATAAGATTTTTAGAGAGCTTGATGGAACTTTGATTGTCACAGTAGATCACAGTTGGATCCATCATCTGACCAAATAATTCAACAAGTATCTTTCTCATCTAGATAGGCTCACATGTTGCTTGATTGGCAGCCATGTATTATACTTCTATCGAGCTAAGTGCCACAGATCTTTTCTTCTTGCTGTACCGAGAAACCACTGCATACCCAACACTAAAAATTCCACTTGATGTGCTCTTTTTTTCTGATGGACTCCTCGCCCAATCTGTATTTGTAAAGCCATGCAACTTCACTCCCTTTATCCATGTGTACGATAGTCCAAACTGGGTAGTGCCCCTAAGGTACCGTACAACATGCTTAGCTACCCTCCAAAACAATTTGGTCGGTCAAACAATAGCTTGGCTCAACTTATTGACTACGTAGCACATATTTGATTGTGTGTTCACAAGGTAGATGAGTGAACCCACCAACTACCAGTAAACAGTAGCATCCACTTCCTCACCTGAAGTGGCATCATGTTTCCTCCAGTTGGTTGCTAGAGGAGTCTCCATGGGTTTGCATCTGTCCATGCAGAGCCTCTGAAGTATCTAATTGGCATACTTTCCCTGAGAGATAAACAATTCCTCATCTCCTTGCCACACTTCCAATTTTAGGAAGTAGTGCATGAGACCCATATCCTTCATTTCAAAATCTCTTGCAAGATCTGATCAATTGTTCATCACCAATTACAATAAAGTCATGAACATATAAGACAATAATAAAAAATTTACCTTCTACGAAAAAATGATAGAGGTTATCTTCCAATTCACTTTTGGTGAAAACCAAACCAGTGAGATAGTTATTGATCCTGGTGTACCAAGCATGGGGTGCTTTCTTAATACCGTACAATGCTCGCTTCAGTCTGCACACATGAGAATGTCGATCAAAAGTCTCAAATCCTTCTAGTTGCTCAATATACACTTCCTCCTCAATAACTCTATTGAGGAATGTTGTTTTCACATCTATCTTGTGGATCTTACATCCCATTTGTGCATCCAGAGAAAGACTTGATCTGGTGGATGAGTACCTTGCTAGAGGAGCAAAGGTCTCCTTATAATTAATCCCTTCAACCTGAGAGTTCCCCTTGGCCAAAAATATGGGCTTGTACATTTTATATGCTTTGTCTTCTACATGCTTTACTTTGAAGGTCCATCTCGAACCAACAACTGATTTATCTACTGGTCTTGGGACCACTTCCCGAACACTGTTTCTTACAATGGATTCATACTCCTCCACTATTGCATCAAACCATGCATGTTTCTATACTTATTCCTTGAAAGAGTATGGATTACTCTCTACAAGCTTGGTCATCAGAGCGATGTAGCCAGTGTATCGATCTGATGAACTTCTTTTCTTGCACTGATTTGAAGGAACACCCACATTCTCCCTTGCATCCTGCACAAGTCTCTCAGCTTCCCTTGTCCTTTTCCTGCCTTCTCTGGATGGTTCTTCTTGAGTGGTGGTCTCCACTCTCTGCTCCTCAATTTATGGCTACTCCACAACTTCTATGCCAAAGTTCACTGACATCACGACTCTGTACCTTCTCTACCTTTGTGCTCATTGCATTACAATCCTCCACATCTAGCTTGTACAGGTTCTTCACCCAAACCCCAATCTACTTCACCTTTACCATAGCTATGTGTCTCAGGAAAGCCTTTCCTTTTTTTAATATCACATCATAACCATGGTCTTCCAAAACTGCAACAGAGACAAGATTTTTCTTTAGGCTCGGAATGAACATGACATCCTTGAGCTTAAGGTGGGAGCTCAACTCCCTATGAAAGGTGACTATACTGACCTTGGTCATGTTGTAACTTCTGTCATCCCCCATCTCAATGTGCATCTGCAAGTCTTTCTCCTCCAGGTCACTAAGAAAATATCTATTCCCCATCATGTAGAACGATGCACCTGAGTCCAAGTACCACACGCTCCCCATCACTGTGTTGACCATGCATGCAATGAGGGTAAAGTCAAGCTCAAAATTTGAAGCCAAGGCTTCACTTGCTCCTCCTCCTGAGGTCTTCTTCCTTGTCTTCTTGTGTGGAAACTTCACGGTATAGCGCCCGAATTCATGAAAATGAAAACATTTAATTTTTGACAAATATTTCATCTTTCTCCCTTGATTGGATTCTGGTTTGGATTGGGATTTCTTCCCTTTCCCTTTTTTCCTTTCCATCAAATGCAAATTTTTCTTCATCCTTTCCCTTGGATGAAGTCCCATCTCTGGTATTCCGCCTTATTTCCTCTTGCACCAAATCAGAGCATAAGCATGCCCAATTCAGTATTTTCTCCCTCCCATTCAACAAATCTTGATAGTTGTGATAACTCTTGGGAAGGTTCAGAAGGGCTAGGATAACCAAGTCTTCTTCAGGGACATTAACACTGACCCTTCCAAGTTCATCATGACACTATGTGAACCTGCTTAGATATTGTGGAATTATGTCATTCTTTTGCATCTTGATACTTCAAAGTTTATCCTTGAGTGCCAACTTCATGTGTCCACTATTATTCTTGAAAAATTCGGTTAGTTCTTTCCATATCGCGAATGAAGTTTCCTTTCCATAGATGTTTGAGACAATGTGATCCTGTACTCTATCTGATATGATTCTCCTCACTTTGGCTACATATTTCTTCCACTGAGAAAGATTTTGGGCATCAGATACTTGTGGTTTTCCAACATCTGACTTTATGTATTATAGCAATCCATTGTTATCCAATACCGTCTCCATGCGATACTTCCATGTAACAAAATTAGAGGTGCCTTCCAAGGCACACTCTAGATTTAGTACATTAAAATCCATTTTCTGAGTTCTAAAGAAAACCTGCAACACTGATCTCCAAATTTGAACCTCTGAGAAACAACTTTGAGTTTATGCTCTACTATGAATCCAACTCTAATACTATGTAGAAATTATTTTTTAGATTTGCAACTCCTCATGAAGTTTTAACCAAAATCACATGACACAAACCTACTCTACTATGATGCATACATTATTTCACAATTCAGAACAAAAATTTCAGACATGCACGAAGAAATAACACACATGTAAAAAAGTTTTTTAGCCGAGGAAAGAAATCTACTAAAAACCCCAATGCCTTTTTCATTAATAAGATGAAATAGAAATGGATTACAATTTATTTGCTCAATTGAGCTCTCCCTGCAAGTGCACAATCTATTTCACTGCTCACCAAAGGCCTCTAACCCAGACTTAGTCAATTTCTTCCTTGGCTTGAGCTCCTACTTCCTTGAGGAATTAGACCCCTATTATTTAGGAAATTCCTCTAATTGATTGAACAATTCATTTAGGCTGATAATCTGACTGCATGAAACACATGTACACTCGGAACTAGTCTACAACTGATGTTACACTACCTTGGAATCTCCAACTCAACTATGTAACTCAAATTCTCTTCATGCACTAGCTATTTTGGGCTGATTGATTAGTTAACTGGATGATCATTGAGTTTTACTAAAGTCCCATTGCACAATTTGACCTTCCACTAGTTCTTCCAATATTTGGAACTAGTTTAACTAAAAACAACCTTAGATAATTTGCCTTGATTGCTATAAACTATCAATCACACATGCTAAAGTGAACTCTAACTCCTCCAACTCGAATTTACTGAGTAAACTGGGTGACATAAGCCATGCCACTCAAGTTAACCTCATCTAAGTTTTCTTTTAATGTGGAGATTCATTTTTTCTTGATTTAATGAAGGCAAAATCAAATTGAGAATTTCTTGCTATATTTTTCAACAAGATATGATGGCCAAGCTTCTCACAAATAACAAATGGTCTGATCCACAGGGACTAGAACTTAGTGTGTTTCCCCTTCTATTCATGGGATTTGTCCCACTTCAAAACCATGTCTCCCATACTGAATTCCTTTTTGTCCACATATTTCTTATAAAACCGTCTCTTGATATGGTTTTGATGAAGAACACAATTTTCTTTTGCTTTCCTCCTTTCTTCCTATAACTTCAAGAGTGTGTCTATCATTCTCTGAACCAGAATACAAGGCTTACCTTGATATTCTTGAGAAATTTGATGGGTAGGAAGGTAAATGTTCAGAGGTAGGATGATTTCTTTTCCATATGCCAGAAAGTAGAGTGAGGTTTTCAGAGAAGGTTTAGGCGTGACATGGTCAGCCCAAAGGTACTTCACCAAAGCATTGTATCCGTTCCTTTGTTTAGAGAAGATGATATTTTTTCTAATACAGATAAGGTTCTTATTGGTTGAATCAACAAGACTGTTTTATTGGGGATAATAGTTAGTTGAATGCTTCAATATAATGCCATTTTCTAATGTAAAATCATAGAATTTAAGTGATGACAAATAAGTTGCATTATTGAAAACAAGTGAAGTCGGAACGCCAAACCTAGTGATAATATTTTGTTTGAGGAAACTAATGACTTCCTGATCATTCACTTGCTTGAGAGGAACCACTTCTATCCACTTCGTGAAGTAATCTATAGCACCGTTGTTTCAATGAGTGTGGAAATATCTCACCAATAACGTCAGAGCCCTATTGTTGGAATGGTTCTTCTACAATGATGGGCTGCAAAGGGGCAGACGACTTCTTATCCCAGCTAATGTATTTTTGACAAACTGAATATTTACAAGCATAAGCATGAGTGTCCTTGAAAAGTGTGGGCCAACAGAAATTGACCCACATAATCTTGTGCCCAGTAGTGTCACCCGTGACATGCCCTCTAGCTGGTCCATCATGGAGGTCCCACAACACCCTTTATGATTTAGGTGCTTCCACGCATCTAAGTAGGACCCCATTATGGTGCTTCTTGAAAAGCACTAAGTGTACCAACTGATATGATAGAGCTTTCGATCTAGTAACCCTCTTCTGTCTTGCTGATAAATGAGAGGGAAGGGTACCGTGCTCAAGATACTGTCACACATCTATGTAGCAAGAGGTGGATGCATTAATGGGGGTTACTTGTTCAATGTTATACATTTCCATTTCCTATTCCCACCCAAAAGAGTCATCTTTTGGTGAACTTGTCGCTTTTGCTTCTAGCTGGCATAGACCATGGCCCTTTATTGTGTGAACTGGTTTGAACTCAAGATTGTATTCTTTCAATTTGGTCATCTAATTCACTCTTCTTTCACCCAACTATTGTTGAACAAATAATTATCTAACAATTGGGTGTGGGACAAAGATAATGACATGAATTTTCAGAAGATAACGCTTGAAGTGTTTTACTGCTTTATGCACTGCGTAAGCTTGTTTATCAATGATGAGGTAATTTAGTTCAGGTCCTTGCAAGCTGAAACTCGTGAATGATATAGGTTTTTCATTATCACTATCGTCATTTTACGTAATAACGACAACAAGAGAAGTACTAGAAGCGAAACTGTACAACAAGAAATATTTACCAAAGTTTGGACTGTATAATGCTGGATCTTCTGCAATTGCTTGCTTGATACAGACAAATGCATCCTTTACACTTTTATCCCACTTATAGATCACACCCTTCTTTATCATCTCCTGCAGTGGTTTGAATATTTGTGTGTAGTTAGAGATGAACTTGCGAAGGAAATTATTTTTCCCTAAGAAGGATTCATAACTTTATTGTTCACTGAGAAGGGAATATGAGTAATGGTTTTGACCCATTCAGGGTCCACCCTAATCCCACTCTTTACAATAATATGGCCTAAGAGGTTTCCCTCGGACACTGAGAATATGCTCTTCTTAGGATTAAGATATATCTCGTATTTGTGACATCGCTCTAAAATTTTCTTTAGATGATGCAGGTGATTAGATCTTCTTTTCGAAAACACTATTACAACATCTAAGTAAACTATAATGCTCTGTCCAATAAAACCATGAAATTTCTTTTCCATAACACGTTGGAAATTGGCACATGCGTTAACAAGTCCAAATGACATTCTTTTAAAGGCAAATGTACCCCACTTGGTTCCAAACTTAATATTGTATCTGTCAAGTTCTGACTCCAGAACCTAGTTGTATCCTTAGAAACCGTCTAGCAATGAAAACATTTCAGACCTCGAAACTATTTTCAAAATCCGTTCCATAGACGATATTGGATAATTTTCTTTGTCGAAGGTTTGATTCAAAATAAATGCATATGTGTATTTCCCATGAATTCTTTCCTACTAGAACTAGATTAGAGACCCATGTTGAATGAAGAACTCTAAATATGATTCAAGCATCCAACCATTTCTCAACTCTTTCTGAATGAGGGGCTTAAGAGTAGGATGAACTTTCCTCAGTTTCAACTGAAAAGGCTTGGCCCCTTCCTTGATTGGAATTACATGTTGAATTATTCGCACGTCGAAAGTCTTAAGATCTTTGTATGTCCATGCAAAAACATCTTGGTATTGCTTAAAGAGGCGGATAAAAGCTTACCTATCTTGAGGTGTACAACAAGTGTCGAGATTCATAAACTTCAGATCTCCAAGATTTATTTGTTTGTGCGACAGAGTGGAGCTATGGCTCTTTGCATTGATTGGTCCCTTAAAGCGATTTTGCAGGTCATACAATGTTTCCAATGATACCACACCCTTGGGCATGAGGTTTCCTTTACTTTCTTGAGTTTCATCCTGCAATGATTTTTCGTGCCTGTCTTCATCAATAGCTGCATATTTGAATACATCAACATTTGCCATAAAGTACAGTATCTTTTGGTTGTCATTGAAAACACGAAAATTAGTGATATAATCAGGAACAAATAACATGTAAAAAAATTCATCAAAAAATCAATCCCTTAGCAGTGACAACCTAACAACAACATTTGATAACGTATCAACAACAACATTGCGGATCCTAGGAACAAAAATAATATTAAAATCTTGGAATTGCGAAATTGAATGCAATACCTCTTGTTGATAACTTTTGAGATTAGGTGACACACAGTGTATTGTATTCCT
The DNA here is from genome assembly GCA_031772625.1 of Pinus tabuliformis. Classification (NCBI taxonomy): domain Eukaryota; kingdom Viridiplantae; phylum Streptophyta; class Pinopsida; order Pinales; family Pinaceae; genus Pinus; species Pinus tabuliformis. The sequence continues at coordinate 53,254,110 of CM062808.1, read as the reverse complement.
TGCCTGAGAGTCACCTATTTCTTTGAGCACTTCAACTTTGAGGTAGATGGATTTTTTCAAACCCAAAATGAGTGCTTCGCATTCGACAACGTTATTGGTGCACTCAAACTCTAAGCGGCAAGAGATAAAATGTTTTCTCTATTGCGGGTCTATTAAAATGCAACCATATCCAGAGCCCTCCTGTGTTTTCGAGCCATCAAAGTAAAAAATCCAAATATCAAAAATACTAGTGTTATGCCCTATACTACTACTATTTACATCTACTGTACAAAGGCCATTTTCATCAGTTGGATTTCGAGGAAGTAGTTCCAACTATTTATCTAATGGAACAGGTGAAGGTCGTGCCAAAAAAAATCCATGGTCTACTTACCAATTTTTTTTCCAAACATAACATTTTCAAAGGCCATTAGTTCATTTTTTCCCTCAAGTTTTGTCACAATATGACTCATGTAAGGCTTGCTTTCAACTCGAATTTGGTTGTTTCTGCCCTTCTATGGAAGCCATAATGTGTTTAGTCAGTTTGAAAGAATCCTTGTAATTTGTTGGACCAATATCTACTAAGTAGTAAACCATAGGCTTTGGGAATGTCCACAATTACAATATTTATGCACTAGTGAATTCTATGGTCATATGACAAACAAATGATAACATTGTTGAGTTCACTAATGGTCTAGACAAATGATCTGTCCAATTGTATGATCTCTGCATCATTTTTATCCCATTTAGCATTTATTTTCCTAGCAATAGTCAATGGCATAACGTTCGCAGATGCACCATAATCATCCAAACAATTATGGATGTTATAATTAAAATTTTTGAAAGTTAAAAGGAACGAAGGTAAGAGAGTGTTAGAACTCAAATTTACAACATTAACTACAGATTTGATGATATCGCAAGACTTACTAGACATTACCTAAGAAGCAGAAACTTCCTTACCTACTGAAGAGTGCGATGAGAGTGCCTGGATAATCAATTCTCGTTGACCCGTTATCTTTGCGAGCTTGAATATTGAAATATTGGCCTAAGCTCTTTTCATATCTTCATCAACACTGTAATTGATATTTTCTGTTTTAATGGGCTGTGTTGTGGGTCAGGTGGTGTAACTTTATCTGTTGCTTTGGGAGTGGTGGATTTGTTTTTGTTATTGGTGAAAGTGTCCTTAGTTGCAGGAGCACTTCTAGACTCGTTCTATGAATTATGAGCTAGATTGGAAGGTGGTATAATTCTATGCAACAATTGTTTCATAAGTTCCTGCTCAGATATAGGTCCCTTGGTCCTCAAGCTTTAACGACCAATTGACTGCTTGGGAGGAGCTTCACTCACTGAACGTTGATCATCACTTAACTTATGAACATTGTATATGACACTAAAGATGTCCACTGAGTGTCCAATGCCTGAACTTTCTTCGGTCACAACATGTTTCTTTGTTTATTCACTCCGCATAGATTCATCTTCTGCTAATAGAGTATCAACTAGGTTAGCCATCATAGTGTTCATATTGTGGTTCCATTGTGGGCGCACCTTTTCTGAATGCTTCTCTTGATGAAAATTGTAGAAATTACCCATGCCCAAACTTTCGACATTGAACACTATGTTAATAATTTGATAAAATTTGGCGGGCCAATATTTATTGTTCTTTTCAAAGAATGGTGGCCCAAAAAACTTGATGTTGGTAGTGTATGCCCCACTCGACCTTCTATTTAACTCTGATACTTCATTTGTAAGAAATTTCAGATACTTGGTCAAACTTTCCATATCGAAAGAGTCTTTGTATTTAGATTTGCTGGAAGAGGCTTGGTTTTTCCTACCATCTTCCTTGGAGTCTTTAGTGTTACGCAGTAATTTGTCACTGTCTCCCTGTCAGTCTCCCTACTGTCTCATGAAATCAAATGCACCATGCTCATGCTCTCTAATTTGGCCAAATGACCCACTTTGCCAAAGTTTTTGCTATCAGTGCGACTTTTGGCCAAATAACCGCGCTGATGGGCGCTCCATAACAGACCGAATGCGCTGTCAGCGCGGAAGCACACGTGGTTTCCGCGCTGATCGAATTTCATGAGCCAACGCATTTGTTATTCATATCTGATCGCGCTGACATGACCTTCTTTGTTATTCAGCTGCGATGTCAGCGCTCCAGTGCAGTTATGGACCCGCGCTGATCCTGTTTGGGCGAGTTTGTTCTAACAGCCGGCCTTCCAGATGACTCTAGACCTGGTTGTTGACTTTGTAAATGTCGCCCTCCCCTCTTTGGCATGTTCGTTTCGTCATTTGAGCCACCTTTCTTGGAGATAAGCTCATCCTCCCACCATTCATGGAGACTTCTTCTCCTATTTATGCCTCTACCATTGCCATGAGTAGCTAGTTTGGAGTTTTGGAGTTTGGATAGTGTGGAATTCATAGTGCTTGGATTGCTGCTGTTAGTAGGTAGTTGGTGTGACAAGTGTGGTTTTGTTAGAGGAAGCTCAAGGAAGGTTGTGAGTATTGCTTGTGTGAGAGAGAGCTTTTGTGTTGGGAGAATCTACCTCCAAGGGTGAATGCTTAAGAGACTTGCTGGATGGACCCTCAAGAGAAGGACTCAACGTCAGAACATTGGTTGTACCTTTCTCTGTTATTGATTTAATAATAGATGACTACTGTTATGGTTCCATTCTCATTTGTCTTGCAATGGTTAAATGTGAATTACATCCTTTCTGACTGATGTATGATTGCTTTTATTAGATTTCACGCTTGTGTTTGTCTGTCTCTTCGTGTGTGCAGGTATCTATTCACGGAGATCGTGGAAGATCGTGACCGGCCAGAGCGAAGGAGCGGGAGCGGCATCTCTTCGTCAAACAATAGCGTTGGAATCCAAGTAGGTGTCCTTTGCCTCTTGTTTATTTGCAATTAGGAACTTGCACAGTAGCATTGATTGATTATTGCTAGACCCATTCTGGGCTAGTAGGGATCGCCTCTATCCGTAGAGGGGATTTACCTCTCCAACAATTTGGCGACTCCGCTGGGGAGCTGGCCTTTGTCTCTTTTTGTTCATTCTTGTGTTTTAGTTTGATTGTTTCTCTCTGTTCAAAATTGGGGATTTGTTCTTTGCTTTTAGACTTCTTGGTTCAGTCTGGGAGGTGTCTTAATTGTTTAAAGAGTTTTGGCCTTGGTTTGGGAGTTTTTGGCTTGATTCTGCCTCTTTTTTAGCCTCAGCGCGGTTTATATCAAAACAGTCGCGCTGACAGCGCATAGTTGTCTCTTTGACCTCGTGGTCATCGCGCTTTTATGCCAAACAGTCGCGACGATCCTGGAAATTGGATCAGCGCGGAAAAGACGTGTATAGTCGCGATGTCAGCGCCACTTGGTATGCTTCTTACCCGTGCTGACCTTGGGTTTCTAGCTTAATTCCTGCAACGACTGTGTTTTTCTGGGATCAGCGCGGGTGGTCTGTGTAAAAGTTGCGCTGACATCTCGGGTGGTCTGTGTAAAAATTGCACTGACATTGTGATGACATTGTGATTACCTCGGGTGGTCTATGTAAAAATTGCGCTGATTCCTGAAAAGTTGTTTTTATAACTTTATCTCCTGAATTCATCAATCTTTCTTATCCCCTATTGTTTCTTGTCCCTCATTAGCTTGTTTTGATTGCTTTTGGTTAAGGGACGCTCTCTCTTTGATTTCATTCGAGTGAGTCTTGTGTTTTTTAGACCATGTGACCTAGCCCTTTAGAATTTTCATCAAGAAATCGTTTGCTCAGGTTACTTGTCTATTCAAGGTTCATCCACAACCCTCTTATTGTTTTGCTTGAGGCTTTTTCACTGCTTATTGCTGGTTGATTTTTAGTGACGATTATTGAACCACTTTTTATGTTGATTCGATTTCTTCACTACCAAGCATAGATCACAATTGTTTGGATCGATCAGTTCACACTTGCTTGTTTGTCTTCTTGAATTCACAATTTTTTTTTGCATTCATTTAGCATACGAAAGTGAAAGTGCATTTGCATTACGAATTTTCATGTTTGAGAAATTGAAAAGCAAAATTTAAATCTTTCATTAGTAGTATCGATGCATCGTGAGATTAGTGTATTGGTGCATTGTGCCATTGGAAAAGAAATCAAACTAATGTCTTTTGCATTCAATAGTTAATGAAAAGAAGAGCATTTCATTGATTTGTGTTCTCAAAAGGAAAATTTCATTTCTTTGTCATTAGCTGCATTAGATTGTTTGATTGTTTGAGTTCATTTTGTTTGATTGAAAACTCTTAACCTTCTCGTAGTTAGGATTCATCGAACGAAATGGTATTCTTTGGCATGTAGTGTGCATCTGGGGAATTGCGAGAGTTTTCATACGGTAGGACCTGAAACCGAAACTTAATTCAAGATCAACCATAAAATAAACTGAATAAACCTAAAAACGCATTGGAACTTAACACAAACATCTAGAGGTCTAGGTTAGAGACTTGTTCCGGCGTCTTTAAACATAGTCACTATTGTTTCACATTACGGTTGGGTGATTCCTCCTTCTGTGACTCGATAGTGGTCTAACACGGACTGTGCTCCCACGTACCGTCGCGTATATAGGGAGACCCCACTAGGCTTTTATCCTTGATCCATAGGAAGCCGAGTCTGCCACCCTGCGAACCGTAACGCACCGAACACAACATTCGGGAAGATTGACTGCAGTACGGAAAGTCCTTGGTTCTCATACGATTGCCAAGGTGTATAAGCGGTTTTACGGATTGCTTGGTAAACCCTTTGCCTAGAATCTCCAAAGCAGTCACTTTTGATCCTTTTCGGACTCCCTAAAAGAAAAGGTGCCAGTGAGCTTCTTGTCACTTCGTGCTCATTAAACATCCGAAGGAGACTAGAGTCATCTTTTCGTCCTTTTCTCGACTCTTGAAACATGAAAAGGTAAAGTTCAGTTCCTGTGTCTTAAAAATTTATTCGGCCACGATAACATCACCTGGTTAAATCTTGTGTTAGCTTGAATAGGTTTCTTTTTGTTTGCATGGCAACTTTTCCAGGGTTCACCAACCCAAGTTCCCCTCCTGACGGGAATCTTGGTCATTTCTCTCCTCTCGGGAATGTTGGTGCTCCTTATATGGCAACGTTATCCCTTCCAGGGTTAACTGTCGGGTTGCATGTTTGGTTGTTTTCAACCTCTTTGGTCCCTACCGTGTCGGCTGTTAGTCCATCAGTCCCCCCACCTGAACAACATCATGTTGGTCCTAAGGTGGACCTCTCCCCTTCGATGCCTACTTCTATGTCTTCCTCTTGTACTTCACCTGGTGAAAGTCTCGATTCGAATAACCAGGTGGCTAAGAAGAAGAAGAAGAAGACCAAGAAGAAGAAGTCTCCTAAGGGAGAGGCTACAAGTATAACTCTTACTCCTTCGAGTTCCCCTGAAGTCGGGCCACCTTCCGCTCCTCCGCGGAAGGTTAAGTTTCCTTGTCGATTATGCAAGGAGGACCATCTTCTTCGCGATTGTCCTGGCATTCCCAGGGTACTAGAAGTATGGTCTCGCGATCCGGCCCACCCCTCATCGTCCTCTGAAGCTCACGGCGATGCTACCTTATCAGTTGGGAATGGTAAGGGAAAAGGGAAGATTCGAATCCCTTGTAGACTTTGTGAGGGCAATCATCCCCTTCACCTTTGTCCACTCATGGATAAAGCCTCCAGTGTCTTGGAAAGTCTCCCAGCTCCCTCACCCCAACTTCCCGTTGGATATCAATGTCTTTCTGCAGCTGCAGATCATCCGCCTCCTGACAATGAGATTGGTTCACATTCTTCTCTTGTCCAGGCCCCTCTTCCCGAACCCGGCTGTGTCCAGCCTATTCCAGACCAACCATCGGTCGGAGAGAGTGTCAACTCGAGTCCGCCACCCGCTCACTCTGTTTCGAAAGAGAATCACGCCCATGTTCTTCTCGTCTCTTCAGATTCTCCTAAGTCCCGAAATGACTCTCCTAACCCAGCTGCTCCTGAAGGTTCTCCTTCGTTCCCTTTAGTGCCTGGGGGAAATCATGCGATTCCCCCACCAAGTAGTCTGGTCGCTTCCTTTGATTGGAATCGCCTGGTCGCCGGTTGGCTTCCATCCCATGTGCCCTTCCAGGTTACGGTACTTGCCTGTGATAAGGCAGTACCTGGCACTCTTCTGGATGAAGGTGCGTCGGTCAGTCTTATGCCGTACACTACTTGGCAAGCTTTAGGTTCCCCGCAGCTCGGGCCGGTCACACAGAATCTATTAGCCTTCGACGGAGGAGCCTGTTCGTCTCTAGGAGTTCTCTTGAAGTTCCCTATTACTTTGGGAGGAAAAACCGTCTATATAGACGTCTTGGTTACCCAAGGTGTTTTAGACTTTAGTCTTCTCCTTGGTCGCGACTATGTTTACGCCATGGGGGCACTTATTTCTTCGCTTTTCCGTGTGGTTTGCTTTCCACACGATGGAAGAATTGTGACTATCGATCAATTGTCGTTCGTTAGTCCCCCGATGCCTCCTGCGCAGTTGTCGCCCCCTCCTAGTTTTTATCCACCAGTTGTATCTGCCCCGCCGCAGATCAACTACGTGGCCACCTATCCCGTGCCTGCATCCAGTGATGACGCCATCGTGCATAGTGTCCTGGGGCCATTGGGCCCTGACTTCCACGATGTTTCCCTTCCACTGGGAGTGGCACTCTTGGAAGCCCTGACTTCTTGTTCATTATGATGAATTTCAGTGGGAGCATAGTTCACTTTCCTATGTCAAGCTCCCTAAAAAATGAAATTGGGTCTGGTCGGAGCATAGTTCACTTTCCTATGTCAAGCTCCCTAAAAAAAATGAAATCGGTTCTGGTCGGAGCACAGTTCCTTGTCTTGTGTCAAGCTCGTTAAAAAATGAAACAAGGTGGTCGAGCATAGTTCCTGATCTTGTGTCAAGCTCGTTTAAAAAATGAAACAAGGGTTATGAGGATAGTTCTTTTACTGTGTCAACCTCATTAAAAAATGAAACAACCCCTTTTTCCAAGTCGAGTCTTTCATCGATCTCGAGAGTGAACCTTCATTCCATCCACTGTGTTAAATGCAATGAAGCTTGGGGGGCATGTACCTCGATTTGCGTTATTATGCTGGGGGCATGCGAACTTATAACAAGCATAGTTTTTCGTTTCAAGCTTGTGTAAACATGAAACCGAATCCAAGCAGAGTTCTCCATGGTTCAAGCTTGTGTAAAAATGAATCCATACCCGATTTACATCTCGTGATTGCCATTTTTATCCGCTGAATTCTGCTAGATGATCCTTGGTTGTTTCATTCCATTGCTACCATCTCTTTGGCTGATCATATGCTCTCACTTGGTTGTTTATCCTTTCCTAAGGAACCGCAGCGATGAGTGGTTTTATTAGCCAGCCTCTTGACCATTACACGTTTTGAGCAGTTCCACTATTACCGGAACAAGTTGCTACCCTTTATACCACTCGTTCCTCTAGGACGAGTTGCCTTTAAGCTCTTTTCTGACTCGTAAAATATGAAAAGATTGTCGAGTGTTTTTCCCTTTTTGACTTGTTAAAGAGAATAAAAATGGAGGTCTGCTTTCAGCTCTTTTCTGACCGTTTAAAGATGAAAAGATTGCCGAGTCCCCCTCTCGACTCGTTAAAGAAATGGGAGGCAGTCGCCTTTAAAGCTCTTTTTTCGACCGTTTAAACTAAAAAGATTGTCGGGTTTTTGTCGTTTCGAACTCGTTATTGGCTCTAAAACGACGTACTTCTGACCGCTTTTTTACTTTTTCGGGTCGAAGTTACTATTTACGAAAAGTACTGCTCGATCATATTGGTCGGGCGGTTCTTTCGAGCATTGTTTTATACTTTTTCGGGCTCGAGAGACACAACTTTACGAAAAAGGACCCCCCTGGAGTTTTCTTTTCTGCTGTCTTTTCAGACTCTCTAAACAGGAAAAGACGTCGAGTTCTTCCTTTGTCAGACTCGTTAAAACTTAATGACATCGGACACCGTCGAAATGATGCTTCCCAAGCATATGCTATCCCCGTCAAGCTTGTCACCCAAAAATAATCGGGGTACCTGCCAGAAATGGTGGGGAAAATGGAACTGTAATAATGGTCGTGTCAGAAGTATGTCGCTCTTGAACATGGCACTCGTCTGCATTCGTGTCTGGGTGGGGATTTCTCATCTTGTTTTACACTAGCCTCCGTGGGTTTGGGTTATCCTATTTGACCTCTCATCTGCTCATTGCCTTTTCACCATGAATTTTGCTCATTTGATGTCAGATACTGCCAAATCCGCTGTCGTGCCGCCGATATGTTCAAGAGAAGTTGGCCTCTGCAAACTTACCACCTCCCTCTGATGTCTCGCACAAAATCTTTTATCCTTCTCTGTCTCGTGTCGATGATGTGGGAAACATCATGGCCCACCTTCGATCAAGGTTACTTCCTGTCGACTTCAGCTCATTATCCAGGAAAGTGACCTAGAGACTCCCTTCAGGTGCCTTAGAGCCTGCATGCCTCAATGGCAGGTTCTTCGTGTTCGACGTGAGGTTTTCATCATTGGCCTCCGATCGGATGATTCTGCGGGTGTTCGACACCAGCTCATTGATTCACACGCCACGGATTGTACCTATAAGTACCTTGAGGTCCATTGTCATTATTGGTGGTACCTCTCGCGTCTGTTAACAGTTTTCATCATTAACTGGTAATCAGATGATGTTCATGCATGTTCGACTTCAGCTCATGTATTCACATGCTTGGACTTGTACTTTGTTCGGGTTGGGATGGAACGCAAGACCCTGTTTTTTGTCTTTTGCAAACTAGGTTGCGATTTTGTGGATTATTATTACATGACTCATTGATGGATGGCTGCGCCCATACCTGAGTCTTTGGGATGGCTGCGACCATACCCTCTTATCTTTATGGTCTCTTCAGCTGGGTGGCTGCGTCCATACCACAGACCTTCTTCATATGTCTTTTGGATGGCTGCGCCCATGCCTAGACTACATGTAATCGAGATATCAGTTGTACATACGTGCAGGTCCTTCCTGGTGGTGTTCCAGTTCAGCAGTTTTGTAAAGCATTTCACCCCTCCCACTCTCTCGGGCTTCATGCTTTAGGGGGCATCTGTTACGCAGTAATTTGTCACTGTCTCCCTGTCAGTCTCCCTACTGTCTCATGAAATCAAATGCACCATGCTCATGCTCTCTAATCTGGCCAAATGACCCACTTTGCCAAAGTTTTTGCTATCAGCGCGACTTTTGGCCAAATAACCGCGCTGATGGGCGCTCCATAACAGACCGAATGCGCTGTCAGCGCGGAAGCACACGTGTTTTCCGCGCTGATCGAATTTCATGAGCCAGCGCATTTGTTATTCATATCTGATCGCGCTGACATGACCTTCTTTGTTATTCAGCTGCGATGTCAGCGCTCTAGTGCAGTTATGGACCCGCGCTGATCCTGTTTGGGCGAGTTTGTTCTAACAGCCGGCCTTCCAGATGACTCTAGACCTGGTTGTTGGCTTTGTAAATGTCGCCCTCCCCTCTTTGGCATGTTCGTTTCGTCATTTGAGCCACCTTCCTTGGAGATAAGCTCATCCTCCCACCATTCATGGAGACTTCTTCTCCTATTTATGCCTCTACCATTGCCATGAGCAGCTAGTTTGGAGTTTTGGAGTTTGGATAGTGTGGAATTCATAGTGCTTGGATTGCTGCTGTTAGTAGGTAGTTGGTGTGACAAGTGTGGTTTTGTTAGAGGAAGCTCAAGGAAGGTTGTGAGTATTGCTTGTGTGAGAGAGAGCTTTTGTGTTGGGAGAATCTACCTCCAAGGGTGAATGCTTAAGAGACTTGCTGGCTGGACCCTCAAGAGAAGGACTCAACGTCAGAACATTGGTTGTACCTTTCTCTGTTATTGATTTAATAATAGATGACTACTGTTATGGTTCCATTCTCATTTGTCTTGCAATGGTTAAATGTGAATTACATCCTTTCTGACTGATGTATAATTGCTTTTATTAGATTTCACGCTTGTGTTTGTCTGTCTCTTCGTGTGTGCAGGTATCTATTCACGGAGATCGTGGAAGATCGTGACCGGCCAGAGCGAAGGAGCGGGAGCGGCATCTCTTCATCAAACAATAGCGTTGGAATCCAAGTAGGTGTCCTTTGCCTCTTGTTTATTTGCAATTAGGAACTTGCACAGTAGCATTGATTGATTGTTGCTAGACCCATTCTGGGCTAGTAGGGATCGCCTCTATCCGTAGAGGGGATTTACCTCTCCAACATTTAGGATCATCGATGTCTTCAATGACTCTAATAGAGTGAAAATATTTTTCAACAGCAAGAGCTTTCGTGAAGTTTAAGGCCAAAGTATTCTTTTAACTCTTTTAATGAATACAAATATGTTAGTTGAAAATGAAGATGTATAATAATATTTAGTGATGCCATCATGTGGTTGTACATCAACGAAATCGTTCAAAAATCGAGTAAATCTGGTTAAAATCTTTAACTCTTTCTTTTCCCCCTATTTTCAGGTTCCCAATTTCTTTCAATAACATGAAGGGAACTTTGTCGTCAACAATGTTTTTCCAAAAATAGCTTCTTAAACTCCCTCCAGCTATGGATTGAATTGGTCGGAAGCCTATGATACCATAAAGGCACTCCACCTTCTAAAGTGTAAAGAAAGAGTCCAGATGGATTTCATCTTTGGTCTTCTTATCAAGATCAAACTTTGAAAAAACTTTTCCAGATGTTTTGGCATCTTGTGAATATTATCCGGAAGAGTGAGTGGCCCTTGGGCCATCCAATCCAAGTCTGCATCAACCATGTCTTCGTCTCTTTCCTCCTCCTCTTCATCTGAATATGAAGAAGCTTCTCCATCACCATTAAAATTTGCATTATAATCAGGATGTTGCTCATTAGAAAATTGAAAATGTTCCCCTTGACTATATGGATTCTCCTTAATGGGTGGAATTTCCCCTTGATTTTCTGTAGGTTCAACCAACTCCTCAAGGGTTGCAATAACCAAATATGTCACTGAAGAAACTAATACACCACTAGGCGTTGTTTCTTTATTTACATGGTTATGAGGTAGAATAGAAACAACAGGGTGTAAACCAAGAGCTCTCTCAAACTGACAAGTGACGAGTCAGATAATTCGGAGTTGATCGTAAGTAACTTCAAAGTCTTGTCCCAAACTAGACTAAGTAGTTTCTTCTATTTTGGGATTATGAGTTGGAGTGGAAATGGGAATGTTAATTCCTCGTGCGAAAGTCTACTTGTTAGGACGTGGTGAGTTTTCATCCATAAAAAGGTGGATTCCCTCCTTCTAACATTGGAATGTTGACAATGTTAGATTCTACCAACATGCAAGGGGGTCTCCCCGATGAAAAGTCCCAATTAGACTTCAGACCGTTTGGTGTAGGAGCCCTTCTGGAAATAAGGCTCGATTGCATTTTTTCTTAGAGATTTTCCTTGGCTCCAATTTTCTGCATGAGAGAGTAATGTGTAGGTACTTTTGAATGAACAAGTGGGTATGCCTTGTGGAATGTTTAGTTGCAGAATGTATCAAGTTTATGTCACCGAAAGGGGAAATGAAAGTGAGCCTTTAAAAGAAGAGTAATAGTACTAATATAGTAAAGTAACACCAACATATATACATGAATGTATTGTTGATCAACTAGAAAAATAGTTCACATAGAAGCAACAATTGTTAAAACAAATAAACCACACCTTCAACAATATAAGCACCAAAGCCACCGAAATAGTTCAATTTCTTTAATACAAATGAAAACAACATATATCACAAACATTCAAATAATAATTTACAACATTTACGACATACACATGAAAGTGTGTTGGCTTAACGAGCTTCAAGTATTAAACAAAAGTTCCAAGAAACATCGATACAATGAACACCCCTAGCCCCTGTTAAGACGATAAAATCATACACCTGCTAGTACAATCTAGAAAACATTAAAAGTGTCCAATAGAATGCACAGGTGGACAATTTTTAAGCTAAATACATTATAAAGATTAAAAAATCAAAGGTTCTCCTAAGGTCCAAAGTTTATAAAGAAAATCAATTAAGATCGTGTGTATATTTCTTCGACAAATGCGTGCGCGACATATCATCAAAAAAGCCGCGCGGTTCCAGAAAAGGTGACTCAACAGTTTGGGACCACTCCACACTCTTGGAGCTGATTTCTTAATACGAGGTTGGCCTAGTACAACCGGATTCAAGTCGCCTTGGAGAAGTGCAACCCTCAATGGAATCCTCTTGTCCTACTCATGTGTATTTATCATGCATGTACCAAGAGAGGGAAGATGGATTCAAAAAACTCTATATAAACAGGCCATGGGAGAGCCAAAAGAAGAGACATTGTTATGTTGGCCAAATTTCTTGTAAGAAAACCACCATTTCATTGTTGAACCAAGGAAGTTAAGAGCTCTGGCATGTTGGCCAAATTGCTTCTAAGCAACCCAAAATATTAGTGAGTGAAGAGCAATCCACCCTTTGGAGAGTCTTCACACTTCTTTGAGAGAGAGGAGAAACTTGCAAAGAGATTGAGGAAAAGAAATATCCTTGCTGAGGGATTTTGAGCTCCCTAGCTCAAGGAATTCCCTTCAAGTGTTTCAGTATTCTGATTGTATTCAACCTCTACCACCAACAATCAATAAAGGGAGATTTTGCCATATATTATTGATGTGTTTGCTCCATTTGAGCATTGTTATGTTCATGCACCTCTTTGTTTAAGTTTTTGTTTTTGTATGCGTTGTATCCATTATTTACAATGTTGTGTTTATTTAAGTCTATCCACTAACAACACCAATTTTGACTATGATCCTTTACAGGTAACAATCCGAATTTAAGGGGGTGTTTTTTGGTACACTTGTGCTCCAAAAACACTACAATAGGAATGGCAACCATATTGATCTCTTTTTATTAATCTAGAGATTGTTTGCAGGATCTCCTCCCTGCACAAACATCCTTCAAGGTGCTCCTCACCTCCATGGAGTTTTTACAGTCCCCTTGGACCTGTTCTGAGCCCGTGGAAGTGAAGAAATTTCAGAATTTTCTCGCCCGCACGTTTTCTTCTTTGATAGTTGCGAAGCATGCGTCTGTTTTTATAAAACATGCGCCACTGATAGAAAAGCAACAAAAAAGCCTTGTCTTTTTAGTTTTCTCAGGTGATTGGATACCTCTGGTGAATTAACTTCACCTATGCATTCTGTTTTTTTGTTTGGTACCCTTGGTTGCTTGAATGAACCCTAATTCATCAAGCAGTTAGATTTTTTCTATTTTTCTATTTTTTTTATTTGCAAACAAATACCCAAATAGCTTAATTAGAGAGGAAAGTAAGTGGCCATAATCCACATATGTTTTCAAACTATTTCGCTTATTTTTTTGCAAATCATATTAGCTTAATTAGTAAAGCAAGTAAGTGGCCATTATCCACGAATCTTACCACTAACCAAAGCAATTTTTTTGGGACTACGAGCAAATGTTAGTAGAGAAAGTGAGTAATCCATGCTTCCCTTGCGTCTCCTAGATGAACCTGGGATTGCATATGAAAACCTTCTTGAAAATATTTGAATTTCCATCTCCCTCATTAAAATCCACATAGTTTAATAGGAAAAAGTAAGTGACCCATAATCCACAAACAAATTTCTTTTTCCATGCAAGGAACAACCAACACCTAGTGTAATTAAAAGGATATTGAAAAGGATCATCACATATCCAAATCTTATCACACTTGTATGTTCACTTGCATCACACACTAAGCCTCCATACACTTTGTACTCAAAGACCATCCATTTTTGGATCTTTGGTTACTTAGTCTATTTTGGCTTACCAAGTCACCCCATAAGTGAAATAAGCCTCTTTAAAAACAACCATAACTTGAACAAATTAAGTTTCCCCACAAGGGCCACCAAAAAAATTATAGTTCAGGTTAGGACCATTGGGGGTAGGTATCCCATAAGCCTTCATTTTCACGCTTCACCATTGAAACATAGTTGACTTTCTAGGGAGCTTAAAAATCCTTCAACAATTCCACGGAAAAGAAAACCCGAGCATGGCAAAGACCCAATTCAGAGGGGGTTCGGCTTAGGCCTAGTGTGTGTGGTACTCTTTGGGGCTACCTAACCCATCTAGTGCTCGGTACTGGTAACCAATTACCAAGAAGCTAAAGACTTGAATGCTCACGTGGAATGAAGGTACTTAGTGACCAAATCTAGGGCATCCTTCCCTATAGGTGATAGTGCAGGCAACACTCGACCCTCATTACCATTACCTTGGTTGATTCCTCGGCTGCTGGAAGGCGTCGCCAGTTATTTCGGGATGTTGCCCCAAGACCCATTAGAGGTTATCTCCACAAGGCCCAGTTACTTTGAGAGTGGATAGGACGATTAGGTCTTCATAGGACTATTTATCATATGAAACAAACAAAAATACTTTTTTTTGTTTGCTTGGTCACATAGTTTAATTAAAGGAAAATAAACCATTGATATTTTCACTTTGCTTTATGTATGTGATCCAATTGCATTGATATATATATCTCCTCCCATCACTAAAATCAAAGTAGCACACAAATCTAAATCGACACCATAGGGGACCCCACAACTCCCCGTCGATCTAGGCATTTTTTAAACCTCCCCCCATTACCGGGAGGTGTACCAGGACTCTCACCATTTAGGCAGAGAAGACATCATTCAACCACCATTATTGGATCTTCCTTTATTGGTGCAACTTTTCTTGGAACTCCTCCACGGCAAGGGACACCCTTCACCACTCCTAAAGGATCCCCGCATGCTACCCCATTTGGGAGTGCACACACTTCTCCTCTAGACAATCCCTGAGCTACCCACCAGGGTAATCCACCTGTGACATACTCACAAAGGACTCCACTACACTTAACTGTCCATAATTGCTTTATGATGGCATATAATGCAAAAATCCTGTTTTAACTTCATTAAATCTCCCAGATTTAAGCAAGCTCACAAATGACCCAATCGAACATGGCCAAAATTGGCCAGCTATGCCCACAAATCTCCCTTCAGATATTCCAAAATTTGAGGGAAAGTAGGGCGAAGACCTAGGGAACCACGTCATGACATTTCAATTTTGGTGTTCATCTAACAATATCACAGAATATACTATTAGATTAAGGCTATTTCAACACACCCTAACCGAGCCTGTCGCGAAGTGGTATATAGACCAATCCTCTGCATCTCACAAAACCTTTAGCTTATTAGCTAAAGCATTCCTTACTTTCTTCCAACTCCCAATTCACCATGATTTTGGGTTGGAGATTCTAACCAATTTCAAGAAAATATAAGCTACACACATCTCGGACCATATCCATGAATGGTGGAAATGTTGCAACTTGTGCAAAATTGATTTTGAAGATAAAGTTCTCTTGGACATTTTCTTGAGATCCCTCATCTCCGAAATATCAAAGGACGTAGCTAAAACATTCCTGTAAAGCAAGGAAGAAGCCATCAGTAAATCCCAACAATTGGAGCTGATCTACAACCAGTCGGGGTATATTTACCACATACTCCCAAATGCCCCATGCCTGCAATCTTATCGAGAAATAGCAGGTGCATCCAATACTGCTGACGGATTAATTAGGGTCCTATCCCAAAGACATCACAACAGTAGCTGCCAATACCCTGTGTATCCAATGAATGACCCATCTTACGATGCTACGCCACCATTACAAAATACTGGGTATTATAATGGTCAACTCGCACCTATGTAGAATATAGGCAATAGGGTTAACCAACACCAGCCCCCCCAAGGAGGCTTGTATCATCCCCCACAGGGAAATCAATACTCCTCCTGGAGTACAGATAAAATGTTTTCTCCCCCAAACTACAACATTAACCAAGGACATGAGAACCAATATTCTCCTTTCCCAACACCACAACAAAATATCTTGCCAAAGAAAAACAATGCACGGGTAAATCTAGTGCAACCATCTCTCACTTCATCGCATCAATAAGAAGAACAACCGAATTCGGTTAATTCTTCTAACGGTGCTAGGAAAAAACTGAAAAATAAGCCAAAGGGAGAGCCCGAGTGGGGAGGCAACAATCAACAACAACCCCCAAGGGCACCAAGAAGGGACAACCCCAACCGGAACCAAAACCAGGGTATGGCCAATAACAACTCGCAGAAATAGGGAAAGAACACTAGTCTCTGAACTAATCATGCATGCGCCATCTACGGGGAGTATGACCATTATACCCATCACTGTCACCAGCTTCCCGGTTTAAAAAGGATACAAGGTAATTGGGGGCAAACTGGTCAACTAACTACAATCATGCAGGAAACCTTTCCTTGTCAGGGAATTGTTAACACCCAACAACAAACCTCCCAAGCTCACCCATATGTAGGGAATCTCAACAATAATCCTAACCATGATATCTTCATGATAGGAGAGGACATCCTCTTGCAAACGAGGAATCATACTTATGAGGCTCCCCTAGAGCCCAGTCCATCCACCTCGGCTAAGGCTATACCTACTGGACCATTGACCATTACGCAACCTCCCATAGATGTCATGCCCAAAATGGTTAAAGGACCTTTACGGCGTGTAGGGCCCAATTCAAGAGCTGCCCATAATTACAACATAGTCGATGACTTGGCTCAGTCATCATCATCTATGTTAGTGCTTGAAGTCCTGCAAATGTGACCAACCCAATAGAAAGCCCTACTTTCCGCTTTAGGCTCAATCAATGCATCGGATTTCCGCCTCATGGTCTTTGAATTGGACAAAGCTACTCCTCGACTACCCTCAACCATCGCTTTCCAAATCCTTGTCTAAGTCCAGAATATCAATATCCGTATTGCATCGTCGATGAAGGGGCTTCCACATGCATCATGTCCAAATCTGTTTGGTAGAAAATAAGATCGCTTGAACTCAAGCCCTCTGACATAACGCTAAGAGTGTACGATTAGCGCCCTTCTGCCCCCATCGGTCTATACTCTATTGTGACAGTTAAGTTGGCTGGAAAAACTGTGTTAATAGACATTGAAGTACTCGACACCTAGTTGGATTACAACATCCTCTTAAGCTGAAGCTATATGTACGAAATGCTCTCAGTTGCCTCATTGGTGTTCAGAATCATGATGTTCCCCCATGAGGGGAAGGCCATTACCATTGATCAACTCACGTACTATGAGAAAACAACTTCACTCACACCAAATGGCATTTTTCCCTTAGTATCCCAAGAAGTGGTCATTACTTAAACTGAGCTCAACCTAGGCTAGTTTAAGACATCAAGCCTCCTAGAAACATTCCTAGGAGAACCTCTGGTAATACGAGCGCTTGTCCCAAATACTGGAGCACTAGTTTGCATGATGACTTCATCAAACACTATCCAAACACTGGAATCAGTTCCAGACACCTCAACACCTGCAACTGAAGAAGTAAGGTCTTTACCTTCCGCAACTACGCAAAAACCCTTCTTATATCCACCATCAGGTTTTGTCTCGCACTAAGTCATCACAACAATCACATTGCCTAACCTAACCCTCGCAATACCAATATGGTATTTATCCCCCAAGACCACACAACTAGCATAGGTTACACTATGACAAGGGTGTTCCCTATCCTTCCTGAGGGCAACAAGACACCCCATACAACACCTACCCAGGTTTCACCTATGCCACAAGTAGTGACAGTACCAGCACCAGCTAAACCAAAACCAACGGATAATAAAAATGTAAGAAGACGGAAGCCCCAAGCACCTCCTCCTCTAAAACCCCTCAACCTTGTGCTTTATGTGAAACCATAGGGCACCCCATTGATAAGTGCCCCGAATTAAAGAGGGTAAAAAATCTGCTACATGCCCCACAAAAGCCTATAAACCATCTAACCTCTATCGAGAAGAAGAATTTACCCACACATTAAAAAGAATTACGCACCAATCATGCAAGTTCCATCTGTGCTAAGTACGAGCATTATACCTATAGTTTCATGAAGTGCCTCGATACAAAGATGCGTTAGTAACACTCGCTCAACCAAATTCCCCATTACTCTCCACAGAGGATGGCCCCAAAACTATTTTCTATATCATAAGCAAAGAAGCCGCTTGCTCCTCTCATCTGATAGGTCCATCAACCTCCATCTACGGTCCAAGGCGCTCTCAGAAGGCACATTCCTCAACATCACTTACATGTGCTCTATGTGACGCATAAGAACATTTAATCAACCAATGCCCTGAGTTATAAGCATTTAACTGATTGTATCCAGTTCCTCACGTCACCCAACCAAACAGATCAAGATACAGGCGTCACACTTGCCAAATTTGTGCCAACAACCATCATGTGTGACACTATCCATATCTTTATTGATTTCTTCCAATGTTAGGATTCATGCGGTGATTTATCACAGAGAATTTAGATTTGCCCGGAGTAGAGACCCAACCATCAAGACATTCACCGCCCCCTGGGAATGAAGCATTAAGGTCCATTCTAGGCGTGTTCGAGGAAAAATGACTCACTACAATGGGGCTTAACCCCTATTATATCACCCCCCTTCAACACCACCAAAACAGATAAGATCTTCCATATGGTAACCATACATCAACACCTGGTACCATGAGACCAGTATGCAGAATCTGTACCACTGCTACTCATACCAATGAAGCATGCCCTATGTTACACACATTTTGGCAGTTTAGTATTCAACACCATCATCCCATGGAAGAAGCTTCTCTTGCCCCCTGTACACCAACGAAAGAGCGAGAGCTTCCTCCAAAAAGGAAGCAACCACCTATAATTGAGATTCTACCACCCAATGCTGACGACATACAACATCATATATGATTTATTTTCTCGTTAGTAGGAACCATGATCCGTGCAGTCTGCTCATCATTTTTTGTTGTCGAGAATGCAAAGTACACCCCAACAATGGCACCAACTCCGACGATGCAAAGCCATCCAATCTACACCTTATCAACCTCTCTAGGTTCTACAGCTTCAAACAACAAGTCATATTCGTGTGCATCCATTACCACAACCAAGTCTACATCTCAAGACTCAGCCCACTCCTCGTCAACCTTGGTAAATATTTTCCACTCAGATGAAGATATTCTCGAGGCCATGATGGAACCGAAGTGGCCTTGGTATGCCATGCATCATTGTTTATTTTTCTTACCCAAGGAAACATTTGCCCTTAGCAGCAAGAAAACCCACGATATTTACACCATTGAAACAAAAGATTTTCTCACCCGAGGAAAAGTGGATTGGTTCAAAAACCCCATCCTAACACCCAATGCATTTGAGGAAGGGAACATGTCCAACTTCTCACCCACCATAAAAGTGAATAGTGCAAAAGACCCTGGCAAAAACGTGGAAATCTCACTGGGGCAACATGCTCCCTCGAAGAAATAGTTGCATACACATCCCTATTCCAAGTATATAAATATATTTTTGCATGGGACTACTCAGAGATGATAGGCCTTAGTCTCACAATAGTGTAACATCATATTGACACATGGCTAGATGCCCACCCTATCCACCAAAAACAACGCCAATTTCATCCTTCTAAGGCAACAACAATTAAGCAAGAAATTGATAAGCTTCACAAATCTAGATTTATCTACCCAATTTCTTACACGTCATCGTTCAAGTCATCGATGCTTGCACCAATCATGAGACCTTATCATTTATGGATGGGTTTTTGGGGTACAACCAAATTCAGATCCATCATACAGATCAATACAAAACAACATTCACTACCCCTTGGGGGACATTTGCATACCAAGTCAAGCCCTATGTTCTTAAAAACATCGGTGCCACTTTCCAATGGGCCATGAACTACATCTTCCACAATCTAGCTCACCTCATTCTCACATATCTTGATGATCTCATGGTATGGTCCAAGAACTACGCCAACCATTTATAAGACCTCCGTCTTGTGCTCCAAAGATGTTGCCAATATAAACTACGATTGAACCTTCTCAAATGTGTGTTTTGCGTACATGCTGGGAGACTCCTAGGATTCATTGTTTCCCAACAAGGGATCAAAGTCGATCCCATAAAAGTCCTAGCCATTAAAGAGGTATCTCCCCCAAAAAATTTAAAGCAGTTACAAAGCTTACAAGGTAAAGTCAACTTCTTACGCCGTTTGTACCAGATTATGCCACATGCGTGCAAGGTTTTCTATGTCTCCTTCATCAAGACATCCCTTTCCAATGGGATGATCAAGCTCAAAAATCATTCAACGCCTTGAAAGATACCTTATCCAAAGAAACATTGATTAGCCCCCCTGACTACAACAAATATTATACCCTATACTTATCAGCTTCAAAACGAGCCATATTCGAGGTATTAGTCCAAGATGGGCTAGACAACAAGGAGCACGTAATTTATTACGTAAGCAATAATTTATCTGGACCCACATTGAATTATGAGTCCGAAGAAAAAATAACCCTAGCACTTGTACACATTGTAGAAAAAATCAACATTACATCATCCTTAGGACCATTTCAGTGGTAGTAACCATCAACCCTATATGATACCTACTTACTCATCACATGATGAACCACAAATACACCCGATGGGTGGTGATTCTACAAGAATTTTACCTTCAGTTTACCACCCTCAAGAGAAAAAAAAGTGCTCATATTAGCCGAATTCATCACAGATCTCCCAACAGATAATTAGGGATCCCCAGTTAATGAGGCCCTTCCCGATGAACATCTATTTTTGGTGTCCACATATGACCCCTGGTACGACGATATCCTTCTCTTTTTACAAACTCAAAATTTTAGATCTCAGTTGACGCATGACGATCGAAGGTGCATACACTAACAAGCCCCTCATTACCTTTTATTAAGAGATGTCCTCTATCGACGAGGTGTCAACACTATCCTATGCCAATGTCTCGATCACCAACAAGCTGAGAAAACCTTAAATGAATGTCATAGTGGGGCATGTAGTAACCATCTATCTAGGATGGCCACCACCCAAAAGTTCCTCCCCGCTGGTTATTTCTAGCCCACCCTCTTCCATGATTTTATACAGGAAGTCAAAAGATGTGAGCAATGCCAAAAATATGCTCATATGGCACGTGCAACACCTACCCCCTTACATTTAGTTATAGTGGCTGCCCCATTCTGCAAATGGGGTATCAACTTTATGACTTGTAACCCCCCATCGTCTGGTAAACATAAATACATTGTAGTAGCCATGGACTATTTTACCAAATGGGCAGAAGCAATGCCCACATATAATAACACACTAAAATCGCTTCACAATTTTTTTTAACCACGTCATAACATGGTTCGGTGTTCCCAAAGAGTTGGTGTCAGATCATGGTAAACATTTCAAAAATGAAATCTTTCAAGAGCTATCCCAACTCCTTGGTTTCTCCCACGAGTTTGCATCTCCATTCTACCCCCAATCCAATGGGCAAGTAGAAGCTGTCAACAAATTCCTTAAAACCTTGTTACATTGTATGGTAAACACTCACTAAACTAACCGGAACCACATGGTATTCTCAGCCCTATGGGGATACCGCACTTCCCTAAAAGCATCCACAGGATTCACACCCTTCCAACTTGTATATGGTATAGAAGCCATACTTCCTATTGAGTATGAAATCCCCACACTACACTCATCCATCGAGCTTCTAGAAGACACCAAACCACTAGAACAAAGATTAGTCCAGATAGACCTCGTCGACGAATGTCGTCAAGAATCCATTCAACACAACGAAGGCCACAAGAAAAGGGTCAAAGCCTCATTCAACCGTAATATCACCCCTCAGAGATTCACCGATAGAGAGTTAGTCCTCTGCTACAATGTTTCCTAACAAGTAATAGGATGCAAAAAGTTAGAAACCCTTTGGAAGGGCCCATACATCATCAAACATTGCCTCTGCAAGTGGGCATACATACTATCAGAGCTCAATGAGACTTGCCTAAAAAACCCTGTGAATGGTCTCCACCTCAAAAGATTTCACCCATAAAATGTTAGAGTAAGCATGTATGTACAATGACTTATTTTTTATTATGATCACCTCATTATAAATGTATTCTAAAAATCACTCTCTCCTTTCATGAAAACAGATGGATCTTCCGCGAGCATATCAACACGGGTTCACTGACGGCGCATCTCGATGGTCGCAAAATCTCGCTGCGATAACATGGGCCATTTATTCTCCTGATTGAGCACCTTGTCTCTTCAATGGGCTATATATCGGGTCAACCACCAACAATCAAGCAAAATATGATGTCGTCATAGGCCTCCTGGCTGATGCCCACCACCTAGGAATATGTCACTTGCATGTATTCCTTGATTCCCAGCTCGTAGTATCATAGTTAAATAGGACGTTCCAAGTCCACGATTCATGCCATTTTCGCAAGTATCTGCATGCACAAATGTTAGCTAGATATTTTGATCAAATCACATTTACACATATACCCAGAGATCAAAATCATATAGCTAATCACATCGCTAATCAAATCCTAGACTGACATGCATCACACATATATAACCATCAAGATATATAAAAACATCAAACACAAGATACATCTAGATATAAACACAAACATAGAAATACACCAAGAAGTATGGACACACATATCACATCATGAGAGCCACCAAAAAATGCCTTGTATATACATCAACAAATATATATAGGTACAAAAATCACTGGCCCAAGACCAGGAAGGATAAGTCATTAAAAAATACAAGGAAGCATCCTCATAAATGGTGCTTGTCTTGGCACGTACATCATCTCAACCCAAAAAACAAAAGTACATAACCAACCTCCCTAAGGTCCTAGTGGCGCCATCTATGCATCATGAGCCAAGATGGGACCAACTATAGCTGCCACCATAGCAATACGATGCAAATTTGTCTGATGCTTTCAATCCTAGGACATTGTCATCTCAACCACAACTTATGGAAGGTGAACCCATCCCTCAAGGGGCACACCTCCAATCAAGGTCTCCACTCATCTCCGGGAGTCACCGTACCACTATAACTTTGCCTCTACATCATCTCGTTACACCTCAGTTTCCTCATCTAGCACAACCAGTCTATCTATAACCATAGCCCCCTCTCCGAAGGGCCTACCAATCTCCATCCGACACGCTGTCTCGATCGCTCTCAAGGAGCAACTGGTGGCCTCAGTACCCATGGTCTATGAGGAATAGGTGCGTCCCTTGTAATTCCCCTGTCTTAGAACATGGCCAACCAGGAAGGCTAGTGGACGCCCTCGCGGCCTCACATCTGCAAGTAAACAAAGCATAGAGGTAATATCATCATAAATCATAAGTAAATGAAAAAACACATATGTATACAAATGCAGAATTAACAATCATATACCTGATCACCCCTAAGCAGCACCTGGAGGGAGCCCCATCTTCAGATCTCCCTGGAAGTCAACCCCACGGTATAGGTAGTCCAATATCAACTCAGTATTTGACTCGAACCAATGTTGTACCATGTTGGTCCAATACTGACCCACCTCTCCTTTGCCCTCCCAAGGCATCGTCTGTACCCAATGGCACATGCGAGGCTCCCAAGGAGGCCCTATCAGTATTGCAAGAACATGGTGAAGCATAACCACCCTCTCATAGAGTATGCTACAAAGCACACTCCCATAACAAAAAATCCTCAGCTACAATCACTAAACCTATGTTAGCTGTGACACTATACCCTACCGCACTAGTCAGGCTTAGTAAAAAAATGCCCCTGCCTGAAGTCATTGCAAAAATAAGATATGGGAACTCGAACACCGGTTGGGGGACGTCGACCCCACAAGTCTAACAATCATAGCCAACGATGCTCGCTTGGATAGATCCTCCATTGTTGCAATCTTCAAACAACTATCTGAGATAGGGTCTAGACCGTAGTGCTGCTCAACCCAAAGCCTCATGCCAACATCACCTCCTGGAAGGGGATAAGGAAGCACCTCCCCTCGTGACATCAAACCAGTAACAAAATATATGTCAACCTCTACCAGGATCGGGAGGTTTGTATGATGGATAACCATCAACTGGTGATCCACATCCCAACAATTGACCAGATATTGCAGGAACCTGTCCTATGACCTCATCAATGGGTTTTGAAGAAACTTTAGTAACCCCCACTGCACAAGTTGCTGCCTTGCACTAGCATCCTGCGTCATAACATTCTAGAGAGGAGTCTAGTCTCGCTCTCTCCATATCATCCTGCCACCAAGGATGCCACAAATCAGAAAGAAGAACCCCTCAAGTCCTTAAAAAACTAGAATGGGGGAAAAAAACCTATTTTTACGTACCGCATGCCTGTTTCCTAAATAGGCGCACAGTGCGAGCACTTATTCTTCATAACAATGCATGTTGCGCGTGCCTGTATCCCATACAGGTGCACACCTGATGCACATTCACCTTGGAAAGTCATGAAAAACCCCCAATAGGGCTCGTTGCACAAACCCTTAACTCAGACGTGCACAACGCACGTATGAGTATTCTTTATATGCGGGGCCTTCACGCTGTGGAGCACTTGGAAGGTATGCTTTTGACAAGCAATCTAGTGGTTTTTCAATAATAATTGTAACCTTTTTTGCATTAGGAATTCAAAGAAGATAAAGGATTTTGATAAAATGTGCAAAAATAGACAAACGGAGCTCAAGTGCTAATAATTGACGTTTTCTATGCAGGAAGACGTGCGAGCAAGGAGTTCCCGCCCAAAAGCGAGAAGCAGAGGAAAAATAACTGCTATTCCTCCAGTAGGGAACCAGATGCGGACACGATCAAGCAAAATCGGAATTGAATAGTCCAGGAAAAGAACGCGGGATACCGGCTCGGCGAATGCAAGAAGGATTGAACGATTAGCGAATCCCTCAGGATCTTTGATCCTGAGGGATCGCTGCTTTACTTATCTATGATTATCTAGATATCTCCGTCATTTCTTTTATATAATGGCACAACACCATTAAGAAGAGGACGACTGTTTTTGTAATTTTACAATTCCAGAACAAACTTTAATCATTGAGTCTCACTGAGACCTGATTTTGTTATACTTTTGTGGATGCGATTAATATAAAAGACTTGGTGTTTATTCTGTCTCTGCGTCTGGAGTAATCTAAGGCGGTGTACCATTGGCAGCTAAGGGCCCGGCTCCGAAGGACACTTGCTTTTGTATCATTATATGGTGATTTGTGTGGTTTGTGTATCTTTATTACTTAGCAATCTGATAAATTCTTTATATGATACGCTATGCTCTGTTATGATCAATGAATGAATGATCTCTCCATGTAAGGACTCTGCACTGTATAATTGGATTTACACAGGGTCGAATTGTATCTTTATTCAGCCATTCCTGTAACAGAGTGCTGGTATGAATGTTACTGTCATTGGATTTATGTGAAACAATATTTATGGGATTTGAGAGTAGCGTCATTCTGTTTAGAAACATAGTTGTATCATCCAATATTCTCAGATTGCTATATTAGTGTATAACATGTACATACAGGTGATTATTGCTGTTCCATTTGATTATTGCTGTTCCATTTTACTGCTGTTCCATTTACTGCTGTTCCATTTCCGTTTTACTGTTCCACTTTACTTTCCGCTGATTTATTTACCTGCCTTTGTTGTTTTGGTGTGAGAGAAGGCCTAAGGCTGTAGTGAGCCTCAGCAAGACGCTGCTTAGCCCCCAGACCTATAAGTCCATGCTCTAAATTTCCCTTCTTTAATCAGTTTCTAAAGGGATGGGTTATTGCTTCCGTACCCTTGACTGATCAACTGTTTTGTGTGATTCGTTTAGTTACAACTTAGCATCTGTTTTCCTTTGGATCTTCTGAACACTGTACTACTAAGCATTACTCGGACAAATAGCCTCGGATTGAGCTACTCCTTGCAATAACAAAACATTCCCGGATTGATTTATTAATGTGGAATAAACGCTCTAGGAAAGCTCTCTGACCTCCATAGCTCAATAATGAAAATGATTGATGTTTGGGCCCCACAGCCCTATCTATCACCCTATTTTCCATGTTTGGGGGAACGTTGTAAAAGCCCGAGATCTCCATTGAAAAAACCGAAAGAGACGCAAGGATCAGTCCCACAACATCTTCATCATAGAACCCTCTGTTCCCGTAAACACCAAGAGTCATTTTTTAGACCTACCACACATGTCATGTACTTCTCCATCTCTATAAGTCCATAACATTCATTCCATATTTATGTCTTGAACGATGCTTTCACTTTAGGTTTTGGTTGTATCCATTGCAAGAATATCACACATGGCCAGCTTCAGCCAACACCTCAATAAGCGAAAAAGAGTAGGTATCATTATCCACTCAGCATGATAGGCTTCCCCCTAAAAAGCTTTGCATATCTTGACATCATTTCTCCAAAATGCGCCATAAGGTCGAACATCTCGACCATGTTTATCACCATCTCACACTTGTACATGATAAGCATTTACGCCAATCGATAGAAAACCCCCCCACCCATAGCTCCCTTCATCATTGTCAATCCTTCTTCACACAAAGGAGCCATGAACAATCACTCCGACCTGGGAATAGTCTCACATATATATCTAAAAGTTTAGCCTCATTATGCTACATTCATTTACACATTCACCCTGTCCTCTCGGCCCCCCACACAAATACTAACGGATGCACATTCGAGTCCTACATTTGGCCGATTGTTCATATGCATCACATAGCCCATTTGTGCCAACTCACCCACCCACCCAACACGCAGACCAACCAATGGTGCCCCCACCCTCAAAAGATACATTACACCTTCGCACAAGTTAATGTCATCATGGGGTACCCATCTGCATGGCTGTATATCCAAAGCAAACCATATTCTTTTGCACCTTCGCACAAGTTACTATCATCATGGGGCACATGTCTCCATGGATGTATATACAAAACAAACTGTATTCTTTTGGAAAAAAAAAACTCTCCCATCCACCTTTGATTTTTAAAATCCATGGCCCTCTTTGCCTATAGTCTCTGATCACCTTTGGTCACATCTCATCAGCAAACCACCCCCATTTTTCATGTCCGTCAAAAATCACTTACACCCATCCTGGAAAATCCTACCAACTCCAGGATCATCAGAAAGCATGTTTTGACTGTCGCCGTTTGCATCTCGAGCTCTGACCTCATAAGAGCTATCTATATCCTCCAATATCGATAGCCCTCATTATTGACCCAAGTTATTATAATCTGTTCATATCTATTTCCTGACTCACCACATCGGGCAGATGACACCCCTTTCCTATCGACTTCAACAAATGTATTCCATGAAAGAGTTAGTACCTTGGATACTCCCTTCCTTAATAGGGATATCCTCGGGTGGAACATTGGGAACCATTATTTCTAAGTGATGTCATCGATCCCTTGACATTCGACATCAACTCAAAACATTCATGTCAATGTGGCGCCGTACTTAGTTACTGTTGCATCTCGTTCATATAGTCGAAGACCCCTGCTTCACCAAGCACCTTATTCAACAACTCTTATATTATGAGGTGGGGTAGGTACCTGCCGCCAAATATCTGTGCACACCATAACACCCATCCAAATTTCTTCGCCAATATATGCATAGGAAAATAATATTTTTCCTATTTGACCAGAAAGCGCCCCTGAGGGCGTAAGCAATGTTCATCATTAGTTATCAACTAGTCAACAACCAAAAAGTTGGATGAACACAAATCAGTGGTTGTCCAATTATAATCAATTCCGATTAGCCATCATAACGAGCATGGATCATGCCAGCCTCATATAGAACACACCATTATTAAATTTTTTCCACCAGAGCATGGGTATCATTTATACTTAGTCAGAGATTTTTCTCTACTCATCTTCAAAACAAGCTATCCTCTCTCAAGAAGATAATCCGACTATCCAAAGAAAATGAAAACATGATGTATTTCGGCTATACATCTGTTGCTAACCTCATACATCAGGGGGAAACTGTTAACACCGGAAAATTTTACGACTTCTAGTACAATCCAGAAGACATTAAAAGTGTCGAGAAAAATGCATAGGTGAACATTTTCTAGCCAAATACATTATAAAGATTAAAAAAATCGAAGGTTCTCATAAGGTCCAAAGTTCATAAAGAAAATCAATTAAGTTTGTGCATATATTTCTTCGATAAATGCGCGTGTGTGACATATCATAAAAAAATCCACTCGGTTGCAGAAAACGTGACTCAACAGTCTGGGACCACTCCACACACTTGGAGCCGATTTCCTGATAGGGTGTCGGCCTCATACAACCAGATTCGAGTTGCCTTGGAGAAGTGCAACCCTCAATGGTATCCTCTTTTCCTACTCATGTGTCTTTATCATGCATGTACCAAGAGAGGGAAGAGGGATTAAAAAAACTCTATATAAACAGGCCATGGGAGAGCCAAAAGAAGAGACATTGTTATGTTGGCCAAATTGCTTGTAAGCAAACCACCATTTCATTGTTGAACCAAGGAAGTGAAGAGCACTAGAATGTTGTCAAAATTGATTCTAAGCAACCCAACATCTTAGTGAGTGAAGAGAAATCCACCCTTTGGAGAGTCTTCACGCTTCTTTGAGAGATAGGAGAAACTTGCAAAGAGATTGAGGAAAAGAAACATCCTTGCTGAGGATTTTTGAGCTCCCTAGCTCAAGGAATTCTCTTTAAGTGTTTTAGTATTCTGATTGTATTCAACCTCTACCACCAGCAATCAATAAAGGGATATTTTGCCATATATTATTGATGTGTTTGATCCATTTGAGCATTATTATGTTCATGCACCTCTTTGTTTAAGTTTATGTTTTTGCATGCATTGTATCCATTATTTACAATGTTGTGTTTATTTAAGTTTTTCCACTAACAACACCAATTTTTATTGTGATCCTTTGCAGGTAACAATCCACTACCAAGGGGGTGTTTTTTGGTACACTTGTGGTGCTCCAAAAACACTACAACAACCCCAATAGTGGAGCATTAGAGCAACCAATTGCTCCTCCAAAAGAACTATCTTCTTCGTTAATGCCTTGTAGGAGTAGCAAAGGTGAAAAGTCCCTTGCATGAAATATGAGGGTGTATATATAACAAAAGGGGTGATTCTTCACCTCCCTTGTGGCTCTTGGACTACCCTTATGACTGTTTGACTTCCATATGACCTTTTAACTCCTTCATGACTTTTCACATTCTATAGATGACTCTTGGATTTTCAATTTACATCACATTCTCATATATGCAAAATTACGTAATCATATCCACAAATGATGTGGCAAATGATGACTCATATAACATCTTGGCAAGACATGACATGACATTGATGACATGGATTACATGATGATATAGAAATGTCAAGCCATTGTTTCTACTGATATCTTTGTGTCTTATTGAAATATGGAGCATGTTATTCTTCTCCCCCCTCCATAAGGCTTGAAAGTAGGGATTCTTTACTATGATCTTGATCTTCATCTATTGTCGCAATATGGTGTCCTTTCATCTTCCCGTTCAATGATCAAATTTTATTTTCAGCTACATAGGTGTCTTCTAGCATGGTCTCCTTCTTCTTCGTTTATTATCATCATGCCATGACAAGATATAATACCTACAATTGGAAGAAACTTATGACGAGACAACATCAGTTCGAAAGCTCATAGTCTAACATGCTTCATGAAGATAACTGACTAAGCTTGAATTGGGTGCTGGATTGAGAGACTGACTCAGGGATTGCACATTGTGTGGTTCCAAAGGTTAAGGGCTAGGAATGAGGCTTGAGACTATGCAATACACAGTTCAGGATGGCTAGGGTAAGGTGACTGCATAGTTGAGGGGCTCATGGAGGCATCCTTGAGGTTTGAAGTTTCCTAGTACACAACTGTGGAGGGAGAGAGGCCTAGGGATTGTGAAATTGCACATTTCAAGGAGGAAACCTAAGAGCTTGAGGCTTGACACTATGTAATGCGCAAAAGGAGTTGACTAAGAGGCTAAACTACACATTTGTGGAGCTCAAGGTTGAGGGCTAAGCACTGAGACTACATAGTGCACAGTTTTGGGAGGAAATAACTGTGCATTGCATAGTTCCAGGAAACAAGGAATGATATTTAGGTTGAGACTACACAGTTCTAGAAGGCTAAGTGAAGGATTAGTACTCGGGCAGGAACATTTCAAAATTTGGCTAAGTGTGGGATCAATGAGGTTAAGGTGAACAAAGAAAAAACTTTAACGTGATCACACAATCAAAAAAATCGACGACACACAATTAATCACTCAGAACACATGAACAACATGAACCCCTCAATGCAACAACAATACAATAACTTCCCCCAAGTGTGATGGTAAATATACACCTTGCGACGAAAATGCCGACATTTGTGCTACGATGCATAAAACTTTGGGAATGAGTCTAACACATGTCTATATGATAAATAGGACTCACTAACACCAAAGTTACCCCTTGAAACAGACCATAACTCTGCTTATGCGACATGAAATACTACCAATGCGAAAATATGGAACTTTGGTTTTCTTCCAAACGAGGCCTTAAAATTTAGATAATATACATGGAATGTCTATTATTACTAGTGATGACAACATGCAAGGTCAAAGTAGGCTTTGAAATTTGGATGTAGGCCAAAATTTTGGAGGGTGTTGTAGCAGTGACAACATGACTAGAACCCTGGGGTTTCCAAATTTATTTTTATTGAATGAGGAGGAATTCTTTTATGTTTGATCATATTCTTAATCACCCTTTTTTTTTGACACATGGACTAATAATTTTATTTGTGTGCTCTTCTTCAAACCATATTTCCCTAAGCTCGAAACCCTTTTCTTTTCATGTTTCAACTTAGAACTATTGGTCCATGTCAACTTTTGCTACCTAGCTGCCTACTATAAAATCATATCAAGACCTTCCACCTATGGTGATTTATTAAACAAACATGTGTATCTATATTTTCTATTCACTTATCTTATGATGATGATTCACTTGGCTTATAAGTATATTTTTCATTCCACTATGCAGTTATGGAAATTGAGCAACGACATGAGGGTGAAGATGTGTCCCATCAAGTTGATCAACTAGACGATGATCAAGATGTGTGCTATGGACCTGATCAACCACTAGAGGATCATGTGTCCTATCAAGCTGATCAAGCATCACTAGGGGAATGATATGTGCAACATAAAGCTAATCAACCACTGGAGGAAGAAGATTTTCCCTATCAAGTTGATCAACCACTGGAAGAACGAATTATTTCTTCTCTTTGTGATAGGATAATAGGGAGTTGTATTGGTTTGGAAAGGCATGGACCATTGCATAAGTTTGGATGCAAGCACAACATAGTACCTATAGGAATTTACAGGGTAAGTTCCTCAGAAAGAACACCAAAAGGACACCGCTCACAACCAGATCACAGATCAATACACCAGTATTTTTGACGTGGTTAAAACCCTCAAAGAGGGAAACAGTCCACGACCTGTGCCAACGTGGCTACTACAGGCAATTTATTAATCAAAGAATGAAAATTTACATAAGCTTCTCTCATGCACGGATTACCCGAACAATGACCCTCCATGCGCTTTAAATAGAACTCATGGACCAATCGGGTGTCAAGCCACAGATCAAGTGTCGGTAATACCGAGGAGAGAGTGAACCGTCGGATCACTACATCTCATGACCGTCGAATTGTAAGTTACAAAATGTACAACGGTAAAGAAACACACTTTACCTAACTCTATACCTAACTCTACACTAGACCAAGTTGAACTTAACTATATCCTATGTGTCGGAATATCCTAACATCCCAACTTAAGAACAACTTGGGATAGGATTGAAGGATTTGCAAATATGACACAATAGGAGAAGGAAGGAGGCACTAGAGCCTATCCCCCCTTAGTGACAACTTCCTGAACTCCAAGCATATATCGAAGTTTAGTGAACTTCGCCTCTGTGAGAGCCTTTGTGAAGATGTCTGCAACTTGATCATCTATTGAACAATATTGCACTTCAAGAACATGGTCATGAATGAGCTTTCTGATGAAGTGCATGTGTAGTTCAATGTGTTTGCTGCGCTGATGCTGGACTGGATCTTTGCATAGCTGAATGGCACTTTGATTATCACACCAAAGTGTGGTTGGATGCTGCTGCTCAAAGCCAAACTCTGATAGGATCTGACGAAGCCACAAGGCTTCCTTACTAGCTTCCACGGCACCACGATACTCTGCTTCTGCTGACGAAAGAGAAATGGCATCCTGTTTCTTACAAGCCCATGTAATAGGTCCTGAACCAAGAGTGAAGACATAACCGGCAGTAGACTTCCGATCATCAGGGTCACCAGCCCAATCAGAATCAGTGAAACCAACTAATAGAGGAGCTGCTTTGGCACTGTAATGAATCCCAAACTGAACTGTACCTCGAACATAACGAAGTATTCTTTTAGCTGCTTTCCAATGACTTTCACGGGGGTTTTGCATAAAACGAGCAACAAGGCCAACAGCAAAGGAAAGGTCAGGACGAGTATGGGTTAAATACAAGAGTTTTCCTACAAGTTGACAGTATAAGGTAGCATCAACTTCAGGAGAAGTACAAGAGACTGAAAGTTTGACTCCAGACTGAAAGGGAGAAGGGGCTGGCTTACAGTCTTCCATGTGAAAATGACGAAGAATATCACAAGCATACTTGGACTGGGAAAGGGAAATACCCTCCTTGGATTGCAAGACTTGAAGACCGAGAAAATAGTGTAAGTGTCCTAAGTCTGTCATTTCAAATTTCTTTTTAAGGCTGGACTTCACATGGTTTATAAGGTTGGGATCACTACCAGTAAGAATAAGATCATCAACATAAAGAACAAGGATGATAAGAGAGTTGCCCACTTTCTTGGTGTAGACAGTATTGTCAGAATAACACCTAGAAAAGCCAGATTCTAAAAGAAAGCTATCCATTTTGGCATACCAAGCCCGAGGAGCTTGCTTGAGACCATAAAGGGATTTCTTAAGTCGACATACAAGGCTGGAGTCTGTTTGGATGAAGCCAATGGGTTGTTCCATATAGATTTCTTCATGCAAGTCCCCATGCAAGAAGGCAGATTTAACATCCATCTGATGGACTTCCCATTTTAAAGAGGCAGCAAGGGAAAGAACAAGGCGGATAGAGTTCATTTTGGCAACAAGGGAGAAGGTTTCAGTGTAGTCAATGCCTTCAACCTGTGAAAAGCCCTTAGCAACAAGACGAGCTTTATGTTTATCAACTTTCCCATCTGGTCCATACTTGGTTCTGTAAACCCATTTACATCTAACAAGTTTGCGTCCCTTTGGTAGAGGAACAAGATCCCATGTATCATTTGTCAACAATGAATGATATTCTTCATTCATAGCTGCTTCCCAATGTGGATGGCCTGAAGCTTCTGCAAAAGTGTCAGGATCATGATTTACTGGAGCTTGAGCCAGTAAAGAAGAGGCTCTTTCAAACTGAGAACGTGTACGTCGCTGATCTGTAGGATCACCGGCAAGATCACCTGCTGCATCCCGAGTAGCACGGACCCATCTTGGAAGTTGAGGATCCTGAGAAGGTGGGGGAGGATTGTCATCCTCACTTTCATCATCTGAAGAAGAAATTTTTTCAAAAGTAGAAGAGATAGGAAGAGGTGGCACATCCGCCGGACTAGGCTCGCAGGCCGATTTATTTTCATCAAATTTTACATCTCTTCTAATGATAACATTTTTGGACTTAAATGGAATAAGTCTATAACCTTTTACATCTTCAGAATATCCAACAAAAGTACATTTCTCACTCTTAGGTTCTAAAGCTTTATGCTTTTCATCTGGAATATGGGCCCATGCTTCACTTCCAAAAACACGAAAGTGACTTACATCTGGTTTAATGGAACTCCAAGCTTCTTCTGGAGTGATATTCTTTAGAACCTTAGTAGGAGTGCGATTGATTATATAATTTGCACAATTAATTGCTTCGGCCCAAAAACTAAGACTGAGTCCTTTAGATTGCAGCATACAATTAGCCATTTCCTTTAAGGTGCGATTTTTCCTTTCAGCTACACCATTTTGTTGTGGAGTGTATGGAACAGTATGTTGCATTTGAATTCCATTTTCGGTGCAAAAGTTGATGAATGTGTTTTTAACATATTCTCCACCATTATCAGTTCTTAGCTTAAGAATTTGATGTCCAGATTGTTTTTCAACAAAGGCTTTGAAGGCCAAAAATGTGTTAAATACTTCGCTCTTGAGTTTTAAGAAGTATACCCAAGTGCGTCTGGAGAAATCATCAATGAAAGTTAAGAAATACTTGCAGCCAGAGAATGAAGCAACAGGAAGTGGACCACATAAATCACTGTGCACAAGCTGTAAAGGGGCTGAGGCGTGCCAAGAGGCACGTTTTTCAAAACTGTCCCGATGATGTTTTCCGAGTACACATCCGGAACAAACACCATCTCTGCAAGATACCATAGGAAGACCTGTCACCATATTTTCTTTACATAGATGCTGAAGGGAGCGATAGTTTAAGTGACCAAATCGCTCATGCCAAAGTTTGCTCACTTCATCATTATGAGCAACAAATACTGAGGGAAGATTTGATGACCCAAAGTTGTGAAACTTATAAACCTTGTGGAATCATCAGCAATACCAGTAGCTAGAATCTGTTTAGGATCTCTTAGATCCTTGATTACAACATCATGAGGTGAAAATTCAACAATTTTACCTTCACCTGAATGAGTTATCTGATATACAGATAGAAGGTTGCAGGATAAGGTTGGAACACATAATACATCATTAAACTGACCATTGTCTAGATGAACAGTTCCAGTCCCTACAACATTAAGAGATCTATCATCACCAACATATATATTTTTGGTGTTACAATCATTTAAAGAAGAAAACATGGCTTGGTTTTTGGCCTTGTGATAAGAGGCTCCAGAATCAATGAGCCACTCATGAGAATGAGAAGAAGAAGATACATTCAATGCATAACCAGATTGAGATGATTGACAATGACATGCAAAAAGTGCCATTCCTGAAGTTGAAGTTGAAGTATGCTCCACATGGATGTTATGTTTCTTCATTGCGGCTTCCAAGGCTTCCATCTTCTTAAAGCATTTAGATTCTAAGTGGCCATCTCGATTACAAAAGTTACAATGTCTATCAGTCTTCTTCCATTTGTTTTTATTGGTCTTATCATTTTGCTGAAATGATCTTTCAGTTTGAGGCTGAGTTTGCTTAGGACCCTTGTTTGGTTTAGGACCATTCTTTTTAGGATATGACTTCTTAGGATTCTTTGAATTTGGTTGCTGCTGGGCGGCTAACGCTTTCTTGGAAGAGTTTCCAAGATTAAGAAGACCAAGGTGTAAGAGTTTTTCTTGTTCTCTTATTAAAGAATCACAAAAAGAGTCAAACGAAGGGGCCTTGTAGTCTTTTCCTTGACAAATGAAAGCTTCCCTTGTAGAATGGAAAGTGGAAACAAATACAGAGTAGGCTGGTCCCAACTTAGTAAGGATGGAATAAATAAGGTTACTATCTTCTTTCTTAACCTTAACACCTTCCAAGAGATATCTAAGGGTCTTGAATTTGGACAAGAAATCTTCAATGCAAGAAAAATTATTAGGATCCAATGTAAGCAACTCATTTTCAAGTTGATGGGCTCTAATTTCATTTTTAATCCCAAAAACTTTAGTGATTTGTTCCAATGCTTCATGAGGAGTATCAAGTTCTGCAATATGGAATCTAAGATCAGGAGAAATAGACATCCCTATCAAACCACGTGCTTGATCTTGTCTATTTTCCCATTTTGTAGCCTTGTCTTCATCTTTCGGTTTCTTCTCTTGGCCTGTGGCTATTTTGTAGAGACCTTTACTTCTAAGTAAATCTTCCATGTAGGATATCCATTGGAAGTAGTTAGTGTTGTCAAGAATGACTTGGCATGGACTTTCCATTTAAAAAAAACTGAAGCTGAAGATGCTGAAAGTAAGTGTTCCAATGGATAGATCTCGAAAAATTAGGCGGTTTTAAAAAAAACGGCTCTGTAAAAGGCTTCCGGATGAAGAAGTTATGGATTTTTCAAAAAAAATTGTTGAGAGAGAGAGAGAGAGAGAGAGAGAGAGGGGGGGGGGGCCTTGGTTTGCGTGCTTGCTTTGAGAAAGCTCTTTTTTCCTACAAAACACAAAACAAAAAACCCAACACGGACATGCAAAGAAAACGAACCTTATGGCTCGAAGTTAGCTTTAGCAAAAAAACTAGATATTTTAAAAAATGAACCTTGCGGCTCAAAGTTAGCTTTAGCTGAAAAACTAAATATTTTTCTCAATGTTTCTGATTTTCCGAGATCACACTAAGGTGCAGGGAAAAGAGCATACGCATGAGAAAAATCCTTCCTTTCGGTTTCTGATTTGCCCAGATCGCACAGAGTCGCAGGGCAAAGAGCATACGCAGAAATGAAAGGTATAGATCCGGTTAAAAAAAAAGGCTAAATAAACCGAAACCGAAATAAGCAGAGAGAAAATAACAGTAAACTGCAAATAAAGACTGTATACCTCCAGATCTTAAAAATGACGCAGCTAGGGCTACCGGAAACCTTTTCGCGTGAAACGAAAGGGGTTCCTCACTGGAACAGATGCTCCGAACACAACAGAGCAGTCCTCTCGGCCTGAAAGCAGTCAGAAACAACAGATCTAGGAAACGGCAGTCGGACGCAGTTCTACCGGCTTCAGATTTGGATCACCAACGGACGCGGCCCTCAAATAGCTCTGATACCATGTAGGAATTTACAGGGTAAGTTCCTCAGAAAGAACACCAAAAGGACACCGCTCACAACCAGATCACAGATCAATACACCAGTATTTTTGACGTGGTTAAAACCCTCAAAGAGGGAAACAGTCCACGGCCTGTGCCAATGTGGCTACTACAGGCAATTTATTAATCAAAGAATGAAAATTTACATAAGCTTCTCTCATGCACGGATTACCCGAACAATGACCCTCCATGCGCTTTAAATAGAACTCATGGACCAATCGGGTGTCAAGCCACGGATCAAGCGTCGGTAATACCGAGGAGAGAGTGAACCGTCGGATCACTACATATCGTGACCGTTGGATTGTAAGTTACAAAATGTACAACGGTAAAGAAACACACTTTACCTAACTCTATACCTAACTCTACACTAGACCAAGTTGAACTTAACTATATCCTATGTGTCGGAATATCCTAACAGTACCTTGGGGAGACTATCCCCACTCGCACTGTTAGAAACCATGTAAATAACATCATTCAACAATATTTTGAGAAAGATTTAGTTGTTGCACAAGCTCAGATACTACATGGGTTGATCAAACATGAAACATGACACAAAGCTTTTGGGTGTCCAAGATGCTAAAAGCAAGAAGATACATATGAATGTCATTGAAAATATATCAAAGGCATTCACTATGTTTGGAAAATAAAGAAAATCCGATGTTTGAGCTGCGCGCAGGGAAATTACAACTGCTATTGTTGCACCAAGTACATCAAGACAACAAAAGTTGGAAACAATGTCAAAATTGCTCCATGTCTCGAGAAAAACAT
The DNA here is from genome assembly GCA_031772625.1 of Pinus tabuliformis. Taxonomy (NCBI): domain Eukaryota; kingdom Viridiplantae; phylum Streptophyta; class Pinopsida; order Pinales; family Pinaceae; genus Pinus; species Pinus tabuliformis. The sequence goes on along the minus strand of CM062808.1, from coordinate 53,216,634 downwards.
TGCACAAGCATACCAAATTTAGGGTTCAAGTAACTCAAAATGATGAATCTACTTATTGAGAACTTACCTCCAGGAAACCCTACCAAGATAGGTCTACAACAGTAATTAGAGCACTTGTGGTAGAGATTTGGGAGAGACATTCTCGTGCTATCCCAGATAGAAATCATGACGTACAACATTGCATAGCTAAAGGTGAGTATGTGGAACATGCTAAGAACATTGTGTAAATGAAAAAAGCTGCATTGTTTGAGGAATTTAAGGAAAAAAAATCACCATATGAAGATCCATAAGGATGTTTCAGAATTTGAAACCATGGTTTATTAGGCCTAACAAAATTCGCGAAACATGTTGTTTCCCATATCATGTTGAATTTCAACTTTATTATGAAACTTTTCGGGAATTTTACAAGAATAAATATCACAACGACCCTTCTTCTCCTACAATGCATGATTTTGTTTCATTAATATTGTGTAGAAGGGAGCTAGAAGAGGTATTTTATAAGAAAATACGTGTAGGTGGTAGAAGATGCATTGAATGTGGTGATTTGGCATTATTCCATAAGAAATTTTGTATTGATCCCAACCAGTCCGGGATGTCATATGTCACTGTCACATGGAAGCATTATGAGTATGACATGGGAAATCAACCATCTTCTTCAGCTATGGCGCCTAAGAGGATCAACTATGTTGAAGATGAGATTCCTATTTCACAATTCATGGGGGTGTTTCAAAACAAAATTTACAAATATATCAAACACTCACACATGTCCAGGTGGAAAGTGTTTGAATTTAAGCATTCTCGCGAAGTCTTTTAGCTAGGCACAATATTTTCAGTGGTGGACTTTGCTAAGAATTACAAATTTTCTCCTAAGGCAAAGATCTTATCTTGATGGTAGGGATAACACTGATGCGTCACATGATGTGATTAAGGAGTATCATTTTTACACCATTGATGATCATGAGCATGACACATTATTCGTGCAACATTGCTTTAACCTGATTTATGAATCATTAAAAAAATGACATATCATTCAAGAAGCATTGGATATGGTCAGATGGTTGTGCAGGGAAATTCAAGTCGACATGAAATTTTTATTGGTTAAGCCGACTACATAGGAAGATAAAAATTCATCATACTTGGAGCTACTTTGAAGCAGGACATGAAATGGGTGAGCATGATGGTGCAGGTGCTTGTGTGAAGTGAACACTTAGGAGGTACCAAATGAGTCATGATGCAGATTGACTCAAATCATCACTAGAGGTGGTCAACTGGTGCAGATCCCATTTAGGACATGAAGGTCATGAATCTATTAGGCCTGTACGTAGTTTCTTTTGTAATGTTGAACTTGGTGATGTGAATATATCCATTCCTTAGTATTGTAATACTATAGAAGGAACAAGGGAATTACACTTAATGCAGAGCAAATACACGGGGGAAATATTTTCCATCGAGACAAGAAAACTCACATGTTTTTGTGAGTTTTGAATTGGTGTTGATGGATGTAGACTTGATCATTGTGAAGACACAAGCACATGAAAGGATGAAAATATGTCCCTCTTAATCCAATGGGACCTCATCCAATTATGACGTGGCAAGACATGCACGATGAAGAAACCATCATTTCGTTTGATCATGATCAAGTCTTTGATCTTGCAAGGGAAGGTATCTAACCCATCTATCATTAACATTTTCATCTATAAATTGAAATCTTGAATGCATTTAACTAGTACATATTTTGTATTTTGGTTGTGTGTGATGTTTTTTCTATCACTACCCCCGCAAGAAACGAAGAGAATGTGGCCTACATTTTGATGTGATGCACATAGGTGAAAAGTAGGTTAGTGAGACCATATGAATATGGATAATTCACACACAAAATTGGTGACATGGTTGCGATGGGCCATTTTTTTGAAAAGGTTAATAAATAGGATGACCACATCATTTATAGAGATTTTATGCCTAAATATATATACTGTCAATATAATCATCTAGTCATAGCAACTTAGATCAATCTCATAGAAATCAAAATAAAGAAAGGTGAACCAAGGAGATGGAAGATGACAAAATCAAACCATGAATGTGTTAGCACTTCATAATTGCTTCAGGTTGAAGAGAGGAACCCAAAGGTAACCACAAACGACTTTAAAACTGGAATCTAACCCTTCCAACTTCAGAGAGGGCTCTCTCTATATAAATCTTCAGTCACTTAGATGACTGGTTGTCTTAGGTTTTAGGATGGGAATGAATATGAGAGAGAAATATGCTTCTAAAAGTTTTATGGCATAGCTATAGAGATATCCATTGGGCATGGAGTCTGATTGATTAAAGTGATTAATAACTGGTTATGGAGCAGATCTATGACAAGGCTGAGGTACCCACAACTTCTGTATATTTAAATTTGTTATAGTATAGGGTGGATGAATTAATAATTACAATCTACGAAGCATAAATAATCTAGCAGAGATGAATTTTACACTTAGATTTAGATGAAAACATTGATATAATTTGAAAGGAATGAAACAAAGCACCTATCTTGGATGAATTATGTATTCATATGAACTTCATTCAAATAATGGAAAGAAGAACATATTCATGAATAACTTAGAAAATAACACATAAATACAGAAAGAAGCACATCACCAAAAAATAATGACATAGGAATCCTTGAGAAAAGGAGCTCTGTACTTATGTACTGATCACTTGTATTAAAACTCCACAATTTACAATATCAAAGAAAATACCTCTCTTTTTACTCCCCAATAACCTTATACACACTAAAATTCATGAAATATATTCAATTAGATCATCCCTAGACTAAGGAAGTCAAAATCCATCCTTTTCCCAAAGATAGAATCAGTTACATTAAAATTTAGAAGTGTCTGCTAAGAAATAGGGATCAAATTTATGAAAAATAGGGGTCAAATATTAGATTATATCTCTTTAATCATGATACCTGTTACAGAAATGAAGGAGGTTTTTGGAGATTAGTTTGTGTTTGAGAGAAACCTCTCTCAGCTTTTGAAAATCCTTCTCTAACTCCTCAGAATCCATGCCCAAAGATCATGTCTAAAACAGGAAATGGGGAAATCTGAAAAGTAGGTTGTAAAGATTCATTCGAATCTTCCAATATATGATACCTGTCAAGTGATCCGGATTTAAACAGGAACGCAATAAAATACAGAGATAACCATAAAGACAAATATGCAGCGGAAATAATACTTCATTTCATTACTGTAAAATACTGAAATATGCTTACAAATAGAAATGGAAATAACCCAGCTAGGGCGATGGTAGCTTATCTCTGAGAAGAGATGTGTCGGCTACATGCCTCTGAACTGTTCTCCAAAAACTGTGTTACAATGAGGCTCGAGGGCCTATTTATTGTTGAGAAACAATGGAAAACCCTTCACATTCCAAAACCTAACCCTAGAAGATGAAACGCCAAATTGTGGGCCCCGTTTTTGGGTAAGTTGGTACATCAACTTCCCGGGGTCGCGAATTGGTCGTACTATCTCCGTTTGACGCGCATGATAGCCCGTTGGAAAGATCTCTCCGAGGACTACGACGAAAAAGGCGATTTTTAGACAGAAAAATCGCTGGCGATGGATTTCCCAAAAAACGTCGTTTAGGGCCTCAAAACGGCTCCAGAAGTTTAGGACCCGAAAAACTGCTAAAAATAGTAAACTGTGCTATAATTAAGGAAACAGAAAAACTGAAAGAGACAGTTGTGGGGGTCCAAATGGGATAGGTGGGTGGCCACCAACATCCACCTGGATCATCAAGACAATTATATTCATAAAACATCCTTCCATTCTTAAAAATCATCACTTACAACAAAAGCACAACGACCGAGTGCAACTAATCTTTTCTTGCATAGGTTTGACCAGTCGTTGGAGTCTTTGATTGAGAAAAATGGTTGAGGGATGATGTTGATAATCTCAAATATTTTCTTGAACCTTGATACATAGGAAATAGTGCCAAAAACCGTAATACTATATCAAATCTTAACGCCTTTGATAGTAGCGTAGCAGAAAAGTGCAGTGATGAAGGAATAAATGTGAAACTGTCTAGTTGCGCGTCCTCTTGAGGTATTAAACACAAAATGAACAAGAAAAACAAACTTCTAGAACCTCGAGGTCGCCAAGTTGCAAGAAACCATAACAACTGTGAAAGCACAACAAGAAAGAAACACAACAGATTTTTACACCTTTTTTTTTGCAAACGATGTCACAAGGTTTGACGTAGCTACAAATTGACCAAATTAAATGACCAAGCTTGACATTGACTACTATAACATAGGAATCTAACTGAACATATTATGGAGACTTTCATTCTTATGAGCCATTGACCGGATGAGTAGATGATGCAAATGACAAGCCCTGAAGTCGAGTCTATAGTAATCAAATGTAATCTAATTTAGTATAAGCAACTCAAATGTATGATTTTTGTAATTTATAAATGTGACAATTGAATACTCTTGTAATTTTTGAATGTAGAAATGTTTCCCTCTGATCTAGGATCGATTCATAATGGTGTACATATATGTTATATAAGATTTATTTTCCTTGAGGTGCTTAAGTTTCTAAAGTACACCAAATTTCAAGGAGGTTTTACTTTTATGGATATGATCCTTATGTGAACCCCATAGATCTAAAATTTAATTAAAATTTAGAATCATTAGGGATTTAGATTTAGATTTATTAAAATTTTTGATCTTAATTTTTTTAAATGTCATGTATAGTATTCATGTTGAGCATGCAAGAAATTTTATAGATCTATATACATGTCATATATTTGGTTTCTAGAAAATCCATTTCAGTATGTAACAACCAAGTTGATATAATATTTTTTTACTTAAAATGGAAATTCAACTATCTAGGTTATGAACAACATTGAAATATTTGTATGTTATTAATAAATGTCATGTGTTAGTTTGATATAAAACTTTGAAAGAGTTACACACATGCTTCATATTGGATTGTAAAAAGTGCAACATCATGTTGTGACTATTAAACTCTTTTAGATAACCTCAATAGAAATAAAATCAAATAAAACTTATTTGTAGTTTACATCTTGACATCTTTTGAAATCATTGTACTTTAACATACATTGATTGTGCACTAAAAGACACTTTCTACAAGCCAATATGACAACTAAAATTGTTATTTTGTAAAATTTTACTTCTTGAATGTTTTTAATTGAAAGTCTTAAGATAATGAATTGTTGAAATACTTGGATAGGCAAGTAAATTTAGAAAAGTGCATTAACATACATTGACTACATTAAAAGACACTTTCTACAAATTCAATATTATATTGATGTACATGATTTATTTTAGTTCATTTTAAGTATCAAAGTGACTTGCATCATAGTAAGATTGTACTTATTTCCTTAGTCAATGAAACTAGAATTCAAAATTGCTATTTTGTAAAATTTTACTTCTCGAATGTTCTTAATTGAAGGTATTAAGATAAAGAATTGATTGAAATATTTGGATAGGCAATGAAGTTTAGAAAAGTACATAAAATTATAGAAACACATCATTAATTATTTAAATTAACATACATTGATTGCATTAAAAGACACTTTCTACAAATTCAATATTAAATTGATGTACATGATATATTTTAGTTCATTTTAAGTATTAAATTGACTTGCATCATAGTAAGATTGTACTTATTTCCTTAGTCTATGAAACTAGAATTCAAAATTGTTACTTTGTAAAATTTTACTTCTTGAATATTCTTAATTGAAGGTCTAAAGTTAAGGAATTGATTGAAATAGTTGGATAGCCAACTAAATTTAGGAAAGTTCATAGAATTATATAAAATTATCTAACCACACATCTTTAATTGTTTTTTGGTATATTAAATTCCAATACATATGACTTATAGATCATGTTATGACTAAGCTCCTGTAGATGACCTCAAAAGAAATAAAATTTAATAAAACTTATCTGTTGAACATTACTCATTGAAGACATATTTTAAAATTGAATTTAAAATGTATTTCAATCCTATTTGTGTTTTTTAATTGAACCATGAACATATATTGTAGTTCGTTTTAATTATCAAAGTGAATTGCATCATAGTCTAAGATTGTGCTTATTTTCTTAGTTTATTTCCTAGAAGTCAAAATTGTTATCTTGTTATTTATGTATGATAATAAACTGTTCATATGAAAATATATATAAATTACATTATATATAAACATCCACAAACTGAAATAATAAGCATCCATAAAATGAAATAATGTTCATGCATCCATAAACTGTCCATGTATGAAAATATACAATATTTGTACATCTGATGTGAATGTGCCCTATGAAATGGGCCAAAAAATATATAAACTATGTATGATCCACTCTATAAAGTATCGCTTCTAGAACACTTATGTGTGTTCCACTGCGCAGAGTGAGCGTCCATAATCCCATACTGCAATATAGCACATTCAAATTCAAATTAATTAAAACATTATTTGTACAAAATAAACAATATGGAAGTAAAATATTTTGCGCGATACATTTAAATAGTCCCCTTCGTGTGACTCATTCAAGTGCAAATGGAAGTCAGGTGGGATGCAGGATTGATCAATCTAGGTTTGGTTCTCGCCTACCTATGGCTCAATGCCTCCATACCCAACATCCCACTCACATGTCCACGTAACTGTAGCATCAACACCCCTCTTCATCTGGGCCTGTGTACACAATGACAAAGACAAATTATAATTAGTCTACGAATTAATTAGCATGCATACATGTAACTAAAAAAAGAAAATGTTGAAATCTTAGGAATATTTTTTTTTACCTCAAGTGCTAGTCCATGTGGTTGTACATAGTGAATCTCCTGCACATGAGTCTTATGAGGTGGATGTGGAGGAGACTAAGCCATGAAAACATGCACTAGAGGAGGCTACTTTGGTTAGTCAACTGCCCCCTTAGATAACCTCAAAAGCTCATCTGTGTAGCTGGGTTGTGCATGCATGTTATCATTAACTTATTAATATAAATGTAATCTGATACGAACTTATAATGTATAATTTGATGATAAGAGTCAAAAGTTTCATATATATATGTACTTGGTTTGTGTCATGTGGGTCGTGCACCCTCCAAGTGCCACAAATGGTATCATGACACATATGTGCATATGACAAAAGTTGAGCATGCCCTAGAATCTTGAGATATGAATCATCCTGTAATGCAACTGGTGGGCCACGAGGCAACGAAGGTGGTCTTATCATCTCTCCATAATATGCGACATGTGCAGTGGCCAATGTCATTTTCATGTTATCTACAATTGTATGCCTAGTCTCAGTGTCAAGCTACGACGACTACTCTAGCTCCATCGACATGACCATGCTCTAATATGGTTGTGGCAACAATATCGGAGGTGGTGCTACATGTACAAGGTCCATATGAGCCCTGACACGTTCATAACTACGTCCCAAGCAGGGTGCATAAAACTTAGATCTAGTGTTGGTGTAATCTAGCCTCATATGTAGCACAAAATCCACATATATATTCTTTGCAAAGTAAATTTGGACTTGGTCATGGTGGGGTAATTGGATCCAAGATTCAATGAATAAATCATAAACAAAAGGGGCCGCATCAACATTCTTAAAGTATTTTAGCTGAATTAGACCAACATGTCTAGCATGATAGTTTGGAGGGATGTAAAACAACTCCCTATGAACCTCAATGTTCTTGGTGGCATATTTCACCGCCTTCCAAGTATGGGGGCCTCTAACCTCTAGCCTCCTAATCCTATGTATGGAATAAAGGAGGTGGCTTTGTGAGTCTACCCTCTGGTATGTCTCGATAAACCTATTGATGCTATCTAGCATCAAAGACAAACTACACCTAGTAGGCGAACTAGTAGAGATTTTATATAGCTCTCGTGCAATATATGTCTGTTGGGCCCCAACATCCTCAATTGTGATACTGGCTATAGTGTCATTCCACGGAGGGATTTACTCTACACTTTGATCCTTATCTTCACCCTGCTGAGGGTCTGCGAATCATAAGCATAATTATATATATATATATATATATATCTATATCTATATATATATATATCTTTTTTTTTTCCCATGGAAAAAGTCGTAATTTCTATTAATATATAAGAAATTACATTTTGTAGATGCCGAGGCATATGCATATGGAGGCATTACTTGCCTATCAGGATACATGTAAGACTGTCTGAAAAAACTTATACTGCTGAATGCTGATCCTCCACGCAGGGAGTCTGTAAAATCTGAGTTGTATCAAAACTACCCTCAACAGAAAGAGGGAAAAAGATGCAAAAATATATATCTTCTCTACGCAGAGAGAGTATTATATATGCCTATACAAAAATTGTTGTATCTACAACTGAATAATAGATATGAGAAAATAAAAATGTTTTTTACAATGAGTTCTACAAAAACATGGGCTTAAAGCCCAATTTGTCCTTGTTCTATGAATGGTCTGTGGTAATATTGATGGTGAGTACCATCGATCTCCTCCTGTATCAACCAGACATTGTCCTGTAGATGCGTTGCCTCTTTTGAAAGTTGATTAGCCTCCGAGTTTTGTTCCCTGTAGATATGTCGACAGACAAAAGAGTCAAATATGTCTATCATTCTATGAGCTTCCCCTAGAATATGCCTGAGAGTATATGCATTGCAATGTGATGCATTGTTGAGCCAATTACATACGATTTTAGAATCACCAAATAACTGAAGATGTCTGCAATGATGAGTTAATGCAAAATAAATGAGATGTTTTGCAGAGCAGAGTTCGGCAAAATTGTTTGTGCCCATCCCCAAGTTTATTTGAATTTTAAACCAGTGGGTATCATTCAGGTATAGTATGGCTCCCCCACCACAGCCTGCTTCCTGAGCAGAACCATCAAAATATGCCCAAGGTTTAGATTTATCAATGATTTCAGGGGTGATGGTGCGCTGAGGGGCTATGTTGTCATCCTCGGGAAGGAGATCATAGTCAGAGATAATGTGATGTACAATAGAAGGCCAGTGAGGATCCTTGAGATTGAAAATGGACTGGTTTCTGGCTATCCAAATGGCCCAGCAAACAAGGAGAGGCATGTTCCTGGCTTTGCCTTTGTGGGCTATACACCAGGTATTCCAAGCCTCTTGGATATTGTTGCCATGCCAGGGGTGCAGGGAAGGGTAGTGGGCAGTAATACCATTCCATAACTCCTTAGATGACGAGCAGTTCAGGAAGAGATGTTCAGTGTTCTCTTCATCAATACGACAAAGATGGCAATGGAAGGGACCATGGAAGGATCTCTTCATCAGATTGGCACCAGTAGGGATCTTGTCAAAGAGAATGTTCCACAATAACAGGCGGGTACGAGGGGCGGCCTTGAGTTTCCAGAAAGTTTTCCAATTTGGGTCAATAGACCGAGGTTTATGGGGATCCATGAGCCCGTTGTATCCTTCTTTTGGGATATATGTACCATTCTTGGCAAGGGCCCAAATAATTTCATCAGGTTCCTCTGTTAAACGGATATGGGCCTGTGTGAGGGCTTCTATATATAGTTTCCAAACCTGTCTCCAATGTTCAGGTATGTCTAAATCTTGAGAAGTTTTCCATGCCTGATGAAAGACTGTGGAATTGTTGCAGTCGCCAATATGCTTGATGTAGATAATGCCTCTGTCATTTAGGAATCTGATTAAATCGGCTGGCAACCTGTGTGCATTCCCACATCCCACCCATGGGTCCGTTCCAATACGAACAGCGTTGCCTTCCTTTATTCTCCAGGTAATTCCTTGTCGCAACAGGGGGAGCGCATTCATCATTGCCTTCCATATGTTGGAGATATTACTAGATGGGGGCCGAGTCTGTCTGAACCAATCCATCAAGTTTGAAGGCCATATGTATTTTGCTTGAGCTACCCGGGTCCAGAGACTATTTGAGCTAATGAGCTGCCAGCCCAGCTTAGCAGCCAAGGCTTTCGAGAATAGCTCAAGTCTTTTTATGCCCCATCCTCCCCATCGTTTTGGTATAGCGATGCGGTCCCATTTGACCCAGGCAAAAATTTTCCTAGGTTGATTGCCCTTCCATAAGAATCTGCAACAAATATTTTGTAGTCTGTTCAGTATGCCTTTTGGTATCCATGCGAGGGTCATCCAGAACACTGGGGTGGCCTCAATAACAGCCTTAATGAGGGTTAATTTGCCATCCCGGGAAAGATATTTGTGGTACCAGATCTGTAAGCGTTTTTCCACCTTTGCGATAAGCCAAGTCCAGTTTGCGATCCTGTATCCGAGAGGCTTTAATCGGAAGCCCATATATTTAAGCCCGTCATCCAAATTGAGTATAGAGAAAGGAAACCGCTGGGTATAATATATGGACTCATGCTGAGAGCAGCCGATAATGGTGATGGTGGATTTTCCTTCGTTAATCATCATCCCCCTTGCCTGTTGAAAGAGCTTGAAGATATTATAGAGTATAGAAGAATCGTCGATGCTGCCATTTAAGAATATCAGGACATCATCAACAAACAATAGGTGTGTCAAAAAGAAGTGCTCCGAAATCTTGATGCCAACTAGCTGATTTCTGTCCCGATCTGTAGTGATGGATCTGCTCAGACCTTCCATAATAAGAAAAAAGAGTAGAGGGGAGAGGGGGCAGCCCTGCTTGAGCCCCCTTTCTGATAGGAAAAAAGGAGTAGCTTCATCGTTAAGGAGGACACTATAGGATACATCCTTTATGCAGCTCATAATCCATTTGATGTAAGCAAAAGGGAATCCAAGGTGAGTAAGTATTAACCTGATATAGAGCCAATTTTCTCTGTCAAAAGCCTTAGAAAGGTCCACCTTGAGGATCATGCCCTTCTGTTTCTTTGTCTTCAGAGTATGGAGAAGTTCCTATGTAGTGGCAATCGCTTCATGTATCTGTCGATGCTGTAGAAAAGAAAATTGTTCAGGAGATACATGTCTAGACAGTATGGGCTTCAGGCGATTTGCAATGATTTTGGCAATAATCTTATACAGAACATTGCAGAGAGAGATGGATCTAAAATCATTGAAAGAGGTAGGTGAGTCAGATTTCGGAATTAGGGCTATAAAAGTGGATTTGATGGCTGCAGGTATGCTTCCATTCCTCCTACTGTCCTCCACGATTCTGAGTAGATCATCCCCAAAGGTGTCAAAATATGAAATAAAGAATTCGATGGTCCACCCATCCGATCCAGCACTCTTGTCTCTTTTAAACCATTTTATGGTGGCTACAAGTTCCACCTTCAATATAGCCATCATCAGATTCTCTGAATCCTCCTGTTCTACATATCTGGGGAAGTATTCAGCAACTCGCATAATCTCTAGTATGTTAGCCTCACGTGGTGCCTTGTAGTGGATTTGAAGTGTTCATTAGCAAGTCTGGCCAGACGCTGCTATTCAATGATCATCTGTCCCTGTGCATTTTGAAGCTCCCAGATAGTATTAATGGCTTTCCTGCCATTAGCAAATTTATGGTAGAATTTAGTGTTATTGTCTCCCTCAACCAACCATATGGCTCTACTTCTTAGGCGCCAGCTCTCCTCTCTTTCCTTTAGAATTTGTGAGCGCTTAGAAATAAGAGTAGTGTATAGGTCTTTGCTGGCCGGTGCTGGAAAGGTGCCATCTGATGAATCCTCAAAAGTGGCAATGGCTCGTTCTGCCTCCTTCAGTATCTTATCATCATTAATCCGTTTTAGGTGTGCCCAATTTCTGGAGATCCTCTTGAGTTCAGATAATTTCCTTATAAAACCAGCAGTATGTTCCTCCTCGCCCATGATAGGATTGGATCTCCAATACTCCGATACAAGCTAATGATAGCTGGGGTCCTTGAGCCAAGAAGCATTGAACTTGAAAGGGCTTCTGATCTTCGGGTGTCATCTAAAAGTTCCAAAAATATTGGCCGGTGATCAGATAAACCTCCAGTGCCTACCCACTGCGTAATACGAGGGTGGAGGGTGAGGAAAGCCTCTTTGATGAGGAATCTGTCAAGTCTTCTAGCTAGACTATGATCGCCACTTCTATTATTAGACCAGGTATAATGAAGCCTGACATGAAGGATGTCTACCCAATGGTGTGCTTCGAGTAGGGTGGAGATCGAGTCAGAAAGGTTATCCACTTGGGCTGAGTGTCCCCAGGATTCATAGTGCCCCAAGGAGAAATTCAAATCCCCTCCCAGGATGATGTTGTTCGCCCGGAATAGTTCAGATGTGAGCAAGGTTCTCCAGAATGGTTCCCTTTCCACACAAGGTCCATATACATTGATGATGCGAATATCAGCACCGAGAGAGTGGGCCAATAAGTCCATACCGATGAATCCTCTGCCTCCCCAAGTATTCCGAAGCACCAAGGATTTGTTACAGAATCCGATAGCAATACCCCCCGATCTCCCTGATGCATCCATAGCATGGAATGTCGAATTCGGAAGCCAAGAGTGGAGGATAGGAATGAGGGTGGCTGCCGAGCAGAGAGTTTCTTGTAGAAAAATCACATCCAAATCAGTCAAGGTGAGCAGTTTTCTCAGGGCTAGTTTTTTAGGGGGGCTAGCAACCCCTCGACAGTTGAAGGATAAGAACTTCATGGAGGGATAGGCAGAGGGCCATCCCTTGCTCTAAGGTCCCTGTCAATCGTTTGTTGTCGCCCAAGGGAAACTTCTTCCCTCGCAGTGTATCTGGCCTTAGAGAGCCGGGAGGGGCGGCCTCTAGCCGATTTTAGGGAAGTCGGGGGACAAATGGGATCAATACCAATTGCCTCGGCACCCTTGTCCTTTATTCTGGAACGTAGAGAGTACCGAGGCGAGAGAGGGGGAGAGGGGGGGGATGGAGGGGGGAGAGGGGGGGGGGATGGAGGAGGGAGAGGGGGGGATGGAAGGGGAAGAGGAGGATATCAGGGAAGGGGGGCAGAGGGATGGAGTGAGGGAGGGAAAGGGAAGGGAGCAAAGGAGAGAGGAGGGGGGGTGAAGCCCAGAGGGAAAGGGGGTATCGGAGAGGAAACATAAGGGATGGAGGGGGAGGAGATACTCATGAAAGAGAGAGATGCAAAAACATGTGATAATCCAGAGACAGAGGAAGAGAGAGGGAATAACATACCCGTAGTTGAGGAGATATCTCTTGTAGTGCCCGAGCTGATAGGAGGAGGAGGCGAGGAAGGAATGGAGTTCGCTGGTTGCTTATCTGATGCCTCGGTGATGGGAGTGCCTAGCATATCTCTCAATTCTTTGGGTGCATGGTCCTCCGGTTGTTGTGAGTGTCCTCCTTCTGTCTCCTGGTGTTGTAAGGGACCTCCCTCCGTTGGTTCAGGTTCTCCATTCTACTTAGGGCCCCTCTTTTTGTGGAGGAGAGGGAAATCCTTGTATAAGTGCCCAACCTTATGGCATTTGCAGTAGCAGTACGGGATACCTTCATAATCTATAATCTGCTTACGAGATGTGTCCCTCCATTGAATGGTGATATATTCCAGTAATCCTCCTCTGGTGTCAATATTAATAAGGATGCGAGCGTATGCCATCATACCCATATGAAGGTATGATTTGTCGTACTCCATATAGGTGCCAATCGCGTTGCCAATCCGTTTGAAGATATCCTCGGACCAGTATTGTAATGGGAGACCCGACAGTCGAATCCATACAGGTCCAATACCGATCTGTTCAGTCTCAGGATCAAAGAGGGGTGTCCAACGTTTCAGCAGTACCGGGGCGTGCTCGAAGTGCCAGTAGGAGGATAGGACCCAATTTGTGTGGTCGGCACGAGCGAATCTCAGAGCGAACCATCCCCTCACAAACGTCTGCACGAATGGGATGTCAACCAGATGGTGACCCCATACTTCGGTTGCCTAGGCCTTCAGACGAGCGGCCGAGTAGTTCCTTCCCCTGATGCGACCGACGAGGACTCTGTCCGTGAAGTCCATGGCTTCTCCCCACTGTATGTCCTCTTCAAGTCTCAGAAAAATGTCATCTGCTTTGGATTTAAAAGACTTGTGCTTCTTCTTGGTCCCCTGAGGAGGAGGGGGGAGCGGTGCCCTGTTATGAGGCGGATCTGATGAAGGAAAAGGGGGACAATGGCTAAACGAGGAGGGGGGAAGATTATCAGCTAAAAGGTGGGATCCGGTGAGCGGTGGGACAACAGAGAAACAACCGGAAGGGGGAGCCAGGGAAGTGAGGTTGTACGAAACAGGAGGATACCCGGTCACCGGTGGAAGTATGCTAGGGTTTGAGCCAGGGTAAGGGGGGTCTAAACCAGAGTTAGGGTTTAGACAAGCGGAGACAAAACCAAGCGTAGACGGAGATGCCGGAGGGGTGGAAAGCACAGGCTAGGTGGGGGGATCATCTGGCAGGACCACAGGGGGCCAGGAGGGTTCATCCAGGGAGAATCCAGAGCTGAATAAGCTAGACGACGTGGAAAAAGGGGTACGCCAGATGGAGACCCCTTCCAACGGGTCTTCGGAATAATCGACGGCATCCAAGTTCTCCATGTTGACAGTTGCACCTTGAAATGGAGAGAAGATCCTCGAGACTGCTGGAGAATGGAGGACAGGCAACCTCAACCCGGTCAAAACAGTAAACCGGAAACAGGCCGCGAAAGGAGCGGTTAGAAATAAAACGAATAATCCCTGAGTGTCACGTGCAGTAACAGGTGCCACCGGTGTATAGCGACCGCAACAGGTAGTAAGCTGAGGGAGGAGTGAAAACGACAGAACGGTAAGCGGACAGGGCGGTAAACAACAACTGTTCTGAGTAACCGCTGCAGATAGAAACCCTAACCAAAACCCTTGTTTGCAGTCTCCATCGCTCCCGAAATCCCATCATATATATATATATATACATATATATATATATATATATATATATATATATATATATATATATATATATATATCTATATATATATATATGTATGTATATATATATATATATATATATGTATGTATATATATATATATATATGTATATATATATATATATATGTATATATATATATATATATAGATATATATCTATATATATATATATGTATGTATATATATATATATATATATATGTATGTATATATATATATATATATGTATATATATATATCTATATATATATATATATATATATATATATATATATATATATATATATATATATATATATATAGAAGAAACTAGAAGCATAAAAACATATACATTAAATTTGAACATATCAATTGAAGACGATTTAAAAATTAAAGACAATTTCAAGAAATAAACACATAAAGTTTAAATATGATTATTAATGCAAGATGTGTACCTGCAATAGGTGAATAAGGCCCACTATCTGTAGCAAGATCATCAACAACGATAGAAACACTACCTATGACACTCGGACTAGTGTCAGAGGGATGATCTATTAGTGGAACACACACTCTAGTATGGCTACGTGATCTAGCTCGACCATGTATAACATATCCTACAACACTCCGACGGGATGTGGTTGGGGGGTGTATTGGAGATGTATATGCAAATTACATATAATACATATAAACTAAAAAAAAATGTTGACATAGAAAGAATGTTCACAAAAAACCCATTTATACACTCAAGTAGAATAATCTAGGATGAATTCCTAAACTAAATAGAGTCTCGTTTTTGATAAATTATCAACCAAAGTATTGAGTTCCATGTAAACACAATAAAAAAATGTGATCAAATCTAACTTACACTTTTCCCATTTATAAAAACTGCATTTTATTCATAGAGCATAAATATGTGAATATATGTAAAAAATAAATAAATAAACCTATTTGAAAAACTATAAAATTTCATGCCAACCAAACAATCCATAAGGCAAGTTCTTATAATGCTTGATTTTGACACTGTGACATGTATTAGGTGCAAGCACATGAAGGCAACATTTATGGTACAACACACTACATAATGAAACAATATGGTAGAAATTAGAAAAAAGTCAAAATGCTTATATATTCACTTTAAAATCACTTTTCTTCATGGATTTATTGTATGCATCAAAGATTCATTGTTAAGACTTGAATATATATATTGTTTTATATAGTTAAATAAAAATATAGGAAGTGTAAGTTACAAAATCATTACTCAACTAATAAATTTAATAAGGGTGGGAACTAAGAGATATATAGTTGTCATATCATTATATTAAATAATTCTACAAATATGAGTAGTGGAAATTTTAAGGAAAATTACAGTTTATAGATCAACTTGAGTCTTAAAAAGTTGTTGAGCATCACCCATCTTATGTTATTATGAAGAGCACATTATGTTAAATAGTTATAAAACTATGTTAAATGTTATATATGTGTGTGTGTGTGATAGAGATGTTATGGCTATATTTATGTTATATATTGTTATATAGTTATGTTACATGCTATTTGTAACAACCCCTGATTGATTTTCTATGTAAAAAAATATAAGACCAAGGTCAAGGGACACATATTCCAAACTGAATGTTGGCAAAAACATCCTAGTGGGTGTCACTTTTAGTTTATTATGGTTAAGGAAATTGGCAAAGGAAAAGTGACATTAATTGAGATTTTATTTATGGAAATAGAGGAAAATAGGAGAAAAGGGAGATGAAGGGTCACACATTTGCATGCAAGAGTATTTAGAGGAAAAATGAATGAAAATGAAGAAAATAGAGGCCTCAATGATAAAAAGGGCTTATGAGGGTCAGTTCATGGATTTTGTAAGTTGAGATCCTCACATTCTTGCACACTTAGAGAAATCTTGGGGCATTCTTGGAGCACTCTAGTATTCACTTGGATTGGAGAAAGAAGGCAACGAAAAGTAGGAAAGTGCAAGCGAATAGGTGGATCAACAACTACAACTAGATATCTTTGCAGGTAACAGGTTGCATGTATGATCTCCTTGATGGATGTTAGATGCATACGGTTTTCTGGTTATGATATTTCATTGGCATGGAGGATTGCCTATATTGACAGTGGTTTTAGCATATCCTTGCTATTTCCTAGATAACCATGGTGTTATGGGTTTTTCCATTGATTTGTTTTCTAGTTAGTACTTGTAATTCCTTATGGCTGTGGGTAGAGTTACTAGCCCTGGAGCCTAGGTTGGAAAAACGCTATGGAGCCCTTGATGGGTTGAGTTACTAGTCCTAGAGACGAGTTAGAAAAATTATCTAGAGCCTTGGAAGGTTGTGGGTTGAGTTACTAGTTCCTGGAGTCCTAGGAAACTTGGGTAGAGACCGATCTGTTTGGTGTTAGTGATGTTTGACCATGAGGTGGAATCACTAGTTGAGGGTTCAGGTGGTTTGGCCTCTGGAAGCCTTGGTTCAATTTTGTTTTGTTTATTCCATGAGATCCCACATTCATGCTTGGAATATTGCGTGTGGGTGATTGACTGAAAGAGAGATTTGGTTCAGCCCAATCTATGGTTGGGTGGTACGTGGAGGTCCCTCACTTGCTTGGTATTGTTAGGCCAGGAGGTAACTCCTCAAATGAGATTATGTATATTCATTTAAGTTGTTCGTAGTTATATACATAAGGGAGTGATTGTTGAGTTTCATCTCCTGATGACTCTCCATTTTCTCTTATTATTTATTTACACTATTTACAATTGTTCACCAAATCCCTATGATTAGGTGTCAACATCCCCCCCCCTTAATTTGAAGGGATGTTGGTGAGTCCAAGCATCGTTCTGAATCTTTCAATTTGGTGAAGATGTTTGCAATCTGCTCATTAGTGGAACAATGGTGAAGACATATTGTTTTGGCCTCAACATGATGTTGAATCAGATGATATTTTGTATTGACGTGCTTCGTTCGATCACAAAACTTTGGGTTCTTGGCCAACTTTATTGCCGAAGTATTATCAATCATGAGTGGAGTCGAATGTACTTGTTTTACCTGCAAATCTTCCAGAATTTTCCTGAGCCACACAATTTCTTTTGTTGCCTCAACTGCTGCCACATATTCTGCCTCTGTTGTGGAATCTGTTGGAACTGATTGTTTACGTGATCTCCAGGAGATAACTCCTGATTCAAGACCCATAGCATAACCAGAAGTAGATACCCTAGTTTCTTTGTCTCCATCGAAGTCTGAATCAGAGTATCCAATCAAGCTAAAGTCGCCCACCTGTGTATACTTGAGTCCAAAGTCTTGAGTTACCTTCAAGTACTTTAGAACTCTTTTTGCAGCAGACCAATGTCCCTCACAAGGCTTTTTCATAAACATGGAGAGGATTCAACAACAAACGAAATGTCTGGTTTGGCAGTTGAGACTTCCTACAAGCTGTCTATACTTTGTTGCATCCTCAAATTCTTTTCCTTCAATGGATTTGGGTTTTAAGTTTTGTTCCATTGGAGTAGTCAGAGGATTGCATTCATCCATGCCAAACCTGTCCAACAGATATCCAATGTACTTCTTTTGATAAAGGAATATGGACTTTGGATGTTGAGTTACTTCAATACCAAGATAGTAATGAACATAACACAAATCAGTCATTTCAAACCTTTCCTCAATTCATTCTTTATGGATGCAATGTAGCTCTCATTGTTCCCTGTCATCAAAATATCATCTACATATACTACAAGATATACAACTATTTTTCCAACTTTATTGACAAACAAAGTTGCATCATCAAGATCATAATGTTTGAAATTGAGTTTCAGAAGATGCTCAGTTAGTTTTTCATAATAGGCTTGTGGTGCTTGTTTGAGGCCATACAAGCATTTCACAAGTTTGCATACTTTATATTCATGTCCTTTCACAGTGAATCCTTTAGGCTGGGACATAAAAACATTCTCTTAGATCTCCATTCAAGAAAGAAGTTTTTACATCCATTTGATGGACTTTCCAACCGTTCTGAGCTACTAGGGCAAAGAGTGTCCGGATGGTAGCCCATTTTGCTGTGGGGGCAAAAGTCTCCTCATAATCAACCCCTTCCTTATGTGCAAAACCTTTTGCCACAAGCCTGGCTTTGTGCTTGTCAAGTGAGCCATCAACTTTATACTTGTTCTTGTAGACCCACTTGTAGCCGATTAGTTTGGTTCCCAATGGAGGATCAATCAGCTTCCAAGTGCCATTCTTTATTAAGGCATCATACTCCTTTTGCATCGCTTCTTTCCATTCATCATGAGAAGTGGCTTCTTGGAAGGAAGTTGGTTCAAAATCTGTAGACAAATTCAATTCACAATCATAAGAAACATCCATATCAACAGGTGAATTAGAGTCATCTACATCACCTCCATTTTGCTGGGTTGAATTTCTAGTTCCTGTCTTTCCAACATCATCAGGATGAACGCTTTCAAGTGTCTTTGTCAGCCACTTTGGGGGACCTTTTTGAGATGGTCCAGGCTGCTCAATTGATTGAGTTGGGACTGAATCAAGATTGAGTCTCCCAATTCTATCAATCACATCACTCAAAGCATCATCCATTATTGGAGTTTCATGCAGCGGAGAGAGTGCTTCAGAAGAAGATTCCATAGGTTGATCTAGTATAGGAATCCCCCCTTCAAGATGTGGAATTTGATTATCAAATTGTTGAAATGATTTTGCATTTGCAAATCTATCCTAGTGATCAAGTTGCCACTCAACAACATTGTCAGCTTCAGATGATTCAAGAAAGATTACATCTCTAGATATAACAAACTTTTTATAGGTATGCTTTGGAGGTGTTTGAATACCCCATGTCGCACGGAAAGTGTCGATCTTGCGGACAAGATAGACCTTCCTAGAATCTAAAGAAGACCTAACGACAAGCAAACCAACCAGACACTATCTTTCTCTAAATATGCTTCAATAAACAATAGCAAACAAGTGTTTTTAGGGCCTACCTTTGGTCCAATGCAAGCTTGTGGATGCCCTCGCTCCTTTGATCCAAATGAGCTCCTTTTCGGGAATCTGCAAACACAAACAAGGCAAACAAATTAAATAGCACTTGAAAAGCCAATTGCATAAAACATATTTAACATGAAAGTCAAGGAGTCCATGAAACAAATAACATAAGATACTTGTTGAAAAAAATGAGTTTGATTGTATTAATTCAAAAGAAGAAGAACCTTACAACCTTTGCCTTGATGCTGTACAAGCTCCTCCCAGGGTCCAACAAGATGTCTTCTCTACTTTGACAAGTTTCACTCACTCTCCAATGGAACCAAGAGGTATGTGATCTCTCCTCTCAAGCTCAATCAAAGAGTCTCAATTTCACCATAATTTACCCTAAAAAATGTTTAGCTTCTAACCTCTCTAGTCCTCACCCCAATGCCTGTATTTATAGTGCAATGGAGGGAAGTTACTAGGTCCTCCTTCAAAGGGATAAAGCCCTCCTTCAAAGGGATAACTCCTTTAGTCAAGGGATTAGCTCCTTCTCTTTTGGGATGCATGAACCACCTCAGAGCGAACAATCCACGTCAAAATTCCTTCTAGAAAACTCTAGAATTAACCCAAAGTGAGTTTTTTAATATAAAACTTGCGCCTTTTGACTTTCACAGGGGTCCGCACCTACACTGTTAGGAACAGAGCGGGTAGGTACGCAGCTTTTGTACACAGAAGGTGCGGGACCGCAGGTGACCATGAGAGAAAGTGCGGAACCAGAGTTACATTGATATTTAATGTCTTTCTCCCACTTCTAAAGCTTGATTTGAAGAGCTGAGGTTTTAGACTTGCTTAGGAGGACAGTACAAGTGATGATAGACCCATACTGACTGCAAATAATCATGGTGACGATATTTTTGTGTAACAGATTGCCCCCTAAAGTGCGAAGTCTGTAGTAGATGAGGATTTCATTTATCATATAGGAAGAGTGAAGTACTTTATCATTTCGAGGATTATCTTGTGGAGAGCCCGGTTGGAACCTGTAAAAACATTCAATGCAAGATATATATATGAGATCATATCATCGCTGAGGTAGGCATTCCCATACTCAGATCAAAACTAACTAGAAACCTATCTACTGCTCTGATATAGGAATGATATTGTAAAACATCATAAGTATAGACTCGTGTGAACACAGTATGGACGCAACCATCTGTTTATGAATAGTCCACAACATAATGAATACAAAATTCCTCGCAGCCTGGATGGTGGAAACTAGATCCAGGGTCTTCATTTCTACTTCCCGAAATAGTATGATTCTATCCATGCGAATAAATGTGTTGATGTCGAACATGATAGAAAGCACTTAATTACCAGTCAATGATGTAAACTATTAACAAGTGTGAGAGAAACCACCAGTGATGTCAATGGCTCTCAAAGTACCCAGTACAATCCATGAGATGTGAGTAAATGTGTTGATGTCGAACATATCACGGAATCCTTTGATCGAAAGTCAATGATGTAAACTGTCGTCAAAGGCGAGAAACCTGCCATTGAGGCATGTAGATCTCAAGGTACTGACGATTTCTAGATCATATTTCTAGATAATGAGCTGATGTCGATAGAAAGCGATCCGTCGTAGGCAAGCCCACAACACGAAATCATAGATCAAGTTGAAGAAATTTAGTTGCAAGGACTGACTCAGGGATGGTCAAGATGGATGACAGATATTTTGCAAATGAATGGCTTATTGGCAGTGACCTCTTGAACACATAATGACACGACAGATGGCTTGGTGACAATTGACCCAAAGTTAATACCCAGAAACCGGCTGAAGACTTTCAATGTGGTTTGATCAACTGTTAGGCAAAGGATTTCCCAACCCAGGTGAATAAAAGTGTCGTGTTCAAGAGTGGTTATAAGGTATGACAAACAGACTCATTTTTCTCTCTTTTCCACCACCATTTCTGGCAAGTACCTCTTTATTTTTGACAAGCTTGAGGAGGATAACATTTGCTTGATTATAAGCTCATCCTTCGGATGAGTCCAACTTAGTTTAAATTCAAACCCTAAGAAGGAGTGGTTCGTTCCTGTTTGTAATTGAACAGGTCCTTTACTGTGAAATTTTAACGAGTCCAGTATAGGAGAAACTTGGCGTTTTTCAATTTTAGAGAGTCTGAAAAAACTTAAGAAGACTCCAGGGTTGACCTTTTTCGTAAATTTGTGTCTCCCAAGCTCGAAAAAGTATAAAATAATACTTGAGAGAACCGCTTGATCTTTTATGACCAAGGAGTACTTTTCGTTATTAGTGTCACTGATCTGAAAAAGTAAAAAAGCGATCAACGACACGTCGTTTTATAACCAATATCGAATTCTAAACGACAAAAATCCGACAATCGTTTCATGTTTTTACGGTCGAAAAAGAGCTGTAAGTGGACCGTCTTTTAATTCCGTTTTAATGAGTGTAAAAGAAATGCTTGGCAATATTTTCATATTTTAGGAGTCAGAAAAGGGCTTAAAGATGACTCTACTTGTTTTTTCGTTGAAAATGATAGATTTTGCCTGAACAATCCTTTATTCTGCACAAAAACACAAACATTACTCATACCTGTTTGAAATGGATAAAAGCGTTGCAAAATACCTTTTCAAAGTGAAACATAAACAAATTTGCGATTTATTTACTCAAAAAACTTATAAAAAGGGCCTTTGTCAATTCATTTTTACCGTTCGAGTTTGGGTGAGAAAATAGTTCTTTTGCTTAGAAAACTTCCCGTGAAGATTGTGGAAAATCCAACTGTCGGAATCAAGCGCCATCTTCTCCAGGTAATCCACATCATCCTACTCTTCATTTTAACCGTTTAGTTTTTTGATTTAGTCCCTCATTTCATTTTTTGGGAGGGTTTTTAGGCGCAAAACCCGCGTGCGGGGGTCCGCAGGTTTACCATTGCGGACCCGCGGACCCCGACTTTTTCTCCATTGGGAAAAAGCTCGGGGTCCGCACCTTCCATGTAGACAAAGTGCGTACCCACGCACTGTGTCTAACATGGAGGGTGCGTACCCCGCAGCAAAGGTTTTGAACCCAAAATTTCTCAAAAATGGACCAATCAAAATGTTTTCTAGCAATCTAATTATTCTTTATACTTGATGCAGAGAGAATATCATGCTAGATCGGCGTGAATGGGAGCATGAGGACGTGGATACTGCCGCATGGAATCATCAGCCTTCACTTGATGCTTTGAGGGCATGCGGAATGTACAAATTCTGGACCATTCCTGGCATGAGGGCTCAAGTGGATTTCTTACAGTGGTTGGTTGATAGATGGAGCATACAGGACCAGTGATTTTTCATTGGCGGGCACCGGCTCGAAATCGAGCCGGAGGACATTTATTTCTTGACTGGTTTGCCTAAGAGAGGCGAGGACTTGACTCTATTCGGGACTAGGCCAGGTGGCCAGTCTGTCGATAGCCTCCGGTTAGAGTACTGCAACAGCCAGGCTAAAGACAAAGCGATAGACATAAAGACCATATCCCGTCCTGAGCTCATGGTGATTGCGTTTACTGTCACCAGAATTTGCGAAGCTGCCGCATTACATGTTGCCACCGGATCACAGATGCGTATGGCAGTCGATTGCTTTCGAGGCACCATCTTCATTTGGTGCAATGCTGTGCTGGCCAATGTGAAAGGCCAACTGACCAGGGCCAAGAGCGAACGACTAAAGACCTTTGGTTATGGGGCTTTGGTCATGAGTTTTGGCCTGGAGAGGGTTCCTATGCTGATCCCACAACATCTTACTGTTGGAGCTGGGCTTCTTTGAGAGCCCAAACTGATGCGATGGGTCGCAGTCATGGCCCGTCACCTGGACGAGAGGACAGAAGTTGCTCGGTTCAAACCTGAGTATTTCCAATGGTTGGAAAACCAGGTCTTTTCCATTCAGTATTTCCCTTACGCTGGGATAAATTTCCGTGGTGACCCAGACATGGTTCTTCCACCAGGAGAGCAGTGGGACGAGTCAGGTAAAATCCTTTTCAACTTTTCCTATTTTATTTATTTTTTATATTTTTCATCGTCTCAAAACTGATAGTGAAAATTTCAAATGCAGATGTGGGTCCACAACGACCAGCTGCTCTCCGGCCTTTCGAGAGGAGGCAACTAGTTGCACCCGCGCCAGCCCCACAAGACGAATCAGCAGAGGTTTTGGCCGAGTTGGAGGGTCATCTTGAGCGCTTGACAGGGGATATTCCTGAGACCACTATAGACGACATTCCTCGTCGACTTTAGCGCTATGTGATTGGAGTCCTGGGACCTTTTAGGAGGTTCCTTTGCAAGGTGGCCCGGGCAGTGGTTTCTTATAGAGATCATCACCAGTGATAGGATGATCGCCTTTTGTGGGCACATGTGACATTTTTGTTTTTTGTACTTATCATTTTTGCCGATCATAAGGTGTTTTTCAACCTATGATTGAAGACGATGTATTTTTTGACACACTCCTATATATATATTACTATTACCGGCTTATCTTGTAAATCATGTTATGGAATGGTTTTAAATTTACATGTATGATTATTGCAAATGTCTATTTAACATTCCAGAAGCAATTGCATCTGCTAATGTATTTAAAGACCTTGGAATATGCTGATATTCAATGTAATCAAACTCACGTTCCAAGAGACGCACTCTCAAAAATAATCTTAATAACACTGGATTTCTAATGGCATACACTCTATTAAGCTGTAATACAACGAGTTCAGAATCCAACCTCACTATCAAACTCCAAATCCCAAATGAAATAGATTCAGATAATAACTCAATCACTGCACTATATTCTGCAATGTTGTTTGTTGTTTGACCGAGGCTTACCCCATGCATAGAAACTAACTCGTCAGAGGGCGAATAGATAACCCAAGCTGCGGAAGAGATGTTCCGTGTATTACGACAAGCACCATCAGCAAATCCAATGTATGTTTGGAGAGGCATCGACATCTGCAATATCAAGAGTAAAACCAAGATAAGCAGGAATAATGACGGAAAAACACTCTCTAAACTAAGCACACTTTGTAAACTAAAACACACCAGCTAGAAAGAAAAACTATCCTAACTAAAAATCTCCATACCCCATTCTTTTAAGCATAGTACCTCTTCAAGTAAAGGCCATTTCTGGGTTTACCCAAAGAGTCCCCATCAAAGTCTACCAATTCATAGGCCCCTTTTGCTAGCTTTCGCTTAACAATATAGGGACCATGCCACATAGGAACGAATTTCCCAGCGCCTAATTTATCATTAGCTTGATCATACAATAACACTAGGTCTCCTTCCGAAAAATTTCGAGGGGTCACATTCCGATCATACTGAGCTTTCATACGTTTTGCGTGAGTCTCGATCACCAATGCAGCATCACGTTGATTCTCATCTAATTGAGCTAAGTATAACAAACACTTTTCCTCTTCGGAAGTAGCTGGAAGTAACTCGATGGCCATTTGCAGTGACGAGATTTCGCACTCAATGGGTAACACAGCTTCCAAACCATAGACTAGTTGGAAAGGAGTGAACCCTGTTGATGTTTTTACTGAAGTTCGGTACGCCCAAAGCGCTGAAAAAATCATGTTGTGCCAATTCGACCGATGAATCCCAATGATTCGTCGGATCATGATAACTAAAACTTTGTTGATGGACTCAACCAGACCATTCGCTTGTGGATAATAAGGAGTTGAACTATCGTGACGTAAACCAAGCTAGCCTGTAAGTTCGGTCATCATAACGTTTCGAAAATGATGCCCATGATCAGTGATTATTGCTTGTGGGACACCAAACCTAGCAATTATATGATTGAACACAAAAATTGCAGCTGTCTTGCCGTCTTCCTCGAATGTAGGCATCGCCTCGGCCCACTTAGTAAAATAATCTACCGCAAGGATGATATACGCATGCCCCCCGGCCGAGTGAGGGTTACATGTAATAAAATCGATACCCCATTTGGAAAAAGGACCAACGACAATTATAGGGTGGAGAGGAGCAGGTGGAGCGCGCATCTTACGATCAAAAATCTGGCAGTTGTGGCATTTTCGGACCGCCGTAATACAATCTTTAAACAAGGACGGCCAAAAATAGCCAGCGCGCAATATCTTTTGGGCTGTGGCATACCCAGACATATGACCGCCACATGCTCCAGAGTGACAGTCATTTAGAACCCTTTCAGCTTCTTCGTGAGTTAAGCAACGTCGAAAAATAGAGTCCACCCCACGGCGATAAAGAGTATCTCCAATAATTTTGAATTGTTGGGACTGGAAGCGAATTTTCCGACGTTCCGACCTTGAAATTTCTGGCCGAAAGGATTGGGTTTGGAGATAGACGATGATATCCCCATACCACGGATCTAAAGTGCTGATTAGAAACAAAGATTCGTCCGCAATGGGCTCCTCTGCCACAGTTTCTGTGTCAGCACGCGGGAAGTCACACATTAACTCTGCAAAAACTAAAGATTTCTTAGACTTAGATTTCTCAAACTCCAAGTCGAACTCCTGCAGGATAACGATCCATTTAGAGTACTTTCCCCCTAGCAATTGTTTGGTCAAAATGTAGATCATAGGGTTGCAATCCGAAATTACCGTAGTTTTACGTAGTAAAATGTAGTGACGAAAACGTTGGACAGCTTGAACGGATGCCAATGCCAATTTCTCCACATGTGAGTATTTTAGCTCAGTTGGATTTAATGTGCGACTAAGGTAATATATCACATGTTCCGTTCCGAATTCATCTTCCTGAACTAAGACCATTCCAATGGTGGAATGGGAGGTGGCGAGATACAAGAAGTAATCCTGGTTGTAGTTGGGAGGATGCAACAACGGTGCATGGGTCAACGCGTGTTTGAGTGCATCAAAAGATTTCTGAGCTATCTCATCCCAAGAGAATTGAGTGTTCTGTTTTAACAACCATGTAAAACCCTTTGTAACCTCGACGTAGTTAGGAATGAATCGTCGTAAAAAGTTTGCTTTCCCCTGCAAACTTTGGAGTTGGCGAAGACTCGAAGGAGGAGGCAAATTGATGATAGCTTCGACCTTCGAGGGATCAACGCGAATGCTGGCTTTTGAAACTACAAATCCCAGAAATCGACCCGTTTCTATACAAAAGACACATTTGTGTGGGTTCAACCGAATACGATAATGCCTACACCTCATAAAGATTGCTCGTAAATGGACGGGGTGATCAGCTCGATGTAATGAATGAGCAGGCAAGTCATCGAGATAGGGTTGCACAATGTGCTTGATGTCATGAAACGCATAAGACATCGCCCTCTGAAAAGTTGCTCCGGCATTCTTAAGCCCAAAAGGTAATTTTCAATAAGCAAATGTCCCCCATGGACAAATGAAAGCCGTTTTTGGTTGATCGGCAGGTAGAATGTTGATTTGATTGTATCCGAAAAAACCGTCCATAAAGGAAAATATTTCGCTGCCGGCACAATCATCAATGATTTGATCGATATAGGGAGTTGGATAATTGTCCTTTGGACAGGCTCGATTAATGTCCCTATAATCGATGCATATTCTTATTGTCCCCTATTTTTTGTTAACTGGAACAATATTCGATACCCAATCCGTTAACGGGATCGGATAAATGAAACCTGCTTTCAACAGTTTTTCAACTTCTGCTTTGATTGCAGCAGCTTTTCGTGGGTGAATTTGACGCAAACGTTGCTGGACGGGTTTAGCGTCCGGGTAAGTCTTGATCTCATGAACAACAATCGTGGGATCAATTCCTTGCATTTCCTCATAGGACCAGGCAAACACGTCGCGAAATTCTTGAAATAGGGCCTTATATAATTGAATTTCGTCATCTGTACACGAGGCACCTATATGAATGTTCTCAACAATTCCGGGATTAACCGAAATGTCAATGGGAATAGTTCGAGAGATGTTTCCCAAATTTAACTCTGAATCGGGATGTTTCATTGGATTCTGAGGTTCCTTGACATATTCAGTCGTAAAGATTGATGATAAATCATTTTCAAAACGATCATCCTCAGGTAAAAACGAAGATCTGTGATGGAGATCTTCCCATGGTAAATCATCTACACATAGGATTTCACGAATTTGCTCATCAGAGTGAACAAGTTCAGAAAACGTAGTTAAATTCGAGGTTGATGTGAAAAGTGATTCCTCACGGACCACATTCATTAAGTCATTTTCGGTTGAACACGGGTCGGCAAAAGACTGCACGACTTCATAGGCAATTTCATATGGACTCAAAGGCATGGAATTACCAAATGAGTCTATTTCAGATTCAAAAGGAATGATCCAAGGATCGTCATAAAAAATAGTGTCTGATGTAATCATATGAATGGTTGCAAATGAAGATGATGCATTGATTGGAGGAAAAGGAAAAGTTCCCAGTAAACCGGAATCTTTAACTAATCCTACTCCAACATCCTTATATGGGATAGTCGTTTTACCGACATGCTGAATACTCTTCGAAGAGGCTGGGTCGGATGAAAAGTAAGCCAGCTGGTCTATTGTTACGATCTTTCCATTATGTGGAAACTTTATGATTCTAAAGACCGATGAAACGACCGCCGTCATAGCGTAAGACCAACTTCGACCCAAGAGAAGGTTGTAGTCTAGAGGGGCATCAACCACCTCCACATCTAGACTAATGATTTTTCCTTCAACCCCTATAGGCAAATCCTGTAGAATGCCAAAAGGATGAAACCCACGGCCATCAAAGGCCTTAAGAATTGTCGGGGATTGATTTAGTGAAGGAGAACCAAGCGATCTCCAACACTGTATTGACATAATACATGTTGAGGCTCCCTCATCAATTACAGTCCGATGAATAGGCCTGTTTTTGACTATCACTGGGATCTGGAAAGCCATTTGATGAGGCAAACGCGGTGTACTATTTTCTAGATCAAATATTATTAGGTTCAGGTCCTGAACATCAACAGCTCCTATAGCCGACAAAAGTAATTTACGCTGTGCTGGGCATGATTGCAGCACTTCCAAAGCTGACATTGCTGAGGGTGAAACAACTAAATCCTCAACAATGTTATAATTCTGAGCTGCTCTCGCATGTGGATTGAAAGCTGACTTTCGAAGTATACCCTTGGCGGGCGGTTTGATTACTAAGTCTGGATTAGGTTTCTCGATCTGTAGTGGATCGAAACCGGGAGCTGAGGTTGATGGATTAGAATGAGAAGATTCTGCTTCTTTGCCATCAACAAGACTTTTACTACCATAATCTTGCGATCGAGTCACAATCCTTACATGGGACATCATCAATATGGGTTCTTCATTGGCACTCGAGGAAGAACCTATCATCTTACTGTCTTGACTTGGAAATGGATCCTTCAAGACAGTAGGAGTTTGGGAACCTTTGACGATCTTCGCAACCTCTGCTCGATGAGGGCAGTCTCTTGTAAAATGTTCTTCGTCACAAATGAGACATGGATAACGAGGTTTGCGCTTTTCATCATTGGATTCCGCCTTTTCAGGTTTCTCCTTTGAACTTTTGTCCGTTTTATTCTTCTTCTTTCCTTTCTTCTTCCCACCGGATTTTGATTTAGCCGTAGATGACTCTACAACGTGAATATCGGCGGAAACCTCTGCAGAAGAATCTCCTGTCGGGGAATCAGGCAAGGTTATGATAGGAGAAGAATTCTTGGAAGACTTCTTCTTACTTTTAGTGTTAACCGTACCAATCATATCGTCAGCGGCATGAGATCCCGAAGGAGCTGCAGTGATTTGATTTGACTTGGGAAGATCGGGGATCTTTTCGTGTAACGTACCTAACTGAGTATAGACCAAGTCAAGGTACTGTGCTTGAGCAATCACTTGCTCCTCAGTAACAACTCCGGCTTTAGCAACATCTTCAGTGATCCTTGGCAACAAAGATTTTACAAACCACTCAGCCAAGATTTGATCTGGAATAAATACCTTCACTAAACGTCGTCGACGTCTCCACTCATGAATATGATCTGAAATATATGTGGATGTCGATTGTTTTAGCGAAGTTAACAATTCCGTGCCATTGTCATATCGGACTGGCAACTGGAAATGAGTTAAAAACGAGGTAGCTAACTGACTAAAATTATAAAAAGTGCCTCGCGGTAACTCAATGTACCACTTGGCCGCGAGACCAATTAGAGTGCGCTGGAAAAGTCTAAGACGGATCGAATCATCTGTGATGGAGTTAGACGCACACCAGAGGTGGTAAGTCATCACATGGTTCGACGGGTCCTCTCCAGATTTACCTTCGAACTTGGGAATGTCACTCGGCAACTTATTCGTCATTGGCGGCCAAAACGGAAGATAATTAATCGGATCGTTCGTTAGGCGCGACAAGTTTGGTAAGTCCAAAGTTGCGATAAACGGTAACTGCCGATTAGGATTCCTAAAACTCTGGGTCATGAGACCAGCCCCAGGAGGAGGATATCCAGGATAACTAGGAATAGGAATCGGTTCGGGATATTGTATCCTCCCGGAAAACCAGGATTAACCGGACTGTACTGGGGTTGTTGAGGTTGTTGATAAGTGTACCCAGGATACGGTTGATACTGATAAACTGGCTGCTGGACAACAGGACTGAATTGGTACTGTCCCTGGTACGGTTGATAGGTGAATTGTGGTTGACTTGTGACAACCGTACTTAAACCAGGTTTTCCTACAGGCATCTGAACCGTAGTTTGAATCGTGGATCCAGACGGTGGTAAAGATGTCTGAGGAGTAGATACAGGAACAGTAGAAACCGGAGCTGTCGATACTCCAGAAGTAGGTGGGGTAGATTGAACAGACGTTGCGGCAGTTGCAACAGTCGTTTGAGATGGAGTTCGAGGCGCAGTAGGCCCACACTGAGAAACTACCGAAGGTATAGAAGTTTGAATATTAGACTGGACTGGTTGCTGGGGTGAACCAGAAACTAAGGGTTGTCCAGTTTGGGATGACAACTGTACATTTGGCTGCAACACCTGTTGAGTTTGCGATGGATCCCATACTATGTTCATTCCGAGGTACTGACCCATAACAGGTTGAGAATATTGAGGTCCATAACCAGGTTGAGGGTAGGATTGATAATTGAAAGGTACATTTCCCATTCCTTGAACATAAGATTGATGGTTCGAGTACTGACCTTGGGGTAGATACCCCTGAGGCACGTATTGATACTGGGGTTGACCTTGAGGTATAAATTGATACTGGGGTTGACCTTGGGGTACATATTGAGTCTGGGGTTGACCTTGAGGAACGTATTGTACTGTAGGTACGTATTGTCCTTGAGGTTGCCCCCCAGATGCAAATTGTGTACCTTGAGGTTGCCCCTGAGGCATTAATTGAGGCTGCCCCCCAAGCGGTAACTGGCCACCTTGAGGTTGAGAATTGGGAATAGAACCTGACATCATAAGAATGTCTTCTACACTCAACGGCTTTGCACCATTGCTTCCAGTGAATAACCCTTGTTCAATGGGTTGAGGAGATGCTCCCGAAAAAGTACCAGAAAGTGACTGATACCCAGAGGGAACAGAAGGACCGCCGTACAAAAAAGATTCAGGCGATTGAGTAAACATGGATGACTGACCTGACATATTTACGGGAGTATAAAAACCTCTAGGGTGATAAGGAGCACGAGGTGGTGAAAAACTTAACACTGGGTTTTCCAAATAATTAGTCAAAGAAAGATACCAAGTAGTACTTCTAGGTGGACTGTAAAAAATTGATTCACGCTCCCTTAGATCAATAACCGGTTGATTTTCAGGGATAGGGATGCCTACTTCTTCTTCTGGAGCAAGTTCTTCAATAGCTATCAAACCAGAAGGAAGATTTGCGGTGATTACTCTTTCTACCCTAGGTGAATTAGGACCACTAGAAGTTGGAGAGACAAACCCCGATGTTGGAGTAACAGGTACAGATATCTCAGGTTCTTCACCTATATCACTAGTAGATGAAAAGCTACCAGCAAGTTCGGAAACCGAAATAGATTCAGGATTATAACCTGTTTCTAGAGTTTGGTAATCAGGATGTACAACCAACGAAGACTCTCCTTCTTCAGGTGACCAAACTTTACTGCCACTAGGAGTTACGAGGACTTTCAAGCCTTTAAGATGGCTCGGGACTTCTTCAGGAGGTTGGCCCCGAAGTCTACGGGACTTTCTCAATAAATCAGCCATGGTTACAAACTCAGGAGACTGGCCCCGAAGTCTACGGGACTGTCTTGGTAATTTAGCCACAGTTAAAAACTTTTAACTACTTCACACGCAAACAAAGTAAAATTTCAATGAAAAACACCTAAAGCCTCTAAAGAACCAAACAAATTTGAATCACACGCCTAAAGAATCTAGAGATCAAACACACACAAACAGTAACTTTGCGGACCAAAAACACTAGTTGGTGATGAAATCCAACGTCGCAGAATTCAGTACAGAAATGGCGGTTGGAACAGTTACCCCGACAACCTGCTTAATGAATAGACTGGACCAAGTTCCTCCACT
Organism: Pinus tabuliformis; assembly: GCA_031772625.1. Taxonomy (NCBI): domain Eukaryota; kingdom Viridiplantae; phylum Streptophyta; class Pinopsida; order Pinales; family Pinaceae; genus Pinus; species Pinus tabuliformis. The sequence goes on along the minus strand of CM062808.1, from coordinate 53,184,400 downwards.
TAACCGTCTCGAGTGAAGTGAACCCCCCAGAAAATCCAAGTGAGTCTAGCCGACGTCTGCTCCAGGTACAGTGGGATCTTCCCACCACTGTCACCTTACGAAGAATCCTAAAGAATATGGTCACTAAGGCTACCAACTGAGACAAATACACCTGGGGGAACAGTCTACGATCCGATACACACGCAAGGGTAGAGTAGCAAGCTCAATCCTCTTGAAGTCTCCTTGACATAATCCAAGGTTTACCAATAAGTGACCCCAGGCTCCTCGACAATGGTTAATCCGAGGTTTACCGTTTTTAATACGTGAATATCTGGCGTCGTTCCCAATGAGGAAGGATTGATTCCCACACTGGTTCGGACACGATCTCGTGCTTCTCCTTTAAGAGGAGCTTTCCCAGAGCATAAATGCAACAATTGGATTTCTTCCTACCACAAGATACAACTACTTGTTTGTTTTTTACTGTCTTGGAGAGTTAATTACTCTCCTACTCCAAGACACTAGCCTGAGCTAAGTTGGTGTATCAGAGCCCTAGAAATAAAATGTTACTAGGTGAATTTTACTTTAAGCGTTAATTTTAGTGGTTGTTGTTTAAGTCAAGAGGTGGCGGAGATGAAACTCATGGTGTAAAGACTCGACTCGAAATCACTAAAAAGATGCACCTAAGATGATTTAAACAATCTTTTCTCTTCGATGAACTTCTAAACTAAGAAAGAGTTTGAGAATGCAAATACTTTGTAAAGACAAATCTTTCTCAATTAAACAAATTAAAAGAAGAGCTTTTCCTTTCCAAAGCACTCAATGACGAGACAACTAGCTATTTCACACAATTTTCCCTTTTCTTTTCAAAGCGCTCAATCACTACAAAAGAAAAACTTTTCCAAAAGAGATTTTTTTTTATATTTTGTAAATAAGACACTCAAAACTAATGAAAACGACTAACTTTGAGAGCTACAAACTATATAAAAAGCTACTTGAAGTCAAAGCTTACTAAGAGTCTTTTTGAGGATGTTTTACTTAGCTAAATGTGAGCTAAGGACTAATTTATGCAGAATCACAATTAGTCAAAAAACAACCAATCTTTCGTTTTCTTTTTTTAAAAATGAAAATTCCAAACTTTCAACTACAAGCTTTTCGAAATTTTGAAATGAGAAAACTCAAAGCGGATTCCTCAACAAGGGGAGATTTCATCAATGGTCAGACTCATAAGAAGACTGGTAGACACCAAGGTAATCTGAGGTCCCTACGGCTTCTAAGCTCAGAGCCACTACACAACCAAAAACGAAAAACAAACCCAACAAACAAAATTCCTAGGAATTCCACCTAAAACCCTAATGCTAATGAAATTAGACCAAGGAAAGTTTTTGACAGGGAACAAGCAGGTCTGGGCAATGGCGAAAACCTATAAACAAATTCTAAATTGATAAAAAAGAGAAAAATTTAAAAATTTTCAAATTTTTGACAGGGTACGCAGGAAACCTGTTTACACAGGTGCGTCCACGCTCTGTGCACAAAGCAAAAGTGCGTACTAGTACGCACTGTGCTTAACTTAAAGGGTGCGTACCTCTTCCAAAATTATGAAAAATGAAAACTAACTCAAAATTAACTAAATTCACCCAAGCCCACAATCATCAAGTCAAAAACAGAAACAGAAAATACAGTTTCTCAGGTCAAAGTATAGACAAAGAAAACAATCAAGTCCCTAGCGGAGTCGCCATTTTGTCGCACGGAAAGTGTCGATCTTGCGGACAAGATAGACCTTCCTAGAATCTAAAGAAGACCTAACGACAAGCAAACCAACCAGACACTATCTTTCTCTAAATATGCTTCAATAAACAATAGAAAACAAGTGTTTTTAGGGCCTACCTTTGGTCCAACGCAAGCTTGTGGATGCCCTCGCTCCTATGATCCAAATGAGCTCCTTTTCGCGAATCTGCAAACACAAACAAGGCAAACAAATTAAATAGCACCTGAAAAGCCAATTGCATAAAACATATTTAACATGAAAGTCAAGGAGTCCATGAAACAAATAACATAAGATACTTGTTGAGAAAAATGAGTTTGATTGTATTAATTCAAAAGAAGAAGAACCTTACAACCTTTGCCTTGACGCTGTACAAGCTCCTCCTAGGGTCCAACAAGATGTCTTCTCTACTTTGACAAGTTTCACTCACTCTCCAATGGAACCAAGAGGTATGTGATCTCTCCTCTCAAGCTCAATCAAAGAGTCTCAATTTCACTAGCATTTACCCTAAAAAATGTTCAGCTTCTAACCTCTCTAGTCCTCACCCAAATGCCTGTATTTATAGTGCAATGGAGGGAAGTTACTAGGTCCTCCTTCAAAGGGATAAAGCCCTCCTTCAAAGGGATAGCTCCTTTAGTCAAGGGATTAGCTCCTTCTCTTTTGGGATGCATGAACCACCTCAAAGCGAACAATCCACGTCAAAATTCCTTCTAGAAAACTCTAGAATTAACCCAAAGTGAGTTTTTTAAGATAAAACTTGCGCCTTTTGACTTTCACAGGGGTCCACACCTACACCGTTAGGAACAGAGCGAGTAGGTACGCAACTTTTGTACACAGAAGGTGCGGGACAGCAGGTGACCATGAGAGAAAGTGCGGAACCAGAGTTACATTGATATTTAATGTCTTTATCCCACTTCTAAAGCTTGATTTGAAGAGCTGAGGTTTTAGACTTGCTTAGGAGGACAGTAAAAGTGATGATAGACCCATACTGACTGAAAATAATCATGGTGACAATATTTTTGTGTAACACCCCAGGAAGATACAATTACGACTCCTTGCACCAAGTTTCTTTCTATGTACCTTTGGTATCAAAGCATAAAATGTGGAACCAAAGACCCCGAGATACTTTACCAAAGGAATGTGCCCAATACCACATTTCATAAGGATTCTTGTTTCTAATAGCATTAGATGGACATCTATTCTTTACATATACAGCACATAGAACTGCATCAACCGAAAACATCAGTTTTACTTTCTTGAAAAACATCACAGAGCACACCATATTTAAGATTGTCCTATTCATTCCTTCAGCTACTCCGTTCTATTGGGGATTATAAGGTATAGTTGTTTGATGTTTGATCCCATGTTGGTGAAGATAGTTTTCAAATTCATTTGAAGTGTATTATTTTCCATTATCAGTGAGAATAGAGCCAATATGAGATTGTGCATCATTTTCAATCCATGTATGAAAGTTCTTGAATGTTTGAAAATCATCAGATTTGTTCTTCAATAAATAAACCCAACACATTCTCGTGTATTCATCAATAAATGTCATCATATATTTATTTCCATTTGCAGAAGGAACAGGCATTGGACCACATAAATCTGAATGAATGAGTTCAAGTTTTCTATGTGCTCTGGAATGTGAATCATGAAAAGACCGTTTGCTATGCTTTCCTAGAATGCAAGCATCACATTGCTTAAGTTTCCTAGCAATTGTAGGCAAACTAGTAACACCATTTTTCTTCAACAAGCAGATGCTGTCATAATTAAAGTGTCCAAATATAGCATGCCATAATAAACTTGATGGAAATGTACCTTCTTCATAATGAGAATTGTTTGAGAAATTTTGTGCATGAGCAGAGGTACCTTGCAGCTTGAGAAGCCTTTCTTCTTCTATCCCTGTAATGAAAAGTGAGTGATCTGATGCTTTTGTCACCTCAACCTTGCCATCAAACATATGAATGGAGTGTCCTTGCTGGCGGATGTGGACCAGGGACAACAAGTTTCTCCTCAGCTGTGGGAGATATAGAACGTTATGAAAAAGAAAGTTTGGAAGACCAGACAATTTAAGCTTGATTGTGCCAAGCCCTGATAGCTTGAGTTTTGTTTTGCTTGCAAAGTACACTGTTCCATCAACATTGTTAGTAAATTCTTCAAAAAAATCTATTTTAAAGGTCATGTGGCAAGTTTCTCTTGAATCAAGCAACCGATCATTTTTCTTAGAAGCAAGTGAAGCATTAAATAAGTCTTCATTTACTCCAATATTATAGTGTGCCACAACATAGTGAGCGGATTCAGGTGCTTTACCTTTCTTTTTGTCATTAGTTTTACCTTTGGGTTGGTTTCTTTCTTTCTCAATTCTATCCCAAGGAAAATTGCATGTGGATGCATCATGTGATCCATCTCTTTTGCAACGTATGTAATGCAAATGTGACTTTTCTCCTTGAGAGTGTCGGCCCCCCCTGCCTCTGAAATTTCTTCTTCCTCTTCCTCTTCGACCACATCTTCCTCTGGAAGAATATTAAGCAAGATTCTTCTCTCTATATGCAAGACACACAGTCTCTTAAGAAGACTGAGGAGCCGTCTTCTTCCCAAAAGCTTTCTCTCTTTCAACAAATTTTTTGACAAGGGAGTCAAAGGTAATTTCTTTGAGATTTCCATTTGCTTGCAATGACTCAAGATAATTTGAGTAAGTGGGATAAAGTGCCTTGACAAAAGCTATCAGAGGAATGTCCAGTTCAACATTAGTGACTTTGATATCATGCACAATAGATTTTACTTCTGATGCAAGAGCAAGAGGATCATCATTTTGTAATTCAAGGCTAAATAATTTAATCATGAGTTGAACAACTTCAAGTGAAGAGTGTGAGTCATAGAGTTACTTTACTTTTTGTAAGGCTTCAAACGCATTTGAAAATGGTGAAATATGGAAACTCACCTCTTCATTTACTAATGTTGCAATCAAGACATAAGCCTTGCTGTTCTTATTTTCCCAAATGGAAAATTCCTTGTCTGAGGTAGGCTGTTCTAGTTCTTTGTCTCTGTCTCCAACATACGCTCCTTTCCACAGTTCATTAAAAATGAGAGTGTGTTTGATTTTCCGTGACCATTCTGTATAGTTCTCCTTGCCGGTGAGAACCACTCCCACAATAGATATCAATGAATGCATTTAAAAAAATGGTGCACTCTAAAAAAAATATGCTTTTGCTGCCAATATATGAAATATTTTCACTTCTAGTGTTAAAGAAAAAAAACTGCATTGTAATAGCAATATTCTGAAAAAAAAAGTGCAATTCTGGTCAAGAATGCAATTTTGGTAAAAAATGTAGTATGGAGGGAGCATCGTATTGGAGGGAGCAGCTTATTGGAGGGAGAAACTTATTGGAGGGAGCAATGACAACGTGGGAGGAAGAGAAGCAAAAGCTACCTCTATCAAGTTTTGTATCGATCTTTGATTAGGTTTTAATAACATCTGCAGAATATAATGGCAAGCATGCCAGTGATTACTGCTGAGACTATTGCATTGACTGAGAAAAAGATGGATATGACACTAGATGAAGCACCAAAGATGTCCAAAAAAACCATTCAAAAGACAAGGAAGCCCCGAATGAGCAACGTACATGGAGAAGCTATTGGAATTCACCATTAGAAATCTGCTGGTGGAGGTTAGAGATAGTAGCGTATACACTTAGTCGCATTAGAAATGCTACAAGAATGCTTCTATGGGCCAGATAGTGCACCAGGACTATTGGCAGCCTCATAAAACAATGCGCTTCAAAGTGTGGGAGCTGCAAGGGGAGGTACACCAAGATTTACACCAAGCGTTACACCAATTATCACGTAGAGAGCAAAGAACTGAAGAATATGGTAGACTGCAAATTTCTGAAAAAATGGCAGAAGGGAGTTACAATGGCGGACTGCAATGCCAAAAATGGAGCTGGCTTTGATACCATGTCAGGCCAGGAGGTAACTCCTCAAATGAGATTATGTATATTCATTTAGGCTGTTCATAGTTATATACATGAGGGAGTGACTGTTGATTTTCATCTCCCGATGACTCTCCATTTTCTCTTATTATTTATTTACGCTATTTACAATTATTCACCCAATCCCTATAATTAGGTGTCAACAGGTATTTTCCTATGTTAATAATAGTTATTCTTCTATTGTGATTCATGTATATTTATTGGAAATGTGTTGGTGACATTATGGCTGAGATACCATGGTTTATATGCTGGTTGTTTTCTAATTGTATGATGTTATGTGATGTGTATCTCCTATGGCTCATGTCATGAATTGTTTAAATATTGATCAGTTGATGGATGAATGGAATAATAAGTGTTATTACAGCTGCGTGGAGAGGACATAGGGCATTCTTGACGATTCTTAGATAAATATCATAATTTTATGATCGAATATGCATTCATGACCTATACGTTACATGTTTTCCATGTGTTTGATGAAACCCCTGTCATGTTCTAGGCATTGTAGATCAATTTTTGTCTTCAAACTAGTGTGTCTAACATTGTTGTCATGTCATTATTTATTCTGAGAAGTTACAGGAAGTTCTGGGTAGTGGTCTGTAGGCAGGTCTGAAATGGTGGCTCACAATTCGAGACCACACCCTCTAAATCAACCCACTTCCTTAAATGGATATAGGAGGTTGGGTTATGTCATAGTAGCTCTCTGTCTCATGTTTACGCTGGCGGGCCAGTGAAACTGGGTAAATGTGGGAGGGGTAGTTAGAATTTGGTATCAGAGCATGGTTCAAACACTTGGACTGGATAGGATAGATGCATGTTCTTATGCATGCATTGCCATGTTTAATGCTGTCTTGCATGAGGTCATTGTATGCAGTTTATGTCATCATAATACTGCTGGTATGTTATGATGCTGATATGTTGGCCAAGATGGAGTAGGAGATGTAGATCATCAAAGCAAGGTTGCAACACTAAACCTTGGGGTAATAGTAGATCATCATACAAATTTTTATGCTTGGACATGCAAGTATGTTGGTTAATGGTTGTTATAAGCATTATGTTTATGTACATGGCTGTCATTCTATTGTTGTTGTGTTTACATGCATGATAGTTGCTAGTTGATTAGTGCGGTCATATGAACATGAATCAGATAGTCATTAATGATAGTAACTTTTGTTTATATGCATTGCGGTCATAGGCATGGTGATTATAGTCATTACAACTAAGATCTTTATGTTATATGTATTGTGTTAATTTGAATTGGCCTTTGTAGATGGTTATGGTTATGATATTAAAGTATGAGTCGATATGCTTGTGATATTGTGTCATACTAATATAGACTGATTGGTGCATATGTGATAGCCTCCCCTGCGATACATTGAGGTATGAATTTTATTATGTTGTATATTTAGTCTATTTAACATGGTATGTTTACAGGTTCTTCAAATGTTTTATTAATTGCACGATATGAGTATGTTTATATAAGATCACATGAAGAAATGATCTTGTTTTAAGATGGTTGTACTAACACATTATGTGTTGAGACAACTGATATGCACTTGAGTGCAAGTGGGTGCTAGTTTTAGTATTATAACTATGATTGTGGGTTGATTGGAGATTATGACATGGTTTTTAGTCTTGGTAAGGAATGATTTCAAATTAATAGACACGATGTTTTGATCTTTGGAATGTGTGGCTGACATGTGTGAACAGTTGCAGGGCAACATGCTTTCTATTGCATGACAAGGTAATAGTTGATTTGTTTATATAACCAACAATTGGGTGATGTGATATTGCATAATAAGATTTAATTGTAGTAAGGAGAAAACGTATGACAATTGGTTTCTAGTTATGGATGGATTTGTCAAGGAATTGGAGTTCCTTGATATATGATATATGTATGTGTTTAGTTATAGGTTAATGTGCTAGGTACAACAAGGTAATATAACTAGTATATTTTATATTTATTTATGCACTGACAATTATGTGTTTATGGAAGTAGGATGCAGGGGATTGCATGGAAAAAGAGACTACAATGAAATCTCGAAGAAGGTTCGAGTTGAGCTTTCCTTTGGAGGCATTGGGAACCATGGGGTTGAGTCATGGTGTCAGTTGCTAGTTTTTTGCTTTTGGTCATTTATGATTTGTTTGTGTTTGATTTAAAGTTTTGATTGTGTTTGGTGCATGGCCATGCCACTTTGTTTGTGATGTTGTATTGTTGTTTGGTTTTATTGTTGTTGGTTTTTTGTTATTGCATTTTATGTTTTGAGGGTCTTGGGAATTGGTTGGGGAAAGAGGAAAGTTAATGGAGCTTGAGGGGAGCTTCCTGAAATCCAATAAGTAATGTGAGACTTGGATGAATCTCGATGCATGTATAAGGGCAGTTGAAGGCAAGAGTATGAAAACCAGTTGGATTTGTTGGATCCAGTTGGATCAAGAGTATGAAAACCAGTTGGATTTGTAAATGGACGGTGGTAGGACAATCATGAGAAAGGTAAAGTAAATGGACTTGAGGCATCAGATGCCTTGGCTATGTTGGGAATTGTTGTTCTCAATGTGATAGCTGGTAATTGTGTTGTGATCATGATTATGCTGATGTTTATATATGTTTATATGTATGTATGTATGACATGGTCTGATAAGGTCGTCAGGGATCATGATTTTTTTATGCTAGTGTTTATATGTATGTATGTATGACATGGCCTGACAGGGTCATTTGATCCAAATCAGATCCATAAATGACTGTCAAAGAACCATGACTGTATTGGGACGAAACAAATCCTTGAAGAATCCAAAACAACAATCGAAAACACCCTGAACCAGTGGCCATGGCAGCCGGCGTGGAACGACGAGGACCTCGGTCAAAGCACGCTGACCGAGGCCCATGGAGACTATGCAGGAGGTCGATGTAGCCCCTGGGAGCCTTGGAACGGGAAAAGGAGCTGATTTTCGATGCGCATCGCTGGGCAAACAGGGCCGAAATGGAGGGGCCTTAAGCCCTTGGTCACGTTGGGAGCCGGAGAACCGCAGGCGGAGAAACAAAAAGCGCCAACGTACGAAGGTGGGACCCACGACTTGGAAATTGGCGGTTTTGATCGGGGCGCCCTTGAACGGTAAGAGGTTTTGGAGGAGAGTGGAGCGATCCCACTCAGCGATCGATGCGTGGCAGCGAAGGTGAGAGAAAAACTGCCGTGATCACGTGTTATCGGTCAAGCAAGTCAACTGCGCTCGATGTGCGTATGACGTCGGATCTTGAGGAGCCCAGATCGGACGGCTGAGATTGTGCCCGATAGACAGAAGTGGAATCGACAGTGAATTAAGCTGTGATTTAAGGGGATTTGGAATCTGTTTGACCGCCACGGTGGAGAAAGAACGTATCCATCACATAACGGAAGAAATGAATCGATGAGCAGGTTGGTGCTGTTCCAATGAGGACACGTGGCTACTTCCTGAGCGTTCATGCTGACGCCAAATAGGGAACTCCAAGCATGTATGCGGTAGGTGAATCGACGTAGGCGAGAGAGGAACCGAACAGGCATGGAGATCGAATGGCTAAAGCCATGAACAAAGACTCAAAGAGAGGAGGAATAGAGAAGAGTCCAAGCGACCAAGAGAGACAGTGAACAGTGAACCCTGAGAGGAGGACTGAACACAGAGAACATTAAAGCCAAGCAGAGGAGACAGAGGGCCGAGCTGACCATAGGTAGCGTCGAGCACCAGAGAGCTTGAAGATTCAAGCCTTCCCATAGAGGAATCTGTCCGGATTGAGCATCACATTTGGCTCTTTCCACTGTAGACCGAGGGTCACAGAGCTGGTAGGAAGGAAAAGAGTTTGTGAACTCCAAGTGGCTTGGGGAATCCAAGAACCACCCTACCAAGCAAAATCTGTTTCAGGAGAACTCTCATTGAGTCCCTGTATTGTAATTTCCCTGGTGTAAGACACAATAAAACAAGGCCACCACTGAAGCTGGACCAGAGACGTAGCCCTGGATAATAGGGTGAACTCCTTATTAAAAACTGTTTGTGTCTTTGTGTTGCTTACTATATTTCCCTGCTGTCTTTCCACTTATTTTCTGTGTAATGGCAATCTGATCGATCCGTTGTTTTAATGACACAGAACACACACACCAGCACATGGGTCTGTAAAACCTTTTTTATTTAATAAATATTCAATTGAGGTCACTCATAGGGTGATTATCAGATCAAGTGGTATCAGAGATCTAGGCTGTAAGGTTAGACAAGCTTGTGTTGGTTTAGCTATAAATGCTCACTAGATCAAAGCTCAAATTAGGAGAAGGAGAGTTCGTGGAAACTAATCCTGAAATTGGGAGAGTCTATTCTCGGAAGACAATGTCAGAAGAAGGTTCTATAGGGCTAGACCCTCAATTCATAGAAAGTTTCCTAGCTATAAAGTCTATGGTGGAATAAATGTATAGGGACTTTAGAAAGCATAAGGATGAAGATTCATCAGGCTCTACGCAAGATAAAGAAGAAGATGAATCTCATTCCCATGACCACTCAAAAGGAAAGGGAAAAGAAGAAAGATTCCCTACACCTCCTAATAGCCCTGTGCATAATAAGAAAGCATCTTTGATTAAGTTAGATGTTAAATTTGATTTGCCTATATATGATGGAGAGCTAAATGCTGAAAAGCCGGACAATTGGATTAGACAAATTGATGTGTATTGCAGAGTAGAAAATATAGACTCAGAAAAGAGTAAGATTCAGCTGGCAAGCCTACACCTAGGAGGCACTGCCTTGGTTTGGTGGGAAGGTAGAACCCAAGCTGATGTGAAGAAGCATGGTAAGACCATCTCTGTCTGGAGTGAATTTGTTGCTGCAATCAAAAAGCAGTTCTATCCATTGGCCTACATGCAACAAGCCATGATGAGTTGGCAAACTCTTCGGCAGTTGAAAGGGAAAAGTGTGCAAGGGTATACTCAAGAGTTCAGAAAGAGAGCATTGATGTTAGGTATTTCATTAGACTCACCAAAAACTCTTTTGAGTACATTGGTGGTCTACACAGCTACATGAGGCATACCATCCTCATGTTTAATCCCACTAGTATAGATGAGGTATCTGTACAAGCTACTCATCTAGAAGCTAGAGGAAAGAATGGAAATCCAGAAGTTGGGGGACCATCCCAACCCACTGTAAGCAAGAGCAAGGAGAAAAGAAAGCAGAAGTGGAAAGCAAGGAAGGCTAACACTGCACAGAAAGGCAAAGCTTCATGCACTCACTGTAAAAAGGCGGGGCATGATGATGAGCACTGTTGGATTCTGCATCCAAAGCTGAGGCCTAAGAAGTCCGAGGGAAAGAAGAAGAAGACTGCTACAGCTATTCAGAAAGATTTGGGGTCAGACTCGGGAGATGAAGCAATCATTGTAGCCATAGGTATAAAAGGTAAGAATCCTAAAGAATCTACTAGTAATTCTGTTCAATCTGTTATTGATGAAGAACATGAGACAAAAAGACATGAGCTTTTCCATATTCGAGTTGTTTCCAGAAATCAAAAGATTGATACTTTGTTTGATAGTGGCTCACAAGTAAATATGATTTCTGAAGCAATTGTAAAGAAATTGGGATTAACAACTACACCTCATAAGAAGCCATACCCATTAGGATGGTTGAATGATAAAGCACAACTACAAGTGACTAGATAGTGAAAACTCAAGTTTTCTTTTGGGTCAGAATTTGTAGATGAGGTTGAGTTAGATGTAACTCCTTTGGATATATGTGGAATTGTTTTAGGAAGTCCTTACTTGTACGATAGAAAGGCTATTTTCTATAGAGCCGAGAATAAGTATCTACTTGTTAAAGATGGAATCGAATACTTTGTAAGAGCTCATAAGCTCAAGAATAATTATACTCTCATAAACTGAGGACAGATGAAAAGAATGATAAATTCCTACAAACAGTTCTTACTAATGGTTGTAAAGGAAAGGTAAAGGAAAGGAAAACTGATAAAACCAATGTATTTGAGGGCTGTAATTCTGATCAGCAAGCTGATATAGAAAAGATTGTTTCCAAGTATGATGTCTTGTTTCAAGATCCTCAAGGTCTGCCACCCAAAAAGGGAATAGTACATGATATTATTTTGCAACAAGATGTTCCTTTACCTAACATTGGGATGCATAAGTTATCTGCTTTAGAGAATGCTGAAATCAAGAAGCAGGTGCAGGAGTTGCTCGAGAAAGGGTTCATCAGGCCTAGCACATTACCATGTGGGTCACCAATCATTTTGGTGAGAAAGAAAGATGGATCGTGGAGAATGTGCATTGATTATCGAGCACTGAATAAAATAAAAATAAAAAATCGTTATCCCCTTCCTCGCATACATGATATTTTAGATCAACTAAAGGAAGCTGTTTATTTCACCAAGCTGGATCTGCACAGTGGATACCATTAGGTCAGAGTTGCAGAGCAAGATGCATGGAAGGCTGCTTTCAAAACAAAGCAAGGATTGTATGAATGGATGGTTATGCCTTTTGGCCTAACTAATGCCCCTGCTACTTTCATGAGATTAATGAATGATGTACTCAGACCTTTTCTTGATGATTTTGTTATTGTGTATCTGGATGACATTCTGATTTTTAGTAAAACGTGGGAAGAACATTTAAAGCATGTTAAGGAGACATCAGATGTTTTGAAAAGAGAAAAACTTTATGTTAAACTCTCCAAATGTGAATTTGGAAAAACCTCTCTAAATTATTTGGGTCATATAGTAGGGGGAGGTGAATTGAAAATAGATCCCTCTAAAGTGGCAAGCATTGTAAACTGGCCTAAACCCAAGTCTGCTACAGAAGTGAGGAGCTTCTTAGGAGCAGCACATTATTGGAGGAAGTTCATTTCAAATTTTTCCTCAATTGCAGCTCCCTTACATGCTTTGACAGGATTGAACAAGGTGTTTCAGTGGGGAGGCAAACAACAGAAAGCCTTCGACACCTTGAAAGAAAAAATTAGTACAACAACTGTACTAGCACTGCCAGATCTACAAAGACCATTTGAGATCCAAACTGATGCTAGTGACTATGCCATGGGAGTAGTGTTGAAATAGCACGGTAAACCCATATGTTATCGTTTTGAGACTTTTAATCCTGTAGTGGTCAACTATCCTACATATGATAAGGAATTGTATGCATTAGTTCAGAGTGTGAAAAAGTGGAAACATTACTTAATGGGCAAAGAAACAGTAATACATACTGATCATCAGCCACTTCAATACCTACACTCCCAAACTAAGTTGCAACAATCAAGACATTATAGATGGATGGGTTTTCTACAACAGTTTCATTTAGTCATCAGATATAAAAAGGGCATACATAATAAGGTTGCGGACATGTTATCTAGACCCATTATAAATGCATGTACCATACTTAAGCATAATTTTGTGCTGCATGAAAGCTACATAGAACAATATGCTCAGGACATGGACTTTAAAGATGTATATGCAACTTTGAGTCAAGGCAAAAGAGTAGAAGAATTGGACTATCATGTGAAGGACCAACTCTTATATCATTGTGGGAAACTCTGCATTCCACAAACTGAGAGAGCAAAGATAATTAGGGAAGCACACACTTCTCTAATATTAGGTCACTTTGGGGTAAGAAAAACAGTTGCACAGCTGCAAAGGTTCTGCTATTGGCCAAGAATGAGTGAGACAGTTTCCAGATATGTAAAGGGGTATGCTATGTGTGCTAAAATCAAGCGCAGCAACAGAGAACTAGGCTTATACACTCCCTTGCCAGTTCCTTCTCACCCTTGGGAAAGCATTTCCATGGATTTCGTGGGAGGACTGCCTAAATCTAGGAAAGGTCATGATTATCTATATGTTGTTGTGGATAGGTTCAACAAAGTGTGTATTTTGATACCCTGTAGTAAACAGATTACAGCTGAACAAACTGCAAAATTATTCTTTGAACATGTATGGGTTCATTTTGGAGTACCCACTTCTATTATATCTGATCGAGACACCCGATTTGAGGAAAAGTTTTGGTCCAGTCTGTGGGAACTAATGGACACCAAATTAAAGAAAAGCACAACTTTTCATCCACAAACAAATGGCCAGACAGAAGTAGTTAACAAGACAGTGATCCAGTTACTGAGAGGATATTGCATCAAACACCCTAAGCTTTGGGATGAACACTTGTGTTATGTGCAACATGCTTCTAATAGAGCCAAACACTCTTCTACCCAGAGATCTCCTTTTGAGACCTACTTTGGTTTCATACCAAGGTCTCCCTTGGATTTTGTCTTTGGTAAAGATACCATGGTTGATAGACACAGTGATGTGGACAGGGCAACTAGGTTCATTGAACAGATCCAGGAGATCCACCAGGTAGTATAGGAACAGTTGGAAAAGATCCAGGCCAAGTACAAGGCTAGGCATGATAAGCATCGGATGGAGCATAGTTTTACAGTTGGAGACCAAGTCTGGCTATATATCAGCAAGGACAGGATGCAAGGTGAAGGCAAGAAGCTAAAACCTATCAGGTATGGACCCTTTAGGATACTTGAAAAGATTGGTGAAAATTCTTTTCCCCTTGATCTGCTAGCTTACATGCACATCTACTCAGTCGTGAATGCAGATTGCTTGAGGTTGTTTGAACCTTCAATGATTGAGGAACCTGAAGAGCAGAGTCAATTACCTTCTATGGATGACCTGCTACCTGAATATCTTAATGAGTTACAGGAAGACATAGTGCTGGACAGGAAGGTAAGGATGACGTGCAGGGGACAGGTGGAATACCTCAGGATTTGGCTTAAAGGTTCGAAGACAAGTAGTGCAAAGTGGATTGAGATTGGACAAGTGAGACAACAGTTTCCTCACTTAGTCGATGCTTGAAGAGAACCAACTTTTGGTGGCCCAAAATCTTTTCTGTAGGGAGGTTGTGATCCAAATCGGATCCATAAACGACTGTTAAAGAACCATGACTGTATCGGGACGAAACAAATCCTTGAAGAATCCAAAAGAGCAATCAAAAACACCCTGAACCAGTGGCCATGGCAGCCAACGTGGAACGACGAGGACCTCGGTCAAAGCGCATTGACCGAGGCCCATGGAGACTGTGCAGGAGGTTGATGTAGCCCCTGGGAGCCCCAGAACTGGAAAAGGAGCTGATTTTTGATGCGAAATTAGCACTAATCACGCATTGCTGGGAAAACAGGGCCGAAATGGAGGGGCCTTAAGACCTTGGTCACATTGGGAGCTAGAGAACCGCGGGCGGAGAAACGAAAAGCGCCAACATACGAAGGTGGGACCCACGACCTGGAAACCAAAGGTTTTGATCGGGGCGCCCTTGAATGGTAAGAGGTTTTGGAGGAGAGTAGAGTGATCCCATTCAGCGATCAACGCATGGCAGCGGAGGTGAGAGAAAAAACGCTGTGATCGCGCATTATCGGTCGAGCAAGTCAATCGCGCTCGATGTGCGTATGACGTCAGATCTTGAGGAGCCTAGATCGGACGGCTGAGATTGTGCCCGATAGACAAAAGCGGAATTGACAGGGAATTAAGCCGCGATTTAAGGGGATTTGGAATCCGTTTGACCGCCACGGTGGAGAAAGAATGTATCCACGACATAACAGAAGAAACGAATCGACGAGAAAGCTGGCGCTGTTCCAATGAGGACACATGGCTACTTCCTGAGCATTCGTGCTGACACCGAATAGGGAACTTCAAGCACGCAGGCGGTAGGCGAATCGACGTAGGTGGGAGAGGAACTGAACAGGCATGGAGATCAAATGGCTAAAGCCATGAACAAAGACAGTCGAATGGAGACTCAGAGAGAGGAGGAATAGAGAAGAGTCCAAGCGACCAAGAGAGGTAGTGAATAGTGAACCCTGAGAGGAGGACTGAACACATAGAACAGTAAAGCCAAGTAGAGGAGACAGAGGGCCGAGCTGACCATAGGCAGCGTCGAGCACCAGAGAGCTTGAAGATTCAAGCCTTCCCATAGAGGAATCTATCCGGATTGAGCATCACTGTTGGCTCTTTCCACTATAGACCGAGGGTCACAGAGCTAGTAGGAAGGAAAAGAGTTTGTGAACTCCAAGTGGCTTGGGGAATCCAAGAACCACCCTACCAAGCAAAATCTGTTTCAGGAGAACTCACATTGAGTCCCTGTATTGTAATTTCCCTGGTGTAAGACACAATAAAACAAGGCCACCACTGAAGCTGGACCGGAGACGTAGCCCTGGAACTCCTTATTAAAAACTATTTGTGTCTTTATGTTGCTTACTATATTTCTCTGCTGTCTTTCCACTTATTTTCTGTGTATTGGGAATCTGATCGTTTCGTTGTTTCAATGACACAGAACACACACACCAGCACATGGGTCTGTAAAACCTTTTTTGTTTAATAAATCTTCAACTGAGGTCACTCATAGGGTGATTATCAGATCATCATTAGGGATCATGATTGTTTTATGCTAATGTTTATATGTATGCATGTATGTATCTATGGTGTTGTCTGACAGGGTCTTCAGGGAGCATGATTATTTTATGCTAATGTTCATATGTATATATGTATGTATGTATGTATGTCATTATCTGACAGGGTGGTTAGGGATGGTGCTTGTGGAGGAGTGATTGATTATGTAGGTGAATGACAAGGAGAGGTTCCTAGTTTATGAGGAATCAAGTGGGTAGAGTGTCCCTGACAGATCTATGAAGTTAGTATCATGTGGATATGAATTGATATTATGTGTTTGTACCATGGTTATGTTTATGATACGGTAGGTAATGCTAAGGGATACTTCAGTAGAATGAAATCAATGTGATTTGCAACATGCTGGGACAAGCATGGATAGTGGAAAGATACTAGAAGCATGGTTGCTTGGTAGAGATAGTGTAGTCTTCAGATATACATATGGTGTTGTGTGCATGTTGCATATGCAGTGATATGTACATATGGTGTTGTGTGCATGTTGCATATGTGGTGCTATGTACATGTGGTGTGGTGTACGCATTGTACATTTGATGTTGTGTATATATGATGCTGTGTACATGTGGTGTTGTGTGCGTGCGGTGCTATGTACATGTGGTGCTGTGTGCACATGGTGGTGGGTACACAATGTGAAGGTGGTGTTGTGTACATGTGGTGCTGTGTACATGTTGTGAAAGTGGTGGTGTGTACATGGTATGCTGGTGGGGTTGTGTACACATGGTGCTGTGTACACATTGTGCAGGTGGTGCTATGCACATGTTGTGCAAGTGGAGATGTGTACATGTGGTATTGTGTATGTTATCACTCAAGGTGTCCTTAAAGCTCCTTAACGGATACAACCGAGGTAACCACAAACCAATCTTTGGACTGCAGGTCCTAGCCTACCAGCAGTCAAAGAGGGCTCTCTCTTTAGGATTTAGATTTGTTGATGATAATTTTAGGCTAGTTGTTGAGTTCAAGAGGTTTTGTTTTGATTTTGGTGGAAGATTGATGCTTTCAAGTAGAGAGGCAGGGATAGCATGAAAGTTCTAGAACCATTGGGCATGGAGTCAAGGAGTAGGACTGCTGGTGCATTTTCTTGGTCACAAGAAAGGAATATGGAGCAAGCTAGCTGCACATGAAACAATGATTCAAGCTTAAAAGGATGGAATAAGGGCCAAGGAAGGAGAGGCAGTTAAGAATCTCTCGTCCAGCTTAACAGAGGGAAGGTGAATGATCTCTATCTAGGAGCAATGAAGAGTCCCTAGATAACTGTCAAACATGAGTGAATTAGGGGAAATATGAGCCACAGGGAATTCATATTCATTACTAATCTAGATGAAAACATAAAGAAACAACAGAAATTGAGCATAGAGGGCAATTAAACCAAGTCTAAACTATTCATTCTTTCTGCTATTTTAGATGGTATATCAATGGAAAACAAAGGTAGGAAACACTTATTGAGTCATGTTGCAGCACAAGAATTCCGTATTCATCCTTCAACCATTAAACACACAACAAATAGTCATTCCTCCAAGCTTTTCAGCAGTCTTTGATTAAGTAAAACATCAGGTATACAGAGCGAGTCTCTTTTGGAGCTATACAACCAACCAACCCTTTTAACAATGCAGAGGGTGGTATATATACAAAAAACAAGATAAAAAAATATCTAGATGATGAATTAATAGCTCATAACTTCTTCGCCAACTTTTAAGGAGTAGTAGCTGAAAGAGTAAATGCCGCAGTAAATATGAATGTAACAGTTGTTCATTCTGTCAGAGAAAATTGACTTTTGAGTCCAATTGAGTCGGCTGGGCTGCGCTTTCAAAAATCCGCGCTTTTAGGCTTGCCATCCCAGCTCTTTGCTTTGTCACTGCTCCAACCTGCTCTGCGCGTTCCTTAACCGCTCTGTCCAGTGCTTTCATGCCTCCTTTTGCTGACTCATAGCTGACCTAGATTTGAAATAAACAAAAAGGGGCAAAAACTAAAATTACTTGGGCAAAATGGCCAGCATTGCCTGCCACCAATCCTCGGGAGGTAACTAATGCTTTTGCATCTTGACGAGTGTCTCATCAGCCTCTGTGTACTTGTAATAGTTGGGTGGCATCTCAAACAGATGGTTAACTTCATGTTCTATGTAAAATAAGTTTTCCAGCTTGTCATAGAGAGTTTGTCCTGAAGGATGTCCTGCTTGTGCTGGAGAATTTGATGAAGCAGTAAGCTGATTTGTGACATAATTATTGAGCCTGGTTGCATATTGGTCACGTGTCAATAACCTTCCAGCGTTGGTCAGTAGGCTGGGCAATCCTTTAGTCTGTAGTACTGCAAGCTTTACTTCAAAATTGTCTACATCCCTTTGTATTTCTCGACATCTTGCTTCTAGGGTTTGCACAAAGCCTCTTAATACGAGCACCCTCTTTGCTGTCAATATGGCGTCTGTTCTGTTCATGACATGCAGTGCTGCCAGCTCTTCCTTAGTCTGATGATTTAAAAAGTTGATCATTTTATTGGCCTGATCAGGCATGTTTCCCAATGCTGCTTTGGTTCTCTGAGTTTCAAACTGAGCTAGGCCAATTAGTTCTACCTGTTCATACATGGCCTAGATTGACCTCCATTGGCTTGTGATTGACTGATTAATCTTGACCCACAAAATCTTTTTTATTTCAGCCAGGGTTTTGTCTAAAGACAACTCTTTCTCCAAGGCCTTTATTTTGTCCTTCAGGGCTTTAATTTCCCTTGTCTGCTTAGCCACTGTCATTTTGGACTTATCATATTTTCCTTCTAGATTGGCCAACTTTTATTTGGCCTCTTTTATCTCTGTTGCTTGAAGCTCTAGCTCCTTGACAGCTTTTGTCAATTCATCCATGCTCATATGTATATATGTATGTATGTCATTATCTGACAGGGTGGTCAGGGATCGTGCTTGTGGAGGAGTGATTGATTATGTAGGTGAATGACAAGGAGAGGTTCCTAGTTTATGAGGAATCAAGTGGGTAGAGTGTCCCTGACAGATCTATGAAGTTAGTATCATGTGGATATGAATTGATATTATGTGTTTGTACTATGGTTATGTTTATGCTACGGTAGGTAATGCTAAGGGATACTTCAGTAGAATGAAATCAATGTGATTTGCAACATTCTGGGACAAGCATGGATAGTGGAAAGATACTAGAAGCGTCGTTGCTTGGTAGAGATAGTGTAGTCTTCAGATATACATATGGTGTTGTGTGCATGTTGCATATGCAGTGATATGTACATATGGTGTTATGTGCATGTTGCATATGTGGTGCTATGTACATGTGGTGCGGTGTACGCATTGTACATATGATGTTGTGTATATATGATGCTGTGTACATGTTGTACATGCAATGTTGTGTACATGTGGTGTTGTGTGCGTGCGGTGCTATGTACATGTGGTGCTGTGTGCACGTGGTGGTGGGTACACAATGTGAAGGTGGTGTTGTGTACATGTGGTGCTGTGTACATGTTGTGAAAGTGGTGGTGTGTACATGGTATGCTGGTGGGGTTGTGTACACATGGTGCTGTGTACACATTGTGCAGGTGGTGCTATGCACATGTTGTGCAAGTGGAGATGTCTACATGTGGTATTGTGTATGTTATCACTCAAGTTGTCCTTAAAGCTCCTTAAGGGATACGGCCGAGGTAACCACAAACCAATCTTTGGACTGCAAGTCCTAGCCTACCAGCAGTCAGAGAGGGCTCTCTCTTTAGGATTTAGCTTTGTTGATGATAATTTTAGGCTAGTTGTTGAGTTCAAGAGGTTTTGTTTTGATTTTGGTGGAAGATTGATGCTTTCAAGTAGAGAGGCAGGGGTAGCATGAAAGTTTTAGAACCATTGGGCATGGAGTCAAGGAGTAGGACCGCTGGTGCGTTTTCTTGGTCACAAGAAAGGAATATGGAGCAAGCTAGCTGCACATGAAACAATGATTCAAGCTTAAAAGGATGGAATGAGGGCCAAGGAAGGAGAGGCAGTTAAGAATCTCTCGTCCAACTTAACAGAGGGAAGGTGAATGAGCTCTATCTAGGAGCAGTGAAGAGTCCCTAGATAACTGTCAAACATGAGTGAATTAGGGGAAATATGAGCCACAGGGAATTCATATTCATTACTAATCCAGATGAAAACATAAAGAAACAACAGAAATTGAGCATAGAGGGCAGTTAAACCAAGTCTAAACTATTCATTCTTTCTGCTATTTTAGATGGTATATCAATGGAAAACAAAGGTAGGAAACACTTGTTGAGTCATGTTGCAGCACAAGAATTCCGTATTCATCCTTCAACCATTAAACACATAGCAAATAGTCATTCCTCCAAGCTTTTCAGCAGTCTTTGATTAAGTAAAACATCAGGTATACAGAGCGAGTCTCTCTTGGAGCTATACAACCAACCAACCCTTTTAACAATGCAGAGGGTGGTATATATACAAAAAACAAGATACAAAAATATCTAGATGATGAATTAATAGCTCATAACTTCTTCGCAAAATCTTAAGGAGTAGTAGCTGAAAGAGTAAATGCCGCAGTAAATATGAATGTAACATTGGTTCATTCTGTCAGAGAAAATTGACTTTTGAGTCCAATTGAGTCGGCTGGGCTGCGCTTTCAAAAATCTGCGCTTTTAGGCTTGCCGTCCCAGCTCTTTGCTTTGTCATTGCTCCAACCTGCTCTGCGCGTTCCTTAACCGCTCTGTCCGGTGCTTTCATGCCTCCTTTTGCTGACTCATAGCTGACCCAGATTTGAAATAAACAAAAAGGGGCAAAAACTGAAATTACCTGGGCAAAATGGCTAGCATTGCCTGCCACCAATCCTCGGGAGGTAACTGATGCTTTTGTATCTTGACAAGTGTCTCATCAGCCTCTGTGTACTTGTAATAGTTGGGTGGCATCTCAAACAGATGGTTAACTTCATGTTCTATGTAAAATAAGTTTTCCAGCTTGTCATAGAGAGTTTGTCCTGAAGGAGGTCCTGCTTGTGCTGGAGAACTTGATGAAGCAGTAAGTTGATTTGTGACATAATTATTGAGCCTGGTTGCATATTGGTCACGTGTCAATAACCTTCCAGCGCTGGTCAGTAGGCTGGGCAATCCTTTAGTCTGTAGTGCTGCAAGCTTTACTTCAAAATTGTCTACATCCCTTTGTATTTCCCGACATCTTGCTTCTAGGGTTTGCACAAAGCCTCTTAATACGAGCACCCTCTTTGCTATCAATATGGCGTCTGTTCTGTTCATGATATGCAGTGCTGCCAGCTCTTCCTTAGTCTGATGATTTAAAAAGTTGATCATTTTATTGGCCTGCTCAGGCATGTTTCCCAATGCTGCTTTGGCTCTCTGAGTTTCAAACTGAGCTAGGCCAATTAGTTCTACCTGTTCATACATGCCCTGGATTGACCTCCATTGGCTTGTGATTGACTGATTAATCTTGGCCCACATAATCTTTTTTATTTCAGCCAGGGTTTTTTCCAAAGACAACTCTTTCTCCAAGGCCTTTATTTTGTCCTTCAGGGCTTTAATTTCCCTTGTCTGCTCAGCCACTGTCATTTTGGACTTATCATATTTTCCTTCTAGATTGGCCAACTTTTCTTTGGCCTCTTTTATCTCTGTTGCTTGAAGCTCTAGCTCCTTGACAGCTTTTGTCAATTCATCCATGCTCATGCTAGAGTCAAGAGCTGTTGTTGTTGTCGCTATAGCTTCTGTAGCTGTTGTAGTAGCTGGAATAATTGGAGGGGTCGCTGCTGCTTGCATAGGAGGAACAGTAACAACAGTTGGAACTGTTTGAGGTGGCTGGGAAATTGACTCTCCCTGCTTGCCTTGTAGTGCTTTCTCCAACTCTCCTTCCATCTCAATTATTCTCTGGTTCATTTGCATTAGCAGGTCCAATGTATCCTCAGCTTCTTTCTCTTTCACCAGTTCTCCTGTTTGAGGGTGCTCAGTGGGAAGCAACCTCAATCGCTTTTTTAATGCAGCAATATCATCATCCTTCTTTTTCATAAGTGCCCTCACACCTTTAGGATCCTTAGGATCATGTCCTAAGTCCACAATAATGTCCTCCAATGTTTTAATTCTGTTGTCTTTGGCTGTGGAGGACATTCTTTCCAAATCAAGCTGAGTATTTGTATTCTTTAAAGATTCTTTCAATTCATGAGCCAGCGTGGCCTTCTCTACCAGGGTGGCATAAACCATCTCCCCTGTTTTCTTATGTAACTCTATTTGATCCATGGGGTGAATGTCCTTGGCTAGGACCTCTAATTTTGTCCTGACATAGTCTGCAACTGACTGTGGCTGCTGCACCTTGGGCTTGAAGTGGGCGAGAATCATCCTTTCTTCTTTAATGTCATATGTTGCCATCAACCTTTCCTGCTTGGCAGGTGTTTCTTTTAGGAATTGGTCATACAATTTCACTCTTAGTAGCTCATTTTGAGTCTTAATTTCTTTAAAGATGGCTTTGATGCTAGTTGGTCTTTTGCTTTGTTGTGTGGAGGAAGATACCTCCATGCCATGCTGCCTGTCTTGCTCTTGTTGGAAAGAGCTTGTAGCTGTATGCTGGCTTGCTTCCCTTCTCGGGCTTTCTATGACTTCCTCACTGACTTCCTCCTCAAATGGAGGATCAACTCTTTGCCTTTTAGCTTCAGGCTGCTGTGTATAGCCACTAGCTGGTGTAAATTCTTCCCTATCTCGCTTCTTGCTTCTTTCTTCATTGACAAGAGTTTGCAAAGGTGGCACTTGTAGTGCCTCTATTTGTTGAGGAGGGGCCTGCCCTTGAGTTTGTTCCATTGAAGTGGCAGGCTGATATGTGACCATTCCTTGTTCTGTTTCCATTGGCTCTTTTCCTTTAGCTGTACCTGTTGCTGATGTAGATGCTCCTTGGGCAGCTTGTGAAGCTACAACTGTAGATGTGCCCTCTTCAACTTGGTATGGTAGCTTGAAAGTTACCTGGTCAACAGAATCCAAGTCAAGAGTTTTTTCAAGATCTTTAGCAGTTTGCTCCAAAATTTCCTCCTGAGTGAATTCTTCAACTAAAGTGCCTTGTGCCCATGCATCTGATTAGCATATTTTTCAATGTGTGGGGTTTTGCAATGATCATAGGGTGTCAATCTATATTTGACTCTTCTGGCATTAATAAAGCTAAGTGGGTCATAAGGGACCCACCAGAAACTTCTTTTCAACTTAAGTTGATCCTTGAGTATCAGGTTAGCATCTTGCCAACCTTCCTTCTTGTTCATGATAAAGGGGCCTAGGTGGTCTTTAAATTTCAGTCGAGCCTTCTTCTTGGTGCTGTGAAAATGAGTCAGATCTGAATTGATAAGCTGCCTGTAGTATTCCAAGGCAAACAACCTCATTGGTACATATCTTGGGAGCCTGTAAGGACAAAGCTCACAGCCATAGATTCTGATGACAGTGTGATCCTGGTATAGGTACCAATCACCTACTTTGTAGCTCTTAGATAGCTGCAGTGTTTTCTGCATCTCATAATTTATTCTGGGAGGAGGAGCCTTCATTAAGAGGCAGGAGACTGGATAAACAAACTGGTCAATGAACTCATAGTAAGAGTAAGGAGAATGCTGGATTTGATGGAATACTGATGACCAGAAGATAACAGATCTTCTTTCTCCCTTTGAATCCAATTTCTTGATGGGGCACTGGAAGCTTTCAAACTGATAATACATGAAAAAATGATAGATGTATGAGGAATATTTGAAAACTCCCTGCCTCTCTAGCTTAATGAGCTGGTCATGAATTTTGTTTGCTATGAACTTGACATAATTATACTTGATAGCAGGAGGCTGTCCTTGGCTGAATGAAGACAACAAAACCAGCACTGTCTCATTCACATGTTCGCTTGTTTTGAATCCTAACACATAGGATATCATGTCTACAAGTAGCTTGCTCACCTCATTGAAATGGACATAAAGGAATGGAGGTGGTTCCTTAGGTTGGCAATCTGCCTTCATAAATGTCTTAGCAATTCTTTCAATCTTGGGGCCAGGGAGCCAGGAGGCCTCATCCAGCAAGTGCTTCATGGAGAAGGGCAATAGCAGCTCAGTTTGTTTGAAATTTAACATCTGGTTGATGGAGTCAGGAGTGATGTAAAAAAGTATGCTCCCAGATGGAGACTTAACAACCCTCTGACTTGGCTCATAGTTTGCAGCACACAGGTGAATAATCTCAGGAAAAATATTGACAGAGGGGAGGAAATAATGTGGCAAATTGGACTCCCATATGCCATACATGTCAGAGTTGTTTATAAAGCTGTTTCTTAGCTGGCAGTAGGTATGCAAATGATTCCTGTTCCCAACTAGGTCTTGAATAAGATAATCTGTGTCAGCCAAGGCCATTGACTCAAGCTCTTTGCTTGGTGGATTCATGGGAGTGATGCTCAGATCTGATGGAGTGGCCATTATGGAACTTTTCACTGTTTGAGCTTGGAAGGAAGGTCAATGCAATAGTTGGCTAACAAACTTGTTTGTAAGGAGTAGCAGAGGAACCTAGGACTGAACTCAAATGTAACAATAGCTTGACTGCTTGGCACTTATGCTATGAGAGAGACAAACTTTGCAAAGTTTATGGGCCAACTTCCCTTCTCTTAGTGAACTCTCTGGAGTTAAAGACTGCGAGGAGAAATGCAGAAGGGGAAGGAGTTACTATGACTTCAATGGACTGATTTATACAGTGGAATGAGGTGAAATTGGGCAATGCTGAGCTCTTACAAGGTTTTGTCTGGAGGCCAAGCTTTAAATGGAGTTTTTTGACGGTGAAATTGTAAATGGGCGCGGGTTTACAAGGTTGCTTTTGAAATAAGGGCTTACCAGTGGGTTTTAGTGAAGTCTCAGGCGTAGCAGAGTTGCCAATTGAGGAATTTTATAGGTTTGTAGCATGTACAGCGGAGAAACATGGAAGAACAGGAGCAAAAAAAAGGAGAAATTGGAAAATACCTGGTTAAAACGACACTGAGGGAGGACAAGCTGGTGCAATGGCAAGCTATGGAGTCGTATTGCAGGCTGCAACAGCTTGGTTGGTCGATTTCAAGCTTTGGAAATGAAAAAACGGTAAAAACAATGAACCAAAGTTTTGCAAATGGACCAATAGAAGTGAAATAAAACGGTCATTTGCGCGCTTTTTATGCAGAAAATGATTGGCGCTTTTTCGGGATGACGTCAGTGTGACGTCATCGACGGGTCCCGGGTACGGATAAGTAACGTGGCAGCTGGCGGGGCGATGACGTGGCAATGACACGGTGGCAGGGCGCGGGCACGAAAGGGATGAGGTGGAGGCAATCGCGACACAACAGCGGAGGCGTGGAAGTGACATCATGGGGGAGACGTGGCGCTGACGTCACACAGGGGATGGCGGTATCTCGTTTCAGGCGCACCGCTTTTGTGCAGAAGTGGTTTCGGAGGAAGGGGCTCCACCACAGCTGGGAGGGCGACGCATAGCGGGAGTATGACGGGAAAACCGCCAATCTCCTGGACGCTAACCCTCGGTATGTTGGGGCACAAAAAGACCCGCCCACCGTAGATCTTGGGCTCGCCAGATCTGACGGCTGACGGGAAAGTTAACACAACGGAAGGTTAGGGATGGGGCCCGCAGCGCTTTATTATTAGTTGTTTAATCCGGCGCCGGGGGGGGGGACCTTAGTAAAGCGGGTTTTTGGGTTGTATACAAGCGGGGTTAAATATTTACAAGGGTGGAAAATGAGTTTTATAGGGTTAGGATTTAAAGGGAAAAGGTTATTAGTGTGACCAGATGTCGGACTAACTCCAGGTTAGGACAGAAGGGTTAATAGGAGTCCCAAATGGACTACTATTTCCCGGACTAAAAAACATATGGCTATAGTGCCAAAGGGGGGGGGTTATTTAATATTTTTGGGGATTTCATATAATTTTAGTAGTAAATGGGGATGGGGAAATAGTTAGGGAGCTACATAATACAATTAGAAGTTAATATGGCTTTATGAGGTGAAAGTAGAGTAGAAGGTTGAGTTTCAAAAGTAAAACTTAGACATAGGGGTCAATGAGAGTGGGAGACTAATTTTCCACAAGAAATGTGGCTTCTTTTTATTGAAGAAAGCCAACATTTATCTTGATGTTTCACAAAAATGAAGTAAGACTTAGGACTTGTTGGGCAGATCCCAAGTTCCTATAGGGGGATATTAGTAAGAGACTTTTAGGGGGAGAGAAGGGAAGTTAGACATGCTTCCAAAATTCTGCCATCAAACAACTGCCTTGGCGTTTGTTTCATTGATGAGACTAGTTCTGATTGATAATACAAAATGTGATCCAGACCTTGTTTCTGCAACCTCAAACTACCTACCCAGCCTAATACACCTAACATTTTTTCTTCCTCTTGAGTGGGTGCACTTAAACTTGCAAACCCTGATTGTTTTTTTTCTTTTTAACTACCCTCATATCTAAATGTACCCTTATCTCTTCCAAGGGCCCAGATTAAGCAGTTGGGCTCCTTCACTTCTCTACCTAGGTACTGATTTGCCAAGCTTAAGCTGTTTGGACAGATATTTATTCTCTATCTCTAAAACAAGAAATTTAAACTTAAGGAAGCCAAGATTAAGCTGTTTGGCCTTCCTTTAATCGAGGAATCTTTCAAAAATGGAACTTTTGCAGTATGGAAAAGATTAACATTTTTGGCACTTCCACTGTCAATCATGAAATATGAACACCTGTTGCAAAAGGAGGCCAACAGTGTACATGTCATACATGTTGTGTTGTGTATATGTGGTACTGTGTTATGTGTATTGTGTAGTCGTTATATCATGACATGTGTATTCATTGTGTTTTACTCTATGTATGTATATGTATTGTATTGTGTTGTACACTGGGTGTAGGTGTATGTGCTCTATTCGACACTGGGTGTAGGTGTATGTGTTTCGTGGCATACTGTGTGTGGGTGTATGCGTGTGATGTACACTGTGTGTATGTGAATGTGGTTGAAGAGAAGGCACTAGGTGTTTTCCGGGTGTGGCAACTAATCTGGTATGTGTACGGAAGAGACAAGAATATAGATAGAGGCAAAGAATCGATTGAAAGATAAGTATCAGTATTTTATTTCACTTTTAAATACACATGTGCTCTATGATTTTGATTACGACGATTACATGTGATCTGTGGTTTTGTTTTATGATGGTTGTGTTTTGATCTAACCGGATGTGACATGTTTCTAGATGATGATTTGATCAAAGGTTTAGTTTGATTTGTTGTGACAGGAAGTAAACAAAATTGCAGGTGTACCTTATTGACGATCTACCAATGAGGTATGATTTGAATTCATTTCAATTTTTATTTTGACTCTAATGAGAATTATGTGCTTGGTACAACAAAGCATGGAAAATACCTAGTTTGGGTGGTTGAAATTGAGTGCAAAAATTAGCAGCAACAACAAAAATACTTGGAACATGCAATAGTATGTTGGTAAAGCATTTAGGAGCAGGGCCATTGTGGGACACTGGTACCCAATAGTGTCATTGATTTGCATGAGCATGCTATGATTGGTATGATAGTTTTAAGGCAGGGATATCCTTGGTTTTTGGACATTTCGATGTGAGGAAACCTTTCCAAGGGATGGATCACCCGAGGGACTATGTAGCAGAGAAGGGGATGCCAACATAACTTGGAAGGTGTGTGACTGCACGAAAGGGGGTGATCAGATTGACCGAGGGACTGTGTAGCAAAGAAGCGAAGGTCGGGGAATGAATTTATTTTTGTCATTAGCATGTTGGATGGAATGAGAAGCACATTGGTAGTTTTCCCTCGAACAATGAGCTAGTAGCTGTTCACTAAGAGAAAAAGTAGTGAAATGATTGTAGGACTAGACATTGGATGCATGTTTGACTTTGGTAGTGGATTTTGGACTTCTTGGGAAGGAGATGAATCTTGGTATTACTTTGAGGGTGGAGGTGTGATCCTTTGGATTCCCTTGTTGCTGATGCAGATATCATATCCTTTTATTTGCTGGTTAAAGAAAATGTGCATATTTATATATGTGTATTTTATTATGAATATTATATCGGGCTGGATTTATAAAGCTCCATAGACAATATGATTATTTGTTGGTTGAAGCAAATGCATATAAGTATATGTGGTGGTGATTGTAAATACCGTAATGAGCTATGTTATAAAGTTCCAATAAACGGTATGATTGTCATGTTTTTAGCAGGATGTCATTGTAAATACTACAATGAGCTGTGTTATGTTATGTTTTCAGCAGTTTGCTGGTCATAGGTGTCATAAAACACCAAGGACGGTGTCCCCCCAAGGGGGAGGATTTTGTAAAAACCCCTGGTTGATTTTCCATGTAAGAAAAATTTAAGACCAAGGTCATGGGACACGTATTCCAAGCTAAATGTTGGGAAAAACAACATAGTGGGTGTCACTTTCGGTTTATTATGGGTAAATAAATTGGAAAAGGAATTGGAAAAGGAAAGGTTGCATTAATTGACATTATATTTATGAAAATAAAGGAAAATAAGAGAAAAAGGAGATGAAGGGTCACAAATTTTCATGCAAGTGAAATTAGAGGAAAAATGAAGGAAAATGAAGAAAATAGTGGCCTCAATGATAAAAGGGCTAGGTGGCATTAATTGACATTATATTTATGAAAATAAAGGAAAATAAGAGAAAAGGGAGATGAAGGGTCACAAATTTTCATGCAAGTGAAATTAGAGGAAAAATGAAGGAAAATGAAGAAAATAGAGGCCTCAATGATAAAAGGGCTTATGAGGATCAGTTCGTGGGTTTTTTTTTTTTTTTTAATGAAAATAAAGGAAAATAAGAGAAAAGGGAGATGAAGGGTCACAAATTTTCATGCAAGTGAAATTAGAGAAAAAATGAAGAAAATAGAGGCCTCAATGATAAAAGGGCTTATGAGGATCAGTTCGTGGTTTTTTTTTTTTTTTTTTAATGAAAATAAAGGAAAATAAGAGAAAAGGGAGATGAAGGGTCACAAATTTTCATGCAAGTGAAATTAGAGGAAAAATGAAGGAAAATGAAGAAAATAGAGGCCTCAATGATAAAAGGGCTTATGAGGATCAGTTCGTTTTTTTTTTTTTTTTCTTCTTCCAGTTTTAGCTTGGAGCTCCCTTCTATTCTCTCTGTCACACACTCTTGCACACTTGAAATCTTGGAGTAGGCTTGGAGAACTCTAGTATTCACTTGGATTGGAGAAAGAAGGCAAAGGAAAGTAGGAAAGTGCAAGGGAACAAGTGGATCAATAACTACAACTGTATTGCTTTGTAGGTAATAGATTGCATGTATGATTTTCTTGATGCATGGTAGATGCATGTGGTTTTCTGGTTATGATCTGTCATTGGCCTGGAGGATTCCTTGGATTGATAGTGATTTTAGCCTAGCCTTGCCATTTCCTTGATAATAATGGAGTTGTGGGTTTTTCCAATGATTTGTTTTTTGGTTGGTACTTGTAATTCCTTATGGATGTGGGTTGGAACAAACACTCTAAAAGCCCTAGAACAACATGGGTTGAGTTACTAGTACTGGAGCCTAGGTCAAACAAACTCCCTGGAGCTCTTTGTGGGTTGTGTTACTTGTCCTAGAGCCGAGTTGGAAAAATTCTCTAGAGTAGTGGAAGGTTGTGGGTTCAGATACTAGTTCCTGGAGCCCTATACTGCTTAGGTAGAGATTGATCTATTTGGTGTTGGTGATGTCCGACTGTGAGTTGGAATCACTGGTTTAGGGTTGAGGTGGTTTGGCCTCTGGAAGCCCTGGTTTGGTTTTTTTTGGTTTATTCCATGAGATCCCATATGCATGCTTGGAATATGATGTGAGGGTGATTGGCTGAAAGAGATATTTGGTTTAGCATAATTTATGGTCGGGTGGTATGTGGAAGTCCCTGACTTGGTTGATATCCTCCTATGTTAATAAGAGATATTATTATATTGCGATTCATGTATATTTATTGGCAATGTGTTGGTGACATTATGGCTGAGATACCATGGTTTATATGCTGGTTATTATTTGATTATATGTTTTTATGTGATGTGTATCTCCTATGGCTCATGGCATGAATTGTTTAACTATTGATCAGTTGATGGATGAATGGACTAATAAATGTTATTGTAGCTATGTGGAGAAGGCATAGGGCCTTCTCAATGATTCTGAGATAAATCTCAGACTTTTGTGATCAACTATACATTCATGACTTGTATCTTACATGTTTTCCATGTGTTTTACAAAATCCTTGTCATGTTCTAGGTAGTCTAGGTCAAGTTCTGCCTTCAAACTAGTGTGTCTAACATTGTTGGCATGTCATTATTGATTTTGAGAAGTTATAGGAAGCTCTGGGCAGTGGTCTGGAGGCTGACCTAGAATCTAGGCTCAGATCTCAGGACCACATGCTCCTAACTAGAAAATTTTGGTTGCAACCACATAGATGCAAGATTGTGCATGTGGTTGGAGGATTCCAACTGCATGGAGGGCTTGTTGTGGGTGCGGTTGAGGACCCAGGTAAGAGAAAATGGTGTCCAACTCAAGTTTTTGCTACTTAGGGTGGTTACTCAGCCTCTGAGTGACCCGTAGCCCCCGTATACTGTTATGAGTTGTCGGTTTGTCTTTCGTGGTCGTCACCACTTCCTTAATGGAACCTAGGAGGTTGAGTCATGTAATAGTAGCTCTTCCTCTCACATTTACCCTGGTACGCTGGTGAAACTAGGTAAATGGGGCAGGGATTGTTACATTATTTTATGTTATATAATTATATATAATTATGTTGTATATATATAATAGTTATAGTTATGTTATACCTTACAACTATATATATAGTTATGTTATGTTATGTTTGTTATATATATATATATATATATATATATAAACATAACATACATATATAAACATAACACACACACACATATATAATTTAATTAAATAAATTTTTTTGTTTTGCATTTTTAATTTAGTTAATATTTTATTTAAGTACAATTATTTTTTAAAAATAGATTACTATATTTATTGTTAAAAAACTATTTAAAATATTAATTTATTTAAATTAAAAAATAAAATAAAATTTTGTATTTGATTTAATAGAGGTTCATCGTGAGCAAACATACTCATTATGTCAATCTAAAACTCCCAATTTATTTATTTATTGGATATAATATAATTGTTTTTTGTATTGAATTTTTTTTGGGTATATTTCTGGTAAAATTTGTTCGAAATTTAAAATGTATTTTTAATAACACAAAATCAATTTTTTTTTGAAAATTTATTTCCCAAAATTTCTAAAAAAAATTCAAAACCTAATTAAAAAATAAAGTTTACCATAAAAAATATTTATAATAAACATGCCACCATTGGAGATAACTTATACAATGAAATTAAAAAAAATTAAATTAAACCTAAAGTATAGTTTTTGGGGGTGGTTTTCAAGGGTTTTCTTGGAGCTTTTCTAGATTGTTTTTGTGGTTTTCAAGGTTTTCTTGGTGCTTTTCTAGATTGTTTTTTGTATTTTTTGTATGGTAGCTTTACTTTTTTTCAAATTAATTTGTTTTATTTTGCAATTTTTTTTTTAATAAAAGAGATAAAAATGATAGGAAACCTACCTTAGCATGAGCCTCTGGGTCATTAGCGGGGTTGATGGGTAACTCCATCTCGTTCAAGCTTAGAAATCCTTTGTTGAACTCCATCTTTTCTCGCTATCTGAGCAAAATTACTTGCGTAGGTCGTAGCTGGGGTTTTTAATAAGAAATAATGCTCGATTGAACCATATAACTTGATCAAGCCATAACTCTTGATTGAGCCTCTAACTCGAGTTAGAAATGGGTTGAATCAAGGGTTTGTTTAAATGGTCGATAGAGCTATTTTTAGGCGTGTAGGGCGATTTAATTGTATGCTAAATCCCTGTCGTTTAATTTGTCAACCCGGGGGTTTCGTAAACTTAGAAGAAAACCAAAATATATGGGACCTCAGATTAAATTGTTGTAGAAAGTTTGTTTAGAATAGAAATGCATATTACAACTATAACTAAAGAAAACTGCAAAATAAATCTCATGCAAGAAAACTAAATTAAATTCTAGGGATTGAAGTTAAATTCTAAAGGTGGAATTTATGAACACCATGACCTTTCTAAATTATTCAAAAACAAAATAATCTATTAACAACTATAAGAAGAAAACTATGATAATCTAGAAAGCAGTAAATAACAACTAGCGAGAAAGCAGTAAATAACAACTAGTAATTTAGCTATCAAGCAAGAAAACTAGGATAACTAGTAAGAAAGCAATTTAATGACAATCAAATCAAATCTAGGAAATGAAATCATACTTGCGGAAAGTAAATCATACTTGCAGAAAGTAAATCATACTTATAGAAAGGAAATAACAAAAAATAAACTATGTTACCATTGTATGCAAATTTCGGTTGATGGGGATCCTTCCATTCCTTAATGAGCACACATGAACAACTATCACACCTTAAGAATCAAACAACACTCATAACTCATAATTTTGGAGAAAATGATATTATTCATGCTGAATGAACAATCATAAATGCTAATGAATAACTGATAACTGTTGGCGTCCTTTGAAGGATGAACCTCTTATTTATACATGAGTTAGGGGTATCTGCTCAATAAATGCAGATCCCTTAAATATCTAATAGATCCATACTTGTCTCAACTTATCCCTAAATATTAGATACAAATCCTATGACTCATAAAGATCTCCATGATCTTTCTCCTTGGAATATGGTCCACCTCTTGAGTTGAAATTCGAATTTATGCTTGGGAGGACAAGTAAGACCCTTCTAGAACCTCCAAATAAGCCTACACATGTCACAAAACTCATAACACATATATAGGTATATGAAACTATGTTAATTTCCTAGTTTTTAATCATTAATTCACTTATAATGCATAAAATAAATAACTTTGGAAAATAAGGATTCTAACCCATATGTTTGTGAAGATGATTACTTGATGTAGGGTTTTAGGGCTAGATAGTCATGAGATGAAGGTTAAATGGACATGAAATGATGGAAATATGGATGAAAATGGAAGACAATTTTGAGACTCAACATACCCCCCAACTGAAATTGTTGCATGTCTTCATGCAACTATTTCATTGATTCATTTATCCATAAGTTGATACTTTTGTAATGCTTTACTTCTTTATGAGCTTTGGCTTGTATGGATTCTCTTCAAACTTTGCGTCATCATATTCTCTTTTGCAAAGTGTAATACATTTGACTGCAACGTATATTTTTGATGGTTGGTTCTTGTGTGACAACCAAATTTTTTAAGTATTGGTTCTTCTGTCACAATACTTTTATTTTTTTGTTGCATCAAAACACATGAAAACATTGCGAATTTTCTTTTCAAGTCCTATAGTAACTCTCAATGAATTGATAATTTGCAAAGCATATAATCTTTTGGAATCATACCACAACAATAGTTGATTG
The DNA here is from genome assembly GCA_031772625.1 of Pinus tabuliformis. Taxonomy (NCBI): domain Eukaryota; kingdom Viridiplantae; phylum Streptophyta; class Pinopsida; order Pinales; family Pinaceae; genus Pinus; species Pinus tabuliformis. The sequence continues at coordinate 53,150,821 of CM062808.1, read as the reverse complement.
GGAAGAATATGCGAATTGGAATGAATTGAAAATGCGTGATGGTGTATGAAATGTGAATATGAATTGATGTCCCTTCCCCCCAACTAAAGGTGTTTTTAGTTTTATGACAATATGGGAAAGGGAGTATAAATGTAGTGAGGAATTTTCCAAAATTACAATTTTAGCTTTTAAGGAATTGTATGAATAAAAATTAGAAAGCAACATACCTTCACTTACCTTCAATGTGGATGAGTTGTGTATATTGAAGAGTGTGGCTGCTGATGTTTGATCATGGAGTATGTAAACAAAGGAATTTGATCTGCTTCTTTGTTCTTTTTGTGATGATGACAAGATTGGAATCTTACTGTTATAAATTGATTCTTGTTGCAAACTGATAAAATGATGTAGTCTTCAATCTTGACAAAACCCGATGGTACAATTATATTCATGCGAATAAACGTGTTGATGTCGAGCATGAAGAGAATTAATGAATGTCATTAACCAATTTGAGGCAAACTCACCATTAATGTCAATGAGTGCTAAGGTACCTAAGTACACCTTGCGAAGTGCGAATAGATGAACTAATGTCAATCCACTTGCAAGATCCAACGTTCAAGGGACATTGATGTATTCCCATGATTGTCAGTGAGAGAACTTGTCATTAAGGCATACAAGCCTCAAGGTACTAATAAGGACTCTAGCCTTGAACCTAGATAATGTGCTGATGTCGATAGGCCAAGACTTGTTAGAAGGGAGGCCTTAATGAATCCTCCATCATCTAATGTGAGCATAAAACAATGATTTTGAAGGACTATGGATGAAAATGTTTGCAGTGGATCAAGGTTTATTTGACAAAATGAAAAGGAAATGAAATGAATCAGCTTTGTAAGGGAGCTGAATGGTTTTATTGTTGGGTTACAGGTTAGTGAAAGCGAGGCAGGAAAATGACTGTGAAGGAAAATGAGATGAAGATTTTATTGATTGAATAAGTAGGAATGAAATGGTAAGAATGATAGTTGAAAGGTTTTGAAATGGTGCGATGGATCTGATTTTTCATCCTTTATCCAAAATCATGTGTTCATGCTGGATATTTCATTTTTGATGTTGCTATGATCATGTTCTTAAGAAATGTGGTCTTTGTTTGCTTGTGGTCATTTGTTTATCTTCCTGGAACCTGCAAAAAAAACTAGTACTTTTTCTACAATGAAATGTAAGATTATTAAAAGAGAGAGGTGATCAATCTCTCTATTTATGACATTTACACAAAAAATTGAGAATTGGTACTAATAAAACAATTTCACAAAAGAAAATCAAATGAATTTTTACCCGTTTCGAAACTAGTGCCTTGGTTTATCTGTCATGTCTTGTTGGAAATTTATTCGTTCTTTTATTGTTTCAAATTCTAAGGAAAGTTTTCTCATTGTGTATATCTCATCGAGATCTCTCTTTCGTCATTTGAATCGTCAAAAATGATGTCATATGAGAAAGTTACGCTTATTTGAAATTTTTGTGAAACAATGAAAATAGTCATGTGTCAGTGTGACATGGCAACATGATGCTGATACGAAAGATGAAGTAGACAGATGACATGGCATGTTGATCATGAATTTCAGATTAAAATGCATTGTTGACAAATAGATCGTTGATTTGCATACAAAGCTGCAGAATTGTTTTTCAGTTGCAGAATGTGCACAGTTTCTGTAGCTAAAATCATGTGTGGACAGTTAGGTATACACAACTATGAAAATAATCAGTACGATATTCGAATTAATAAATACCTTTTCCAGAAAAACTAGCAAATACCCTACTTGTTTTATTGATTATTTACTTGAAAATGATTAATGAAAGAGAGAAAATTGCATTGAACATTTTTTATATTAAAAAGGCAAGGTATTTCTGATATGATTATTTCACTTGTAAATCTTCTTTGGCTGAAAAATGTTAGAGAGATTTCCAGTTGTTAACGCCGAAGGCTTGTTTGCTATTTTTTCTACAAGACTCAAAGAAACATTATCATTCTGTATAAAAACACTTGTGCCAGAATCGTGTTTACAATTACGAGAGGACGTTTTCGTTAAAAGATTGACAAAGGAATTGCAGAATCTCAAAATGTAGAATCTTAAATCCAAAATAAAACTTGGTCATTTTCAAGTTATCTATCTCGGAGGTATATCTACTACCAACATGCCTAAGGAAGTTCCCAATGCTGATCATGGAAACAAATATATGACGACTTGCATAGTCCATTGACTAGCTCATATGCCCAAGGTTGTCAATGACTGTTAAGCTTGAACCTGCTCCAAAGGCTAGATAAAATCAACTTTAATCATGGCCTACATCAGAGTGAAATATTCTCCCCTGTAAGGCCCTTTCCTTCTCTTAGTCCTCACAACTCCTTTAGCAGCTGTTAGCACCTAAATTTTCCTTAGGCTGAAGGAAGGCAAAATTCAGGGTAACCACAAACCATGCTCAGTCTGGTAGCTAGCCCTACCAGAACAGGAGAGGGCTCTCTCCGAGTCACGCTCAACGAATAAGTAAACAAAATGGTCTGAGATGACTAACAATGAAATATTGATCTTAGGCTAGTAAGTAAATATGGATACAAGACAGAATTTTTTTATAAATGACTGAGTTTTTGTGATGGTATGGGACCAACGGACTGCAATGAGCAGAGAATTTAATGCAAAGGCACATATTACTTCGTGAGGCAAGACAGGCAGAAAGTCTAGCAATTTATTTTGAAATAACGTGGAATGGAGGAATTGCTTAGGAGGGTGAAAAGGGCATAAGTACATGAATCCTTTTCAACAGAAGAAGAACACTGAACATGAAAATTTCCCACAGGCAGAGCAATAAAAATGAATTCTTCCTTATCTAACTTAGAAAATTTCACTGGAAATGAATATGAAATGAATTGCGAAACATTACGAAATACATATGAAACATAAGAGTCGCATTTGCTACACTCACAACCACATGAATCTCATGAAACAGAGCCGTTGCCTTTCATTAATCCTCTGTAAAAATATACAATGAAGAACTGAGTTTCTCTCCCACAGTCTCCCAGAAATTACAAGCCAACCAACCCTTTGCAAATAGTGTTGCTTACAATAAATAGACTATTCCATTGGGAAATAGAACGACCCATAGTTGGGGAGTTTTTCAAATGATTACAAACTGGAAATGGAAAGCCAACCATTAGTTACAGGTGTAGTGTTACAGAAATGACAAATGGCTTGGGTGACTGCTCGCCTTCCTTTGCCACTTGGATAGGAGCCCAACTTTAATGAAAATACTTTTTAAACATTGCCTTAGTTGCCGAGAAAAATATAGTGTAAATGAGCAGGCCCACTTGGAGAAAGTCGCGAATTGAAATGTCGCGAAGCGGAAGTGATTTTGGCCTTTGGGTCTATATGCGCCACGCCCAAATCTATATGCGCCGCGCCACTTTGGAGGCAATTTTGAGGTACCTGTAGGAGTCCAAATTGTGGCCAAGTGTGCTTTTTGGAAAGCTTGACTTGTCTACTTTCCAACTCAAGTGGAATTTCTAAATTTGGTGCTCATTTGCCCCTCCAAAACTTCATTCTCCCAAGACTGCTTCCTGTGTGTCAAAATAGGGGCAGAGAGGTCATTTTTTGAGTGTTTTTGACCTCCTAGGGACTCAAATCATGCCCAAATTTCTTGTCCATGCACCAGCAGGCATGATTTTTCATGCTGAATCCAAAAATGCAAGCCATTTGTGATTTGGAGCTCCCAATCCTAAGCGCCGCGCCAGAGAAAAAACCTGTGTTGTGACCAAAAATTTGCCATGTGACCAAAATTGCCCCAAATTTCTTGAAATTTGGGCTGGAGCTTCCTTATCAAGTGTTATGCTGGGCCAAAGAGGCTTTGACCAATATCTGAAGTCGATCGAGCTCCCTTTTCCTCTTTTGCTTCTTGATTGCCTTCCTCAATTTCGCCTTCAAATTCCTGATTTGGGCCTTGCACACTTTGTTTCGCGCCATGTAGTGGAAAGCCATGTGTCTTAGCAATGTATGGTCCTTGTCGACCTTGTCCAGTAGCCTCTCCAAGTGCATGTTAACTCTCTCGAGATTGGCCTCCCGATCCTCATTAATCTCTTGCTCCAAAGACGTGGGCTCAACTCTTCTCCTTTGTGCAGCTTGGCGATGCTCACGAATGTTTTGTAGCTCCATGATCGCTCGTTGATCCTCTAGCTATTTGTTCCTCTGCTCCAGATATTTCATGTTCCATTTGGCTCTTTCCAAATCAAGGGAAAAGGCTTGAATTTCTGCTTGCTACTCCTGGATGATCTCTTTAAGCTGTGCACTTGTCGGTTATGTATTTGTATCATCATCATGAAGGAGAATGAATTCGGTCTCTCATTCACCTGATGGCTCACCTGAAGGCCCCTCATCCTGCATTGGCTTCTTGCCTTTGTCCTGTTCCTATGATGCTGATGGAGGAAGCGAGGCCCCTTCCACCCCAGGTGGAGATAACACTCGCTTTGCCACTACAAACAAACGTCTGGTGCCTTTATGATATGTGAGGAAAACCGACACACTAGAAGTCTCATGGCGCTCATACCGACGAGAAGGTTTACCCTCATGTTTAACCTCTGGTAATACCTGTGAAGTGTTGTGGAATGAAGCATTTGAAATTTGGAGGAATATTTCAATGAATTTCAGGCCTTTTAGCCCTGTGCGCTGCGCCTCCCATGTGCGCAGCGCCTCCCATGTGCGCCGCGCCTCCCATGTGCGCCGCGCTAGTGTAAATTTACACTGGAAAATTTCTCCTAGTGCGCCGCACTCCCTCTATGCGTCGCGCCTTTTTGAAGGAGCCTTTTGGAGGCCTTCCCAGTGTCCAAATTGGATGCAGGATAGCTTGTTGGAAAGGTATTTGAGTCTAATTTCCAACCCAATTGGAATTTTTCAATTTGGATTTCATTTTCCCTATCAAAAATCAAATCTCCCAAGACTGGTCAAAATGTGCCAAATGAGGCTGCCTCAAGGCAGAGTGCTGTTACAGTCAACTTTTGAATGCCTTTCTCAACTCCAAATTGAGCTCATGATAGCTCATTGGAAATATATTTGTGTCTAGTTATCATTTGACTCATCAAGAAAGTCATTTGGCCAACCGAGCTAGGATAAAACGTGATTTTCCCAAGGTCACTTCAGAGGTGCATCAATTCTCCCGAGGCAATTGTATTTTTGACATTTCTCCAAAACCATGACACCTGTGTAAAAAGTGAAGGATTTTTTTCTTCCTTGGATTATTTTGGACAAAAACCTCTCTCAGTTTTCCCAAATTCATCTTTTATTGCTCAGAAACATCATTGGAGTAAAACCTATCCCGATGTGTGGAACAAGAGATTTGTCGAAATGAAGCGAAATGAAGGGGATAAGCGGCTTCTAAATTCTTGGGAAAATTCTTGGAAGTAGGGAGGGATGTTAAGAAGTAGGGGAAAGTGGAATTTCAAAGATTGAGTGAGGGGAAGGGGTCCAAAAAGGCAAAACACAGGTCCAACCTAGAAAATTGCCAGGTTGTAGCAAGAAACTAGGGTTTGTGCGAAAATGAGGAATTTGGGGGATCTCAGTGATGGGAAGTGTTTGATAAGGTACTTTAAGGATAGGGGAAGGTGTATGAACATCAGGATACCAGTTTTGCTGATGATTTGACCGTCCAAGAGAAAATGCCTTCAAAACCCTAGGAGAGGGAAATGACCTTACCTAGGCGCAACTGAAGCATGAACAAGGTGTAAAATGACCCAGTGGAACTTGACATGATAATGACAACCCTCTGAATGATGGTACACTCAACTGAACAGTGACATGGACCGACATTTGGATAACTTTGACAAGAATAAAAGCAAACCCTAGATCTAATGCCTAGTGACCAAATTTTGCTTGAAGACTTACTGAAATGACAAAATTTGACCTTGACACTCTGAGACCACTTTGTAATAGCATATTTGATCACTGGAGGAAGGCTGCAAAGACTGACACTAACATTGGCTTTAATGGGGATGGTAGCTCCAGCTCCTTGGAGGTGCCAAGAACTGCAGATCTTTGGGTGAGCAGACAGTGCCTTCGTCCATTGGGCTATGGAGTCCATTATTCCGACAAACCAACATGACTCAATTTATTGACTGAAACTTGACTGAAACTGACTCAATGCAAACTGACATGACTGAAAAAACTTGACTCTAACAAAAGGAAACGACTCATGACTGACTTAACTAAAACAAGAACTCACAAAACTTTTTCAATGGCAACAGTCCATCAAGATCTGAGGGTTCCAAATCATGATGACAGCCACCTGCATACTAATGCAATATGTACAATCATGTGTAATGTGTCTTCCAATGTAACCAATCAAGCAGATGCCTTGCTGACTGATTCTCCTGGTCAATAGTAGATACTTGTAACTGGGCATCCAAAAAGCTAATTGACCATGATCTCCTTCATCACTGAACACTGTAATAATCACCTTCACTGCTATCTGCAACAGATTTGCCATTGGATCTTGAAAAACATGAAGATTGACCTCCTACTGAAAGAGCAAGGTGTCTTTCTCCTTTGATACTGATCTTTCTTCACACTGTACTTCAATAAGAGTATGTCCCTGGTCCTCAAAAAATTCTGAACAAGTAGATGAGAAGATCTCCTCTTCAAAGAACACTTCAAAACATGAGACATATGAGGAAGAATCTGAAAGAGAATCCCGAATGGTCTGATCTTCTGAAGTCTGAATATATGGTAGGTCATCTTCATACGATATGATAGCCAGATTCTCATTATATTCATCATATTCATCAATCATGAGAAAAGCAACTTCAGATGTTTCTTGAAACCTAACACTAACATTTCTATCATCTACCATAAATTCATCCAGAGGAACTCTTTCACTTGCTTGAGCAAAGATCTCATCTTGCTGTTCATGAGCTGACTGGATTACCTCTTCATGAAGACTGTGTTCTGATGACATGAGAACATTTGGATCCAAAACTCTGTCTTCTTCATCCCAGATGATTTCAGCAGCAGAGTTCTCTTTCATGGGACTTAGTACAAGGTTTTCTTGGTCATCACAATCTGAATCTACATCTGAAATGGCTGTCTTAACATTATCACATTCTGAATTTGAAACTTGACTTCTCTGCATGCTGTCTTCTTTTATGGACAGATCTGAAACGACACTTTCTCTTTCATCACTTTCAGCCATATGGAAATCTTCAACCTGCTGATCTATAAAGCTGCTTACAAGACTATCATCATTTTCACCAGAGGAAGAAGTTCTACCGTCACCTTCTTGACCATGTGCACACTGCAGATTTGCGTTAACTTGAGCTGTAACCTGACCGTTCAAGAGTTGATCTATCTCATTTTCAGACAGAGGAGATAATACTTTTTGTTTTCTCTTGCTCAAACAGTGATTGTCTTCATTAATTTCAAGTGAAGGAGTATACAAATTTTCCTCATATAGCTGATCTATCTCATGTAATTCTTGTTGACTGTCAAGATGCAAAATTCCTTCATCTTCCACTGTACTAAGATCTTGATCCTGTTGCAAATTTTCATGATCGTCTTTATGCTGTTGAAATGGATTTTCATACAGGGCTTCCATGATCTCTTCATCCATGAAATTATCATCCTCATAATATTTCTCAAGGCTTTCAATAAAACCATAAGCATGCTTGCAACAATCCTGAACTAAATTTAATGATGGATAAGATTCTTTATATCTCTCAATGAACATGGCATGAAAATCCTTTAGACAGTAAATACAAGCAGCGGGCAAATTTTCATACCAAGATTGGGCTTCACCTTCCAGAGTGGCCAGGAATATCTTCATCAAGCAATCTTCAGGAATATCAACCTTCAACTTGCGAATGTGCATGTGAAATCTAACCAGATGTAAAGCCACATCCTTCCTACCATCATCTTTAAACGTAGGCAAATTCCTTGACCAATATACCTTCGGAATTTTATTTGGAAAGCCTGGAATGCGATCTTGGATCATAGGAGCATACCTTCTTGCAACGCGTTCCATATTGAAAATCCCGAAGCTACTGATCTCTCTGTAGTGGAGTCACCATAAAGCATCGATTGCTAGATTCTTCAGTGAATGGAGTCGCCAGGTGAATGATTTCAACCTTCTTATGTCTGATCGTCATCCACCATCAACCATCAGCTCTGAACTTGAGATATGTATTGGGGCAAGATAATCTACAAGCAAACCATTTTCTTCCCCAGTGGATTTGCCACTATGTTAGCACCTAAATTTGCCTTAGGCTGAAGGAAGGCAAAATTCAGGGTAACCACAAACCATGCTCAGTCTGGTAGCTAGCCCTACCAGAATAGGAGAGGGCTCTCTCCGAGTCACGCTCAATGAATAAGTAAATGAAATGGTCTGAGATGACTAACAGTGAAATATTGATCTTAGTCTAGTAAGTAAATATGGATACAAGAAAGCAATTTTTTATAAATGACTGAGTTTCTGGGATGGTATGGGATCAACGGACTGCAATGAGCAGAGAATTTAATACAAAGGCACAGATTACTTCGTGAGGCAAGACAGAGGGAAAGTCTAGCAATTTAGTTTGAAATAACGTGGAATGGAGGAATTGCTTAGGAGGGTGAAAAGGGCATAAGTACATGAATCCTTTTCAACAGAAGAAGAACACTGAACATGAAATTTTCCCACAGGCAGAGAAATAAAAATGAATTCTACCTTATCTAACTTCACTGGAAATGAATATGAAATGAACTGCGAAACATTTAGAAATAAATATGAAACATAAGAGACACGTTTGCTACACTCACAACCACATGAATCTCATGAAAAAAAGACGCTGCCTTTCATTAATCCTCTATCAAAATATACAATGAAGAACTGAGTTTCTCTCCCACAGTGTCCCAGAAATTACAAGCCAACCAACCCTTTGAAAATAGTGTTGCTTACAATAAATAGACTATGCCATTGGGAAATAGAACGACCCACAGTTAGGGAGTTTTTCAAATGATTACAAACTGGAAATGGAAAGCCAACCATTAGTTACAGGTGTAGTGTTACAGAAATGACAAATGGCTTGGGTGACTGCTCGCCTTCCTTTGCCACTTGGATAGGAGCCCACCTTTAATGAAAATACTTTGTAAACATTGCCTTAGTTGCCGAGAAAAATATAGTGTAAATGAGCGGACCCACTTGGAGAATGTCGCGAATCGAAATGTCGCGAAGCGGAAGTGATTTTGGCCCTTGGGTCTATATGCGCCGTGCCCAAATCTATATGCGCCGCGCCACTTTGGAGGCGATTTTGAGGTACCTGCAGGAGTCCAAATTGTGCCCAAGTGTGCTTGTTCGAAAGCGTGGCTTGTCTACTTTCCAACCCAAGTGGAATTTTTGAATTTTGTGCTCATTTTCCCCTCCAAAACTTCATTCTCCCAAGACTGCTTCCTGTGTGTCAAAATAGGGGCAGAGAGGTCATTTTTTGAGTGTTTTTGACCTCCTGGGGACTCAAATCATGCCCAAATTTCTTGTCCATGCACCAGTAGGCATGATTTTTCATGCTAAGTCCAAAAATGCAAGCCATTTGTGATTTGGACCTCCCAATTCTAAGCACCACGCCAGTGGCGTGGTGCACAGGGAGAAAAAACCTGTGTTGTGACCAAAAATTTGCCATGTGACCAAAATTGCCCCAAATTTCTTGAAATTTGGGCTAGAGCTTCCTTATCAAGTGTTATGCTGGGCCAAAGAGGCTTCAGCCAATATCTAAAGTTGATAAAGCTCCCTTTGCCTCTTTTTCTTCTTGATTGCCTTCCTCAATTTCGCCTTCAAATTCCTGATTCGGGCCTTGCACACTTTGTTTCGCTTCATGTAGTGGAAAGCCATGTGTCTCAACAATGCATTGTCCTTGTCGGCCTTGTCCAGTAGCCTCTCCAAGTGCATGTTAACTCTCTCGAGATTGGCCTCCCGATCCTCATTAATCTCTTGCTCCAAAGACGTGAGCTCAACTCTTCTCCTTTATGCAGCTTGGCGATGCTCACAAATGTTTTGTAGCTCCATGATCGCTTGCTGATCCTCCAGCTGTTTGTTCCTCTGCTCCAAATATTTCATGTTCCATTTTTATCTTTCCAAATCAAGGGACAAGGCTTGAATTTCTAGTTGCTGCTCCTGGATGATCTCTTTAAGCTGTGCACTTGTCGGTTCTGTATCTGTATCATCATCATGAAGGAGAACGAATTCGGTCTCTCGTTCACCTGATGGCTCACCTGAAGGCCCCTCATCCTGCATTGGCTCCTTACCTTTGTCTTGTTCCTGTGATGCTGATGGAGGAAGCAAGGCCCCTTTCGCCCCGGGTGGAGATAACACTCGCTTTGCCACTGCAAACAAACATCTGGTGCCTTTCTGATATGTGATGAAAACCGACACACTAGCAGTCTCATGGCGCTCATACTGACGAGAAGGTTCACCCTCATGTTTAACCTTTGATAATACCTGTGAAGTGTTGTGAAACGAAGCATTTGCAATTTGGAGGAATATTTCAATGAATTTCAGGCCTTTTAGCCCTGTGCGCTGCACCTCCCATGTGCGCCGCGCCAGTGTAAATTTACACTGGAAAATTTCTCCTAGTGCGTTGCGCTCCCTCTGTGCGGCGCACATTTTTGCAGGAGCCTTTTGGAGGCCTTTCCGATGTCCAAATTGGGTGCAGGATAGCGCGTTGGAAAGGTCTTGGAGTCTACTTTCCAACAAAACCAAAATTTTTCAATGTGGAGTTTATTTTCCCTATCAAAAATCAAATATCCCAAGACTGGTCAAAATGTGCCAAATGAGGCTGCCTCAAGGTAGAGTGCTGTTACAGTCAACTTTTGAATGCCTTTCTCAACTCCAAATTTAGCTCATGATATCTCATTGGAAATATATTTGTGTCTAGTTATCATTTGACTCATCAAGCAAGTCATTTGGCCAACCGAGCTAGGAGAAAACTTGATTTTCCCAAGGTCACTTCAGAGGTGCATCAATTCTCCTGAGGCAATTGTATTTTTGACATTTCTCCAAAACCATGACACCTGTGTAAAATGTGGAGTTTTTTCTTCCTTGGCTTATTTTTGACAAAAAACTCTCTCGGTTTTCCAAAATTCATCTTTTATTGCTCAGAAACATCATTGGAGTAAAACCTATCCCGATGTGTGGAACAAGAGATTTGTCGAAATGCAGCGAAATGAAGGGGATAAGAGGCTTGTAAATTCTTGGGAAAATTCGTGGAAGTAGGGAGGGATGTTAAGAAGCAGGGGAAAGTGGAATTTCAAATATTGAGTGAGGGGAAGGGGTCCAAAAAGGCAAAACACAGGTCCAACCTAGAAAATTGCCAGGTTGTAGCAAGAAACTAGGATTTGTGCGAAAATGAGGAATTTGGGTGGATCTTAGTGATGGGAAGTGTTTGATAAGGTAATTTAAGGATAGGGGAAGGTGTATGAACATCAGGATACCAGTTTTGATGATGATTTGACCGTCTAAGAGAAAATGCCTTCAAAACCCTAGGAGAGGGAAATGACCTTACCTAGGCGCAACTGAAGCATGAACAAGGTGTAAAATGACCCAGTGGAACTTGACATGATAATGACAACCCTCTGAATGATGGTACACTCAGATGAACAGTGACATGGACTGACATTTAGACAACTTTGACAGGAATAAAAGAAAACCCTAGATCTAATGCATAGTGACCAAATTTTGCTTGAAGACTTACTGAAATGACAAAATTTGACCTTGACACTCTGAGACCACTTTGCAAGAGCATATTTGATCACTGGAGGAAGGCTGCAAAGACTGACACTAATAGCAGCAACATGCAATAATTGGGCATGCAATTGAGCAAGGCGTTTCTGTCTCTCCCACTCTGGTAGAAGATTGACTCCTTTGTATTTTGAAAATGCATGTGGAAAATATCTATAATGTAGGCTCCCATTCGCAGCTTGAGAAGTGATTAACGATGAAAGATTTCATTCTCTAATTGATTACTTTTCTCCAGGCACTTTGTATTTCTATTTATATGGTTCAAAAAGTGATGGAACACAACCAATGGGCAATCTAATAATCATAAAGAGAATTGGAAAGATCAACCTAGAAATATGAAAATAAGCTGGATGATTTTATTTATAAGGCAAAAAGATGAACTAAGAAGAAAGAAAAAATGTATGTGACACAATAAAGTAGACATGTGTGAAGACCTTCAACAATTAGAGGTCACCGCAGGAAGAATCCAACTTAATAAGAGCTCCAGTAGATAAGAAAGGGATCCGTTGTGTCGCGTGAAGATTTCAAAACAAGATTTCTTCCTTAAATTTCACATCGTGGATTTCAATGAGCATTTTGAAGATTTTTCTCCAGCTAATCATAACAAATGCATGAAGAATTACATGCAGTTGAAACCACCAGACAGGGATTCACAACAACCAAATCTCACACATGAAAGTTTCATTTTTGGCTGATATTTTTTTCAAAATCATCATTGGGATTTGTTGTCAGCAAGCAGTGGTATCAGTCCACTTCTATCAGAAACAAGGTCGGATCTTGTTGCTTTCCAGGCTCGCTGGAAAATTATCTGTTGATTTAATACCATGATACAACTGCACAGAAGAACCAACATTCTTTCGACCAAGCTCAACTGCCGACAGTTCTTTGATTTATTTTCCCTTAAATAAATGCTTTCTTGAAAAATTCTTACTTAAAAAAAACTGCTTACTACAAGCAGGCATGTGAAAATCCCATTTTTTTCTTGACATATCTGTCATATGATCTGAATAAACATAATTCTGATATCTAGAAGGGCTAAGGCCGCTATCATCAGTAACAACTCTGAAACTTGGAATTTTACCCCCAGATGCAGGCCTTGCCCGTAATCCATTAATAGAAATAGAGTGTTCAAAATTAAATACCAGAGCATTATTAAGTACTCCATCGCATGATGGGCATGGTGGATCATTTTTCCGTGATTCAGGAATGGTCTGTTCTAACCAATTTGCATGATAAACATGGCCACAAGAAAGTACACCTATAGATGGAAAATATTTTCATTTGATCATCTTATGGGATATCCAAGGTGACTTCCATGACAACATCTTTCACATAGTCCACATTTCAAACCTTCAGAAATCGATAAACTGGAACCAAAAAAGGGCTATTGTGTTTGAAAGATTCAATATCCATTATTTCTGGTTGGACAGGGCTTGATTCCTCAAGTTTTCTAATTTTGACAGAAAGTCGAGACTTTTTTTGTTCAAGCAGATTTATTCATTCTTCACATTCTGCTTTTTCTGGAAATAATATATTCATTATTCTTAAAATCCAATCACCATCATGCAATTGAGAGGAGGGAATGGAAATGCTGTTGCTAGTATGTTGAAGAGCTTCTGCAAAAGTAACTGCATTAAAGAATCCTGCTACACACCATCGAAGCTTATCCTCGGCATGTCACATCCACAAGATTAAACTCAGATATGATTCACAAGAAATCTTTACAAAACTCTTGGAAACAAAATTTTGTTTCCTTCCTAATACCGATGCTTGCTTAAAGGTACTCATGGACACACCTTCTCGGAGAGTTCGTCCTTTTTTTCAGAAATGTCCAAGAATTCAATGCCTCCTACCCTCGGCTTAGGTGAGACAAAAGAGAGTACAGGTCAAAAGGGTTTATTAACCTTAGTGGAAACTAAATAATATGAAGCTACTCCCCAGCTCTGGTGGTCTGTAAATTCTCTCTGGAAAGGGTGGAAAAGGTTTGTTCTATAGTAAGCAAGTGCAAGGCTGGTTGTTTAACTAATCTCAAGAGAAAGAAACAAAGGCAAAAGTAAGATCTTCGTTTATTCTTGGTGGATTCACCTCTTGAATATTAGGTAAACCAAATATTTTGGGCATCGATTTGATCCTTCCAACGTGGCTGCAAATGAAGGAGTTTTTGCATTAACTTGAAAAACCGTTTTTACATGCAAAATGCAAAATAAGGATCCAAAGAACCCCGAAAATATCTCAAATGGTAACGAATTTGAGAAAATGCCTTAATGGGAACATAATTGACCGACCATGTTCTGAAGAAAACCCATGTTTTATTTTTTTGAAATTCACTTGAAAAGGTGTTTTAAAATGACTACTCAAAACTGCTATGTATTTGGCCTTTGTTGAGGTAACAAAATCAATTGCTTCTGGATCGATTACTAGATTTGGAAATTTGGAATGTTTGTTGTTAACCAATGCAGAAATGGGAGCTAGAAATGTTATCCCAATCTCCTTTTCTCATCACCAGGAGTAACCATATCGAATTTTTAACAAAATATCCTCAATCAACACTTTGTTCTGTGCCAAGTAAAAGAAACCTCAGTCTAGACTTTCTCTGCCACTTCAAGGGTTCTGTTAATGGGATGGTCTCCATCCAGAAGAACTTATGGCTCCACAATGGGCACAAGATAGCAGCATAATGTGTAATTCCCAAGAAGCTTCCTTGAACTTTTCTTTAGGGTCGGACAACTGCAATGCCTTCTCGCTGCTAGTGATAAATCACACACCAACAAGAGTCAAGCTCTCAAGCTATCCCACCGATTTCAGTATTTCTTCAGCACTGGAAATTTCGAGATTTACATTTTTAACTTCAAGGTGATCGTAAACTAGTGCAAACCCTCTAGATCAACCCTTTATTTGACAAATCTAGTTCAAGGCCAGGGACATAGGTGCATGTTTTTTTTTTCTCGGTAAAATTAAACTATTTCTATTGAGTAAAATATAGTACAATCATGAGAGACAAGAGACCGGCAGACCGGAAATGATATAACTATCAAACCTCGGTCCCAGAGAATGAGTGAACCAATCACAGAGCTACAACACATAACTTGAGAGAAAAAACTGACTATTACCCCACAGGGGCAGTGACCTCAACACGGTGTTTTTTCCCTTTCTTTGAATTGACTTTTATCCAGCCATCTTGGGGAGTGTGAGATAAAACAACTTGAAGACTGGAGTTCTCCATCAGGGAGATCTCCTTCTATGATTCAGAGGAGGAGGTCTCATGGACACGTTTCTGGGAGATTGCTGTGACAGTGTTGTGCGCAGTTGTATCTGTGACCGGATCCATCATCTGTGGCGCCTGGTCTGGTTCTGAATCACTGTTCTCATCTTCCGAGCCTGATGACACCAAGCTCACTACTAACGGCGGAGAACAGGGGGCCCAACGTTTGGGTTTGGACTTTGAAGAGTTGCCCTTTTTCGATTTTTCTGGCAGCGATGGGCAGGAATTCTGCAGGTGCCCTGTTAGGTGACAGTGGCGGCGGCGGAAAGCGGTGTTTTCGTAATCCAAGTTCTGGGTCCAGACAGAGTCATTGATCTTGAGATTGATTTGCTCTGGCAGTCCCTTGCTTAGATCTAGCTCCACACATATTCTAGCATATGTGTAGAGACCTTGTAGTTCCCGCCTGTAATCTCCCATTATAAATTTGCCCAAGGTGTTGCCTATGCTTCTATAGACTGCTATATGCCACAGGTGAACTGGAAAGTTTGGGAGTCTGATCCAGACAGGGGCTTTGGTAATGACTGCAGAAGCTGGGTCAAAATCTGAGAACCATGGAGTTATGAAGAGTCCTGCTGAACCCATGAACCAAGGACCTTCTTCTAAGGCCTTTTCATAGTGCTTGAGACTGTCGAACAGAACTATAAAATATCCTTTTGAGCAGAAGCAGACCTTGCAATGGTGAGTCCAGTTGTCATTGATCCAGTCATAAAGGTCCTTAGTGCGAGGCCAAAGCCCATTGAATCTGCAAATGATGGCCCTTTCAGCAAATCTTTGAATGTCATCTGCAAGGTCAGAGTGGGAGATCTCAACAGAGGGGACCTCCTCTAGCTTGTCAACCAGAAAAGGCTTAGGTTTGGGAAGTTTAGGGGAGTTGGGATTCTCAGAGCGAACTGCAGCTTTGTAGGAATAGGGAGGAGAAGAAGAGGATTGACTTGCAGCGCCACCTCTCAAATGAAGGGAAAACACTAAAGAGCTATTAATTTTTATGCTGTAAGAAGAGAGGGGAAGATTATCATCGAGTTGTTTACCTTGAAATATAAGTCTCTGTAGGGCAGAGGGGATCCCGAATCGACGCTCCAGATTTACTTTGAGATTCTGCACTAGATCTGAAGGGTGTACCCATTGCAAAGTGGTTTTGCCTGAGATCTGTGTGATTTGAATCTGAAAGGGGGCAGAGTAATTTTCTGAAACTTTCTGAAGCAGCACAGGGTCAGAGGTTGTAGGGTCTCCTGTCTCTTGACGCACAGGTGGTTCAGTCGTAGATCTGGGCAGCTGACTGCCATCCGTGGTCAAGACTCCCGCTCCAGATCCGAGCGTTGACTCGTTAATGGCGTCCACCGGGGGGAAATGGCTAAAGCGCTTGAAGGAGGACTGCTCCAGGTGGAGGATCAGCTTGGCGTAGCCGTCGAGTTGTTCTGCTGATAAACCCCCAGAGACCATGTCCTTCACTGACTCCGACCAGCCCTCGATCCCATGGGGTAACAAGAGTGGGTCTTCTGTGATTTTCCTTTTCTTCTGCAACAGATCAACCAGGTCGCGCTGGAGAATGCGGTTGTCCTTTTGCTGGAGGAAAGTGTGGAAGAGGTGGTTGTCACCGAAGGCGCCCAGCGCGACTCGAGCCTCTGACATGAAGGCAAGGCGAGGGTCCAGGGTCGATCTCCCTACGCTGAGAACGGCAGAGGCAATGGCACGGCTGCCGGTGTTGAGCTTTACCAGGAAACGGATTGCAATGTCGTTGAGGAGGCCTGAAATCCACTCACCCTCCGCATTTGTTAATGTGTTATTCGATCCTTGGCACTCTGTGGCGGACATTGTCGAAAAGGATTTCTCTTCAGCCCAAAACAGAGGGAGGGGAGCTCTCGAAAGGTTCTTGGAGACATTATGAACAGAGATGATCGCATAGACCAGCAATCCCCGACTGAGACACGCTTCTCCAGCATCGGCAGGGTCGAGCAGGGGCCCGACGGTGACTGAAGGAGAGGCGGCGACGACATAGCCTCTAGGGTTCATCTTCAGAGCCATCGTCTGTTCTCTCCAATTTAATTTCTACCAATTTGGGACATAGGTGCATGTTGATTTTATGCATTTTTTTAATTGTTTTTATTGTTTGGGACGTCACACAAAGCGTAGGAAGAGAGCATACTCAAGATTTCATTAATCGATTCTTAAAATTTTGATTCAGAAAGTAAAATGAAAAGAATTGATCTCATACCTAAGATTATTTCTCTTTATTCTTCGCTTGTGTTCTTTTTTCACAATTGTTTGTTTTATTGCAATTTTCTTGCCAAGGGTTAGTAAATGAGTGGTTCTTAGTACACCACAAAATTGCAAATTTATCCTAAAAATCACAAAAACTTGTTTTTTTTTTGTTAGTCCTATTCTATTGAAAAAGAAATAAAACATTATCTTAAGTATAAGAGAATTTCCAAAGCATCCATTTGCGTAACAAGATCATGAGTAAACTCATATCCAAGTTTGAAAAATAAACCCTAGTGAATTCTTGGACATGATCATGAAGATTTGATGTTAAAAATTGTAGCCTAATGATTAGTTGAGACCAAATTTGAATGTGATATTTAGGTTTTTGATCTTCTTCAATTGTCATAGCACAAAGCTCTTCAGATCTTGTTTTTGCAATTGGATTTTTATTGTTTTTTTATTTTTTATTTTTTTATTTAGTGAATGGGGGTTTTTGATTTGTGGATGTTTTATTTTATTTCTATGTTTTCTATATGCAAATGCAAATAAACTTAAATGAAAATGCCTAAATGCAGCTAACCCTAAATGAAAATGCTTCCTAGACAATCCTCCTAACTGAGTTACATCTAAGTTTGCTTCCCCAACAATGACGCCAAAATGTAGTGCGATTTAATTGTATGCTAAATCCCTATCATTTAATTTGTCAACCTGGGGGTTTTGTAAACTTAGAAGCAAACCAAAATATATTAGACCTTAGATGAAAGTGTCGTATAAAGTTTGTTTAGAAAGGAAATGCATATTACAACTATAACTAAAGAAAGCTGCAAAAGAAATCTCATGCAAGAAAACTGAATTAAATTCTAGGGATGGAAGTTAAATTCTAAAGGTGGAATTTATGAACGCCATGACCTCTCTAAATTATTCAAAAAGAAACTAATCTATGAACAACTATAAGAAGAAAACTATTATAATCTAGAAAGCAGTGAATAACAACTAGTGAGAAAGTAGTAAATAACAACTAGTGATTTAGTTGTCAAGCAAGAAAACTAGGATAACTAGTAAGCACACAGTTTAATGACAATCAAATTAAATCTAGGATGAAATCATACTTGTGGAAAGTAAATCATACTTGCAGAAAGGAAATAACAAAAATTAAACAATGTTACCATTGTATGTAGATTTTGGTTGATGGGGATCCTTCCATTCCTCAATGAGCACACATCAACTACTATCACAATTTAAGAATCAAACAACACCCATAACTCATAATTTTGGAGAAAACGATATTATTCATGCTAAATGAACAATCATAAATCTGATGCTATTGAATCACTGATAACTGTTGGCTTCCTTTGAAGGATGCACCTCTTATTTATACACGAATTAGGGTTATCTTCTCAATAAATGCAGCTCCCTTAAATATCTGATAGATCCATACTTGTCTCAACTTATCCCTAAATATTAGATACAAATCCTATGACTCATAAATATCTCTATGATATTTCTCCTTGGAATATGGTCCACCTCTTGAGTTGAAATTTGAATTTGTGCTTGGGGGGCACTGTTATGAAGAATTTGGTATCTACGGATAAATACTAATTCCCTAGATAAGTAGCCATATCTAGAACAACAGTTTAAAGCACTGTAACCTTTTGCTATAAACAATAGATAATATAAAGAGAATGAGAGGACCTACTTGTACTTACGCTTTCCTCTTGTCTCCTTTGTATCGGTCCTGTCACCCCTTCCCGTGCTTAACATGCTTGAGAAGTACCTGTAAACATTAACAGAAGACAAAGAACCAATCAAAACAAAAGATCTATTGATTACAAGTAAATGGATTAAGATACATTCACACATATAAGCATCATATATCAAGATAAGCATATGGAAAAAGGTGTAAATACTTTATTGAATAGAAGGAAGAATTACAAGCATGAAGCTTGATTTGAAGTCACTCTTCCAGCTTTGGTTCCATCCACATCACATCATAAGCATGAGGTTCCGGCAGCATAACGACACTTACAATAGTCTCAATTCTCAAACTAACAATATCTCCTTACAATTAATCAAAGTCCAGCCCCTTGATCACTTAGATGAGTGCTCAATTTATAGGAAGATGGAGGAGGTTTTGTCATCAATGAAGGTATTGAATGGCCTTCCATACTTAGAATTAGTTCCATGGAGGAAGGGATGAGAATATAAGAGGTGTCTCAACTCATTCCTCATCCATTTTAGAGCTTATAGGAGATGATAAGTGTGGGAATCTTCTAGAAGGATCCAAAAGATAAGAATATTCCCCAAACCCTATGTGAATTTCCCTCAAACTCTCCCAGTTTAGGTCAAAGAAGGAATAAGTTCTCTGCAGAGCACCCTGGCATGGAATTAACTGCTCTGCAGCGCACCCTTGCATGGGCCTACCTGCGCTGGTCCCTCTAGAGGTCATTTCAGGATGTCTTTAGGCCATGAAACTGTCTAGGAAGGAGGCATTCAAAAGGTTGACTTGTTTAGGGCATGTAGCAACTGAAATTAGGGTTTGATGAGCCCTAAAACACTAATCTGGATAGTGGCAGTGATGTGCCCAAATGGATTTGTAACAACTTCCCCCTAAAGTATGAAGTCAAAAAATGTTAATGTCGAGTGAAATGCTTTACGATGTGATGAGGAGGTTCCGAAGTGGTTGGTGACCTGCATCGACTACAATACATAATATCATGATATTTTGATTTTTTCTCATGAATTGCTGAGGGAAGGCATACCCTTTCTCAACATATAAACTTTCATTACAAGTACATAGAGAGTCGTCTATAGATATAGACCCATGATCAGAATGACCATCGATGTAAATCCATTGTATGGATGATTTGGTACATTTCTTGAAATCGCAGCCCGGATGGATGAAACTAGATGTGGGGTCTTCTATGTCATTCAATCGTTCACTCAAGTACGAGTCTAACCATGTGAATGTGTGATCTAAAGTCGAACATGGGAAGACACCATCTAATTACCAGCTAATGATGTAAGCTATTAACAGACGTGAGAGAAATCACCAATAATGATAATGATCCTCAAGGTACTGCAGTACATTCTGCATGGTGTGAATGGATATTTTGATGTCGAACACCATACAAAGTCTTTTGGTCGAAGGCCAGTGACGTCAACCCATCGCTGGAAGCGAGAAACTTTCCATTGATGTATGCAAGCCTCAAGGTACTGAAAGGGTTTTTCTAAGTCAACTTCTTGGATAATGTGTTGATGTCAACAAGAAGTGACTCGTCGCAGGAGGTCCTTGATGTATCCCACATCAACGACATGAAATCAGTGTAATGATTTTGGAGACAGAATTTGATTGAAGACACAAGGTTTAGGAATGGCAGTCATGAAAATGAAGGTTTATGATGTTGTAAAGGATGAATTTTGTCTTAATGAATTCTCTTGAACATGGCGGTGACATTGAAATGAATTGGTAGAATTGATCCAAAACAAAGTGATGGATGGTATGATAGACCAACGGTATGATAACCATCAAGATAATAACCCAACCCAAATAGTCACGGTGATGAAGTGAAAGTGTCATGTTCAAGAGCGACCTGCTACCAAAAGTGGTTTACCCCTTTTTCCATTTTCCTCAGTCATTGTTGACTAGTACCTCTTTATTTTTATCAAGCTTGAGGAGGATAACATATGCTTGTTGTATAATTCCACCTTTCGGGCGAATCCATCGCTATGAGATGTTTTAATGAGTCTAGCGAAGGTGAAATTTGGTCCTGTCATGATTGACAAGTTTGTCGCTTTTTGATGTTTTAACGAGTTTAACGATAATGATAACTCAGTCCTTTTCATGTTTAGAGAGTTTGAAAAGGGATGAAAAGAAAAATCCACAAGTTCTTTTTTGTAGATTTGTCTCTCAAGCCCAAAAAAGCATAAAACAATACAAGAGAGAACCTATTGACCATGTTTGGTCAACGCATTCCTTTTTTGTAAATAATCTATCTCAGCCTGAAAAAGGGTTAAATTTATACTGAGTAGATGTTATTTCTAGTCCATTAACGAGCTGAAAAGGACAATTTCTCGACAATCTTTTCATATTTCGAGAGTCTGAAAAGAGCTTAAAGAGGACTCCAATTTGAGGAATAAGTTGTGTCTAGGATAACAACTGCTTCCGGTGATGTTGGAACTTCTCAAAACATGTTGATTTATGTGAAGAGGCTGGCTAATAAGACCACTCATTGCGGTTGTTACTCAAAAAGGGTAAAACAACCAAGTGAAAGTGTATGATTGGACAAGCAGACAGTGGTGATGGAAGGAGGAAAACCAAGGCTCATCTGACGGAAGAGGTTGATAGAATGACAATCACAAGGGTTAAAATGGAGATGGGTTCATTTTTACACAAGCTTGAACTATAGGGAACTATGCTTGGATTCAGTTTCATTTTTACACAAGCTTGAAACGAAAAACTATGCTTGAGATTGGCTTACATGCCACCAACATGATGAATCGATTCTAGGTGCATGCCCCCCAAGCTTCATTGCATTCACCTAAGTAGACTACTCGTGGCTATCAGGTGGATGGAATGAAGGTTCATTTACTAGATCAAGTAAAAGACTCGACTAGGATTTTATGAGATCTAATCAAAGACTCGACTTGGAACTTTTCTCCAGGGGACCTTGTTTCATTTTTTAATGAGATTGACATAAGAAAAAGGAAGTCTGCTCAGATTCCTTATTTCATTTTTTAACGAGGTTGACACAAGACAATGAACTATCCTCATCCTTTTGTTTCATTTTTTAAAGAGGTTGACACAAGACCAGGAACTATCCTCGTATTCCTTGTTTCATTTTTTAATGAGGTTGACATAAGACCAAGAACTATCCTCATATTCCTTGTTTCATTTTTTAACGAGGTTTACACAAGACAAGAACTATCCTCATATTCCTTGTTTCATTTTTAATGAGGTTGACACAAGACCAGGAACTATCCTCATATTCCTTGTTTCATTTTTTAACGAGGTTGACAAAAGACCAGGAACTATCCTCATATTCCTTGTTTCATTTTTTAACGAGGTTGAAACAAGACCAGGAACTATCCTCATATTCTTGATCATGACCCATAAAAGGTCATGAATTCCAAGAGGTTCTCATTAGATGGGAGGACAATGCTCTGGAAGGAGAGATATAGTTCCAATGCCCCCAGTACATAATGTACAACATTACGGAATTGTTCATCCGTTGATGTAGGCATGGAACAGGTTGCCACATAATTGACCCATGGCGGGGAAGATACAATTGGGACAAAAGGACCATTTAGGAAATATGGTTGACTGGAAGCCATATTTGGACAGGGAAATGAAAGCTGGTCAATGGTGACAATTCTTCCTTCATGCGAGAAACACATCACTTGAAAGAGTGTTGAAACAATAGCTCCCATGTCATAAACATTGTCACACCCAAGAAGTAAATTGTAATCTAAAGGGCTTGGAACTACCATTACATTGAGACAAACAATTTTTCCTCCCAAAGTAATAGGAAACTGAGGAAGGATCCCTAATGGTTGACTAGTTCCTCTGTTAAAAGCCAACATATTCTGGGTAATAGGAAAAAGTGGCGATGAAACAAGCGCTTGCCAAGTAGTAGAGGAAAGGATACTTAGAGATGCACCTTCATCTATAATAGTGCTAGATACAATCATATTATAAACCTGCACTATGATCTAGAAAGGCACATAAGAAGGAAGACAAAATCCTGCCAGTTTATTCCAGTGAAAGGAAGTGACCAGACTACTTGGAGGGGGTACCATAAGAATGGGACAATTATCCCCTTGAGTTACGGGAACGAGAGGATTTTCCTCCTGTCTTGATGGAACATGAGGGTTACCTACAAGCTCATTGGAATCTGAAGAAATGAAAAGAACCTGAGTGGTATCATACTCACTCTCTCTGGGGAAGGTTCAATTAACTGAAGGTGAAATCGGGTCAATTGTTTCCACAACCTGTTGATTTGGGTCAGGTATAGACTAATGGCATTCAAATTCAAAGAGAGTGGGTTCAACCGATGGTTGATTTTGGTCAGTCAATTCATCAACTAATGAAGGATTAAGGGAGAGTCTCCTGTAACCAGATGGAAGTCGCTGCGGAGAAGCAGGACGATTATCCAACACCATTTTGGCTTCATCCAGATAGGGACAAAGATGAATGGGTTGATTCCCTTCACATAACCTACGGGGAAACTTAACTTTACTCTTCTTTCCATGAACATTACTACCACTAGTTGATGATGCGTCACCATCATGATCTCCAGAAGTTGATGACACAGGATGATATGAACGAGAAGACCATTCTTCTAAAATCTAAGGTATACTGGAACAATTTTGAAGAAGATGGTCTCCAATAAAAAGTTTGCGTGTATATCAAACTTTGTGAGGCTTATCGGACGGTTTCTCATCAGAAGTTTTATTCAAAGCAATGGTTGCTTGGTTTCCCCCTGCTGAATTTTCTTCTTCTTCTTCTTCTTCTTCTTAGCCGCCTGGTTACTAGTACCAATAATTTCACCAGGTGAAGAGGAAGAAGGGGAGGAAGAAAAAACTGAGGAAGAAGGCAAAGGGTCAACTGTAGGTTGATTTTGTCTAGTTGGAGGAGTACTTGATTGTGGAGAAATCACGACATTTTGAGCCAAGGAGGTTGAAAACAACCATACTAGCAAGCTAATGGTAAGTCTCGGAAGGGACAATCTAGCCATATAAGGAGCACTAATATTTTTGAAAGGAGGAAAAGGACTAGGATTCCCATCAAAAGGAATTCCTTGATCGGTGGACTCCGGATTTGTCGCCATATGTCTCAACCTAATAGCAACTAAGGAGTGAGCATGGAGGATGTTATCCATGGTCAATTAAATTTATTTTAATAAAAATAACAAAACAAAATAAAAGAGGGATGATCTAGGGAAAAGGATTACCAAGTAACTGTGAACTGCAGAATACCTCCTGGTGAACCGAGAAGTACGGGTAGGCAATCTCCTCGAATGTTGTGTTCAGTGTATCACAGTGTACAAGGCGGTCAACTTGGTTACCTAAGGATGGATAGCAACCTAGTTTTGTCCTCCCATATATACCCAAAAGTATGTGGAGGCCTAATCTATATTAGCGCTGTCTAATGCAAAACCGCACAGTGAGAGCATTCCCATATACTTTACATACTGTAACACCACCCTATAGACCCGAAGGTACGTGGATGAGCTACGATATAGTCACGTACGTGGAATGTGGTATCACACTCGAGATGTATCGCAGACAAGTTAGCGACAACTTCTATGTTTTATGAAGCCGGAACATGTCTCTAGCCTAGAACCTCTAAATGCTTTGCGTTAGGTGACAATGCTCCATTAGGTTAATTTAGATGAATTTTAAGTTGATCTTCTTAAGAATTTGCCTTTCAAGTTTTACCATGTGATGTATTTTCAATTCCTAGAATGCAACTAATATGATAATAATTCTTTCCATTCAATTTAACAATGAAAATCTTAGCTAATAGGGATAGAGGAATCAAATTTATTTCAATCAAAGAGCAAAGAGCACAATCTAATGCATTTTACCTAAACTATTCCTATGAGCACACAATTTTTTTCAATGCACGATGAAAGTTTTCCTTTTCAATTCACTTAATGTTATTATGAACAAAAGGAAATTAATGCACATACAATCGATCAATCTTTTTACAAGAATGAAGACTTTACGACAATTCTGTTTCGAAGGAAAAGAAGACTTTTACGACACTTTCTTTCGAACAAAGATTAATCGACTATAATATAACTTTGATGATGAATTGATAATGACAAAGAAATCATTTAAGAAACATTAATCAATCAAGTCAAAATAGGGCTAGCAAAGGACATACAATCTTGGTTTTAGAGACATGACAATCATTGATCTTTCAGAAAAGCACTTCAAAAGGAAATTTGGAAAAAATCAAGCCAAAGGTAGAATTTTTAGCTTAAGGAGGATCAGCGCAACCCTGAATGGGAGACAGTGCACTGCAGAGCACTGTCTCTAAGCCAAGAGTGCTCTGAAGAGCACTGTCCCCTGACCAAGTGTTCTCTAGTTACAACACATTCCTAGAATAGGCATTTCAGTGCAAATTTTGACCAAAAACACTTCAAAAAGGCTGAAACAAGATCAATGAAGGAAAGTAAATTCTACTAGAGTGTCCTAGGATGTGGATAAGATACTTGGAATGATTATCATTCCCCAATATGGTCGCCAATTTGTTATGAATAATTTGGTATCTACGGAGAAATACTAATTCCCTAGATAAGTAGCCATATCTAGAACAATAGTTTAAAGAACTTTAACCTTTTTCTATAAACAATAGATAAGACAAAGAGAATGAGAGGACCTACTTGTACTTTCACTTTCTTCTTGTCTCCTTTGTATCAGTCCCATCGCTCCTTCCCGTACTTAACAAGCTTGAGAATTACCTGTAAATATCAACAAAAGACAAAGAACTAATCAAAGCAAAAGATCTATTGATTACAAGTAAATGGAATCAGATACATTCACACATCTAAGCATCATATATCAAGATAAGCATATGGAAAAAGGTGTAAATACTTTATTGGATAGAAGGAAGAATTAAAACCATGAAGCCTGATTCGAAGTCACTCTTCCAGCTTTGGTTCCATCCACATCACATCATAAGCATGCCATTCCAACAACATAACGACACTTACAATAGTCTCAATTCTCAAACTAACATTATCTCCTTACAATTCATCAATGTCTAACCCCTTGATCACTTAGATGAGTGCTCAATTTATAGGAATATGGAGGAGGTTTTGTCATCAATGAAGGTATTGAATGGCCTTCTATACTTAGAATTAGTTCCATGGAGGAAGGGATGAAAGGATAAGAGGCATCTTAACTCATTCCTCATCCATTTTTGAGCTCATAGGAGATGATAAGTGTGGGAATCTTCTAGAAGGATCCAAAAGATAATAATATTCCACAAACCCTATGTGAATTTCGCTCAAACTCACCCAACGTAGGTCAAATAGGGCCTAAGTGAGCTACAGAGTAGCCTGGCATGGACTTAACTGCCCTGCAGTGCACCCTTGCATGGGCCTACCTGAGCTGGTCCCTCTAGAGGTCATTTCAGGATGTCTTCAGGCCATGAAACTCTCTGGGAAGGAGGCATTCAAAAGGTTGACTTGTTTAGGGCATGTAGCAACTGAAATTAGGGTTTGATGAGCCCTAAAACACTGATATGGATGATGGGAGTGATGTGCCCAAATGGATCTATAATAGGAACAAGTAAGACCCTTCTATAACTTCCAAATAAGCCTACACATGTCACAAAACTTATAACACATATATCGGTATATGAAACTATGTTAATTTCCTAGTTTTTAATCATTAATTCACTTATAATGTATAAAATAAATAACTTTGGAAAATAAGGATTCTAGCCCATATGTTTGTGAAGATGATTACTTGATGTAGGGTTTTAGGGCTAAATAATCATGAGATGAAGGTTAAATGGACATGAAATGATGGAAATGTGGATGAAAATGGAAGACAATTTTGAGACTCAACAAGGCGCCTAAACAACTCGATCGACCGCTTAAAATTGCTTGATTGAGCACTTAAAATTGCTGAGTCAAGCATCATTTTTTGACCAAAACACACCCTCACTTTGCCAAAAAGTGTAATCTAGCTTCATGCGCTCAGCCTAGTACACTTTCAACTTGTAAATGAATAACATGGTCATGATCTCAGAATAAGTGCAAGACCCTTAGGACATATCTCTAAATACCTTATAATGATTATTGATTACTTTTTGGAGATACATTGGAGCAGAGGATATGAGCACAATTGTGCAATCACACTTAAGTTCCCCTTTTTAGCAATTTTTTCATGTTATTAGAGCTTATCACTTGACTGGGTTTCCTTTGAATAACTTTAATCTATATTTCATTTCCTTCTGAGAAAAATATTATGAAAAGATATTGAAAATTAAGGGCCATTGTTTGCAATGATTGTAACCATTGGACCCTTAATACATCATTCACATGACCCATTTGGATAGTAATCACCGGATTAAGCAACAAATAAACTCCCATATTCAGCTTAATATTATGGCACTTCTGTGAATAATTTATGATACCTCCATATGAAATCATTACTTGAAATTTTGGTGTTCGATATACAAGGAAATTAAGAACTTTTCCCAATTTGTGATTGATGAAGTTATGAATACTACCCAAAAGAATCAAAATTTTTAGCTTTTTCATTTTTATACATCCTTCTATATTGAGGGTTCATAGAATATTGATTCCGTCCAATGCATGCTAAGGGATTGTTGGAGTAGTCTCTTCTACCACTAGATCTTGTGAAGTTTCCATTTCTTGGTCTTTTTCATTTTCATAGTCTTTGTAGAATAATTTTGTCTCATTGTATTTATGCCCTTTACTATACTTTCTGTTACAGTTGAAACATAATCATTTTTCTTCTTTCATCCATTTGTTGAGGAGTCATCTTGTCAGTTTTTGAAATGGAGCACGATTTTCTGTATAGTTATCGATGACTAGTTTCATAGTGGCCATATTTTTACTTTCTACTTTCCTTTTCATAAGGAAAGCATGCTCTAGAGATTTTGATTCAAAGAGACACACCTCATCTTAGATGCTTTCCTTTAAAGTTCCCATAAACAGGTCTAACAAATGATCCTTTGAAATATTCTTTCCTTTGAGACTCAAATTTTAGAATTGTTGAATGTGCTCTGTAACTTGAGTTTTTTCTCGAATATTTACCAATTTTCCGAAGAATGTATTGTTCTTAATATCCCATAATAAGATATCAATTTCTTTATAAAAATTGACCAAGATATAACATAATCCTTTTTGATTTCACAAAGCCATTGATACCATACATGTTGGTCTTGTTCTAAAAACATGGATATAGTTTTGACCTTTTGTAAGGATACCATTTGGTATAGATCAAAGTATTGCTACATTTGAAATATATATGTTAGAGGATCATTACCATCAAACTTCCTCATATCGATCTTTGGAATGTAATAGTTCCTTGGTGTTGACTTGAGGCCTTGATGATTTGGATCTTAGATTGAAAATTCATGATTATGGTTCTACTATTCAATGTTTGTGGTTTCCACTTGCAATGGCATATGATATTGATGCTCAACACCATGCTTCACCTTATGGTCATGATTTCCTTGGATATCAACACCCCTTTTAAGGAGTTCTTTTGATAGAGTATTTTTTAAATCATTTATTTTATATCTTCCTTATTTTCATTTATCTTATTTTCTATTTATTTCTTATTTTTATTCATCTTCTTTTATATTCCTTCCTTATTTCCATTCATCTTCGTTTCCATTTCTCTTTTATGTTTTTACGTGGCCATATTTTTACTTTCAACTTTCCTTTTCATATGGAAAACATGCTCTAAAGATTTAGATTCAAAGATACACACGACATGTTAGATTCTTTCCTTTAAAGTTCCCATAAATATGTCTAACAAATGATCCTCTGAAATATTCTTTCCTCTGAGACTCAACTTTTAGAATTGTTGAATGTGCTCTGTAACTTGAGTTTTTTCTTAAATATTTACCAATTTTCTGAAGAATGTATTGTTATTAAGATACCCATAATAAGGTATCAATTTCTTTATAAAAATTGACCAAGATATAACATAGATATTTTTTATTTCACAAAGCCATTGATACCATAAATGTTGGTATTGTTCTAAAAACATGGATACAATTTTGACCTTTTGTAAGGATACCATTTGGTATAGATCAAAGTATTGCTACATCTAAAATATCCATGTTAGAGGATCATTACCATCAAGCTTCCTCATAACGATCTTTGGAATGTAGTAGTTCCTTGGTGTGGACTTGAGGCTTTGATGATGTGGATCTTAGATTGAAAATTCATGATTATGGTTCTACTATTCAATGTTTGTGGTTTCCAATTGTGATGGCATATGAGATTGATTCTCAACACCATGCTTCACCTTATGGTCATGATTTCCTTGGATCTCAACACCCCTTTTAAGGAGTTCTTTTGATAGAGTGTTTTGTAATTCTTTTATTTATTTTTGTATATCTTCCTTATTTTCATTCATCTTATTTTATATTTATTCCCTATTTTTGTTCATCTCCTTTTCTATTCCTTCCTTATTTCCATTCATATTCATTTCCATTTATCTTTTACGTTTTTATGTGGTCATATTTTTACTTTCAACTTTCCTTTTCATACGTAAAACATGCTCTAAATATTTCGATTCAAAGATACACACAACATGTTAGATTCCTTCCTTTAAAGTTCTGTTGTAGCGGCTACAACCACCCTCCAAAATTTTGCCTTAGCATGTTTTGGAGCCTCCCTACCAACCTTACACATCAACTTTCCTTTCTTCGTCAAGTCCTCAAGCTTCAATGTCTTTCTTACTCAACCTGTCGATCACAGTTTGATCTTTTCCCTTCACAGGCTGCTCACCCGGACTTGGTCCAAATGCAGGCTGAGCAACTTCCCCTTGAAAATTGCGCATTTTTGGAGGGAAACCAACCTTCCCTCCAGAAATTGCGCAATCCTCTCTGACAACCTTTTATGCTTCAGGATTGCGCAATCTTCCCAGTCAACCTTCCCAGCAGGATTTGCACAATTTTTCCCATCAATAGTTTGTTTAGCCCAAGATTTGCACAAATCTGGTTAACAATCAGTTACTCTGCCCATAAATTGTGGAATCCCCTTGGGTAGTCAACCCAGCTTACAGTAAAAAATGTGCATTTTTCTCCAGCAGTTGAGCAGTAGCTTGCATATGCAGCTGAGTTGACCGGTTCCCTCTGGGACAGAGCAAAACATACTTGCATGTATAGGCCGCTTCTCCCAAGGAAACATGCATAGGAATCCCTTGTTTCAGGGATTTATGTTTAGCAGTTGGAGGTTACATGCAAGGACTAATTACGAAACCTCCCACCAAGTGTCGCTTCCCCTAGATTTGTGGCATGCGCATCACAACCTCAATGTTATCAAAAGTCATCAACTGGACGCTGTAGAGCTCATTACTCAGATCAACCTTGTGGCTTTGACATCCCACATCACATCTATGAGTAGGTGACACATTCAACTCAGCTGTTTTGGGGTAAGCCCGCTTCCCATGCCTTGTGTTGTATTTCTGGCGCTTTTTGGTTTTCACTTGTATGATTACTATTTTCTTGATTTCTTTGAACGCCTGATGTCGTTTACATGTATTCTAGCTTGTCCTAGCTCTGTTTCAATTTTCATTGTTATTCTCACTGCTGTCGCATGAATGAAACTGTTTTGCACGGATGTTCATCCAACCGGCGAACTGCCTCACCCACATGCATGTTGATCTGTTTGCTCATTCTTCCATTCATGTTTTGCGTGCATTATTTATCACTTAGTGTCACCATGCATTTCATTGACTTGCTTTCAGTTTCCTGTCGGCAAGTCGGGCCAACCTTCGCCTAGTCTCTACCTTCACCAAGGTTGCATTTCACAATCTGGAGAAGGAAGGCTCACCTTCCTCTCCGGATTTGCGCATTCTAGCCCAACACTAGCCTCCTGGATTGGATTGCACATTTTTGGAGGTTAGTGGCTGCTTGGCCCAAAAAATTGCGCAATCTGTCCTTGGGCCAACAATCTTTCCTAGTTGGAATCGCTCAATGTGCAATCCCAACAGCCAACTGCCCAATTGGATTGCACATTTTGTAGATCCAACAGCTAGTCCAACCTCCCAATCAGTCCAGAATTCCTTTTGCGCAGTTCTAGCAGCTAGTCACTTAGCCTCCCGACCGAAATTGTGCAACCTTCATGATAATTCACCCAGGTATGTTGCAAGTCAGTTCTCATGTTCATTTTGGTTTTCAACTAATAGATTTCTTGCTATGAGTGTTGCCATGTCTCCAGGTATCATAGGTGTGCATCTTCCTCTCAGTAGTACAAGTACAATGGTTTCCAAGAGAGCATAGACAAAGACACCGTTTAGAGCACGCTTGGGGATGCAGTCGATCAAGTGTCCATGAGCTTACCTACTCACAAATACATCAAGTTGTTCGTGGACAAGGACGTCAAGCAGCAGCATCACAGTGAGCAGCATCATGAACAACAGCTTAAGGCAACATACCGAATGTAGCGAACACAACGAATGCAAGATGAAGGTTGTTGACAACAAAGAGGTGGAGCAAAGTTGCAAGATCAAGCAGATCAGTGATAATGAAACCAACTTTGGAGACTTAGGCTATGAAGTGATGACGTGATGACAAAATATGGAACAAAGAAGGAGTTGCATGTGCTGAAGGAGAAACTCAGGAAGAACATGAAGCCGCATAGATAGTCCAACGAGTTGCAGTAGGAATAGGAACAACAATGGGTGCAACATGCACTCGCGGATGAAACTGCACCAATATGAGTTAATGATCCATCCTAGCAGTTGACACAGAGCAAACATGGTGAGCAGTGTTGTTGATCGAATGCAAAGGATCTAGCAGCATGCACGTCATTGAGAGCACACATGCAATCCAACCCATTCAACACACTCACCAAGGCGAAGATAAGAAGCGAACCCAACTGGGGCTAAACATGAACTTCGGCAAGTTTATGTGCATGACCACCAAAACACACTTGAAGATCAACATGGAAACTATGCATTAGTGTGTTTTCGGTTCAAATGTACTTAAGAAGACCATGCACATGTTAGAAGATGAGTTGGATGAAGGGGTCAAACCAATGCACCAGTTGCAATAGAGGCAATAGTTCGCTTCAATAAGATGTCACCATGAGGTGCATGCACACCATCACGGATGAACAAGCTTGGAATCAGCTCACTAGTTTCACCATCACAAGCATGTCAAAGAGTTGTTCTCACCACAACGGACTGAGTGTTAGTGTTGTCTTGCAAGGCTTTCACAAGCCATGTTGTCTCACATGAGTACATGTGCATTGTAATGTTGAGCCATGTCAAGTGTAAGTCGAGTGTCAACAGTTGGATGTAACAGTCATAGAGTAGGTGAAGAGTCATGAGGGTAGTTGAACTGCCACAAAGGGGAATGCCAAGGGTCACCCCACACTTTGCTATAAATAGTCTCTCATAACTCATTAAAGGCTTTTGGTCAACCAAGCTTCTACTAAGACTATCTTGAAGAAGGCTTGAACAATATTGTAACATGACTTGACTTCTCCACTGCATGGAGCTAGTACATCTCTTTGGAGGAGTATGCAGATGTGGCTGTAACGTTCCACTGATGGGGCTAGTAGGTTTACATGGTGTATTGTATGATTGTGACTTACACTTCTTTGATAATAAGAGCCAACACATTTTCATGCATATGTTTTTATTGTAGTTGGACTGTTCCGGTTGCCTTAATGATATATTTTGTTTAACTTGTGTACTTGTGTATGAACTAATTTGTATGCAATTATATGAATCTTGTTGTTAATGTGTTGCATATGTTGTTAATGCTGTCACTGTCCGTGTTGACTGCTCTGCCGAACATCAGATAGACCTTTCTCTGAACCATGTTATATCAATCGTCACACTCATCTCAGACTGATTCGTGAGTGCTCTTCGTGTTATCTTACCTTCTATGTTGTGATTGCCACATACGTGTTGATTACTCTGCCAGAAGCTATGCATGTCCTTTGCGTTGTGTGTTCCTAGCCGAGTTGGGATTGATCGCTTACAACCTGGAACTCACCTTCACCTTCCTCTCCCTTTGAAGTGTTAGAACCTCTCATACTCATTCCTTGACTCATTACATCAGTCACACCCTTGCTACTGAAAGAGTTATCTTACTTGCCTCTATGTGATATCACGATCAAGGCATTACCTTACGACCCACTGCTGGGACTCCTGCACCAATTAGTTCGATGTCTAATTGGGACTTCTTACCAGGGAGATCCCCTTGACACGCTGGCGGATCCAACACTGTCAACATTTCTGGCACTAGAAGGAAGGCCTGATGACAAGCAATGTCCTCTCATCTAGTTTTGAACCTTTGCATATCTTTCATGGAGTCTTGCATTCTTCTTCCCTCGAGGTGTTTTCCGAATCATGAGGATGTCTCCATCTCGGAGAAGCTTTTAAATCTCTTGTCCACTCACACGTATGATGGTGAAGTTGAAGTGGCCTTGCTTGCGCACTTACATAACTTCCTTTCCACGATTTATGAGGAAGATGAGTTTAGTGATGAACAAGCCGGTCTGCTGCCTGCATTCACACTTTGTGAATCCCCATTTCGTTGGGTGCTCAACCTATTGGCTGACACCGTGCACTCATTTGATCACTTCTGTGATCTTATTGAAGATACATTCTATCATTTTGATCTAGACCATCTTGACCAAAAAATGTTACAACAGTGGAAGGCTTCGCATGAATCTGTTATTTATTTTTAGCAGCGATTCTGTGACTTTCAGTTTCAAGCTCCGAGGAGCCAGATGAAGTTCGCTTATCTCTGGGACCGATTCAAGTACTGTCTTAATAAATATTCCCATTCTAAGAGAAATATTGATGTCAAGCCTCGCTCAACCTTCTTCATTTATGGAATTGCGCAATCCCATGTGGGAGCAGGCACTGTCTCAACGAACTGTCCGCCTCTCTCTCATTCAACAATTCCACCATCGCCTAGTGATGCTGAGGATCATGTTCGCACATCTATTCATCCTTTACACCCTCCCAACATCACTTCACTCAATTTTCACACAGATTTAGTTGTGAGTCCTTCGAGTTCCCATGTGCATTATTTTCTTCGGCCTCTGTCTTCGCACTCAGGTGTTCCTCCGAATGATGCTATCTTGTGTTTGTCCATTCTAGACTCTTCACTTGTTGTGAATAAGGAACAACCCACTGACGGAGTTGGTGTTGCACAACCAACATGCACTGTCATTCATGAAGAGTATGAGTGAGAGCTTGAACATCAAAACTCAACAAAGGATGACTCCCTTCCCTCCGAGCCCCATCCATTCTTTCCTAGTTTCTTTGGTGAACCTGCCATCCATGATTTTTCATGTGTGTCTTCATCCACGGATGCACCCATTGTTGATCACTTGCAGGACTCACCGGATGCTAGTCCATCATTTGACAATGGAGAGGATAATTTATTCATTGAAGATCCACTTGATCCTTCATTTGTCTTTTCCGGAAACAAAAAGTATGAGTTTGTTCGCTTTTCATCTACCCCTCTGTTTGATTCATCTGATCACGAGGACGTCGAAGAATTCATTGATTTTTCTGAGTGTGGTGGTTGTGATCCATTTGCTTCCATTTTTGATCATGATCATGAATCTATTGCAGTTGATCTTTCAAAGGCACCAGTTTATGAAGATCTACCTAATGATGAAGTTGAGACACCCAA
The DNA here is from genome assembly GCA_031772625.1 of Pinus tabuliformis. Lineage (NCBI taxonomy): Eukaryota > Viridiplantae > Streptophyta > Pinopsida > Pinales > Pinaceae > Pinus > Pinus tabuliformis. The sequence goes on along the minus strand of CM062808.1, from coordinate 53,116,205 downwards.
GACTATCAAGGCACTTCAGCCTAAGTTGATGGTTATGTCAGGCCCTCGCTCTCTTAGGTTCAGTCTCACTTCCGATCATGAAACTGTTCAATCACCCAAGGATCCTCATCACTCGTCTATATGCATTGAAGATCCATCTCACACACAGATCACACTTCCTCCACTCAAACTGCACGATCCCATTGCTCATGCATTAGAGGAGTCTTACATTGCAAGCACTCATTCACGACACAAGTTATATTTGTTTCTTTTGTTTGCTTGCATGTCTCAGTCAAGAGTGTGTTTTTTCTTCATAGTTGAACGTAGTGTCACACAACACCATGATAAGTCCACAGGCTGTCTGTCATGCACATGCACTCACTTATCTCCGTGGGCACTTTGAAACATGAAGTGTGGCTGTCTTCACTATTATATCTTTCTTGTATGCTGGCCCGCATGACTGGGTTACTCACGGACAAAGCCTTCACCAACATGGGTCTACCAATGCACTGGTGGCTGCATTGGAAGTATCACTTCACATGATCAGACCCATGCACCGTTAGTGTAGGAGTAGGAGTAGTGTTTTCTTTCAGTTGTTTGCTTGCATGATTTTTTTATTTCATGTTTTGATTGTTTGTTTGTTTACTTGCTTCACTTTCATTTTTGCTTCTACTTTTGCTTTTCTTTATTGATTGTTAGTTCGTTCAATTATTTCGTTCATAGGTTAGTTTTGCATGAAACCAGGTGTGACTCATGAAACAAGCCGGGTAAAGTACAAGAGGGTTTGTACAACTATCAGTACTTGGTTATTTGTCATCTTTCCTCTGTATGATGAAATTGTTACTCTTAGTCCATAATACATTGAAGGAAAATACGTACTCTTCGAAGTGAACCTTGGTGTAAGCACAATGCTTGTGCGCTAACTAGTGTCACCTTCTCTAGTCGACTGTTTTTGGTTAACCCTTGTCAGCTTAGTAAAGCAGAGTAAGGCGAGGGGGAAAAACCTTAACAGGCACGTCCAAGATACAATAAACTACTTCTTTATTGGAACAACCTCTTCTGCTCTCAATAAGTCGGGATCCCTCTTCTTCCTCTGAAATGAATAAGTGCTATGCACAATGAAAATGAAAATGAAAAAAAATGAAAAGTCAAAAAATTTAAAATGAAAAATAATAAGGTAAAAGAAGAGAGAGGCTTCCTGCATAGGGAGGTGATGCAAGTAACTTTGCCGGGGTACTGACCAGGCTCGCTAGTAGCGGAGCCATGCTTGTGTTCATATGTGACTCCACCGGGGTACTATCCATGCTTGTTGGCAGTGGAGCAACACCATAGATGAAACTAAGACTCTGATGACTATATTCCTTGTGCATATACCCCTCAACCCCAATCAAAACAACTATGTTTTCTTGGCTTGGAATATGTGTCAATCAACCAATATTTTGGCAGATGCTATAGCTTACATCAAGCTAGTGTGAAGCCAAAATGAGCTAAGAACTGAAAAATACTTCTAGAGGTGTTAGACTTGTTTTTCATGGACAAGGTCTATGCAGAGAGCTAGAGTTCTACTAGTGTGTCGCCAAATGTTGTAGTAGCTACAACCACCCTGCAAAATTTTTCCTTAGCCTATTTTGGAGCCTCCCTACCAACCTTACATAGAAGCTTGCCTTGCTTCGTCAAGTCCTCAAGCTTCAACGTCTTTCTTGCTAAACCGGTCGATCACAGTTTGATATTTTCCCTTCACAGGGTTCTCACCCGGACTTGGTCCAGTTGTAGGCTGAGAAACTTCCCCTTGAAAATTGTGCATTTTTGGAGGGCAACCAATCTTTCCTCCAGAAATTGCACAATCCTCTTTGACAGCCTGCTGGGCTCCAGGATTACGTAATCCTGCCAGCCAACCCTCCCAGTAGGATTTGCACAATTTTTCCCATCAACAGGCTATTAAGCCTAGGATTTACACAAAGTTGGGCACGAGTCAGCTACTCTGCCTAGAAATTGTGCAAACCCCTTGGGTAGTCAGCCTAGCTTACAGTCAGAAATGTGCATTTTTCTCCAGCAGTCGAGTAGTTGCTTGCATGTGCAACTGAGTTGACCGTTCCCTTCGGGACCGAGAAAAACAGACTTGCATGCATAGGTTGCTTCTCCCAAGTCAACATGCAAAAGAAACCCTTGTTTTAGGGATCTATTTTTAGCAGTTGGAGGTTACATGCAAGGAGTAATTTCGAAACCTCCCACCAAGTGTCACTTCCCCTAGATTTGTGGCATGCGTGTCACAACCTCGATGTTATCAAAACTCATCAATCATATGTTGCAGAGCTCATTCCTCACATCAACCTTGCAACTTTGACATCCCACACCACATCTAGGAGTAGTCGGCACATTCAACTTAGCTGTTTTGGGGTAAGCCCGCTTCCCATGCCTTGTGTTGCATTTTTGTCGTTTTTTGGGTTTTCGCTTGTATGATTACTGTTTTCTTGATTTCTTTGAACATCTGCTGTCGTTTACATGTATTCCCAACTTTTTTCAAATTTCGTTGCTATCTCACTGTTGTTGTATGCATGAAACTGTTTTGCACGGACGTTCGTCCAACTGGCGAACTGCCTCACCCACTTGCATGTTGATCTGTTTGCTCAATCTTCCATTCATGTTTTTCATGCATTGTTTATCAGTTCTTCTATTACTTAGTGTCACCATGCATTTCATCGACTTACTTGCTTTTTCAGTTGCCCGTCGGTGAGTCGAGCCAACCTTGGCCCAGTCTCTGCCTTCACCAAGGCTGCATTGCACAATCTAGAGAAGGAAGGCTCACCTTCCTCTCTAGATTTGTGCATTCTAGCCCAACACTGGCCTCCTGGACTGAATTGCGCATTTTTGGAGGTTAGTGGCTGCTTGGCCCAAAAATTTATGAAAATCTGTCCTTGGGTTAGTAGTATTTCCCAGATGGAATCACACATTGCGCAATACCAACAACCAAATTCCCAACTAAATTTCACATTTCATAGATCCAACAACCAGTCCAGCCTCCTAGTCAGTCCAGACTTCCTTTTGTGCAGTTCTCGTAGCCAATCACTCAGTTTCTCGGCCAAAATTGCACAACCTTCATGATCATTCACCCAGGTATGTTGCAAGTCAGTTCTCATGTTAATTTTGGTTTTCGACTAATAGATTGTTTGTTATGAGTGTTTCTATGTCTCCAAGTATCACATGTGTGCATCTGCCTCTCAATAGTACAGGTACAATGGTTTCCAAGAGAGCAGAGACAAAGACACCTTTTAGAGCACGCTTGGGGATGCAGTCGATCAAGTGTCCACGGGCTTACCTACTCATGAAGACATAAAGTTGTTCGTTGACAAGGACATCAAGCAGCAACATCATAGTGAGCATCATCATGAACAACAACTTAAGGCAACATACCAAATGTAGCGAATGTAGCAAACGCAGTGAATGCAAGAGGAAGGTTGTTGACAACATAGAGGCAGAGCAAAGTTGCAAGATCAAGCAGATCCAATGATACTGAAAGCAACTTTGGAGACTCAGTCTATGAAGTGACAACGTTACATGAAGGTTGCGAAAAGGCAGAAGATGGGAAAAAGAAGGAGTAGCATGTGCTGAAGTAGAAACTCAGGAAGAACATGAAGCTGCACAGACACTCCAATGAGTTGTAGCAGAAACAGGAACAACAATGGGTGCAACATGCACTCGCAGATGAAACTATGCCAGTATGAGTTAATGATCCATCCCAACTGTTGACACAGAGAAAAAATGGTGAGAAATGTTGTTGATCACATGCAAAGGATCCAACAACATGCATGTCATTGAGCGCATGCATGAAATCGAACCCATTCAACACACTCACCAAGGCGAAGACAATAAGCGAGTCCAACTGGGTCTGAACATGCACTTTGGCAAGTTCATGTGCATGACCACTAACTCACACTATGCATCAGTGTGTTTTCGGTTCAACCGTACCTAAGAAGACCATGCGCATGTTAGCAGACGAGTTGGATGAAGTGGTCGAACCAATGCATAGGTTGCAACAGAGGCAAGAGTTTGCTTCAAAAGGATGTCACAATGAGGTGCATGCACACCATCACGAACGGCCAAGCTTGGCATTAGCTCACCAACTTCACCATCATAATCATGTCAAATAGTTGGTCTCACCACAATGTACCGAGTGTCAGTGATGTCTTGTAAGGCTTGCTCAAGCCATGTTGTCTCACATGAGTACATGTGCATTGTAATGTTGAGTCATTTCAAGTGTAAGTCGAGTGTCAACAGTTGGATGTAACAATCACAGAGTAGGCGAAGATTCATGAGGGTAGTTGAACTATCACAAAGGGGAATTTCAAGGGTCACCCCACCTTTTGCTATAAATAGTCCCTCATAACTCATTGTAAATGCTTTTGGTCAACCAAGCTTCTACTAAGACTACCTTGAAGAAGGCTTGGACAGTATTGTAATGCGCCTTCGCTTCTCCACTGCACGTAGCTAGTACATCTCTTTGGAGGAGCAGGAGGATGTGGATGTAATGTTCCATTGATGGGGCTAGTATGTTTACATGGTGTATTGTATGATTGTGACTTAGAATTCTTTGATAATAAGAGCCAACACATTTTCATACATATGTTGTTATTGCAGTTGGACTATTCCGGCTGCCTTAATGATATATGTTGTTTAACTTAAGTACTTTTGTATGAACTAATTTGTATGCAATTATATGAATCTTGTTGTTAATGTGTTGCATATGTTGTTAATGCTGTCACCAATTGTGTCAACTGCTCTGCCGGACATAAGATAGACATTTCTCTGAACCTTGTTATATCAACCATCACACTCATCTTAGACTGATTCGTGAGTGTTGTTTGTGTTATCTTACCTTGTATGTTGTGACTTTCGCATTCGTGTCAACTGCTCTACCGGAAGCTGTGCATGTCCTTTGTGTTGTGTGTTCCTAGCTGAGTTGGGACTGATCTCTTTCAACCTGGAACTCACCTTCACCTTTCTCTCCCTTTGAAGTGTTGGAACCTCTCATACTCATTCCTTGACTCACTGCATCAGTCACACCCTTGCTACTGATAGAGTTATCTTACTTACCTCTGTGTGACATCGCGGTCAAGTCATTACCTTACGACCCACTGTTGGGACTTCTACACCAAATGGTCTGAGGTCTAATTGGGACTTCTTACCAGGGAGATCCCCTTGACATGTTGGTGGGTCCAGCACCGTCAACAAGTTCCCATAAATATGTCTAACAAATGATCCTTTGAAATATTCTTTCCTCTGAGACTCAACTTTTAGAATTGATGAATGCGTTATGTAACTTGAGTTTTTTCTCGAATATTTACCAATTTTCCGAAGAATGTATTGTTATTAATATCCTCATAATAATATATCAATTTGTTTACAAAAATTGACCAAGATATAACATAATCCTTTTTCATTTCACAAAGCCATTGATACCATACATGTTGGTCTTGTTCCAAAAATGTGGATACAATTTTGACCTTTTGTAAGGACATGATTTGGTATAGATCAAAGTCTTTATACATCTGAAATATCCATGTTATAGGATCATTACCATCAAAATTCCTCATATCAATCTTTGGAATGTAGTAGTTCCCTTGCGTTGACTTGAGGCCTTGATGATGTGGATCTTAGATAGAAAATTGATGAGTGTGGTTCTACTGTTCAATGTTTGTGGTTTCTAACTGTGATGGCATATGAGATTGATTCTCAACACCATGCTTCACCTTATAATCATGATTTCCTTGGATCTCAACCTCCCTTTTAGGGAGATCTTTTGATAGAGTGCTTTGTAATTCTTTTATTTATTTTTGTATGTCTTCCTTATTTCCATTCATCTTCTTTTCAATTTCTTCCTTATTTTTATTCATATTCTTTTCTATTCCTTCCTCATTTTCATTCATCTTCATTTTCATTTCTATTTAACGTTTTTCTCCACACTTGATAAATCCATGTTTTTCAACATACTAGCATCCATTTTATTAACTTCCTTCTCTAATTGAGATAACCTAAATTCAAGGTTTTCACTTTCTCCGTGAGTCAAGGACGAGTCTTCAGTAGATTTAATTGGTGCATTATATTTCTTTGGAGGAATGCTGGAGAATAATAACAATACTCTTCTTTATCACAACTTTCAGTCACAAGAAAAAACAGGGATTTTTTAATCAACATTTAGGTCACCTGTAAGTTATGTACCATAATTTGGAGAATATCTGAATGAATGATGTTTTTCTTGATATATCTATGAGATTTGAGTCCTTTTGGATCCAAAAATTTGGTGTACAATATTTGGTTATGTCTTTTTTGCATTTCCACGGGCGTGAACAAAATTTGATGTGTCAAGTGAAAGTTATGGTAACTTTCCCAAAACTTGTTGATTTTTAGCTTCTTCCCATTAACAAACTTGTATAGCGTGACATGTGTTTAATTAATCAAATGTAATTCTAAAAATTGTACTTGAGATACTTCTATATGTCTCCTAAAATCCTTGAAGATTTCATAGTTTCAAAAATATCAGGAAATAACTTAAAGCAAAAATACTAAGAAGGCTTGTTCAAAATTTGCTTAAGGATTTTTCACAAACCCTAACTTCGACATGGTATAACTTTGAAAGTACAATGAACCAAATTCTAAAATTTGAACCAGATGTTCCATAAGATTTCTCAATATGGTCCAAGTTTCACTATTTTCAACGTCCCAAAAAAAGTTATTGCGAAAATGCCAAACTAACATGTTTGAAACTAATTTCAAGAACATTTAGGAACCCAAAATTCCTTAGTTCATTGTCTAAAATTATAGTGACCAAGATTTGAGATTTGAACAACTTTTTCACCAATATTTCATACAAATGTATTGTAAGTTTCACAATTTCAAACCTTCCAATTTTTTTTATAGTGAAAATGTTAAATTGACTTGTTTGAGACAGATTTTAGGATAATTCAAGAACCCTAAACTCCTTGGAGCATATCTTCAAAAATATAGTGGACCAAGATTTGGATATTTGAACCACATATTACATGATATTTCTCTTCAATATTCTTAAAGTTTCACCATATGAAACCTCCCAAAGAAAAAATTATAGTGAAAATGCCACGATGACATATTTGAAGTAGTAAAACCCTATGACCATGATTTTTGATAGCAATTGTTATGAAAATTGTGCCTTAAAAATGATAAAAAACTAATAAATAAATAAATAAATAAATAAATAAATAAATATATATATATATATATATATATATATATATATATAGAGAGAGAGAGAGAGAGAGAGAGAGAGAGAGAGAGAGAGAGAGAGAGAGAGAGAGAGAGAGTACAATTATAATAAAATGGGACCATAAGAGGGTTCTAATCTACATAAAAATATAACAATAGAAATGTAATCACTCAATATCAAGGGATTTAAAAGGCCTTTTAGGGTTAACATGCGGCTTAAGTAGGGCTTAACATATTAAAAAACATGGAAATGTTTTTCGGGGCTCCTTACATATATGACAATGTAAGACATGGGGAAATCTAGTATAACACAAACCAAGAACACATTAGAACCACATAGTAGTAGGATCAATTAGATCAATGGTGTAACATACCCAATGCCTCTATGCTTTATCAAGGAGATAGGGTACTTCTTAAAACCACCAAATTTTACACTAATTTTTTTATTTGACACCATATCATCGATTTACTTGTTTTTGATCTAGGTGGATATTGGTGGTGACCCAACTGTTCCATTGGATCACAACATAATTTTCCTATTTTAGCAATTTTCGTTTTTTGGAATTTTTCAAGTCATGAACTTTTGGAGCCATTTTGAGGCCCTAAACAAAGTTGTTTTTAGGAAACAAGAAAATGTGAGTCAAACACTCATGTTTGCAATCAAAATTTGTTCTCATTTGATAAACCTTTCTAATAGTCTATCATGTGCACCAAACAAAGATCGTATGCCAAAGTTACGACCATCAGAAGTTGATGTTTCAACTTACCCCATTGAGGCCTATAATCTTCTGACACTTCTTCTCCTAGGATTAGTGTTTTGGATGTTTAAGGTTTCTCATTGTTTCTTCATGATAAAAAGGCCTTTAAGCCTCATTGTAACTTAGTTCAAGAAGGTGAGTATCCATTGAATATGTTCTTAGAGATAAGCTACCATTGCCCGAGCTACTTTTCTTTCATTCTACGTGCAAACCATTTCAACAATAGCTATTTATTAATTGAAGTTCAGTTTCATTGTATCTCTATGTTTATGTTTTAAATATGTATTTCATTTTGTTCCTTCATAAATCTAGATTAATGGTATATGAGCGGTATGATTTTTTCTCTATTTTTTATGCATGTCCCCAACAAGGTTGGGGTATAAGGAATTGGGAATTGAACTGCTTGATACCTTACAAGACCATATTTTCTTACCCGATGGCCTCACAAGCTGGAAGAAAAGAAAGATGAGGGAGCAGGAGATCCTATTAAATTGTTGCTCAAAGAAGCCCTTGAGTGACAAAGGAATGAAATGATGGATAAGTTTTCCCTCATCCTTCGGCGGATACCAATAGGCATCATATCTTCCTCCAATAGCCACTTCGGAGGTGCCACCCCCTTTAAGGTACTAGTTAATTTTGATTTTCCTATATTCTAAGGCTAGATAGATGAAAATTCTCTAGATAGAATGTTAAATTTGCTGGAATTATATTTTTCAGTCCATAATTTTTGCAATAGAGAAAATTTTATTTTTGCACTGCTTAAAGTTGCACCCCACCTCAAGGATTGGTGGTAAATTTACTGTGAGAAAAGGGCCATAGAGGAGTCTACACCATTTTCAGTTAGATCCTCTTAGAACTCTTTTAAGGATGTTTATAAGGAATAATATTACCCTACAATAGGAAAGGGACAAAGAAGTGCTAGAGTTCACAAATATCTTTCATACCTTTTGCACGAAGTTGGGTATCAAGGAATCTGAGTGACATATTATGCTCAATTATAGTGGCTATTCACACAAATACATCCAGATAGAAATGGAGTTCTTTGACATCTCCTCACTTGGCACAACATATTGATATGCTACTAGAATCGAGAAAAAATTAAATAGAAGAAGTGAGACTTTGGATCTGCGAATCCGAAGTAGGATAAGGGCACCCCCAAACCGCAGAACAAAGGAAAGAACAAAGATGGAACTCTTTGTTGGAAAATATGGAAACTTTTAGATTAGAAATTATTTTCCTTATCAAAACAATGAATATCACAAAGAGACATAGTACAAAAGATATAGGCTCCAAGCCAGGGTAAAACCCCTCCAAGGGGAAATCCAAAAAAAATGCTTATTTTCTTCTTTAGAATCTGCTTACAATAGAGACTTCCAAGAGCAAAAGACCCAAGTCAATATGCCCTCCAAGTCTCAGGCCAACCCCCAAAAATATTCCTTAAGATGACTTCTAGAACTTTGATACTACTACACTACTACTACACCTTCGACCCATGCAACATAATTTTGGCCCCCTGCAACTGCTACAAAATTTCTTCCTCTGAAAATTGGTAGCTTCACAAACCCTAGCGAGACAAGATAAAAGTTTCCTTAACAAAATTTCAACTTCTGTTCTTCTTCTTCATCCTCCCAACTACTCTTCTTGTCCTTCACGATTGTAGATCAAACTTGCTTGAGATGTGTGTCCAAATGAGGTCAAGCTCTCTTGTATTTGTAGCCTTTCTTAAGGGTCGAATACCCCTCCTTTAGACTGACTTGATCTTGATCTTGGGCCTACTTGGTCTTTGGATTATCCTTGGATTTTTCTTGATAAAATAAATATTTTTCTTCATTATAATGAGTCCAAATGGGACTATAACACATGAACAATATTATTATTTGTCCTAGAAATACCTACAAAGGCCCAGAAGGTCTAAAAGCACAAAGAACATGCTTTTGACTCAAAATTAAGTATGAAACCCACACTCCAATAATAAAATATAATTTTTTTCTTTCTCTTTCTTTCTTTATAAAGAATATACAATGTCATGTTTACAATGAAGATTGAACCTAGTTACAATTTTCAACACAACCCAGGACAACCCATCAAAGCTGTAAGCAAATAATAACAATGGGAATATGAAGGAAGACATGGGAAAGTGGTGTATGTTCCACAAGAGCTCCACTCATAACGCAAATGAGTGTCATGAAAAGCAGTCACTAATGGTCGAGATGAAATATTTAGAGTCAAATTCAAGTTCCAACCTTGAACTAGACCTTGATAAGGGGAAACAAATCATCGATGCTTAACCTAGTGCCAATGTTGCTACCACCAAGGATCAAGAAAGTGACCCTGAAGATTTGAAGGAAGGTGAGAATATTTTCCACTCACAAATGTGGGTGAAGGGGGCTTCACTGCCTTTCATTGTCAATAGAGGGAGTCAAATGGACCTCATCTCAGTAGAGTTCATTAAGCGATTGGGCCTTCCGACACCACCGCACCTGTAGCCATACACCATTGGGTGGCTCCATGAAGGTGAGATATATACTTTAGCCAACAATGGCGCCTTCACTACAACATCAAGCCTTTCATGAACGAGGTATTGTGTGATATTTCTCCCCTTGAAGTTTGTGATGTTTTTTTGGGCCAACAATACTTGTGGAACTATCATGCTATATACGAGTCTAAAACTCACATTATTATTATTATTATTATTATTTTGGGCATAAAACTGTATACGATACAAGAGGTAGCCCTACTTACTACCATTTCTCTAGTCTCTACCAAGCAATGCAGTAAGATCATCTTCTAGACTAGGAAAATTGTCTTCCTCTTGGTTCACTCTCAAAGTAAGGGGAAGAACATGACCACAAACATGGCCTCCACACAGGGATCCTCTGCGTGACAAAGACAAGTGGATAAGGTCATTGAAGAGTAAAAATACATATTATCCTCACCCATAGGGGTACCTTTGCATTGTCAGGTCAAACATCCAATTGATCTGACCCCCAATGAACCTCTACCCAATGGGATCATCCAACCAAGTCCCTCACCTTGTGGGAGGCCAGTTATAATGACACATAAGAAGGATGGGAGCTGGAGACTTTGCATTGATTATTGGGCCTTGAATAAAATCACAGTTAGGAATAGGTACCCAATTCCATGGATTTATGACCTTCTTAACCAACTCAAGGGGGCCAAGTACTTCAACAAGATTTATTTGAAGTTTGGCGATCATTATGTTCCAATATAACCCACATATGTGTGGAAGATTTATTTCAAGTCTAAGGAGGGTCCTTTTGAGTGGTTGGTCATGCTATTTAGTTTGAAAAATGCCCCTGCAACTTTCATGAGGCTAATGGATGATATCTTACGGTCTTTCACCAAATCATTTGTGGTTGTATATCTCAACGATATACTCATCTTCAACAAGAGTTAGGAAGAGAACTTATAACATATTAGGTAGGTCCTACATACTTTGAAACAACACAAGTTATGTGCTAACTTGGAAAAATGCTCCTTTGGAATGCAGAAGGTTCAATATCTTGGTTATATTATTGATGAGAAAGGTGTGCATATGGATCCAGCTAAGATCAAATTCATTCGGGATTGGCCAACCCCATTGAGACTCATAGAGCTTCATAGCTTCTTGGGCCTCGCTAACTTATGTCGAAGATTCTGGTTAGGGGTTATCTCATATCACTTTGCCCTGAAGTCAAGTTATCAAGGGTGGAGAAAACACATTTTTTTTTTGTCCGCGTCACAATAGAAGGAATTCGTTGAACTAAAATACCACCTTTTCTCTACACTAGGCCTCACCTTCCAAGACTTGAAACAACCATTTAATATTGAGACAAATGCCTCCAACTATGCTATTTGTGCAATCTCACTGAACAAGGGCATTTGGTGACCTATCATAGTGAGACACTCTTTGATATTATTCAGAGATACCCCACCTATGATAAGGAGATGTATTCCATTTTGTAGGCTTGCAAATAGTGGAAAAATTACATTCCAGAGAAAGGGATAATCATCCACACATATCATTGACCTCTTTAATTTATGTAGACACAAGGGAAGTTACAAAATGATCCCCATCAGAAATGTTCCACATATTTGCAACAATTCCATCTAAAAATTAAATACAAGAAGGGGAAAACCAATCACGTTGCAGATTGCCTTAGTTGACCCCTAGTTGTGGCATTGATGACTGTTCTCAAATCTTGTGGGCATGAAACCTATAGATGGTTGTAGTTATACAACAATGATCTATAATTCGCCACAACATACCAGATGATGATGGAAGGTAAGAAAGTTATAGACTTCCACCTCCATGATGCACTGTTGTGCTACTTCAGATATCTTTGTGTTCCTTCAAGAAAGCATGTCAAGCTGATTTTGGAGGTGTATTACATCCAAATAACAGGGAACTTTGGCATGGAGAAGAGAATGGTGGTACTACAAATGTATCGTTGTTGGCTGAAACTTAGATAAGATGTTTGCAAATATATCAAGTCTTTCACTCCCTGTGTCATTGCCAAGCCAACCATTAAGAATCAAGGCTTGTACACCCCTCTACCTACTCCTATCCAGCCTTGGGAATCCATCTCCATGGACTATATGTATGAATTTTATTTTATCAAGAATGGTAATGACTATGCATTTGTGGTCATTGATATATTTTCTCAGATGACCATATTGGCTTTCTATAAGAAGAGTATCACAACAATAGCCACTGCCAATGTTTTCTTCGTATGGGTGTGGATACATTTTGGGATCCCACAAATAATCATATCAAACTGGGATAGTAGGTTCCTTAGTGCATTCTGGTTGAGCCTCTAGTCATTGTTGGATTCCAAGCTCACTAAGTCGACTACCTTCCACCCCTGGTTTGATGGCGAGACAGAGGCTGTCAACACGATTATTGTGCACTTATTACGCATGTACAACTATAAACATCCACAAACATGGGATGATAGTCTCCCCTATGTTAAACACAACTACAAAAAAGCTCTGCATAGATCAACTAACCAAAACCCCTTTTAGGTAGGTTTGGTATTTCAACCATTGTGTCCCATTGATGTCACAATGCCCCTTGCAACTACACATGTAGAATCTGTACATGTTCAATCTGAAGTTGATAAATCCACTAATTTTATTGATCACAAATAACATATCCACCAACAAGTTCATGATATCTTACATAAATCCAATACTAAGTACAAACAATATCATGATTAACATCAGTTGCCACACAAGTTTCAAGTGGGAGACAAGGTTTGGTTGCATTTGCAGAAGGATCACCTTGAAAGGGCCCATCCAAATATTTGGACACTCCACTATGGACCTTACACCATCACTAAGGTTGTGGGGGATAATGATTTTCCTTGGCCTACACCTAATGTTCAAAGTGGATTGCCTTTGGCCATACTTTCCACCACTGTTGTCAGAAATTGCAAAGCAACTAACACTGACAAAGCTCAACCCAGAATGCACCAAAAAAGCAATGAATAATTAACTCATGGACACAAATATTGTTGGGTTGTGTTATATTCTTTCCACGACTAGCAACCCTAGTTAACCGGGGTTAGAGGGGGGGCGAAGCCCCCCCTTTGTTGCGCTAATTGCGCAGCGTGGGGGTTTGAGGGGGGCGGGTAGTCCCCCTCTACAGGGTCTGGGGCAGTGCCCCGGGGAATTTTTTTTGGGACCTTATATTAGGTGGGGCGAACCTACCTATGGTTTTGTGCATGTTTTCGCACATGGTTTTGGGCGCGATGGTTTTTGGTCCATGGCATTGGATGCTTCAACATGTATATATATGTATTGTAACATTGAAAGGAACATAATGAAAAATCAAGCTCGTAGTCCTGATTTTGGGATCCACGGGAAAATCTCTGTGTATATGTGTTTTATGTGTTATGCTCTCGCATTGTTTATTTTCTGTTCTTAGAATTTGTATGCAGGTAATTTCTGTGCGGGGTTAAAACCTACAAATATTAAGAACACGTGGCAACAAAGGATCTAACTATATTAGGGTGTCAAAGCAGGCCAACTCTTGCACCAAGGCAAGTGGCTCACTAGGGACCAAGTCCAACAAATGTTTCCTCATCTCATAGGAACTAAATGCAATGGAGAGCATTAATTCCTAAGGGGGGAGGATTGATATAGGTGAATATTGGTGGCCATCCAACTATTCCACTAACTCACAACATGATTTTCCTATTTTGGTAGTTTTTAGGTTCTGAACTTTTGGAGTTGTTTTGAGGCCCTAAACAATGTTTTTTGGGTAAACATGAAAACATGAAAACATGAGTCTTTAACAATATTTGTAGTCCTCAGATAGACCTTTCTAATGGGCTATTGAGTGCACCAAACAAAGATCATATGTCAAAGTTATGACCCTAGGAAGTTGATGTTCCATTTACCCATCTGGGTCCATAAGCTTTTGGTGCTTCATCTCCTAGGGTTAGGGTTTTTTATGTTAGGGTTTCACATAGTTTCTTCATGATAACAAATATGACCTTATTGTAACATATTTTAGGAAGGTTTTTAGGAAGGCAAGTAGTCATCACATCTCTTCTTAGAGATAAGATACAACCACTCGAGTTAGTCTGCTTTCACTCTGCATGTAAATAGTTTCAACATTTGCTATTGATTAATTGAAGTTCATTTTCATTGTATCTTTGAGTTTATGTTTTAAATCTATATTTCATTTTGTTCCTTCATAAATAAAAATTATTTTTGATGCCTTTCTTCATTGTCTTGTGAGTAGTTAATTAACAAATGAAAGAACTATAAATCAAGCTTATGCAAACATAATGAAATCATTTAATGAAACCATAATGTACATATGTGGGCTTAAAAATAGACAGAGTGTTGTAGCACCATTTACCACTCTTGGTATATATGATGCTTTTTTTATGGCCTAGGGAAACCTCTCCTTCCAGACTTGGTCCAAATATATAAAAAATAATGTTTTATTCCTCGTACACTACTTTTCCCTGAGCTAAAAGCATGTACATGCGGGTCAGTCAATACCCAGCCCACGTATATGTATTAAAACACTTAAAAAACTAAACTTCCTTAATTTTGGGTGGAGTTCACGGGTTTTACGTGTTGATTACCTCCTATTTGCCGTGGCCCAACTGTTTCCCAACTAAAAAACTAATTGGGAGAGATATAAATAGACCTCTATGGGAAGGCCTTAAGGGGGAGGAGAAGAGATAGAGTTATTATACTGAGATTATCCCCAGTAGAGTCACCAATTCTGTTTCGAGTGAAAGCACCCTCGGGCTTTGGGTTAGACATGTACTTTTTCCATCACGATCAGATGATCCATTATGTACTTTTAGTTCCTTTATACTAGTATACATATTGGATCCACTTGGAATTGATATGCAGACATGCTTTACTTCCTCTGAGCATGGGTATGCTGACCTCAGACAACAATTTCTTTCTAATCTCTTTTGATGGCTTGGCAGGCTGAATTCTGGTGAAGTCCTTCTCAGTCTCGACATGATTATTTCCATACACTTAATACATTTCGGCCATCATGTACCCCTTCTGACCTCATATATTAGGGGGCATCTATTATAGCACCATTTACCACTCTTGGTATATATGATGCTTTGTTTATGGCCTAGGGAAACCCCTCCTTCTAGACTTGGTCCAAATATATAAAAAAACAGTGTTTTATTCCCTGTACACTACTTTTCCCTGAGCTAAAAGCGTGTACACGTGGGTTAGTCAATACCCAACCCGCGTATATGTATTAAAACACTTAAAAAATTAAATTTCCTTAATTTTGGGCGGAGTTCATGGGTTTTACCTATTGATTACCTCCTATTTCCCGTGGCCCAACTATTTCCCAACTGTTTCCCAACTAAAAAACTAATTGGGAGAGGTATAAATAGACCTCTATGGGAAGGCCTTAAGGGGGAGGAGAAGAGATAGAGTTATTATACTGACATTATCCCTGACTGAGTCTAATGAATCCCTATGCCTCATGCACTTCCCCAAGCTTCAGGAAACCCTTGTTTCCTTGATTATAGATATCCTTCCTTTTGCTTGAGATATCATGGTGTTGGTGATGGAAGAAGATTGTTGAAGGTTGGGATAGGACGAATCCAAAGGACGGTTTTGCTTGGAGCTAGAGAAAGACTCAGGTGAATTCTCTCCATGTTATTTATAGCTTACTGCAATAAAAGAAATGCTGTCTTGTTTATGAAATTAACTATGTCTGTGCATCAAATTATGTTTTAATTCATATATGAATGTCGTTTTGATGTATGATCAATCATTTGTTTATATGATATAAAGTCAATTTCGTGAATATGCTTTACTTCTATACTACTATGTATGTTCGAATTGAATGATTTTCAGGTTTGAAGAACATCGGGAGTTGTAGAGGGTCTGAACCCTGCGGGACCTACTCGAACGAAGGAAATCCAGGTATGGTCACTCTTACATAGTTTGATAATATAAGCATCTTGCCTGAGTTGTTTGAGTATTTCTTGTTGTAGTTTGCTTATGCTCTGTTGGGGTTCTAACCCAAAGCCCTAGGTTGCTTTCACCCGAAACACAGAGAGATGAACAAATGAGAAACTAATTCAATTGATAACGTAAGTCATAATAATTGAACAATTACACAAGTAAACCATTAACACTTATCTTTCTTGAAAATATCCACTAATTTTCTATAGAAAGCATTTTTACATAGAATGTTATAAGTATCTTTGTATTTTGTTTTATGTTTATATATAATAAAAATTATGATTATGATTATTATTTTTAGAGGAAAAAAATTTGAATCTCTATTTTGTTTCACAATTATAAGCTTTGTCAAAAGACAATGATAAAAAAAATTGTAAATTTGGTAAAAAAATGTTATAACATAACATCTATAGAAAAAGCAGAGATGGAATCTACCATTATGGTAAAAAATATAGAATTGATATTCTAGCCTCCTTAGATATATGACAATCCAAGGCACGGGACAATCTAGTACAAAACAACCAAGGACATGTTAGGGCCATGCAGTGGAATAAGTGTAGGAGCAAGTGGATCATTGCTGTAAAATACCCAATACCCTCTATGATATATAAAGTATATAGAGTATTTTTCGAAACCACCAAATTTTACTCTAAGTTGTTTCATTAATACCATATTTCTTATTTACTTGTTATGATACCTTTCCTCACTATCTTGTTAATAATTTTTAATATATGTGGACACTATACAATAGGATTATCCAAACACAATGAAACCATTTAATGGAAAATGATACTATCATTTACACATGTGAGCTTGAACATGGAAATATAATTGAGAAAACTAGTAACTAATTCAATTTGTAACAAAAACCATACGAAATTAGAAATTACACAAGAAAATCAAGATCACTTACCTTTGACTTAGTCACCGGAGAATCCACTAAGTCAAAAGTAATAACCCACAGAGGTCTTAAATCCAGAATCACTTACCTTTCTTCCCATGGGGCATAGAGCAGATGATGACATGGTGTTTTGTTAAGGCACTCCGTGGTGTAAATGTCACCAGTTTGAAACTCCATGGGAAAAAATCCAGCCATCCTAAGGGCTAGTGTGGCCCAGGTCAGGTGTGATCCTCGGGTGATTTTGATGGCTTAGATGCCCATAATTTGCGTCTACTCAAGCCATAGGTTAAGCATGCCATTTATATAAAGGCTCACATTACCTAGCAAACAAAAAAATATAACTTATCATTCTACAAATTATCCACCAATTAGTTACAAAATAAGGACATTCAACTCAAAAACAGAGGCTCTTTAGTGTACTTAATTTCTCTACAGCATAGTACACCCCATTAACGAAGCTATGGATTCACATGGGTGAATTTATCTATGGTTGGCTCTAACTCTCTTCGCATATCCACATTTTTAGGTTTAGAGTCAAATTTCCACTTGTAAAAATCCCAACCCACAACCCTCTTTCCTCATCAGCCTGCACAACCCAAGGAATGTGATCTCCTTCATTGCCAAGTACCTTCTTAGGCTATCCCTTTTCCCTCTAGAACTCCAGCACAAGATAGATAAGAAATCTCACTACACGGAATCCAACAATTCTTAATTATAGTTCAGTTCCTCTTAATGAGAATAATTACTCTTACACAATAAAAATTCCTTCATAACTCATGGTTGTAGATTTGCATAATTTTATTGCAGTGACACTTCACATAATGTTATTGCAACAAGCCATTGATATTTTTCTCATAGAGGATTTTCCTAATTTTCCCAACCAAATAATAGTATGAATTCGTCCTTGCTTGTATGAATTGTAAATATTATATTTGTATGCCATGTAGTCTCCATATGTTTCATGAGAATCCAAAGATTCATTTTTCTATGTCCAAATTCCATGTAACTCCTTCACATGATAAATGAAAATTTTTAGGATAACATAAAATATGGAATAATAATAATAATAATAAGTTAAGAATCAAATTTCCTAAGGCTTATTATATCACTAGCCAAGGTGTTCCCCCTTATCCCCTTATCCCTCTTATAATCTTCTTGGATTTCTCTAGTTGTGGAATCATATCCCCTTAATCTTGTTATTTTTGTTTTCAACCTAATATGTATAAAAATAATATCTAGTTACAACTTACAATGGTTTGGCTTTTAATCTTTCATCATTTATAGTTAGATTACTAGTATGGGTATCAAAACTAAGGTATTTTTTTTTCTTTAGTCATACCTGGAATATTCTTTTAGTCAAAATTTGTCGTGAGGACTCACAATAAAGATACATTTGATCACGAGTATTAAAAAATGTCAAAATTTGTAACTGTGAAAAGTGAGTAGAAATTCCCACTAAGCTACATAGTCTCTGACACAACAAACATGGAGAATTGTCACCATTAAACTGGAGGGAGTCTTCCTGTTCTGTCGCTTAGAATTTCTTGTTCGAACGCGAAAGCTTGGGTTCAACGTGGCTAATTTTTTTTGGATGCTGAGTTTATATAAGAAGTTGGTGAATAATGTGTAGATTTATTATCTCGTATGATTCTTCCAATAGGCTACATAGATACCCAAGTTCATCCTCCACCTAACAAAATGATTGTTATAGTTGAATCACGATTTCCATGAATATTGCACCTTGAGTTTCTGAGTTATCCACCTACATCGAGGCATGTCTTATGGGATTTTGTAGATCCTTAATGGCTTCAATTGATCATGGGGTGACTTTCACTAATCTAGGAAATCTCAAAATGAGATAACAAGGCAAGTGTCACACTTAGTAGTTAATCCTTCCATTAACAAGAAGCTAGACAAATCCAAAGTTTGTTGTTGCGGGGAAGTGATCAATGAACCCCTACACACCATAAAAACTCACATCTCATGTCACTATATCATGTTTATGATTGCCACTTTTCTAACCCTCAACACTTCATAATTACCCTACTACATGGTATAGTCCTCTCTTTCAGGGGAATCCATCCACCAGCCTAATTCATAAGTGAACCCATCATGAAATGAGATTTGACTCATTTTATCCCGACCTAAAAAACACCTTTTGAATTCATCACCTACTATCATATAAAAAAACACACTTGTCTTCATTTTTTTCGATGGCATGATTATATAACCTAGAGTTAATTATGAGGGTTCTTTCTAGACCCTTAGTAGCTTCATTTATAAAGTGACCAATAATGAAATTATTCCCACAAGGAACTTGGTAGAAGGTCATGGAGGATACAAACCTTAGTCCTAAATGAATTATGTGAAATATTGAAAATATAGGATCTCGGGGGGGAGGATGCAACTTGTAAATGACAAATCATATTCCTAGAGTCTCGGACTATAACAAAATTATGTGGATTTAAGATTGTGGATAATTTCCTTGAAGGATGGAATATATTTTAGATTGATTATTGGATGCCAATCACAAACTCCAAGTGAAAGAAAACTCAATTGCTCCATTAAAACAAAAAACGATGTCCTCCCCTTGCCACCTCTTTTTGATAAGGAGGACATAGGGGTGGGATTTGATCCACTTATGTGTGAATGAGTCATTATACCATTAATACAATATCTCTAGGCACAACCACACATTCAATCACTACCTTAATGTGTGCCCATTGCTTCTAGTTAAGCGATACTCATTAGAATTGAACTTTGCCAAATTGTGAAAAACTTCTTGCTTTTTAGCATTAGATCCAACCCATTTGAGAAATCAAAGTTTGGGTATTACAATTGGAGCAATAATCTATTAAGGTGGGGGCAGGAACATTAATTATTCAATAGAAACTTCATGATAATTGAATTTAGGTGCATAAAAGCTTCCATGGAACATAAGAATATTTTAGACAAGTTGCATAGACGTTTCTAAAAAGCTTCCATTTCCCGACATAAATAAAAGAGCAAGAGTAGGGGATATATATCTATGAAATCAATATGTTTTCGTAAATGATAATAATGTCATACATTTTAATTCTAGAGTTCATTCTAGTTTTTTCTTCCATTTCCAACCTAGTCAAACTTTCATGCTTTGGAGGTGATAGCTAGGGGAAGCTATTTTCATTAGGATTTCCTTTCATATTGTGATTTACTTTCAACCATTATATATGTAATGAGATGTTTTCAAATATAAGTTTTATGAGTGACAAGTAATCTCTAGCAACTTCCACCCTACATACTTGGAATTAGGAAGAATTAAATTAGGATTGTCTTTCTAGCTTTCACTCATGGAAAGGAGAAATTCAAATGAGAAGGGGGAGATGATTTTTGGGAGAGGAAAGAAGAGAGTGAAATAGATTTTTTCGTAGAAAAGGAAGGTTTCCACAATATGTGATGGAATTACCTTGAAAGAAAGCCATAAGAAACTTAATAAGAGCTAATAATTAAGAAAAAACCTATTGGAGTTAATGAACAATAGCTTGTACCTTTTTATGAACACACTGAAAAGAACTAAAGGGAGGGTATGTATGCTGGATTGTCGAATAGAGATATTAAAACTCTCCTTGTGTTGTGTTGGGCAAGTATTGTAGGTGCTAAATAGTTGCTCTATTTAAAAAAAAATTAGTAGTGAAAGAAATCCATTAGGGCCAAAAGAAGAGATAAGAACAAAGTTAAATATTGTTGGAGTTAATCGACAACAACTTGGAGCTTAATATGCAAGGACTGAATATAATTAAAGGAAGGGTGCCGTTGGGGAGTGATGGGAACTCATGAATAAAGAACATATAACAAAATTTAAGAGAAAATAATTAGAAGAGAAATAATATTCCAAGTTCTTGGGTGGTGTCCAAAGACTGTTACAACACTTAAGAATAGCAAATTGTGATCTAAAAATCACAATGCATGATAAATTAATGAATCATGATCTTTGTCATAGTTGTTCATATTCACAAAATAAATTTATTTATATTGTCCAAATCCAATCGACATCCTTGAATTGTGGAAGGTTTGGTCCACAAAGAAGTGTTGATCATGTTGAATGGTGTTTCCATTAATGTCAAAGTCACTCTTTGAACACTCTTAATATATGTCAGTTGATTACATTAATTAAAAGTACCAATGGACAATAATTCTCTGAAGAGAAGGAATGAAGTCCCTATCTAGATGCCACACACTTATTGAGGCAAAATGATGTAGTAGATAATGATTTTTCTCACAAGACCATCATCATCTGATAGTACTCATCATGCCATTTCTAATGGTAGGTGGCATGCCATGTAACTCCTCATGGTTGATGATATATGCCATCTCAAATATGAAGCGCCAAAAGTGTGGTCATGGTTCCCAAATGAATGATAAATGGAAACTTTATGATTGGTCAAATTTTGGCATTAATATTTAAAAAAATATTGAATAGATTATGCCTATCTTGAGTTGAACAAATTGGCCTCAAAAGGAGAAAATATTCATTAATAAATTGTATCCATAAGAGGAATTTATAGTTGGCTCATTTCTATTTTGAAATAAAAAATTTAAGTTTTGATTTTACTCAAGTAAGCTCCATGTTTTAGGGCTAGTTGAACCCCATTCTTGAACCCCCTCCTTCAAGTATAAAAAAGGACCTCGATTCCCATAAAATGGCATTCATTCCATGCTTATCTTTTGTATTTTGGTCTAACATTCTTGAGTTCGTGTGAAAAAGTGATCATATGAAGAATAAGGTTGAATTCTGAGGGTGTTCTGGGCTTGTTTTTTTTTTTCTTTTATGTATGATGATTTGTGATAGGATTGGGTTTTGAAGGTGGATTCAAAAGTAGATTGTGAGGCCCATTTGAGGCCCATTTCTAAGAAAATTTAGGGCAAATTTCGGGTTATAGAGGCACTATTCCAACCCTTTCATGTGGCCTATTTCAACCCTCTCTGAGATAGTTCCCAGGAAAAGTTTGAGACCATTTTTGGGCTATACTTCAGCTGTTTCTGAGGACTATTTTTTGCCAAATTAGAGGCATAATTTTGGACCCTTTCTAAGATTGCTCAAAATTTTGTTTTAAACCATTTTTTAGGCATTTGAGGTCTTTTTGTGGGCCGCAATTTATCTAAGGAAATCACAAAAAAAGGGCCTATGTTAAGCCACAAAAGGGACCTCATCTAAAATGAAAACATGCTTGTGTAGTTGCAGAAAGTGGTTGTGTATGCTTGAGAAAAACACAATGAAAAAGGAAACTAGGCCACAGACTAGGGGTCTGATCAAGACTTGTTCTAGGAGAAAAAGAAAGGTTCTTTAGGCTGCAAGAAGGTCCAATTAGGCCACTTTTGAGGATAGTTTTTAAGCCAGTTTGAAGGTTATTGTGGGATAGTTTGACATACTAGATTTTTGGCTTGAATTGAGTCTCAACAAAGATAAGATTTGAGGACATTTATCTGGCCAAAATCCGAGCCAAATTCTGAGGAAAACAATAACAACAAGATAGTGCGGTTGCTTGTACTATTTCGATTACAAGAAATTAAGGTCAAAGGAAATTTGCCATTGTTTTTCAATTGTGGGAAATATGAGTCCATAACCCAATGCATATTACCTGAATTTGTAGCAAATCTATCCATACAGATATTCCTTCTGTTGTATCTAGTGTTAATAAGGGTTTTTCTATAAACATTTTGTAGTTTATGAGGGTTCTACTACTGATAGTGTTTTGTCCATAAGAAATTTGGTTTCCATTATTATCGTTGGAATCATTTGGAGTTAGCATATTGAAAGAAACCATTGAAACAATTTAAGTATGTGATGGTGAGTATGTTACGGTTTTGCTGATGACAAAATCTTGCATTTGCCTATTTGCAATACTTGACATCTGAGTGATAACTTTATTGATAGAAACCCTCACTAATGTTGTTTACCTTGGTGGTTACTATTGTCAAATATCTGATAAGATGATTATTGACTAAGTTTGATATAGATTTTCACATTATGGATTTGTGGTAGTGAAAACTTTGGTGGGTTATGATTACTTATCTAGCTATTGTTCAAGGTTTGAGGTATTTACAATCTAACTTGATGTCGTTGTTGATGACAAATGATATGTCATGAAGACCTTGATTTGTGATTTATTTTGGTTGTTGAGACTTTGCATATTACTACATGTCAAAGCATATTAGAAGTCAGTGGTTTTGCTTGAGGTATGCCAAATAAGTATGCATCACAAAATATGCTAGGGTTTATACAAGGTATATATATATATATATATATATATATATATATATATATAGATACACATATACTTATTGATCAAAGAAAGTGTGAACATAGTTGATAAGACATGTTAGTGTTATACTTTAGAGTCAAAGTATTGTTGATGCTACATATGCAAGGCTTATGATGTTGATAATTTTATATGATGTGTTTCAAATGAGTCGAGTAGGGTTTGTATTGCAAATATCAAACTGTGTTATGGCAATTAGATAGAAGCATAGGTAGTGCAACATTGGTATTGACAACATAAACACCAAGGTTATTGACAACAATGGCTAGATAACGATTAGTGTAGTGAGAATAATGGTTGATCAATGTGACTTGTGTGATATATTATTCTTTTATATTCTATATTAATAGTGGCCTGGTGGTGCAACATGGAGATTGAAGTCTCCTTTAGGTTGGATCCCGAGAACACTCTAGGGTTGGAGGGTAGTGCTAGGGAAACATATTGACGCTAGCAGGGTGTTGGAGATGGTAAACTAAGGGTGTTGGAGCATCCTTTGTTGGAGTTGGGGCTCCCTGATAAAACATATTTCGTTTCTAATTGAGTACTAGGGAGTTAAGGCTTCCCTTTAGTTGGAGCAAATAAAACTAGGGGTTGGAGCCTCCTACTAGTCATTGTTGGATAATAAAGGAATTTGGAGCTTCCTGTAGATGTAATCTTTAAGACATATATTAAAAAGCGTTTGATATTTTTTTCTCACAAAAGGGTTTCCATGTAAAAATATCTTGTGTATTATCTATGATGTTATGCATTATTGAATGGTGTTGTTAATATTTAATCTTTAATTGATATGATTAAAATTGTTAAAAAGTACCTAATATTGATTCAACCCCTATTAGTATTGGTGAATATTCCAAAAATTGGTATCAGAGCCGGTTCCTTTAGTCGTAGCCTAACAGCTGGAAGGATGGTTTAAGGAGAAAAAAGATGGGAAATTCAAGGAATCACGCCTCTAAACAATTGATGAAGAGAAACAAGTTGGTCAGTTCCCTTGTTTGATGAAATACGATATTAATTTTGGATAGGTAAAATTGAGGAATATTTGGGAGATCTTGGTTATGATGTATGGAATTCAGTTATTTATGGAAACACATTTACCAATGAATCAAGAATTTACAATACAAAAACAATGAATGTCATTCTAAGTGCTTTGAAAGGTTCTGTGAAAGCCAAAGTTGAATAGTGTTTATCAGCCAAAAATATTTGGGAGACGCTTCAAAATATTTACTTAAAGAAGAATGCAGATCAAGATCAAGATGATGATCATAATCAAATAGAGTGATTTTCATGGGATCAGATACTCATAACAAAGAACCTAACAATGATGAAGAAGAAGGTGTAGAAGTGGAGTCCGTGGAGAGAGAATTGATTAGTGCCTTAAGTTATCTTAAGGAATAGAGAACAAAAATCATATACTCGAAGAAGAAGTTTCCCTCCTAAGACTTCAAGTATAGGAGGCAAAAATGAAAGAAAAAATATTGAAAATCCAAGTTTAGGACTATGAGGTAGAAGTTACTCAAAAGCAAACAAAACTTGACTCATCTCTACCTGAGATAAACAGGCTCAAGAAATGGTAGAAGGAGCAATTACAGGATGATCAAAAGAAGAATCATGTCATTAATGAAAATGAACAAGAAATTTCTCACTTAAAGATGAAGGTAAGAGAAGAAGGTGAAGTTCCATGCAAAAAAGGTACAAATTCCAAGCCCATAAAGAACAAGATTGAAGAGGATACTGAAAGAAGATTTGTCATCCTTTAAAGGAAAAATAAAAGTGAAAGCCATAAGAAGACTGAAAATGTTTTTGATGTAATCAATGAGAAGGATCAACAAAGGAATGAACCTCCTCCAAGGAATAATGTCTTTAGAAGATCAACATCATCAAGGCAAGCCATCTCTTTTAGGTACACTAGTATATTTCTTGGTTATTGTTATTCATGCATAAATTTTGGGCATAAGGCTAGGGATTGCAAAGCTTATGACATGGATTATTACCCAGAATAATATCAAAACCTTAGAGGCAAGTTTGCAAGATCACAAGACATATATCTAATTAGCATCATCAATATAAAGTATATGTCAGTTGCACCATGATTTAGGTATCATATAGAATTCTTCAAATGCAATAATTATGGACACATAACTCATTATTTATGAAGCATGATGAAGTCTTCCACGAGGGAAAACACTAATATTAGGTAAAAGAAGGTTTGGAGAAGAAAACAAAAACAAGAAGAACAAGTGAATGAAGAAATCTAAGAATTCATGGTTACAAGATTTGTAAAGTTGCATGACCACGATGAATTTACATATATCAAGGAAAACGAGAGCATTCAAAATTATGATCCTATAAAAAAGGAGGTTCATATATCATTTTAAGCAATCTAGCATGGAAACTCTTAGTACTATGAATGTTGAAGAGGGGAATTCTATGTAGCAACAACCAAATATTTGAAAAGCTACCCTTGGGGAAATCAAATTTGGGAAGGTATGTGGATTTCTCATGTCAAATATGCTGATTTATTTAGGTTTAGTTCAATGTTTCAAGCAAGAATATGTATTGCAACAAATTTGAAGAAGTTGTTAGAATAGTAAACAGGTAGATTAGTTAGCATTGTGTACATTTGAGAATTATATTTGAAAAGCAGAGTCATGGAAAATTTTTGTGGCACTTCAAGGTTTAGCTTGAAATATTTGTAGAAGGACTCATTATCATAGAGTTGATTTTTTAGTAAAGAATATTCATAGGTGGAATCGAAATGAAAAGTTGTGAGAGGCATATCAAGATATGGGAAGAGAAAATGTCAAGGGGGGAAAGGAAACTTGTAGGAAGATATAGGTAGATGCTTCATCAGGGGGAGTTAACCTTTTCCATTGATGTCAAAGGGGGAGAGAAATCAAGAGAGGAAGATCAAAATCATGGAGATAGGGGGAGAAATAATCGCAGTGGGAGTATGAGTGTTTCCATCAATGAAAAAGAGAGAGATTGTTGAATGGCATTGTCATTGATTTCGAAGTCAATATTTGAATAATTTTAATATATATCAATTGCTTTTGTTAATTGGAAGTAACAATGGACAATAAGTACCAAAAGAGAAGGAAGGAAGCCCCTGTATAGATGCCTTGCACTTGTTGAGGAAAAATGATGTAGAGAACATTGATTCTTATCACAAGAACATCATCATCTGATAGTAATCATCATGCCATTTCAATGGTAGGTGGCACACCACGTAAATCCTCACGGTGGAGGAGATATGCCATCTCAAAGATGAATCCTCAAAAGTGTTCTAACTATGCCCAAATGAATGATAAAAGGAAACTTAGTGATTGGCCAAATTTTAGCATTAATATTTAGCAAAATATAGAATATATTATGTGGGTCTTGATTTGACCAAACTGGCCTCAAAACGAGAAAAATTTCATTGAGAAATCAAATCCATAAGAGCAATTTATGGTCATATTATTTAAATTTTGAATTTAAAAATTTAAGTTTTTATTTTACTCAAGTCAGATCCATGTTTTAGGGCGAGTCTCCCCCCCCTTCTTGACCCCCCTCATTCAAGTATAAAAAATGGGCCCCAATTCCCCTAGAATGGCATTCATTCCACAATTATCTTTTGTATTTGGGTTTGACATTCCTAAGGCCACGGGAAGAAGTGATCATATAAAGAAGAGTGCTGATTTTTGAGTATTTTTTGGGCTTATTGTTTTATCTTTTATGAAAAGGTTGGTTTTGAAGGCTAACTCATAAGCAGTTTGTGAGGCATGTTTGAGACTCATTTATGAGAAAATTTTAGCCCCTATCTAGGATAGAGTTCGGGCTACTGAGGGACTGTCCATGCCCTTTCCCAAGGCCTATTTTGACCCCCTCTAAGACAGTTCCAAGGCTGAGTCTTAGGTCCTTTTTGGGCTATAATTTGGTTGTTTCTGATGCCTATTTTCAGCCTAATCAAAGGCATTCTTTTACACCTTTTCGAAGACTATTCAAAAGCCCATTTCAAACCATTTCTGAGGAATTTGAGGTTTGTTTTTGGGCTACCATTGATATGTGGAAATTATAGAAAGAAGGTGTTGTGTTAAGTTGCATAAGGGACCTCATCTAGATCATAGATAGGATTGTGTAGCCTTAGAAGGAGGATGGGTAGGTCTGAGAAAAATGCATTAAAAAAGGAAACTAGGCCGCATACTATGAGTCTAATCAAGGATTGTTCTCGGAGCAAAAGAAGAGTTATTTAGGCTGAAACAAGGACAAATCATGCCACCTTTAAGGACAATTTTTAAGCATGTTTGAAGGTTGTTTTGGGACAGTTTGACATAACAGATTTGTGGCTTGCATTGAGACTTAACAAAGACAAGATTTGAGGACACTTCTTTGGCCAAAATTTGAGCCAAAGTTTGATGCAAATAGTAGCAACAAGATAGTGCAGTTGCTTATATTGTTCCCATGGCAAAAAATCAATATTAGAGGAAACTTGTAGTTTTTTTGCAATCGTGGGCAATTTGGGGACATAACCTAGTGCATCTTACCTAAATTTGTGATAGAGTTGTCCATAGAGATATTAATGTTAATAAGGGTTTTTTTGTAAACATGTTGTAAGTAATGAGGGTTCTACCGCTGATATGTTTTGTCCATAAGAAAGGTTTGTTTTCCATTATTATTGCTAGAATTATTTGGAGGTAGCATGTTGAAAGAAAGCACTGAAACAATTTGACTATGTGATGGTGAGTATGCTATGATTCTACTGAAGACAAAGACTTTCATCCATCTATCTACAATATTGAAGTTTGACCAATAGTGTTATTGATAGAAACATTAACCGGTGCTGCTTTCCATGGTGGTTACTATTATCATATATCTAATAAGATCGTTATTGACTAAGTTTGATGCAAATTTTCACATTAGGGATTTTTGGTAGTGACAACTCAGGTTGGTTATGATTACTAAGCCCACCATTATTCAATGTTTGAGGTCTCTACAATCTAACTTGATGTTGTTGCTGATGAAAAATGACATGTCATGAAGACCTTTCTTTATGATTCATTTTGGTTGTTACTACAGGTAAACAAAGATTAGAAGCTAGTGGTTTTGCTTGATGGTACACTAGAGAAGTATGCATCATGGAGTATCCTAAGTTTTATACAAGGAGTATATATATACATATACTTGTTGATCAAATACAGTGTGAACATAATTAATAAGACATGCTAGGGTTATACTTCAGAGACAAAGTATTATTGATGCTACATATGCAAGGCTTATGATGATGATAATTTTATATGATATGTTGCAAATGAGTTGAGTAGTGTTTGTATTTCAGAGATCAAATTGTGTTATGACAATTGGACATAAGCAGAGGTAGTGCAATAATGGTATTGAAAACAAAGACACTAGGATTATTGACAAAAATGGTTGGAAAGTGATTAGTGCAGTGAGTGTAGTGGTTCATCAGTGTGACCAATGTTATATCTTATTATTTTATCTTCTATATTAAGGGTGGAAAGGTGATGGAAGACAAAGATGGAAGTCTTCTTCAGGTTGGATATTGAGAACACTTCAGCGTGGTAGGGTGGTTATAGGGGAATAGATTAATCCTAGTAGGGTGTTAGGGAATCCTTGTAATTGGGGTTGGTAAAACTAGGGTGTTGGTGCATCCTTTAAGAGAATTGGGGATTCCTAATAAAATGTAATGCTTTTCTAATTGAGTGCTAGGGAGTTGGAGCTTCCCTTCGATTGGAGCTGAAAAAACCAGGCGTTGGAGTCTCCTTCTAGTTCTTGCTGAAGGATCTTGGAAGCTGGAGCGTCTTGTTGATGAAATATTTACGACATATATTAAAAATCATTTGGTGGTTTTTCTCCCAGACGGGTTTCCACCTAAAAATATCTTATGTGCTATATATGATGTTATGCGTTGTTGAATGGTGTTGTAAATTTTTAATGTTTAATTGATATGATTAAAATTGTTAAAAAGTGCCCAATATTGATTCACCCTCGCTCTCAGTATTGGTGAATATTCCAACAAATCATTCAAATTACTTTACTGAAATATATGTTGTTTTGTTAGCTAGTTGACTATTATAGTCAGCTCTTTTTTTGTTGAGTAGTTGACTTCTAAAGTTTACTTGACCATTTAGTTGATTCTTCCAACCACTTAGTCATTGACCCCATTAGTCTACCACTAAATTGACTATTTTATAGTTAGTTACTCAACCAAACTAACAACCATATGATCAACTACATAATTGATTGCTCCACTAGTCGACTACTCAACTTACATTCAATTGTTAGTCGATCCTTTGAATATCTCTATAAGTTCCATAGGTCCAATGAACCAACATAACCTTTGGTTCCAACACCCCATCATTAACACAATGATCTAGAGGTTCAAGAGGTGAAAACACGTATACAACACACATCCCCCCCATAATTTCAACTTCCTAAATACAAGCATAACTTATAACTTAAAAGAATTGGTTTCAACCAATGTATTTATAAATTTAATAATAAGTTGATCATTAGTTCTACAATAAATAACAGTGACAATTGTATCTTTAATTAATTTTCAGAAGTAGTGAGCATCAAGTTCGACATACTTCATCATACTTTGTGCAACATGATTGTTAACAACTTGAATTGCACTATGATTGTCACAATAGGTAGTAGTTGAGGCCTCAATAGGAAACCCAAGCTTTACCAAGAGATAATGAATCCAAACTATTTCAATCTTTGCATTAACAATTCCATCTGTAGTCAAGAGAGTGACTACCCATTATTTCTTGCACTACCAAATCAGGGGTCTAGGATTGAAGTGAAACAAATAGAAAAAAGTGGATTTTTTGTCATAGTTGTAACCTACCTAATTGGAGTAAGTGAAACCAACCGATTAATATGAACTTTGACAATATTTAATACCATATGGAGAGGTCCCATTAATATAATGAATAATTCACTTTGCAACTTTCTAGTGGCTTTTTCATGGATCCTGAATAAACTAGGAAACCGTGCTAAAAACAAAGAAAATATCATGTCCACTGTGAGTTAAATAAATAAGGTTGAGTAGTTATCAATAAAGGGTATCATTGACTTTCAAAGAGGGATACTCTTTAGTCAACTTGATACCTAATTGAAAAGGTGTAGCACATGGCTTATAGTCATTCATCTTAAATTGTTTCAACAAATCCAATACATATTTATGTTGATAAATAAAGAGATCAGCATGCAAAGACAAGACTTGAAGACCAAGAAAGAAATTTAGAAACCGAGGTCAATCATCTCAAAGGTGTCAACAAGTCATCTCCTCAATATAAGAGTTACATCTGTATTGGTACCAATTGATTAAATAATCTACATAGATAATAATAATCAACTTAAGGGAGTGTATAAAATTGATTGTCCTTGTGGTAAAATTTATATTGGAGAAACAGGTTGTTCCTTGCAAAGAAGACTAAAAGAGCACAAATTTGACATTAAGAATGAAATATTTCGCACTTCAACCCTTACTGAACACTCCTCAAAGACTAAACATCATATTTTCTTAGAGGGTGATAGAATCATTGCTAGGGAAGACTACTATCAGAAAAGGAATACCAAGAAGGTGCTTGAGATAATGAAACACCCATATAATTTGAGTAGGGATGGTGGTATTGAGATCAGTGACAATTGGTTTCCTATAATCAAGAAAATTAGCTCTAGGGGCTCTTCTCAGGTATAACATCTCAAGTATGAATTTCTATCCCTAACTTGATTTCGTTTAATAATTTACTTCTAATAATAATAAAATTAATGTTAATATTAACATATCATATACACTATAACATCAATCTCATTATATTATAATAATAATAAAATTTATTAATATTAACATATAATATACACTATAATATCAATCTCATTATATTATAATAATAATAAAATTAATATTAATATTAAGATATAATATAATTCAATATATTTTTTTCATATATTTAATTTATAAAATAACAAATATTATAACATAATACAATATAATATTAATCTCATTATATTAAATTCATATATCTAATTCGAATTGTCTTTAGTGAGACTTTTTGGAAGCCTTTCCAGTGGGTTTTCCTGGTCTAATTTCTCTAAAATCTGGCAAAAATTTATTGAAATCACAAGTTTGATGGGTAACCTTTGCAATCGAAGTGCCCTGGGGTTTTTCAGAGTGCTGAATCCATATATGTAGTTAAAAAACGAGTTTAAATAACACAATTCAAGATTTAACTTCAATTTTTTCTGTCGGATTCCGACACCAGAAAATCCAAAAAGTCGCACTAAAGCCAACTCCTATCTAATTTATAGAACATTAAGTTCATTAATTAATTTAATAATATTCATTAACTTATTGATCAAATTAAATATTCATTAATATAATAAATATTAATTTATATATTAAATACATATTAATATAATTAATATATGTAATATCACTTAATCAATATTTATTATTTTGAATTAATATTCATTATTATAAATTGTTATTATAATATGTATCATTAAATTAATTAATTAATTAATATTCATTCTTATTAATTATTTATTATATCTAATTTACGTTACATTAATTTAGTTTTAAACCAATCGTTTTAGGGTTTTGTTTTCATTTTGTGTTTTATTATTATTATTATTATTTATTCCCTCTTTTTCTGCTTTGTCTCTTCTTTCCTCAAAGCATTGTCCCGATTAAGGATCCTCTTTGAGATTCAAAACGTCTACGATTTATGAATATTACAGTGGGTAATCCAAACTCTCCTTCAACAAAAGAAAACCACAAAAGTATGAAATCTAACAACAATCAAAGTATTACCATTAATGTGCAATACATAAAGACTGTGATCAGATTCACAATGTTTAAACCTAATATTTGAGGAAAAAAACCATCAATATTAGCATATCAAGTCTGCACAACCTACTTTAAACCATGCAATTTTTTTTGTAGTCAACAGACAAGATTGGAATTTGTCACAAAATTAGGAGGTTGGTACATGAAGATTCTTCAGATGAGTCACCATGAAGGAAGGAACTCTTTACATCCATTTGATGAATTTTCCATCCAAATCCAATGACAAGGGAAAGGATTAGTAAAACAAAATTCATCTTTGAAACATGAGAAAAGGTGTCAGTGTCGTCAATCCCTTTTTTCTATGCGAATCCTTTCACAACCAAATGAGCCTTATGACACTCAAAAACACCTTTAGAAGTGATTTTAGTATTATATACCCATTGAAACTTCACGAAATATTTCTCTTGTGGTCGACGAACTAAGTCTCAAGTGTGATTCTTATAAACAAAATCTATCTTAGCTTGTATAACCTATTCCCATTTAGGTTGTCCTTATGCATCAACATAGGATTTTAGATCACAAGTTTCATGAACACGAGCCAACTATACAATACTAGCATGTTGATTTTGAGTACAAGTCTATTGGCATGAAGATATATCATTGACATCTGATCTAGAAATTTCAATTATTTTAGCATCCTAGTGAGGTAAACGCAGTGTCAAGGAACATATATGTGCTTCAAAAATTTTATCAGGAGAGGTTACAATTTAACTAAAGATGACTGATTATGATTTGTCTTAGAAACAACTGTTGGCATTTTGGCACAGGTGTGGCGCTTTGATACAGGTGTTGTCCTTGATGGCAACTCTCTTTGATGACAGATCTCCGTTCAGACTACAGAATAAAGAGAAATCTAATATACGCCGGTTAATCAAGTCCAAGTTGCGTATACACGCTGGTGATATGCATACTAAGTCGCGTATACGCAGGAGAGCTATATACGAAGGCGCGTATACACGCAGATGCATGAACAGAAAAGGGCGTATATGTCGGGAAGTTTCCTTTTGGTCCATGGTAGTTAGTCCTCGGTACTTGTGCCCATGTCTTTGGACCAAAGTACCTCGACAGACGTGTAGATCTCTAGTTTTGAAGTTGATGGTTTTGGATTTCTATGGTTTTGGCTCTTGGTATTGAGCTAGGCCTAAGGCTATATAAGGAGGAGAAGATCATTAGGCAAATTATCTTGAAAAGGCTTGAATATCTGAAGAAGAAAGAGATCTGGTATGCAGGTTCTGGGTTGCTTGATCTAAGCTAAGGAGAGATCACTTCGGTTGATGAAAGACTAGATCTAAAGGATAGATCGGGATCTAATGATTTGAAATGCACTATTATGATATGGTTGATTATGCGTATTTCTAGATCTGCATATTGACGCAATGTTATGTTCTGGGTCTAACTGATGTCTGGTACAGCTGCAAGTTGATAGAATTTATTTTTAGATCTGTACGCAGGTTGGCTTCGGTAAAAGCGCGTGTATACGCGGGTTTCTCTCATTGAAGTAGCGTATATATTTTGGAGCTTGATTTTTGAGTTACATTTGGGTCTGACTGTTATTACAGAGTTCTGTAGTCTGCTCTGTGTTCTGGTAACTGGTGATTGACAGGGTTCAGTGGTTCAGTGATTCAAAGTTTGATGATGCTAGTATTGGTTGTTTTATGCTTCAATGATCTGTTTGTGGTCTACAGATTGTAATGTTGTGCTTCAGGAATATCCAGTCTGAAAATGTATGAAAGGTGGTACCTGAAAGAAAGAAGATTGTAGGTCAGCACCTACGTACTAGTATCTTAGCTAGTACAAGAGCAAAGGGGGTTGGAGCTCCCTTCCAAGGAAGTTTGGAGAACGAGAGAAGGTTGTAGCCTTCTGCAGGTTGTAGCCTGCGTACTGGTATAAGGCTGCACCAGTACAAAAAGATTGTAAACTGAAGTTTCATATTAAAGAAAGATAGAGACGACTTGCAGCAGGTGGTTTTCACCCACATTGGGTTTCCACCTTATATCTTGGTGTTCATATGTGTGGTTTCTGTGTGATCTGTTCTACTGCATATGTTTACTCTTAATATGGTGAATAATGTCCTCATGCACTGAAGATAAACTGACTGAATTATAAGATTTCTAGTTATACGCTGTTTTCTTTATTCACAGTTGCGTGTACACGCTGGTTCACTTAACGAAAGTAGCATATATGTTTCTGAGCATTGAAAAAGTTTTATAGTTCTGATAATACTGATTCACCCCCCCCTCTCAGTATTATTTCCAACAACAACAGTTAATGGAGAGATTGAAACACTAAAAAATAGACACTTGTTCCACTGTTTTCAACAATATCAAAAGGATCACTATTCAACATTTCAAAGGAATAATTCAAGAACTTAATGCTAGAATAATTCTCATCAAATATTGTGTTTCTCTTGATAATGATTTGTTGTTTCCGGGTCAAATAATTAATAGGATTTTGAATCTTTAGAGTAGCCCATCTTGATGCAAGCATGAATTTTTGCATCCAATTACTTTCTGTAGTCATTGAAAATATGTGCCAAAGTTATAGATATGAAAATTCTAATGGGACCAACTAAGGGATTCTTATGAAACCAACTCTCAGATAGAGTCACAAAATTGACAACTCTAGTTGGAATAAGGCTTTGAAGATAATTGGTACAATAGGAAACTTCAACACAAAAAATTGTTGATAATTCTTTAGCCTATAATAGATAACAAGCCATCTTAACTAAGGTTGGATTCTTATATTACCACATCATTCTGTTTAGGAGTATAGGCAACCAACGTTTGCAAGGAGATACCCAACTAAGTAAGGTAATCTGCAAATGGTCTATTTACATACTGTCTTCCATTATTTGATCTAGCGCATTTAATAGCTTGACCACATTTCTTTTCAACCAAGATCACATTGATTTTCAGCCAATGCTCTAAATTTATTTAATATTTCAAAGATGTGAGTAATATTCGTCAGGAAATAGAGCCAAGTAAATATTGAAAAACCATCGATAAATGTTAGAAATTAGTTTGCACCTACCAGCAAAGGCTTATTCTTGTAGTAAAAATCACTATGAACAAGCTCCAATGGTTTCTACACACACCATGTTTTCCCATAGTCAAAGGGTGCTTGAAGATGCTTTCCTAGCACACATCCCCTATAGACTCCATTAGGTGGAAGAACCTTTGGTAGAATTGAAACCATATTCTATGTTTCCATTATCTTTAGACTTTGAAAATTTAGATTTTTGAGCCATTCATGGTAGAGTTAACTTCGATCATTAGTCTTTGCCACAAGAGTAGTCAGTTCAACGAAAATTGGGGATAAGGCACTAAACTTGTATTGCCAATTAGTTGAGCCGAGGAATCCCATAACAACAATTGAATTTTATATCTTCAAATATTTAAAATTGAACTGATTTGGCCAAACTCCAACAATTTAACTTGTATGTGTCGGTTGAGAAGCTGACGACAAATTTAAGCTTAGACTAGGAACATGATAAATGTTTAGGATTATGCCATGTCGAAAAGGGACATGATTTTGACTAGTAATGGCGAGAAAAAAAAAACATCTATTAAGTAAATATTATGCTCATCATCCTTATCCAAGGAAGAAAATAAAAAACATCCTTCGCCATATGATGAGTACAACAAGAATTGGCTACCCATTTATTTTGCATGGTGCGAGTATGCAATGCTTGAGTTCCAAATGAAAAGGTAAAGTTGTTCATAGATCTACTATTCAATCTTTCAACTGACATGTTTTCTTCAAGCATTTTAACTTTCTACTATAGCTCGCTACTCTTCTACCAATAATTTTTCTCCACATGTCTAGTCTTTCCACAATATTGACATGTCTACTTCTTGGTTGATTAAGATCAATCATCCTTTCCTTTAACTTTCTTGTCGATAAAATCCTATTGGTTTTCTCTCTCCTTCTATGTCGACTTGGCCTTTATTTTGAGTAATTAAGCCTAGTGCTTTCTGATAAGCTTCTGTTCATTAAGAAACCTACATTGGTCCTTGATCATTAAGTCACAGGAGAAGGGAAAATTTTAGGGACTAATATTCAGAGGTGGGCTAATATTCCATTATTTATACAAAAACAACATTCGCCAATTTCCATTTTTCCAAAAATGAATTCGCCCAAATTTATAGTATACAATTATTTTACCTTAAAAATTTCCAATATTATATATTATCTAATATAACATACTTATAAATCTAAACATTTTTACAAAATAATCATCGAACATTTTAAAATTTGGATATTAGGGACTAGTAAGCTTCACCAAGGTCGCTAAACTTTAAGATAAACTTCCATTAAAATTTTCCCTACATAGGAGGAATCAAAGGTGTTATCCTTACCATATTCTTTGTGTGATCTATAATTGGTGCAAAACAAGGAAAATAATACGTTATAGAGTGTTTTTAGATTCATCACGACTAGTTCAATGAGTTGTCCATCTTTCTTTGAATAGTTCTTCCCACAGTTGGACAACTTCAAGTGTAGCTATTTAACATGAGCTAGATAGTCCTCAATTCTTTTGAAGGAATTAGGATCAAGAGAGATTAACTCTTTCTATAACTGCATGACTTAACTTTCATTAACTTTATGAAACAATAACCTTATCTTCTTCTATACCTCATGAGGACATTTGATCCCACTTATGTGAAAATGAATTTCTTAGGAAATATAAGTTGTAATGAACCCAATGACCTCATCCTTCTTTCCATCAATGGAAAAATTCATATGGTCATCCTTTCGATCTAGAATAATGGCCTTCATATACTACTAAAACCCTTTTCTCTTCAAAATAGTTTTCATATTTGATGCTTAAACAACATAATTTATCCATTTGAAATGACAAGGTCAATCTTGGAAAACATATTTAAATTTTTGATAGATTTAATCTATCCAAAACTTATTTCAACTTAACAAATCAATTACCCCAGAGTCAATCAGTGTAAGATATGACTTAACACAATTTGCAGATAATAGGGCTATGTCGAAAACATCAGCTCCGATACCATGTTGGAGCGTGAGGGGATCCTAAGAATAGAGAATATATAATATAATCTAAAATAAAATAAACATGAGAGAAATAATACTCTAATATGATGATGGGTGGTGTCTAAAGATACCATTACAACATTCATTGTGATTAGAACGTCACAATGCATGTTAACACAATGACTTATGATCTTTGTCATAATTGTTCGTATTTGACCCATAGGGCCCCTTTAGTGTACAGATCTAACCAACTTCCTTGAATTGTGGAAGATTTGGTCCATAAACAAGAATTAACCTTTCCCACTATTTTGGTGAAATCCATGTTGTTTCATTGACTGGTTGACTGTTCTGTTCAATTCATTTTTGTCAGCTAGTTAATTACTTGAGGTTACCTGACTATCCATTTATTTTCTATGACCATGTCGATTCCTTTGACCATTTAGTTGTAAATATTGCTAGTCAACGACTCAATTGATGTCTTCTAGTCGTTTATTTGACTAACTTGACAACCACTTAGTTAATTGCACAGTCGACTACCCAATTTACTGTTGATCATCAATCGATCCTTGAACTGGCTATCTCTAAAATCTTTATAGGTGTGATGAACTAGCATTACCTTAGGTTCCAACAAGTACTTCTATGGGATTTTTTAGTATAGAAGGAATAATATCGTTGAGTTGTGTGGGGTAGGTAATGTGGGTGCCAAAGTGCTACTCTGTCTTCAAAATATTAATAGAAAAATACTTGCTTAGTAATCTTATTGTTATGAGATGGAGCGACTGCCTTGGATATTCTGCATTACTCTTCTTTACCTTGGCAGTATCATATCCTGACTAAGGGATGGTGTCCACAAAGGACTATGTTATTGATATAATAAATAAGTAATAAATAATTCATATTAAATAAAAAATAAAAATGTTATGAATAATAATTAGGTATGAAAGGTCAATAGTCATGACTATTCAACTTTCTTGACTAGTCAATGCCTATTTAGGGACACCGTCACAAGAGAATGTAATCATCATTCATTCATCAATAACAATATATTATATATTCTTCTTAAATTATAAGTTGCATTGTCGTCCGCTTGGGGTAGCTCAAGTGGCAATGGATGTGGAATGAAGTCTCACTGAACTGGAGATCTTGGGTTCGAATCTTGTACTACCCTCCCCCCATTGCGGGGTGAATAATGGACATGTAAAATCGAAAATTAGAGAGTCCTACCAAGCTTAACAAAAAAAAAGTTGTGTTGTCACTACAGTGGTATCAAAGTCATTCGACCCTCTTCCGTACAAGGTGTTGGATAGTCCTATTGTCAGTTGACTTTGCTCCTTTACTGACTACAACACCTCATTCCCCCCTTCAAACCTCATTTATCGTCCCCACCCTTGACCACTACCACACTGTTCATTGTCACCATAGTCTCATTCTCCACCAACCATTATTCTCTCGTTGAGCCTTGACTATCACACCCCTCTACGATCACCATTTTCGGTCCCCCATCATTTTTTTTTAACTTTGCCACCATTGACCAATAGACGTGTAAGGCATGTGCATGTAATTATAAATTTTTAATGCTATAATTTAGCTTAATAAATAGTTAGTTTAGTTTAAATTAATTAATAGTTTAATTAATTAATAATTAACTAGAAATTAAGAATTATATGTTAATTAATAGTTACACTTATTATTATTAATTATTACTAATAATTATTGATTATTACTTATTAACTTAATAATACATGCACACACACACACACCCCTCCCCTCCCCCTGCCCCCAACACACACACACACATAGAAAGTTGGGTCTGGGAGTAAAAAGAGCAACCCCAGAATGGTTAACAATGATGTTCTACATGCCGAAGTTACTAGTCTCAACAACTTGGAAAAGACACAAACAAAATTAGGATAAAGAAAAAAACATTGCTTGAGATGGATAAAATAATAGATAGAGGAAAAAAATTATAATCAACTTGGAGATTCTGAAGATCGATGGAAAATTTTACTAAGAATGAGGAAGGATGATAAACATGAAGGCATCGATACACTTAACTACCGTAGTGAACAAATTAATAAACTAATTAAGAAGGTATATACATTAAGTATATACATTAACAATACAACCTTTTATCTATCCAAGACTGATAACTAGGCTATAAAATGCAAGTGAACATGACCATCAAGAACAACCTAAGGTATTGTTTTCGGGGTAGTTAATACCACACTAGAATCCCATATAGAAATCATCAACCAATTAAGAATGAATTACCAAAGTATAACGATAAAGATCATAGAGGAGAAGTCATCTTGGTCAAGAAGATGGACAATATTTTTGAAACAAATCCCCCATTAGGTGAAAGAGAAAAGACACGACCACTTCCAACAATATAGAAGGGGAATATTACAGCTAGTTCTATGGTGGACAAATAAGTGTGATTTTCATTCCTTTCATTGGCAAGGTTTCATGACAACATTATTAAAAATGTTTCATGATGAAAAGGATGATGATTTGTACAACAAATTTGTACATCTCAAGCAGAAGGGAATTGTAAGTGATTATACACACTAATGGGAAGTATTGGCAACACGACAAAGTAGATTCACTGAAGAGAAACGATAGAAACCTAACACTATTGAAGACGCTAGATACGTAACAAGGCTTATTGAACAAAAAAATAGATTCAATAAGATATTGTTCACAAGTCTTGAAAAATCAAGTAAATTTTTTTCAGATAAATCTAAAAAATATATACCACCCCAATTACGAGATGATGCTAATCGCTACCAAAATTATATCTCCACAACGAATGAAAAAACTCATTCTTAAGGGAGTGCCAATATCTATTGCACAATGCCAACAAATAGAGTTATTAACTAGAAATGTAGTTCAACCCCAACACCTAGAGATTGTATCTCTAGTACAAAAATATGACAAAGTGTTTCAGGAATTTCCTATGAAGTTACCATAAGAGAGAAAGATGGTACACAATATTGAGTTTAAACCGGATGCAATGCCATTTAATATCAAACCATACAAGTATCCTCATCATTACAAAACATAGATAGAAATACTAATTCAATATTTGTTAAAATGTGGGATTATTGCAATAGGCAAAAGGTCGTAGGTGTTAGGTCCCTATTATGAATTTTTGGTCATCTATTTTGGCATTACTAATGCACCTTCCACATTTCAAGGTCTGATGAATTCAATTTTCAAACCCTTCCTTAGAAAATTCGTGTAAGTATTTTTTGATTTGAGTTATGACTTTGAAATCATCTACAAAAAGGGGAAGAAAAATGTTGTTGCAGATGCACTCTTGAGAAAGGATGAGGATGTGGAAGCAATGATTTGTGCCATTTATATTATCCAACTTGATTGGATAACTGAAGCAAGGGGTGAATGAAAGAATGACGAAGAGGTGTGGACACTCATTCAAAAGTTGCAGTAAGATCCTTATACATCTGAGACTTTTAGCTGGAAAAATGATTCATTATGGTACAAAGATTGCTTATATGTTTGTAAGAATTCCTAAATCAAGCAAAATATTATTTTGGAATTTCACACCTCCCCCTTACGAGGGCATTCAATATTTTTAAAAACTTACCATAGGGTTAAGAAGGATTTTTTTTGGGATGGCATTAAATATGATATTTAGAAGTTTGTGGCAGAATGTTTGGTTTGCCAACAAAATAAAGTTGAGACAATTAAGACCCTGGGTTTGTTGGAACCTTTATCCATTCCAATTCAGCATTGGGAGAAGGTCCCTATGGATTTTATCACAGGTTTACCCAAGTCTAAAGGAAAGAGTATCATCATGGTGGTAGTTGATAGAATTACCAAGTATGCACACTTTTGCGCATTATCTCATCCTTTTAAAGCTAGTACAATTGCTACTGCATTTATGGAAACAATTTAAGAGCTACATGGAATCCCGAACATGATTGTAAGTGACAAAGATCTCATTTTTAGTGGGATTTTTTGGATGGAATTATTTTCTTGTCTCGGTACTTAATTAGCTCATAGCTCATCTTATCATCCTCAATCTGATGGGAAAACTGAGATAGTGCCAAAATGTTTGGAAGGATATCTTCGTTGCTTTGTATCCAATAAACAAACACAATGGGTCAAGTGATTACCATTGACACCTAATAAGAGGGATTGGGTGTACAACTATAATTAAAGTAAATAAATAATAGAGAAGATAGAGAGTCATTAGGAGTTGAACCGAATAGTTACTCCCTCTTGTATATAATAATGAAAAACCTGAATGAATAAAATGAGTTTTGATTTGAGGAGTTACCTCCTAGTTTGACATGGAATCAGAGCAGGCGCCATTTTTGGCTTCATTTTTAATTTGTAACTCCTACTCTGTTTTGTCTTTATTTTGCATCTTTTGCAAGCTGACATTTCTGTCAAATCCCTGTGAAATCTCATTTATCATTTAATACGTTCGTTGAAGTGCGTTGCATTGGAGCTAGCTGTTGAAGCCAAAGGTGTTGTAATGACTTGGATTTACCCCTACTCTGAGTATGGTATATATACCCTTTCATATTGAAGAACCATATATCCTTTTTCGTATTCACATATATCCTTTTTTGTATTCCCTTGAGCCGGATCTCAAGTATTATAAACCCATCTATATAAATATTGTTGGGTCCTATTTTTAATTGCATATCACAAATCTCTTGCCCCGATCAATACCACTGCATGTTTACGATGCGATCATACCCTTCATTAAACCTGCTTGGACACAGTTCTCGAGGTTTCAGTTTATCTGGCTCATTCTCCATCATTGACCTCAACCTCTAGATCCGATGGCTGACATTGATTTCAGGGGGGACCACTTGCACAGTGGTTACCCACCCAAAAAGTGCCTTTTAATCTTCATCGTTAATCATTACCTCCAAATCCGACAGTTTATAGCGATTTTGGGTGCATTAGTTGCATGAGAGTTACACGCCCAATACGAGTGGTTTTTTTCTCTCCCCTAGTCGCTACGTGTCAATCGCTTAGTGGAATCGGGCACTCCCCTCTCAATACCACTTATCATTTTTTATCCGCCCGAAATCTCGCTTGTAACATGAAATCTGCCTTTAGCTGTGGTTATTGCCCCGAATTGTTTTCCTTGCAATAGCTGTTTATCGCTTACCATCAAGGCCCTCCTCCGTTCATCTCCTCTGCTCATCTCCTCCGTTCATCTCCTTCGCTCATCTCCTCCGTTCATCTCCTCCGCTCATCTCCTCCGTTCATCTCTGCCATACAATGCAACAAAAGAACTACTGCTATAGTTAGACTCTGATATTCCGGTGAACGTTGAATGTTGTTAAGTTGAACATTATTGGTATAACAATCATTTTATGAGTAAAATTTTGTAGCAACAATATTTTTCTCCACTGTACACAGATTTTACAATGCATTCAATTATATCTATTGTGGGAGCAGTTCTCAATGGAAAGGAGAATTATCCTGAATGGTCGTGGAAAATCCAACACACTCTCATTTTTAATGAGCTATGGAAAGGAGTGTGTGTTGGAGAAGGAGACGAAGTGCCAGTCTAGCCTACCTCAGACAAGGAGCTCACTATTTGGGAAAATAAGAATAACAAAGCCTATGCATTGATTGCAGCATCAGTAAGTGAAGAGGTGAGTCGACACATTTTTCCATTTTCAAATGCTTTCAAAGCCTTACAAAAGCTGAAGGAAATCTATGACTCACACTCTGTGATGCGCCCCGAATTGGGTAACTTATTGGGCTCATTTTTCCTAA
The DNA here is from genome assembly GCA_031772625.1 of Pinus tabuliformis. Lineage (NCBI taxonomy): Eukaryota > Viridiplantae > Streptophyta > Pinopsida > Pinales > Pinaceae > Pinus > Pinus tabuliformis. The sequence continues at coordinate 53,072,930 of CM062808.1, read as the reverse complement.
TTGTCCTTTTTCAATCCTCCATTTTTCATAGATTATGCATGTTTTTCTAGTATGTTTATGTTATTTGAACGAATAAGGGTGGTCACTCTACCAAGGAGGCTAATATGTGGTCATTTCAGGTTTTTTTGGACAAATTTTGTAGCAAAACCAAGCAATTATGGCCTAGGTGACAGCCAAACTTGAGGAGAGGATTCGTAGGGAGGTTGTCTGTGGCATTAAATGGCCGTTCCTCGAAATATCCACCCTCAACTCCGAGCTCAACAGGCCACCAAAACGAGTTCTAAAGGCAGCCAAGCAGCTTTGGAAAGAGTGACTGTTTACTAGCAGTTGGAACAGCCGAGTCCATTGAATATAGGAGGGATGCTAGCCCCCTCGTATTGTATAAATAGGAAGGCCTCAGCCTTCATAGTTTACTTTTGGAACTGTTGGTATTTTCAGTATAGTGCTGTCCTTTCTCAGCTCGTTTTTCTTAGCTACTACTGTACAACTTTCTTGTGATGATTATTTTTGAGTAATGAGAAGCAGCGTTACTTGGCATCAGATCTGAGTTCTTTATAGGAGCCTGCAGCTCTTGGGGTTGGGCCCAAACCGAGTGCTAAGGCCTCCTTTATGTATTGTTATTAGTTCCTTATGTATTTGCAAAATCATTTCTGTTAAGTAGACTAAATCTTGTTGATTAACTAGGTCACTGTTAATGGTTAGAAAGACTTTTGATGGTCAGATTTAGTTGATAGGTTGTTAATAGGGAAAAGCTTCAAAAAAGGGCCATCAAACATCTCTAGTTTCACCTCTCCCTCAGTGGGATCAGGAGCTGGGATCAGGGTGACCTTGCTGCCCACAAAAACACTGATTTTTCTTTGCCATGCAATCACTAGTGTTTGATTTTCATTTGTAGAAGTTGGTTACAAGTTCAGAATTTTGCTTGCTTAGTTGCATGAGTTAGTATACATGGTTTCATTGCAGTTCAAACTTCTGTTCATTCTCTTTACTGACAGCTAGATCAGATTAGGTCAACATGACTAGGTCTTTGATTTTACAAGTCTTCGTCGGTTCAATTGGAAAAGCGACTTGCCGAGCACCTGTACCACTTCTCTACCTGCCCATACTCCATCAAACCCATCTGCTCCATCCCTCAGCCCAGCTTCTAGCCTTACGTTTGCCATTTTCTCACATAACCCTAGTTTTTGTGCATCATTGCTTCAGTCCTCCTTGAACAAATCCAGCCATCTACATCTGTCCTCTACTCCATCCACCAAGTCCGGGACCACCTCCAGCCCTTATCCTACCTCCATACCCACTCCATCTTTCTTCATCCATCCATCCTCCAAAATCCCATTTCTAAACATCTTGTAGAAAAGTTCCAGACATCCTGTAGAAAATCACAGACATCTTGTAGAACCCCTGCAGACTTCCTGTAGAAGCTCACGAATGAGGTTTCTCAATAGCCAAACTCTGTGAAACTATCTGGAAGGGTGTTAGGGACCCCTTAGGCCCTCTCTGAACCTTCCTGACCTCATCCAAGCATTTCCTCTCGCCAATCCACCTCTGCACAGTCAAAATAGTCAAATCACATGCATGATAATTCTGGAAACTTATTCAAAAATACAAAAACATGTTGTTGTTGTTGTTTTTTTTTTTTTTTTTTAATTTTTTCAGATGTTCTTGTAGAAGTAGCTTAGATACATGTATTTACCTTCCTAGAAGTCAATGGAATTTATTTCAGTAGCTTGCATCCTCTTTCTTGCATTGGTAGGGATAGCTGGTAAAATTAGGGTTTGCTAGGGTTTACATTTCCTTTCAGCTTTCCAGTTTCTTTCTGCAAGTAGATCAGCCTTCTTTAAGTTAGCTTTCGTCCATCAGTTAAAAAGCTTCTTCTCAGAGCTCATAGAAGTTGGCTTAAGCTCCTAGTGGACTTGTGCCAGCTGACCAAGTGACAGCTGCGGCAAGAGCTAGTACTTGTGCATACAGCACCGTCGCTTCCAAGTTGGTTACGAACTATCGGGTTGATAAAAGTAAAGAAGGGAGTCCCAGGAGTTGCAGCATTATTGCTATAATACTGGAGCTCACCACTCTGCACTTGAATTTATTCAACTCATGATTAAACTCTTCACCCTTGAATTACAAAATAATGATCCTCTTGCTCTTCCATTCGAAGTAAAATCTATAATGCATGATATCAAAGTCACTAAGGTTGAATTGGATATTCCTCTGATCGCTTTTCTCAAGGCACTTTATCCTACTTACTCCAATTATCTTGAGTCATTGAAAGCAAATGGAAATCTCAAAGATATTACCTTTGACTCTCTTGTGAAAAAAATTGTTGAAAGAGAGAAAGATTTTGGAGAGAAGACAACCCCTGAATCTTTTGAAGAGGCTGTGTGCCTTGCTCATAAAGAAAAAAATCTTACCCAAGATTCTTCCAGAGGAAGAGGTGGTCGAAGAGGAAGAGGAAGATATTTCAGAGGCAGGGGGGGCAGACACTCTCAAGGAGAAAAGTTAGATTTGCATTGCATATGCTGCAAAAGAAATGGATCACATGATGCCTCCACATGCAAGTTACCTTGTGACAAAATTGAGCAGCAAAGAAACCAACCCAAAGGTAAAACTAATGACACATACAAAGGTAAAGCACCTGAATCCGCTCATTATGTTGTGGCACAAAATAATATTGGAGTAAATGAAGACTTATTTAATGCTTCACTTGCTTCTTCGAAAAATGATTGGTTGCTTGATTCAGGAGCAACTTGTCACATGACTTTTAGAAGAGATTTTTTTGAAGAATTTACTGACAATGTTGATGGAGTAGTATACTTTGCAGACCAATCAAAACTCAAGCCATCAGCGCTTGGCACAGTCAGGCTTAAATTGCCTGGTCTTCCAGACTTTCTTCTGCATCATGTTCTATATCTCCCACAGCTGAGGAGAAACTTGCTGTCCTTGTTCCACATTTGCCAACAAGGTCACTCCATTCATATGTTTGATGGCAAGCTTGAGGTGAGAAAAGCATCTGACCACTCACTTGTCATGATGGGGATAGAAGAAGAAAGGCTTCTCAAGTTGCAAGGTACCTTTGCTCATGCACAACATTTCTCATACAATTCTCATTATGAATAAAGTAAATGTCCATCAAATTTATTATGGCATGCTAGATTTGGACACTTGAACTATGACAGCCTCCGCTTGTTGAAGAAAAATGGTGTTACTGGTTTGCCTACAATTCCTAGGAAGATTAAGAAATGTGATGCTTGCATTTTAGGAAAGCATAGAAAACAATCCTTTCATGATTCACACTCCAGAGCACATAGAAAACTTGAACTCATTCATTCAGATTTATGTGGTCCAATGCCTCTCTCTTCTGCAAATGGAAATAAATATATGATGACATTTATTGATGACTACACTAGAATGTGCTGGGGTTTATTTATTGAAGAACAAATCTGATTCTTTTCAAACATTCAAGAACTTTCATGCATGGATTGAAAATGATGCACAATCTCATATTGGCTCCATTCACACTGATAATGGAAAAGAATACACTTCAAATGAATTTGAAAACTATCTTCGCCAACATGGGATCAAAAATCAAACAATTGTGCCTTATAATCCCCAACAGAACAGAGTAGCCGAAAGAATGAATATGCCAATATTAAATATGGTACGCTCCATGTTGTTCTTCAAAAATGTAAAAATGATGTTTTGGGCTGATGCAGTTCGATGTGCTATATATATAAAGAATAGATGCCCATTAATGCTATCAGAAACATGACTCCTTATGAAATGTGGTATGGGCACATTCCTTCGGTAAAGCATCTCAGGGTCTTTGGTTCCACCTGTTATGCCTTGATACCAAAGGTACATAGAAACAAACTTGGTGCAAGAATTCGTAAGCGTATCTTCCTAGGGTATTCAAACACCTCCAAAGCATACCGTCTCTATGATGAAGTCAAAAAAAAGTTTGTTGTATCTAGAGATGTAATCTTTCTTGAATCATCCAAAACTGACAATGTCGTTGAAAGGCAACTTGATCACTTAGATAGATTCACAAACTTGTGGAATCTTCTTCTGAAGCACTCTCTCCCCTACATGAAACTCCAACTACGAATGATACTTTGAGTGATGTGATTGACAGAATTGGGAGACTCAATCTTGATTCAGTCCCAACTTAATCAATGGAGCAGTCTGGACCATCTGAGAAAGGTCCCCCAAAGTGGTTGACAAAGACACTTGAAAGTGTTCATCCTAATGAGGTTGGAAAGACAGGAACTAGAAATTCAAACTGGAAAAATGGAGGTAATGTAGATGACTCTGATCCACCTGTTGATATGGATGTTTCTTATGATTGTGAATTAAATTTGTCTATAGATTTTGAACCAACTTCCTTCAAAGAAGCTGCTTCTCATGATGAATGGAGAGAAGCAATGCAAAAGGAGTATGATGCCCTGATAAAGAATGGCACTTGGAAGCTAGTTGATCCTCCATTGGGAACTAAACCAATTGGCTGCAAGTGGGTCTACAAGAACAAGTATAAAGCTGATGGCTCACTTGAAAAGCACAAAGCCAGGCTTGTGGAAAAAGGTTTTGCATAGAAGGAAGGGGTCGATTATGAGGAAACTTTTTCCCCCATAGCAAAATGGGCTACCATCCGGACACTCTTTTCCCTAGCAGCTTAGAACGGTTGGAAAGTCCATCAAATGGATGTAAAAAATGTTTTCTTGAATGGAGATCTAAAAGAAAATGTTTTTATGTCCCAGCCTGAAGGATTTTCTGTGAAATGACATGAACATAAAGTATGCAAACTTGTGAAATCCTTGTATGGCCTCAAACAAGCACCATGAGCCTGGTATGAAAAACTGAATGAGCATCTTCTAAAACTCAATTTCAAACATTATGACCTTGATGATGCAACTTTGTTTGTCAAGAAAGTTGGCAAAACAATTGTATATCTTGTGGTATATGTAGATGATATTTTGATCACAGGGAACATTGAAAGCTACATTGCATCCATAAAGAAGGAATTGAAGAAAGGTTTTGAAATGACTGATTTGGGCTATGTTCATTACTATCTTGGTATTGAAGTAACTCAACATCCAAAGTCCATATTCATTTCTCAAAAGAAGTACATTGGAGATCTGTTGAATAGGTTTGGCATGACTAAATGCAATCCTCTGACTACTCCAATGGAACAAAACTTAAAGCTCACATCCATTGAAGGAAAAGAATTTGAGGATGTAACAAAGTATAGACAACTTGTAGGAAGTCTCAACTACCTAACTACTACCAGACCAAACATTTCGTTTGCTGTTGGAATCCTCTCCAAATTTATGCAAAAGCCTTGTGAGGGACATTGGTCTACTGCAAAAAGAGTTCTAAAGTACTTGAAGGGAAATCAAGACTTTGGAATCAAGTATACACAGGTGGGCTACTTTATCTTGATTGGATCAGGAGCTGTCTCCTGTAGATCACACAAACAATCAATTCCAGCAGATTCCACAACAAAGGCAGAATATGTGGCAGTAGCCGAGGCAACAAAAGAAATTGTGTGGCTCAGGAAAATTCTTGAAGATTTGCAGGTAAAACAAGTACAATCGACTCCACTCATGATTGACAATACCTCTGCAATAAAGTTGGCCAAGAACCCAAAGTTCCATGATTGAACAAAGCACATCAATACCAAATTTCATCTGATTCGACATCATGTTGAGGCCAAAACAATCCATCTCCGCCATTGTTCCACTAATGAGCAAATTGCAGACATCTTCACCAAAGCACTTGGAAGAGAAAAGCTTGAAAGATTCAGAACGATGCTTGGACTCACCAACATCCCTTCAGATTAAGGGGGGGAATGTTGACACCTAATCAGAGGGATTGGGTGTACACTGTAATTAATGTAAATAAATAATAGAGAAGATAAAGATTCATTGGGAGTTGAATCGAATAGTCACTCCCTCTTGTATATAATAATGAACAACCTGAATGAATAAAATGAGTTTTGATTTGAGGAGTTACCTCCTGGTCTGACAATTACCTCTAGCTGAATGATGGTATAACACTTTCTTCTATATTGCAGCAAAAATGATCCCATTTATGGCACTTTACGGATATCATCAACCATCTATCACATTATATTTTAGAGAAAATTCTAAATTTCAAGCACTGGAAGATCACATCGAGCATCAACAACAAGTTTTACAAATCTTAATGGATAACCCCACTCTAACACAAAATCGAATGAAACAATAGGAAGATCAACATCGTAGTGAAAGAAGTTTTGATGTAGGTGATTGGGTATTTTCACGGCTAAAACCATACAAACAAATGTCACTCAAGCAAGCTAAGAAGGATAATAAATTATCACCCAAGTACTATGGTCTCTACAAGGTTCTGCAAAATATGGGTACTATGGAATACAATTGCATCTTCCTGAGTACGCCTAGTTTTTCAGGTTTCATGCTTAAAGAAGGTTATTGGTGACAAGATCCCAATTTAAATAGTGTTTCTAGAACCTGACGAAGAAGGAAAAATCATATTTGATACTGAAGTAGTCACGAAAACAAGAACCCGAAAACTACGAAATTGATTAATTCTAGAGTATCTCATTAAGTGGAAGAACTTATTTGTTGAAGATTCCACATGGGAGGATGAAAATTTTATACAAAAGCATCTAAAACTACTCAAGCGGTTATGAAAAAACCTTTTTGAAGGAGAGGGGCATGTTAGTTCCCTATTATACTAATGTATTCCCCTTATTATTATTGTTAGTGTAGTCCCCTATTGTTATTGTTGTGCCGATGTATCCCCCATGTTGTTATTGTTGTGCCCCATAAAAGCCCACTATTGTTATTATTGTGCCTTTACATTATTATTGTTTTGTAGGCTCTGATTATATTGTGACCCCTTAGACTCCTATATATACCAAGGAAGTCTTGTCATTTGAATCATCCAAGAATTGTTCATTTATGTAATTTAAAGGAGGTTTCCCCCTAGAAGAGGATAATTTTTAAGTCATTGATCTATCTTTTGTGAGCTGGTTGTATAACAATATGCAGCTCTAGCGCTATTGGTTCGAAAGAAGGGTGGATATTTTAGACTATGTATAAACTATTGAGGGTTAATAAAAATAGTTATAAAAAACAAATTTCCCATTCCATTCATAGATGAGTTTTTAGACGAACTCCACGAAGCGAAATACGTGTCAAAGTTATATATGAGGTTGGGTTATTATCAAATCCGAGTAAGGATAGAAGATGTTGAGAAGACTGCTTTCAAAACTTATTAAGGACACTATGAATTCAAAGTGATGCCATTCATGTTAAAAAATTCGCCAACTATGTTCCAGGTAACTATGAATGAGCTTTTTCTTCCATACTTATAGAAGTTTATATTAATTTTCTTTGATGATATCCTTATATACAACAAGACCTCAGGAGAACACCTTAAGCATCTGGAGGATGCACTTTCTTTACTAGAAAAAAAATTGTTATATGAAAAAATATCGAAGTTGGTGAAAATGAAGTCGAATACCTCAGCCACATAATATCTAAGGAAGGGGTCAAGGTAGACCCCAGTAAAAGAAAAAGCAATCAAAGAATGGAAAAAACAAAAAAATATATCAAAACTAAGAGGATTTCCTTTTGAACATGTAACTATAGTTGGTCTTCATAATTTCTATTGTATTTTATCATCATGTATTTATTGTAAAATTAATAAAGAAGAAAAAGAAAATTATTTTCAAGCGTGGGTTTCATGTTCATTTTATTTATTTATTAGGTCAAAGCTTCCACTGTAGGCTTCTAGGGTTTATATTGAGTCATTGTCATATTTATTAGACCCTTATTGGGCTTTTGTATCAAGTAAAGAAAATTATTTTTGAGTCAAAATAGTCATCTATCACCTCCTCACCAAGTTTTCCTTGTCTTGAAGAATTCACCTCGGGATATTCAACCTTGTGGAAGAAATATAAATAGAAGATGAGCTCAACCTATTTGGCATCCATCAATCATAAGTTCGATCTGCAGTACAAGAGCAAGAAAAAGGAGAGTGAATTAGGGAGAAAGAAGAATAAATCAAAGGAAGACTAAATCAAAGATTTTGGGGCATCTCTCTCTCTCGCACGTGCAATTTTTTAAGGGTTTCTCGACAAGTTGCAAGGGCCAAAATTTTTACAGTAACTGCAGGTCCAAAATTCTGAGTTGCAAGGGGTTGGAATTCCAAATTGAAGCAGTTTTGAAGGAAGTTACTCTTGTTGACTTTGAAAAAATCTATCTACTTGAAAGGAGGGCTGAATTGGTGATTGGAGGAGGTATTTGTCTGGGTCTAAAGTTATTGCATTGTTCAATTTTGACTTGGATCGATTATTGAAGAAGTTTTTGATTGGGTTTTCCCCTAGAGACAGGTTTTTCTTGTGATATTCATGCATTTTTGATTTTGTAATTTCTTGGTGAAAGATAATATAATAAAGAAGTAAAATAAGCCAACACATATCCCAAGTAATTATCAAGAAAAGAGGAATCAAAGCATAATAACAAAATGCATTGATTTCTCAACATGGTATAAGAGCTAAGGTGAAGGAAGGACTATTTTAAGATCACTTTGTTGGCTATCATTGGAAGGAAGGAAAGCACACTCAAAAGGAATATCTCTCTCATCAAAGGAAATGTATTTGGAGATGGGACTCAAGACCCTTAAAGATCTCTTAAAAGTCGCAAAACCCTTTGGTGTTAAGATCATCTACAATCTATCAAGAAGAATCAAAAGTGGAGGATTCATAGCAACACTTACAGGTACATTTGATGATGACAATGCATGGATAATTGATAGTGGAGCCTCAAGACATATGATATGAGAAAGTAGACAACTACAAAATTTATCAAAAGGATCATCATCTCATTTAGTGGAGCTTGGAGATAACAACAAATATGCAGTCAAAGGTCTTGGATCTACCTTGTTGAAACTAGAAGATGGTGGAAAGCTTCATCTCAACGACATCCTCTATGTTCTAGGTTCGACAAATATTTTTCTTTCTATTTCCTATCTAGAAGATAAAGGAGATATGATTTTTTTATAGATGAAAAATTTCTTATTTGGGGAAGAGAATCTAGTATTGAAAAAGTCAAGGATTATTAGGATTTGTGAAGGAAGACTATATAGACTTTTCACAAAATAGCCTCAAGATTTTTTTCTCATGGATATTAGTCCATATGAAATCTGGCATAGAATATATGGGCACCTTTATTATAATATATTTCCCTCTTTAAGTAAAATGGTGAAAGGAATCCCCAACTTGAAGGAGGATCATGAAGGATTATGTAAGGGTTGTGTTTTTGGGAAGAATACTAGGAAATAAGTTTCAAGCAGTGACTCAAGGTCTAAGGAAGTATTAGACCTCATTCCTTCTGATGTATGTGGACCAGTGACAGATAAATATGTTGGAGGCTATCTATATTATGTGACCTTTATTGATGATCATTCTAGGAAGACTTGGATTTATCTTCTCAAAACTAAGGATGAAGTCTTTGAAAAATTCAAGGATTTCAAATCAGAAGTGGAGAACTAGACAAAAATAAAGATAAAGACTCTTAGATCTGACAATGGTGGTGAATATGTGTCTATGGAATTAATATTTTTTTGCAAGGAATAAGGTATTAAGAGGGAAATCGTAGTTCCCTATAATCCTGAACAAAATGGAGCAGTAGAGAGGAAGAATAAGAGTATTGAAGAATGGATCATGACCATGATATTTGATCAAGGCCTTCCAAAATTCTTATGGGGAGAAGAACCAATGACATTCGTATACGTATAAAATAGAAGTCCTCATAGAATTCTTGAGATTATGACACTAGAAGAAGCATTGTGAGGAAAAAATCCATGCATAGATCATCTCCTTATTTTTGGATGCCTTGCCTACATTCACATTCCTAAAGATAAAATAAAGAAGTTGGAATCTACTAGTTTAAAGGGTATCTTTGTGTTGACGGTGCTGGACCCACCAATATTAAGGGGATCTCCCTAGTATGAAGTCCCAACTAGACCTCACACCGTTTGGTGTGGGAGTCCTATCCGGTACAATGGCCCGGTTTCCATTATCTTAGAGATTTTCCTTAGATCTTTCTATTCAACACATGCGAGTGTTATGCTTGTATCTTCAAAATGTAAGGTGAGTATGCCTGGTGAGTGCGTAATGTAACTTGTGTCCAGATTCTCTTACTATAAAGGGAGAGAGTAAAAGTGAGCCTCTATATGAGAGGTAGTAGTATCACCCAGGGAGAGACACACGTGAACCAACAAGGGTATAAAAAACATCTAGAGGAGTATTGCACAACGGATGTGTTGGTCGTTAAAACCAAAGTGCAAGGGAAAACATGTACACCATCCAACAGAGTAGTCCACACGGAGGTGACAATCATTATAACCAAGAAAAAATGAATGGTTTGTCTACTGTACTATAGAGTAGTCCACACGAACGAGACAACAATGATAAACAATACAACACATCTTCAATAATGTAAGTACTAAAATAACCAAAACAGTTCAACTATATTAGTATGGGTTAAGAAAACATGCATTACAAATGTTTAAATAGTAGTCTTAGAAACATCTACAAAACATGTGTGAAAACGTGTTGGCTTGAACAAAATTATGAATTAAGCAAAATTTACAAGACACATCTGTACACCATACATCACTAGTCACAGTAGTGGGACATTGGAGCCACTCCTTGCTCCTCAAAGAATAGACGAAAGACTCTCAAGGCTATGTGGGAGGAGTCAAGGTGAAAATTCCTTGCTCATACAATAGGAGGGGTAGATATAGCGAAGGGTGATGCTTGACCCTTGTGACTCTTGGACTACCCTCGTGATTGTTCAACTCCCCATGATTTTTCAATTGACATGACTCTTGGAATTCTTGTGTGTGTCCATTGGACTTCACTTTACATTACATTCAGTTACAACGGACATGGCCCATAATGGTGATGTGGCCGAGACAACTCATGATACAACTCGACATGACACTACTGACATGTACTGGCTGACTGTGGTGTCCATGTCAAGCTGTTGTGCTACTAAGTGATGGATGTACTCTTGGTGTGCTTTGTGTTCTCCTTCGCACGGCATAGTGCTGTGGGTCTTCGATGGTCTTGGTCTTGCTTGATGGTTCAATGCATGTGTTCCTTTTGCTTGTTGCTTGATATGGTTTGTATGTCCATCCATCTACAAACAAGTCTTCTAGCATGTGTGCTCCTTATTCATTATGTTCGTCATCTTGCCATGATCTACTAGTGTACCTGTTCTTGAAATTCACTCATGATAGGATGACATCAAATCCAAAACCTCATAGTCTAGCATGATGCATTGTTATCATGTTCCGGGTGACAGTGAGGGAGAAAAAATCACTGAGACAGGGCAGAAAGCAGCTTAGGCTAGAATGAGGGATTCCGAGAGGAAGACCTGTACTGTCGAAAAAAACTGCGCAATGATCACTGGGGGGCAGGATTTCACAGTGAAATTCATCAGCGTCAGTTGCAAGGTGGGACCTTGAAGGGAGACACCTCTACGTAGTTCTCAGAGGGAGGACAAAGTGAGGCTACAAAGGGACTACTTGGAACTTATGTGCAGTTTCTGGAGGGGAGACAGAGCATGGGTGTAGAGGGACCTACTTAGCATGTCAGCGCAATTTTTGGGAACAATGCAGGACACAGAACAGGGTAACTACTAGACATGTCTACGCAATTCCCGGAGGCAATGCAGAGAAAGGAAACAAGGGTTAGCTAGGCAGTTCTGCGCAATTTCTGGGAACAGTGCAAAGCAACCTAGCAGAGGAACAACTAGGCATGTCTATGTAATTTTGAGGAGTAGTGTAGACTCAGGTATCAGAGCAATGTAGGCTTCTAGCAGGCAAGAAGGAGAGTTGATGACCGTGCTTGAGAAATGTGCATTTCAGTTGGACATGGAGGCAGTTTCTGTGCAATTTTGGGAGGCAGATAGGCTTCTCACCTCCAGGATTTCATAGTACAGCTGGCTTGGAGGACAACATCAAGAATTGCATAGTTTGGGTAACATAGCAGGGCCATTGAGGGCTGAGACTATGCAGTGCAACTAAGTCGGGGTTCGGTGGAAGAGGGTTGTCCGGTCAGGCATATTTTCAAGAAAATGAATAAGTGTCAAAAGCAAGTGAACTTGTGCAGACTAACATTATCATCATACACTTAGCATACTTAATGACGAGACAACATGGACCACCATGAAAATAAGACAAAACATGCCCTCAGTGAGACTGTCTTGGAGTTGAGAGCGACAAGTGCGACACTTGTGATAGACCTTCGGATGACGGTGAAGACACTTGCTTTGAAAATGCTTATAAATTTGTGTGTGAGTGCGATGGGTGTTCACATAGCAAAGACAACCCAAACACACAAAGACAAACCTTCAATTTCACTAGAACTAGATCACACGCATGACAAAGCAATCAACATGCCGAAAGATGATCGCTGGTCAAACAAGCAAAAGGGTGAAAAGACTTCATAAGAGCTCATGGGGTGAGCTCTAGTGTTTGCAAAAATCAAAGGAAAAACCAAGGAAGATTCCAAAATTTGGATGCAAGCCAAAATTTTTGAGGTCATTATAGCTACTACAACACTTCCCCACTTACCCACTTACCCCATAGACAAACATGGTTCACCTTGTACTGACTCAGTTTAACACAACACAAAATTCAACCAGATCAATGTTTCAAAGTGGGAAGGGTTATTTGGCTTGCGAGGTTAATATTTTCAGAGTATAAGTTTTCATCTCTGGTGTTGCTCCACTACCAGTAGGCCTAAACAGTACCCCGACAGAGTCACATAGGAACACAAACATTTCTCCACTACCAACGATCCTAGACAGTACCCTGGTGGAGTTGTTTTCTTCACCTCTCTGCTCAGGAAGACATTCTCTTCTTTCGCCTTTGTTAAATTTTTTCTTTGAAAGAGGACTATGCATAGGAACTTATTTATTTTTGGGGTGGAAGAGGGATCTCGACTTATTGAGAGCAGAAGAGGTTATTCCTTCAAAGAAGCATGTCATACCTCTGATTCGGGTTTGCTTGTTTAGATTTTCCCCTTCTCCATTTCTACTAGTTGGATAAGCTTGAACACACAGAGCAAAAAACTGAGTATATGCATGGGGTTTCCTAGACTGGACACGGTTTCATGGTTTGGCCAAAAATTTCCTTATGAACGGATCATATTTTCTGTCAAGACTTCATAGACCATAAGTCAAAACCAAGCACAAAGAAGACATACACATGACTGGCCAAGCGTTGCAGTGTCATAAGACTCTTTGAACTTCAGCCACATGCACATTCAGAAGCTAGAACACAGTGCAAGACAACACTTATTTACAAAAAAAAACAACTGAAAAAAGAAGAAGAGAAAATCATCAAAGAAAAGAAAAAAACAATAAAGCAAAGCAGAAAAATCAAAGCAAATAACAGAACATCAATGAAAGAACTATGTACATAGTGCGGGGCATGACCCCAGATCATTGAAAATAATATTTGAAGTCTTGGCCATTGACAGGGAGAGCATCAATATTCAAATCAAGTGATTGCAAAAGATACGTGTTGGACAAGCTTCTCGTGAACAGTAAATGGGCCAATCCACATGGATTCAAACTTCGTGTGTTTTCCTTTGTCTTCGTGGGGTTTATCCCACAACAAGACTATGTCACCCACAGGGAAGCTGGTACTCCCTACAGACTTCCTGTCAAACCATCTCTTGATACACTTCTGACGAAGTGTAACATTTTCTTTTGTTTTCACCCTTTCTTCTTGTAGCTTGTGTAATGTGTCCATCCTACTTTGAACTAATAGAATCGGATTGCCTTGGGATTCTTAGGACAATTGGAGAACATGCAAGTAGATATTCATTGGGAGGATGGCTTATTTTTTGTATACCAGGAAGTAGGGGGAGGTATTAAGAGAGGGTTTGGGTGTGACTCGATCAACCCATAGAGCATTCAGCAGAGTGGAGTGTCAGTTTCGTTTTTCAGAGTAAATGGTATATTTTATGATGCAGATCATATTTTTGTTTGTGGACTTCGCAAGACCATTTCCCTGCGGGTAGTAGTTAGCTGAATGATTTAACACAATACCATTTTGCAATGCAAATTCATAAATATTCAATGAAGATAAGTACATTTCATTGTCAAAAAAAGTGATAAAGGGATGCCAAACCTCGAGATGATGTTCTATCTTCGGAAGTTGATGACTTCCTGATCATTCACTTGTTTCAGCGGAACTGCTTCCATCCATCGCTTGAAGTAATCTGTAGCAGTTAAGATGTAGCGGTGCTACTTTGATAAACGTGGGAAAATATCCTCAATGATGTCCAAGCCCCACTATTGGAATAGTTCGTCCACTGCAACAGGCTATTACGGGGCTGCTGACCTTGTTTTTTGCACCTACATCTCTGACAGACTGGACACATATGGGCATAGGCATGTGCATATTTAAATAATGTAGGCTAGTTGAAACTGACTCGCATGACCTTGTGTACTGTTGTGTTTCCTGTGAAGTGACCCCCGACTGATCCATCATGCAGATCACATAACACCCTATTCGAATCTTACGCATCACGACACCTGAGAAAAACGTCGTTGTGATGTTTCCTGTAAGTCACTCCTTGTACCAACTAGTGAGATAAATATTTTAGTAGGAGTTCCATCTTCTGTTGCATAGAGAAGTGAGAGGGCATGGTGCCATGCTTAAGGTATTGGAGCATGTCTACGTACCAAGATTTTTCGTGCGAAGTGGGGGGGATCACTCAAATTTATACATTTTAATTTATTGCTCCCAACCGACGAGCTCTAATTCTTTCTCTTGCGCATGTACTGCTTCAACTTCTAATATGTAAAGACCATGACCCTTTATGGTGTGAAATGGCTCGATGTCAAGATCATATTCTTGTAGTCCTGTCATCTTTTTCACCCGTCTTTCACCAAACTCTTGCTGAACAAGTAGTGATCTGACTTCTGGATGCAACAAAAGGACAATGCAATGATTTTTCAATAAGTAGGGCCTGAAGTGTTTAACTGCATTTTATACTACATATGCTTGTTTGTCTATAGCAACTTAGTTTAGCTCAACCCCTTGCAAGATCGTGCTCATGAAAGAGATGGGCCATTCATTATTCAAGTCATATTTTTGAGTGAGCAAACAACGAGTGAAGTGTCAGAAGAAAACATGTAGAGAAAGAAATCTTTATTGAAGTTTGGGCTATACAATGTGGATGCCTCTACTATATCTTTCTTAATTCTGGAAAACACTTCCTTTTCCTTTTTCCCCAACTATACACTGCGTCCTTCTTGGCTCTTGAATGGGTTTGACAATTTGCACATAATCAGAGATGAAATTTATGAGGAAGTTGATTTTCCCCAGGAAGGACTGCATCGGTTTCTTGTTCATGGGATAAGGAATCTATGTGATGGCCCAGACTCTATCCACATCTACCTTGATCCAACTCTTGGAAATGATGTGCCCAAGGAGGTTACCCTAAGACACTACAAAGACGCTCTTCTTGGGATTCAAGGATATCTTGTATTTCCGACATCGCTCAAATATTTTCTTAAGATGGCGCAGGTGGTCTAACCATTGTCTAGAGAAGACTCTCATGTCATTGAGTTAGACCCTACACTTTGTCCGATGAGCCCACAGAAAGTGATTTCCATTACACGCTAAAATATAGCTCCTATATTTACCAGCCCAAATGACATTCTACGGTAAGCGAATGTACCCCACTTGGTACATAATGTTGTCTTCAGTCTGTCAAGCTCTGCTACCAGAACCTAATTGTATCTTGAGAAACCGTATAGCAAAGAGAACATCTGTGCTCTAGATATTGTATGAAATATCTTCTCCATAGACGACATTGGGTAGTTGTCCTTGTGCGAGGCATGATTAAGATTTCAGAAATCAATGTACAGGTAGATATCCCCAAACTTCTTTCTGACAGGGACTAGATTTGAAACCCACGTGGAATGATGAACCTTGTAAATGATCCGAGCATCCAAAGCATCTTAGTCAATTCTTTCTGTATGAGGGGCTCAATTGATGGATGCACTTTACTTAGATTCTGCTGAAAAGGCTTGGCCCCTTCTTTGATTGGAATGACGTGCTAGATTATTCACGTGTCATATGTTTTCAATTCATCGTACGTCCATGCGAACACATCACGATGTTGTATGAATAGGTGGACAAAAGTTTGCCGCTCTTCTGCTGTGCAACATGTACCGAGATTCATGAACTCCAGACATTTGTCAGTTCCCAGTTTGATATGTTCATACAACATTGTGGAACTGTGGGTTTTGGAATTCATAGGTCCTTGAAAGTGGTTCTTCAGGTCATACAACTTCTCGAGTGATACCACACCCTTGGGGATGAGGTTTCCTTTCCTGTTATTTGTGGTGCTCTATAGAGACTACTCATGCTTGTCTTCATCTATCACTGCGTTCTTGAAGACGTCAATGGTAGCCATGAAATGTAGTATCTGTTGATCATCATAAAAAAATGTAAATTAGTAATGTTATCAGGGATAGATGGATTATACAAAATTTCAACAGAAAATTTATTCTTGAGCGGTGATATCCTAGCAGCTGCATTTTCTAGAGCATCTGCAGTTGGATTACTCATTCTTGGTACAACAATAATAACGAAAGCTTGGAAGTTAGAGATAAGTTGCCATACCTCTTGTTAATAACTCTTAAGATGGGGTGAAGCATAGTGTATGGTGTTACGTACCTGACGCACCACAATCTCTGAATCACCTACCACTTTGAGCATAACAACGTTGAGGTTGATGGATTTTTGTAAGCCCAAAATAAGTGCTTCATACTCAGCGATGTTGTTCATGCACTCGAACTCCAAGCGGCTTGAGATTAAATGTTTCCTTTACAACAAGTTTGTCAAAACACAACCAGCTTCAGATCCCTCCTATGTCTTGGATCCGTCAAAGTATAGGGTCCACATATTATCTATACAAGGACTACTTGCCGTGCTAGTACTATTGTCACTAATTCTGTTACTGATACAATCTATGGTACAAGTTTTATTTTCACCAGTTGGGCAAGGATGGAGACCCAAATATGTGACTGGTGGGGTTGGGGCTGGATCTGCGAGATAACATCCCAGCTGTGTTTCCAGGAAGCAATTTAAGAACATGAGTTCTGCAAAATCCAATGGTTTATTTTCACTATTCAAGGGAGTAACGTTATGTTTCATGTATCTTTCTGACATCACTCGGATCTGGTTGTTTTTGCCCTTGTGCGTAAGCCATAAGTGTGACCAGTCCATAGCAAAGTACCCTTGTAGCTTGCTGGACCAGTCTCTACTGAGAAGTAAGCCATATGCTTATGGGATTTTCACAATCAAAATATTAATGCATTGATGAACTCTTCCGTCAAACGATAAGCAGATGATCACATCCTAAAGTTCACCAATGGCTGACACACATGCTTTGTCAAGTTGGATGATCTGTTTGGTTGTGATACTCCATTTAGGATTGATCCTCTTAACAATGAAGAGTGGCATGACATTGACTGACGTGCCAGAATCAACCAAACAATTGTGGACATTGAAGTTAAATATCTCGAATGAAAAACAAAATGGTGGGCAGAGGGAGTTTTATTCCTTCATGCGATGTGTGTTGAGCATGGAAGTGAGTGAGCTGATAGACTTTCTTGGTCCCTTTCTAGAAGAGGCAACACTGTTTGTGGAGGTTTTCCCTAGTGCGCGTAAAATAATATCTCGTTGACCTGTGATATTGGTTAATTCATAGAGAGAGATTTTTGCATAGGCCTTTTTCATATCTTCAGAGATGTTGTAGTCTAGAGTGGGAAGACTCACTGAGATATCCAGGGGTAGACTTGTGTTCGTATTGTCCGGTGGGTTGTTCTTGTCTTAGCTACTCACGGAAGTATTTTTTACTGTAGTTATCTTCCCGGACTTGCTTTGAGTTTTCTGTGTTGAGATGATCAACGAATCAACTGATTTGACATATGTTGTCTTACTTTTTCTTTTGGTATCTTAAACACATTGGGGTCCCTTGAAATTATCAAGTTGTATTGATTATTTTTCTTTGGGGCTAGTCGATCGCTCAGAGGCTCCTTCTTGGTGGTTGTCTACTGGGCAGTGCGAGCACATTGATACATGTTGATTACATGCCCAACACTTGGAGCTTCATCAGATGCAACAACTTCTTCTTCATCTTCATCCTCAGGCTGAGCCTGCTCACTGGATGCAAATTGATTGGTCAACTATGTAGCCAGAGCGCTCATTCCTTGGTTCCATCCTGGGCAAGTCTTCTCTGAATGCCATTCACTATGGAACTTGTAATAATGATCTGTCATGATTGCATCCAGGTTGAGTAAAATATTAGAGCTTTGTGCAGATTTGGCTGGGTGGCTGCTGTTGCTGCCTGAAAGCATGTTCTCTCTCTACGTGAACTTGGGAGTCTAATGTTCATGGTTGTCTTGCTCGTCCGTTGTTTGAGTTTGGAAACTTCGGTTGTCAAGGACTTGACAAGATGAGTAAGGCTCTCAATTTCACTTACTTCCTTTTCCTTTGCCTTACTCATAGTAGTCTAAGACCTCCTACCCGTGTCTTTGGAGTCCTTAGTTGATTCGTCATCTACAATGACTCCAATAGCACACAGGTATTTCTCCACAACAATTGCCTCTTGGAAATTTTCCAATAGTGTTGGTTTCACAGCTCGCTTGACTAACTACGCAATGTTGGTCGACAATGCAGATGTGTAGCAGTCAACTGTGATAGAGTCATGAGGTTTGTTGTCTTCTGTGAACTTGTTCAAGATATGATTAAAATTCTGGCTGAAATATATGACTTTTTCTTTCTGCTCCATCTTGAGACTACCCAACTCTTTTAGTAACATGGTGCGGGTTTTGTATTCAACAAAATTCTCAAGGAAAACCCCCTTGAACACCCCCAGTTCTGAATGGAGTTCACAAGAAGGATGTGGTACCATGCAACTGCTCTACCATCCAAGATACATGGAAACAACCTACAAGAAATGTCATCATAATTTACCTCAAGTGCCTATAGATGTAGGTAGAACATGTCTAAGTGATCTTCTGCCTTCACTATCTTGTCAGGGTCATACTTTGTTAACAACTTCCTTGCGTGCCTTGGCATCTTGTGCAAGACACTCGGGAGTGCCAATGAGCCTTGGTTCAGCCATGTTGTGCTCTTCTTTGTCCTCCTCCTCTTCTTTTTAATATGACAGTTCTTGTTACATGGTATTTTGTCACACCTCCTACACTTCCTTGTGTCATACCCCAGAGTACCAAAAACTTGACAACTGTGCAGTGTACCCATCCTGATATGCAGTCTAGATCCTCCCTGAAAAACTAATCAAAAGTTTCCTTGATGCTTTCCTGATAAAAACAAGGTCAAAACCCTAATTTCTGGTCAATGCGATTGTGACACTGCCCTCTCGTGTGTTAAGAAATTTACGGCAGAGAGATAAATTACTACTAAGATTTACAGAGAGGAATAATAAAATAACTAGCAAAAATACACATAAATATTATACACATAATGTTTATCCTAGAAAACCCCAAATCCAAGGAAAAACCCAACCCAATGAGATCTCATTAGCATTGGCCAAAACCCTGGCCAATCCGGCCAAGTGAGTCTTCACCACTCACCTCCAGGCCTACATTACAATGAATTATTCCTAGCCTTTTATAGGCTCCAATGAATGAAATACCATAGACCATAATACCATGGGTACACTATGCCATGTGCCCAAAACCACTACTATTTAACTAGGTCAACCTTGGCTCAAACCCTGAGTCAAAAAATTTCCCCCCTTAAACTTGACTTGGGGTTCCTTGACTAAACCTAGACAAAACCTACTAAGTGAGACAATCCCACTCACTCTAGCCCTTACCCCCTTCAAAGTTTTTACTTGGGATTTTTTAACCTGACATCCTCCCTATTACCTAGGTCTAACCTAGACTTTACCAGTAATTACCCAGGGGTACGCATGCCTTACTAGGTCTTACAGCAGTATGCCCATTTACATTCCAATTAAAAATTTCACTCCATTATAATATTTTTTTTTGTTTACCCTTGTTGTTGTCTTTGTACATATGACATCAATGTCGATATAAAAAGAACCCATCTACCGAATTATATGGGTCACCATTTATTGTAACTGCCAGCTATCTAGGTGTTCTTTTCACGTACATGGTTCATCAATTAATTATTCCACGTGCACATATCCTCCTCCTCCATTGAAGCTCTCACGACCCAATAGTGTGCAACTTTGCTTCAAAATCTTTGGCTTTTGATCCAGATCTGCATGCAAAACTTAATTATCTCTCTATCTACCAGGCCAATACAAACCCTTGGCAACAAAAAACGTCCTTCTAAAGCCAACTGAGCTCTGATACTAGTTGTTAGAAAATTATATATTACAGAGCAATGGAACACATAAAATATAAACACAAAAAACACATAAAACAAGAGAGACACAGATATACGTGGTTCAACCAATTTGGGCTACATCCACGGAGAAACAACCAGTCCTTCCTTTTATATTATCCAACAAAATGAAGAGATAAAACCTACAACAGATTCGCTGTAATTCCCTCTTCACTCTCACACAATCTCCTCTCTCTTTCTCACTCATAATAAAGATATACATAAAATACAATTCCATCATATATAGCGAGGGGTTGCCTTCTAGGGAAAAAAACCCTAAATTAAACATAACTTCTATCGTCAGATTTCCGCCTAATGAACGACCCAAATTGACTACGAAATTACAACATTTTACAAGGAAGTTTTACATGTATTTTTAGCTTCGAGGGCACTGCCCCTGATCCCCTGCCCGGGGGGGGGATCCCAAAGGTCATAGCCACCCCCCCAGACCCTCCTTGCAGTGCAAATATTATGGGCGCCATTGTTGCCACATTACGATCTGGGGTCCAATGCGATGATACCTCTGAATAAAGAAGATAAACAGGCTCCACACCCAACAATCTCCCATTTGGAGACTGATTATAACAACTCCACCGCTGCTTCATTTGCTAGAAAATGACTCCACTTTGGACCTAGATATTTCTCATTTTCTTCATCATACTTGAAGACCAATTGAAACTGAGCAGAATCTCAGTTTCTCCCTGGCTACAAATTTTGTTAACGTATCTGCAGGATTCTGGCTAGTGTGTATCTTTTCCAGCTTCAACTATCCATATGAAATGGTACTTGAGCTATATATGTTTAATATTGGAATGAAATGTCGAGTTCTTTGCAAGAAGTATGGCACTATGGATGTCACTATATAACCTGCCGAAATCTTGCTTCTTACCCAATTCATCCAGAAACCTTTGTAACCAAATCATTTCTTTATTAGCCTTTGTAGTAGCAACATACTTTGCTTCGGTTGTTGAGAGTGCAACAACACTTTGTAGTTTTGAAACCCAACTAACAGTTGTTCCACCTACAATAAACACATACCTTGCAGTGCTCCTCCTGTTATCTCTATCTCTCGTCATATCTGCATCAACATATCCATGTAGAGCAATGTTTGGACCACCAAATTATAATGCTTGATTTTTGGTACCTCTCAAATACCTGAGAATCCACTTCACCGCCATCCAATGTTCTTTTCCTGGATTGTTAATGTACCTGCTTACAACTCACACTGCATGTGCAATATCCGGCCTTGTGCAGACCATTGCATATATTAAGCTTCCAACTGCTGATGCATATGGAACTTTAGACATATAATCCATTTCTTCCCGAGTCTTGGGACACACCTCTTTACTTAGTTTGAAATGGTTAGCCAAAGGTATACTAACTGGTTTTGCATTTTGCATATTAAATCTTTTCAACACCTTTTCTATGTACTCACTCTGAGACAATATTAATTTTTTATTCTTCCTGTCTCTAGTTATTCTCATACCAAGGATTTGTTTTGCAACACCCAAATCCCTCATTGCAAATGAGTTTGCCAATTTTCTTTTGAGCTTATTTATTTCTTGCATGTTAGAACTTGTAATAAGCATGGAACCTACATATAATAAAAATATAATATAGCTGCCATCATTTTTCCTTTTGAGATAAACACAATGATCAGAGTGACATCTAGTATAACCTTGTTAAGACATAAACCTGTCAAATTTTAGATACCACTGTGTTGGAGCCTATTTTAAGCCATACAAGCTCTTCTTCAACTTGCACACTAGTTTCTCTTTCCCTTTTACCTCATATCCTTGTGGCTGCTGCGTATATGTATCTTCCTCCAAATCCCCATGGAGAAAGGTTGTCTTTACATCTAATTGCTCAAGATGCAAATCTTCAGCTGCTACTAGACTTAAAATAGTTTTGATTGAAGTCATTTTAACAACAACATAAAATATCTCATCAATTTCTATACCCTTTTTCTGTGCAAACCCCTTCACCACAAGGCTAGATTTATACCTTTTTCTACCTCCATCTTCTTCCTTCATCCTGTAAACCCATTTATTATGCAATGTTGTTTTACCTGCATGCAACCTGACTAAGTCCCAAGTCTGGTTATGTGCTAAGGAGTCCATCTCTTCTTTCATGGCTTGTTCCCACTTCTTCCTGGTTTCTATCTGCACTACTTCTTTATAACATTTGTTGAAAATGGCAACAAGAAATGCTAAAAATAGAAGTGCTAAAAATAGCATTGCTATAAATAGCAGTTTGGGTATCAGTGCTGGATTGAGCAACAAGGAATGAGAAATGGAAGTGCTAAAAATAGAATTGCTATTTTTAGCAGTTTAGGATGGATTCCTATTTGTAGTCAGTCTCTGGACTAAAATAGGAAGTAAAATTTGAATTTGAACTTAACAGTTGTTTGAAAATAAATTAATTAATTCTCCACGAGTTAATTAGTTGTGAAAATTCAAACATGAAGTCTATGTGAGGACATGCAACAATTTATCTATTAATTGAGGAATTTATCCATCATTTAAAGAGATAAGGATGAGTTCTAATTTGAGCTGTAATTAGTTGGCTCAGTTCACTGAGTCAAGTCCAGTTAGATTGATTTAAATAGTTTGTTTAAATTAACATGAGTTTAGTTAGTTAATGCATGCTTGCATATAACTATTGCACTTCAGATAACTGAATATTCTATCATGAATAACTCATGCATGTCAGTTTAGATAGAGACTCAATTGAGATCAGAGAAGGGACAATATACTATCAGTTGGATGAATATTTTTCCTATAAAGGAAGCTCATCCATCATGAGGATTTATCTCCTTCAGGACTACGTAGTTGGATCAGAGGTTAGTGAGTGTGTGAAGAGGCCAATTCACACAAGTGGCTGCACTGGACCCCAATTAGAATTGTGCAAAGAAATAGGAGGCTTGGAGGGAAAACCAGAGGTTAGATAGAGGCCTTTGACTGTCTATGAGCAGCAGAGGTATTACAGAGAGAGAAGGATAGATTTTGAGCTGATTCTTTTTGTAATACTGGCTATATTTCCACTTGTATGATAATATAGAGTTGGGGTTTTAGGCTGAGGCTTTCCCCGGTTATATATTCTATGTTATGTGTGATTGATTCCTTCTTATCAGTTATATGTGTTTTATTGGTGTTGCTCATGTTCGATTAAGCTTTCGCTAAATTGGTTGTAGAAGTAGATTAAGTATTTTTCTTTAGTATATTGCATTATCAGGTGATATACAGGTGGGAATTTCTACAACATTTTGGTTCATCATAATGAGTCAAAAATATGTAATATAATGAAGGAGAGTATCGTTCAGGGGGTCTACTTACCTTGGTAGATCTTCTAACACCATTTTTAAGTGTTTGAGGTGCTTGTTGTTGTTGTGGTTGTTGATCATTATGATTTTCAGGCACCATCACTTTTCCTGTGATCTCATCAAGCATTGTGTATTCTCTGTTTTCTTTTTCCTGCAGCTAATCCTTATAAAAAATATTTTTCATTAAATATGACATCTCTGCCTTCTAATGATTTGTGTTTTTCATATTCATAAAAGTGATAACCAAAACATTAACACCATATCCAATAAAGGTACTTTTCTTTGATTTTGCCTCAAGATTTGTTCTATTTTCTTTATTAATGTGGACAAAGGCTTCACAACCAAAAGTCTTTAAAAACGAGTAGTTTACCTTTTTCCCTGTCCATGCCTCCTCTAGAATACCACCATCCAAGGAACTTGAAGGTCCTCTATTTATTAGATAAACAACAGTATCTACAACATCTGCCCAAAATTGTAAAGGTAATCCTGCATGCAATCTCATGCACCTTGCACACTCCATGATTGTCCTGTCCATCCTTTATGACACACCATTTTCTTGTGGTGTTCCTAGAACTGTCTTCTCTCTGCGAATTCCATTCTTTGAACAATACCTATCAAACTCTTTGCTACAATATTCACCTCCATTATCTAATTTGAGACACCTCAACCTTTTTCCTGTCTCATTTTCAACAAAAGCTTTCCATTTCTTGAAAGTATCAAATACATTAGATTTATTTCGAATATAATAAATCCAGGTTTTTATGGTTGCATCATCAATAAAAGTAACATAATAACAAGAGCCATTAAGAGATGATACCTGAGCAGGTCCCCATACATCTGTATGCACAAGCTCTATTTTTTCGCTCTTCTTTTCCTTCCCAACTCTGAGGAATCTGACTCTCTTTTGTTTTCCATAAACACAATTCTCATAGAATTTTAAATCAACATGATTCAAACCTGGCAACAAATTTCTCGAGTGAAGAATCTGCATCCCCTTCTCAATCATGTGCCCAAGCCTATGATGCCACAATGCTGTATCTTCTCCTGTAGAGGTTAAAGCATTAACAAAATTAGAAATACCATTGCATAAATACAATATACCAACCTTTTCTCCTTTTGCTATTACTAAGGATCCTTTAGTGACTTTCTAGGTTTTATCTGTAAAAGTAGTCAGACAACGTTCACCTCCCAACTACCCTATTGAAATTAGATTTTTCTTTAGATCTGGAACATGCCTTACCTCCTTCAATAGCCATTGATTTCCATTCCGCTATTTTATGAAAATTGTACCCATTCTAATGATTTTACAGGGTTTATCATCACCCAATCGAACTTGTCCAAAATCTCCTTGAACATAATCATGAAAATGTTTCCTATCAGGTGTGGCATGGAATGAGGCCCCTGAATCTACCACCCAGACATCAATAATATTTTCTAATGAAAGAATCAAAGCATCTTGCAACACATCACCTGTCACATTCGCTTCATGATTGTTTTCTTGCTGCGCGTCTCCTTCTTTTCCCTTCTGAGACTTGCAGTCTTTCTTCAGGCATCCTTTCTTCCTATATTTCTAGCACACTATCCCCAATCTGGACTTGGATCTTCCTTTCCTTGACTTATTGTGATATCCTGGGCTCTTTCCTCTTTCCATTTTTCTTCCCTAGTCTCTGCAGTCAAAGCATTACCTGATGTCTCACTAGAGATTTTCCGTCGCATTTCCTCACTAAGGATTGCACTGACAACATCATCAAACTTTAAAGTACTAGATCCAGAGATAGAGTTACTAATGTCCATAAATAAAGCATTCCAAATTTCTGGCAATGAGCATAGAAATAACAGAGCCCTAACTTCATCACCAAAAGTTACCCCTACATAACTTAACTCAATGGTAACTATATTAAATTCATTTAAATGATCAGCAATAAATCCACCTTCTGACATCTTCATATTAAATAAATGCTTCATAAGAAATACCTTATTTGAGGCCAAGGGTTTTTCATATAGTTTGGCCAATGCCGACATTAAACCCTTTGTTGTCGTTTCCTTTGAAATATTAAAGGCTACCGACGCTGCTAGGCACAATCGTATTGTTCCAAGTGCTTTTCTGTCAAGAATATCCCATTCCGTGTCTATCATACTTGTTGGATTCTTTGTCTTTCCGCTCAATAGTTGGTACAGATCTTTCTCGTACAAATAATCTTCCATCTGCATCTTCCATAGCTGGTAGTTTTGGCTGTTAAATTTTTTGACCCTAAACCTACCATCTTTCGCCATTGCTCCCACTTGAACTAGGAACCCTTCTCCTGCGAGTTTATCAACCAAATAGACCTTCAGTTCTGATACCAGTTGTTAAGAAATTTACGACAGAGAGATAAATTATCACTGATATTTACCGAGATTTACAGAGATGAATAATAAAATAACCAGTAAAAATAAACATAAATATTATACACATAATATTTATCTAGGAAAAACCCAAATCTGGGGAAAAACCGAACCCAATGAGATCTCATTAGCATTAGCAAAAACCCTGGCCAATATGGCCAAGTGAGTCTTCACCACTCACCTCCAGGCCTAAATTACAATGAAGTATTCCCAGCCTTTTATAGGCTCCATGTAAATGCAATACCACGGATCATAATACCATAGGTACACTATTCCATGTGCCCAAAACCACTACTATTTAACTAGGTCAACCTTAACTCAAATCCCAAGTCAATTTTACCTAACATTATTCTCATGGCAGGTTGCACCATATGAGCATTGCGCTGCCAGTGTGGATTTTCCTAGATACTTACACTGAACCATAAAATTAAAGTTTTCCCAAAGTGGAGGAGAAGCTTCGTGATCTAGAGGCTTCCAGAACTATGAGATGGATGATGTTCGTTGTGGATGTGGTTGAATTCTCCTAATATTACCCTTTGGTCTTATCCCTATGAGTTTCCTTCTTGAGATGTAGACCTTCCCCTATCTTTGGTGAGATCCTAACTCCCTCTCCATGCCTATAAATTCATCCTCCTCCATTCCCAAATGGTTAGTCTCTGATTATTTTCACCCTTATGCTGAAATAGTGCCTACATGCTATTCACTTTTTCTTGGAGAAGGAGTGCTTGGAGATCTTGAGCTTGGACTTGGACATTCACTCAAGGAGGGCTACTAACATCAAGGCTTGGGTTGTATGCTTCATATTTTGTTTATTAATATATACAACTTCTGGTTCACTGTCCATAAATACTTTTGTCAATGATTCATTTATCTTAATTCTCCTTGATCTGTTAAGTGGATTACATTCGATTATGCTTGTCACACTTTTATGCTTTGTCGTGTCTTTAGCCTCTTGTGCAGGTATTCAAACGCTATGAATAACAAGGATTGAGCCTGAGGAGCAACTGATCAAGGTCTTCAACAAAGGAGTGCATTATAGCATCAGAGCAAGGAATGTATGCTTCCTCTTCTCTTATTTCGATTGTAATATAGGAAAGTGTCTTGTAGATTGTATTGTTTGTCGCTAGACCCACTCATTGGGCTAGAGGGATCATCTCTATTTGCAAACAGGATTTACCTGTGCAACAAAATGGTGACTACGTTGGGGACACTATAACATTTCTATCCATTTCTTCGATCTGATCCTCTGATGAGTTTGACTAACCATCTATTTCTTGGCTTGTGTGCGTCACTGTAGGTTTATACAGTCACTATTTTTTGCTTGAGAGTGTCGAGTTTGATCTGATTTTTGAAACTTTTTGTGTATTCCCTCTTTTCCTCACCCAATACGTTTTATGTTTTTATAGAAGTGTTGCCAACATTGATTTTGGATTAACAATCGCGCTGCTTTTCTCTTCAGCACTGCTTTTCCTTTCACAGGCGCGTTGATCCCAGAGGCTAGAAAACATTTAGGGTTTCTTCTCATTTTTAGTGTGTCTCAACCTTTGTGAGTGTTTTTCCAGTGTGATCTCATTGTGTTTTCCTTGATTGCTATCCTTTAATGGTTACAATTGTCTCTTTTCTTCTGTTGGTGTGTGATTGAATTTAGATTGTCTTCTAGGGTTTCTAGGTCTAGGTCACCCTTTGCTCAACACTTGGCTTGTCTTTGTGAGATCGATTGCCTCCATTTACAAGTTTTACTGTGATCAAGACACCATTTTCGAGTCACTTTTGGTTCATATTTGTGAAGTTGTTTTCATTAGTATTGGATCATATTTGTACTTTGAAAATTTCTTTTGCTCCATTATCAAATGTAGATTACAATTGTTTGCTTTGGTGAAATTGAAAGTATATGCTTGTTTTGATTTTGTTGTTTCAAAAAAAAGTGAAAGGATCTCTTCATTTAAGTATTTTTGAAATGATCTTTGTTTTATTCAAAACCAAAGTGAATGAAATCTTCATTTTAGTTGTTTTGAAATCCATTTTTCTTTTTCCTATGAATTAGTTTGCATTTTGAATCAAAGTGAAAGTAAAATAACAAAAATATTAGTGCATCTTAGTGAAAGAAAGTGATTTTGTTTCCCACAATATTGCATTTTGGCATTGCTTTCGTTAGTGAAAGTGAAAGAGTAGTTTTCATTTTTACATCTTGAATTTGAAAAGTTACAGAGATATGTTTTGATGCATTTTGCTTGATTGATGCATTGTTTGGTTGTCTCTCTTCCCTCATTAGTTTAGCTTTCATCGAATGAAAAGCTTTCATTTTTCTCATTTAGTTGCATCATAGGAATTCAGGTGACATCGTTGAGCCATAAAATTGAAACCTAATTCAAGATAAACTTAAAATTTACCTCAATTAACTTAAGGAGAATTTGTAACCTAACGCAAATATCTAGAGGTCTAGGCTAGAGACATGTTCTAGCATCTTTAAACATAACAACTATTGTTATTTGCCTGCATTGTATCTTGAGGGTGAAATCTTGTTCCAGTATGAAAGTATATCAAAGGTTCTCCAGTACTTTCGGGTATATAGGAGGCACTTCAGTATGGAAAGTATATCAGAACACTCTCACCAAACGATTATGCATTAGACAATGCTAACAAAAACTTGTGCTCCCCATACCATCAAGTATATATTGGGAGACCCCACTAGGTTGCTATATTTTAGCCACAGGTAACTGAGTTTGTTGCCTTGTAAACGTGATACATTAAACACAACATTGAGGGAGATTGGCTGCTGTACATCGTCCTTGGTTTTGACTAAGGTGTATATAGCGGTTCATGGATAATTGGTAAACCCTCTGGCTTAGTATAACCCTTTTTGATTTATGTGTTTTTTTAAGTTATAAAATTAATTGCCAACGATAATATGTCAAACCTATGCAGTTGCTTCTTGACCTCATATTTAGTGATTCCTTGTAAATTTTAATTTTAAAGCCATCAACGAAATCATCCCTTATCCTTTTTAATTTTAGAGAAAGTCATCATGGTTGAACAATTACGTTCACCTCACCGTTCCCCTTCATCATCTGATACTAAAGGGTCATCACAAGGAGTTTGTCCTAAACTTTCACAGTCACTTGAAGCTCAAGGATTTGAACTTGGAACTATCACAAGTATCCAACCCCTTGCTTCTTGTCCCCCACCTCAAGACTCATCATCGTCTCAAGAGTTTGATCCAGAAACCCCTAAAAGTCAACGAAGGTTTGTTTTATTCCCTCTGATTCTGATTTTTGATCCATTCGTGATATGTCCTCAAAAACATTATAGTCCATACGATCAACCTGGTGTTTCTTTGGATTTATCTCCATGACTATCTCAGATTCCCCCTCACCAAATGTTTCCACCTATGGCATCAGAAGGTGAGTTTCCAACCTCTCCTCGAGGTCCTAGTGTTGATAATGATTCTAAATATGACTTTCCACCAGAAGGTTTTCCTTATGTAGGAAGAGTTCCATCTCAACCACCTCCTGAAAGCAGTGGGCCTATGCTTCCACATGGTTATACAATCTTGGCTCAACTAGTTTTAGGAATTCCCAATGCTTCTTTGTTATACTGAAATCCAATTTGGTCATCGAATGCTATGCCTACTTCTAGTCCATTTATTCCTAACATGAACTCTCATATCCCTATGAAAACTACCGTTACTTCAGTTCCGATTCAACGAACTATTTTGACACAATTGTTACTTTTGTTCCAACCTACAATCCTAGTGCAACTGACAGTTTCGGTTAATACGTCTATAGGTTCCTCAATTCCCCCTATCAAGTGGACAAAATGTGCCACCAGCTCATTCACAACATGGGGGTAATTTCCAAATGTTCCTCTTGTCTCAAGTGGAACCCATGTGAGTGGATCAAAACCTCACATGGTTAGAGTGAGTGAACCTGTTAGTGGTATTCCTAATCCCGCTGGATCATCTATTCTAGCTAGAGTAAGTAATGTCTAGTATCAACAACTTATTCAGCCTAGATACCCCACCAGCAGTCTTATGTTCCATATGGTTCACAAGAACTTCAAAATCCACCTTATATTCCACAATTAGGTCCTCATATGCAACCTGGTAAAAATCCTGTTTCTGGTGCATATGGTCAATTCCCAACTAGAACTTATCAATACCAACAAGGAATTCCTCAAGGGACTATTCAACAACAACCTTTACAACAATAGGGGAAACCTTTGTAACAACAGGGGCAACCTTTGCAGCAGTATCAACAACCTTTGCATCAGCAAGGGTAGTTTTTCCAACAACCGAATCAACCCTTGTATCCGCAAGGTCAATTGTTGTAGCAGCAAGGTCAACCTTTGTAGCAAAAAACCCAAACTTTATATCAACAAGGTCAAACCTTGTAGCCACAAGGCCAACCCCTGCAACAACAAGGCCAATAATTTTATCACCAGGATCAACAATTGCAACATCAACCTTATAATCCATATGTTGCACAAAATTTTTATCCACCTTATGGTTCTCCACGGCCTATGGCAAGTCAGTATCAACTTTACACTAGTCAAAACCCACCTTTGTGGGGATAGAATCCACCTTATGATCAGGGTACCCATAAGTGGGGGAAAATCAAGCTCCTTATGGTCAAAATTGCCACTTTGGGGGAAAACCCTTACCAACAAGGATGGAATCCGCAAACTGGGCCTTATCAAAGGCCTTACATGCCTTTCAACCCGCAATTTCTGTTTCTAGCAAAGTTGGAACTATCGGATGTGTCAAGGCTCACTAATGATCCAATACTTCATTCGCCTTATTACCCTTCGGTTCCCACTAAGATTCCTAATGATTGCCCAAAATTCAAAGGAAAATCTAAAGAAGACCCCTAGGCCCATGTTATGACTTACCACTTGTGGTGTTCATCCAATTCCTGGGTTGATGACTCTGTTCATATACGTCTCTTTCAACGAACCTTAATGGGTGCTATCATGAAATGGTACATTGAGTTACCTTGAGGTTCCTATTTAGACTTAAATTCTTTGGCCATGGCCTTCCTTACTCACTTCCAGTTACCAGTTCGTTATGAAACTGGTACCCATTGTCTTACGTCTAAGAAATAGGATACTGCTACCCACATCTTTGATCATATCCATGAATGGAGATGTCAGAATCACCTCATCAAGTTCGAAATACTTGATGAGTTGTTAACTGAATGGTTTACCAAATCATTCATCAACAAAATTGCTGCAGACATAGCAATGGGAGGTTGTGTTACTGAAGATCAAGCCATTTCCAGTTCCCAACATTTAGATTTGGTATATTCGCAATATGGCATGTTATATGATCTCTTTCCTGATGCTTTGAGGCCACCTATGGACCCAACATCTTCTAAATCTTTGGAAAAACCTCCTGTCGATGGTATTATTGGATCAGTGTCTCAAACTTCCAATAAAGCTTCTTCAAAGCAAAAATCCGTTTCGAATACTACATGCAATCCTCCTTTGAAACCCTCTTTGAATCCTGGTAAAACCTCTGAGGTTAATTCCATTCAGTCTACTGTGGTAGGCAAACCCTCCAAAGGAAAAAAGAAGGGTAAAGGAAAAGAAAAATATGATACCCCAAAATAGGATCCTCCTAAATCATCTACCGATGATGTCTCCAAACATAAGCCTAAGTATCCTTACATCATTTGTGAAGAAGATCACTATACCAAGCATTGTCCTGTTGTGCAGAAGTTAGTCACTTGTTAAAAGGTACTCAAGGACCCCGACTATACTAAAAGAGGCATTTCCATCACAGCAGGCCCAATTGGTAGAACAACCACAATCCTCTACCTCTTTAGGTTCTCAGGTTTACATGAGTGGAATAATGACTATTTCTATTGCCACCCAGTCAAAATATTATCAAACTCCTAAAAAGCAGACAGTGGAAAAGGAAGCCACTGATACACCTTATACTTTCGCTCCACCTAGTTCTGGTCCTCTTCATATCGAGAGAACTAATAATGAATCCATCATCTGACTGCCTCCTAAAGGTGTGCTTCGGAAGTCATCTTATAATCCAAACGCTAGAGATGCTCAACATTACAGTATTGTCGAAGATCTGGCTCAATCGCCTTCGGTGATGTTAGCCTTGGAAGTGCTCCAAACTTGTCCAACGCAACATAAATCATTATTTTATGCTATAGGAGGAACCAATCCAGCAGATTTGAATTTGATAACTTTTGATCTGGAAAACCATGTTCCTCATCTTCCCCAAAAAATTTCCTTTTTAATCCAAGTCATTATAAAAGGGAAGATAATTCATCGGACTGTCATTGATGAGGGTGCTTCCACCTGCATCATGTCTGTTTCATGTTGGAAAGCCATCGACTCTCCACCTCTCAATCAGTCTCTAAACACCTTAGAAGCCTTTGATGGCAGAGGATCCCATCCTTATGGTATTCTCACAAGTTTTCCCATCACCTTGGAAGGGAAAATTATCGAATTAGAAGTAGAAGTCATAGATGAAAATCCAAATTACAACCTTCCTCTTAGACAAAGTTGGACTCATGCCATGTTTTCTGCAGTTTCCTCTTTGTTCCATGTGCGCCGTTCTCCTCATGAAGTGGTCTTTTTCTCTTCTGATTCTTAAAATGGAAATGTCCCATATGTGGGAAATACCAATATTCCCTATGAGAGCGTGGGGGAAGGTATTTTCAAAGATTCTGCTTGAATGGGAACTTTTTCTCTCCCACCTCCTCATGTTGCCTCAGTCAACATGATCTCAACCTCATGTGATCCATGGATCATCCCTACTCCAGATCAGGTTGATTCTTTCGATGATGCTATGCCGCTAAGTCCTTTAGAACAAGCTTATCAAGAAGTTATTTTGGCTTCAACGGCTACTTCTGAAAGTCATACTACTCTTAGTATGCACCTAGAAACGTATTCACAATCTCCTTGGCTTGGTTCTTGGGATTCTCTGGATCCCTTGGATGAGATATTTCCCACTGACGAGACTATTATTGAGGTTATGTCTCTTGACGAAACTCCCTAGAATGATGCTCATCATCGTTCCTCATTTCTTCCAAGTCTTACTGGGATTTCTTTGTGTCTTGAGACTTTTGTTTCTCATAACCCGACATATCCACTTTAAACACCTGTTTTGGTGCACAAAGTTCTATCCGAAGGTAATATGGGAAATATTACTACTATGATGCCAATTGACATTTCCATTAAACCTAGGATTGTCGAAAACATCAACATTGGGGTTTCCTGTTCTTTGGAAGAGATCAGGGTTTACACTGACCTTTTTAAAGAATTTCACAATGTCTTCACTTGGTCGTATGAGGAAATTCTTGGTATCAATCCAACTATAGTGGTGCATGAAATACCCACTTATCCTAATGTGAAGCCTGTTCGTCAACGACTCTATCTGGTGCATCCCAGAAAGGCCATTGCTATTAAGGGAGAAGGTGAAAATCTTCTAAATGCTAGTTTTATTTACCCCATCCCATTGAGAGATTGGGTTTCCAATATCGTATCCATCACTAAAAGCATGAAACAATTCAAGTTTGTGTTCATTACCGCAATTCAACCGTGCATGCCCTAAAGACAATTATCCCACTCCCTTTATTGGTCATATCATCAATGAGTGCACTAAGAGTGAGATCTTTTCTTTTATGGATGGTTTTTTTGGTTATAACCAGATTAACATATTACTCACTCATCAACACTAAACTACTTTCATATGTCCATGGGGGACTTTTGCTTATAAAAATCTCCCTTTCCATATCCAAAATGCTGGTGATACCTTCCATAGAGCAATGTCATATTCCTTTCATGATATTAAACACATAATTCAACCTTATTTGGACGACTTAATAGCCCATTCTGCTAAGCATCGTGACCATCCAAACCATCTTCGAGAAATATTTCTACATTGTCGACACTATAATATTCATCTGAATCCACATAAATTTGTCTTCTGCATCGAATCTAGTCGTCTCTTGGGTTTTGTTGTGTCCAAATAAGGCATCCAAATAGATCCTCTAAAATTAGAGGCTATTTTAAATCTATCCCCTCCTTCATCCTTGCACCAATTTCATAGTTTGACTGGGAAGGCCAATTTTTTTCGTCGTTTTGTTACAAATTATGCTGAGCTTTCCAAGGTATTTATTCGCTTACTTAAGAAGGGGATCCCATTCGTTTGGGATGAAACCACTCAACAATATTTTGATTCTGTAAAGCAAACACTCACTAGTGCTCCTTTATTGCATTCCCTTGATTACCACTGTGATTATTTCTTGTACTTGGCCACAACTGACAATACCATTGCCATGGTACTAGTCCAGGATAATGATGATGGAAATGAACACGTGGTTTATTATTTGAGTCGAAATATCATTGACACAAAAACTCGATATGCTCATGTTGAGAAGCTCATCTTGGCAGCGGTCCATGATTTCCAATGATTTGTCCATTATATTATTCTATGGAAGGCCACAATGATTTCTGACTGTAACCCCATGAATTATATTTTGACCCATCAGTTGCTTGGGGAAAAAATACTCTAAATTGATCGTTATCCTGCAAGAGTTTGATTTGGAGTTTACTGTCACCAAATTAAACAAATCACTAGTTTTTTCCGAATTGATCTGTGCCCTTCCTTCTGCAAACACCTCCACTGATTTTATTGAGTAGATTCCTGATGAAACCATGTTTCTCATCAGTACTCTTGAGCCATTGTAGAAAGATATTATTTTTTATCTTCAAACCTAGACTTTCTGATTCAAGTTGTTGTGATCTGATCATCGCCACGTCTGGCATTAGTCTCAACCTTGTCAGATTATTGGTGATACGTTGTACCGAGTCGGTATCGATTCTATTCTTCGTAGATGTTTAACACTTGAAGAGGCCGAACGAGTCCTAAACGAATACCACTCCAGGGTATGTGGTGGTCACATGTCAGGTTGCCATTGCTCAGAAAATCCTTCATGCCAATTATTTCTGGCCTTCTATCTTCAAAGATTGCATTTTAGTAGTGACATGAATGTTAGATCCATAACCGTAAACAACACGCCCCACCAACACCCTTACACCCAGTTGTTACTGTCACCCATTCGCTAAATGGGGAATTGATTTCATGACATGTAACCCTCGCTTGGCCAGGGGCATGGCTATATCATCGTCTCCATCGACTATTTTACTAAATGGGATGAGGTGATGCTCACATATACTGCTGACGATACAACTGCTGCCCAATTCCTCTTTAACCATGTCATAGTCCATTTTGGTGTCCCTCAAGCCATTTTCACTGACCGCGAATCCCATTTTCATTAGTACATTATGGTTGAGATTACTACTCAGTTGGTTCTGCGTCATGACAGATCAAATCCTTATTACTCACATGCAAATGGCCAAGTTCAAGTGGTTAATAAAGTCTTAGTTACTATGCTTCAAAGTACCACTGGAAATAACAAAAAAGACTAGAATCTCATGTTGTTTTCAAGTCTTTTGGATTACCAAACCTAGGCTAAGACAACCACTGGTTTCACTCCATTCTAGTTGGTACATGGTTTAGAGGCGACACTCACTATCAAGTGTGAGATTCCTTTGTTAAAACTAGCTATCGACTTGCTCCCCAATACCTCACCTGAAGAGGATCATTTACTTTATCTCAAGAGGCTTGATGAAACCTGTCATATTGTTGCAATGGTTATCGAAGCACCGAAAAAAAGAGTTAAAGCTCATTATGATCAAATTGTTCCTCCACAAGTTTTCGCTGAAGGTGACTTGGTCTTGTTGTATGATCAAGCCAATGATAAGTTGGGAGATGGGAAGATCGAACCTATGTGGCATGGGCCATACCTTGTTAAACATGTTTTCAAAAAGGAGCCTATGATTTGGTTGACTATGAAGGTAATGCATTATCACAACCCCACAATGGGATTTATCTAAAAAATTATTATGTGTGATTTTTGTATAATTACTTTTGTAAATTAGTGTGTGAATTCATTACTGTGCATTTTGATTTTTTGGTGTGATTGTTTTCTTTGCAAACATGTTTCTGATTGTAACCCCATGAATTATATTTTGACCCATCAGTTGCTTGGGGAAAAATACTCTAAATTGATCGTTATCCTGCAAGAGTTTGATTTGGAGTTTACTGTCACCAAATCAAACAAATCACTAGTTTTTTCTGAATTGATATGTGCCCTTCCTTCTGCAAACACCTCCACTGATTTTATTGAGTAGATTCCTGATGAAACCATGTTTCTCATCAGTACTCTTGAGCCATTGTAGAAAGATATTATTTTTTATCTTCAAACCCAGACTTTCCAACTCGAGTTGTTGCGATCTGATCGTCGCCACGTCTGGCATCAGTCTCAACCTTATCGGATTATTGGTGATACGTTGTACCGAGTCGGTGTTGATTCTATTCTTCATAGATGTTTAACACTTGAAGAGGCTGAATGAGTCCTAAATGACTACCACTCCAGGGCATGTGGTGGTCACATGTCAGGCTATGCCATTGCTCAGAAAATCCTTCATGCCAATTATTTCTGGCCTTCTATCTTCAAAGATTGCATTTTAGCAGTTCAAAAGTGACATGAATGTTAGATCCATAACCGTAAACAACACGCCCCACCAACACCCTTACACCCAGTTGTTACTGTCGCCTATTCACTAAATGGGGAATTGATTTCATGACCTGTAACCCTCGCTCGGCCAGGGGCATGGCTATATCATCGTCTCCATTGACTATTTTACTAAATTGGATGAGGCAATGCCCACATATACTGCTGACGGTACAACTGCTGCTCAATTCCTCTTTAACCATGTCATAGTCCATTTTGGTGTCCCTCAAGCCATTTTCACTGATCACGAATCCCATTTTCATTAGTACATGATGGTTGAGATTACTACTCAGTTGGTTCTGCGTCATGACAGATCAAATCCTTATTACCCACAGGCAAATGGCCAAGTTCAAGTGGTTAATAAAGTCTTAGTTACTATGCTTCAAAGTACCATTGGAAAGAACAAAAAAGACTAGAATCTCATGTTTTTTTCAAGTCTTTTGGATTACCAAACCTAGGCTAAGACAACCACTGGTTTCGCTCCATTCTAGTTGGTACATGGTTTAGAGGCGACACTCGCTATCAAGTGTGAGATTCCTTTGTTAAAACTAGCTATCGAATTGCTCCCCAATACCTCACTTGAAGAGGATCATTTACTTTATCTCGAGAGGCTTGATGAAACCTGTCGTATTGTTGCAATGGTTATCGAAACACCGAAAAAAAGAGTTAAAGCTCCTTATGATCAAACTGTTCCTCCACAAGTTTTCGCTGAAGGTGACTTGGTCTTGTTGTATGATCAAGCCAATGATAAGTTGGGAGATGGGAAGATCGAACCTATGTGGCATGGGCCATACCTTGTTAAACATGTTTTTCAAAAAGGAGCCTATGATTTGATTGACTACGAAGGTAATGCATTAACACAACCCCACAATGGGATTTATCTAAAAAATTATTATGTGTGATTTTTGTATAATTACTTTTGTACATTAGTGTGTGAATTCATTAGTGTGCATTTTGATTTTTTGGTGTGATTGTTTTCTTTGCAAACATGTTTCCTCTACTTACCTTGTGTTCCACTCAGTTCGCAAATGTCATCAAACCATTATGTTGGTTTTGTTGATGGTGCTTGTCGTAGCACACCGAATTTATCTTCTGCAGCTTGGGCGCTCTTCACCCCTAATGGCGAGTTGATCAATTTACAAGGTATTTTCCTAGGACAAACACCCAATAATATTGCCGAGTATAATGTAGTTATCGAACTGTTATGACAAGTAGTTTCTCTTAGAATCAGAAATTTGGTTGTTAAGTTAGATTCAACACTTGTTGTGATACAATTAAATGGTCATTATTCAGTAAGAAATCCACA
This sequence comes from Pinus tabuliformis, assembly GCA_031772625.1. Classification (NCBI taxonomy): domain Eukaryota; kingdom Viridiplantae; phylum Streptophyta; class Pinopsida; order Pinales; family Pinaceae; genus Pinus; species Pinus tabuliformis. The sequence continues at coordinate 53,034,838 of CM062808.1, read as the reverse complement.
AATTTTGCGCATGTATCTATGTGTTTGATTATTGGAAAGAAACTTCGATTACATTACATAGCAACACATTCCACAAAATTTGAATACGTTAACAAATGCATTGGGAACTTATGTTTTAGATAGACATTTGCATCACTTGTAAAAAACCGAACACATGATCATGATATATGAACACATAAGTAAATAATAGAAACATGCATATATATATATATATATATATATATATATATATATATATATATATATATATATCGAGTATGTTAGAGTTTTTTATGTCAAAATCTCAAAAAATAGTTTTTTGAGACACATGGCTTTAAAACCCTACAACAGTGCAAATAATACAACTAGGAATGGACTATTTGCCCACATGATGCTCATTATAGCATGAGATAAATCTAATCACTCGACCTATTAACCAACAAAGTCTCGTGAGTACTCCCATCATGTGCCTCTGGTACCACAGCGACACGTCATCTATAGTAGCGTACTCTGGAATACCCCGAGTAAGGACTTCCAGGTTTTGCCCCGTCTCCACTACAGGGTCTACTCCTTCCTCGTACAAAGTTTCTTCCTATATTGGGCGTGCTACTTGCCGAACTGTTAGAGACATTCCAGGAGGTCTTTTCGGTCCCACATCTACAAAATTATCATAATTAAACTCTCAAATACACTTAAAAAAATCACAAAACTTAAAAATTTCCAAAAAACAAGTTTTTACCTGCATCGGTCCAATGTATACCAGGTAGTATAGGAAGATCTAGGTCTCCTCTAAAGTGTGTGGCTGCATAGGCATAATCATCTACCACAATTAGCTGTTGCTGTAACCAACCAAAGAACGCTGGAGGGAAATGCATCTGTTGATCTCCTCTAGCTTGAGGCATAATCTCAATCCATCTCAGTAACCTCGGATCTCTCGGAGATGGATCGTCCACCTCTATCCACTAGTAACGAAACAGAGGCACATGCTCCAAGAAGAATGTAACTAAGATTGATCCAAACCCAAACTGCTTCAAACGACCTGTTTTGCACTTGGTCAACTATCTTTTCATGTTAATCAACAATCCTTCACACCAATTAAATACAGTTGGAGTGAGACAATCCACTACATATTGGAACTGAGATTTTGTTGCCTCATGCAATGCTTGAGCCCCAACTATACAGGCCATGGTATGTAGAATAGTCCTCAAGGGTAGGTTGTCGATGGTTTCTATCTTAACCTTTCCACTCATGGTTGTTTCTACATCCGAGAAATGCCTTCTGATCAATGTACTAGTGCTCTCTCCTCTAGTACGAGCTCCAAAGAGTTGGATCCTCTCTCCTCTCCTGGATAGTCTAGTGATGAAATAGATGTTAGATACCTCTATTTCAAGTTCTTGATCTCCAATAATGAAGATCTCACAACCAACATCCCATAATCCTATGAGATACTCTAGCAACTCATTTTGAGCTCTGAGTCCCAGGGTCTGAAAGAACTTAAGTAATCCATAGTCCCTCAAGGTGTTAATACATGCTGCACTTTGAGCAGCTTGGTGGTATTCTGCCTCATGGCTTCTCTCTTTCCATTCGATGGACATATTCATTGAAATCTCCTGCAAATAATCCATAAATGATATTTAGAAGTTTTTCAATGGATTAAAATTTTGAAAAAATCGATTAAGATAGAGTATTTCTCGTTTTATTTTTTTCTCTGTGCCCAATGAAACTGTTTGAATTATTTTCGCATTGGCAGCGTGATGGTATTTTTGGCTATGGGATGATCAATGCAGATTCGATGATCAGACTCACGCTGATCAAAATGAAAAACCTCCTCTTAAACACTAAAAAATTGTATGAAATGGCATACAAATGGTACGAAAAACAAGAGAAAGGGAAGAGCTCTTACCTGCAATAGATGGTTTGCAAAATGGTGTCCCAGATCTGCCACACTGCTTGCCTGAAGATACAGATAAAATAGGGTAAAATGCACTCTCCAAATTACCCAAAGTGAAATGGTAAAATGTTTTTACTTTTTTGTCTATTTATAAGTTTTCAAATGCATTTTTACCAATATTTTATTGTTTTTCTTGATATTGGTAATGTGTGGTTGTCTTTGTGTAGTTATAATATATTTTTTTGGTAACAATGATCATTCTTAACCGATTCAACGAGTTTTTTTTTTATCTCTTTGTCAGGCTCGTTAAAAATAAATGAAAAGGGAACCCCCCTGGAGTCATCTTTAAGATATTTTCTGACACTCAAAAGATGAAAAGATCACCGAGTACTTGTATTTTTGAACTCGTTAAATTAAATGAATTGATGTCATATCAGTAAACGTTTACCCCTTTTTCAGGCGGGGATTGACTATTTACAAAAAAGGAACACCTTGGTCAAGATGGTAAAAAGGTTCTCTTGAATATTTTTTTTACCTTTTCAGGTTTTAGAGAAAAATTACGAAAAGGGACCTGATGGAGTTTTTTTTCATCTCTTTTTCAAACTCTCTAAATATGAAAAAGACACAGAGTTATTCTTCCATCATACTCATAAAAATTAAATGATGAAAGACTTGTTAGCATGACAAGACCGAGTTTATCCTTCCTAGGACTCATAAAACTTACTAGGATGCAATCATTTCAACAATTTACTTATATGACGAGCATACTATCCCATTCAATCTTGTGATTAAAAATAATTGGGGTAATCACTAGAAATAGTGGGGAAAAAGTGAAAGTGAAACATCTCTTGTATAGGCAACATGTCTCTCTTGAACATGGCACTCATCTATTTCTCGTGTTAGGTTTGGGATATCCTCACTTAGTCACTTGTCCTTCTGGGTTTGGGTGATCCATTTTGCCTCTCATCTGACTATTCCACTTTGTCGTCATGACCCTTGGTCCTATGTTGAGTCAAATGCTACCACACTCCGGAGTCGTGTCACCAATATGTTCAAGAGAAGTCCTATTTGCAATTTACTACCTATACATTGTCTAAAATTTTGCCACAGTCCTGGATCATACTCATTTATTCCACTTTATTCCTTGTTTTGTGTCAATGATGAGGGAATCATTATGGCCCTCCTTCGACTAGTGATTTATTGTCGACTTCAGCTGATTATCTAGGAAGATGACTTGGAAACTCCATTTCAGTACCTTAGAGCTTGCATGCCTTAATGGAAAGTTCTTTGCTTTTGATGACATGTTTTCATCATTGGCCTTTGGTTGTATGATTCCACGAGTGTTCGACTTCAGCTTCATTTTCACATTCACGGATTGTACTGTTGTACCTTGAGAGCCATTGTCATTAGTAGTGGTTTCTCTCATGCTTGTTAATGGTTCACATCATTGGCCGGTAATAAGGTGGTTTTCTAACATGTTCGACTTCAACACATTCATTCACATGTTAGAATTCGTGCTTTGATTAGGTTGGGATGGAATGCAGGACTCTGAGTTTTGCCTGATATAACTTAGGCTACATGGAGTTATGTATTATTCATGATTATATACATGTTTTCTCTATACAAATGGTTGTGACCATACCATGGGACCTTATATCAATGATGATGATGATCCTTCTATATCAGGTGGTTGCGTCCATATGGTGGATCTTAGACTTCTAGATTATCCTTTTCATTTCAGATGGTTGTGTCCATACTGTGGATTCATGTTTTGATATATATGACAAAGGTATTAGATATGTATATGTATATGCGTCCTTGATTTGCAGGTCTCCTGACGGTGTTTGTTCTAGTCCTTACAACAGCTCATAAAACATCTCAACGATCACTCCGTGTTCTGCCTTCATGCTTTAGGGGGCATATGTTACACAGTATCTTGTCATACCTCCTGCACTTCCCTGTGTCATACCCCAAACTGCCAAAAAATTGACAACTGTATAGTGTACCCATCCTGATATGCAGTCTAGATCCTCCATAAAGAACTAATGAAAATTTTCTTTGATCCTTTCCTGATAAAAATGAGGTCAAAACCCTAATTTTTGGGTCAGTGCTATTGTGACACTGCTCTCTTATGCTGATGGTAGGTTGTACCATATTAGTGTCGCTCTTCCAGCGTGAATTTTTCTCGGACACTCACGTTGAACCCTAAAAAGAAAGTTTTCCCAAAGTGGAGGAGAAGCTTCGTGATCTAGAGGCTTCCAGAACAACGAGCTAGATGATGTTCGTTATGGATGTGGTTGAATTCTCCCAGTATTACCCTTTAATCTTATCCCTATGAGCTTCCTCCTTGAGATCAGGACCTTCCCCTACATTTGGTGAGATCCTAACTCCCTCTCCCTTCTTATAAATTCATCCTCCTCCATTCCCAAATGGTTGGTCTCTGATTATTTTCACCCTTGTGCTGAAATAGTGCTTACATGCTATTCACTTTGGCTTGGAGAAGGAGTGCTTGGAGAGATTGAGCTTGGACTTGGAAATTCACTCAAGGAGGGCTACTAACATCATGCCCTGGGTTGTATGCTTCCTCTTTTTTTTATTAATATGTACAACTACTCGTTCACTTTCCATAAATGCTTGTGTCAATGTTTCATTTACCTTAATGCTCCTTGATCTGTTAAGTGGATTACATTCGATTATGCTTGTTGCACTTTTATGATTTGTCGTGTCTTTGGCCTCTTGTGCAGGTATTCAAATGCTATGAATAGCAAGGACTGAGCCTGAGGAAAAAGTGATCAAGGTCTTCAACAAAGGAGTGAATTATAGCATCATAGCGAAGTAGGTCTCCTTCCTCTTCTCTTATTTCGATTGTAATATAGGAAAGTGTCTTGTAGATTGTCTTTTTTGTTGCTAGACCCACTCATTGGGATAAAGGGATCATCTCTACCTGCAAAGATGATATACCTACACAAAAGTTCTACCTCTGAGTCTGTTGGTTCATCTCTGCCTCTGCCTCCTCCACTGCCTCCATCGGAACCTGAACCAAAGAGTAAGAGGTTATATTCTTCTCCTTCTCGGAAGACTGGAGGTTCCTCTTAATTTTCAATAGCTTCTGCCAACTGTTCAAGACTGGAAAGGATTACTTCTTGCAAAGAGGACACTACCACTCTTGTGGGAGTAGTCTTTTTCTTCTTCTGTGAATAGGGAAGAGTGTGCATTCCTGGAATCAGTCCAACAACTTTAGGAAATTGACGGGTGATGGGATGGATAACGTGGATGTACTTATATGAGATTTCTTGTTCGGGTTTAGGGGGTGAGGAATAACCAACTTCAGAGTTGCGCATAGGGGAGAGGGAGCTCGTGTTACTAACTTGACCAGATGATAGATAAGTGGGGTTGGTAGGACATTCAACCATAAAATTCTGGTGACCCTCCTTTTAGCGCCAGATATGTTGACGGTGCTGGACCTACTAACATTCAGGGGATCTCCTTGGTATGAAGTCCTAACTAGACCTCACACCATTTGGTGTGGGAGTCCCATCCGGTACAATGGACCAATTTCCATTATCTTAGATATTTTCCTTAGCTCTTGTTGTTCAACACATGAGAGTGTTATTATTGTATCTTCAAAAAGCAAGGTGAGTATGCCTGGTGAGTGCATAATGTAACTTGTGTCTGGATTCTCTTACTGTAAAGGGAGAGAGTAAAAGTGAGCCTCTAGATGAGAGGTAGTAGTATCACCCAGGGAGAGACATACACAAATAGACAAGGGTTTAACCAGCATCTAGCAGAGTAGTCCACAACGAATGCGATAGTCATTAAAACCAAAGTGTAAGGGAAAACACGTACACCATCCAACAGAGTAGTCCACACAGAGGTGACGGTCGCTATAACCAAGAAAACAAGAATGGTCTATCTAATGTCCTATGGAGTAGTCCATAGGAACGAGACAACAATGATAAACAATATAACACATCTTAAACAATGTAAGTACTAAAATAAACCAAAGTATCTCAACTATCTTAGTACAAGTTAATTAAACATGCATTACAAATGTTTAAAGAGTAGTATTACAAACATCTACAAAACATGTGTGAAAACGTGCTCGAATGAACAAGATTTGAATTAAGAAAAAGTACCAAGACACATCCGTACACCATACATCACTAATCCTAGTAGTGGGACATTGGAACCACTCCTCACTTCTCAAAGAACAGACTACAGATTCTCAAGGCTATGTGGGAGGAGCTAAGGTGAAAAGTCCTTGCTCATACAATGAAACCAGTATATATAGCCAAGGGTGATGCTTGACCCTTGTGACTCTTGGACTACCCTCATGACTGTTCAACTCCCCATGAATTTTCAACTGACATGACTCTTCGACTTCTTGTGTGCATCCATTAAACTTCACTTTACATTACGTTCGATTACAAAAGACATGGCCCATAATGGTGATGTGGCTGAGACAACTCATGACACAACTCAACATGACACTACTGAGATGTACTCGCTGACTGTGGTGTCCATGTCAAGATGCTATGTTGTTGAGTGATGGATGTACTCTTGGTGTGCTTTGTCTTCTCCTTTGCATGGCATAGTGCTGCAGGGTCTTCGATGGTATTCGTCTTGCTTGATGGTTCAATGCATGTGTTCCTTTTGCTTGTTGCTTGATATATTTGGTATGTCCGTTCATCTGCAAGCAAGTATTGTAGCATGTGTGCTCCTTCTTCATCCTGTCCATTGTCTCACCATGATATACTAATGTACCTATTCTTGCAATTCACTCATGATGGGATGATATCAAATCCAAAACCTCCTAGTCTAGCATGATGCATTGTTCTTGTGTTTCGAGTAACAGGGAGGGAGAACAACTCATTGAGATAGTGCAGAGCACAACTCAGGATGTAATGAGGAATTTTGGGAGGATAACCTGCACTGTCAAGAAAAACTATGCAATGATCACTGGGAGTTAGGATTGCGCAATGAAAGTCACCAATGTCAGTTGCAAGGTTGGACCCTAAAGGAAAACACCTCTGTGCAGTTTTCAGAGGGAGGAAAGAGAGGGGATGTAGAGGGATTTTTGGGCAGTCTTGGGAAGTTTCTAGAGGGAAGACAGAGCAGGGATGTAGAGGGACCTGCTGAGAATGTCAGTGAAATTTCTAAGAAGAGTGTAGGATAGGTCGCAGGGGAATTGTTAGACATGTCTGCACAATTCCTAAAGGCAGTGCAGAGCAAGGCAACAAGGGTTAGCTGGGCAGTTTTACGCAATTTCTGGGAACAATGTAGAGCAAGGCAACAAGGACCAGCTGGGCATGCCTGGGAAGTTTTGAGGAGCAGTGTAGACCCAGGTCTCAGAGCACTGTAGGCTTCTGGAAGGCAAAAAGGAGGGTTGATGACTGTGCTTGAGAAATGTGAAGTTCAGTTGGACATGGAGGTAGTTTCTGTGCAGTTCTGGGAGGAAAACAAGCTTCTCACCTTTGATATTTTGTAGTGCAGTTGGCCTGGAGGACAACCTCAAGAACTATGTAGTTTCAGGTAATAGAGCAGGGTCGCTAAGGGCTGAGACTGTGCTGTGCAACTTAGTCAGGGTCTGATGGAAGAGGGTTGTTCGGTTGGGCATATTTTCAAGAAAATGAGTAAGTGTTGAAAGAAAGTGAACTTATGCAGATTGACATTGTGATCACACACTTAGCATACTTGACAACAAGAAAACATGTACCACCATGAAAACAAGACAAAACATGTCTTTAATGAGACTATCTTGGATTTGTGAGCGACAAGCATGACACTTGTGATAGAACTTTGGACAACTGTGACGACACTTTCACGACAATTCTTACAACTTTGTGTGTGAGTGCAACGGGTGTTCACATAGCAAAGACAACCTAAACACACAAAGGAAAACCTTCAAACTCACAAGGACTAGATCACAAGCATGACAAAGAAATCAACATGTCGAAAGAGGGTCGTTGGTCAAACAAGCAAAAAGGTGAAAAGACTGCACAAGTGCTCATGGGGTGAGCTCGAGTGTTTGCAACCATCAAAGAAAAAACCAAGGAAGGATCCGAAATTTGGATGCAAGACAAAATTTTGAGGGTGTTGCAACTGCTACAACACTTTGTTGGATACAACCTTTCATCAAAGGCTTATAGAATCTACATAAAAGAAGTTCGCAAAATTGACTTTAGAATAGACATTATATTTGATGGAAATCTTGCATATAATAATTCTAAATATATTCCCGTTGAATCTGATGAAGAAGATATCCCACTCTTTGAAGAAAAAGAGAAAAATGTCAAAGCACTACAGATCAAGAATAAGAATGACAAAGTGAACCCATTCAACCTACAATCATTCTCAAAGTAAAGAAGATGCCAAATTGGTTAAAAAAAACACTTGAAGATGCCAAAGGACACGAAGCAACAAAAGATACTTTTAGACAAAGCAAGACACGAAAGAGGTAATAAATATATGAAAATTATATGTCGAAACTAATTGAAGTAGAACTAACCACATTTATTCAAGCCACTCATCATGATGAATGTAAGAAATCCATACAACAAGAATATCATTCAATCAAGAAGAATGGGGTTTGAGAAATCATTCCTAGACATAGTGACAAGTATGTTGTCACATCTAAATAGATCTACAAAATTAAACATGTAGTTGATGGAAGCATAGATAAATACAAAGAAAGATTTTTTGAAAGGGGTTTCTATCAAAAGGAAGGTGTGGTACGAAGAAACATTTGCTCCTACAACCAGGTACACTACCATTATATCCTTGATTTCTTTAACAACACCTATGGGATGGAACATGCACTAGATGGATGTCAAAACAAATTTATTAAATGTGACCATAGATGAAAAAGTATACGTTGAACCATCATTTTTTTTTTAAATACATAACATGGAATCTCACGTCTGCAGGTTAAAGAAAACTCCGTATGGCTTGAAATAAGCACCTAAAGCTTGGTATACTAGAATGGATGCCTATATTTTAAGAATTGGATTTGTCAAAATCTCTACAGACCCAAATATCTACATCAAAGTAGTAAAGAATGAGCCGATCATTATTATATTATATGTGGATTATTTACTCATTACAAACATGGAGCATAGAATTCAAGAATGCAAAAAGATGTTGGCAACATAACTTGAAATGAAATATCTAGGACTTATGCATTACTATTTGGGCTTGGAAGTGTAGAAATTATGATGTAGATTTGCAACTGCTTATGAATTTTTAATCAAAATCACAAGACACAAACCTACTATACTGCTCTGCGGACATTAATTCAAAATTTAGAACAAAAAATTCAGACATGCAATTAGAAATCACACACATGCAAATAGTATTTTTTCCTAAGGAAAGAAATCTGCTAAAAACTCCAATGCCTGTTTGCATTAATATGATGAATATATATGCATTACAATTGATTTTTTGAACTGAGAACAACTTGCAAATGCATAACCTATCTCTTTGCTCACTGAGAATATTTGATCCAGACTTAGTTAATTTCTGCCTCTGCTTGAGATCCTATATCCTTGCATTGTTCCTTGATAAATTAGGCCCCTATTATTTAGGAATTTCTCCAAAATGGATTGCACAATTCCTTAGGCTGATCATCTAACTACATGCAACACTTGTACACATAAGGCTAGTATACAACTCATGTTACACGAGCTTGGAATCTCCACCAAGTTTGGGGAACTCGAATTCTCTGCATGCACTAGCTATTTTGGGTTGATTGACCAGTTAACTGGATGGTCACTGAATTTGACTGAAGTCCAACTACACAAATGACCCTCCACTAGTTCATTCAACAATTCAAGCTAGTTTAACTAAAAAAACCTTAGATAATTGACCTTAATTGCCACATATTAGCAATGACACATGCTAAAATGAATTCTAACTCTTCCAGCTCCAATTTATTGAGTAAACTGGGTGACACAAGCCATGTCACACAAGTTAACTACATCTAAGTTGTCTACTGATGCAGAAATTTGAATTTTCTCAATTTAATCAAGGCAAAATCAAATTGAGAATTTCTTATTGCATTTTTCAATGCTCCCTCTCAGCAAGAAAGGGATTATCAACCACCCCTATCTTGCATATGTGAAACTTGATATTCCCTCTTAAAAAGGTCATTGTCAAAATGTCAGCATCTTGTTCCTCTATGGGAATGTACTGCAACAACATTATCCATCTCTACATATAGTCTCGTAAATGGTGATACCGAATATCTATATGCTTGGATTGATCGTGAAAAATAAGATTCTCAAAGAGCTTAATGAAACTTTGATTATCACAGTAAATCACAGTTGGATCCATCATCTGACCAAACAATCCATAAGTATCTTTCTCATCCATATCACCTCACATGCTTCTTGACTTGCAACCATGTATTTTGCTTCTGCCGAGCTTAACGCCATAGATATTTGATTCTTGCTATACCAGGAAACTGTTGCAGACCCAACATTGAAAAATCCACCTTATGTACTCTTTTGGTTTGATGGACTCCCCACCCAATCTGCATCTATGAATCCACACAAATTCACTCTCTAGTCCGTCTGTACCATAGTCCAAACTGGGTAGTGCCTCTAAGGTACCGTAAAACATGCGTAGATGCCTTCCAAAATAATTTGGTTGGTATAACCATATCTTGGCTCAACTGGTTTACTGCATAACCCATATCTCGTCATGTGTTGACAAGGTAAATTAGTGAACCCACTAGATTCCAATAAATGGTAGAATCCACTTCTTCAGCTAAAGTGGCATCCTCCTTCCTCTAATTGGTCGCTAGAGGTGTCTCCATGGGTTTGCAAATATCCATGCAAAATTAGTATCTCATTTGGATACATTCCTTGAGAGACAAACTGTTCCCCATTAGCTTTCCATATTTCCAATCCAAAGAAGTAGTGCATAATACCCATGTCCTTCATTTCAAATTCTCTTTCAAGGTCCTCCTTGCAATATATGATCAATTGTTCATCACTAGTTAAAATTAAATCATCAACATGTAAGAAAATAATGAGCAATTTACCTTCTACCAAGATATGATAGAGGCTTGCATCCACTTCAATTTTGGTGAAGCCCAAACTAGTGAGATAACTATCGATCCCAGTGTACCAAGCATGGGGTGCTTGTTTGAGACCATACAATGCTCGCTTGAGTCTGCACACATGATGCTCTCCATCAAATGTCTCAAAAACTTATGTTTACTTGATGTATATCTCCTCCTCAATAACCCCATTGAGAAATGTTTTTACATCCATCTGGTGGATCTTCGACCCCATCTATGCAGACAGAGCAAGAATTTATCTAATGGATGAGTACCTTGCTACAGGAGAAAATGTCTGCTCATAGTCAATCCCTTCAACTTGAGAGTACCCCTTGGCCAAAAATCTGGCCTTATACTTCTCTATGCAACCCTCTGCTACTAGCTTTACCTTGAAGATCCATCTTGAACCCACAACTGATTTATCTGGTGCTCTTGGGACCACTTCCCAAACACTGTTCTTTATAATGGATTCATATTCCTCCAACATTGCATCAACCCATACATGTTTCTCTATTTCTTATTCAAAATAGGATGGATTAGTATTTATAAGTTCAATCATTAGAGCCATGTAGCCAGTGTATCCATTTGGTGACCTTCTCTGCCTGCACAAATTTAAAGGAGCACCTAGATTCTCCCTTGCACCCTACACAAGTCTCTCAATTTCCCTAGTTCTTTTCCTGCCTTCTCTAGATGGTTCTGCCTAAGTGGTGGTCTCCACTCTCTTCTCCTCAATTTGTGGTTTCTCCACAACTTCTTGAGGCTCCTCCTTTGGAGATAAATTCTCATCTTCTAGTGGGAGATGAAGCTCCCTCTCAAGAGAGCACCGCATCACTTTCTCCTCATCAAAATTTACATCCCTTCACATGACTATCATTCTGAGGGATGTAAAGTACACATGGTAGTTGTGGGGAGTTTCTGTGTAACCCGCAAATACCCCCAATTATTCTGTCAGCTCAAGCTTCTTCATTGATTCTTTGGAGACATCACAATATACAAAGGCTCCAAAAATCCTGAAGTGCGACACATCTAAATTTCTCCCCGAGGCTCCTCCTTTGGAGCTAAATTCTCCTCTTCTGGTGGGATATGAAGCTCCCTCTCAAGAGAGCACCGCATCACTTTCTCCTCATCAAACTTTACATCCCTTCACATGACTATCATTCTGAGGGATGTAAAGTACACATGGTACTTGTGGGGAGTTTCTGTGTAACCCGCAAATAACCCCAATTATTCTTTAAGCTCAAGCTTCTTCATTGATTCTTTAGAGACATCACAATATAAAAAGGCTCCAAAAATCCTGAAGTTCGACACATCTGAATTTCTCCCCGAGGCTCCTCCTTTGGAGCTAAATTCTCCTCTTCCGGTGGGATATGAAGCTCCCTCTCAAGAGAGCACCGCATCACTTTCTCCTCATCAAACTTTACATCCCTTCACATGACTATCTTTCTGAGGGATGTAAAGTACACATGGTAGTTGTGGGGAGTTTCTGTGTAACCCCCAAATACCCCCAATTATTCTGTCAGCTCAATCTTCTTCATTGATTCTTTGGAGACATCACAATATACAAAGGCTCCAAAAATCCTGAAGTGCGACACATCTAAATTTCTCCCTGAGAAAGCATCCTCTAGTGTAATCATGCCCATAATTCGATGAGGACTCCGGTTATGCAAATAGACTATTGTGTTGCATGCCTTAGTCCACAAATGAAAAGGAATGCCTTGGTCATGCAACATCACCCTTTTTGCTCCCACAATGATATGGTTATCTCTCAGCCACTCCATTTTGTTGTACATTGTGGGGTGCTATCAATTATCATCAAATGCATTCTTTCACACACAAATTTTTGAATTCATTTGAAACATCTCACCTCCATCTCGCTCATGAGAGCCTTCACCTTCTTGGCAGTTTCTTTCTCAACTAGTGCCTTGAATTCTACGAACTTGGACAATGTCTCTTCCTTCTTCCGCATGAAGAAGATCCAACACTTCCTTGAGAAGTCATCAATAAAAATGACAAAATATTTTTGTATGGCAGTGGAGGCTATTGATAAAGGTCCACAAACATAAAATTGGATCCTTTCCTGTTGGCATTATGGCTAAAGTGTTGTCCTTGATGGCAACTCATACAGGTGATAGATCACAGTACAACAGGTCAGTAGCAGAGATTGATGATCAGCTCAACAAGAATGAAGAAAATAAGAAGTATGCAGGTGCGCTGTTCAGTAGGTGCAGTCATAGGATGGGTCCGCAGGTTCTGCGTTCAGAAAGTGTGGACATGTTCGCGGGATCACAGAACAAAAGGTACGGTCCTAAAGTGCACACACTTTCATGCAGAGAAAAGCACACGTGGGGTTTCTTATGTTTAACCCTTGGTATTTAGCCCGTCGTTCATGATCATATGGTTTTGGTCCATGGTATTGTGAAAGGCCTAAGGCTATAAAAAGGAAAGGAGATCATTTGGCTAGGGTATGCTTATGGGTTGAATATCTTAAGGAGAGCAAGATCTGAAATTATAGTTGGTGAGTGATATCTAGATCTACATCAAGGAGAAACCTGAGCTTTATAGGGAAAATCCGCTGATGGGTTGAGATCTCCTTTGCGCATGATCAGATCTGTAGATCTGATAAGTCTGTGGCATATTTGAAGTCTGGACCGCAGGTGCGACACGTTTCAGGCGCGGAGATCCGCAGGTAGATCGAGGAAAAGGTGCGAAGGTTCGCAGGCCAGAGATCGGTGTAGGTGCGGAGGATTGCTGGAGGATCGCAGGCTAGAAACGGGTACAGTGCAGGGGTACGCAGGCAACCCGAGCCACAGGTACGGATGCCCGTAGAGAAGCAAACTGCGAACTGCGGATACTCGCAGGTCAGCAGACTATTCAGGTGCGGATACCCGCAGATCAATAGATGGTGCAGGAGCGGATACCCGCAGGTTTCCATTGAAGAAGCTGCGTACTTATCTTAAAATATGTTTTAGCTGCTTCTATTGTTTACTGAAGTGTTTTGGGGTTTTGAAGTGATGTATGGTTACTGGTATTATGTTCTGAGAAGTGTTTGATTGAATGATTATGATTAGCTTCAGTATTGATGGATGAATGGATCAGGTTCATAATGACTTATCCTTATATGATCTGATGGACTAGATCTGATTGCTGACACGCATACTATCCTTGTATATGTATTGATCTAGTGATTGGGTGATTTAGAAGATTGATTGATTATGTGCTTCAATGATATTTATGGGTCCAGTATGAAAATTGGATGAAACGTGGCCTTTCAGAATATGTGTTGTGCTTCAGGTGTATCCAGTCTGAAAATGTATGAAAAGTGGTACCCGGAGGAGAGATGATTGTAGGCTGGCGCCTACGTACTAGCATCTAAGCTAGTACAAGAGCTAAGGGAAAACTTTGGAGCATTGTAGCAGGTAGCAGCCTGCGTACTAGTAAATGGATCGGCTAGTACAAGAACTATGGGGGTTGTAGCTCTCTGCAGGTAGAAGCTTGCGTAATGGTATAAGACTACACCAGTACAAAAATATTGTAAAAGGATTTTCTTATTAAGAAGAAGATTGAGATGAATTGCAGCAGGTGGTTTTCTCCCACATTGGGTTTCCTCCTTATATCATGGTGTTCATGTGTGTGGCTTATGTGTGATGATCTGATCTATTTTACTGCACCTGTTTATATGGTTGATAATGCTCTATTGCACTCATTAAGGATCAACTAACTGAATCATAAGAAGTTATGGAAGTAGCATATATAAATCTAAATATGGAAATGAAAAAGTTTTATTGATATGACAATACTGATTCACCCCCCCTCTCAGTATTATTTCCAACATTTCCAAGACAACATGTGCATTTCTGTCCTGATCATGGAATGTTCATTTTGTGTACTTCCCCAAAGTATATCCTTTGCATACATCTTGTTTCTCAAGTGATCCTTTAGGGAGGCTTGTGGTTGTTTTCTACATAATCTTTAGGGCACCATTATGCGAATGGCCAAGTCTTCTGTGCCAAAGTTCACCAACATCATGGCTCTACACCTTCTCTGCATTAGTTCTTAATACAACACATTCTTCCACATTTAGCTTATATAGGTTATTCACACGAACCCTAATATGCTTAACCTATCCCATGGCTATGTATCTTAGGAACTCCTTTACTTTGCTGAAGATCACATCATAACCAAGGTCTTCCAAAACTGCAATAGAGATGAGATTTTTCTTTAGGCCCAAAATTAACATGACAACCTTAAGCCTGAGAGGGGAGCCCGACTCCCTCTAAAAGGCAACTGTACCAACACCGGTCACACTATACCTTCTATTGTCCCCCAGATTGATGTGCATATGCAAATATTTTTCTTCTAGGTGACTGAAAAATTCTCTACACCCTATCATGTGGAATGATGCACTTGATTCCAAGTACCACATGCTCCCCATCACTGTGATGGACATGCATACAATAAGGTTAAATTCAAGCTCGAATTATGAAGCCAAGGCTTCACCAGCTCCTCCTCCGGGGTCTTCTTGCTTGCCTTTTTGTGTGGACACTTCATGGCATAATTCTTGAATTCATGACAATTGAAGCATTTAATTTTGGACAAATATTTCTTCTTTCCCCCTTGGATGGATTTTGGTTTGGATTGAGATTTATTTTGTTTTCCCTTCTTTTCCTTTCTAGCCGATGCAAATTTTTCTTCATCCTTGCCCTTGGATGAAGTCCATTTATGGTATTCATCCTTATTTCCTCCTATATGAAATCAAACCATAGGTGCTACCAATTCGGTAGTTTCTCCCTACCGCTCACTGAATCTTGATAACTATGCCAACTCTTGGGCTATGTTTACCGAGTTTCCTTCAGGAAAATTTACACCAACCTTGCAAAGTTCATCACTAAATTGTGTGAAATTGCTCAAATACTACGAAATAGTGTCATTATTCTACATCTTGATACTTCAAAATTTATCGTTGAGCGCCAACTTCCCATGGTCACTATTATTCTCGAACAATTTTGTTAGTGCTTTCCACATTGTGAATGAAGTTTCTTTTTCATCGATATTTGAGACAATGTGATCCCGTACTCCCTCCAAGATTATTCTCCTCACCTTGGCTACATATTTCTTTCACTAAGCAAGATTCTAGGCATCATTTTCTAGTGGTTTTGCAACATATGTCTTGATGTATTTTAGCAATCCATTGTCATCCAATACCTCCTCCATGCAATCCTTCCATGCAACCAAATTAGAGGTTCCTTCCAAGGCATACTATAGCCTTATTCCATTGAAGGCCATCTTCTCAACTATGAAGATATCCCACTACACTGATATTCAAATTCGAACCTCCTTAGAAACAACTTCAAAATTCATTCTCTAATGTGAATCCTGCTATGATACCATGTAGAAATTATGATGTAGATTTGCAATTTCGTATGAAGTTTTAATCAAAATTAGAAGACGTAAACCTACTCTACTATTTTATGGACATTAATTTGCAATAGAACAAAAATATCAGTTATGAAATCAGAAATCACACACATGCAAATAATATTTTTTCATGGGGAAAGAAATCTGCTAAAATCCCAAATGCTTGCTTGCAATAATATAATGAATAAATACGTATTACAATTTATTTGCTCAGAAAAGAACAACTTGCAAGTGCATAACCTATCTCTCTGCTCACTAAGAAGCTTTGACCTAGACTTTGTCAATTTCCGCCTCCGCTTGAGCTCCTATTTCCTTGCACCATTCCTTGAGAATGAGGCCTCTATTATTTAGGAATTTCTCCAAAATGGATTGTGTAATTCCTTAGGCTAATCGTTTGACTACATGAAACACCTCTACACTCAACACGAGTCTACAAATGATGCTACACTGCCTTAGAACCTTCACCAAGCCCCGGGAGCTCGAATTCTCTACATGCACTAGATATTTTGGGCCGATTGATTAGTTAACTAGATGATCAATGAGTTTGACTGAAGTCCGACTGCACAATTTACCTTCCAATAGTTACTTTAATAGTTAGAACTAGTTTAACTGAAAACAACCTTAGATAATTGACCTTGATTGCTCCAAATTAGCAATCACACATGCTTAACTAAACTCTAACTCCTCCAAATCGAATTTACTAAGGAAACTGGATGACACAAGCCATGTCACACAAGTTAATTGCATCCAAGTTGTCTGCTGATGTGGAAATTCGAATTTTCTCAATTTAGTCAAAGCGAAATCAAATTGAGAATTTCTTGCTGCATTTTTCAACAAGAAGTTTGGAAGAAATGTAGAGAAATCTATTTTGGTCAAGGAAAGTATATCTGCAAGATTCTACAAGTTTTTGGTATGATGGATTCCAAGCTTATGACAACTATAATGATCACAAATATAAAGACAATGAAAAGTTAAAATTCTAGCCTCGTTGATTTTACATGTTATCATCAGTTCGTTGGATCATTAATGTATTTGGTGAATACTAGACCTACTATATGTTATGTAGTGAATGTTCTAGGTCAATTTAATTTAGAGCCACGTCATGATCATTGGATAGCTTCTAGGCATATTTTGAGGTATTTGTTTGGGACTATCCATCACTATCTAAAGCATGATAGAAAGGAGATCAAATTAATAGGTTTCATCGATCTAGATTGGGGTTCCAGTGAGAAGGATGGAACACTACTGGTGGTTGTTTTAGTCTATGATCTGTTATGTTTTCTTGGATAAATCGAACACAAGATTCAATTTCTTTAAGTAGTGTTGGGGTTGAATATTTTGCTGCTTGTGAAGTTTGAAAATAAGTAATTTGGTTAAGAAAAAATCTATCATCTTTGTTTAGAGGGCCCTTGGATCCCACAATTATAAATCGATAATTAAAAAAACATTAAGATGTCTAAGGACATCGCTTTCCATGTCAAGGGTAAGAATATTAACAATAAGTATCCCTACATTAGAAGTTTGGTTCATGATGGGGTGGTGAAGTTGCAGTATGTCTCAACGGAGGAACAAGTAGTTGATGTGTTGACAAAATCTCTTCCTAAAAATAAGTTAGTTTATTTTCGGAGCATGCTTAGATTAGATGATATATCTAATTTCGTTGAGAGGGAGAGATGAAGTACATTAAAACTTCCTGCATGTTCGTACTTGGGAGGACATCGTGACTTGGTTAATATTGATATCTTAGTTGATGTCTAGATCCTAGAGGGAGGGTATCAATTGGAGGTTCAGTTTAGTGTTGACACATGGATCCATGTGAGGGTTGGTTTTAGGGAATGTAGGCCTAGATGGTATCCTATTAGATGGATACCAGGGTTGTAGCCTAATGGTATCTACAGTAGAAAATTCCTAGATGACACCTCGGTCCTTGTTGTGTGGATACCTTAGCAGTTAGGGTATCCCTAACATTGCATAAAATATAACTATTTGTTGATGGTGCTGGACTCGCCAAGATGTCAGGGGATCTCCCTTGTAAGAAGTCCCAGTTAGACCTCAAACCGTTTGGTGTAGGAGTCCCAACAATGGGTCATATGGTATCGCCTTGACCGAGGTTTCACACAGAGGCAAGTAAGATGTCCCTGTTGGTAGCAAGGGTGTGACATATGTAGCAAGTCAAGGAAAGTGCATGAGAGGGTCTAACACACGGAGGGTGAGGTGAGTGTGCCCCTTGGAAACGTGTGAAAGCACGTAGTTAAGAAGGGAACACACGAGAAAAGATTTATCACAACATGGAAGGCAAGTAAGCTAGCAATCCAAAGTGATGGTTAAACCAACAACACATTTCAATAACATTTATACATACATATATAGAAAATAGCTACACATGCATGTGTAAGAAAACTGATACATATATCATTTAGAGTAAACAAGATAGATGAAATACAATACGACGTATGCATGAAACATGCTGGCCCTGTTATATTAATAAGTGTAAGTTCTAGTCATAAAATATATCCATGTCCAACCACTAGTTTCGAACAGTGGAATGTTACAGTCACTATCGCCTGCTCGTCCAAAGAGATATACTAGCTCTGCAAAATGGAGAAGCCAAGGCTTGTTACAATACTGTCCAATCATTCTCTAAGATACTCCTATTGGAAGCTTGGATGACCAAAAGCCTTTACAATGAGTTATGAGGGACTATTTATAGAAAATGGTGTGGTGACCCTTGATATTCCCCTTTGTGATCATTCATCTATCCTCATGAATCTTCAACTACTTTATGACTGTTACATTCAACTATAGACACTTGAACTTCCACTTGACAAGATGTTACATACAATCTACACATGTACCCATGTGAGACAAAATGGCTTGAGCAAGCCATGCAAGACATCACTAACACTCAGACTGTTGTGGTGAGACCAAATTTTCGACATCCTCATGATGGTCGACGGTGGTGAACTAATGCCAAGCTTCGTCATCCATGATGGTGTCTGTGCACTCAATGGTGATATCCTTCTGAAAGCGAACTCTTTCCTCCATTGCATCTAGGTACATTGATATGGTTCCTCTATCCAACTCATCTGATAGCATGCACATGGTCATCCTGGGTGTGACTGGACTGACAACATGTTGTTGTATAGTGTCTGCTGATCTCCAAGCATGTGCTGGTGGCCGTGCACAACAACTTGTCGAAATACATATTCGGCTTAGTCAGACCTTCTTCTTGTCTTCACCTCGGTGAGTGTGTCAAATGGGTGGGATCGCATGCATGCACACAATGACATGCATGCTGCTGAATTCCATTACACACGATCAACAATACTTCTCACCTTGTATGCTCTATCCCAACTACTGGGATGGTTCTATAACTTGTACGGGAACAATTTAATCAGTCTGTGCATGTTGCACCCCTTCTTGTGTCTATTCCCGCTGCAACTCCTTCTCTTGTCTGTGCAGCTCCTGTTCTTCCTTGAGTTTCCACTTGAGCACTTGCAACTCCTTCTCCATTTCTCTCTCTTTTCCTTTGCGTGATTCTCTTGTCATGCCGTCGCCTCATAGCCTCATTCTCCAAAGTTTATTTTATCACAAGTGGATTTGCTTGAGCTTGCAACATTGTTTTGCCTCTTTGTTGTCAACATCCTTCCTCTTGCATTTGTCACATGTAGGTGTGCTGCCTTCTGCTGCTGCTGATGGTGCTGCTTGCTGTGATGCCATTTCCATTCATCTTGATATCCTTGTCCATGAACAAATTGATGCCTTCATGGATAGGCAATTTCATAGACACTTGCTTGACTACATCCCCAAGTGTGCTCTAAACAGTGTCTTTGACTCTACTCTCTTGGAAGTCATTGTACCTGTGCTGTTGAGAGGCAGACGAACACCTATGATACTTGGAGACATGACAACATTCATGACAAGAAATTTGTCAGTCGAAAACCAAAACAAACTAGAGGGCTGACATGCAACATACCTGTGTGACTGTCTGTAAGATTGCACAATTTTCACCGAGAGGCTGGGAGATGGACTACCAAAACTACACGAGGCACAGTCCGAGCTATTTGGAGGCTAACAGACTGCTGGAACTGTGCAATGCATAGTCTAACCTAGCCTGTTGAGGACTGAAACTACACAATATATAATTTTAGTCAGCAATGACATGTAACTAGCAAACTGCATTGTACAGTTTCTGGGGCTAGCAGGACACTGCCTTAAAGAATTGCGCAATGCAAGCTTGGAGGTTAGTGTTCGGTCAGAATTGCACAATTTTTGGAGGGAAGGCAGAGCCTTCACTTTTGGAAATGCTTAGTGCTAGCTAGGAAAGGCACGGTCCGGCCCAAGGTAGCCCAAACTAGCTGACGAGCGACTCAAAACATGAGAAGTCTGAATGCATGATGAGATGAGTGCAAACATGAGTGAATGATCATACATGCAAACAACAAGTGCATGATTCATAAAAGGGAAAGCATTCATGTGTGTGAAGCGAGTCGTCGCAACGACGACTGTCCATGCAAAAATAATGTCATGTATGCGATAACTTTGAGATGAGAACGAAAACTGAAACAATGCTTCTACAAGCTAACATACATCAAAATGACAACAGGCACTCAATGAAACCAAGTAGACAACACTCACACAAAGAAAAACACAAAAAGTGTTAGAAATGCCACACAAGACATGAAAAGTGAACTTACCCCACTTAGCGGGAGGTTTCTATAATTAGCATTACATGTAACCTCCAACTACCAAACATAGATCCCTAAATCAAGGGATGCCTTTGCATGCTACCTTGGGAAAAGCAGTCCATGCATGAAAATCAGTTTTGCTCAGTTCCGGAGGGAATCGATCAACCTAAAGGCACATGCATTAGTTTGCGAACCTGGGATGAAACTTTGCGTGGTTTCTGGGTTGAGCAGAGATGGAAATCCCAAAGGGATTGCACAATTTCTGGGAGGAACAGGTGACTTTCTCCAAGGATTGCACAATTTCTGGGCTGAGCAGTTGTCTTGGGTCAGACCTCGCAATTTCCTCAAGGAAGCCTGTCTGACTGCATTGCGCAATTTTTGAGCTAAGCCACTGTCCTGGGTCAGACCTCACAATTTTCTCAAGGAGGCCAGTCTGATTTTATTGTGCAATTTCTAAGATGAGCATCTGGCCTAGGTCAGACCTTGCAATTTTCTCAAGGAAGCCTATATGACTATATTGCGCAATTTATGAGCTGAGGAGCTGTCTTGGGTCATACCTCGCAATTTTCTCAAGGAAGCTTGTTTGACTGTATTGCACAATTTCTACTAGATGTTGGGTTGGCTGTCCCAGAGGGATTGCACAATTTTTGGGAGCAACAAGTGACTTATGCCCATAATTGTGCAATTTCTGGGCTAAGTAGCTGTCTTGGGGTGAATCTCACAATTTTTGAGAGGATGATTGTCAGGAAGAATTGCACAATTCTGGAGCCGAGCTAGGAGTCCAGCTAGGTTTGCATAATTTCTGGAGGGAAGGCTGGTTCCCCTCCAAAATTGCGTAATTCCTAGAGGGAGCTGCTCAACCAGCAACTGACACTAAGTCTAGAAAGTAGCCTGTGAAGGGGGTGAAACAAAATTTCATGAACAGGTTAACAAGACTCTATGAAACAGTTGAAGTTGATGTGCCTGAGAGTGCAAGACATGCTGCTGAGGATGGTCGGTAGGGAGGCTCCAAAATGTAGCTAAGGAAAATTTTGGAGGGTGGTTGTAAGTATTACAACACTTGGAGACACACTGGTAGAAACCCAGCTCTCTGAATGGACCTTGTTCATGAAAAGAAAGTCTAACGCCTTTAGAATTATTATTCAGTTCTTTGGTTGTCTTTGTTTCCACACTTGCTTGATCGTAAGATGTAACATTTGCTAGGATCTTGGTCAGTAGACACACATTTGAAGCCAAGCCAACATAGTTGTTTCAATTGGGGATGAGGGGTATATTGGTGCACAAGTCATATGATCATTAAAGTTTTAGTTTCATCTTTGGTGTTGCTTCGCTACCAGCAGGCCTAGACAGTACCTCGACAGAGTCACGCAAGAATACAAGCATCGCTCCACTGCCAACGAGCCTGGTCAGTACCCTGACGAAGTTACTTGTATCACCTCTCTGCATAGGAAGCCCTTCTCTTCTTTCGCCTTATTCATTTTTCATTTTTTTTTGAAAATTTTCACTTTTCATTTTCATAATTATGCATAACACTTATTCATTTCAGTGGTGGAAGAGGGATCCTGACTTATTGAGAGTAGAAGAGGTTGTTCCTTCAGATAAGTAGTTTATATATACCTCTGACGTGCTTGTTAAGGTTTTCCCCCTCACCTTACTCTACTTGATTGAGTTGACAAGGATTAACCCAAAACAACCGACTAGAGTAGATGACACTAGTTAGGGAGCACGTGTTGTGTTTTCACCAAGGTTCACTTCGAACAATACATATTTTCCATCAACGTTTCATGGACTAAAGATAACAAGTTCTTCATATAAAGGTAGGACAAAAGATAACCTAGTATTGATAGTTGTACAAGTCCTCTTGTACTTCACCCAGCTTGTTTCAAGAGTCACACACGGTCCATGAACCTACAAAAATGAACAATAAAACAAACTTGAACACAAATAAAAAAGTAGAAACAAATGCTGAAGCAAAGTGAGTAAGAAAACAAAGAAACAAGAAAGAAAACACACATAGAAAGAAGAAAACATGCATGCAAGAAGACAACTCAAAGAAAACACTACTCCTACTCCTAAGCTAACAATGCATGAGTCGTCTCACGTGAAGTGATACTTCCAATGCATCCACTAGTGCATTGGTTGACCCATGTTGGTGAAGGCATGGTTTGTGAACAACACAGTTGTGTGAACCAGCAGATGTGAAAGATACAACAATGAAGACATACACACTCTGAGCTTAAATGCATCCATAGAACAAAAACGAGTGCAAGTGCATGAGATGTAGTCTGTGGACATACCATGATGCTATGTGACGCTACGTGCAGATGCTAAGTACACAGATACTCTTGGATATGACATGCAAGCACACATGAGGAAGGTAGACCACTTACGTTGCACAAGTGTGCTTGTTGAGTAAGATTCCTTCAATGCATGAGCGATGGGATCATGTAGTTCGAATGGAGGAAGTGAAATATGAGTGTTGGATTGTTCTTCACTGCATACAAATGAGTGATGAGGAGCCTCAGGTGTTTGAACAATTTCCTGATTGAAAGTGAGACCAACCTCAAGACAACGAGGGCCTGACATAATCATCATCTTGGGATGAAGTTCCTCGACAGTCTGTGGGGTTTCAACTTCATTGACAGATTGATCATCATAAAACAGTGGCTTAAATGGATTAACAACGAGTGAATCAACATCATGATTTGCTGATGAGGTAAAGAGATCATGACAACCAAGATCAGAAAACACAGGATGTCGATCGGCATCCTCATGATTTAATGAATCACATAGAGGGGTAGATGAGAAGAAAGAATGTTCATTCTCTACATTTCTGAAAAAAGCATATGAAAAATCAAGTGGATGTTCAATGAATGAATGGTCCTCTCTGTTGTCGGATGATGGGCTGACATACAGTGTGTCCTGCGAATGATCAACAATAGGTGCATCCGTGGACAAAGATACACATGAAAAATCAGGGATGGTAGGATCATCAAGGATGTCGAGAGAAAAACGAGGAAGCATGGACATACAGGGATGGTTCTCTGCTACCGGTGGGTGTTCAAGCTCCTAGCCATACCCTTCATGAATGAAAACACATGTTGGTTGTGCAACACCAACTCTATCGATGGCTTGATCCTCATTCACAACAAGTGTAGAGTCCAGAATGGAAGAACACAAGACAATGTCATCCGGAGGATCATCTGAGTACGAAGATGGAGGTTGAGGTACAAAATACATGTGATAACCCAATGGATTCGCAACCAAGCTTGTGTGAAAATCAGAAGGAGCGATGTTGGGAGGATGTGACGATTGAACAGATGTGTGTGCATGCTCTCCCACATCACTATGTGATGGTGGAGCTATTTGATGAGGGCATGGTGGAAAACCACTTGTGACAGCAACCGTGTATGTCCGTGATTACACAGCTCCATCACCAAAGTATGCTAAGCAGGGTTTGAGCTTGAACTTCTTCTTGGGATTGACATATTTAATAAGGCAATATTCAAATCTCTCCATGAGGTACTAAAATTTCATCTGACTTTTTGAGGCTTCAAACATGAATAGACGGAAGCACTTCGAAAACTCCATAGGTGATTTGTGCGGGGCCTTCCGTTTTTTAACAGTTTTTTTAGTGACTACTTTAGGTTTAAAATGGTGGAAAACGTTTTGATTAGATCGTTGAACTGCTTGAATGAGTGCACAGAGTTATGAGGTAGTGTGCCACACCATTGTAATGGGTGGTTGCGGAGTGTGTGTGCGAGTAGCAAACAAACCTCTGTTTCATTATAATCTTCCATGCCCTCCATGAGCACATGGAACTCATCTAAGTTCTTAGGCCAGGCCACTTCACCTTCACCATCATATGTGATTTGTGACAAGTGATCCCAGAACTCCCTCTCGACATGAAAGATATGTCCTTTGGACAAACATTTCAGAGGGCGAACTATGACAAACTCCATGATAGATGTGTTAAGACTCAAAACAGATGATGAGGACTAAACTTGTCTTCTGGCCCTCCTTCGAGTGCAAAAATATCGATGGTGTTGGACCCACCAACATGTTAGTGGATCTCCTCGATAAGAAGTCCCAATTAGACCTCAGGCTGTTTGGTGTAGGAACACTAGCAGTGGGTCGTACAGTATCGCCTTGGCCACGATTTCACATAGAGGCAAGTAAGATGACCCTATTGGTAGCAAGGGTGTGACATATGTATTAAGTCAAGGAAGGTGCATGAGAGGTTCTTGTAGAATTTCCTGTAAATTCTCTACAAATCTCACTCTGAGACCTATGTAGAAAATATGACTATAGATTAACCTGATAATGCAATATGTCAAAGCAAAATACTATAATCTACTTCTACTATCAAACTTGTGAAAGCTTAAAGATCGAAATGAATCAGAGTTGAACACATATAACCATAAGAAGAAGAATCAATGCACATGAAACACAAAAAATACTCAAGGGAAAGCCTCAGCTAAAAACCCCACTATTTGTATTATCATACAAGGTGGAAATACATCAGAATTATAAAAAGCCTTAGCTCTCACAGCTAGCCAGCTCTTAGTACAATCCTCTTGGATGCTCACAGGTAATCAAAGCTTCTCACAAGCCTTCTCCTCTGCCCTCCAAGCTCCTATTTCCTTGCGCAATTACCTCTGGGATGATCTCCTTCACCCAGTGTAACACTGCTCTAACACACTGTCAGAACTGCACAATCCTCAAGGAACCTTCCCTTGACTGCATGCATGAGTTTCCTTTATAGGAAAACACATGCAACTGATAGTACACTGTCCTTGACATTTAGCTCAACTGGGTCTTTCTCAGAATAGACATGCATGAGTTTCTGATGAGGGAATCTTCAGTTATCTGGAGTACACTGGTTGAGTGCATGCATGCATCAATTGACTGATAACTCACAATTAGTTTCTCAAATAGTTTGGAACTAATTTAACTGGAATTAACTCAGTAAATTGAGCTAACTAATTACAACTCAAATATAAGTCAATCTTATCTCCTTAATTAAGGGATAATCTCCTTAATTTAAGGGATAAGTCTTGCATGACTTCAGAAAGACTTCTAACTTGAATTTCTCCAACTAATTAATCCATAATGAATTAATTAATTATTTCCAAGCAGCTGGTGAGACTAAATTCGAATTTAATTCACAATTTTAATTCAAGGACAAATTAAAATTGGAATATTCTAGATTCTATTTTTATCATTTCTTGTTGCTATTTTCAACACTCCCTCTCAACAAGAAAGGAATTCAACTTGATCCCGATCGTGAACCTTTGGAATGTTATGCATGCAACACTTCTCTCTAGTGTTGTTGCTCCAACAACTCCAGAAACAAAAAAAACATCCAACCTGAATCAATATGATGCATCTGTCATCAAAGTCTTTGATTGCTATTACATTTGTCAACTGAAAACTTTGCGCTTCTGCTGAATCTGCCTTTCTACACTATTGTCAATCCTTCTTTATTCTCTTCAGTATCTGACTTCTCTAGCCTCTGTCACTTTGATATCTGACTGCATCAATCCAACTGATTCCTCCCGCTACTATGTACTTTGGGCTCCCGTAGCAAGGTACGATCCATGAGAGGTAAACCTCTCAATGGAACCTACCCAATTTTAGCCTTCTTAAGACTATCACTTCACATCACCCCACCTCACACCTAGAGGTATGGCTGCATGTGATCCCTCTGCCCACTTCTCTAATTGTGGCTCCTCCACAATTGTCTAAGTCTTCTTTTGGGACTGCATGTTGAGAGGTAATTTAGTCTCCCTCTCAACCACCAAGTCTCTAACATTTTCCTTGCTCCTTAAGGCTTTGCATGCATCTTGAACCTCAAGAGCATACAGGTTCTTAATTCTTGAACCAATCTGTTTCACCTGTCTCGTGGTGATGTGTCTAAGGAAAAACTTTCCCTTAATAAAGACAACATCGTAGCCTTTGTCCTCCAACATCGCGACCAATACTAAGTTCTTCTTCAGTCCAGGCACATACTTCACATCCGTCAAGGCGATAGAAGCTCCATGCTCCCTCTAAAAAGCAACCGTGCCCACTCTTGAAACACGATACCTTTCGTCGTCACCCATCTCTATGCGCATCTTGAGGTCTTTCTCCTCCAAGGCATTGAATAAACTTTTATCACTTGTCATGTGGAATGAGGCTCCATTGTCAATATACTAGACACAATCATCATCGATGACACTATGCATGCGATGAGGGTAAAGTCCATTTTGAACAGAAAGGCTAATGCCTCACCATCCGATCCTTCCGAGGATCCCTTCTTGGACTTCTTCAATGGGTAATTAGTCACATAATGACCCATCTCGTGACAATTAAAGCATCTCACTTTAGACTTGTCACCCTTCTTCCCTCCATGAGAAGAATTAGATCTGGAATGGGAATCCTTCCCCTTCCCTTTCCTTGCCTTACTCGCTAAGGCTAGATTTTCTTTATCATCATCCTTGGATGAAGAACCATATCATGCGCTCCTCCTGATCTCCTCCTACATCAGATCCGACCACAGTCGTTCCCAATCCAGAAGTTTCTCCCTTCCATTCACAAAGTCCTGGTAGCTATTCCAGCTCTTTGGAAGGCCAAGGAGAGCGAGGCTCACCATATCATCATCGACAGTAGTTATTCCCACACTGCTAAGCTCATCTGTGCAAGTGGTGAGCTTGTTCAGATATTTGGAAATAGTATCATTGTTCTCCATCTTGATTCTTCTAAGCTTATCCGTGAGCACCAATTTCCTCTGGTCACTACTGTTCTGGTAGAGGTCCTTCAATGTCTTCCATATTGAATATGGAGTATCATTGCCATGGAGACTCGTTAGAGCTGAACACATATAACCATAAGAAGAAGAATAAATGCACATGAAACATAGAAAATACTCAGGGGAAAGCCTCAGCTAAAAACCCCACTATCTGTATTATCATACAAGGTGGAAATACATCAGAATTATATAAAGCCTTAGCTCTCACATCTAGCCAGCTCTCAGTACAATACTCCTGGATGCTCATAGGCAATCAAAGCTTCTCACAAGCCTTCTCCTCTACCCTCCAAGCTCCTATTTCCTTGTGCAGTTACTTCTAGGATGATCTCCTTCACCCAGTGTAACACTGCTCTCACGCACTGCTCTAACACACTGTCAGAACTATACAATCCCCAAGGAACCTTCCGTTGACTGCGTGCATGAGTTTCCTTTATAGGAAAACACATGCAACTGATAGTACACTGTCCTTGACATTTAGCTCAACTAGGTCTTTCTCAAAATAGACATGCATGAGTTTCTGACGAGGGAATCTTCAGTTAGCTGGAGTACACTGGTTGAGTGCATGCATGCATCAACTGACTGATAAATCACAATTAGTTCCTCAAACAATTTGGAACTAATTTAACTGGACTTAACTCAGTAAACTGAGCTAACTAATTACAACTCAAATATAACTCAATCTTATCTCTCTAATTAAGGGATAATCTCCTTAATTTAAGTGATAACTCTTGCATGACTTCAGAAAGACTTCTAACTTGAATTTCTCCAACTTATTAATCCATAATGAAATAATTAATTATTTCCATGCAGCTAGTGAGACTAAATTCGAATTTAATTCACAATTTTAATTCAAGGATAAATTAAAATTGGAATATTCTGGATTCTATTTTTATCATTTCTTGTTTCTATTTTCAACAGTTCTAACACATGGAGGGTGAGGTGAGTGTGCCCCTTGGAAACCTGTGAAAGTGGGTAGTTAAGAAGGGAACAGACGAGCAAAGATGCATCACAACATGGAAGGAAAGTAAGGTAGCAATCCAAAGTGATGGTTAAACCAACAACACATTTAAGTAAGATTCATACATACATATACAGAAAATAGCTACACATGCATACATAAGAAAATAGATACATATATCATTTAGAGTAAACAAGATAGTTGAAATACAATACGAAATATGCATGAAACATGTTGGCTTTGTTATATTAAGAAGTGTAAGTTCCAGTCATACAATACATCCATGTCCAACCACTAATTCTGACAGCAGAACGTTACAGTCACTACTGCCTGCTCCTCCAAAGAGATATACTAGCTCTGCATAGTGGAGAAGCCAAGGCTTATTACAATACTATCCAAGTTTTTTCTAAGATACTCCTATTAGAAGCTTGGATGACCAAAATCCTTTACAACGAGTTATGAGGGACTATTTATAGAAAAGGGTGTGGTGACCCTTGAAATTTTCTTTTGTGACCGTTCATCTACCTCATGACTCTTCAACTACTCTATGACTGTTACATTCAAATATCGACACTTGAACTCCCACTTGACAAGATGTTACATACAATCTGCACATATACCAACGTGAGACAAAATGGCTTGAGAAAGCCATGCAATACATCGCTAACACTTGGACCGTTATGGTGAGACCAACTCTTCAACATCCTCACGATGGTCAATGGTGGCGAACTGATGCCAAGCTTGGTCATCCGTGATGGTTTTTGTGTGCTCAATGGTGACATCCTGCTGAAAGAGAACTCTTTCCTCCACTGCATTGAGGTACACTGATATGTCTCCTCCGTCCAACTCATCTTATAGCATGCACATGGTCATCCTGGGTGCGACTGAACTGGCAGCATGCTTTTGCATAGTGTCTGCGCTGATCTCTAAGCATGTGCTGGTGGTCGTGCACATCAACTTGTCGAAATACTTATTTGGCTTTAGTCAGACTTGGTTCTTGTATTCGCCTTGGTGAGTGTGTCAAATGGGTGGGATCGCATGCATGCATGAAATGACATGCATGTTGCTGAATTCCCTTACATGTGATCAACAACACTTCTCACCTTGTCTGCTCCATGCTAGCTATTGGGATGGATCTGTAAATTGTACGGGTGTAGTTTCATCAATCTATGCATGTTGCGCCCCCCGTTGTGTCTATTCTCACTATAACTCCTTCTCTTTGCCTTCGTGCGATTCTCTTGTCACCCTGTCGCCTCATAGACTCAGCCTCCAAAGTTTCTTTTATCACAAGTGGATCTGCTTCAGCTTGAAACTTTGTTCTGCCTCTGTGCTGTCAACATCCTTCCTCTTGCATTCGTCGCATGGATGTGTGTTGCCTTCTGCTGCTGCTGACGGTGATGCTCACTGTGATGCCTTTTCCATTCATCTTGATAACATTTTCCATGAAAAACTTGATGCCTTCGTGGATAGGCAAGTTCATAGACACTTGGTCGACTGCATCCCCAAGTGTGCTCTTAACGGTGTCTTCGACTCTGATCTCCTGGAAGTCATTGTACCTGTGCTACTGAGAGGCAGACGAACACCTGTGATACCTAGAGACATAGCAACACTCATGACAAGCAATATATCAGTCGAAAACCAAAACAAATTAGAGGACTGACATGCAACATAGTTGTGTGACTGTCTATGAAGATTGTGAAATTTTCACCGGGAGGCTGGAGACTGACTACAAAAACTACACGAGGCATAGTCCGGGCTATCAAGAGGCTAACTGATTGCTGGAAGTATGCAATGCATAGTCTAGCCTGGCCCGTTGAGGATTGAAACTGCACGATGTGCAATTTCAGTTAGCAGTGACATGCAACCAACAAACTACATTGCGCAGTTTCTGGGGCCTGTAGAACACTGCCTCCAAGAATTTCACAATGCAAGCCTAGAGGTTAGTGCTGGGCCAGACTTGCATAATTTCTAGAGGGAAGGAAAATCCTTCACTTCCGGAAATGCATAGTGCTAGCCGGGCAAGGCACGGTCTAGGCCAAGGCAGCCCAGATCGATCGACGGGCGAATTAAAACATGAGAGGTCTAAGTGCATGATGAGATGAGTGAAAACAAGAGTGAACGATAATACATGCAAACAACAAGTGCAGGATTCAGAAAACGGGAAATCATGCATGTGTGTGAAGTGAGTCACCACAATAGCGACTGTCCGTGCAAAAATAGTGTCATGCATGTGACAACAGTGAGATGCGAATGAAAACTGAAACAATACTTCTACAAGATAACGTACATCAAAATGACAACAATCACTCATTGAAACCAAGCAGACAACACTCACACAAAGTGAAACACAAAAAGTGATAGAAACACCACACAAGACATGAAAAGCGAGCTTACCCCACTTGGTGGGAGGTTACTAAAATGAGCATTGCATGTAACCTCCAACTTCCAAACATAGATTCCTAAATCAAGGGATGCCTTTGCATGCTTCCTTGGAAAAATAAATCCATGCATGAAAATCAGTTTTGCTCTGTCCCGGAGGGAACCGGTCAAACTGAAGGCACATGCATCAGTATGCGAGCCTGGGATGAAACTCTGTGCAGTTTGTAGGCTAAGAAGAGATGGGAATCCTAGAGGGATTACACAATTTCTGGGAGGAACAAGTGACTGTCTCCCAGGATTGCGTAATCTCTGAGATGAGCAGCTGTCATGGGTCATACCTCACAATTTCTCAAGGAATCCTATATGATTGTCTTGCTCAATTTCTGAGCTGAGTAGCTATCCTGGGTCAAACCTCACAATTTTCTCAAGGAAGCCTATCTAACTTTATTACACAATTCTGCTAGCTGTTGGGCTGGCTCTCCCAGAGGGATTGCACATTTTTTGGGAGCAGCAGGTGACTGTTGCCCAGAATTACACAATTTCTGGGCTAAGCAACTGTCCTGGGGTGGATCTTGTAATTTTTGAGAGGAAGGCTATTAGGAAGAATTGCGACATTCTGAAGCCTAGATGGGTTTGCGCAATTTCTAGAGGGAAGGCTGGTTCCCCTCCAGAATTGTGCAATTCCCAGAGGGAGCTACTCAACTAGCAACTGACACTAAGTCCAGAAAGTAGCGTGTGAAGGGGGTGAAAAAAACTTGCATGCATAGGCTGACAAGACTCTACAAAACAACTGAAGCTGATGTGCCTGACAGTGCAAGACATGTTGCTAAGGATGGTCAGTAGGGAGGCTCCAAAACAAAGCTACGACAAAATTTTGGAGGGCAGTGTTAGCCATTACAACACTATTCAATGAAAAATGTTAATTTGAGTATATCCTTGTACCTATTAGAATAATTATGAATACCTCCCTAGTTAAGAGGGAGTGTTGAAAATGTAACTATAGTCGGTCGGTCTTCTTAATTTCTAATCTATTTTATCATCATGTATTTATTGTAAAATTGAATATAAGGAAAAAAATTATTTTCAAACATGGGTTTCATGCTCATATTATTTATTTATTAGGTCAAAGCCTTCATTGTAGGATCATATGGTTTCTCTTGAGTCATAAGATTCATTTTCATATTTATTAGACCCTTCTTGGGGATTTGTGTCATGTAAAGAAAATTATTTTTGAGTAAAAATAGTAATTTTTCACCTCCTCACTAAGGCGATGATGCCTTGAAGAAGTTGATCCGCATTGGGGCTATTCGACCTTGTGGAAGAAGCATAAATAGAAGAGGAGATTGACCTATTTGGAAGCCATCATCCATAAGTTCGATTTGCAGTACAAGATCAAGAAAAAGGGGAGAAAAGTCTAGGAGAAAGAAGAATAAATCAAAGGAAGACTAAATAGAAGTTTTTGGGGCACCTCTCTCTCACATGTGCAATTTTTCTAGGGTTTTTGGGCAAATTGCAGGGGCCAAAATTCTATAGTAACTATAGGTCTGAAATGCTGAGTTGCAGGGGGCTGAAATTCTAGATTGAAGCAATTTTGAAGGAAGTTACTCTTGTTGACTTTGATAGAAGCTATCTACTTGATAGGAGGGTTGACATGGTGATTAGAGGAGGTCTTTGTCTATGTCTAAAGGTCTTTTATTGTATCACTTTGACATGGTTCAATTATTGAATAAGAGTTTAACTAGATTTTCCCCTAGAGAAGGGTTTTTCCCTGGCTGAGTGCCTACATCTCGTGTCTCTTTTTCTTGTGATTTTCATGCATTTTTGATTTGGAAATTACTTGATGAAAGATAATTTAATAAAGAAGTGAAGAAGACAACACATCACAATTAATTATCAAGAAAAGAGGAATCAAACCCTAATGACTGCATTGATTTCTTAACATTTCTGGGATTAAGAAGATATTATAAAAGATTTATTAAAAACTATGTGCATTTTATTCCACCTCTATCAAACTTGTTAAAGAAAAATGCCTTTCAACGGAATAGCGAAGGATGGTAATGTTTTAAGGCATTAAAAGAAGTAACATCATCTGCTCCAATATTGTTAATCACAAATTTTACCAAACCTTCTTTGGTAGAAGGTTATGCTTCAAGGTTTAAAATAGGGGCAATATTAATGCAGAACAACCACCTAATTTATTTTGAAAGTAGAAGCTCAACAAAAAAGGACTAAAGTCTATTTATGATAAGGAACTAATCACCATCATACGTGCATTAAATAAATGGCAACAATACCTCTTGGGAAGAAAATTATCGATTCATACATATCACAATAGTCTTCAATTCTTGTTACATCAAAAGACATTATCTACAAAACAACAAAAATGGATGGAGAAACTCTCCACTTTTTACATGGAAATATTGCATAAAATAGGGAATGATAATGTAGTCGCTAACACACTTTATGAAAATATAAAAATATGACAACATGAACAACATTAGTAGTAGTTCCTGAATGGTTAAATACGATTTGGATTGAATATGACAAAGATCCATAATATTGCTCTATAATAAAAAATTTGGATCAAAATCCAAACTTTGAATGGGAAAATGGTATCTTATGGTATAAATATAGAACCTATCTAACCCCATCCTCCAAATTCAAGATGAATGTTTTAAAAGAAACACACAATTTGTTAACAACAATACATGTTGGATTCTTCAAAACATACTATAATGCACATCAATCATTCTATTGGAAAGGGATGAGTAAAGAGATCCAAAAATTCGTCACTGAATGTGATATCTATCAAAGAAATAAAAATGAGAATGTTTTAATCCCATGATTACTTCACTCTTTACATATTCCAAATCAGAAGTGGGAGGAAATCTTGAGGTATTTCATTGAATGGTTTCCTATGTTTGACAGAAAGGAAAAAGTATTTATTGTGGTGGATAGACCAACCAAATACGTAAATTTCATGGAAATTAAGAAGATGTATTCAACAAAGTAAATTGCAGAAGTTTTTTGCAAAAACATCTATAAATTACATGGTCTCCCCAAAGTCATTGTTCATGATAGGGACATAAAATTCAAAGGGAATTTTTGGAAGGATTTTTGTAAGCGGGATGGAATATTCCTTAACATGAGTTAAACTTATCATTCACAAATGAAAAAACAAACATAAATAGTAAATAAATTCTAGAAATGTATATTTGTTGTTTTATCACAAATACACAAAATAAATGGTCTCAATGGTTACACTTGACCAAATGGTGTACACCTCTAAATTTTAGAAATGTATATTTGTCATTTCATCACAAATACACAAAATAAATGGTCTCAATGGTTACACCTGACCAAATGGTGTACAACTCTAGCTACCATACATTAGCTAAAATGACTCTTTTTCAAGATTTATATGGTTATGAACCATCGACATGGAAGGAATTCACATTGAGTGACTCTAAGTATCAATTAGAAGAAAATACAAAAATCATTAAAATTATTAAAAAAAAGTTTAACAGTAGTTATTAATCAAATGAGACAACAAGAAAATCAACATAGAAAAGAGAGAGATTTCGAATGAGATGTTTGGATATTTGTAAAGCTTCAACCCTGCAAACAATTATCTCTTAAGCAATAAGGAAAGAACAAGTTGGCTCCAAAATTTTATGGACCTTTAAAATAATAAAAAAAATCAGTGAAGTGGCTTATGGGTTGAAATTACCAAATAACTGTCAAATCCATAATGTGCTCCATGTATCATGTCTTCAAAAAATTATAGAATGAAATTAATTGATTTGAACAAAAAATACTTGAAGTTTATGATAGGAAGAATCATTTCTGAACCAGAATGCATTCTTGCTACAAGGGAAAAATATTACATTCTAAAACCATTAAATAATATCTCATTAAATAGAAAAAGATTCCCGAAGAATATTCTTCATAGGAAACAGAGAAGTTTTGAAAACAACACTCATCATTACCTCTACTTTGAGGGCAAAGTATCTCTAAGGGGGTGGAAATGTTATGAATATATTAAATAAGTAACAAATAATTAATAATAAAAACTTTAATAAATAATAATTAATTATGAAAGGTCAATAATCACGTTAATAAATAATGATTATGAAAAGTCAATAGTCATGATTATTCAACTCTCGTGACTTGTAAATGTCTATTTAGGTATACCATCACAAGAGAATGTAATCATCATTCATTCATCAATAATAATGTATTATATATTCTTATTAAATTATAAGTTTCATTATTACTACAAACTACCTACATTTGGGTAGGAAATGATTGACCTTCTATCAATTGTTTTATTTATGGTATTCAAACACATAATTTTTTCTTCTCTGCATTCTGAAATGTTTATATGTTTTTTGTTTATAGAATTTACATGGATTATGGATAAATCAAGAACTATTCTATCATTATGTTTTGGAAGCTCTTTGTATTCCCTGTGTGTTTTAATGAGTAGTATTGGTCAAACAACCATATTGATATCTTTTTTTGTATTTTCTGTGTTTTGGCTCATATATGTTGGAAATAATCCATTTCTATGATTGTGCCTTTAAAAGAAAAACTATGAGATGAGGTGCTGGCATGAGTTAAATCTTGTACTCTATCTTTCAAGCCCCTGCTAAATATATTTATTTGATTCCTAGTAGTTTATCAGAGAGTATCCTCTATTTGAATTTTCCAATGCATAAAGGCTTCACTTTTCCCTTATTTAACCTCTATGGATGGTTAACTTCAGTTTGCGTCGCTTGTTCATAAAACAAGGCACCATTATAATCTTTGTATATTGTTTATATTACATAAATATTTCCTCAAGCATTTCTTTTGCTTGCTAAACTAAAGAATAAAATCTTAGAGACTGGGTATGAATTTAATCTTTCATTTATATTATGGTTTTCTCAATGTCATGAAAATTTTTAGAGAGTTCTCTTGTTAAAAATGTGCAATTTTATGAATTTGTAATGCTATTCATTTGGAACAATTTTTTGGTCTAACTATTTGTTTATCATTTGTTGGAACTTAGTTAACCGAGGTATTTTAGTTTAGGGATTTTCAAAATTGAATTGGGATTGTTCTCTTAGTCGTAGTTGAAGCTTGAGAGTTTAGTAGTCCATTTATGTAGTCAACATACCTTTAGTTTCTTTTAAAAAGCATATATATAAATACACAAAATTTGAAAGTTTATGTATATATAAAAGGTTTCAAATTTTGTCTCAAAAAAAATAGTTTTTGTGTTGTGTCATACATTCCAAACTTTGGTGCAATGAGATAAGTTATCATGGCAACGTAAACAAACTTTTGATGCAAGAAACAATAAAGTTGAACTTTCCTTTGATGTGATAAAATGAAAAGTTATCATGACAATGTAAATCTGAAAATAGTATAATGTATCACACCAAAAGATACTTTTGGTGCAATATACCACAATTGTTGGAAAATTTGCTTCAATCCAATAAAATGAAAAGTTATTTTTATGGTATAAATTTTTGAAAAGTGTAATTAATCATATTAACAAAAATTCCGGTGTGATACATTGCAAATTTGGAAATATTATAGGGAGTCAATGTGTGGTGACGAACACAATTTTCTTGCAACATAATATGTCATGATTGAAGAAACTTTGCAGTACCATGAAGGAAACTTTGGGTTCACACTTTATCACAAAGATGAGAATTTTATGGTCATGGAATATTGTAATGAAATGTTGTGTGTTATATCAAAATATATATCTGGCGCAAAAGGTCATGTTGCATTAGAAGTAAAAAAACCATGTGAAATAATTTAGAGAAGACAAACTTCTACAAATGTGAAAACATCAAGAATTTGTATATTTTATTTGTTTAATGTGTTTGTTTTGTTAGTGAGGGACATTAATTGAATGTTTAATTCACTTTTTACAAATAATGTAAACATGATTAATTTTGTTTTGTAATTATAAATTATGTCCATGTGTGTCCTTTGACATGTAGTTTTATAGAAAAAAAGATACATGGACTCATTGTGCCATTCTTGAAAGTGATTATTCCTCGATATTTAAATAATTCAAAATAATAAATATTTAATCTTAAGTCTCATTATAAAATGAGGACATTACAATTGGTACAAGATCTAATTTTTGATTTCGTGAAGGAAATTTTACACACCCCACCATTATGATCGTGCATAGGGATGGCTAGGTATGTTACAACTGGTATTAGAGGGGTAGGAAGAATGTCAAATGTGAGAGGAATGAGAAAAGATGCATGAAGCTTAAGTATTAGACTTTTAGATGGGAAAAACCCAGTGACATTTGGGTTTTGGCTACATAATTTCATTTTTCATTGGATATGGCTATTCCAACTTGATACTTACATTGTTGGAATTTTATAATTGATTAATTCATGCCTAAAGTGTTAGACAATAAAATTTCACTTTACGTAACGTTATTATAGAGAAACCATTCCAAAATTTTGAAGTCTTATAAGTTTGTTTTATGTTTAAAGAAAATTATATTGAAAACAACTATTTATGTTAGTTTACCTCGTTGATCATATTAGAGAAATTTATATAAATCAGAATTAAAGAAAGAATGCTTTATAAGCATGATATAATTTTTTATGGCCGAATCTTGCCAACTTGTTCATGTAGAGTGCCTTGCTATCTAAGTAAAAACAAACAGGTATATTACAATTGTTGGGGCACGTTAGGATCATTCCATGGCCTAGAAAACTTTCCATTTGGAGGGCCAAATACATTGCTAAATTTGTTATAGGAAAAATATTTGCAATATATACTTTGAATGTACAATTAAATGAATCACTTATGTCAGTGGTTAAGTATTTAAAATAATTTGTTAGTATAAGTGAAAATGATTTGCTGGCATCATTATTAGGAAACATAAATATCACATCTTTAGTGGCAACTTCCAATTGGGATACTTGAGACTAAATAATTCCTTGATGCTCTATAGATCCAATTAAATCATAAACCAATGATCTTAGTCTAACTAAGTGGATGAAAATGTAAAGATTTAGATTACTCCTTTAAGAATAAGGTTTGGGGAAAGAAACCCAAATAACATTGAATTTACTTTCCACAATAAGAAATGTGATCAAAATGACATTTTCAAGGAATATAATGATCTATTAGGCACATTCTTTGTTAAAAGAAGAAATAGGAAGTTTCGTCAATATTGAATACCTTGGATAATGAATTTACCAAAAAATAAAAACAAAGGATCTTTATATGTACAAACCATAACCAAGTTTCGTAAAGGTAAGATCCCACAAGTGTCAACATTATTGTTAGCACATTAACCTTATAACATGTCATGAAACTTTATTTATTTATTTGAATTTACCAATATTTAGAGGAATAAAGAGAGGAGATCCAATGCAACATCTTGTTGACTTCAATGTATTTCATTGAGGAGTGGACTATAATATTAACCCCCAATGATAAAAGTAATTTTCTGATAGACTAATGTGTGGTTTCAATATATTGGGACCAATTCAATTAATTAATGTTAGAGATGAAATATGTGTTACTGCTATGAATAATATTACAATAATTGGAAGTTCAAGTAGGAAATTAAGTGATTGAAACAAAAATAAAATGAATTTGTGAAAAGAATATTTGGAAGCATTTATGGACTTGGAGAGAGATACACAAATATTTCCTTGAATGCCAATATGTTCAAATTTGTCTTTTCTGGAAAGCTTGAACGAAGGTTCATGGATGTGTCTTAATCTCATGATTCATGGGCAAACCAAACAACAATCGATCCTGACATGTTGGGTGTGGATCCTAATTATCTTCCTTATTCAAAGGTATCATTGCATTGGACCCCAATTTGTAACGGGGCGACAAAGCCGCCCGTTTATGTGCACCACCAGGGGGTCTAGGGGGGCGATGATGACTCTTTAGAGCTCCCGCCTGGCAGGGGATTGGGGGTAGCGCCTCTGAAGCTAAAAATAGATGTAAAATTGCCTTGTAAAATGTTGTAATTTTGTAGTCACCCTGGGTTGTTCATTAGGCGGAAATCTGATGGTATAATTTATGTTTAATTTAGGTGTTTTTTCCCTAGAAGGAAACCCCTTGCTATATATGAGGGAATTGTATTGCGGCTATGTAGAGGTGAATTCTTAACGAGAAAGAGAGAGGATATTGTGTGAGAGTGAAGAGGGAATTACAACGGATCTACTGTAGGTTGTATCTCTTCATTTTGCTGGATAATATAAAAGGAAGGACTAGTTGTTTCTCCGTGGATGTAGCCCAAAATGGGTGAACCATGTATATCTGTGTCTCTCTTGTTTTATGTGTTTTCTCTATGTATATTTATGCAATAAATTATCTATTCCATTGCTTTGTAATATAAATTTTTTTAACATGACATGTCTCAATAAAAGTTTCTAGTTATGTGTTGGTGATAATTTCAGACCTAAGGTTTTAAACTTACATACCAACAATAAACACATAAACACCAACATATTCAATATTCAATTATGAATAAGGTATCATCTAAGATGCTAATGGGCATTACTATAAAATAACTCATTATTAAGAAAACATGATATAAACTTGTACAACATTTAATGTACATTCCTCAAAATACATACCAATTTAGTTACAATGTAATTAGAACCCTAACAACCTCGAAAACAATTTTATAACTCAAGAATAGGCTAGTGTTAAAACCTTAAGTACAATTATAAATTCAATTTGTAGGTAAAAAAGGGGCACACAAATCAAAATATAGTGTGCATACTAAACTAGGATGCACTTACCTAAACTATGCACTAGGTCTTCGAGAGTGCAAAATAGGGTGCCGATAAGTCCTCAATGTTATGATATTCACCCTTGAGACAATATATCCTATCTTTGTAATATAGAAGCCACAAAGGGAAGCTCCTACTTCCATTGATCTAAAATCTCAATGAAACTCTTTGATCAAATTGTCATATGTTGTCATATTTGTCTCTAACTCATGTCTTTTCTCAAGATTCACCTTATTTCATAATTGAATCTCATTTATTTTCTTCATTTGAACATCCATGAGTCCTAAATATTTTTCACTCTGTATGCCCTTTAAATTGTGCTAATTTGCTAGTGAGTTCCTACTACCAAGAGCACACTAAATCAATTTGATTTGTCAAAGTACACAACTTAGTCATGACTTCTTTGCATTAAAATCACTAGCAACTCATGGGTAGCTTGTTGTCTTACTTAAATTTGAACTTTCCATTCATGAACATATTCGTCTTTCACACATATCTTGGGAGCATTCTAAATATGTGTCAAAGTCGAAAGCTATAGTTTTCTTGACTCAAATATTTATCCACCCTAGTATTCAGCTCCAAAACAAGTCATTTTCAAGAGTGGGCACTATTTTAGTCTTTTCTCGTAATTCTGAGTTTTTTTCCTGAAGTGCTTGGAATGCATTATGAATTTGATTAAAATTTTCTTATGCAGAAGTAGACAAAACTACTTATGGATATAGTTAGAACCACATAATACATCTCGTTAGACACTACCTAATGATTCATGCTCAACAACCATTTTTAAATGTCTCCTTGTAATCTATTGATATGTGTTTCTAAGCACTTGATGCTTATAGATAAAAACAACTTTGAATTAAATAACATAAATGCCAAGTTCTATATGTAGGATCTACTAAGGGCTTTCACTGAATGTGAAAGCCTCATGGGTTGCAAGGGCCAAAGGATGTATTTGTGACATTATTCATTTAACCCATGGACCATGAAGTAACTTCTTACCAAGGATAAGAGTTAGCATATGATGTCACATCTCTAGTACAATGTCACTTT
This sequence comes from Pinus tabuliformis, assembly GCA_031772625.1. NCBI lineage: Eukaryota > Viridiplantae > Streptophyta > Pinopsida > Pinales > Pinaceae > Pinus > Pinus tabuliformis. The sequence continues at coordinate 52,993,841 of CM062808.1, read as the reverse complement.
GTTCCAAGTATAGAGAAATTGATTCCTCTATGGTGTTTCCAATTTGTAAAACTAGGGGTAGATCCTATAATTATTGGAAATAATCATGGTAAAAGATTTATCGCACCTCGAAGTGTGAATGTACATGGTTACCAATAGTCTATAATTTCTTGATCAAAGAGGATTTAACAAAGGAATTTTCTCTTTACTACTATGAATAGTGAATTGATTCCTAGTCTTTTGCTTCCTCTTGTTACAATTATGGAAATGTTGTTGATTGTGTGTCTTGTAGCTTTTCTACTAGTGGCTTGCACTAGCTCTCTGTATAGACTAAATTTTGAAATCTTGAAGTCGAACTATGCTATCTCATCACACCACCCCCTCCCTATAGAAGTGTCTGTAGATTGTGATGAAGTAATAACTCCTATGTTCATCCACTTCTTCTCTTGCAGTGTATTCTACTTATTTCTCCCTTTGTTTAGCTAGTTTAACTTCCTCTTGCTCTCTTTGTTTCTTTATTTCTATCAAAAATATAAAAACTTGAACATTCCTCTTATAACTGGACATTCATGTGCCTCCCTTTTCTTGCTTTTTCTCTATACATCTTATTTTTCTTTTGTGATTTCAACCTATATACTAGGTGCTATATGAAAATGCTTAGGCTATTGTGGATTACATTTTGAATATCCTCCACAACAATATAAAAGGGTAGTACTTATACAAGTACTTGTGGATTTTCACATGGTTCTAAAAACGCATTATGTGTATCAATCTAAAAACAAATAAAATCATCATATTTATCTACAAGATTCAATGGAATTCAATTTGATTTAATGATTTCTTATATCTTTCTAATGTACTAGTGTTGAAACACCAAATCTGTGCCTATTTGTTATTTTTTCTCCTTATTTAAATATCATCCATTAACCTTGGGCACTAGGAAGGAATTCATGATGTCTATGACATAAGTTCCCCCTCTAGTGCTTTCTAGGAAATCATGGCCAAAAGAAACATAGCCTGACTATAGTTAAATTACGTGACCAACTATTGTGCATCCAAACAATATTGTATAAAATAATTCTCAAGATATAGCTCCTATGCCATCTTAATTCTCTAAGTGAACCTATCAAATACATGCACTATCCCAAGAGGTCATTCATCCTTCCTACACTTATAGACTGATTTGAAAGAGAAAAGTAGAGTGAAAAACTTGAATTTAGGATAAGAACATCTATTTGTGTCATAATTATGGTATATATCCTCAATCATTATATTTTAGGCGATCATCACCTTAACAACATCTTATCATAGTCAAGGTAATCTTGATACTTTATGTAAAACATCTAGCTCAACTACACATTAATGATAAGGCCATAATATCCTCCATGCATCCTACTAAGTAGAAACCTCAAAAACAAGTAATTGATGTTCTACATCCAAAACATGGTGCATGCAATAGAGTCATAATACGCTATGTTGGGTCCCTATAATACTAGTGATTACCCCATTACTATTGTAGTTATACCCCTTATTTATATTGATGTACCCATGTAGTGCCCATATTGTTACTATTGTGCCACATAGAAGCCCACTATTGTTATTGTTGTGCCTTACAATATTATTGTTATGTAGGCTTTGATTGTATTGGGACCACTTAGACTCCTATATATAGAAAGGAGGTATTTTCATTTGTATCATCCAAGAATTGTTCATTTATGTAATGTAAAGGAGGTTGCCCCCTCGAAGAGGCTGAATTCTAAGGCGTGGATCTCTCTTTTCTATCTTTTTGTGAGCTGGTTTCATAACATTTGGTATCAGAGCTTTGGATTCTAGGGTTTCGCTGCTCCAAACAGGTCATCGTGGAATTTTCGCTATAACTTTTTTTCTGGGACGTTTCAGAAGTCGCAAAAAAAACCCATTTGAGAAGAATTGGCGCTGAACCTTGGGTCCGAATTTCAGAGCTTTTCGCGCGATATTTTCGGAGATATGATCTGAGGAAGTTGGTCTTTTTGCAGACTCCTGAATTACATTCAAAACAGGTGACCTGGGGAAAATCGTCATAACTCTCTCTCTGAGGATCGGATTGAAATTTCGTAAAAAGGTACAGAAAGAAGACGGACTGTAGTTTCTTGTGGGTGAGTTTCAGATTCAAAGGTTGAAACAGTGACTCGTGGCACGTCGTACAAGTTCGCTCTACTGAACCAGTCTAAAAGCAAGTCACTGTGGGAGATTTCACATAACTCTTCCTTGGAGAATCCAATTTGGCTCAGACTTGTGGCATTGGAAAGAGGACGCAGAAGGCTACTACAGATAGCAATTTCAGAACTGGATGATCCGAAATTACAGAGATACATCAGATTCAATATCAGGCTTCTATAAAGTGAAAAAAGGTGTGTAGTTTTTTTTTAAATTTTTGTGTAAGCTTGGTTTAACGGAATTCAAAGGGCATAGTAAAGCATTATTATCGGTAACTGATGCCCCGAGGAAAGAAAATGCAAACACCTAGTAAGGAACCTGAAAGCTCTAGCATGACTCATGAAGAAGAGGAAGAAATGCTACATGATATATCAAAATTACAAGAACAAGTGCAACAAATGTCACGCTCACAAAAGCTAACAGAAGCTAAGATAAGTGGCGTGGAATCTAAGGTAAATGGCGTGGAATCTAAGATAAAGGGAATGGAAGCTAAGATGGATGGCATGGAAGCTAAGATTGACGCTAAAATTGATGGCATGGAAGCTAAGATTGACGCTAAAATTGATGGCATAGATGATAAGATGGATGAATTGAAGAAGTTGCTACAAGAAAGGGTCACTAATGGTGAAAAGGTAGTAAAGGAAACTCATGATGAGAACAAAAGAAATGTTAATCATGATTCCATAGACTCTAATGTTGGATCGAAGACTCACCATGTTCCAAAAATCGATATGAGGAAGTTTGATGGCAAGGATCCCGCCACATGGATATTACAGATGGAGCAATTCTTCGATCTCAATAATGTGCAAAACACACAAAAGGTACGTATGGCAACTTTATATTTGGAACCAAATCAGTTTGTATGGTATCAATGGCTTTGTTCTCGTAAACAATTTATCACTTGGGCAATTTTTACGGAAGAATTGATAGCACATTATGAGGATACAAAAAGCAACACTTTTTTTAGCCAATTGATAAGTCTCAAACAAAAGGGTTCAATAATGGAGCACATTGAGGAGTTCCAAAAATTGAACATAAGGGTAAAAGATATTCCAGAGGAGCATAGGATTGATGTGTTCATAGGGTCTTTAAAGGATAATATCCAACATGATGTGCGCCTTTGGGAACCTGATTCATTAGAGAAGGCATTCAGGTTAGCAAGAAAAATGGAAAGCAAAATTATGGCAACTAGGAAGCATACCATTCACAACTATAAAGATGGAAGTGTTGTTGCCCATAGTCTTCCACAACCTACAAGGTTGACACCACAACAATTGGAAGAAAAAAGAGCAAAAGGGCTTTGTTACAATTGTGATAGCAAATACACTAAAGGTCATAAGTGTGCTGAGAAGAAATTATTCTACATAGATTGTGAAGAGGAAGAAGAAAAGGAGCAAGAAAGGTCAAAAGAAGAGGATATATTCCAGGAACAAAGCCTAGATGAAGAACAAATAAATCCGACCATATCTTGTAATGCATTGGCAGGAATTACCACTCCTCAAACCATCAAGATAGAAGGACAAATCAAGAAGAAAAAGGTAATAGTGTTGATTGATTCAGGAAGCACCCACAATTTTATTCATTGTAGGGTAGCAAAAGAATTGAATTGCTTCCTATATCCAGCACCAGAGTGTCAAGTGATGATTGCAAATGGAGGAACAATAAATTGCTCTGGAAAGTGCCATAATATCAAGCTATCCATGGGAGAATATGTATTGACTAGCCCAATGCTTTCCATTCCAATGGGAGGTGCTGATGTTGTACTAGGAGTCCAATGGCTACAATCCTTGGGTACAATAGCTTTTAATTTTCAAGAACTTTTCATGAAATTTTCTGTGGAAGGAAAGGAAGTTGAATTAAGGGGTATTGCAGGGAAACCAGGAAAGATAATCAGCTCTAATGGTATGACAAAGCTTCTAAAAAAGGAGCAAAGGGTGTAATTGCACAATTATGTTCGCTAGATGTTTCCACATTGGAATCATCTATTTCTCCAGATCTCCAAAAAGTCCTGGACAATCATTCCAAGGTATTTGAGACTCCCAAAGGTCTCCCACCTATGCGTGATCATGATCATGCTATTCATCTGATTCCAGGAAGTGTTCCTCCAAACATCAGGCCGTACAGATATCCCTATGTCCAAAAAAGTGAAATTGAACGTATGGTTGCAGAAATGCTAGAGGCTGGTATAATTCAACCGAGTCAAAGTTCTTTCTCTGCTCCAGTAGTATTGGTGCACAAGAAGGATGGATCATGGCGCATGTGTCCGGATTATAGGGAGCTCAACAAGCTCACTATTAAAGATAAGTTCCCCATTCCTGTCATTGATGAATTACTGGATGAATTGCATGGATCAATTTACTTCACCAAGTTGGATCTTCGTTCAGGATATCATCAAATCAGAATGAAGATTGAAGACATTCCGAAAACAGCATTTAGAACTCATGAGGGTCATTATGAATTTTTGGTCATGCCTTTTGGCCTTACCAATGCACCTTCAACATTTCAAGGTTTGATGAATTCAATTTTCAAACCATTCCTTAGAAAATTTGTGTTAGTATTTTTTGATGATATACTAATCTACAGCAAGTCTTGGAAGGATCATGTTGAACATGTTGACAGGGTGCTACAACTATTGGAGGAGAAACAATTATATGCAAAAAGATCCAAATGTTTCTTTGGAGTCCAGGAGGTGGAATATTTGGGTCATATTGTATCTCATGAAGGAGTTAAGGTAGACCCTAGCAAAATTAAAGCCATTAAGGAATGGAAAATCCCCACATCCATAAAGCATCTGCGAGGATTTCTTGGGTTGACAGGGTATTATCGCAAGTTTGTTAAGAATTATGGGAGAATAGCAGCACCTCTAACAACATTATTGAAGAAAGATGCATTTTCATGGACTCCGGAAGCAACAAAGGCCTTTGAACATCTTAAAGAGGCAATGTGCCAAGCACCGGTCTTAGCTACACCGGACTTCACAAAAACCTTTATTGTGGAATGTGATGCTTCAGGAAATGGAATTGGTGCTGTTCTAATGCAAGATGAAAGACCCATTGCTTTTGAAAGTCGTCCAATCAAGGGAAAGTTTTTAAGAAAAGCTATTTATGAGAAGGAAATGTTGGCAATACTCCATGCACTTAAGAAATGGCGACCCTACCTAATGGGAAGACACTTCAAGGTAAAAACAGATCATGATAGCCTTAAATACTTTTTAGAACAAAGATTATCCTCTGAAGAGCAACAAAAGTGGGTCACAAAGATGTTGGGTTATGACTTTGAAATCATCTACAAAAAAGGGAAGCAAAATGTGGTGGCAGATGCACTCTCAAGAAAGGATGAGGATGTGGAAGCATTGTTGTGCGCCATTTCTATTATCCAACCAGATTGGATAAATGAAGCAAGGGAGGAATGGAAGAATGACGAAGAAGTGTGGGCACTTATTCGAAAGCTACAACAAGATTCCAGTACGTCTGATACATTTAGCTGGAAAAATGATTCGTTATGGTACAAAGATCGCTTATACCTCTGTAAGAATTCCCAGCTAAAACAAAAGATTCTTATGGAATTGCACACTTCTCCCTTAGGAGGGCACTCAGGATTTTTAAAAACTTACCACAGGGTTAAGAAGGAATTTTTTTGGGATGGCCTTAAATCAGATATTCAAAAGTTTGTGGCAGAATGTTTGGTTTGCCAGCAAAATAAAGTTGAAACAATTAAGACACCGGGTCTATTACAACCTTTATCCATTCCAAGCCAACGTTGGGAGGAGGTTTCAATGGATTTTATCACAGGTTTACCCAAGTCTGAGGGAAAGAGTGTCATCATGGTGGTAGTTGACAGACTTACCAAGTATGCACACTTTTGTGCATTATCACATCCATTTAAAGCCAGTACAGTTTCTACTGCATTTATGGAAACAATTCAAAAGCTACATGGAAACCCAAAGATTATTGTAAGTGACAGAGATCCCATTTTCACTGGAAATTTTTGGACAGAATTATTTTCTTGTCTTGGTACTCAGTTAGCTCATAGCTCATCTTATCATCCTCAATCTGATGGGCAAACTGAGATAGTAAACAAATGTTTGGAAGGATATCTTCGTTGCTTTGTATCTGATAAACAGACACAATGGGTCAAATGGTTGCCTCTGGCTGAATGGTGGTATAACACTTCCTTTCATACAGCAACAAAAATGACCCCATTTATGGCACTTTATGGGTATCAACCACCATCCATCACATCATATTTAAGAGAAAATTCTAAGGTTCAGGCAGTGGAACATCACATCGAACATCAACAACAAGTCCTCCAACTCTTAAAGGATAACCTTGTGTTGGCACAGAATAGAATGAAACAACAGGCAGATCAACATCGCAGTGAAAGAAGTTTTGATGTAGGTGATTGGGTATTCCTACGGCTACAACCATATAAGCAAATGTCCCTCAAGCAAGCTAAGAAGGATAATAAATTATCACCAAAGTATTATGGTCCGTACAAGGTGTTGCAAAAGATTGGTACTATGGCATACAAATTGGAGCTTCCTGCAGCTTCTCGATTGCACCCAGTTTTCCATGTTTCATGCTTAAAGAAGGTTATAGGCGACAAGCTCCCAGTTCAAACAATATTGCCAGAACTTGACGAAGAAGGAAAAATTATATTGGAACCGGAAGCAGTTATAGAAACAAGAACTCGACAGCTACGAAATCGATCAATTTCAGAGTACCTTATCAAGTGGAAGAACTTATCCGCTGAAGATTCCACATGGGAGGATGAGAATTTTATGCAGAAGTATCCTGAACTACTCAAGCGTTGAGGACAACACTTTTTTGAAGGAGAGGGGCATGTTGGGTCCCTATAATACTAGTGATTACCCCATTACTATTGTAGTTATACCCCTTATTTATATTGATGTACCCATGTAGTGCCCATATTGTTACTATTGTGCCACATAGAAGCCCACTATTGTTATTGTTGTGCCCTACAATATTATTGTTATGTAGGCTTTGATTGTATTGGGACCACTTAGACTCCTATATATAGAAAGGAGGTATTTTCATTTGTATCATCCAAGAATTGTTCATTTATGTAATGTAAAGGAGGTTGCCCCCTCGAAGAGGCTGAATTCTAAGTCGTGGATCTCTCTTTTCTATCTTTTTGTGAGCTGGTTTCATAACACGCTATTTGTACAATTTCTTCACCTATTATTTTGGCTCTACTTTCACATTACAATTCAATAGTGATTTTATTTTTAGACATGTTCAGGTTATAACTTTGGAAACCAAGTCTCATCATGTAGCTCAAAGCCAATAAAAACTATATTTCTAACTTTCCTTAGTAATGGTTCAACAATTTCTACCTTCTCATGTAACTCGAACACACCCATATTTGCTTCTTTGGGTGTCTTTTGCTTGTGGTGATCCTTTCGTTTGGATGGAATCTTCTTGGAGTCACTCCTCAAGCAAAATTTTGATATATTTGTAATTCTCTAATGAAATTTTAGAGAGAACAATACAATCCCCAAAACATTCCTTCGAACTTATATAAATAATAGGAATGGACGTAATCATTACTACACCATCAACTTGTCTTACCAAGATGAACATTTGATTAGTGCTCACTATGGGTGATCTAAAATATGACTATTATTTCCTTTTGTTGTATTTTTCTCATGCTAACTTTGAAAGTTTGCTGCAATTATTGGCATATACCATCATTTCAGTCTTTCTTTTTATTATATCACAAATCACATCAATATAAACATCTAATTGGTGCTTTTACCAAAATTATAGTACCTTTATTCAATTTACTATTTTTACATCTATCTAAGAGTAACCAATAACTAATATGTAATGTCGACATGCCAATACCCTTATTAGTTCAAACCCTAACTACCTTGTAACCATAAAAAACCTTTGAACTATTACTCATTCTATCACATTCTATTCCTACTATGGTACATCTATATAACTTACCTAGGCATTCACTAGGCCCCTAAAATGATGTCATATGGATTCAATTGACTAACACTTACCAAACCTTTCATAGATTGGCCACCTAACTTGGTCAACTTCACTACCCCAGTTTTTAAAATGTAGGCAATACAAAATATTCCAAGCCATATAATCCTCAACTTCCCTAAATTCTTTAAAATTTTATTGTCATAAAAAAAAAGGGATCCAAGTTCCATTACCTTAGCACAAACATCATGTTCATGGTAAGTCTTTTATCTTTGTTACTCCACCAATGAGTGGAACCCTGTGATGACTTAATTATTTTTCTAACTCCCTAAGAACTTTCTCCCTTCTCTTAAGAGGCTCATCATCAGAAATTTTTGTGGCTATTGCAATGCACACCTTAGGAAAAACAAAATTGAAAGGTATCAATACTTCCTTTCCACATATCAAATGGGACAAAAAATTCTTTTTCAACCTTTAACTTGTAGTTTTGTATGCCCATAAAACTCCAAGAACACACTCATCCCGATCATCATGGACCATAGTACAATTTGTTGTCAATGCATTTTCTAGAATCTTACTAAAAACTCCATTATTCATTTAACCTAAGGATGTGATGGGGTACTTTTATAATGATGAATCATTATTTCCTTATTCAAAGCTCTAATTATGTGATTAATATGTCTATAACTAGGACATTGTATATAAACCACTTTTTTTTGTATCCTAGAGGAACCCAACAACCCGCTTGACATATAGCTACTAGTAAACCTCTGGGGGTTACGACTTGTCCTCCTCTCCATAAAGTGAGTCAAAACCAGGGGGATTTGAACCTTAGATCTCCCAGTTTTCACAGTTTTCACATTACTTCAATCATCAATTAAGCTACCCCCTTATGACATTATATAAAACATTTTATTTTTGATGTCACAAAATATGTTTTTACATAAGCACATAAGATGGTTTAATTTATATAATTGTTTTAGTGGTATGTAATGATATCACCATCCATCTAAATTTGGATTTCTCATCAAATAGTAAATCACTAAAATTATATATCTTACCAAGTAAACTAAGCATTAAGACATGTTAATTTAGATTCATATTTTCAAAGGTTTTCGATACCCAAAACATCTCAAACCTCAAGCTAAACTTTCTAAGAAAAAATACAATGTTAAAAATAATGTGAAGTGCTTTCCTCGATACACATGCAAAGTAAGAAAATAATTGGACCTACACTATTTCGTTTTTGGAAGGATTCACATGTTATAAATTTATTGTTCAATGTGAGCCATTGTCATGCAACCAACTCACAAAACAGAAGAAAAGATAGATCAATGACTTAAAAATTATCCTCTTCGATGGGGAAACCTCCTTTACATTACATAAATGAACAATTCTTAAATGATACAAATGACATGACATCCTTTCTATATATACGAGTCTAATGGGTCACAATATAATCAGAGCCTACATAACAATAATAATGTAAGGGAACAACAATAACAATAGTGGGCATCTATGGGGCACAAAAATAATAACATGGGGGCTACATTAAAAATAATAGTAAGGGGACTACACTATTATTATAGAGACCTAACATGCCCCTCTCCTTCAAAAAATGTTGTCCTCAATGCTTGAGTAGTTCTGGATGTTTCTGTATAAAATTGTCATCCTCCCATGTGGAATATTCAACGAGTAAGTTCTTATACTTAATGAGATACTCTGAAAATGATCGATTCCATAGTCATTGGGTTCTTTTTCCTAACCTCTTCAGGATCCAATATCATTTTTACTTCTTTGTCAATTTTTGGAAATATTGTTTGAACTAGGAACTTGTCACTAATAAACTTGTTTAAGCATGAAAAATGGAAAATTGGGTGTACTTGAGAAGATGCAGGCAACTCCAATGTGTAAGCCATAGTACCAATCTTTTGCAACACCTTGGAAGGACCATAGTACTTGGGTGATAATTTATTATCCTTATTAGCTTGCTTGAGGGACATTTGTTTGTATGGTTGTAGCCGTAAAAATACCCAGTTGACTACATCAAAACTTCTTTCACTGCAATGCTTATATGCTTGTTGTTTCATTCTATTTTTCACTAGAGTGAGGTTATCCTTTAAGAGTTGGAGAACTTGTTATTGATGCTCAATGTGATCTTCTACTGCTTGAACCTTAGAATTTTCTCTTAAATATGATGTGATGGATGGTGGGTGATATCCATAACGTGCCATAAATGGGGTTATTTTTGCTGCAATATGGAAGGAAGTGTTATACCACCATTCATCCAGAGGTAACCACTTGACCCATTATGTTTATTTATCATATATAAAGCAATGAATATATCCTTCCAAATATTTTTTCAATATCTCAGTTTTCCTGTCAGACAGAGGATGATAAGATGAGCTATGAGCTAATTGAGTACCAAGACAAGAAAATAATTCCGTCCAAACATTTCCAGTGAAAATGGGATCTCTGTCACTTACTATAATCTTTGGGTTTCCATGTAGCTTTTGAATTGTTTCCATAAATGTAGTAGAAAATGTATTGGCTTTAAAACTATGAGACAATGCACACAAATGTGCATACTTGGTAAGGCTATCAAATACCACCATGATGACACTCTTTCCTTTAGACTTGGGTAAACCTATGATAAAATCCATTGAGACCTTCTCCCAAGGCTAACTTGAAATGGCTAAAGGTTGTCACAAACCTAGGGTCTTAATTGTCTCAGCTTTATTTTGTTGGCAAACGAAAAATTCTGCCACAAAATTCTGAGTATCAGATTTAAGGCCCTCCCAAAAAAATTCCTTCTTGATCCTGTGATAAGTTTTTAAAGATCCTAAGTTCCCTTCTAAGGGGGAGGTGTGCAATTCCAAAATAATATTTTGTTTGAGTTGGGAATTCTTACCAAGATATAAACGATATTTGTACCATAATGAATAAATTTTCTAGCTAAATGTATCATATGTATTTGGGTCTTGCTACAACTTTTTAATGAATGTCCACAGCTCTTCATCATTCTTCCATTCATCCCTTGATTCGGTTATCCAATCAGGTTGGAGAATAGAAATGGCACAAAGAAATTTTCCACATCCTCATCCTTTCTTGAGAGTGCATCTTCAACAACATTTTGCCTCCCTTTTTTGTAGATGATTTCAAAGTCATAACCCAACATCTTTGTGACCCATTTTTAGTGCTCTTCTGAAGATAATCTTTGTTCCAAAATGTATTTAGGACTATCATGATATGTTTTTACCTTGAAGTGTCTTCCCATTAGGTATATTGCCATTGCTTTAGTGCATGTAGTATTGCTAACATTTCCTTCTCACAAATAGGTTTGTGTAAATACTTTCCTTTTATTGGATGACTTTCAAAAGCAATGGGTCTTCCTTCTTGCATTAAAACAACACCAATTCCATTTCCCGAGGCACCACATTCCAGAATAAAGGTTTTTGTGAAGTTTGGTGTAACTAAGATAGGTGCTTGGCACATTGGCTCTTTAATATGTTCAAATGCCTTAGTTGCTTTTGGAGTCCAAGAAAGTGCATCTTTCTTCAGTAATGTTGTTAGAGGTGCTGCTATTCTCCCATAATTCTTAACAAACTTGCAATAATATCCTATCAACCCGAGAAATCCTCGAAGATGCTTTATGGTTATGGGGATTTTCCATTTCTTAATGGCTTTAATTTTGTTAGCATCTACCTTAAAACCATCATGAGATACAATATCACCCAAATATTCCACCTCCTGCACTCCAAAGAAACAATTGGAGGTTTTTTGCTTATAATTGTTTCTCCTCCAATAGTTTGAGCACCCTGTCAACATGTTGAACATGATCCTTTCAAGATTGGCTGTATATTAGTGTATCATCAAAAAATACTAACAAAAATTTTCTAAGGAAGGGTTTGAAAATGGAATTCATCAAACCTTGAAATGTGGAAGGTGCATTACTAAGGCCAAAAGGCATGACAAAAAAATCATAATGAACCTCATGAGTTCTGAATGTTATTTTCATAATTTCTTCAATCTTCATTCTAATTTGATGATATCTTGAATGAAGATCCAACTTGGTGAATTAAATTGCTCCATGTAATTCATCTAGCAATTCATCAATGGAAAGAATGGGAAATTTATCTTTAATAGTGAGCTTATTGGGTCCTCTATAATCTAGACACATACACCATGATCCATCCTTCTTGTGCACCAATACTGCTGGAGCAGAGAAAGAACTTTGACTAGGATGAATTATACTGGCCTCTAGCATTTCTGCAACCATATGCTCAATTTCACTCTTTTGGGCATAGGGATATCTGTGAGGTTTGATGTTTGGAGGAACACTTCCTGGAATCAAATGAATAGAATGATCATGATCACAAATAGGTGGGAGGCCTTTTAGAGTCTCAAATACCTTAGAATGATTGTCCAAGGATTTTTGGAGATTTGGAGAAATAGATGATTTTGATGTTTGAATATCTAGTGAGCATAATTATGCAATTACGCTCGTTGGTATTTCTTTAGAAGCTTTGTCATGCCATTAGAGCTGATTATATTTCCTGGTTTCCATGTGATACCCCTTATTTCAAATTACTTTCCTTCTCAAAAAATTTTCAAGATAAGTTCTTGAAATTTAAAAGCTATTGTCCCCAAATATTTTAACCATTGGAATCCTAGTTCAACATCAATACCACCCATTGGAATGGAAAGCATTGAATTATTCAATACATATTCCCCCATGGTTAGCTTGATATTATGGAACTTTCCAGACCAATTTATATTTCCTCCATTTGAAACCGTCACTTGACACTTTGGTGCTAGATATAGGAAACAATTCAATTCCTTGGCTATCTTACAATGAATAAAATTATGAGTACTACTTGAATCAATCAACACTATTACCTTTTTCTTCTTGATATATCCTTCTATATTGAGCGTTTGAGGAGTGGTAATTCCGGCCAATGCATTTCAAGATATGGTTGGATTCATTTATTTTTTATTAGGGGTTGGTTCATGGTGTATATGCTCCTCCTTTGATGTTTCTTGTTCCTTTACTTCCTTCTCTTCACAATCTATGTAGAATAATTTATTCTCAGCACACTTATGACCTTTAGTGTATTTTTTATGACAGTTGTAACAAATAATTTTTGCTCCTTTTTCCTCCAATTTTTGTGGCATCAAACTTGTAGGTTGTGGAAGACTAGGAGCAGAAACACTTCCATATTTATAGTTGTGAGTGGTAGAATTTCTTGTTTCCATAATTTTGATTTAAACTTTTCTTGCCACCTTGAATGCCTTCTCCAATGAATCAGGTTCCTAAAGGCGAACCTCAAGTTGGATGTTCTCTTTTAAAGTCCCTACGAAGGCATCAATCCTATGTTTATCAGTTACCCTGATATTCAATTTTTGGGAGTCCTGAATGTGTTTCGCCGTTGAACCCTTTTGTTTGAGATTTATCAATTGGCTAAAGAAGGTGTTTCTCTTTGTATCCTCATAATGTGCTCTCACTTCCTCAGTAAAAAATGACCAAGTGGAAAGTGGTTTATGAGAAAAAAATCCATCGATACCATATAAGTTGATTGGGTTCTAAATATAAAGTTGCAATGCGTACCTTTTGTGTATGTTGCATATCATGTAGATCAAAATATTGTTCGATTTGTAGTATCCATGTTATTGCATCCTTGCCATCAAACTTCCTCATATCTATCTTTTGAATGTGGTGGTTCTTAAACCATACATTGGAGTCTCTAAAATCATAATTTATATTCCTTTTTTCCTCATTATGATTTTCATGGAGTACCTTGTCACCATTAGGAAGCATTTCTTCTAACAACTTTGTCAAACCTTCTTTCAAACTTTCCATGTATGCTTTTAAGCCATTCTTCAAACCATCCATCCTGGCTTGCATGTCTGATTTTAAATCATCCTTCAAACCTTCCATTTTCCCCTTAATTTTTGTCTCTAAGCCATCCATCTTAGCTTCCAGTTCATTTTTGGTTACTCTTTGCGAGAACGAAATTTGTTGCACTTGGCTTCATAAATTTGACATGCTGCATTTCTTCCTCTTCTTCATGCGTCATAGAAGAGATTTTTGGTGGCTTACTAGGTGTGTCCATTTTTTGTTTTTGTTTTGAGGAATTTTTTAATAAACAATGATATATTTGCTTCACTATGCCCCTTGAATCACTTCAAACTGATTTTTCAAACAAAATTAATGCAAATTAAAAAAAATATGCACACATTTTTTCCTTGTTTTTTGGAGCTAGATATTGGAACTGTTGTATCTCTGTAATTTCGGCTCTACAAGATCTGAAATTAGGTCCTGTTGTATTCCTATGAGTCTTATTTCTGATGCCATAAGTCATACCAAATTTTTATTCTTAAAGATAAAGTTATGCCCAATATCCCATGATGACCTGATTATGGACTAGTTTAGTAGAGTGAACTTGTACAGAGTGCCACATGTCACAGTTTTGACCTTCGGCCCTGAAAATGATACAAGAAATACTACAGTGTGTTAAAATTTGGTGAATTTTTACTAAATTCAAATCCGATAATCGTAAAGGAAGTTATGACTATTTTCCCAAGGTCACCTATTTGAGACTGAATTTTGGAGCATGCGAAAACCCTAACTTATTTAGACACTATCTCAGAAAATATAGAGAAGCAAGATCTGAAATTTTTATGGTAAGTTAATAAATATTTCAAATCCACATGGTTAAAATCTAAGATTCTGAACCTTCTTAGAAAAAAAATTATATCGAAAATTCCAAGATGATCTGTTTACAGCAGCGAAACCCTAGAATCCAAAGCTCTGATAGCAATTGTTATGCAACCAACTCACAAAATAGAAGAAAAGATATATCAATGACTTAAAAATTATCCTCTTCGAGGGGGAAACATCCTTTACATTACATAAATGAACAAGTATTTAATGTTACAAATGACAAGACATCCTTTCTATATATAGGAGTCTAAGGGGTCACAATATAATCAGAGCCTACATAAAAATAATAATGTAAGGGCACAAGAATAACAATAGTGGGATTCTATGGGGAACAACAATAACAACATGGGGGGTACATTAAAAATAACAATAAGGGGACTACACTATTATTATATGAACCTAACATCCCCCTATCCTTCAAAAAAGTGTTGTCATCAACACTTGAGTAGTTCTGGATGCTTTTGTATAAAATTCTCATCCTTCCATGTGGAATATTCAACAGATAAGTTCTTCCACTTGATGAGATACTCTGAAAATGATTGATTCCATAGTTTTCTAGTTCTTCTTTCCTAACCACTAAAAGGGGCCTTAACTTCCCAAGTCTTCTGCCACCACCATTTTCCATCACCTAGCCCCGATCCAAAAAATCATTGACTATCCAAGAATAGGGGTATAATTTCCCCTTGCTCCATTTAGAGCCTAGATTAATTATATGGGGAATTATTCAATCTTATATGTGATATCTTGATTTCTATTGACAAGTGACGCCACCTTTCAACCCAGTTTACTTCTAGTCCAAGATAAAATGCTTTTCTCTAGCCTTGAGATCACATGAATGTGTCATATGGGTTATTGATCAAATTAAGTCGACATATGCCAATCAATTATAGGTGTTTTAAGATTTCCTAAGGAGGAATACGTCTCTACCACACCCAATATTGCATTTTACCACACTCTAACTTTTCATCCATCTCCCACTCTCAGTGCCACATAAGAGGCTATGATTAAGAGGGCTAGTGTCATTGCCTTCCATTAGTAGGATACATCCACTACTCTCTTCCTTTCCTTTCTAATTAAATCTAAGAGAGTTTCTAGAGCAATGTATTTCTATATAAAGATCCTTTTACACAAGCTCCCCTTTGTGATGACATTTCATAATTATTTTGCAACCAAATCTTTACCAGATAAATGTATGTTCTTTAGCTCCCACCCCCCAATATATTTTGGAGTTTCCATTCTTTTCTACTTAACTAAATTAATTCCTTTATAATTACTACTCCTTTGCCACATAAAATTAAAAAAAAAATCTTTTGATTTTTTCAAGGATACCTTTGGGTATGTGAGTTAAGGGGTGATAGTATACTATAATAGCTTCTAACACCTAGAATAGTTTCTAGTACTAATTTTATCAAAACTAATCTACTTCCCTTAGAGAGCCACCTGTTGCACCAAACAGTGATGCATTTTCTATTTTTGACAACAACCAATTCCAATATACCTTTCCATAACAATTATTCTCAAGAGTAAATCCCATATATATTTAATGCCCTCTGACAAGTCTAAGTGTTAAGAAGGAAAATGTCCATTAATACTCAAATCTTGAATACCTTCCAAATCAATTGTATAAAATATAGAATTATTCTCATTTATTTCCATACTTTTGGCCTTATTGTAAAGCTATAAAATGTTAAATGGGGAACATGGATAGCTAGAAACTCTATTTTGTGTGAAGAGAAGATGATGCCTACCTTTTAGGTAGTTGCTGAGGCTAATAATTTAATTGTATATTATAAGTTATATAGGAGCATCCTTGTCTTTGGGCAATTAACAACACCAAATTTTGCTTTTGTAGGTAGCATGAGGGTTGGCCTTTCTTGTAGAAGACGTTTTCTAGATAAGAACATTTTCCGTAGAATCCATTCACTATAAATCAAAGCCACATGGTATGAGGCAATTTTAGGATAGGTTGAATGAAGGTGAACTCTCAATGTGGAGAGATATGAAGGGATTCCATGAGGAAGTTGAGAGGCTATAAGAAACAAAAAAACAACCATTTTTTCTTCCAACAAAAATTGAAACGATGGATGGAAGCTTGAAGAGGGGTTGAAAAAAGGCATAAAATGGTTTGAATACTTTTCTAGAACATTGGACAAAGGGCATGAATTTAAAAGCAAAAAAGTAGTTGAATGGAAGGACACAACTTTAAAATGTTAATTCCATAATGTTGATTCCATAAGGAAGATGAATACCATCATGTGGATTCCATAAGGAAGATGAATACCATCATGTTGATTCCATAATGTTGGATAAGAGGAATCTTCTCAAATTATTAGCCGTTTAAGTAAAATGATTTAAAATTTCATAGTAGTACATATGCGTTGAAATGAATCAAAGGATTAAGATCCTTAGGCTATAAGAATAATGCATGGATTATTTTCATGTTTAATTTAATGAAAACTTCAACTTTGATTATGTTGTTGTTGTTTCTTTTTTAAGGGTATGTTGTTGTTGTTTCTTATCTCAATGTTTTCACTATTAGTTACTCGCTTATAAGTTTTATTTTAACTCTTATAAACAATATAAAAATGTTAATTTTGAATTCTATTTTTAAAAACATAGGTTTATTATTGATTTTAGGTGATAGGGTCTAATGTGTTACTATGTCAAGTGGTACAAAGGTTGGTTAAGCTCTCAAGGATTGGTTTCCTGATAGTGTTCTATTATATAATGTGGTTGTGTAAGGAAAGTGAGAAACCAAGCCTGAAAGTAAGGCCTATGGACATTACTTTGATTGAATATTATTAAACAACTTTGGATAATGACAACCCCAAGGGTTAGCTCAACTGGTCGAGTCCCCATTTTTTAGTACCTCACCGATCAAGAGGTCACAGGGTCAATTCTCCTCGATGCCCTTGGGGTTAGGCCCTGCTAATCTAGCCGATGGGCTTTAAAGGATTCCCTTCGGGGTTGATCTGCCTAGATTTTTCCAAGGGGAAAAAACTTTGGATAATGACGCCACAAAGATGAGTAATTCAAGGAGGTGTGACAGATAAATAGTTGGGGGAATTGAGGAGGATAGAAGAATTAGGGAGTATAATATCTGGGGATGTTGAAGAAAACTCAAAATCAAAAGACAAGATCATCAAGTAGAGAAATGGTGACGATGAAGATTTGATAATGTGTCTATTTGTTTTTGAAAGATATAAGTAGTGCAAGTTTATATGTTCCTTGCTAAAAATGTAGTTTGAAAGTTGAGACTCTCATTAATTGTATAGGGGATCCAAAAAGGTACTTTAAGTATGAAAATGTTCAAGATCCTAATTGAGTTCAATTTCGCAATAACAAAATTAAAAGGGCATGTTGCACTCTAGTGCAATTTTGTATAGAAAAAAAGATAGGAGAAGATCAAGACTTCAAGAAAAATGGTGAGTAAAATCGAGGAAAAAATTCTACTTGTTTATTACTAATGGAGTTTATGTAGTTAGACATATAACTGGAGACAAAAAAAATACATTTGTTTGAGAGTACATTGAAGAATTTTTTGAACCGTCTCTTAGATAATGTAGATGAAACTTATCAAACAAATGTAAAAGTAGAATAAAAGTTGGCTAGGAGACTACAACAAAAATTCATGGGTAAAGGTCTTATAGGCGAGGGAAGGAAAAGTGCTACAAGAGGCACTGCGAAAGAAGTTGAAGCCAACAAAAACCAAAATACAAGAGAAGGAAGTGTTGTTGAGGGAGGTAAAGGATTTGGAACACGTAAAGGTAAGTATGCAATCACTTGCTACAAATGTGGAGTAGAAGGTCACAAGGCATATGAATGTCTAGAGAAGAAAAATATAGCTAAAAGGAGCGAGGCTAGAACTCAAGTTACCTAGGTAGATGAGGCATCAATTGTTGGAAACAACATAGTAATAATTTAACAATATTAGGGGGAGGCTTGATGTTTAGAAGAGAATTACGTAAACCTGAAAGGAAGACTAAACCTTGGAACTTGAATATAGCAAGAGAATTTTAAAAACCAAGAGAAAAAAATTGTGATAACTGTTGTAATATGATTATGGATGGTGGAAATGCAGAAAATATGGCGTGCATGGAGGTAATGGAAAAAATAAAATTAAAAAGTACCTCATATCCAAATTCATATTGGGCTTCATGTCTATAAAAAGGGCAGCAAGTGACTATGACTAAACAATGCTTGTTGATTTTTCGAATTAAAATTTCAATGAATAGATATTGTATTATATAATAGAGATGGATGAATGTGATGTATTTCAAAAGACAATGTTTGTTAGATAGGAAAGTTTTCTGTGATGTAAAGGAAAACACTTATGAATTTGTGAAGGATGGAAAATGGTGGAGACTAAATTAAGAGTAGTAAGTAACAGTTATTACAAAGGAAGTGGTAACAAAAGTGTTGGTAGTTTCAATTGCATTATGATATGCTTAGTTAAGGAATTTTTGAGAGATTAGAAAAGGAAAAATGCTTGTTTAGCCATAATACCAATAGGAGTATTGGAGACTAGGAAGGGGAGTTTCATGCCACCTAAGATTCAACATTTTTTGAAATAATTTGAGGAGAGTGTTGTAGATAACTTGCCAACAAGTTTACCTCCCAAGAGGAGCATTTTAGATCAAATAGATTCAATATTGAGATATAGTTTTCCAAATAAATCTCCTTATTGAATGACTCCAATAAAGAGTGAAGAAATGAATAGACAAGGGCAAGTATTACTTCATAGAGGATTGACCTGGGATATTTTAAGTCCCTTTGGTGTATCAAAAACATTGACACCCAAGAAAGGCGGTGAACGGTGAACGTGTACTAATTAACAGGCTATCAATAAGATAATTAATATTAAGTATAGGTTTCCCTTACCAAGGATGTACAACCTTATGGGTTACTTGAGCAGAGAGAAGTAATTTTTTAGATATAGATTTGAAGAGTGGGTATATTTAGATTAAAAAAAAAGGAAGGTGATGAATGAAAAACATAATTCAAGACAAATTGTGGATTCTTTAACTGAATAGTCATGTTGTTTGAGTTAACCACTACCCCTATCACATTTATGATACTTATGAAATAAGTCTTGAATCCATTTCAGGAAATTTTTTCCATCATATATCTAAATGCCATTCTAATATTTGTTGGGTCCAAAGAAAACATTGTAGCACGTGAAGAAGGTATTAGAAAGGTTAAAAGAGGAGAAGTTGCTAATAAATTCAAAGATGTGTACTTTTTTGTAAGAATAATTACTATAATTCAATCATGGTTTCCAAGGAGGGTTTGGAAATTAATCATGAAAAGGTTAAAGCTATTTTTTATTTGATGACACTTAACTTTACATTTGATGTCAGGAGCTTTCATGGTTTGGAAAGTTTTACTAGAAATTTATTAGAAATTTCAGTGGGATTTGTGTGCCTCTTACTGGGTATATGAAGAACCTAAATTTTCATTGGATTTTAGCAGTAATGAATTATTTTGAAAGTTTGAAGAAAAGGATAATTAAAAAAAATATTGGCACTTCCATACTATTGTAGCGACTCCAATCACCCTCCAAATTTTTTCCCATGCTTCGATTTTGGAGCCTTCCTTCTTAACCACAATAACTCATCTCATAGTGTTCTAGGTACTTGTGCTTAGACTGAGACTTATCCTTTTAATTTTGGATTTTTTTTCGCTTAGTTGATTTTATAACTCACAAGATGATCTCCTAACTTGGTCCCACAACAGGTTTGGGCTTGCCCCAAAAACTGTGTAATCCTTGAAGGCAACTAGCTTTGTTGTTGGGAATTTTGTAGTCCTGACTGCCAGTGAGCCTTGCACTCAGGAAATGCGGAGTCATGAGGAGGAATCCCAAAAATGAGCCTAGGAATTGTGCAACCCACACTGAGCTTAGAAACTGTGCAGTGCACTGAACCAGAAAGTTGCCCAATTCCTAGAATTGCTTTGTCTTTCTCGGCAGTGTGCATGGCAAGTTTCCTCGGAAAAAGAAAAAAATAAAAAATGAAAAAAGAATCCCTAAAAAATAGGGATATATTTTTAGCATCCTGAAGGAGGCACTTGCACTATTTTTATAAACTTCTACCAAGTGTCGCTTTTTCCTTGATTTTAGGCATGTGCGTCATAAACTCTAATTTGTCCAAATCTATTTAATCGATGCTGCTAGATCTCATTTGAAAATTAAATCTCAGAGCTATATAATTCTCGAGGAGGTCAAGGAACCTTTGGTGCAATCGTCGTCACTTTTCTGGGTGAGTTTTTCTTTTGTCGACTTTTGTCGCTTTTTTGTCACTTTTTGTTGTTTGGCTTGTGTTAGTGCTATTTCACTTGTTTCTCTGCATGGTTGCTGGAGTTTTAACTTGTAGAAGTGTTGTTTAAAGTTATAGATTTCATTTCCCAAGTGTCGAATGAGTTTTCCTATTGTTGCACCAATGGTCGCCATTGTGGCAACTGTCCTCACATACTTTGTTTTCCTTTTGTTTAATCAATTGATGCAATTGTTTCACATGCATTCATCCAAACTTAGTTAGATCTACACTTAGATTCAAACTATCTCTCATATCTGTTAGTTTTTCACACTTCCCTTGGGAAGATCTGGGTTTCCCTTGGTCAGGTCTCACTTTTCACAGCTAGCACTACGAAATTTAGAGGCTCAAGCCACAAGCTTGGCCTATGGAATTGCGTAGTCTAAGATGGCACCAACTTCCAGCAGCCAAACTCTCAGCTTGTCTACTGAGCTTGTGTAATGGGCAGTCTCTCTTAGGCCTTTACCCATGCTGAACTACGCATTACGTAGTTCCAGTCATCAAGCTTCCACCTTGGATGTTGGGACTACGCAGTGCATAGTTCCCATAGTCAGCCCGTCCCCCTTCTCAAAAAAAAATGCGTAATACTTCCCATTTAGTGCCCTACTTGTTGCTTGAAATTTCCTTGAAGTTGTTTTGCTTTAAATTGACATTTGCTTTCCCTGAGTGTCCTCTCTATCCCATAGGTATAGAAATTGTTGAGCATCCCTCCAACAATCATAGTTAAAATGGCATCTAAGAGAGTTGCATCAAAGGAAACCACCGAGAGCGGTATTGGGGAAGTAGTTGAGCATACATCAGTTGATTTACTAGTGTTTGCAGATACTCAATTGTCTATTGAGAAGGGAACAATAATGACATGGCAACAAATCAAAGAAACTTTTGCAAAAGAATTTGAGGCAGATTTAGAGGACCGACAGGTCTATCTTAGTATCCAGAAGTCAAGGTTATACAAGGTTCCATGCAAGTACACTGCCTTCCTGTGTGCAGACATCATCAGTTGGATTTTATCACATACAAATGAACAAACTATGGCATTGAGCATTGCAAGCGGGCATAAGCTTGTCACCTTCAGGGCAAAATACTTTCAACAAATGTATCACTTGCCCAATTTAGTGAAGTGCATGGAATCACTCTTCTATGCCACCCATATCTATGTGAATACAAGAGACATTGTTAAGTTCTGGGTGAAATAGCCATCGAAGTTTAGATAGAGACCCACCCATGTTTACAAGATAAAGTCCCTCAGGAAGGCTTACTAGTTCTTGATAATCTTTTAATGCTGAATATATGGTCAAGAGAGCACAAAAACCTTTCATGAAGGGTGGGAATTCTTATTGGACCAATTGGTGAGTGATAGAAGGCCATTCTATTGGGTGTGGAGCTCGATTATCTTCTTTATTCAGATGTATTTCTACATTGGACCCCAGTTCGTAATGGGGCGGAAATGCCACCCATTTGTGGGGGATGGCGATGATTTTTATGAGTCCCCCCCGGTTCGGGGGCAGCGCCCCGGAAGCTACAAATATATGTAAAATTTCCTTGTAAAATATTATAATTTCGTAGTCAATCTAGGTCGTTCATTAGGAAGATGATCAGATGGTAGAATTTATGTTTAATTTATGGTTTTTTGCCCTAGAAGGCAACCCCTCACTATATATGAGAGAACTGCATTGTGGCTATGTAGACATGTATTCTGAGTGAGAAAGAGAGAGGATATTGTGTGAGAGTGAAGAGGAAATTACAACGGATCTGCTATAGGTTGTATCTCTTCATTTTGTTGGATAATATAAAAGGAAGGATTGGTTGTTTCTCTGTGGGCGTAGCCCAAATTGGGTGAACCACATATATCTGTGTCTCTCTTGTTTTATGCATTTTCTACGCTTGTGTTTCTATAATATTTTATGTGTTACATTACTCTGTAATATATAATTTTTTGACAATTGGTATTAAAGCCGAAGTCTATTTGGCTGATAAAATCATAGGAGAGAAGGGTTCTTAGTTCGAGTGGGAGCAATGGAAAAAGATGGTAGGTTTAGGGTCAAAACATTTAATGGCCAAAAATACTAGGTGTGGAAGATGCAGATGGAAGATTATATGTATTAGAAAGATCTATACCTACCACTGAGCGGAAATACAAAGAAGTTGACGAGTATGACAGACACAGAATGGGATATTCTCGACAAAAAGGCACTTGGAACAATATGGCTGTGCCTAGCAGCATCAATAGCTTTTAATATTTCAAAGGAAATGACAAGATAGGGTTTAATGTCGAAATTGGCCAAACTATATGAAAAACCCTTGTCATTAAATAAGAGGTATTTTTTATGAAGCGTTTATTTAATATTAAAATGTCAGAAGGTGGATTTGTTGTTGATCATTTAAATGAAATTAATACGGTTACCAACCCGTTAAGTTCTATAGGGGTAACTTTTGATGATGAAGTTAGGGCTCTGTTATTTTTGTTCTCATTTCTAGAAAGTTGGAATGGTTTAGTTATGGGAATTAGTATCTCCGTCTTTGGATCTATTACTTTAAATTTTGAAGATGTTGTCGGTGCAATCCTTAGTGAGGAAATGTAAAGCAAAAGCTCCGGTAAGAAATCAAGAAATGATTTGACTGTAGAGACTAGAGGAAGAAAAATGTAAAGAAGAAGGAGCCCAGGATATCACAGTAAGTCAAGGAAAGGAAAATCCAAGTCCAGATCGAGGATAGTGTGCTAGAAATGTAGGAAGAAAGGACACCTAAAGAAAGACTGTAAGTCTCAGAAGGGAAAAGAAGGAGACACACAATAAGAAAACAATCATGAAGCAAATATGATAGGTGATGTGTTGCAACATGCTTTGATTCATTCATTAGAAAATATTATTGATGCCTAGGTCGTAGATTCAGGGGCCTCATTCCATGCCACACCTGATGGGAAACATTTTCATGATTATGTTCAAGGAGATTTTGGACATGTTTGTTTGGGTGATGATGAACCCTGTAAAATCATTGGAATGGGTAAAGTTTTCATAAAACAATAGAATGGAAACCAATGGCTATTGAAGGAGGTAAGTCATGTTCTAGATATGAAGAAAAATCTAATTTCAATAGGGAAGTTGGGAAGTGAAAGCCATGTAACTAATTTTATAGATAAAACTTGGAAGGTCACTAAAGGCCCTGGTAATAGAAAAAGGAGAAAAGGTTGGTACATTGTAATTATGCAATTGTATTTCTAATTATGTTAATGCTTTAACCTCTACAGGAGCAGATGCAGAATTGTGGCCTCATAGGCTCGGGTACATGAGTGAGAAGGGGATGGAGATTCTTCACTCAAGAAATTTGATGCCAGGTTTGAAGCATGTTGATTTAGAATTTTGAGAGAATTGAGTTTATGGAAAAGAAAAGAGAGTTAGATTCCTCAGAGTTGGGAAAGAAAATTAGAGCAAAAAATTAGAGCTTGTGCATACAGATGTATGGGGACATGTTTAGGTATCATCTCTCGGTGGCTCTTGCTATTATGTTACTTTTATTGATGATGTAGCCAAAAAAATTGGATTTATTGTATTCGAAATAAATTTGATGTATTTGATACTTTCAAGAAATGGAAAGCTTTGGTTGAGAATGAGACAGGAAAAAGGTTGAAGTGTCTCAGATTAGACAATGGAGGTGAATATTGCAACAAAGAGTTTGATAAGTACTATTTAGAGCATGGAATTCGCAAAGAGAAGATAGTTCCAAGAACACCACAAGAAAATGGCGTGTTAGAAAGGATGAGTAGGACAATCATGGAGCGCGAAAGGTGCATGAGATTGCGTGCAAGATTTCCTTTACAATTTGGGTAGATGCTATATATATTGTTGTTTATTTAATAAATAGAGAGCCTTCAAGTTCCTTGGATGGAGGTATTTCAAAGGAGGCATGGACAAGTAAAACGATAAACTACTCATTTTTAAAGACTTTTGGTTGTGAAGCCTTTGTCCACATTAATAAACAAAATAGAACAAAGCTTGAGGAAAAATCAAAGAAATGTACCTTTATTGGATATGTTGTTAATGATTTTGGTTATCGCTTATATGATTATGCAAATCACAAAATCATTAGGAGCATAGATGTCATATTCAATGAAAAGGGTTTGTATAAGGATCAAATGCAAGAAAAGTAACAAAAAAGAAAACAAAGAATACACAGTGCTTGATGAGATTACATAAAAAGTAAAGGTACCTAAAAATCATAATGATCAATAATCAGAACAACAACAATAACCACAATAGCAACTTGCACCTCAAACACTTGAAGTAGACCCCCTGAATGATACTCTCCTTCATTATATTATGTATTGTTGACTGATATTGGTGAACCAGAATGTTATGAAGAAGCAATGCATGTAGAAACCAAGAAGAAGTGGGAGCTAACCATGAAAGAAGAGACAAACTACTTGGTACATAACTAGAGTTAGGACTTAGTCAGGTTGCCTGCAGGTAAAACAAAATTGTACAATAAATGGGTTTGCAGGTTGAAGGAAAAAGATGGAGGTAGAAAATGGTATAAAGTTAGAATTGTGTTGAAGGGGTTTGGACAGAAGGAAGGCATAAACTTTTATGAAATTTTTTCTCCTATTGTTAAAATGACTTCAATCAAAACCATTTTAAGTCTAGTAGCAACAAAAGATTTTCATATTGAGAAGCTAGATGTAAAGAAGACCTTTCTCCATGGGGATTTGGTGGAAGAGATCTATATGCAACAACTATAAGTATATGAGGTCAAAGGGAAGGAGAAATTAGTCTGTAGGTTGAAGAAGAGCTTTTATGGCTTAAAAGAGGATCCAAGGCAGTGGTATCTAAAATTTGACAAGTTTATGTCTGAACAAGGCTATACTAGATGTCACTCTGATCATTGTGTTTATCTCAAAATGCAATATGATGGAAACTATATTATATTGTTATTGTATATAGATGACATGCTTGTTGCGGGTTCTAACATGTAGGAAATAAATGCACTCAAAAGAAAATTGGAAAACTCATTTGCAATGAAGGATTTGGGTGCTGCAAAACAAATCCTTAGTATGAGAGTAACTACAGACAAGAAAAATCATAAATTAACATTGTCTCAGAGCAAGTACATACAAAAGGTGTTGGAAAGATTTAATATGCAGAACACAAAACCAGTTACTACACCTTTGGCTAGCCATTTCAAACTAAGTAAGGAGATGTGTCCCAAGGCTCAGGAAGAGATAGATTATATGTCTAAAGTTCCATATGCATCAACAGTTGGAGGCTTAATCTATGCAATGGTTTGCACAAGGCATGATATGGCACATGTAGTGGGAGTTGTAAGCAGGTACATCAACAATCCAGGAAAAGAACATTGGATGGCAGTGAAGTGGATTCTCTGGTATTTGAGAGGTACCACATATCAAGCATTATACTTTGGTGGTTCAAACATTTCTTTACAGGGATATGTTGATGTAGATATGGTAGGTGATAGAGATAATAGGAGGAGCACCACATGGTATGTGTTTACTGTAGGTGGAACAACTGTCAGCTGGGTTTCAAAATTGCAGAGTGTTGTTGTACTCTCAACAATGGAAGCAGAGTATGTTGCTACTACAATGGCTAGTAAAGAAATCATTTGGTTACAAAGGTTTTTGGATGACTTGGGTAAGAAGCAGGAGTTGGGTAAGTTATACAGTGACAACCAGAGTGCCATTCATCTTGCAAAGACCTCTACATTTCATTCCAAGACTAAACATATACAACTCGAGTACCATTTCATACAGTCAGTGTTGGAAGATGGACAGTTGAAGCTGGAAAAGATACACGCTAGCCAGAAGCCTGCAGATATGTTAACAAAAGTTGTAACCAGGGAGAAACTAAGATTCTACTTGGTTTCAATTGGTCTTAAATTATGATAATGAAGATGAGAAACATCCAGGTCCAAAGTGGAGTCATTATTCAGCAAATGAAGTAGCGGTGGGGTTGCTATAATTAGTCTCCAAGTGGGAGATTGTTGGGTGTGGAGCCTGATTATATTCTTTATTCAGAGGTATTGCTGAATTGGACCCTAGTTCATAATGGGGCAGAAACTCCACCCGTTTTTTCGCTGCCAAGGGGTTGATGGAAATTTTTATGAGCCCCCCCTGGTGGGGGTTCAGGGGAAGCACCCCCGAAGCTAAAAATAGATGTAAAATTTCCTTGTAAAATATTGTAATTTCGTAGTCAATTTGGGTCGTTCATTAGGCAGATGATCTGACGGTAGAAGTTATGTTTAATTTACAGTTTTTTCCCTAGAAGGCAACCCATCAGTATATATGAGGGAATTGTATTGCGGCTATGTAGATGTGTATTCTTAGCAAGAAAGAGAGAGGAGATTGTGTGAGAGTGAAGAGGAAATTACAACGGATCTGTTGTAGGTTGTATCTCTTCATTTTGTTAGATAATATAAAAGGAAGCATTGGCTGTTTCTCCATGGACGTAGCCCAAATTGGGTGAACCACGTATATCTATGTCTCTCTTGTTTTATGTATTTTCTGTGTTTGTGTTTCTGCAATATTTTATGTGTTCCATTGCTATGTAATATATAATTTTCTAACACATTCAATTGGTCAGATCTATTGGTTCAAAAATTGAAGTCCCATGTAGCTAAGGCTCTTAATTCACCCAAGGATGAGCGAGAAAGGTTCTATATGTATGAATACTTATTGGATGAAATATGTGCACAATAATACTTCCCTCGCATGAACTGGACATGGAAACCACGAGAGACTTCCGTGAACATCTATTGCAAGTTGCTTTCAGAATGTAGTTATTGAGGACTAATGGCACGACTAATTGACCACTTTATCACCTTGCTATAGAAGCTTATATTTTAACAAGGTCCACCTTGCACGTCTCGAGAAGTAATGGAGGCGATAGGAGACATTGTAGATTGGTATGCCTCACTCGGTGGCACCTTCATCAGAGTGTTTGACGGAAAGAAGCCTCCACATGTCTTACCAACGTATGCCACTGACAAATTGATCATGCAAGAAGTATCATACCACCTTGCTACATGGTTGTCATCAACATTGCACAGGAAGAAGAAAATTCCATGGCCCACTCTTCCTTTGCGGTTTAGATTATATGATATTAAGAACTTGAAATTTATATATTTCGAGGCTAAGGACATAGTGAAATTTGAGTTCGACACCAATGAATTTAATCCTTATGATCCCCACAATATTTGCAAGGACCACTATACGAGGTTTTACTTTCTGTGGATAAACGTGAAATTTCATTAGCCATAGGAGGATCCTTGGAGGTAATGCTACATTCCTCCAGACTCATTGAGACAATTGGTATAGCAAGGACTTTGAAGACTGCTCCACAAATAACAGCAGTTCCGGAAGCAACAAAAATAACAATAGAAGGCAACAATCCCATGCAAGACAAGGGAAAGAGGAAATTTATAATAGTACAGAGGGAGAGAAAAGTTGTAAAATGAAGGAAAATCCAATTATCGCGAAGGCAACTTTGGAAGCAGAAGTAAAGAGGGAGAAATGAATGGAGAGAGCATAACAGAGTAAGAGAGAAAAGAAGAGGTTGCAGGTAACAAAACATAAGCCACAAGAGAAGGAGAAGAAACTAAATGAAGAATAAGAGTTGAGGAGGAGAGAATTAGAAGAGAAGTAGAAGCGGGAAGAAGAATAAAGGCAAGGTGTGATGATGGAGGAAACAACGCTGATACAGGTTGAAGAGATGGAACAACCAACAACTGAGGAGGAAGGTGAACATATGTAGGATTAGGGGCTTGTTCAATAGATTGAACAATTTATTGAAGTGACATACATGGATATAGAATAGGAACCACAACATGAAGATGCTGACTTGATGCCGTGAGCACCATAGGTCATCCCTTAGTCTCCACCACCTCTAGTATCAGAGCCAACCCCGAGTGAGCAATGAGATGTTGTTCTCCTTGATGATGATCCAGTCATGGATATGTACAATCTATAATTCGATGAGTTCCATAAAATTATTGTACAAGAATGAAGGAATCACTTTCTAGATGATCACGCATCACTTGCATTCATCAAAGAGAGGGTGACAGTGTTAGACACCAAGAATCATCCAATTGCCACTACCAAAGCCAGCTTGGCCTATGCAGGATAAATAATATCAAATTTTTAGTATCTAAAGGCTGAGAATAAGCATTTGGAAAATAAATTGCAGGCTGCCAGGAAAGAGGCAGAACAACCTCGAGAAACAACACAAAATGTCGTTTTCATGTTGGGGGAGATGAGAACAAATACTTGCTGAAGTATCAACACTTGGAGAAACTATGTTGAAGCTCTATGACAGGTTTGTCACCATGCATAAAGAAGTTTTCCATTTTCATGGCCTACAACAACAAATAAAAGAGTTTGTTAAAACTCTCAAAAACATACATGCTGTCATCGCCTATGTACATGAGTGGACAATGCAGTTCAAAGGGGCCCCTCTTGAATTAGTGAAGAAAATGAAGCCATAGGTAGAGTTCAAGAAAGTGAAGGTTTAAATGTTGATCTATAACAACAAGTAGCTCACCTCATTCATTGGAAGCACACAAACCTCATATGTGTGGTTGTACAATAGTTTGGATGTCTTGGTGAGAACACATCAGATCCCATCAATCGGTTCCCTCACCAAAGCTAAACCCAAGAACCACGTTCTCTAGGTGGTCAAAGAGTACTTGGAGCAGCTAGGACAAGAAGCAACCGGGGAAGACTTGGAGCTGAACACACACAACATGAAGAAGTTCATCGGTGGTCATGTCAAAGTCAAGACAATGCTACTCATGCTTCAGAATGAGTTGGACACAAGTTCCAAGGTAGTATATTCGGATGCCATGGAGGCTAGATTCTGGTTGTAGCAAGACACCGTGAAGCAGTTTGAGGACACCATAATGTAGTACCAAGCTTGACACCAATATGTGACCGAGAAGCAACACATGGAGGTTGCTGAGCTAGAATTCTCCCAAAATCCAACATCATAGTGTTGTGTCTTGTTAGGCTGTATCTACCCTATTTTCTCTTATATGGGTACGAGTGGAAAATATAATATTATTTGCAATTATGTTGTAAGTGAAATTCCAAGTGTCAATATTGGAATATGAAAAGTCACCATGTAATGTAATGTGTCATTTTTTAAATAAGTTGAAGAGTCATGAGGGTAGTCCAAAGATCACAAAGGGGAGTTGAACAGTCACCCCCTCTTGTTATAAATATAACCTCATAACTCATAGAACTAGCATTTGGCTAGGCTTAGGCTTAGAAAGAGCTCAGGAGTACTGTGAAGAGCCTTGGTTTCTCCATAGCATAGAGCGAGTATACTTCTTTGGAGGAGTAGGTGTTCTTGATTGTAATGTTCCACTATTAGGGCTAGTGGTTGTCAATGGTGTATGTATGGATGGAACTTTCCCTTCTAATAATAAAATCAAATCCAACACACTTTCATGCATATTTTATTAATATAGTAGGACTATTCTTGTTGTATTGGCAATGTATGTTATTTAATTTATACATATGATTATGAACTATTTTGTTTGCATTTGTACGAATGTTATTGAATGCATGTTTTTGGACTAACTCATCACTTTAATTTGTGGAATATTTTGCATTTTAGCTTGTGATTTCATTTCGCTCATGTGTTCCTTTCAAGCTGTGTACTATTACAAGCTTCCAAGGGGTGCACTTCCTTTCCCTTCGTGTGTGGAACCTTCATGCATTGCACTTGACTCTTCGTAGGGTCACACACTTGCTCTTACCCAAAGTTATCATACTTCCCTCTACACATTTCCGCGGTCAAGGCGTAACATTACCACCCAATGCTAAGACTCCTACTCCAAAAGGTGTGAGGTCTAGTTGGGACTTCATATGGGGGGATCCCCTGAATGTTGGTGGGTCCAGCACCATCAACATTTCTGGCGCTAGAAGGAGGGATAGATGAAAAATTGAGCCCTTGAAGTCTATTTTTAATTTTTGCACACATTTGATGACTTCATCCCAAATCATAACCCCAACATGTTTTTCTAACTCTGCTAATTTGGAAGTGCCGACAAGAATTTTAGATGACTTGTAAAATTTAAGTTCAATAACAAGGGTGGAATAACCTTGCCCAAACACGCAATTGATTTTCTCAGTTTCTGTGACAGGCATGACATTGAGTCTGAGGATGTTGCCCGTGGGTTGTTTTCTCTCACATTCGAAGGGCGCACAAAGAAATGGTGTCACACATTGCCCGCAACCTCCATACACTCTTTCAAACAATTTGTTGGTGAATCATGTTGTGCTTTCGTTCTCTATGATCCTAAAGCACTTAATAAGAAAATTTTAAAAATGTGAAAAACACCTGATGAATATCTTCATTTTCACGACTATTTTATTCATTTCTATTTTGAATTTCTTGAATATGAAGTTGATTGGGAATTTTTAACTGGAAGATTTCAACATATTGTTCACATTTTTGAAAATCCACATGCTTTAGAATATTTTGAACCTCTCCCAACATACCTCGGTGTTAGAGATTCTGAATCCAAGACAGACAATGTTGCTGTCCCAGGTGACCCTCCATCCCCTTCTCATCAAACAACTCTTTCTCCATAGGTCGGGGTGGGAGAAGTTGAGAATTACCTATTGATCTACCATCATCTCCTATTTCCCCACTTACTCATAATTCTTGTGTATAGTTGGATTATGACATTGATGGTTGTCATGAAGCGTTATCTCCTCATCCTCCATTCTTTGGTCCCTCCGATCCTCCAGATTTCGGCGCGTTGTTTTCATCTATCTTAGATCTCTCTTGTGATGTTCAAGAGGATCAATTTCTATATGGAGTTGGTGTTGAAAAGCTAACTTCCGATATCATTTTTGATGAGTATAGGTGGGAGTCTGAACAACAATATATGGTAAAGGATGAACTCCTTCCGACCGCACCCCTTTCACATTATCTTAACATTTTCCATGATTATGACATTTCTGTTCAATCTTGTGAAAAGTCATTTTCAGATGTTACTACTTTCGATCATTTACAGATCATGTGGAATGCTAGTTTTCCATTTCAATGCGGAGAGGAAAAATCTATCTTCCTTGATCCTCCCAATCACTCATCTTACCTTTCTGTGAATGTAGAAGGTGAAATTTCTCATTTTCCATCATCCCCTCTTTATTATTCTTCAGATCATGAGGATGTCGTTGTTTGTGATCCTGAACTTTCTGATCGTGGCTGTCGTGATATTTCATTCAGTCATCTGATCACGATTATGATCCTTCCACTATTGATCTTTCTAAGACACCAATTTTTGATGATCCATCTTCTGATGAATTGGAACCTCCCCAAGTAGTTGAGGCACTTCAGCCCAAGCTAATGGTTATGTTAGGTTCTTGTAGATTTGAGGCTAGTTCCACTTCTGATCAGAAATGTGTTGAATTTTTCCAGGCTCCTGATCACTCTGTTTCCCACGTTTAAAATTAGTATATCTTACTAGTTTCTCATCCTCCATTGTATCACATGATCATATCTCTCAATCATTGGAGGAGTAGTACGTAACAAGCACTATTGCAAAATGGAAATTTTCTTCCTTTTCATGTTTGCTCGTTTTTCAAGTTCGAAAGTATTTTCCTTCTTCTCTTCAACTCGCAATGTGTTAGGACACCATGGTACATCTGTAGAGTGCCTTTCATGTGCTTTTCGTTTTTACTTTTTTGCAGGTTCAATCAAGATTCAAACGTTTTGGTTTGTATTGTCTTATATATCTTGTTTGTTGGTTTGCTTGTATATCTCTCTTGATATACATGCTCTTGCCTACATGGGCTAACCAATGCACTGATGGCTACATTGGAAGTATAATTTTAGGAAAGTTGGACTATGTTTTTCTTAGGTTATGAGTAGGAGTAGTTTTTTTCTTTCCTTGTTTATTTTTCTAATTTTCTTTGCTTTGTTTTGCTTTCACTACACTTATTTCCTTTTTTTGTTTTTTGTTGCAGTAGTAGGTTAGTTTTTGCATGAAACTGTGTTTGGATTCTTAGACAAGCAGGGTGAAGTCTAAGAGGAACTTGTACTGCAGTCAACTCTTGGTTATCTATCTATTCCCTCTCTTTATGTGAATATTGCATTTATTCTAGTTTATGATACCCCGATGGAAAATACGTTCCTTTCATAGAGAGTCATGGTGAAATCACGATGCTTGCACTTTTAACTAGTACCATCTACTCAAATCGATTTTCTATTTTTTGTTAACCCTTTTCAACTCAGTCAAGTAGAGTAAGGAGAGGGGGGAAATTTAACAAGTATGTTGGAGGTATATATAAATATCCTTCTCTGAAGGGACAAGCTCTTCTGCTCTCAATAATTCGGGATCCCTCTTCCGCCTCATGAAATAAATAAGTGCCTATGAACAATTCTTTGAACAATCTAAAATGAAATAAATGAAATAAAAAATAAAAGAAGAGAAAGGCTTCTTACATGGAGAGGTGAAGCAAGCAACTCCATCGGGGTACTATCTAGGCTCACTGGAAGTGGAGTAATTCTTGTGTTCTTGAAGTGACTCTGTCAGGGTACTGTACAGGCCCGTTGGCAACGGAGCAACATCATAGATGAAACTAAAACTATGAAAATCAATTTTACTTGTCCATCTATATATTCCTCATCCCCAATCGAAACAACCCAATTTGGCTTGGCTTGGTATGTGTGATGCCAATAAAGAGAATCTATGATAATCAAACAATTGAACAATACTTCTGGAAGATTTAGACTCACTTTTTATGAGACAAGGTCCATACAAAGAGCTGTAGTTCTGCTAGTGTGTCACCAATGTTGTTGCAGCTAAAACCGCCCTCCAAAATTTTGCTTATGCTTCGATTTTGAAGCCTTCCTTCTTAACCATAACAACTCATCTCACACTGATCTAGGTACTTGTGTTTCAAATGAGACTTATCCTTTTCATTCCGGCTTGTGTTTGTTTACTTAGTTGATTTTATAACTCACAAGCTAATCTCCTAACTTGGTCCCATAACAATTCTGGGCTTGCTTTAGAAACTGCAAAATTCTTGAAGGCAACTAGCCTTGCTGTTGGGAATTGCATAGTCCTGACTACTAGTGAGCCTTGATATTAGGAAATGCGCAGTCATGAGGAGGCAACCCAACATAGAGCCCAGGAATTTTGCAACCCACATTGAGCTTAGAAATCGCGTAGTGCACTGAGCCGAAAAGTTTCCCAGTTCCCGGAACTACATTGTAGTGTGCATGGAAAGTTTCCCTGAAAAAGAAGAAAAAACAAAGAAGAAAAAAACATCCCTAAAAATAGGGATCTATTTTTAGCATCCCGAAGGAGGCACTTGCACTATTTAGAAACTTCTGCCAAGTGTTGATTTTTCCTTGATTTTAGGCATGTGCATCATAGAACCTAATTTATCAAAATATATTTAATCGTCATTGTTAGAGATAATTTTCACATTCAATATTGGAGCTCTAGCATTCTCGAGGAGATCAAGGAGCCTTTGGTGCGATTGTCGTCACTTTTCTGGGTGAGTTTTTCTTTTGTCGTATTTTGTTGCTTTTTCTATCACTTTTTGTTGTTTGGCTTGTGTGAGTGATGTTTCACTTGTTTCTTTGCATGGTTGCTGGTGTTTTAACTTTTTTAAAATTGTAGAAGTGTTGTTTCAAGTTATAGGTTTTCCTTTCCCATGTGTCGCATGAGTTTTCCTATTTTTGCAACAATGGTCGCCGTTACGGTGACTCTCCTCACATACTTTGTTTTCCTTTCATTTAATCAACTGCTTTACTTGTTTCACATGCATTCATCCACACTTAGTTAGATGTTTACTAAGATTCACACTATCTCTCAGCTCTACTAGTTTTTCACACATCCCTTAGGCAGATCTAGGTTTCCTTTGCACAACTGGCATTCCGTAGTCTAATCTGGCTCCAATTGTGCACTGTGAATTTCCAGGAGCCAGCCTCTTAGCTTCGCCACTGAGACTGAGCAATACACAGTCTCTCCCATGCCTTTTCCCAGGCTGAACTACACATTGCACAATTCCAGTCATCAAGCTTCTATCTTGGCTACTGGGACTACGAAATACACGATTACCATAGTCAACCAGTCCCTACTATCAAGAAAAATTGTGCAATCCTTCCCATCTTGTGCTCGATTTGCTACTTGAACTTGCCTTTAAGTTGTTTTTATTTAAAATGACATTTACTGTCCATGAGTGTCCTCTCTGTCCCACAAGTACAATAGTTGTTGAGTATCTCTCTAGTAGTCACAGTTAACATGGAATCTAAGGGAGTTGCATCAAAGGAAACCACTGAGAGCAGTACTGGGGAAGCAGTTGATAAGACATCAGTTGATTTACTAGAGTATGCATATAATCATTTGTTTATTAAGAAAGGAACACCACTGACATGGCAACAGATCCAACACACTTTCATGCATATTTTGTTAATATAGTAGGACTATTCTTGTTGTATTGGCAATGTATGTTATTTAATTTATACATATGATTATGAACTATTTTGTTTGCATTTGTACGAATGTTATTGAATGCATGTTTTTGGACTAACTCATCACTTTAATTTGTGGAATATTTTGAATTTTAGCTTGTGATTTCATTTCGCTCATGTGTTCCTTTCAAGCTGTGTACTATTACAAGCTTCCAAGGGGTGCACTTCCTTTCCCTTCGTGTGTGGAACCTTCATGCATTGCACTTGACTCTTCGTAGGGTCACACCCTTGCTCTTACCCAAAGTTATCATACTTACCTCTACACATTTCCGTGGTCAAGGCATAACATTACCACCCAATGCTAAGACTCCTACTCCAAAAGGTGTGAGGTCTAGTTGGGACTTCATATGGGGGGATCCCCTGAATGTTGGTGGGTCCAGCACCATCAACATTTCTGGCGCTAGAAGGAGGGATAGACGAAAAACTGAGCCCTTGAAGTCTATTTTTAATTTTTGCACACATTTGATGACTTCATCCCAAATCATAACCCCAACATGTTTTTCTAACTCTGCTAATTTGGAAGTGCCGACGAGAATTTTAGATGACTTGTAAATTTAAGTTCAATAACAAGGGTGGAATAACCTTTCCCAGACACACAATTGATTTTCTCAGTTTCTGTGACAGGCATGAAATTGAGTCTGAGGATGTTGCCCGTGTGTTGTTTTCTCTCACATTCGAAGGGCACACAAAGAAATGGTGTCACACATTGCCCGCAACCTCCATACACTCTTTCAAACAATTTGTTGGTGAATCATGTTGTGCTTTCGTTCTCTATGATCCTAAAGCACTTAATAAGAAAATTTTAAAAATGTGAAAAACACCTGATGAATATCTTCATTTTCACGACTATTTTATTCATTTCTATTTTGAATTTCTTGAATATGAAGTTGATTGGGAATTTTTAACTGGAAGATTTCAACATATTGTTCACATTCCTGAAAATCCACATGCTTTAGAATATTTCGAACCTCTCCCAACATACCTCGGTGTTAGAGATTCTGAATCCAAGATAGACAATGTTGCTGTCCCAGGTGACCCTCCATCCCCTTCTCATCAAACAACTCTTGCTCCATAGGTCAGGGTGGGAGAAGTTGAGAATTACCTGTTGATCTACCATCATCTCCTATTTCCCCACTTACTCAAAATTTCTGTGTATAGTTGGATTGTGACTTTGATGGTTGTCATGAAGCGTTATCTCCTCATCCTCCATTCTTTGGTCCCTCCGATCCTCCAGATTTCGGTGTGTTGTTTTCATCTATCTCAGATCTCTCTTGTGATGTTCAAGAGGATCAATTTCTATATGGAGTTGGTGTTGAAAAACTAACTTCCGATATCATTTTTGATGAGTATAGGTGGGAGTCTGAACAAGAATATACGGTCAAGGATGAACTCCTTCTGATCGCACCCCTTCTCACATTATCTTAACATTTTCTATGATTATGACATTTCTATTCAATCTTGTGAAAAGTCATTTTCAGATGTTACTACTTTCGATCATTTACAGAACACGTGGAATGCTAGTTTTTCATTTCAATGCGGAGAGGAAAAATCTATCTTCCTTGATCCTCCCAATCTCTCATCTTACCTTTCTGTGAATGTAGAAGGTGAAATTTCTCATTTTCCATCATCCCCTCTTTATTATTCTTCAGATCATGAGGATGCCGCTGTTTGTGATCATGAACTTTCTGATCGTGGCTGTCGTGATATTTTCATTCACTCATCTGATCACGATTATGATCCTTCCACTATTGATCTTTCTAAGCCACCAATTTTTGATGATCCATCTTCTGATGAATTGGAACCTCCCCAAGTAGTTGAGGCACTTCAGCCCAAGCTAATGGTTATGTTAGGTTCTTGTAGATTTGAGGCTAGTTCCACTTCTGATCAGAAATGTGTTGAATTTTTCCAGGCTCCTGATCACTCTGTTTCCCACGTTGAAAATTAGTATGTCTTACCAGTTTCTCATCCTCCATTGTATCACACGATCATATATCTCAATCATTGGAGGAGTCGTACGTAACAAGCACTATTTAAAAATGGAAATTTTCTTCCTTTTCATGTTTGCTTGTTTTTCAAGTTCGAAAGTATTTTCCTTCTTCTCTTTAACTCGCAATGTGTTAGGACACCATGGTACATCTGTAGAGTGCCTTTCATGTGCTTTTCGTTTTTACTTTTTTGCGGGTTCAATCAAGATTCAAACGTTTTGGTTTGTATTGTCTTATATATCTTGTTTGTTGGTTTGCTTGTATATCTCTCTTGATATACATGCTCTTGCCTACATGGGCTAACCAATGCACCGATGGCTACATTGGAAGTATAATTTTAGGTAAGTTGGACTATGTTTTTCTTAGGTTATGAGTAGGAGTAGTTTTTTTCTTTCCTTGTTTATTTTTCTAATTTTCTTTGCTTTGTTTTGCTTTCACTACACTTATTTCCTTTTTTTGTTTTTTGTTGCAGTAGTAGGTTAGTTTTTGCATGAAACTGTGTTTGGCTTCTTAGACAAGCAGAGTGAGGTCTAAGAGGAACTTGTACTGCAGTCAACTCTTGGTTATCTATCTATTCCCTCTGTTTATGTGAATATTGCATTTATTCTAGTTTATGATACCCCGATGGAAAATACGTTCCTTTCATAGAGAGTCATGGTGAAATCACGATGCTTGCACTTTTAACTAGTACCATCTACTCAAATCGATTTTCTATTTTTTGTTAACCCTTTTCAACTCAGTCAAGTAGAGTAAGGAGAGGGGGGAAATTTAACAAGTATGTTGGAGGTATATATAAATATCGTTCTCTGAAGGGACAAGCTCTTCTGCTCTCAATAATTCGGGATCCCTCTTCCGCCTCATGAAATAAATAAGTGCCTATGAACAATTCTTTGAACAATCTAAAATGAAATAAATGAAATAAAAAATGAAAGAAGAGAAAGGCTTCCTGCATGGAGAGGTGAAGCAAGCAACTCCATCGGGGTATTGTCCAGGCTCACTGGAAGTGGAGTAATTCTTGTGTTCTTGAAGTGACTCTGTCAGGGTACTATACAAGCCCGTTGGCAACGGAGCAACATCATAGATGAAACTAAAACTATGAAAATCAATTTTACTTGTCCATCTATATATTCCTCATCCCCAATCGAAACAACCCAATTTGGCTTGGCTTGGTATGTGTGATGCCAATAAAGAGAATCTATGATAATCAAATAACTGAACAATACTTCTGGAAGATTTAGACTCACTTTTTATGAGACAAGGTCCATACAAAGAGCTGTAGTTCTGCTAGTGTGTCACCAATGTTGTTGCAGCTAAAACCGCCCTCCAAAATTTTGCTTATGCTTCTATTTTGAAGCCTTCCTTCTTAACCATAACAACTCATCTCACACTGATCTAGGTACTTGTGTTTCAAATGAGACTTATCCTTTTCATTCCGGCTTGTGTTTTTTTACTTAGTTGATTTTATAACTCACAAGCTAATCTCCTAACTTGGTCCCATAACAATTCTGGGCTTGCTTTAGAAACTGCAAAATTCTTGAAGGCAACTAGCCTTGCTGTTGGGAATTGCATAGTCCTGACTACCAGTGAGCCTTGATATTAGGAAATGCGCAGTCATGAGGAGGCAACCCAACATAGAGCCCAGGAATTGTGCAACCCACATTGAGCTTAGAAATCATGTAGTGCACTGAGCCGAAAAGTTTCCCAGTTCCCGGAACTACATTGTAGTGTGCATGGAAAGTTTCCCTGAAAAAGAAGAAAAAACAAAGAAGAAAAAAACATCCCTAAAAATAGGGATCTATTTTTAGCATCCCGAAGGAGGCACTTGCACTATTTAGAAACTTCTACCAAGTGTTGATTTTTCCTTGATTTTAGGCATGTGCATCATAGAACCTAATTTATCAAAATATATTTAATCGTCATTGTTAGAGATAATTTTCACATTCAATATTGGAGCTCTAGCATTCTCGAGGAGATCAAGGAGCCTTTGGTGCGATTGTCGTCACTTTTCTGGGTGAGTTTTTCTTTTGTCGTATTTTGTTGCTTTTTCTGTCACTTTTTGTTGTTTGGCTTGTGTGAGTGATGTTTCACTTGTTTCTTTGCATGGTTACTGGTGTTTTAACTTTTTTAAAATTGTAGAAGTGTTGTTTCAAGTTATAGGTTTTCCTTTCCCATGTGTCGCATGAGTTTTCCTGTTTTTGCACCAATGGTCGCCGTTACGGTGACTCTCCTCACATACTTTGTTTTCCTTTCATTTAATCAACTGCTTTACTTGTTTCACATGCATTCATCCACACTTAGTTAGATGTTTACTAAGATTCACACTATCTCTCAGCTCTACTAGTTTTTCACACTTCCCTTAGGCAGATCTAGGTTTCCTTTGCACAACTGGCATTACGTAGTCTAATCTGGCTCCAATTGTGCACTGTGAATTTCCAGGAGCCAACCTCTTAGCTTTGCCACTGAGATTGAGCAATACACAGTCTCTCCCATGCCTTTTCCCAAGCTGAACTACACATTGCACAATTCCAGTCATCAAGCTTCTGTCTTGGCTACTGGGACTACGAAATACACGATTACCATAGTCAACCAGTCCCTACTATCAAGAAAAATTGTGCAATCCTTCCCATCTTGTGCTCGATTTGCTACTTGAACTTGCCTTTAAGTTGTTTTGATTTAAAATGAAATTTACTTTCCATGAGTGTCCTCTCTGTCCCACAAGTACAATAGTTGTTGAGTATCTCTCTAGTAGTCACAGTTAACATGGAATCTAAGGGAGTTGCATCAAAGGAAACCACTAAGAGCAGTACTGGGGAAGCAGTTGATAAGACATCAGTTGATTTACTAGTGTATGCATATAATCATTTGTTTATTAAGAAAGGAACACCACTGACATGGCAACAGATCCAACACACTTTCATGCATATTTTGTTAATATAGTAGGACTATTCTTGTTGTATTGGCAATGTATGTTATTTAATTTATACATATGATTATGAACTATTTTGTTTGCATTTGTACGAATGTTATTGAATGCATGTTTTTGGACTAACTCATCACTTTAATTTGTGGAATATTTTGCATTTTAGCTTGTGATTTCATTTCACTCATGTGTTCCTTTCAAGCTGTGTACTATTACAAGCTTCCAAGGGGTGCACTTCCTTTCCCTTCGTGTGTGGAACCTTCATGCATTGCACTTGACTCTTCGTAGGGTCACACACTTGCTCTTACCCAAAGTTATCATACTTACCTCTACACATTTCCGCGGTCAAGGCATAACATTACCACCCAATGCTAAGACTCCTACTCCAAAAGGTGTGAGGTCTAGTTGGGACTTCATATGGGGGGATCCCCTGAATGTTGGTGGGTCCAGCACCATCAACATTTCTGGCGCTAGAAGGAGGGATAGACGAAAAACTGAGCCCTTGAAGTCTATTTTTAATTTTTGCACACATTTGATGACTTCATCCCAAATCATAACCCCAACATGTTTTTCTAACTCTGCTAATTTGGAAGTGCCGACGAGAATTTTAGATGACTTGTAAATTTAAGTTCAATAACAAGGGTGGAATAACCTTGCCCATACACGCAATTGATTTTCTCAGTTTCTGTGACAGGCATGAAATTGAGTCTGAGGATGTTGCCCGTGGGTTTTTTTCTCTCACATTCAAAGGGCGCACAAAGAAATGGTGTCACAAATTGCCCGCAACCTCCATACACTCTTTCAAACAATTTGTTGGTGAATCATGTTGTGCTTTCGTTCTCTATGATCCTAAAGCACTTAATAAGAAAATTTTAAAAATGTGAAAAACACCTGATGAATATCTTCATTTTCACGACTATTTTATTCATTTCTATTTTGAATTTCTTGAATATGAAGTTGATTGGGAATTTTTAACTGGAAGATTTCAACATATTGTTCACATTTCTGAAAATCCACATGCTTTAGAATATTTCGAACCTCTCCCAACATACCTCGGTGTTAGAGATTCTGAATCCAAGACAGACAATGTTGCTGTCCCAGGTGACCCTCCATCCCCTTCTCATCAAACAACTCTTGCTCCATAGGTCAGGGTGGGAGAAGTTGAGAATTACTTGTTGATCTACCATCATCTCCTATTTCCCCACTTACTCATAATTTCTGTGTATAGTTGGATTGTGACTTTGATGGTTGTCATGAAGCATTATCTCCTCATCCTCCATTCTTTGGTCCCTCCGATCGTCCAGATTTCGGTGCGTTGTTTTCATCTATCTCAGATCTCTCTTGTGATGTTCAAGAGGATCAATTTCTATATGGAGTTGGTGTTGAAAAACTAACTTCCGATATCATTTTTGATGAGTATAGGTGGGAGTCTGAACAAGAATATATGGTAAAGGATGAACTCCTTCTAACCGCACCCCTTCTCACATTATCTTAACATTTTCCATGATTATGACATTTCTGTTCAATCTTGTGAAAAGTCATTTTCAGAAGTTACTACTTTCGATCATTTACAGAACACGTGGAATGCTAGTTTTTCATTTCAATGCAGAGAGGAAAAATCTATCTTCCTTGATCCTCCCAATCTCTCATCTTACCTTTCTGTGAATGTAGAAGGTGAAATTTCTCATTTTCCATCATCCCCTCTTTATTATTCTTCAGATCATGAGGATGCTGCTGTTTGTGATCCTGAACTTTCTGATCGTGGCTGTCGTGATATTTTCATTCACTCATTTGATCACGATTATGATCCTTCCACTATTGATCTTTCTAAGCCACCAACTTTTGATGATCCATATTCTGATGAATTGGAACCTCCCCAAGTAGTTGAGGCACTTCAACCCAAGCTAATGGTTATGTTAGGTTCTTGTAGATTTGAGGCTAGTTCCACTTCTGATCAGAAATGTGTTGAATTTTTCCAGGCTCCTGATCACTCTGTTTCCCACGTTGAAAATTAGTATGTCTTACCAGTTTCTCATCCTCCATTGTATCACACGATCATGTCTCTCAATCATTGGAGGAGCCGTACGTAACAAGCACTATTGCAAAATGGAAATTTTCTTCCTTTTCATGTTTGCTCGTTTTTCAAGTTCAAAAGTATTTGCCTTCTTCTCTTCAACTCGCAATGTGTTAGGACACCATGGTACATCTGTAGAGTGCCTTTCATGTGCTTTTCGTTTTTACTTTTTTGCGGGTTCAATCAAGATTCAAACGTTTTGGTTTGTATTGTCTTATATATCTTGTTTTTTGGTTTGCTTGTATATCTCTCTTGATATACATGCTCTTGCCTACATGGGCTAACCAATGCACCGATGGCTACATTGGAAGTATAATTTTAGGTAAGTTGGACTATGTTTTGCTTAGGTTATGAGTAGGAGTAGTTTTTTTCTTTCCTTGTTTATTTTTCTAATTTTCTTTGCTTTGTTTTGCTTTCACTACACTTATTTCCTTTTTTTTGTTTTTTGTTGTAGTAGTAGGTTAGTTTTCGCATGAAACTATGTTTGGCTTCTTAGACAAGCAGGGTGAAGTCTAAGAGGAACTTGTACTACAGTCAACTCTTGGTTATCTATCTATTCCCTCTCTTTATGTGAATATTGCATTTATTCTAGTTTATGATACCCCGATGGAAAATACGTTCCTTTCATAGAGAGTCATGGTGAAATCACGATGCTTGCACTTTTAACTAGTACCATCTACTCAAATCGATTTTCTATTTTTTGTTAACCCTTTTCAACTCAGTCAAGTAGAGTAAGGAGAGGGGGGAAATTTAACAAGTATGTTGGAGGTATATATAAATATCCTTCTCTGAAAGGAAAAGCTCTTATGCTCTCAATAATTCGGGATCCCTCTTCCGCCTCATGAAATAAATAAGTGCCTATGAACAATTCTTTGAACAATCTAAAATGAAATAAATGAAATAAAAAATGGAAGAACAGAAAGGCTTCCTGCATAGAGAGGTGAAGCAAGCAACTCCATCGGGGTACTGTCCAGGCTCACTGGAAGTGGGGTAATTCTTGTGTTCTTGAAGTGACTCTGCCAGGGTACTGTACAGGCCCGTTGGCAACGGAGCAACATCATAGATGAAACTAAAACTATGAAAATCAATTTTACTTTTGCATCTATATATCCCTCATCCCCAATCGAAACAACCCAATTTGGCTTGGCTTGGTATGTGTGATGCCAATAAAGAGAATCTATGATAATCAAATAACTGAACAATACTTCTGGAAGATTTAGACTCACTTTTTATGAGACAAGGTCCATACAAAGAGCTGTAGTTCTGCTAGTGTGTCGCCGATGTTGTTGCAGCTAAAACCGCCCTCCAAAATTTTGCTTATGCTTCGATTTTGAAGCCTTCCTTCTTAACCATAACAACTCATCTCACACTGATCCAGGTACTTGTGTTTCAAATGAGACTTATCCTTTTCATTCTGGCTTGTGTTTTTTTACTTAGTTGATTTTATAACTCACAAGCTAATCTCCTAACTTGGTCCCATAACAATTCTGGGCTTGCTTTAGAAACTGCAAAATTCTTGAAGGCAACTAGCCTTGCTATTGGGAATTGCATATTCCTGACTACCAGTGAGCCTTGATATTAGGAAATGCGCAGTCATGAGGAGGCAACCCAACATAGAGCCCAGGAATTGTGCAACCCACATTGAGCTTAGAAATCGCGTAGTGCATTGAGCCGAAAAGTTTCCCAGTTCCCGGAACTACATTGTAGTGTGCATGGAAAGTTTCCCTGAAAAAGAAGAAAAAACAAAGAAGAAAAAAACATCCCTAAAAATAGGGATCTATTTTTAGCATCCCGAAGGAGGCACTTGCACTATTTAGAAACTTCTGCCAAGTGTTGATTTTTCCTTGATTTTAGGCATGTGCATCATAGAACCTAATTTATCA
This sequence comes from Pinus tabuliformis, assembly GCA_031772625.1. Lineage (NCBI taxonomy): Eukaryota > Viridiplantae > Streptophyta > Pinopsida > Pinales > Pinaceae > Pinus > Pinus tabuliformis. Next base: position 52,949,311 of record CM062808.1, on the reverse strand, counting down.
AAATATATTTAATTGTCATTGTTAGAGATAATTTTCACATTCAATATTGGAGCTCTAGCATTCCCGAGGAGATCAAGGAGCCTTTGGTGCGATTGTCATCACTTTTCTGGGTGAGTTTTTCTTTTGTCGTATTTTGTTGCTTTTTCTGTCACTTTTTGTTGTTTGGCTTGTGTGAGTGATGTTTCACTTGTTTCTTTGCATGGTTACTGGTGTTTTAACTTTTTTAAAATTGTAGAAGTGTTGTTTCAAGTTATATGTTTTCCTTTCCCAAGTGTCGCATGAGTTTTCCTGTTTTTGCACCAATGGTCGCCGTTACGGTGACTCTCCTCACATACTTTGTTTTCCTTTCATTTAATCAACTGCTTTACTTGTTTCACATGCATTCATCCACACTTAGTTAGATGTTTACTAAGATTCACACTATCTCTCAGCTCTACTAGTTTTTCACACTTCCCTTAGGCAGATCTAGGTTTCCTTTGCACAACTGGCATTACGTAGTCTAATCTGGCTCCAATTGTGCACTGTGAATTTCCAGGAGCCAACCTCTTAGCTTCTCCACTGAGACTGAGCAATACACAGTCTCTCCCATGCCTTTTCCCAGGCTGAACTACACATTGCACAATTCCAGTCATCAAGCTTCTATCTTGGCTACTGGGACTACGAAATACACGATTACCATAGTCAACTAGTCCCTACTATCAAGAAAAATTGTGCAATCCTTCCCATCTTGTGCTCAATTTGCTACTTGAACTTGCCTTTAAGTTGTTTTGATTTAAAATGAAATTTACTTTCCATGAGTGTCCTCTCTGTCCCACAAGTACAATAGTTGTTGAGTATCTCTCTAGTAGTCACAGTTAACATGGAATCTAAGGGAGTTGCATCAAAGGAAACCACTGAGAGCAGTACTGGGGAAGCAGTTGATAAGACATCAGTTGATTTACTAGTGTATGCATATAATCATTTGTTTATTAAGAAAGGAACATCGCTGACATGGCAACAGATCAAAGACACATTTGCAAAGGACTTTGAGGTAGATTTAAAGGACCGACATGCCTATCTTAGTATCTAACAGTCAGGGTTATAGAAGGCTGCATGAAGGTACCTCGCCTTCCCGTGTGCAAACATCATCAACTGGGTTGTATCACATACATATGAACATACTATGATATTAAGTAGTGCCAACGGGAAGAAGCTTTCCACCTTTAGGACATAATACTTTCAGCAAATGTATCACTTTCCTGAGCCAATGAAGCACATGGACTCACTTTTCTATGCCACCCATAGCTATGTGAATACAAGAGACATCGTTAAGAGCTGGGTGAGAGAGCCATCAAAGTTTATACAGACACCCACCCTTGTGTACAAGACAAATTCCCTCAGGGAGGCTTACCAGTTCTTGATCATCTTTTCTTGTAGAATATATGGTCAAGAGAGCACATAAACCTTTCCTGAAGGGTGGGAAGTCTTACTGGACTAGTTGGTGAGTGATGGGAAGAAATTCAACTGGTTAGATATATTGGTTCAACAATTGAAGTCCCATGTAGCTAAGGCTCGGAATCTACCCAAGGATGAGTGACCAAGGTTCTATATGTCTGCATAATCATTGGATGCAATCTGTGCACAACAACAGTTCCCTAGCATGAACTGGACATGGACACCATGAGAGACTGTCATGAACATCTATTGCAAGTTTCTTTCAGAATGAAGTTATCGATGAATAATGAAACGACTAACTGAACACTTTATCATCTCGATATACACACTTATATTTGAACAAGATCCACCTTGCATGTCCTCAGAAGCAATGTAGGCAATAGTAGACATTGCAGAATTGTATGACTCACTAGGTGACACCTTCATCAGAGTGTTTGGTGAAGAGAATCCTCTTTATGTATTACCAAGGTATGCCAGTGAATGAAAGAAGTATCATACCACCTCGCTACAGGGTTGTCAGCAACTCTGCATAGGAAGAAGAAAGTGCCATGGCCCACTCTTCCTTTGCGGTTTAGATTATACGAGATTAAGAAATTAAAAGTTATAGATGTTGAGGCTAAGGACATAGTGAAATTTGGGTTCGACACTAAGGAATTTAATCTGTATGATCCCCAAAGCATTTGCAAGGACCACTGTACGAGAGTATAATTTCTATGGATCAGCGGGGTATTTCATTGGCTAGAGGAGAATCCTTGGAGGTACTGCTAGAATGAATCTAGACTTAATGAGCTGGTCATCATAGAAGGACTTTGAAGACTGCTCCATAAACAACAGCAGTTCCGGAAGGAACAACAACATCAACAGAAGGGAACAATACTGTGAGGGAAAGGGAAAGAGGAATACTGCAGAGACTCCATAGGGAGAGAAAAGATGAAAAATGAAGGCAAATCCTATTATTGTGAAGGAAATTTTAGCAGCGGAAGCAAAGAGGGAGCAATGGATGAAGAGAGCAAAGTGGAGGAAGAGAGGAAAGAAGAGGTTGCAAGAATCAGAACTAAAGTTGCAGGAGACAGAGAAGAAGCTAAAGGAAGAATGGGAGTTGAGGAGGAGAGAATGAAAATAGAAGAAGAAGTAGGAAGAATAACAAAGGAAAGGTGCAATAATAGAGGAAACAATTCTGATATAGGTTAAAGAGTTGAAATAGAAAACAACTAAGGAGGAAGGTGAACAAATGCATAATTAGGAGCTTTCTCAGCAGATTAAGCAATTGATTGAAGTGACAGGCATGGAGTAGGAATAGGAACCACATCATGCAAATGTTGATCAGATTCCCAAAGCACCACATGTCATCCCTCGGTCTCCACCACCTCCAGTAGCAGAGCCAACCCTGAGTGAGAAAGGAGATGATTTTCTTCTTGATGATGATTCAGTCATGGATGTGTACAATTTATCATTTGATGAGTTCCAAAAAAAGGATTGTACAAGCATGAAGGAAGCACTTTCTGGATGATCACACATCTCCTGCATTAATTAAAGAAAGGGTGATAGTGTCAGACACTATGAAGCATCCAGCTTCCATTACCAAAGCCAGCTTGGCATATGCAGGAGCAACAAGATCAAATGTTTAGTATCTGACGGTCGAGAATGAGGAACTAGAAAATAACTTGTAGGCTGCTAGGCAAGAGTTAAAAAAACTCCAAGAAACAATGCGTAATGAAATTTCTGCATTGGGGGAGATGAGAATAGCAATACTTGCTGAAGTATCAACACTTGGATAAACCATGCAGAAGGACTATGACGAGTTTGTCACCGCGCATAAAGAAGGTGTCCATGTTCATGGCCTACAACAATAAAGCAAAGAGTTTGTTAAAACTCTTAGAAACATACATGCTGCCATCACCTATGTACAAGAGTGGACAATGTGGTTCAAAGGGGCCTTGCTTGACTTAGTGAAGAAAATTAAGCCACAGAAAGAGATGGAGAAAGTGAAGGTTTGAATGTTGATTCATAATGACAAGTAGCTCACCTCATTCATTGGCAGCACACAGGCCTCATATGCGTGGTTATACAATAGTTTGGATGTCTCGGTGAGAACACACTAAATCCCATCAATCGGTTCCATCAACAAAGTTGAACCCAAGAATCAAGTTTGGTAGGAGGTCGAAGAGAATTTGAAGCAGTTAAGACAGGAAGCCACCAAGAAAGACTTGGAGTTGAACACACACAACATGCATAATTTCGTTGGTGGTCTTGTGAAAGTCAAGACAATGTTGCTCATGCTTCATAATGAGTTGGACATAGGTTCTAAGAAAGTATACCCGGATTCCATGGAGGCTAGAGTCCGCTTCTAGCAAGACACCGTGAAGCAGTTTGAGGAAACCATAACATAGTACCAAGCTTGGCACCAATATGTGACCAAGAAGAAGCAAGTGGAGGTTGCTGAGCTGGAATTCTCCCAAACTCCAGCATCATAATGTTGTGTCTTTTTAGACTTTCTCTACCCTATTTTGTCTTATATGGGTATGACTGGAAAATGTAATATTTTTTGTAATTATGTTGTAATTGAAATTCCAAGTGTCAATATTAGAATATGAAAAGTCACCATGCAATGTAATGTGTCATTTTGTAAAGAAGTTGAAGAGTCATGAGGGTAGTCCAAAGGTCAAAAATGGGAGTTGAATATTCATCCCCTCTTGCTATAAATAGAATCTCATAGCTCGTAGAACAGGATTTTGGGAGCCAAGCTTTTGGCTAGGCTTAGGCTTAGAAAGAGCTTGACAGTATTGTGAAGAGCCTTGGCTTCTCCATAGCATAGAGCGAGTATACTTCTTTGGAGGAGCAGGTGTTCTTGACTGTAATGTTCCACTATTGGGAATAGTGGTCATCAATGGTGTATGTATGGATGGAACTTTCACTTATAATAATAAAACCAGAGCCAACACGCTTTCATGCATATGTTGTTAATTTAGTAGGACTATTATTGTTGTATTAGAAATATATGTTATTTAACTTATGCATATGATTATGAACTATTTTGTTTGCATTTGTACGAATCTTGTTGAATGCATGTTGTTGGATTAACTCATCACTTTAGTTTGTGGACTATTATGCATTTTAGCTTTTTGGTGTCATTTCACTCATGTGTTCCTTTCAAGATGTGTATTGTTACAGGCTTCCAAGGGGCACACTTCCTTTTCCCTTCGTGTGTTGGAGCCTTCATGCATCGCACTTGAGTCTCCGTAGGGTCACACACTTGATCTTACCAAAAGTTATGATACTTTCCTTTGCTTGTTTCTTCCGTCAAGGCATAACATTACCACCCACTGCTGAGACTCCTACTCCAAATGACGTGAGGTCTAGTTGGGACTTCATATTTAGGAGATCCCCTGAATGTTGATGGGTCCAACACTATCAACACATACTTTTGCAAAGTGTTTCAAGTGTTTCAACAATTGTAGAAGTCTAGAGCTAATAAGGAATATAGATAGTATTTTTTAGTGAGAAATAGAATGATGCTAAGAATAAATACTTTATTTATGATCAAGAGTTTTATGCTATTGTGCATGCCTTGAAGAAATGGAGACACTAATTGCTACCAGAGGAGTTCATTTTGTATGTTGATCACAAGACATTGCAATACATTAATGGTGAATGTAAGTTGAATCAAAAGCATTCAAAATGGGTATAGTTTTATAAAGTTACTCGGCTGTTTTGAGGCCCCAATTTGGGAAGTCAAATTTGGTTATGGATGCATTAAATTAGAAGGTAATGTTGCTGAATACTTTGTTAGTTAAGGTTATAAGCTTGGATTATATGAACAAATTATATGCAGAAGATGCAAATTTTGTAGAATATGGAAGGCATGCAAGGTGCCATGGAGTATTAATAGAAAACCATATTTGGATTTCCAGATCCAAGAAGGATTATTATTTAATAATTGGAAATTATACATTCTACAAAGTTCATTGAGATTGAATCTCATTAAAGAGATGCTTAGATGTTTAGGTGGAGATTTTGGAGTAGATGAAAGACATTTTTGTCCTAGTCCCAACAAGGATGTTAGAAAATTTGCTAATTTTTTCAGGGTTCTTTAATTAGTGAAGAAAAGAAGCCAAAACACAAGATTATATATTATGTTGATAGTACTCGAAATATCCTAGCAAGATGTAAGCATGGATTTTATTTTGGGACTAACAAGGACATAGAGAGGTCATGATTCACTATTGGTTGTGGTGGATAGATTTTCTAAGATAGCATAGTTTATACCATGCAAAAAAAAAAACATTGCTACTAATGTGGCTATGTAGATTCTATGAGAATTTGTGAGGCTACATGGGTTACCAAAGCGCATCACTTTTGATAGCGATACAATAATCTTTGGAAATTTTTGGAGAACATATTGGAAGAAAATGGAGTCCAAGATATAGTATAGTTCACCCTATCACACACAAATAAATGAACAAAAATAAGTGGTTAACTAAAGTTTTGGTAACTTGTTGAGGAGTTTAAGTAGAGAAAACAAAAGTAAATGGGATTTAGTATTGGGAAAAGTTGAATTTTACTATAATGATTTAGTGAATAGATCTATTGGAATGAGTCCATTGGAGTTGGTTTATAGTTGGTCACTAAAAGGAATTGTGGATTTGGTCAAGTTTCCAAATTTGGAGGATAAAAGGAGAGTTTATGTAGATGAATTTGCAGAAAGAAAACAAGAAATTCATGAAAGAGTCAAGCAAAAGTTACAACAAATCAATGGTAGATATAAATAAAGGGCGTATTTGCGAAGGGGACTAAAGGATTTAAAGAAGGTGAATTGATAATGACATATTTGAGGAAAGAAAGGTTTCCTAGGGGAACACATAACAAGCTCAAATACAAGGAAGATAGATCCATGCAAGTTTCTTTTTTTTCTTCTTCTAATAATCCTTATAGATAAAATTGCTAAGAACAAATGATATTTCCCCAATACTTAATGTTGCTGGGTTATATAAGTTTCATGAAGGATAAGAGGATGGTGAACTAGGTATGATAAATTCATGGGAAAATTGGCTTCTAGTTAAATTAATAGAGAAAGTGAAATAGACGTTGGCAAAGAGGGTTTGCAGAATGACTCAAAACAAAGAGTATTTTAAGTATCTATTTGAATGGGAAATATAAGTTCTGAGGATGCATCATGGATTTTTAAAGAATATTTGGAACACATTCAAAGGTCTTCCTCCTCCACATATTCTGTGATTACACCCACATGAACTAGAAGCTCATGTTTTATCTTTCTCACCAAGGGTGTTTGATGTAGGAGCATCCTTGTTCTAAGATAATCAACATCACCAAAATTTTCTTTTATAGGTAGAATTAGTGTTAAATTTTGTTGTACAATGCATTACTTCACGAAGCTTTGCCATGGAGGACATTTGTTAAATACACACCTTGGTCATGGAAGCCATTCAATATGAATCAAGGACACATGGGATGAGATGGTTTTAAGACAATCCAAATGAAGGCGAATTGTCAATGTGAAAATATATGAAGGGATATTGTGAAGAAGTTAATAGGTTAACAAAAACAATTTTGTATTATAATGGAAAATGAAGTGAAGGATGGAAGCTTGTAGAGGGGGTGAAGAGAGGAGAGAATGGTTCAATTTCTTTTCTAGATATTGGATAGAGGGTGTGAATTATAGAACAAAAAAAAGAAGGTTTTGACCCCAAAATAGTAGGATGAAATGATACAACTTTAGAATGTTAGAATAAGAGGAAGATGAATTCTAGTAGGTTGATTCCATAGTAATGGAGTAGAGGAATGCACTCATGTTATTAGCTATGGAATTAAAATGATTTAAATTGCCCTAAAATTGCATATAAGTTGAAATGAAAGAAAAGGCTTAGATCCTCAAGCTACAAGAATGATGCATGGATTATTTTCATGTTTGATAAAATAATACCTTCAATTCTAGTTTTGTTGTTCTTGTTTCTTATTTGAATGATTTCACTATGAATTCCTCACTGTATAAGTTTTAGTTTAACTCCCCGTAAACAATAGAATGATGGTAGTTGTGAACTTTAATAGTAGAGACATTGATTGTGTGGCTCACTTTAGGTGACATGGCCCAACATGTTATTACATCAATAAGGTTATTCCAAAGGTTAAAGCATATATATTTATATTGAAGGTACAAGGGGACAATTATTTAGCTAAGGGATATTTCATTGCAACATTTCAAGGCCCATATTCTATTTGTGGGATTGGCTTCATTCTATATATGTTATAGACACATAGACTTCAAGTTATAAGTAATATAGGAAGAATGATGAAGAACCAATAGGAATTCAAGACCTAAACCAATATTTGGCCAGAGGGATTGATAAGCTTTAGGTCATGGGAGATTAATCTATGGTCATTGATTGGATGAAAGGAAGCATCAAAATACAAAACAATTCTCTCCTTCCACTGACACTACAATTAAAGGCAATAACTAATCAATTTCTTTGGGTAAGCTATATCCATTTTATAAATAGTATAACGAGATTGTCGATCAACACCCCAATGAAGGACTACAACTACTTGAGTTTTAAGGTTGCTTAGACAAAGTACAAGATGGCTATATAATGATTTTACAACCATTTTCATTAAAATATTTTTGAACTCTTTTTAAACTTGTAATATGTCAATACATGGATTATTAAGTCTACTATGAAGACTATAGATCTTTTTAGATACTATGAAAATGAATGATTATGAAGAAATGTCTTTGGATGGTCCTTTTTGGACTGTGCCTAAAGCACTTGAATATTATGCTTTTGTTTATCTCAAATAAAAATACATTTTTTTCTTTGAAAAAAATCATTATAATAAAAAGTAGAGTTATACATATTATTGCGCCCAAAAGAAATGATATCTATGTGAGAGTATATAAATCAAATGATTGTAAATTAGATGGATACAATTTTTTTCTCCACTACCCTCATCAAACCATCATAAGAGTCAATTTACAATCATACAAAAAAATGGTCATTCGTCTGAAAGATGGCAGACAAATTGTCTCTTAAAATAGTAAGCACTTCCATCACTACATCTCGTAGTTCCTCCCATTCAACATGTCATTTAAAATAAAAACATACAAACAAACCATTGAATATAGACATTAGTTAAAAATGAAACTCCATTGCATATTATTTCTAACCATCCCAAAGTTTGTACATGCCAAAGGATCTAGCTAGGAGAAAATGAGCTTCCTTTGGAAGCTCATTATCTTTTTGAATGTGTTCTTTATAAACATGCTTAATAAAGTATGATTGAAGAAACAACAAAGAAGATATAATGTCCTATAGCAAAGGCCCGAGGATTACATTTTCCATTTGCAGGTCTAGTAAACAAGTTTTGTGATTTTATAATATTTGATCAATATTACAACATTCTATCACAATCATTCATTTCGTCCATGGGGAGATTATAAGATTTTATATCATGAAATTAATATAAGATATAATTTATGGCATGTGCAGAGGAAAAGGTGAAAAATTGAGAAAGTATAACAAATTCTCATTAAATATTTATTATTATTATTATGAAAATCTTTATTCACACATATAATTTAACATTTTATAAATTACATAATGTTTCAAGCTATAATTTAAAGGATTTTATATTTTCAAATATAGTCTTTGATGTATAAAAAAAAATTGAAAAGTTGGGCAAGTAAATATATCAATTTGTATTATTCAAACATTATTAGTGAGAAAGTTATTATTATTATGAACGTCTTTATTCACATATATAGTTTGGAATTTTATGGCCTTTACACTATTACAAGCTACTCTTCCTAATTAATGTGGAATAACAAATATGAAGGGATAAAAGATTTTATAGTCCTAGAGATTATTCCAAGTCACTATTATGTATTTGACTTTGATGTCACACAAACTCTTGTCCAATAGACAAGTAACAAAAGGAGGGAGGAGAAGATAAAGCAATTAAGCATATTGATGTTACAACTAATCAAACATTATGTTAATATGAAGACCACTACCATTGTGAATTCCCTTATTAGCATAAGCATCATAATATATTGAGACTTTTTATAATAAAACATTATGTTAGTATGAAGACCATTACCATTGTGGATTCCTTTATTATCATAAGCATCATGATATATTAAGACTTTTTATTACCACTATGAACATCTTTATTGACATATGTAGTTTGACATTTTATGGTTTTTGAAATGTGATGTACTAATCTTCTCAACCAATGTGGAATAACAATTACATGGGATTAAAGGGTTTTACAATCATATAAATGATAAAAGACACTATCCATACTGTATTTGACTTTGATGTCACACAAACACTTATCCAATAAACAAGTCAGAGAGGGAGGGAAAGGAAGATTAATCAAGTACACACTGTAACCCTATAACTAATTAAACATTATGTTAATATGAGGATCTTAGCATTGTGGATTCTCTGAGTGCAAGCTTCTATGTTTCATAACGTTTAGAAACAAATTTTTCGGATCAATCACATAGATAGTTTTTCGGCCGCCGTGTTTGGAACCACCAATGTGGTTCATCATCAAGACTAAGATGGAGAGTCTGATCTAGGCTAACAATTAAATAACGTAGAGATGCAAAAATGAAAAAAAGAATTACAATGGTTAAATTTTAAAAAACAAATCAATTAATAATATTTCAATAATATGAATATTATGAAAAATTATGAATATTGAAATATTATTTATTTATTTATTTTTAGCATTAAAAATTTAACCATTGTAATTATTTTTTCCCTCTTTGCATTTCTACATTATTTAATTATTGGCTTAGATTAGACTCTCTATCTTAATCATGACGATGAACCACATTGAGTGATTTGAAACCCATCAACCATAAAACTATCTTTGTAATTGATCGAGAAAAACTTTTTCTAAAAATTATTGATTCTCTTATTAACATAAACATTATTAAATATTAAATTTTTATCTTATTGTAACCATTTCTTACCACCAACATTAAATAACATGTTGAGAAAAAATAACTTTTCTAATTACAAAAACAAATTAAAACACATATTTTAAATACATTAATTTTGTTTGTTTGTGTTTTTGTTTGTTTTTTTTTTTTTTTTTTTTTATATTTAATACCATAATTTATCAATTAGAGATTATTAACTTTAATAAATCAAATTTAATAAACTCTTTTATTTTGGTATAAACTACTAAAAAATATTAAAAAAAATAATATAATAATTATTATTTCTTTTAAATAAAATCGTGAAAAACACTTTTGCTAAAATTAACAAAATAATGTCAAACATCCCCACCACTCATTCAAAAGTAGGAAGAAATGCCACGCTTTTGAAAATATTGAATTTTAGTTGGGAATATTACCTAAGAATTGAATTTTAGGTGGGAATATTACCTAAGAATTGAATTTTAGGTAGGACTATTAGCTTCCTTTCTTAACTGACCAAACTTTTAAAATTTGGTAAAGGGATATCATCGCCTCTTTTTAACCAACCCGTCAAACTTTCCGTCAAATAAAAATAAATAACATTGTATTCCTATGTATAATTAATGTTATAATAAAACGTCATATAGATGTTAGCTTTTCTTTATTTTAATATCTATGCGTTTAGTCTTTGTTTTCATGACCCCACCATAGATATTTCTCTAATATAAAGAATTGATGTAAACCCTTATCATAGAATAAAAGTGTGTTAATGAGTGTGTTAATGAGTTTTATTATATAATAAAAGTAAGTTAATAAGTTTTAATTATATAATAAGAGTGATAAGTATGGTTATATTTATTGTTGTTGATGATTTCCGGAATAGAATTTTATGGTTTTTGTGATTTATTTGACGTTTTGGACGGTAATTCTATCCATCATCAGGGATCAAAGAGCTTGGTGAGTAAACAAGAGTGCTGAAAATGCTATTTATAGGAGAAAATGAAGTAAGTATCTATTGGGTTAACTGTAAAAAAATTATAGTTAATAAGTTAAATTAGAAATAATAGTTAGAAATTATTTGACCAAATTTGAGAACTAAATAATAAGAATTAGTTAAAAGTTTATGATTTACATAAACTTTTAACTCATTCATATTATTTAATTCTCAAATTCGGTCAAATAATTTCTAACTATTATTTCTAATTTAACTTATTAATTATAATTTTTGACGGTTAATCCAATAAATACTTACTTCATTTTCTTCTATAATTAGGGTTTTTAGCTTTCGTTTACTCACTAAGCTCTCCATTCCTCAATAATAAATAAAATTAATATCACAAAAACCACACAATTCGAAGTCATCAACAACAATATAAATAACTATGAAAATCTCTAATCACTTATATTATAAATTATATTATTATATCTTAACTTGGTCCTCACGATAACCTAATAGATATTTGTCTCATCCTTGATGTCAACTTATATCATTATATCTAACTTGGTCATCAGGATAGGCTCATAGATATTTGTCTCATCCTTGGTGTCACCTCATAGGTATTTTCATTTGATTTATGTATTTAATCAAGTGCTTCACATTTTTTTTAAAAGTTTGAAAATGAATTCATTGGTCGCATTGTAAACATCATACAGCGGTCATGTCTTTGTTCCTAGCCTTGAAAATAATTAAAAAGTTACTTGGCAAAGGGTGAGTCTATTTGCCTATGGCTTTTTTGCATTGAGACATTAGATTTAACTGTTTATTTGTTTTCTATCATTCATCAAATAAATCACTATATAAGTTTTCAATCACTCGAGACACTTTTAGATGTTGATGTTGGATTTGGATGTGCCATAGTAGATTTTTAATTTGATTGCGTATTTTGTATCATTATGGTATTACCTTTTTTTTAATGGTATATTATTAATTGTCTTTAATATTCATGTTATGATTTTTGAGTTAAATCTTCCATTTGTCTAGTGGTCGTGTTTTTGCCTAAGAATTGTTTAGTGGTGGTATTATTTAATTGAATTGTGATATTATTTGATTTTTAGATCAAGTGAATATTTATTTGAAAGGATAAGTAGCCGATGTTCATGATATTTGGCAGAGAGGGACCATGTGTGGTGGTCTTGTAAAGCTCATTCTATGTAAGCAGAGAGGGACCATAATTTTTATTTAGGTAAAGAGTAACTATGTGAATATTGGTTTCTTCATTGTAATGATTTTTTGGATTGATGGGTGATTAATATGATTTTTTAGTAATGATGTAAAGATATAATGTAGTATGCATCTTGTCTAACGGTCCTAGTTAAGAGGAAGGATATTGGATTTATGTTTGGTCTTATTGTTTTTCAATATGTCATTACCATATTTTTGCTTCCTCGACACCTCTTTCCTCCTCTGTGTTTTGTTTGGCAATTATTAGGTCTTGTTTATCCTCATGGCGCATTGTTCTTCCCATATAGGGCGTTTGCTTATCCAACACACTTTGGCATAGTCTGTGGCTAGAGAAGCAACACACACTTTCGATCGTGTAACCTCTCTTGCACCATGCAAATCTTTGTGACTTTTGGAAGCAAAGTTTTTTTCTTCCAAAAGAAAAAAGTCATTATATTTATAGTGATTATGAAATACATAAGAACTGACTATATCTTTTCAATTCTATTGGGCCTTCACATTACATAGGGGCCTATTTCATCCTTTGTTGATATGGGATTGTAACCCCTCAGTTTGTACAAACTACAAAAAATAGTTTACAAAATTGTCACCTTTTCACTTTCTACATCAAGTACCTTCCATAACTATCATTACATGAATTGAGCTTTGCATCCTGGAAGCAAAGGTTAAGTGTGAATGTCTTCTGGTTAACGATGAGGAGATTTTGGATGAAGTAGCAAAGTTCCTCCCTGACATGGGCACTAGTTGTACCCGCGACATCAAATATTTTCACACCTTATAATTGTATTGACACACCAAATTGTTGATAGTGTATCCCTTTACATGTCAAGAATTTGAGCATTTGGAAATGAGAGTTCACCTAGACTGAATGGAGAAATAGGGCTGGATTCTCCTAATGTTGTGGAAAGGGTTAGCAAAGAAGCAAGGTGGGATCCTGGCCTCAAAAGGTGGTGTAGGATCTAGGGACAATCCCATAGACATTCCAAAGAATGCGCCTATGAGATCAACTCCTCCCTAAGTTTAATGTCTCAATTTGTACTAGTTTATTTTTTATATCATGGTTCCTCTAGGATATATAGAATTAGGGTTTCTTGGTTTCTTTCTATGGTAAGACCTAACATTTAATATGAACAATGTGTATATGTGAAGTAGCTACATTTTCATATATTGGATTGCTTGGTTTTATATATGGTAGACTTTTAGAACTCTAAGTGTCTTAAATATGTTTCACTATATCTAGAGAAGTCTCACTCTCTTGGACCAACAATATTTTGGGTTTGAAAATATGCCTGTAGATATTTTTATGCTCTATAACTATATATCTTTATTATTAAAAGAAATGTTTTCTTATTGGCAAAAAAGAATTGGTATTTTTGAGATTTGTTGGATAGAATTATTGTTATTGTAATAAGAGATTCTTTGGTACTCATTGGAGAAAAATTCATATGGTTAAAAGGAGAGGAAAAATTTTAAAAAATGCGAGAAAATATGTTATGCAAAATTTACGATTGCAGACAAAAGTAATTTCCCTAGACCTAGTGGACTGGTCTAGAACAATAGAAGGCAAAGAATATAGAGTTTTCCTTAGAGAAATTGAAGAATGGGAAAGAATCCTACTTGGAATCTGTCGCAAGCTTTACTTTCCTCCTTGCTTGTAAGCTCCAATCGTAGCTCCGAGTGCTATAATTAGAACTTGCACATACAACTAAAACAAGCCAAGGATCCACAACATCTACGTAGAATAATTCAATTACTCTATTCAATGAATCAACAAGGCATTGAAATACATGAATGTAAATGTAACACAACACATATAGGAAAACAAGATACTCTTTGTATTAATAGAAATAGGAGAGAGTTTACAACCAAGAATAATAGTTGATCTTGTAGAGATCTCCCCAAGTTAACTTGTCCTTCCTTGTCACAAAGCACACCTCAATGTCACCCTAATGAATGAAGATGATAACTCCTTAGGTTCAAGGCAACAACATGAGGGCATGATCAGTCTTCAAAAGCCAACCCTGATGTTATGGATGACAGTAAATTTATAGAAGCAACATGGTAGTTTAGAATTTACCATAATGGGTTTGACTCCACATATGATGGGAGGATGAGATCAAGGGATAAGAGGTGAAATTTCCAAGGTGGGATCAGATTGGATTCAAGATTCTTATCCATGGTAAATGGTTAAAACAACCCCTAGAAGCTTCTAGAAGAGGAAGTTTTAGAAATATTTTTAATTTTCCCGAATTTCTGGAATCAACACCCCTGCAAAAGGGAGCAACCAACTCTGATCAGCGCTGGTATAGAAAAGAGAAACCGACACTGAACACAGGTGGATAAAGGGACAGGGTGTGCTGGGTCTAAAAACATTGATTTTAAGAAGTTAATCCTAGAAGCTCAGACATTTTGGAAAGGCCATGCTTAGGGCTTTGTGTAGGAATGATGACAACATGTTCACGGATCTGGATTGATCCGGTTTGCAAGCTTATTGACTAGATATGACAAAATGGTCTATAACAAATTGTCCCCTAAAGAAAAAAGTCAGAAGCAACAACTTATGATTGAAGTTCTTTACCTTGTGACAAGTGCGGACCAAGAAAAATTGATCGATATCATCATCTGTTACAATACATTTTCATCATGACGTCTTTGCTGAGGGAGGCATACCCATACTCAACACACAGGCTAACATTACATGTACAATGATCAAGAAGTCAAGTCCACTGATGAAAAAAAGTGGATGATGCTTGGATCACTGTTTGTATGATCATAGCTATCATACTTCGTAATCTTTTTATTAATCTTGAAAGCGTGGCCCGAATGGATGGAACTAGATCTAGGGTCTTCTATCTCATTCACTTGATCATCCAATGTATAAGTCTAACCATGCAAATAAATGAGTTGGAATCAAACATGGTGGGCACCATCTGATTACCGACCAATGATGTAAGCCATTAATAGACGCGAGGGAAACCATTGATGATGTTAATGGATCTCAAGATACTTTAGTACAATTGGTATGGTGTGAATAGATGAGTCAAAGTCGACCACCACACAAAATCTTCCAATCTAAGGCGAATGATGAAGACCTATCGCTGAGAGCGAGGAAAATTTCCATTGATGTATGCAAGCTCCAAGGTACCAAAGGGAGTTTCTAAGTCAACTTCTTGGATAATGAGCTAATGTTAACAGGAAGTGACCCATCACAGGAGGGCCTTGATGTATCCCCCATCAACGACACGAAATAAGGATCAAGTTTTGAGACAAAATGATATTGATGTGGAACTGGTTCAGAAATGACGTACATGAATGTAGGCTTAAGAGTATTGTAGCATATATCCACTAAAGGAGTTCTCTTGAACATACCAGTGACACTTTATGGGGTTGGGGACATTGACTCAAAACCAAATACAAAGGCTTTGAAATGGTATGATGAACCAAAGAGACAAGCAAATTTCCCCAACCCAAAAATCATAGAGATGAAGTGAAAGAGTGTCATGTTTAAGAGTGACTCACTGCCAATTAATAGGTCAAGTACCCTATTTTCCCAATTTTCCCAACCATTTCTGGTTAGTACCTCTTTATTTTTGACAAGCTTGACGTTGGCTTGAGGGGGCTTGACCTGGGTTCAGAGTTAGTTAGCCAAACAAATCCCTACACTACTAGCCCTTTCGGAATCAGCCTGCGAAGCGCGGACTGAAGTCTCACCCGAAGCAGTATGGGGGGATGCTGGAACCAAGTTTCCGCACCCTTGAGATGTCTAAGGTGCCGATTTAGTCCAACTATGCCTACCGTTGTGCAGGTCACTTCGCGCAATGTCCTAACCTTCAATACCTTCATGATCTATTATAATCGCCTTTGCGTAGCCCTAACTAGGGGTTGAGATGCTTTCACGCTGCTATGGCAGCGTCCTACGCTACTTCCACAAAATACACTGCGTATCTTACTTATCTTCTTAAAGATTTTAGTTAACCTTGTGTAAATAGATATTCTATCTTGTATTCATTTAATCAAGACATTCATATATATTCGTGCATCATATAAGCATTAAAAGTGCAATGTTTATTCAATGTAATAGATGCATAAAATAAGAAATAAACACGCAGAATAGATATGAAACTTCTTTTTATTAATGCTTCAACTATTATAGACTTGAATCGCCCTGCACACTCAGCTGCAGGAGTCTGTGCACTTAGTTGCGGACTACTAGGCCTCTGCGCACTCAGTTGCAGAGCCTTCTCCTACTCTACGACCCAAAACTAGATATTACACTTCAGATGCGACTCAATCCTTCGTCCTTATCATTATTACTCCATGATCTATTGATCTACTAACTACTTAGAGCCTCGCTCTATTTATACAATCCCATGGTCTGTGTGTAGATCTCTGCAACCGACATTACATTACAAAATTGAGGGCGAACAACCCTATGACTCTTTTACAGACTATGTGCTCCGCGCCCACAAAATGCGGATTCTTTACATTGGGGTTACAACTTTTGATCAAAATCTGGGCTGTAAGCCCCAAAAATTCCTTTGGGGGATCCCGCGCCTAATAGACCCCCAACACAAACATCATGACTCACCCTCGAGTCACTTTGTTGGTGAGGAGATATTTGTGCTAAGACATCCCAATTCTGCCTGGATTGCTACAAGATCGGCAGTGCACTGAGCAGCTGCCTGTTGTACCTCTTCGATGTGCTGTTGAGAGATCGCTTTAGCTGAACTGATTCCTTGAACCGGTTCCTGTGTTACTTGCATCTATGCAAGATTTGATTCAATAGAGGCTGTAATGACATCTGCCTCATCAATCCAAGGCTATAAGCGCACCTTCAAAACTGTTTCCTTACGTCGAACAACGTCCACTTGCTCCTTGAGCACTTTCACCTGTTGCATTTGCGTGAGCCTTTGTGTAAGGGCAACCGTTTGTGCGGTCCCTTTTACTTCATCATATTTCTATTGTAGCTTGCGCGCCTCCATCTCTAGGTGCTGTACATTCGGGTCCTCCTGTAGAGTGGTGAGAACTGTGAATGACTCCCCAAACAACTTTGTGCAGTCTTTCATTGCACTGTTGACCTCCGCTATTGCTGTTGTAATCACTCTGGTGCGCTGTTCCTTAACCTCTAGCAAAGTTGAAGGTTGCACCTTCAATTTCAGTTCGGCTATCTGAAGGTTCAGTTCAAGCTGAACCCTGGCCATCTCTTCTTTTTCCTCACGCACCCCTGTTGCTAATTTCTAGATGTGCACCTTTGCTGATTCCTCTGCTTGGATGGCCAGCTCTGGGACCATCTAGCAAGCATCCCCAACCACCTGCACTAGCTATCGGTTCTGTGCCACTACCTCATCGCACTGCAGGCTCAACTGTTCAATGTTGATGCGTTACTCGCTCATGACCTAGAGTGCGCAACCCTCCCTGGCTCGCAGTTCTGCAGTAACTCTGTCCTGCAAAACATAAAGTGTCTCCCGAGGGAGCGTAACCATATTTATCCTGCTCCCCTTCAGCCCACTAACCATAGACCTGTCAGCCTCAAATTATGTAATGAGTGCTCCCTCTAACAACACTATAGTGTTGGTCATTTTGGCGCGTAGCATTTCCTCAGTCACGACTGTGCATAGTGCGAGGTTGGTTGACACAGTACTAGCCTGTGGAGTGTGCACCTGCAACTCCTTTATCTGTGCTCAGAGAGCCCCTAACAACATCTGGTGTTCCTCTGTGAACTGTTGGAGGGTCTTTGTGGTGATGTTCCTCACCGTCTCCCCAATGTCATGCAGAGCCCCCTTAGTGAGGGTGATTGGGTTGAAAGAAGTTTTCGAAGCCTTTGACTTCTTCTGTAGCCCTACCTACTCTCTTGGGCGATGTTGTTTAGCCATGTGGATGCTATCATTTCATCTGTGTGGACGATGTCTGTGGGTCTATGCCACCTTGCTCTGTATCTGTTTCTTGTTCGGGCGAAGGCAACTTTTCTCCCCCGCGCTCTTCCTTAGCTTCCTTTTGTTGCTCTTCCGTTGCCTTCCCAGCGTCCTGCACCACCTGGGCCTTGGTTGATGTTGCTTCATTCCTGCGCTTTTTTGCTAACTACGCCATCCATAGTTTTTCCTCATCCTTTTTCCTCTGCGTGGCGGACTTCTCTGCTTCCACCACAGAGCTGGATGGAGCGCGCCACTTCGGCGGCCACGACTCAAGTACCGCGAATATGACATCGTCCGTTGCCAGGTAGGGTAGCTCGTTCCATGTCTTTTCGGGGTCCTTCTGTGCCCTAATGTACACGTGGTAGAAATCTACCTTGAACTCTGCAAAGCTCTGCAGACTGTTGTAGACAGTGGGCGATAACCGTAGCTTGTGATTAATCCCCATTCTGATGTTTATCTCCATGAACACCCAGAATATCTTATTGTCCCTGATTCTCTGCACATCTCTAGTTTCCCACAACGAAGCGTACTTCGCTACCTCCAAAAGGTCCTGCGCAATCGTTGGGAACTGGCTGTCCTTGGGAAATTCCCATGCCACCAGCACTATAGAAAACAACAACCATGCATAATGAAAAGTCTTCCCCTGCTCTTGTGCCTCGCGGTAGTTCTCCAGGAACTCTCCACACAAGTAGTTTGCCTAGTTGAATTGGACCCCTTCTGCGCATTGCGCGGCAAGTGCAACCACCATTGCGGGCACCTCATCCACGCGATACTTCCACATAACCTTTTTGCCCAATATCTGCGTCGCAACTTTGATTGCAGGGTTATTGATGCTAGAAATCGCGTACCCTCTCTTTTTCTTCTCTAGCTTGAACTTCTTCTTCATGGCCTCCGCGATGGCCAAATAATCACTTTTACCCTCTGTGATGTTCGCTAGGTCCTCCCCTTTGCAAGGGAGCCAGGTAATTATGTGAATCAAATGAACCGTGATGGGGATGGGCTCCTCCAACCATAAGCACCCATCATGCACCAGGCAAAGCAGTTGCCAGATGACGAAAATAGTCACTGGGACATGGTGGTAACGCGACACCCAGAGCAGGTTTAATAGTCCTGCCTTTTCTACACTTCTCAACCACTTACGCGGCTCCAACTTTATAACTCCCTTCAGCGCATCTTTCTTCTGGTGCATGAGTTGCGTGGTTTCCAAATGTGGGAATTTCTCGTGGTCCGTGAGATCCCAGTCTTCAAATTTTAGAATAGGCACTCGCCCCAAGTGCACTCCATCGAAAATGATGTCATCGGGGAGCAGCGGAGTCTGCAGAGAGCTCTTGCTCTCATCTAGGTCTTTGGGCACCTTTGCTTTCCCCTTCCGCGGAGGAACATATGCAGGTAACCTGGTCAGAGGGTCCACACCCTGGGTTTCCACCTCCATTTCTACATCCTCCTCCTCCTCTACCAGGATTTCTTCAAAGTCTTCCTCCTCATTGGCTTCCAAATTGATCGCCTTCCCCTTTTCTTCCATGGTAAGCCTAGTCCTTAATGGATTCCTAGGGGACATGCGCACCAGTACCATAGGCTGCTTGTCTTTCTTGGGTCTCGGCATGCGTGACGATTTAGGGATTTCTGCGACTATCCCGACACTTTCTGGGGCTTCTCCTACCATCATGGCCTGCACGGCCTCCTCAGCAGTCATTGCTCCGGTATCCATGGCTTCCTTAGGTGCGACCATAGTGCTATTCCATAATTCTCTCAACGGTTCGAGTAAGTTCTCAAACAATGAATTCGGCTTTAGCAGATCGAACAAGTTTGGGTTCATGAATGTCTGGGCGTGCAACAGTTCAGTTCTGAAATTGCCAAGTGTTGTTTGCTGGACACCCCTTTGTAATTTATAATGCCTTTTGAATTTGAATTCGACCGTTCCCCCCACATTCGGTCCATTAATGCTCACTTGGCGGTATATTTTCAAGAATCTAGCCCATAAAGTTCGCCTTAAATGCCTGCCACCCACTCCATTTGGTCTCAAACCAAGCATCACATCATGAATAGTGACTGTAACAATCAATTTCCTGCTGACCTGCGCAGCAGTGCAACTACCTTCGCACTATCGCGGACCCTGTGACACTTTGCTACTACGTGCAGTCCTAACATCACGCAGATCCCGAGTAGAGTAGTTTATAGTCTTGCACTTCTTTTCAGCTGCCTGGATTGCTAAGACTGTGCTTCTGTCAGCTAGTCAGATGGCTGAGCCCCCTGTGTACACCTTCAAATGACTGCCATTGACTTTTCCTGGGAAGAGTTCTCCATTTAACTTTACCAACTGCACCATGCCACCATCTATGATCTCCTTAATAACATATGGTCCCAAACAATGAATTTTGAGCTTCCCTTTGAATTTATCGAACTTACTATCATACAACAACACCAAATCATTCACCTTGAAGGTGCACAACTTAATATGTCGATCGTGCCAAGCCTTTTCGCACTGCTTTTGTACCTGTTGGTGGAATCCAGCCAAAAATCATTCTTCTTTGAGCTCCTCCAACTGCACGAGCCTCTCTTCCAGGGCTCTGTGGTCTGTCATACCTGTGAGCACTGCTATGCGCAGATTAGGCACGATGTACTCCATAGGAATTACGACTTCTACACCATAGAAGCTGACAAGGTGTCTGTCCCGTCAGTTTCTTGCATGTCATCCTATAAGCCCATAATACTGTGGGTACGTACAGGTCCCAATCACTTCACTGTGCATCGCATACCTTGGTTAGTGTAGTCTCCAGTACTTTGTGAAACGCTTCTACTGTCCTGTTAGCCTATGGGTGATACGGTGTGCTTTTTTGATGATACACCTGAAATTAATCCGTCAGCCCGCTGATCGTCTCGTTCAGGAAATGTGTACTGCGATCGCTCATCAAGATCTTCGGAAATCCGAATCATGTTAGTACGTGTTCAAACAGAAACTTCGCGGCCGTCTCTTTTACCTGTTGTGCTTCTACCCAACGAGTCAGGTACTTCGTCGTCGTGATAATATATCTCGCGCCTATATTTCCCTAAGGTTTGATGGGTCCTACAAAGTCGATTGCCCACTTTTCAAAGGGTTGCAACGTCATTTGTGGATTCAAAGGCATCTCGTCCCTTCATGATGGTTTACCCATTCTTTCACATACATCGTTGGCCTTGTAATGTGCCTTTGAATCCTAATGAAGAGTCAACCACCACAACCCTACGTGGATAATCTTCTATGTAGTTGCTCTCCCTACATAATGTCCTCTTGTAGCGCCCCCATGAGCGTCCGCGAGGATATTGCTTCGTTCAAACCCAGGTACATACCTTTGCAGTATCTTGTCATTCCCCATCTTATATAGATGCCCCACAATGACAGAGAAATCTACCGCGTGCACCACTAGTTCCTTCTTCTGCTGGACAGAGTACCCTGCCAGCGCAGTTCCAGTTGTTAAAAAGTGAATTATATCTTCAAAATTTCCATCCGCTACGTGCACAACAAAAAGATGCATGTCGGGTAGTCCTTCCTCCAAACTAGTAGGTTCCTCCCCTGTATCAATGTGCGACAAGTGATCTGGTCCCACATTCAATCATCTAGGCTTCACAACAACTTCAAAATCATATTCTTGGAATAGTAAAAGCCACCTACATATGCATGCCCCCAACATAGGCTTATTGACCAAGTACTTCAGTGCAGAATGATCTATATACATCTTAAAGTGACCTCCTAGCAAGTAGTGTCAATACTTTTGGAGCACATATACCATATCCAATCCCTCATGTTCAATGGTGGAATAGTTCTTTTCTGCTTTGGATAATCTGCAACTCGCGAACACAATAGGATGATCCAAGCCTTCTCCACCATCCTTTGTTAGTACTTCCCCCAGCATTATACTCGATGCGTCAACATGGACATGAAACTCTTTCTTCTAGTTCAAGAAGACCAGAATTGGCGTAGTAACCATCTTTCCTTTCAATACATCCAGGAATTTCTTAGAGTCATCATTCCAGTAGAACATGACATCCTTTTTCAACAACTTTTCCATCGGTGCGATGATCTGGGCATAGCCTTTGATGAACTTTATGTAGTACCTTGTATGTCCCAGAGTAGCGTGCAGTTGTTTTGCACTCTGCGGTGCTTCCAAATTTAGAATCACTGAGATTTTCATGGGGTCCACCATCATCCCTTGTTTACAAACCACATGCCCCAACAGGTTCCCAAAAGGAACGAGGAACATACACTTCTTGAGGTTGAGCATGATTTGGTATCTTCGGCATGTATCCAACATCAAGCACAAGTTCACGACATGGCACCTAACCAACCAAAATACAGTCCAGTCATCAAAATAGACCTCCAAGAACTTATGAATATATTCCCTGAATGCCACAACAATCACGCGCGAAAAGATAGCAGGGGCATTCTTCAATCCAAATGGCATGACAATATATTAAAAGCAACCCCACTTAGTCATGAAGGTTGTCTTGCTCCTATCCTTTGGTGCAATTTTGATCTGGTGGTACCCTGAGAACCCATCAGTGAAAGAATATGCTTCCTAACCACCTACATTGTCCAACACCTCATCCATGAAGGGAGTTGGGAAGGGATCATGTACGCACGCATCATTCAATTTTCTAAGATCTATGCATATTCTTATTTCGTCCTTCTGCTTCTTCTCTTGTACCACCACCGGGCTTACCTAATCGGATTCCTCCATAGGCTCAATGATGCTTGTCGTGAGCATCTTATCTAGTGATACGTGGATCTTCTCCTTGTATTTCGGATTCAAGTGATACGACCTATGCTTAACTAGCTTCGCGTCAGGTTTTAACGTGATCTTCATTACCCCTAAATGTTCGAGTATTCCCTTTAAATCTGTAAACTTGGTCGGGAATAAATCCTGATATTCACGAAGTAATTCAGCGACCTTATCCACTATCACGCCATCCCAATAGTCTCCAATTTTCGTGAATTTAGGTTCTGCATGCGTACTAATATTTACCTGTTTAGTCTTCACTAGCGCGCTTATATCAGGGTTCTCAATTTGTGGTCCCTGAACCTCGCAGTGGCCTTCCGTGTCTGGAATGTTAACTTTCTATGGATCTTCGTCTTCTTCTTTAGAAATTACATTATAACATTCCAGCGCGCAACTCATCTGAGTGGCCCATTCAGGCTGAATCACTTCTACTGGCTCCTATGGTATCCTAAAGATGCTGCCTTTACCTCTTGTAGCGCTTCATCAATACTGTCCCACCCATCCTCAAAACTAAAGGTCATCACGACCCCTTTGCATAGAACATCCCATTCACCTGTCCCGTGGTGGAGCTCTGTTTCTATATACCAGTTCATTTTCATAACATCTAGGGTATGATAGAACACATGCACCCACTTAGGTTGCGTCTTTTCTCCATAGGCCTGCGTCCACTTGGACAGATGCGTGCACGGATCATCCTGTCCATTGTACTTATTTGTTAGTTGCACCCTAGGCTTCCCAAATCGTGTGCACATCATTCCCCTACATTCGTGCCAGTCTTCAAAACTCTCTTTATGCATACCCCACCACCTCGTAGGCGTAGCGCACAGTACCCAGTCTAAGGCCTAGAAGCATTGCTTTTCCAACACGTCCCTTTCAAATTTATTCAAAAACGTGTCTACCTCACTTAGACCATCATAAGTAGGTAGGTCTCTTACTTATGTCGATACGCAGCACATTGACCTTGTCATCATATTACAATTCAGTGTGGTTACCTCATGTAACTGATTCTACCATCGCTCCATCTCCTCATCTGAATCCGAAGTACAGGAGCTTTCGTGCTCCCGTGCAATCCACCCGTCCATGGTGGGATTCACCTAGTCTTGATTTTGCGCTGTTATCTTATAGATGTAGTCCAAATCATCATCACTTTCATAGCAAGGCACCAGCTTCATATAGCGCGATCCTTTAATAGGGTCCAGGGATATAATTACGCGTAGTGACTTCTTCTAAAAAATCATCTTGCGCTTCTTTAGATTAATCACCTCGTTCATGTCAATGGCCTAATCAATTGCTAAGAGCGCGGGGTAGGGATTTCTATCATCAACAATCTCTATCACTTCAAAGTTTGCTAGCGTGCTCGCCCCTTAATATCCACAGTTATTCCTTGTAATCGCCCCATGGGTATTATTTTCTGTTGGTTTTCCATTCACAGTTGAATAGGAGGCCACTATAGCGTAGGTCTCCCCATTCGATCCCATGTCTGTTTCAGTAGAACATTCGCATCTGATCCTAAATCTAGGATAACTTGATCCATCTCATATTCTTTGATTTGTGCGGTTAGTCTCATTTCTCTTCCCATCCTTGTCTTATGCTTTCCAATCTTCTGGACTACGTGTGGTTCTCCTGGCACGGTCCCAACACATTTGTTTATGAGTTCCTATAATCCTTTTACAGTCTTACTGTCACACAATAGCTTCATACATGTTTCCAGGAATGTCGTGAGCATAGATGGGTCCATCTCCGGCTCTGGTCTATCTTTGCTTCCTGAAGTGGAGGCATTAGTGAAGCTCTTCTTAGCTTCCATGAAGGTTTCCCGAGTGCGCTCCAAATCAAACTTCGCTTCTTTTGCCGGAGCTTTGCAAACCCAAGTACTATATTTTGGCTATTTGCCTTTGTCATCTCCCATCATGATTCCACTTCGGAGCACAATGTTCACATTCAGGTCTTCCTCGCACGGCTCAGACCTCATCATTTGAAAAATCTAAGTTGGGGGAGGTGGTAATGCTCCTTTGTCGCGTATCCTAGCTATCAGCATAGGACAATCCTCTGTCTCATGATCAAACAATGTGCAATACAAACATGACGGTTACGTTGGGTTCATACAATCACGGGCATAATTTCCTAGCCCTCTGCAATTGTAGCATATCAACTGTCCGTGACCTCTTCCAGGTCCTCTTCTGCCTCGACCTCGTCCGCACCGCTGAAATCCTATTCGCGCCATTCCTGTATTCTGGTATAGGGGTCATGTTTCGGCCTACACTCTATAGGTGGGAGTTCTATCCATCATCAACTCATTGCTTCTACAAGTGCACTATCGTGTCCCACTGACCTACAAAAGTTGCAGAACAACTGTTGCAAATTTTGCGTATACTTCTATAATAAGTGACAATTGTCCATGGCATGTTTTCCTGTTATTTGAAAAATCACGCACCACAAAGAAGGTGCCACGCTAGGTCTTGCTTTCGCTTCCAGCCTTAAAGGCATCAATCCTCCTCCTTCTAGGTAATTTGCAAAAATCGGGCAATGGTCCTTGTCATGACCCTGACCCTTGCATTTTACGCACCACACCTCTTTGCGCACTTCTGGGCGAGCTGTCCTGTCTTGTTTTAGACTCTGCATCTCAAGGCATAAATTCTTCAGCTGCACGTGGATCTGCTAAACTCCTAAGTTGTGGCTACCAAGCGAGACTCCTTGGGAGTTGAATCAGAGGCTAAAATGTACGATTCACAAAGCTAATATGAATATGATGGATGGACAACATCACGAGTGGTTTGTAGCTTCGCTAACGCCACATTTAAGGATCAACGAAACCATTTGTTAGATTGAGGGGGCCTAACCTAGGTTCAAAGTTAATTAGCCAAAAAAATGCCTACACTACTGGCCCTTTTGGCATCAGCCCATGGAGCACGGACTGAAGTCTCACCCAAAGCAGTATAGGGGGATGCTGGAACCAAGTTTCCGCACCCTTGAGATGCCCGAGGTGCCGATTTAGTCCAACTGTGCCTACCTTCACGTAGGTCACTTCGCGCACTGTCCTAACCTTCAATACCTTCGCGATCTGTTATAATCGCCTTCGCACAACCCTAACCAGGGGTTGAGATGCTTTCGCGCTACTATGGCAGCGTCCTACGCTACTTCCCCAAACTACACCGTGTATCTTACTTATCTTCTTAAAGATATTAGTTAACTTCACATAAACAAATATTCTATCTTGTATTCACGTAATCAACACATTCATATATATTCACGCATCATATAAGCATTAAAAGTGCAATGTATATTCAATGTAACAGATGCATAAAACAGGAAATAAACATGCAGAATGGATATGAAACTTCTCTTTATTAATGCTTCAACTGTTACAGACTCGACTCGCCCTGTGCATTCAGCTGTAGGGGTCCGCGCACTCAGTTGCAGACTACTAGGCCTTTGTGCATTCAGCTGCAGAGCCTTCTCCTACTCTACGACCCAAAACTAGACCTTACACTTCAAATGCGACTCAATCCTTCATCCTTATCATTATTACTCCATGATCTATTGATCTGCTAACTTCTTAGATCCTTGCTCTATTTATACAATCACATGGTTTTCGGACCATGCGTAGATCTCTACAGTCAACATTACATTACAAAATTGAGGGCAGACAACCCTATGACTCTTTTATAAACTACCCGCTCTGCGCCCACAAAATGCAGAGTCTTTACATCGGGGTTACAACTTTTGACCAAAATCTGGGCTCTAAGCCCCAAAACTTCCTTAGGGGAATCCCACACCCAACACTTGAGGAGGATAACATGTGATTTATTTGTAAGTTCAAACTTCAGATGAATCCCTCTGAGTATTTTTAATGAACCTTGAGAAGGAGTGGTTTGATTTCGTCATGTTTGACGAGTACATCACTATTTGATGCTTTTACGAGTCCAACGAAGGTGTAAATGAACTTATTTTTCATTTTTAGAGAGTTTGAAAAAAAGGAAAAAAAGAAAACTCCAAAGGTTCCTTTTCATAAATAGCTTCTTGAGTCCGAAAAGGAAGAAAACGATACTCGGGAGAACCTTTTAGCCATGTTTGACTAAGGTATTCATTTTCTGTAATTAGTCTATCTCAGTTCGAAAAGGGGTTAAACTTATACTGAGTAGACGTATTTTCATTTACTTTAATGACTTTGAAAAGACAAGTGATTGACAATCTTTTCATATTTATGGAGTCTGAAAAGAGCTGAAAGAGGACTCCAAGGTGTTCCTTTTTTGTGAGTTTACAGAGCCCAAAAAAGTGATAAAAGTATGCTCTTTCATCAAAATGATCAATTTCGAATTAAACATTAAATATGTTAAACAGTTGTTAACTTGCTTAGAACATCACCAAAAGATTAAAATATACGATACATGGTAAAATGAGGTAAAATTTAGGTTAAAATAATAAAATAATAATAAAATAATCATGAAAATGACTATAAATAGGCAAAAAGTAATTTCATTTTTACCCTTTTACATTTTACCTCTTGGTGATTGAACTCTGAGTTCATTTTTCCCCTACCTTGAGCAACTGATTATGATCAATTTGGTGGATAATTTTCAATGTCGTCACTTCCACATAGGAGATCTTACCTTCCTCTTTATTTTCATGATTCTAGTTTTTCATATCATCCATTTTTGTTTCAATTTTTGTGTGACTTAGGGCTTTAATTTTTTGCCCTAGCTCTAGTGCACCCCAACAATGTCAAAAGGTGCATTGGGCCAACAAAATTTGAACTCTAGAGAGCGGTGCAACACATTGTCTCCCTTTGGTAGGGTGCAATGCATTTCAAAAAATTATTTTGCTCTTTCACTCAAAGTTCTCTCAATTTTTAGCATGGGATTCACTCTAATGATTTTTCTTGTAATGTTTCTAGTATCCATCAGAAAAAAATGGCTCTGAGAAAGAGAACATGAAGAAAAGACATGGATGTTGCTAATGATCCAAACACCATCCAAGGCTTGAAAAACTGTGGGCTTTTGAAATTCTTTTGGCTTCCTGGGATGAGGAAACAAATAGAGTTATTGGAATATCTTGTTCGGGCATGGGATGTTTAGGCACAGGCCTTCAGGCTTGGAGCACATACAATTAGCAAATAGGTGGAAGACATCTATTTCTTAACAGGTTTATCGAGGAGAGGTGCTCCTATCTCGCTATTTGGTTTGAGAAGGGAAGGAGAAAATATCAAGGAGTATATTGTTACACACTGTATACCTCGATCCCAATCGCCAAGGATGAGAAAATCGAGATAAAGGATGTGGTTTAGTTTCTTCTTAAGATAATCCTATTCATCATTTCTAGATTGGCCGATAATGCTACCTTGCATTTGGATAATAGTTCCCAAATGTAGTATGATTTAGAGTGCATAGAACTGACAATGTTTAACTAGAGCGAGGGTGTATTAGCAAACATGAAGGAACAACTAACTAAGGCGAGAGATTGGAAATTGAAAAACTTTGGGTATGGTTCCATTTTGATCTCATTTTCCTTGGAGAGGATTCCATTGCTCCGTGCACAACATATCTCGCTAGAGCTTCAGGATCCCAAAACTCCATGGATGAGGCGATGGGTGGATCTTATGTCCAGACATGCAGGTCCATCTTCCATGAGTTTCACATAAGTATTTTTCCAATGGCTACGCATGAAAATCATTATGATTGAAGACTATCCATATGTAGGGATGGAATTCTGCGGAGAACCAGATCTCGTGCTTCCTAATGGGAAGAAATGGGGTGTCATAGGTAAAACAAAATCATTTTTATTGTTTTTTAATTTTGAGTTTTACATTTTTTTTGTATTTTTTTATGTATATGAGAATAACTATCGATTTTTACATGCAGACATTGGATGCGTTCTACCAGTGGGTTCATCCTATCTTTAGCATGCAAGAGACCCACAATAGGCACAAGTTGGAGTACATGTTGCTACAGGGGGATGAGAGGTATTGCAGGATCTCAATGTGGTTGAGAGTCTTGCAGAGGTCGAGAAACACATGGAAGGGTTGACCTAGGGCATAGTTGAGACTAGGGTCGATCAAATGCCTATGAGATTGCAACATCATACTATTGATGTGCTTGGATGTATCAGTCGACTGCTATGCAAGATGGCTTGCACATTTTCTTATTGTCATGAGAATCATTAGGATTAGTCTACTAGGAGGTTATATAGCCACATTTTGACTACATGCATATTTTTGATACGACAAGTCATGTTACCACATGTGTCTCAGGCAAAATTTTTTGTAAAACCAAACATTGATATCAGAGGCTGTTTGCAAAAATGGTATCAAAGTGAGTTGCACTATCTTTGGGTCATTTCTAATAACACAAAGTGTTATCAGATCTTGGTTTCACTCTCCTTGGCTGAATGTGTTGGCCATGCATGTGATGAGCCCCAATTTTTGGTAACAATTTGGGCTCATTTGGCCTACTTACCTTGCTCAACCCTTCATTTTTTATCACTTATGCATCATTTCTTAGTATATTCGTGTTATTTGTAGGAAAAAGGGTAGTCATTATGCCTATGTGGCTAATACATGATGATTTCAGGTTTTTTGACATTAAATGGAGCAAAGACCACGCAGATGGAGACAAGGAGATAGCCAAGGTGGCATTGCGGGTTTATAGGGAGGTTGTCCACAGCCTTGAATGACCTTCCTCATGATCTCCACCCCAACTCCGAGCTCCAACAGCTATCACCACCGAGCTAGAAGGCAGCCAACGGATTCTACAGGAACAACAGTTTACTTTTAGTTGGACAACCAAGCCCCACTAATTGAGGAGGCCAGCTTGGCCCTCATCATGTATAAATATTGAGGTTGTAGCCTTTGATAAAGACTCTTGAACCTTTGTTGTAGATTTTGAATCACGAGCTGTAGCTCTGTTTTTGCTCTTTGTAAGCCAATTTTGGCATGTTGTTAGACTCATGATTATGATCTTTTAATAAAAGGCAAGCATATTTGGATTCAATTCTGAGTTCTTAGAGGAGCTATAGCTCTCAGGTTAGGGCCCAACCTGAGAGCAATAGACCTCCTTTTCTTTGTATTGTTACTTGTCTTTCCTTTCAGCATTTCATTTCTTTGCCTTGACATGCATTTGGAAAACACAGTCTGCTGATTCAAATTTCTTGATGTAATTGAATAGGTTAGTTGATGGATAACATGCTTTCAACAGCTTAGATTAGAGTAGGAGGATTAGAATTCATCAGAGTTCCAAGAAAAGGTTTATTGTATGCTCACTGCCACCTCTGTTTAGAGATTGGGAGTGTAGACCGTGCCAACCACCAAAAAACGCAGTTTACATGTTCATGCAAGCTTTAAAGTCATATTTCCATTGGTAGAAGTATACATGCAGTTATATCTTGAGCAATAACCCCTTGTTTCAGCTCCATGCACGATTTCTATCTTAACTTCAATCACTGTTCTTTGATTTCTAATAAAAAAGTTAGAATAGGTTGATGAATTCTCGGTTTTGTGCAAGACAAAGGTGATTTGTTTCATTTACACTGCGCAACACCACTTCAACACTTCCTTATCCTCCTCAGCCGTCCCTAAGCCCTCTCCTTACCTCGCATCTAGATCCTTTTCCCACCAACTCTTCTATTATCCACGTTGCCTCATCTTTTCGGCCTTCCATTGCCTCTACCCTTCTATCGACCAACCAGCGTTATACACCCTCTCCCCATCTCATCTTTCTGTCCCTGAGCCATCACAAGCTCCCCTTTCATCCTACCTATCCACCCATCCAGCTCCTTCACTCCTCCATCACCCAAAACTCCGACTGCAGAACATCCTGTAGAAGATTAGCAGACTTCCTGTGGAAATCCCGAGCTTCCTGTAGGATCCCCTACAGACATCCTGTAGAAGCCTGCAAACACGGTTGCCAAGCACCTGAACGTTGTGAACATCTGTGGAATGATGTTAGGGATCCCCTGGAACCTCTAAGAGTCCTCTTGACCTTTCCCAAGCCTTCCTCCCCTTTGAACTACCCCTGCACAGTCAAGACCCAGTAAGAAGCACAATCATAATAACTCCAACCACTTGAGCAAAAATACAAAAACGTGTTCTCTTCAATGGAAGTAGTTTAAATTCATGCATCTCATATCACTAGAAGTAATGGCATCATTGTTAGGAGTTGCATTCCCATCATTGCATTGTAAGGATTAAGCTGGTCAGATTAGGGTTTACTATGGTTTCCATGTTTGGTTGGCTTTCAGTTCATTCTCGCAAAGTAGGTTAATTTCCTTGAGATAGCCTTCGTTCATCAATTAGAAAGCTTCTTCTGAGAACATATAGAAGTTGGCTTGAGCCCTAGCGGACTTGTGCCAGCTGACCAAGTGACAGCTGCGACAAGAGCTAGTACTTGTGCATATAGCACCGTCGCTTCCAAGTTTGTTACGAACTACCGGGTTGATAAAATTAGAGAAGGAAGCTCCAGGAGTTGTAGCATTATTGCTACAATACTGGAGCCCACCATATTTTTGGCGTCGCTGCCGGGGAAGCGTCAGAGTATTAGTAATTGTTGCTTTTCTTCTGTTTTCTTACTCTCGCCTTCTACCAAGTAGTTTATTTCATTTCCATTCTGCAAAAGTAGCATAGACATTCCCTGCTTTCATAGATTAGCATTTCAATTCTGCAATTTCAATTTTGCAAGCATAGATTAGTATTTCAATTCTGCAAGCGTAGACTAGCATTTTCATTCCTGCAATTTCATTTGAGCAAAGTAGATTAGTTCTTTCCTGCTTTCATTTCAATTCTGCATTCTATTTCAGCAAGATAGTTAGTTGTAGATCAATCTGTTTCAGTTTTGCAGGTACCGAAGAAAAACAAAAGCAATCAAAAAAAGTCTTTCCATTTCATGCCTCTTAGGAATCGAGATAAAATAGGCAAATTCCTACCCAACACCCCCACCACATCACTGAGTCACCCTTCTCTCTTCTTCGGTGACAGTGATCCAGAAGAACCTATAGGTGAACCTCCTGAGATATACGAAGATCCTATAGCAGAAGAAGAATTAGAGACCATCCAACCTGAAGCTATGGCTGACAATAGAGGAGAAGATGAGAGAATAGAAGGTGCCTTCCCCATCTAAGAAACCAATGGAGACATGAAAATGAAAAACATTAGTCCCTCCGCTCTACCTCACTTCCATGGGCTGACTATTGAAGATCCTGATACCTTCCTGTTTGAGTTTGCTGTCCTTTGTAGAACCTATGACTATACTGAAGATGAGCAGAAGCTGAAACTCTTCCCTTCAACTCTTAAGGATGCAGCATTACGCTGGTTCATGGGCTTACCTGGGAATAGTATCACCACTTGGGCTCAGATGCAGCAAGCTTTCAATACCAAGTACCAGGACTACTGTAGGTCCAAGGAAACCAAGGGAGAGATCTTTCGGATGACCATGGGAAATGATGAGTCCTTAGAGGATTATGAGGAGAGGTTCCAACTTAGCTATAAGTGGGCCAGGTGCACACTTGACCCTGAATCCCTCAAGTTGGTCCTGCTCCGAGGAGTCCCTGAAGACCTCTTAGATACCCTTCACATGTTAGTTGGGGGAGATATTTACCAACTGCCTTATGAGGACATCAAGACTGTGTTTAGAAACCACTCTAGGGCAGCGCGGAAACGAGGTAGAGGAAACCTCCTCTCAGCTGGTATCCCTTTCTCCAAGCATGAGTTTGAAAATCAATTAGAAGATCTTAAGAGTGAGGTGAGATAGACCATTGCCATGCAACTGGACACATTCAGGATCCAGCAGAAGAAGGAAGAAGCTGAGAGAGCCTTGGCTATCTTCTGCCCTAGATGTACAAGGAGACACCCTAAGAACGAATGCCCATTGCATTTGGTTGAAGTGTGTTTCGTTTGTGAGGAGGACCATCCCACAAATCAATGTCCAACCTTACCTGGGCTTAAAGCCATGTACCAAGGGACAGAAGCTCCCACTGAACCTCTCTATTTCCTCAACCAAAGGAGGCCACAAGGACCTAGACCTTACCAGCAGGGGATGCAAGGGGCACCCCAAGCTTATTACAGCCCCAAACAATCAACTCCTATGCCTTCCTGGGGTCCCCCTACTCATCCTTCCTGGTCTATGCCCCCTCCATGGTCTTATCCACCTCAGTACCCTACTCAGCCCACTACTCATTCATATCACTCACATGCCCAGCCATAGCCTCAGTGGAATGCACCTCAGTCAGGGTGGAGGCCCTAGTACAACACTCTCCCGCCATTTTGCCTCCACCACCAGTTCAACCTCAACCATTACCTCCTGCTCCTCCAAGGCAACCTCAAATACCTGCTCAACCGAACCCGAACCCCAACAATAGACAGGCCCAGCAGGTATACACTGGGGAAACATCATGCCCTACCTATGCTGTGGAAATCCAGGAGATCAATCTTCGATTTGGAAAGACTCTTCCGGATCGCCAACCTCCTCCCCCAGAGGACGAGGAGGACAAACAGGAAAGTGAACCAAAGGTTATTCCACCCTTTCCTGAGAGACTAACAGCCACCACACAACCCAACCAAGAGGAGGATGAGCTTCTGGGAGAGCTCAAGCAGTTGTGTGTGAAAATACCACTTCTCCAAGCCATCAAGGATGTGCCAATATACAACAAACTGGTTAAGGAAAAGTGTTTCAAACACCCAAGCATGCGAAAGAGAGATGCTTCAACCATCAATGTCTTAGGACAACTGTCTGACCTTATGTTAGGACAAGTCATTTGCCCAAAGTATCTAGATCCTGGGAGTCCTGTAGTAGATGTCCACATCAATGGCACTATCATACCTCACACCTTGATTGATTTGGGGGCTGCCATTAATGTGATGACCAGGGATACCATGCTCAAACTCAATCTTCAGGGTTCCTTGAGGAAGACTTCGACAGTCCTGCAACTAGAAAATCGCTCCACTGTGACTCCCGAAGGGATTGTGGAGGATGTCTTGGTCTCTGTCGACTCTTGGGAATACCCTGCAGATTTCTTGGTTCTGCAACCCAAGGCAAAGCTTACTGGATATCCTCTTATTTTGGGAAGGCCTTGGTTAGCCACTGCAGATGCTTACATAAGTTGCCGTGCAGGAAACATGACCATCAAAAACGGTCCTATGTCCAAGCAGCTAGTCCTATACCCTCCGGCCCAACCCTCCTTAGAGCATGACTTACCACTATGGTTGGAGGAAGGAGAAGAGGATGAGGTGTACTCAGCACCTTTGTGCACCCTAGATACCACTAGAAGAGACCCCCCAACCGAGGATGACTTGATTGAGACCTTGATCCAAAATCCACCTTCCAGTGCACTATCCTTAGAGAAATTGGTGGAGGATGCCCAAGCCAGCACCTTAGTGGACCTTTGTGCCACCAACCCTGTCACTCCCAGAGTCAAGAATGTGGAGTTTGGCCCTGAGAGAACGTTAAAGATCAGCTCCTCCCTATCTCCTTCCCAGGAAAAGGAGCTGTGTAGCCTGTTGGCTAGCCATCTAGATGCTTTTTCTTGGAGCTATAAGGAGATGAAAGGAGTCCATCCTTCGGTCTGTACCCATCACATATACATCAAAGAGGATTGTAAACTGGTTAGGCAACCTCAGAGGAGAATGAATCTAGCCCTTAAGGACATTGTCAAGGAAGAATTGCAAAAACTGCTAGACGCCAGATTCATTTACCCCATCTCAGACAGTGAATGGGTGTCCCCTTTGGTGTTGGTTCCCAAGAAAAATGGGAAATGGAGAATCTGTGTGGACTACCGAGAACTGAACAAAGCTACCAAGAAAGACCATTTCCCTCTACCTTTCATAGATCAAGTGTTGGATGGACTGGCAAGAAAGAAGTTCTTCTCTTTCCTGGACGAGTTTAGCGGGTACAACCAAATCCAAATCAGCCCGGAAGACCAAGATAAGACCACCTTCACTTGTCCTTGGGGTACCTTTTCCTACCGAGTTCTTCCCTTTGGGCTATGCAATGCTCCTGCCACATTCCAGAGAGCTGTCTTGAGCATCTTCTCGGAGCTGGTCCATGATGCGGTGGAAATCTATATGGATGACTTCACTCCTTATGGGTCCAACTTCCAGGAAGCATTGTCCAATCTGGGAAAGGTCCTAACCAAATGCATTGAGATGAACCTGTCCCTTAGTCCTGAAAAATGTGAATTCCTGATGACTGAAGGGACTGTGCTAGGCCATACCATTTCTTGCCAAGGGTTACAAGTGGATCCTAACAAAATTGCTCTCATCAAGAAGGTTCCACCTCCCCAAAAGGTAAGGGATGTTCGGAGTTTCTTAGGATTAGTAGGGTATTACAGGAGATTCATTAAAGACTTCAGCAAGCTAGCCTCGCCATTGTTTGGCCTGTTAGCAAAAGATGTGGAGTTTCAATGGACTGACGATTGTCAGAGGGCTTTGAATGAATTAAAGGACAAGTTGGTGTCAGCCCCAATCTTGAGAGGTCCAAACTGGGCCCTACCTTTCCACATCCACACTGATGCCTCGAACAAAGCCATAGGGGCAGCTTTAGGACAAGTTGAACAAAAACTTCCATATGCCATTTACTTTGTTAGCAAAAACTTATCCAAAGCTGAACTGAATTACACTGTAACCGAGAAAGAATTCTTGGCTGTGGTCCATGCACTGAACAAGTTCCGACATTATATTACTGGCTATCAAACCTTTGTACATATGGATCATGCTGCAATTAGATATTTAATGAATAAACCAGATGTGAATGCTCGTATTATTAGATGGTTACTTTTGTTGCAGCAGTTTGATTTGACCATTGTTGACAAACCAGGTAAAGAAAATGTTGTTGCTGACTTTTTATCTAGATTGGATTTGTCTGCAGATGAGGATGGAACAGTGGATGACCAGATGCCCGATGAACATCTGTTTGCTATCTCAGTACTCTCTCCATGGTTTGCTGATATAGCAAACTACCTTGTTTCAGCACAGTTCCCTCTGCACCTATCTTCAAGAGAGAAGAGCAGAATCATCAGAAAAAGTGCCTCATTTACTTGGATCGGGGGCAATCTGTTCAAGCTTGGCCCTGATCAGATCTTAAGGCGTTGTGTAAGGGAGGAGGAAGTCTTTGATATCCTCCTCACCTGTCATGATGGGCCTTGCGGAGGACATTTTGCAGCAAAGAGGACTGCCTTCAAAATCCTGCAGGCGGGCTACTATTGGCCCACACTTCATCAAGATGTCAGAAGGTATATCAGCCGATGTGACCAATGCCAAAGAATGGGGAAACCGACTCAAAGGGATGAGATGCCTCTCCAACCTCAAGTGACTCTTGAGCCATTTGAGAAGTGGGGTATGGATTTTGTGGGTCCAATCAACCCTCCTTCAAGGCAAAGGTCTTACATCATTGTGTGCACTGACTACCTGACAAAGTGGGCAGAGACTAAAGCAATCAAAGCAGCAACAGAAGAAAAGGTGGCCGAGTTCTTAAGAGAAAACATCTTCTACAAGTTTGGCTACCCAAGAGAGCTGGTCACCGATCAAGGGAGCCAGTTCACATCCAACCTAATTGAAGACCTACTAGCTCATCACAAAATCAAGCATAGGACTTCCACCCCCTATCATCCACAGGCAAATGGGCAAGTGGAAGTCACCAACAGAGCATTGGAAGGGATTTTGACTAAGGTGGTGAGCAGCAGTAGGAAAGATTGGGCAGATCGCCTGGTTGAGGCCACATGGGCTTACAACACCACCTGGAAGACCACCACCGGCTTCACACCTTATGAGCTGGTCTATGGGAAGAAAGCTTTGCTGTCCATTGAATTTGAATACAACACTTTGAGGATGGCAGCTCAGCTGGACCTAGATCTCAGCCATGCACAACAAGAAAGGTTATTGCAGCTGAATGGACTGGACGAGAACCGAATGCAGGCCCTCCTTCACTCGGAAGCGGTTCAACTTCAGAGAAAGGTGTGGCATGACCAACACCTCAATGACAAGCAATTCCAGCCAGGAGATTGGGCATTGTTGTATGACTCCAGGTACGAAGATTTCAAGGGGAAGCTGAGAACCAGATGGCTGGGACCATATGCAGTGGAAAAATGTCACGACAATGGATCTGTTCTTATTCAGACCATTGATGAGGAAGCCATCCCCATGCTTGTCAATGGGCATCGATTGAAGATCTACAGGAAACCTCTCTCAAGACAAGAGTTCATCAAAACTATGGAGAAATCAGTGATGGTCATAGAGAAGGGTTCTGCCTCTGCTTTGGGCATACCCTGAAAGATCTAAAAAAAAAAAAAATAATAATAATAAATAATAAAGATCCTTGGGGGAAAACCTTTCTGAGGCTCCCAAGGCAGGTGGTAGGGGTGAAAACCTCATTGAGGTGCCTTTATTGTCTTTAAAAAAAAAAAAGAGATTTGAAAAAAGATCCTTGAGTGAAAACCTCTCTGAGGTGCTTAAGGCAGATGGCAAGGGTGAAAACCTCATTGAGGCGCCCCTGCTATCTTTCAAAAAAAAAAAAAAAAAAAAAAAAAAACAATAAGCAAAAAAGACAAGGACAACAAGTTCATAATGTGAAAATGCATGCAGGTTGTAGGTGTTCTATGGAGGAGAGGAGGCCTCTCAACTCAAAGCCAAGGATCCTTATCATGTTGCCAAGAGACCTCACCAGCACCTCCTCCAAGAATACTCATTTTCTCCAAGGTATGTGCACAATTTCATCTCGGCTTGAGTCTTCTACAGGAAGATGCAGACTTTCTACAGGAAGGTGCAGACTTTCTACAGGAAACGCAAACTTTCTACAGGAAGTTCTGTATTTCTACAGGAAACTTCCTGTAGAAGTTCGAGACGGCCCAGAATTCATTTTATGAGGAGATCTAATGACCAAGGATCGGTTTGGACACATGCAAGCTACTGTTGTCACCCTTACACACTGCTGTCACCTCTTTCTACCATCCTTGTCGACATGCAATGAAGTTACCTGCACCATCAAAGCAGATCATTGAGTTATCAAGAGAAAGCAATTTTTAAGATGAAAAAAAACGTTGAGATGTCATACCATATCCATCCCAGCCATCCATGAGCTCTGTGAGCGTGATCGTGAGGCCATTGCCTTCGTCGTGCAGCATGCACCCGAGGAGGAAAAACTGTTACAGGACATCCTGCAGGAGTCCCGTAACAGTTAAGCCCGCTAGAGTGTACACCATTCACAGCGCTTGCCATATGCAATGAAAACGCGGGCACATGCAGCCGAAGCATCAAATCCATCGTCAGCGGCCTGTGAATATGAACCTCCGGGCCTGTGCAAATCCACCAGCAGCAAATAAATCCACTCATCATCGTCCAAGAACCAAAAAATCGTGTTGCGGCCGCACAGGTAAGTGCCTCGACCCTTTCTTCCGTCGAATTGCATGAATGTTACTTTGAAAATGTTTGCAAAGTGTGAAGTGAATGGGTTGAGCGGTTGTATGGCCATTCGACTGGCCACGTCGACCAGTTAATGGTCTAGTCAGATGTTTGGATGGTGGTCGTGGAAAAAGAAACAGGCAGTACACACGTGAGAGCAATCCCGTCGGGAAAAACGAGTTTAACAGAAGAGACGGCGACGGATCTGCAGGGAATGATGCGGCAGTAAGGGAACTCGCAGGCAAATGATGGGATGACGTCGTCCAACGATCCGGCAGGGACAGCTCACCCTCGCGCCACGGATTCCGCCGATTCAAATCTAATCGGCTAGATTGCCACCCCATGCATTTATCATTCACTGTTTGAGACTCGAGTGATCATCCGGATCCCTCTGCAGCTCGATACTCCGAGTCTTTGGCCATCAGAACGCCTGTGAAGCAACACCAAGAGCACAGACCCACTACAGTATCCCCCAGAAATCGCGCGCTGCTCCTACATGAAAGCTGTTTCTACAGGAAGTCGGGTTCCTCACGTCAAAAGGTGGCGGATTAAAAAGGTAAGCCTGAACTCTCCATGCAATTGGTTTTTGAGGGTGGTAGAATCGTCGTCTACAGTCTGGTCGTAGAAGATTTTTGCAAATGTTGTCTGCCGTGCATGAACTGTCGTCCTACAGGATGTCAGTGTAATAAAGCTGTGTTAAGGTCCTCAGGAGATAAGCTTCGTGAATTATATGCATGACAGAAGCGTAATTCTACGCTCTGTCCCAGTAGGCCAAATTCCTTCCGCATTCGCCACCTCCAGCTAACGCAGCAGTTTTTCACCATGTCAGGTGGGTTCATCAGAAGGGAACCCACTGATTCAACGAAGTTAAGAGAAAATCCTGAGGTGGTGGAGCTCTTCACATGAGCGCAATGGATATCCTTTTGTGACAAATTGCAGGGCTATGACGATGAAGTCGCAGAAGAGTTTTTGCAAGCTCTGAGGCCGAAATCCAAAACATTGGCCACCGTTAACTTCAGGGGTTTAAGCCTCAAACTCACCCCACAATTCATCAGCCGAGTTACTGAGCTCCCAATGGGATTGCCATGGGATAAAGAAGAAAGGAAATTGGGCCAACAGGCTAAGAAAGAATTCTTTCCACCAGAGGAGGAATTCTTAGAAGACAAAAATGGGGTTCGTAGAACCAGTTTACTACCACCGTGGAATGAAGTTAGCCTGCAGATTATGAAGTACATCACCTACGAAGGTCGTTTTAGCATTGTATACGGGTACCACTTTCGGTTACTCACTGAATTAAGGCACCAGATGGATCTACCTGTAGAAAACAAGCTCAGTCTCCCCTACTTTCTATTACAGTCTCTGATTGAGTGTGCCACCAAGTTGAAAGAAGGCACACCAGACCAGGTAGCCCACCATGGACTGATCAAACTCCTCGTGGAGGATGCGCTCCACACATACAAGGTTCCTCTCTCATGGGAAGCCTTCAGAAATTTGACAAAGGATGGGGATATAAAGATGCTGACCGAAGAGCTCAGTTCGTCTAGCAGTGAGGAGAAAGATTCAGTACCCGCGGGAAAGAAAGAAATAGGCCAGAAGACCACGACCACGGAGCAGAAGAAAAAGCAAGAGAAGAAACAAGAGAAAAAGGGTGCTAAAGAGAAAGATGACACACCCATCTTGACAGCAAGAGAGAAAAGGTTGCAAGGTAGAGTGGACAAGGCTGAGAAGGTCCACATCAGCAAAAGTGCCTCGACAGCAACCGCAACCAAGTCAAAAAGCAAAACTCATGCAGCAAAGCAAACCAAGGTGGTGACACCTGTTTCTACAGGAAAACCGAGACCGACTTCTACAGGAAGCTCGAAATTAACTGAAAAATGGTCTTCTACAGGAAGCCCGAAATTGACTAAAACAGGGTCTTCTACAGGAAGCCCCAAAAAAGTGAAACCCAAGGAGAAGAAAGCTTACATTCGTGAAAGGGAGGCAGCAGCTGTGCTGGCCGCCCTCAGCACACCTCCTAAGCCAAAGGAGAAGAGAAAGAGGGAGACCCCTCTATATTTTAAAGCTCGAAGAAGTGTGAGAATAAAGACGGGCAAGCCACAGCCTTCGTCCAGCAGCCCGATCATTATTGAAGATGCCCCTACTTCACCCAAGGAAAGGTCCCCCTCGAGGATATCAATCACCTATGAGAGGGGGAGCCCGAAGAAAACTACGTGGAAAGAAAAGTTAGACCAATTGACTGAAAAAGCTCAGCTACAGGATGCTGAAGATGCTCTACAGGAAACCTTAGCCAGGCTTAAAGAAACTGAGAGAATGGAAGGAGAAGCACCCCTATCACCACCAAGGGAGGGTGAAGTAGAGCCACCAAAGGAAGTGGAGAAAGAGCATATACCAGAGCCTAGCCCTCAGCCAAGTCTGAGTTCATATTACAACTTTTTATAGGCTGGCAAAATTATACCTCATAAATTTACTGTGCCACTGGTTTTTGCATTGGAGGAAGAAAGAGTCCATACACACACGTGGATGAAAATAGCCAAGTCAAAGGGTGTGGCGGACATAGGTCCCTTATAGGAGCAGCTCAAGGAGGCTAGAAGTGAATTGTCCATGGCTAAACACGTGGCAAATTGCCAACGCGTGTTCCTACAGGAAGAAAACCAGAAGCTGAGATTGCAGCTATAGGAGCTGAGGGAAGGGACAGGTACATCCTCCAAGGACACCACAGAGGAACAGCAAGGCAAAAAGGAGCTGAACACCGGTCTTGGGGAGCCAACCACACTTATACAGGAAGCAAAATAGCAAGCACAAATTGAGGTGCAAGCTCTCAAAGAACAGCTGCAGCAGAAAGAAGCACAGTTGGCCTGCATGGCCAGCTAGGCCATGGATGCTATCCAATGCAGGCAGCCGGCCAAATCATATGGCTTGTACTTGAAAGACCAAAGGCTGCAATTCCAAATCAATACCTTGGCGCAAAGAGGTATCTCTCAGCTCCAAGACCCGCAACAATTCACTGAAGTATGCAGTACTAGTTCATCAGAGGATAGGGCCAAATTAGCGGAGTTCTACCTCCATAATCTGGCCTTGCCTAATGTAGTTTCATGGGATCCCAATACGGCCTTGGGAGATATGCAATTAATGGAATTTGCCTCATGGCTGAACCATGAGGACAAAAGAGTAGCAGAAGCCAAAGCAATCATGAACCGAGAGCTGAATGAGCCATTGCTCATCAGACCAGAACCAGGGGATCCAGTTGCACTAATCTCGGCACACCAACATTTGTCCACTGACCCTCAAGCTTCATTAAGATATATGGATCAATAGGCCCAAGCCATAGCTCATTTTGAGGACATGGAGAGACTGTTAGGAGACAACGCTGTCCAAGCATGCACACGCAGATGGAATACATTGGCACACAGTCTGAAAATACGAGAGTACCATACCCCAACTCGGATGAGGGAAGCTCTGGTACGGGTAGCCCTCTATAAAAAATCCATGCAAAACCTCCAGGCCAGCTGG
This sequence comes from Pinus tabuliformis, assembly GCA_031772625.1. Taxonomy (NCBI): domain Eukaryota; kingdom Viridiplantae; phylum Streptophyta; class Pinopsida; order Pinales; family Pinaceae; genus Pinus; species Pinus tabuliformis. The sequence goes on along the minus strand of CM062808.1, from coordinate 52,907,199 downwards.
ATTGGCCTTAAACTCAGCCCACCACTGCTGCTAGGATTGATGGAAGGCAGCACATAGAAAGATGATAATGAACAGTGGGAAGAGGTAAACAAAAGGGCTGGGTTTCATATCAGCAAGGAGGACACTACTACAGAGGCTTGGGATGTCAGGGTAGCAGTAAAGGCAATGAAGGATGAAGAGTTGGACTAGTTGCTCAAGGATGAGCAAATATTTTAGCGGGGGGGTGATGATGAGCCCCAATTTTTGGTAACAATTTGGGCTCATTTGGCCTACTTACCTTGCTCAACCCTTAATTTTTTATCACTTATGCATCATTTCTTAGTATATTCGTGATATTTATAGGAAGAAGGGCAGTCATTATGCCTATGTGGCTAATACATGATGATTTCAAGTTTTTTGACATTAAATGGAGCAAAGACCACACAGATGGAGACAAGGAGACAACCAAGGTGGCATTGCGGGTTTATAGGGAGGTTGTCCACAGCCTTGAATGACCTTCCTCGTGATCTCCACCCCAACTCCGAGCTCCAACAGCTATCACCACCGAGCTAGAAGGCAACCAACGGATTCTACAGGAACAAAAGTTTACTTTTAGTTGGACAGCCAAGCCCCACTAATTGAGGAGGCCAGCTTGGCCCTCATCATGTATAAATATTGAGGCTGTAGCCTTCGATAAAGACTCTTGAACCTTTGTTGTAGATTTTGAATCACGAGCTGTAGCTCTGTTTTTGCTCTTTGTAATCCAATTTTGGCATGTTGTTAGACTCATGATTATGATCTTTTAATAAAAGGCAGGCAGATTTGGATTCAATTCTGAGTTCTTAGAGGAGTTATAGCTCTTAGGTTAGGGCCCAACCTGAGAGCAATAGACCTCCTTTTCTTTGTATTGTTACTTGTCTTTCCTTTCAGCATTTCATTTCTTTGCCTTGACATGCATTTGGAAAACACAGTCTGCTGATTCAAATTTCTTGATGTAATTGAATAGGTTAGTTGATGGATAACATGCTTTCAGCAGCTTAGATTAGAGTAGGAGGATTAGAATTCATCAGAGTTCCAAGAAAAGGTTGATTGTACGCTCACTGCCACCTCTGTTTAGAGATTGGGAGTGTAGACCGTGCCAACCACCAAAAAATGCAGTTTACATGTTCATGCAAGATTTAAAGTCATATTTCCATTGGTAGAAGTATACATGCAGTTATATCTTGAGCAATAACCCCTTGTTTCAGCTCCATGCACGATTTCTATCTTAACTTCAATCACTGTTCTTTGATTTCTAATAAAACAGTTAGAATAGGTTGATGAATTCTCGGTTTTGTGCAAGACAAAGGTGATTTGTTTCATTTACACTGCGCAGCACCACTTCAACACTTCCTTATCCTCCTCAGCCATCCCTAAGCCCTCTCCTTACCTCGCATCTAGATCCTTTGCTCACCAACTCTTCTATTATCCACGTTGCCTCATCTTTTCGGCCTTCCATTGCCTCTACCCTTCTATCGACCAACCAACGTTATACACCCTCTCCCCATCTCATCTCTCTGTCCCTGAGCCATCACAAGCTCCCCTTTCATCCTACCTATCCACCCATACAGCTCCTTCACTCCTTCATCACCCAAAACTCTGACTGCAGAACATCCTGTAGAAGTTAGCAGACTTCCTGTAGAAATCCCGAGCTTCCTGTAGGATCCCCTGCAGACATCCTGTAGAAGCCTGCAAACACAGTTGCCAAGCACCTGAACGTTGTGAACTTCTGTGGAATGATGTTAGGGATCCCCTAGAACCTCTCAGAGTCCTCCTGACCTTTCCCAACCCTTCCTCCCCTTTGAACTACCCCTGCACAGTCAAGACCCAGTAAGAAGCACAATCATAATAACTCCAACCACTTGAGCAAAAATACAAAAACGTGTTCTCTTCAATGGAAGTAGTTTAAATTCATGCATCTCATATCAATAGAAGTAATGGCATCATTGTTAGGAGTTGCATTCCCATCATTACATTGTAAGGATTAAATTGGTCAGATTAGGGTTTACTAGGGTTTCCATGTTTGGTTGGCTTTCAGTTCATTCTCGCAAAGTAGGTTAATTTCCTTGAGATAGCCTTCGTTCATCAATTAGAAAGCTTCTTCTGAGAACATATAGAAGTTGGCTTGAGCCCTAGCGGACTTGTGCCAGCTGACCAAGTGACAGTTGCGACAAGAGCTAGTACTTGTGCATACAACACCGTCGCTTCCAAGTTTGTTACGAACTACCGGGTTGATAAAATTGGAGAAGGAAGCTCCAGGAGTTGTAGCATTATTGCTACAATACTGGAGCCCACCAGCATGCATGTTAGTTGCATGCACATCTCTTACACTTGCATTCCATGTGCTTGTTGCATTGCATAATGATTGATCATGGTTGTAGTAAGGTTATCATGAGGAACTTGATGTTGATTTTGTGGAATGCATCGTCAGGAGCATATGACTGGTTATGTGATTATATGAAACTTGATTACATTGTTGTATGTTGGTTTGAATTCTTGATTTTTTGATTACATGTATCAGTCTTGTAGGTTGGTTACAAGAATTGATCGCTTATGCTCGACTACATGCGTTCATGCGTATGTGTAGTTGATTAAACATTACTTATGCATGTTGATGGTTGCATGTGGAAATGTGTAAAATGGAGCAATGGTTTTTGTCATGCATGATGTCATGGTTTGTGAATTTGATATGGTCATCCATTGATGACTGGACTCTAGCTAGAATGATGTGTATATGGTTTTGTACTCATGTGTTATATGTCTATATGAAGTTGTCATGCATGTATGGTCTTGGTTATAGTTATGCATGAATAGTAGGTCAAACATGCCTTGTGAAGTCATGGTATGCATTTTAGGTCATGAGGGTGATATTGGTATGTTATGATGTTAATTTATTGGCTGAGATAGAGCAGGAAATGTAGATCATCATAATGAGGTTGTAGCATTAGACTTTGGGGTAAGAGCAGATTTTCATACAAGTATTTTATGTTTGGGATGCAGGTATGTAAGTCAAGGATTTTTATATGCATTAGGGTTATATACATTAGGTTTATGTACATGTCTTTTGATGTTATGGTTACATACATGATAGATGATGGTTGATTAGTGTAGTTATATGCACATGTGTCAGATAGTCAAGAATGATAGTAACTGTTAGTTGTATGCATTGCTATTGTTGTTTTATATTAGATAACTTGATGATTATGTTATATATTGTTGATGAACATGATATATATCTTATGGTTTCTATATGCTATTAACTTGATGATTAGGGTTATTACATTAAGATCATGTTGTTATATGTATCATACTAAGTCGGATTGGCCTATGCAGATGGTTATGGTTGTGATATTCAGGTATGAGCCGACATATTTGTGATATGGTATTGTACTAATCTAGATTGACTTTGCATATGTGTGAATGATAATAGTGTATGAGTTATGATGTAAGCATGTTAGTTAGTGACTATTTTAGATATCATGATCTTATTTATGTTTGAGTTAATATCTCGAGAAGTTATATCATGCTAACTATATTTATTGTGCAGACAAGATTGCCTCCCCTAAGATACATTAAGGTATGAAATTTCTTATGTCATCCACCTTGTGCTTGACTGTTTGATTATGACATATATTTGGTGTTTGAGTTTTTGATGTCTAGTTGATTTATTTAACATGGTATGTTGCAACTTGGTTGAATTTTTGATGAATTAGATAATATGAGTACATGTTCAAATGATTTTGTTTTAATATGATTGTACTAACATATATGTGTTGAGACAATTGATATGTACTTGAGTATAGTAGGTGATAGTTGTAGCATTGTGTCTAAGGACTATGAGTTGACTATGGATTACACCATGATTGTTAGTCTTGGTAAAGGTTGATTTCAAATTGATACAAATGCTTGTCTTGATCTTTGGAACGTGAGACTGACATGTGTGAGAAGTTACAGGAAACATGCTTGGTATTAGCATGACAAGGTAATAGTTAATATGTTTATATAACTAACAACTGGGTGATGTGATAGTACATAGTAAGCCTCAATTGCATGAAGGAAAAGGTCAAAGAAAGGAAATTGGGAAAGAATTCCTTTGGTTATGTTTGTAAACCCTAATTCCAAACGATTGAGTGTTCTACATACATGAAGTATTCTTAACCTTAATCTTTTCTGACATTATGTGGATATGTACTAGATTCCTAAACATGTACTTGATAGGTATATTAGCTAGCTTCTAGTTACAGGTGGAGGGAATTGGCATCCCTTGAGAGATGGCTTGGATGTGTGCAGTTGCAAGAAACAAGATTAGAACAACAAGGTAAATTAAATGGTATATTTTTATATCTATTTATGAAATGACAATTATGTGTTTATGACAATACGATGATGGGATTTCATGGCAAAGAGACTGTCACGAAATTCTGACAAAGGCATGGGTTGAGCTTTCCCTGGGAACCATGGGGATTGAGTCATGGTGTTTGTTTCTATTCTTGTGATTTTGGTATTTTGTGATTTGTTGTTCTTGATTTGTGATTTTGATTGTGTTTGGTGCATAATGTTTCCATTTTGTTGCGGTGTCTTATTGCTTTTAGTTTTCATGGTCTTGTTGTTGTTGTTCTCATTCTTTCCTTTTATTGTTTTGAGTCTAGGGAATTGGTTGGGAAAGAGGAAAGCTAATGGAGCTTGGGGAGAGTTGTGTGGTACCCAACAAATGATGCAAGATCCATATGAAGCTTTGTGTAGGAGTAAGCGCAACAGAAGGTAAGACTATGACAATCCACTAGATTGGTTGGGTCCATTGTGGTAAATGGATGGTGACAGTACAAACATGAGAAAGATAACTACGAAAGGTAAAACAAATGGACCTAAGATGCCGGATGGTTTGACTAAGTTGGGAACGGGGGTTCTCAATGTTATCCATGTTGTTCACAAATAAAGGAAGTTCTCTTAACCTAGACCTTATGTTATCTGGTAATTATTTTATGACCATGATTATGTTGATGTTTATATTTGTATACATGTATGTATGTATGTCGTTGTTCGACATGATGATGACTGTTTTATTCTAATGATTATATATGCACGTATGTATGTATCTATGTCGCTGTTTGACAGGGTTTTCAAAGATCATTCTCGTGGAGGAATGATTTCTTATTCAGGTGAATGGCATGAAGATATTCCTGGATATGAGGAATCAAGTGGGAAGAGTAGTCATGAAAAATATAAAAGGTTAGTATCATGTGGATATGAATTGATATTGTATACTTGTATTATTCCTATGTTTATGTTATGGTAGGTAATGTGGAAGGATACATCAATAAAATGAAGGTAGTGTGGCCTACGACATGATGGGAAAAGCATAGATAAGACACTGGGAGAAAGGTTTCTTGCTAGAGAAAATGATGTGAGGTACTATTGTTGTATATGTTGCATCTATGATGTTGTGCACATGTGGTGTTGTATATACATAGCGTGTGTACATGTTGTTTATGAAATGTTATGTACATGATGGTATAGATAGTGTTGTGCAAATATTGCATATGCAGTGTTGGGTATAGATGGTGCTATGAACATGATGGATATGTGGTGCTGTGTGCATATGGTGCTATGCACATGTTGGATATGTAGTGATGTGTACAGAGGATGCTAAGTACATGTTGGATATGCAATGCTATGTACATATGGTGTTGTGTGCATTATTGTACTAGTGGTGTTATGCGCATGTGGTGTCATGTACATGTTGTATATGTGTTGTTGTGTACATGTCATGCAAGTGATGTTGTGTACATATGGTTTCGTGTACATGTCGTGTGTGTGGTACTGTTTACATGTGGTATTGTGTACACATTGTACAATGGTGTAGTGTACATGTGGTGTTGTGTACAAATTATGCAGGTGGTGCCATGTGCATGTGATGCTGTGCACACATTGTGCAGGTGGTGTGGTGTACAAGTGGTATTGTGTACATGTTGTACATATGGCACTGGTGTACATGTGGCATTATGTGCATGTTATACATGTTGTGTTGTGTAAATTCGGTACTATGTGTATGTGCACATGGTTGAAGAGAAGGCACTAGGTGTTTTTCGGGTGTGGCAATAGATCCAAGGTGTGTATGAAATAAGAACAAAGGAAAAAGTAAGGATCAATTAAAGGATAAGTATCGATATATTATTTCAGTTTTATTATGCATGTTATGATTTTGGTATATGATGATTACATTTGAATTATGATTCTGGTTTATGATGGTTACATGTGATTTATGATTTTGATCAATGATGGTTATGTTTTGAGCTAACCTAATGTGATATTTTTATACATGTTGATTTGGTCAAATATGCTAGTTTGACTTGCTATGACAGGAAGTGAACATGATTGCAAATGTACCTTATTGACAAGCTATCAATGAGATATGATGTGAATTTATTTCAATTTATTTTAAATATAATGGAAGTGATGTGCTTGGTACAGGAATGCATATAATGTACGGTTGGGTGATTGAAATCATTTTCAAGAATTTGCAACAACAAAAGGAATTGGAAAATGCATCAGTATGCTAGTAAAGCATTCAAGAACGGGCCATTACTGGACACTGGTACTTAATAGTGTCCATTGATTTCCATGAGCATGGCATCACCAATATGATGGTTTTGAGGCAGGGATATGCCTTGGTTTTCATATCTTCCGATGCGAGGAAGCTTTACCAAGGGATGGACTACCTGAGATGGGGGTGCTAGCGGAACTTGGAAGGAGAGTGACTGCATGGAAAGGGTGACCAGAGTGCCCGAGGGACTATGTTGCAAATAAGGGAAGCCCGAGGATGGATTTATTTTGGTCATTAGCATTACCAGATGGAATATGATGCACATTGGGAGTGTGCCCTGGAATAATGAGCCTGTGATTGTTCACTGAGAAGACCGGTGGCGTAAGATTATAGTGCTGGACACTGGATGCAGATTTGACCTTGTAGTGGATTTTGGACTTCTTGGGAAGGAGGTGAATCCTAGTATTACTTTGAGGGAGGAGGTGTGAGCCTATGGATTCCCTTGTTGTGGATGCAAGCATCGTATCCTTTTATCTTTTGGTTGAGAAAATGTGCATATGTGATATTATTGTAAATATTGTATCGAGCCAGTTTATAAAGCTCCATAGACAGTATGGTTATTTTCTAGTTAAAGAAACTATGTATGTGTATATGTGGTTATTGTAAATACCATAATGAGTTATGTTATAAAGCTCCATAAAACTTTATGTTGGTCATGTTTTAGCAGATGGTGATTCATTGTAAATACTTTAACGAGCTATGTTATAAAGCCCCATGGGAAATATGTTTTGTTTTCAGTAGTCTTTTTGGTTATAGGTTCCATTGAACACTGAGGACAGTGTTCCCCCAAGGGTGAGGGTTATGTAAATACCCTGGTGAAAATTCCATGTAAAAATATATAAATACCACAGATGATGGGACACGTATTCCAAGATGAATGGTGGGAAGGACATCCTAGTGGGTGTTCATTCAACTGTTTATGGCTAAGGAAATTGGCAAAGGCAATGGTTAAGGCATTAAAGAGGCAAAAAGCTATTTTGGCACATTTATTTATGAAAATAATGGAAATTAGGAGAAAAGTAAGGTGAAAGGTCACAGGTTGCATGAGAGGAGGAAAATGAAGGAAAATAATGGAAAATGAAGAAAATAGAAGCCTCATTAATAAAAAAGGCTTTTGAGGATTAGTTTGCAAGTTTGGTCAGTGAAGGATTGATAAGTTCAGTTTTAGAGCTTTCTCATTATTCTCTCTCTCTCTCACTCTTGGATACTTAGAGTTTTCTTGGAGCACTTTGGCATTGGATCAAGAAAGGAAAATAAGGTAAGAGGAAGCAAATGTTAAGTAGGGAAAGGAAGGATCAAAGAGCTACAACATGATTCTTTGCAGGTATCAATTTGCATGGGTATTTTCCTTGCTAGATTTGGCATGCATGGTATTGCATGTGGTTCTTTGCTGTTGTGCCATGGGTTTTTCCAGGTGTAACAATGTTTTCAACCTAGCCTTGCCATTTCGGGATAACCATGGCGTGATGGGGTTCTCATGTTTTGGTTGAGCTAGATTATCGGATGGATTCGAATCTAAGTGATCCGGATTTAAACAGGAACGCAACAAATTACAGAGATAACCATATACACAGAGATGCAGCGGAAATAATACTTCATTTCATTAATGGAAAATACTGAAATATGCTTACAACCAGAAATGGAAATAACCAGCTAGGGCGATGGTAGCTTATCTCTGAGAAGAGATGTGATGGCTACATGCCTCTGAACTGTCTTACAATGAGGCTCGAAGGCCTATTTATTGTTGAGAAACAGTGGAAAAACCCTTAACATTCCAAAACCTAACCCTAGAAGATGAAACACCAAACTATGGGCCCCGTTTGGGGTAAGTTGGTACATCAACTTCCCGGGGTCGTAACTTTGGCATACAATCTCCGTTTGACGCATACAATAGCTTGTTAGAAAGATCTATCCGAGCACTATCATTGTTGGAATAGGCAACATGGGTCCATTCCATGGACCCATGTTTCCAATGGATTCCCCAAAAAACGTCGTTTAGGGCCTCAAAACGGCTCCGGAAGTTCAGGACCCGAAAAACTGCTAAAAATAGTAAGTTGTTACAATTAAGGAAACTGAAAATGCTGAGAAGAACAATGGTGGGGGTCCAGGTGGACTTGGCAGGTGGCCACCAATATCCACCTGGATCATTCCTCCCCCCTTAGGAAGCAATGGTCCCCATTGCGTTGAGCTCCTCCATGAGATGAGGAAACTTTTGTTGAACTTGTTCCCTGGTGAGCCACTTGCCCTGCTGAAGGAGTTGGCCTGCTTTGACAAATCGATACAGTTGGATATTCTATTGGCAAGTGTTCTTGATCTGTGTGTCCATGATCCGATCAGTTGCAGCTTGTTCCATGCAATCTGGATTTAATTCTGTGGGTTTGAGCTGTTCTACAATGTCGGATGTGTCTAGCAATGGTGGAAAGTATGGCCGAAGGCGGTCCACATTGAACACTGGGTGCAGGCCAAGGAATGGGGGAATGCTGAGCTCAAATGCATTGTCTCCCATAGCCTTAGTAATGGTGTAAGGACCATATCGGAGTGGTCTCAATTTCTGATAGGCTCCAGTAAGGCGTTCCTTTTGCAAATGCAACCAGACTTTGTCGCCCACCTGAAACTTGTGTGGCACCCGATGTTGATCATGTCGCTGCTTGTACTTGGCATTTGATTTCTCAAGAATGTCATGGACCTGCTGGCGAATATGTTGGATATGCTCAATGAAGCTGGTGGCCTTATCTGTTTAGGACTGGACATGAGCTGAATTTATGTGAGTAGCTGCAAGTGGCATGGCCACATCAATGGGGCATAGTGGCTGGAATCCCAAACCCACCTGAAAAGGGCTATGGCCAGTGGAGCTGTGAAGAGCTCGGTTGTAGCTGTGCTGAACATAGGGGAGGCTCTCGTCCCATGTGCGTGGATGCTTTGAGTTATACATGCGCAGAATGTGCACAATCATCCTATTGACAACCTCTGTCTGGCCATCAGTTTGAGGATGGAAGGCTGTGGACTTCGTGAGTTTGGTGTCCAGCATTGACCAGAGACTGGACCAAAATGTGCTGAGAAACCGACTGTCCCGATCTGAGATGATAGACTGTGGGATCCCAAAGTGCACCCACACTCGTTCAAAGAAGAGTTTAGCAGTGGCTTCTGCTGTGATATTCTTCTTGCAGGCCACCATAATGGCCATCTTCGAGAACCTGTCGACGACCACAAAAACACAGTCATTTCCATGCTTAGTGGAAGGAAGGCCTGACATGTAATCCATGGAGATGGATTCCCAAGGTCGACTAGGGGTAGGCAACGGGGTATAGAGGCCGTGCTTCTTAATGGTCGGTTTGGCAATGGCACAGGCAGTACATGATCTGATGTACTTCCCAACATCCTGTCGAAGATTCGGCCAATAGAAATAATTTTGCAGTACTGCCACTGTTTTCTCGACCCCGAAATGCCCAGCAGCCCGACTGTAGTGTGCTTCCCAAATCATCTTGGCACGCTCGCTTGAAGGAACACAAAGGTGACCGAGGTGGCATAATAGGGCATCCTGGAGGTGAAAATCTGGAACATGCCACCCTCCAAGAGTGTCTGGTATGTGTGGCCGAATTCTGGGTCGCTTTTGTAGAGAAGTGGCCAATCAGAAGTCTCGTGCCCACAAGAGTTGAGCACGGTGGTTAACGCCATGATCGGTGGTCGACTGAGGCAATCTGCAACATTATTGGTGCTGCCCTTCTTATACTTGATATTCAAGTGGAACTGTTGCAGGTATGTAGACCACTTCTGATGGCGATCATTCTGCAATTTCCCTTGGGTCTGTATGAACTGCAGGGGTCGGTGGTCTGTGTGGATGACCGTTTCCTTCCCCAAAATGTAATGCTTCCATTGTCGGCAGGCCTGTACAATGGAATACATCTCTTTATCATAAGTGGGGTACTTCCGGACTGTGTCTGAAAGTGTTTCACTGTGATATGCCACTGGATGTCCATGTTGAGTAAGGACTGCCCCAATAGCATAGTCAGAGGCATCTGTCTCGACCTCAAATGGTTGTTGTAAATCTGGTAACGCGAGCACTGGTGCTGTGCAGAGGCGATCCTTCAACTCCATGAATGCCTTCTGTTGAGATTCAGACCAAAAGAATTTTGCTTTCGCCCCTCCCTTGGTGACTTGACTCAAGGGCCAAGAAATATGAGAAAACCCCAACACAAACCTGCGGTAGAAGTTGGCAAGACCTAGAAAGCTGCGGAGCTCTGTTAGAGTGGTTGGAGAGGGCCAATCCCGAATGACTTGGATCTTGGCTGGATCGACATGCACCCCCTGTTCATCAATGATGTATCCCAGATACTGAACCTGGGTCATGCCAAAAGTGCATTTCTCCAAATTGGCACATAGCTTGTGTTGCCGCAGTGTTTGGAGAACCTGTCGGATGTGGTGGAGGTGCTCTTCCCAACTCTGGCTGAAGATCAGAATGTCATCCAAGTATACTACTACAAAGGAGTTGGTGAATGGCCGCAAGATGTCATCCATTAGCCTCATAAAGGTTGCAGGAGCATTCGTCAATCCGAAAGGCATGACCAACCATTCGAAGAGGCCCTCCTTGGATTTGAAGGCAGTCTTCCACACATCAGAGGGTTCGATTGGTACCTGGTGATATCCTGACTTCAGATCGATCTTGCTGAAATATTTCGCCCCCTTTAGTTGGTCTAGGAGGTCATCAATCCGCGGGATCGGGTACCTATTACGGACAGTGATCTTGTTCAGCGCCCGATAGTCAATACAGAGTCTCCACGTCCCATCCTTCTTCTGTACCAACACGATCGGGCTCCCACAGGGCGATGAACTCGGACGGATGTGACCTTTCTGCAGGAGCTCCTGAATCTGCCTCTTGATTTCATCGTTCTCCAGAACGGAGCGCCGATAAATTGGTCCATTGGGTAGCGGCGCACCTGGGGTCAGATCGATGGAGTGCTTGACTTGACAGTGCAGAGGAACCCCTGCCGGGGAGGTGAAGATGTCCTCGTACTCCTCCACAACCTTGTCCATCTGTAGTTGTCGTGCAGAGGGACCCCGTCTGGAGGCCGCGGCCACTGTCTTCTTCTTTCCTTGAGGGCGTATCATCAGGAAAACAAATTTCCTGGTTTTGGAAATGATCTTACTGCATTGTTTTGCAGTAATCAAAGAGATGGCGGTAGGTGGTGCTACCTCTGGTATCCTGAACAACTTATTTCCCAATGTAATAATAACAGCACGGGGCCTTGATTCATACACAGCATGTCGCTTCCACAAGTATGGTTGTCCTAGTAATACATCACAAACTTCAAGGGGAGCAATGTCACACAATACCTCATCCGTGAAGGGCTTGATGTTGTATGGAAGGCGACACTGCTGGCTCACGCGAAGATCTCGTCCTTGGTGAAGCCACCCAATGGTGTATGGTTGTGGATGTGCTGTGGTCGGTAAGCCCAACCGCTTCACGACCTCTGCCGAAATGAGGTTCTTTTGACTCCCGCTATCAACAATGAACTGTATCGGGGAGCCCTTTACCCACATCTGGGAGTGGAAGAGACGCTCCTCCTCCTCTGGATCTTCGGGTTCATTTTTCTGGATCTTTGCGGTAGCAACAGTGGCGCTGGGATCCGCATCAATGATCTGCTTCCCTTTTTCATTCCCCTTATCGGGTTCTGACTCAGAGTCGGAACATGCATCTGATTCTGAAACCTTTAGCTCAGCCACCAGTGACTGCTTGGCCCGACACTCACTTGTGTTGTGAGTGGAGCTCTTATGGAACTCGCACCATTTTCCAGTGTCCTTTCTCGGCTTCGCGGCTGTTCTTTGCTTGCAGCTTCGGCTGGTTGTCTTGGGCTGTCCCCCTTGGCTTTGTCCTTTGTTCTGTGGTTTAGGGGCACCTTTCCCCTGCTTTGGATTCGCAGATCCAAAGTCTCGCTTCTTTTGTTTAAACTTCTGCTCGACCTTGACGGCATATCGGTATGCTGCGCCGAGCGAGGGGATGTTTAGGAATTGTATTTCTTCCTGGATGTACTTGTGCAGGCAGCCACGGTATTTGAGTATCAAATGTTGCTCCGAATCCTTGATACCCAACTTTGTGCGAAGGGTATGGAAAAGATTGGTGAACTCCGACACGTCTTGGTCCCTTCCCTGCCGCAGCGTGGTCCACTTTATGTATTCATCCTCATAGCTTCCGACAGGGTAGTACTGCTCCTTGATGGCATCCCGGAACGAATCCCAGGTGGGTGCGGCTGAAAATAGTGAGCCAGTACTTTCATCCTTCTGCTCGCAGTAGGTTTCCCACCAGTCCTTGACGTGGGGGGCTGCTTTGAGAAGAGCAAAAACAATCTTTTCCCGACTCGAAAATTCATGAACAGAAAAATAACCCTCTAGCAGATTTAACCATTTATCTACGGCATCTGCGTCTATCTGACCCTCGAATATGGGGATTTCAAAATTAACTTGTACCTTAAAGGGTGTGGCGTTTCCAGAGTAGCTGCTGGAAGCCGATGCTTTGCTTCTGGGTAGCCGCTGAAGGATCTGGGCAAAGTTGTCCATCATCGCGTTCCGTTGTCGCTCGAGGGCTTCTTCGAGCAAGATTTTGATGGGATCTCCTGCCCCCTCGTCTTTCTTCTCATCCGCCATGGGAGGCCGTCGGGATTTGCGAGGCTGGTCTTGCAAAGGTTCAACCAGTTCAAGCCCTAACTCCTTATATCCCGACCTTGTTGGGGACATGCAAAGAAAAACAGAGAAAAAGCAGACCGCTCTGATACCACTGATCCGGATTTAAACAGGAACGCAACAAATTACAGAGATAACCATATACACAAAGATGCAGCGGAAATAATACTTCATTTCATTAATGGAAAATACTGAAATATGCTTACAACCAGAAATGGAAATAACCAGCTAGGGCGATGGTAGCTTATCTCTGAGAAGAGATGTGATGGCTACATGCCTCTGAACTGTCTTACAATGAGGCTCGAAGGCCTATTTATTGTTGAGAAACAATGGAAAAACCCTTAACATTCCAAAACCTAACCCTAGAAGATGAAACGCCAAACTATGGGCCCCGTTTGGGGTAAGTTGGTACATCAACTTCCCGGGGTCGTAACTTTGGCATACGATCTCCGTTTGACGCATACAATAGCTCGTTAGAAAGATCTATCCGAGCACTATCATTGTTGGAAGGGAATGGACCCATGCTGCCCCCGGATTCCCCAAAAAACGTCGTTTAGGGCCTCAAAACGGCTCCAGAAGTTCAGGACCCGAAAAACTGCTAAAAATAGTAAGTTGTGCTACAATTAAGGAAACTGAAAATGCTGAGAAGAACAATGGTGGGGGTCCAGGTGGACTTGGCAGGTGGCCACCAATATCCACCTGGATCATTCCTCCCCCCTTAGGAAGCAATGGTCCCCATTGCGTTGAGCTCCTCCATGAGATGAGGAAACTTTTGCTGAACTTGTTCCCTGGTGAGCCACTTGCCCTGCTGAAGGAGTTGGCCTGCTTTGACAACTCGATACAGTTGGATATTCTGTTGGCGAGTGTTCTTGATCTGTGTGTCCATGATCCAATCAGTTGCAGCTTGTTCCATGCAATCTGGATTTAATTCTGTGGGTTTGAGCTGTTCTGCAATGTCGGATGTGTCTAGCAATGGTGGAAAGTATGGCCGAAGGCGGTCCACATTGAACACTGGGTGCAGGCCAAGGAATGGGGGAATGCTGAGCTCAAATGCATTGTCTTCCATAGCCTTAGTAATGGTGTAAGGACCATATCGGAGTGGTCTCAATTTCCGATAGGCTCCAGTAAGGCGTTCCTTTTGCAAATGCAACCAGACTTTGTCGCCCACCTGAAACTTGTGTGGCACCCGATGTTGATCATGTCGTTGCTTGTACTTGGCATTTGATTTCTCAAGAATGTCATGGACCTGCTGGCGAATATGTTGGATGCGCTCAATGAAGCTGGTGGCCTTATCTGTTTCGGACTGGACATGAGCTGAATTTATGTGAGTAGCTGCAAGTGGCATGGCCACATCAATGGGGCATAGTGGCTGGAATCCCAAACCCACCTGAAAAGGGCTATGGCCAGTGGAGCTGTGAAGAGCTCGGTTGTAGCTGTGCTGAACATAGGGGAGGCTCTCGTCCCATGTGCGTGGATGCTTTGAGTTATACATGCGCAGAATGTGCACAATCATCCTATTGACAACCTCTGTCTGGCCATCAGTTTGAGGATGGAAGGCTGTGGACTTCGTGAGTTTGGTGTCCAGCATTGACCAGAGACTGGACCAAAATGTGCTGAGAAACCGACTGTCCCGATCTGAGATGATAGAATGTGGGATCCCAAAGTGCACCCACACTCGTTCAAAGAAGAGTTTAGCAGTGGCTTCTGCTGTGATATTCTTCTTGCAGGCCACCATAATGGCCATCTTCGAGAACCTGTCGACGACCACAAAAACACAGTCATTTCCATGCTTAGTGGAAGGAAGGCCTGACATGTAATCCATGGAGATGGATTCCCAAGGTCGACTAGGGGTAGGCAACGGGGTATAGAGGCCGTGCTTCTTAATGGTCGGTTTGGCAATGGCACAGGCAGTACATGATCTGATGTACTTTCCAACATCCTGTCGAAGATTTGGCCAATAGAAATAATTTTGCAGTACTGCCACTGTTTTCTCGACCCCGAAATGCCCAGCAGCCCGACTGTAGTGTGCTTCCCAAATCATCTTGGCACGCTCGCTTGAAGGAACACAAAGGTGACCGAGGTGGCATAATAGGGCATCCTGGAGGTGAAAATCTGGAACATGCCGACCCTCCAAGAGTGTCTGGTATGTGTGGCCGAATTCTGGGTCGCTTTTGTAGAGAAGTGGCCAATCAGAAGTCTCGTGCCCACAAGAGTTGAGCACGGTGGTTAACGCCATGATCGGTGGTCGACTGAGGCAATCTGCAACATTATTGGTGCTGCCCTTCTTATACTTGATATTCAAGTGAACTGTTGCAGGTATGTAGACCACTTCTGATGGCGATCATTCTGCAATTTCCCTTGGGTCTGTATGAACTGCAGGGGTCGGTGGTCTGTGTGGATGACCGTTTCCTTCCCCAAAATGTAATGCTTCCATTGTCGGCAGGCCTGTACAATGGAATACATCTCTTTATCATAAGTGGGGTACTTCCGGACTGTGTCTGAAAGTGTTTCACTGTGATATGCCACTGGATGTCCATGTTGAGTAAGGACTGCCCCAATAGCATAGTCAGAGGCATCTGTCTCGACCTCAAATGGTTGTTGTAAATCTGGTAACGCGAGCACTGGTGCCGTGCAGAGGCGATCCTTCAACTCCATGAATGCCTTCTGTTGAGATTCAGACCAAAAGAATTTTGCTTTCGCCCCTCCCTTGGTGACTTGACTCAAGGGCCAAGAAATATGAGAAAACCCCAACACAAACCTGCGGTAGAAGTTGGCAAGACCTAGAAAGCTGCGGAGCTCTGTTAGAGTGGTTGGAGAGGGCCAATCCCGAATGACTTGGATCTTGGCTGGATCGACATGCACCCCCTGTTCATCAATGATGTATCCCAGATACTGAACCTGGGTCATGCCAAAAGTGCATTTCTCCAAATTGGCACATAGCTTGTGTTGCCGCAGTGTTTGGAGAACCTGTCGGATGTGGTGGAGGTGCTCTTCCCAACTCTGGCTGAAGATCAGAATGTCATCCAAGTATACTACTACAAAGGAGTTGGTGAATGGCCGCAAGATGTCATCCATTAGCCTCATAAAGGTTGCAGGAGCATTCGTCAATCCGAAAGGCATAACCAACCATTCGAAGAGGCCCTCCTTGGATTTGAAGGCAGTCTTCCACACATCAGAGGGTTCGATTGGTACCTGGTGATATCCTGACTTCAGATCGATCTTGTTGAAATATTTCGCCCCCTTTAGTTGGTCTAGGAGGTCATCAATCCGCGGGATCGGGTACCTATTACGGACAGTGATCTTGTTCAGCGCCCGATAGTCAATACAGAGTCTCCACGTCCCATCCTTCTTCTGTACCAACACGATCGGGCTCCCACAGGGCAATGAACTCGGACGGATGTGACCTTTCTGCAGGAGCTCCTGAATCTGCCTCTTGATTTCATTGTTCTCCAGAACGGAGCGCCGATAAATTGGTCCATTGGGTAGCGGCGCACCTGGGGTCAGATCGATGGAGTGCTTGACTTGACAGTGCAGAGGAACCCCTGCCGGGGAGGTGAAGATGTCCTCGTACTCCTCCACAACCTTGTCCATCTGTAGTTGTCGTGCAGAGGGACCCCGTCTGGAGGCCGCGGCCACTGTCTTCTTCTTTCCTTGAGGGCGTATCATCAGGAAAACAAATTTCCTGGTTTTGGAAATGATCTTACTGCATTGTTTTGCAGTAATCAAAGAGATGGCGGTAGGTGGTGCTACCTCTGGTTTCCCAATGTAATAATAACAGCACGGGGCCTTGATTCATACACAGCATGTCGCTTCCATAAGTATGGTTGTCCTAGTAATACATCACAAACTTCAAGGGGAGCAATGTCACACAATACCTCATCCGTGAAGGGCTTGATGTTGTATGGAAGGCGACACTGCTGGCTCACGCGAAGATCTCGTCCTTGGTGAAGCCACCCAATGGTGTATGGTTGTGGATGTGCTGTGGTCGGTAAGCCCAACCGCTTCACGACCTCTGCCGAAATGAGGTTCTTTTGACTCCCGCTATCAACAATGAACTGTATCGGGGAGCCCTTTACCCACATCTGGGAGTGGAAGAGACGCTCCTCCTCCTCTGGATCTTTGGGTTCATTTTTCTGGATCTTTGCGGTAGCAACAGTGGCGCTGGGATCCACATCAATGATCTGCTTCCCTTTTTCATTCCCCTTATCGGGTTCTGACTCAGAGTCGGAACATGCATCTGATTCTGAAACCTTTAGCTCAGCCACCAGTGACTGCTTGGCCCGACACTCACTTGTGTTGTGAGTGGAGCTCTTATGGAACTCGCACCATTTTCCAGTGTCCTTTCTCGGCTTCGCGGTGCTGTTCTTTGCTTGCAGCTTCGGCTGGTTGTCTTGGGCTGTCCCGCCTTGGCTTTGTCCTTTGTTCTGTGGTTTAGGGGCACCTTTCCCCTGCTTTGGATTCACAGATCCAAAGTCTCGCTTCTTTTGTTTAAACTTCTGCTCGACCTTGACGGCATATCGGTATGCTGCGCCGAGCGAGGAGATGTTTAGGAATTGTATTTCTTCCTGGATGTACTTGTGCAGGCAGCCACGGTATTTGAGTATCAAATGTTGCTCCGAATCCTTGATACCCAATTTTGTGCGAAGGGTATGGAAAAGATTGGTGAACTCCGACACGTCTTGGTCCCTTCCCTGCCGCAGCGTGGTCCACTTTATGTATTCATCCTCATAGCTTCCAACAGGGTGGTATTGCTCCTTGATGGCATCCCGGAACGAATCCCAGGTGGGTGCGGCTAAAAATAGTGAGTCAGTACTTTCATCCTTCTGCTCGCAGTAGGTTTCCCACCAGTCCTTGACGTGGGGGGCTGCTTTGAGAAGAGCAAAAACAATCTTTTCCCGACTCGAAAATTCATGAACAGAGAAATAACCCTCTAGCAGATTTAACCATTTATCTACGGCATCTGCGTCTATCTGACCCTCGAATATGGGGATTTCAAAATTAACTTGTACCTTAAAGGGTGTGGCGTTTCCAGAGTAGCTGCTGGAAGCCGATGCGTTGCTTCTGGGTAGCCGCTGAAGGATCTGGGCAAAGCTGTTCATCATCGCGTTCCGTTGTCGCTCGAGGGCTTCTTCGAGCAAGATTTTGATGGGATCTCCTGCCCCCTCGTCTTTCTTCTCATCGACCATTGGAGGCCGTCAAGATTTGCGAGGCTGGTCTTGCAAAGGTTCAACCAGTTCAAGCCCTAACTCCATATATCCCGACCTTGTTGGGGACATGCAAAGAAAAACAGAGAAAAAGCAGACCACTCTGATACCATTGATCCGGATTTAAACAGGAACGCAACAAATTACAGAGATAACCATATACACAGAGATGCAGCGGAAATAATACTTCATTTCATTAATGGAAAATACTGAAATATGCTTACAACCAGAAATGGAAATAACCAGCTAGGGCGATGGTAGCTTATCTCTGAGAAGAGATGTGATGGCTACATGCCTCTGAACTGTCTTACAATGAGGCTCGAAGGCCTATTTATTGTTGAGAAATAGTGGAAAAACCCTTAACATTCCAAAACCTAACCCTAGAAGATGAAACGCCAAACTATGGGCCCCGTTTGGGGTAAGTTGGTACATCAACTTCCCGGGGTCGTAACTTTGGCATACGATCTCCGTTTGACGCATACAATAGTTCGTTAGAAAGATCTATCCGAGCACTATCATTGTTGGAACGGGCAACATGGGTCCATTCCATGGACCCATGTTGCCCCTGGATTCCCCAAAAAACATCGTTTAGGGCCTCAAAACGGCTCCGGAAGTTCAGGACCCGAAAAACTGCTAAAAATAGTAAGTTGTGCTACAATTAAGGAAACTGAAAATGCTGAGAAGAACAATGGTGGGGGTACAGGTGGACTTGGCAGGTGGCCACCAATATCCACCTGGATCACTAAGTGGGGTGGGTATCCGAATGATAGAGCACATGGCCTAGTGGTCCCTGAACCAGACTATGGATCACGGTAAAGCCACTAGCCTAGTGACCCCTGAACCAGACTGTGGGTTGCGGCAAAGCCAGGATTGTGTTGCCTAGGTGGGCCTAGGAATCCTTGCCGGTGAATGACAGGATATACAGTAAAGCCAAGAGGTGGTTTTCTCTCCATTGGGCCTAGAAATTTTGGGTTTGGGATATGTGGTAAATCCTAGAGAGTTGGTCTTGGTTGAGGGCCTAGTGATTTGGGTTTCGATTGCGGTAAAGCCTGAGAGACTATGATACAGGAAAATTCCTCACGGTGTAGGTGGAGAAATCCAATGGCATCCATTATTGTTTGGCCTAGTGATCAAGTGGAGATCACGGTAAATCCTATTATGATGTATTGTGTTGGCCTAGTGATCCAGGATGGATTATGGTAAATCTTATTTCTATTGATGAGACTGAGGTGGTTTGTACTAGATATGCCCTGGTTGAGTTCTTTTGGTTTGAGTCCCACATTCATGCTTGGAATATGGCATGGGGATGATTGGCTGAAGAGAGACTTGGCTAAGATAATCTATGGTCAGGTGGAACTTGGTAGTCCAATCTCCTGTTAGTTCATTGCATTCCTTAATGAGAAGTTCATTCACTTGATTTTCATGTGTAAATGTATTGATGTATATGTGATTTTTATGGTTGATATGTTATGTTATTTCTGTTCCTATTATGCTGGTTATATGTATATTTTATGACAACAACTATGCATATCTCTCAACATGTTTTTACTTGTATATGAATGGATAATGTGTCTATGACCTAATATATGATAATGCAACAATTGACATGAGGGAACAATTGTTCATAGTGATTCTCAGATAAGTATTAGATCCCTACACTTAATTCTGTTGTTTACACCTGTAGGTTAGATGTTGATGATATGTTTGACAAAATGTTTGTCATGGCTAGTAGGGGTCTGGTTACGATATTGTTCAACTTATTACTTTTGCATCATTGTTTCCATGTAGGTTTAGTGATTTCAAGCTATCACTCCATTCCGGGTAGTGGGCTGGGCTCTGGGCCTGAAAAGTGGCTTAAATCCCAGGATTGGTGGCATATAACTGACAATTTTGGTCTCTGGTCACTGGCAGGAAAGCTTGTTAGAGAAAATTTGGGTTGCTAGTTTCTCCCTTTCCCACAGAATGAGAGAGAATATGGCCTAAGAGATCCAAAAGAACAGTGGGACCTAGGGACATGATGTCTGAGTGGCTGAATTGTCTCCTGAGGGTTCTGTTGATGATGTTGGATGATTGTGTGTGACGTTCTGTTGATTCCAATTCCTAAAGTTCACATAGGATGTTGAATCTGATCATAGTAGCCTCTCATCTCATGTTTAACCCATTTGACATGGTTACTTGGGTGGATGTGGGAGGAGGGTGTTACAGAGTGGTATCAGAGCGGGTTGTGCTCTCTTTGGGTCATATCTGATACCACAAAGTGGTATCAGAGCATGGTTGCGCTCTCCTTAGTGAATTTGTTGGTCATGCATGCATGTCAGTTGCATATGTGTCTCTTACACTTGCATTCCATATGCTTGTTGCATTGCATAATGATTGATCATGGTTGTAGTAAGGTTATCATGAGGAACTTGATGTTGATTTTGTG
This sequence comes from Pinus tabuliformis, assembly GCA_031772625.1. Lineage (NCBI taxonomy): Eukaryota > Viridiplantae > Streptophyta > Pinopsida > Pinales > Pinaceae > Pinus > Pinus tabuliformis. Next base: position 52,886,273 of record CM062808.1, on the reverse strand, counting down.
GAATGCATTGTCAAGAGTATATGACTGGTTATATGATTGTATGCATATTGGTTACAAGAATTGATCACTTATGCTTGACTACATCCATTCATGCGTATGTGTAGTTTATTAAACATTGCTTATGCATGTTGATGGTTGCATGTGGAAATGCGTAAAATGGAGTAATGGTTGTTGTCATGTAGGAGATCATGGTTTGTGAAGTTGATATGGTCATGCATTGGTGACTGTACTGTAGCTAGAATGATGTGTATATGGTTTTGTACTCATGTGTTATATGGACTCTATATGTAGTTGTCATGCATGTATGGTCTTGGTTATAGTTATACATGAATAGTAGGTCAAACATGCCTTGTGAAGTCATGGTATGAAATTTAGGTCATCAGGGTGATATTGGTATGTTATGATGCTAATGTGTTTGTTAAGATAAAGCAGGAGATGCAGATCGTCATAATGAGGTTGCGTCATTAGACTTTGGGGTAAGAGAATATCGTCATTCAAGTATTGTATGTTTGGCATGCAAGTATGCAAGTCAAGGATTATTATATGCATTAGGGTTATATACGTTAGGTTTATGTACATATCGTTGATGTTATGGTTACATACATGATAGATGATGGTTGATTAGTGTAGTTATATGCACATGTGTCGGATAGTCAAGAATGATAGTAATTGGTATTTGTATGCATTGCTATTATTGTTTTATATTAGATAACCTGATGATTATTTTATATGTTTTTGATGAGCGTGATATATAGCTTATGGTTGTTATATGCTAGTAACTTGATGCTTAGGGTTATTACATTAAGATATTGATGTTATATGTATCATACTAAGTTGGATTGGACTATGTAGATGGTTATGGTTGTGATATTCAGGTATGAGCCGACATATTTGTGATATGGTGTTGTATTAATCTAGATTGACTTTGCATATGTGTGAATCATAATTGTGTATGCATTATGATGTAAACATGTTAGCTAGTGACTATTTTGGATATCATGATCTTATTTATGTTTGAGTTAATATCTCAAGAATTTATATCATGCTAACTAGATTTATTGTGTAGACAAGATTTCCTCTCCTAAGATACATTAAGGTATGAACTTTCTTATGTCATCTACATTTTGTTTGACTGTTTAATTCTGACATTTATTTGGTGTTTGAGTTTTTTATGTCTAGTTTATTTATTTAACATGGTATATTACAAGTTGGTTGAATGTTTGATGAATTGCATAATATGAGTATGTGTTCAAATGATTTTGTTTTAAGATGATTGTACTAACATATATGTGTTGAGATAGTTGATATGTACTTGAGTATAGTAGATGATAGTTGTAGCATTGAGTGTAAGGATTATGAGTTGACTATGGATTACGCCATGATTGTTAGTCTTGGTAAAGGCTGATTTCAAATTGATAGATATGATTGTCTTGATCTATGGAACGTGAGACTGACATGTGCGAAAAGTTGCAGGAAACATGCTTGGTATTAGTGTGAAAAGGTAATAGTTGATATGTTTATATAACTAACAGTTGGGTGATGTGACAGTACATAGTAAGCCTCAATTGCAGCAAGGAAAAGGTCAAAGAGAGGAATTGGGCAAGAATTCTTTTGGTTATGTTTGGAAACCCTAATTCCAAACAAATGAGTGATATACATACAAGAAGTGTTCTTAACCTTAATCTTTTCCGAAATTATGTGGATATGTAATAGATTCCTAAACATGTACTTGACAGGTATAATAGCTAGTTTCTAGTTACAGGTGGAGGGAATTGGAGTCCCTTGAGAGATGGATTGGATGTGTTCAGTTGCAACAGGGTAAGATAAATGGTATATTTTTATATTTATTTATGCACTGACAGTTATGTGTTTATGGAAATATGATGTAAGGGATTGCATGGCAAGTAGACTGCCATGAAATTTTGACGAAGGGTCAAGTTGAGATTTCCTTGGGAACCATGGGGATTGAGTCACGATTTTTGTTGCTAGTCTTGTGCTTTTGGTATTTTGTGACTTGTTTTTCTTAATTTGTGATTTTTATTGTTTCTGGTGCATAGTTATGCCACTTTGTTGTGGTGTCATATTTATTTTGGTTTTCATGGCCTTCTTTTTATTGTTTCCATTCTTGACTTTTATTGTTATGATTCTAGGGACTTGGTTGGGAAAGAGGAAAGTTAATGGAGCTCGGGGAGTGTTGTGTGGTACCCAATAGATGATGTAAGATCTGGATGGAGCTTTGTGTAGGAGTAAGTGTGGCGGAAGGTAAGATTATGACAATTGGTTGGACTAGTTGGGTCCATTGTGGTAAATGGACGGTGGCAGTATAGAGATGAGAAAGATAAATATAAAAGGTAAAGAAAATAGACCTCAAATGTCGGATGGTTTGAATAAGTTGGGAATGAGGGTTCTCAATGTTGTGCACAAATAAAGGAATTTCTCTTAACCTAGACCTTATGTTATCTGGTAATTATTTTATGATCATGATTATGTTGATGTTTATATATGTATACATGTATGTATGTATGTCGTTGTCTGACATGATGATGATTGTTTTATGCCTATATATTTATATATGTATGTATCTATGTCGATGTATGACATGTTTTTCAGGGATCATTCTCGTGGAGGAATGATTTATTATGCAGGTGAATGACATGAAGAGATTCTTGGCTATGAGGAATCAAGTGGGAAGAGTAGTCATGACAAACATACAAGGTCAATATCATGTGGTTATGAATTGATATTATATACTTGTACTATGCCTATGTTTGAGTTATGATAGGTAATGTGGAAGGATACATTAGCGAAATTAAAGCAGTGTGGTCAACAACAGGCTGGGAAAGTTATAGATAAGGCAATGGGAGTAAGGTTTCTTGGTGGAGACAATGTGCTTTTGGATGTGAGATACTATTGTTTTATATGTTGTACATGTTGCATCTATGATGTTGTGCACATACGGTGTTGTGTATACATAGCGTGTGTACATGTTGTTTATGCAATGTTATGTATAAGATGATACATATGGTGTTGTGTGAATATTGTGTATGCAGTGCTGGGTATAGATGATGATATGTAGATGATAGATATGCGGTGTTGTGTGCATATGTTGTTGTGAACATGTTGGATATGCAGTGTTGTCTATGTACATATGGTGCTCTATGCATGTTGTACATTTGGTGCTATGTACATATGGTGTTGTGTGCATGATTTTACAAGTGGTGTTGTGAGAATGTGGTGTCATGTACATTTTATACACGTGGTGTTGTGTGCATGTGGTGTTGTGTACATATTGTGCCTATTATCACCTGGATTGAACCTCGGGCTGAAGGAAGGCAATGCCAGGGTAACCACAAACCACGCTTAGCCAAGTAGCTAGCCCTACTAGGCCGGGAGAGGGCTCTCTTCGTAAGATTCTCAGCCAAGATGACTGGATTAGGGAAAAGATATTAGGCTAGGTGTAGTAGCAAAAGGTTTGATTTGGATTTTGAAAGGGTTCTGCTGGATCAGGAGGAGCTAGACAGTTAGGGCTAGGAAATTAGGTCAAAATTGCAGGGTGTTCAATGGGGCAAGGTAGGTATAAAGCTTAGCACTCTAGGGTTTGATGGATGAGGTGATTCAAGACCAGTGAGAAGCTAGGAAGAGCATGTGATCACCATGGATCCTTCCTAAACTTTAGAAAACATAAAATGGTGAATATTTTCCCAAAGCAGAGCATCAATGTTATGGATTTTTCCTATCAACTTAAAAACATTCACTTAGAAGCAATGAAATGATTAATGAGGTACACAAAACTTTTTAACATATGATCACAAGAGAGGAAACTGAACTAAACATCATACCACATGGATCCCAAAGAAATAGCTACAATTTCTCATTAATCTCTTGCTAAACTGATACAAAATGATGTACAATCAGAGCATAAGCATCCAATTGAGTCCAACCCTTTACAATGAGAAAGAAGAAGAAGATATAGGCATTGATTCAACCTCCTCCCATCCTCAAGGGTTGAATCCCTAAGGTAAGGAGCTAATCTAACCAACACTCGATAAGAAACTGGAATCTAGGCATCCTAACAACTTGCCTCTAAAAGTGAGGAAACTGATTCATTTGTGCTCAAAATGACTTTTAATCTAATGAATCTACCCTCTACTACTAATTATCCATCATATTTACAAGCCAAGTCATCATTTACATTAGTAAAACATCCTCCATGCGAAAGAATCCATGAACACAGTGAAAACACAGTAAAATGGCCATCTTGTGCAAAATTTGTCCTACGCGCAGCACCACTGGTCCAACGCATAGCACCACTTTCAGTTCCCTTTTGGAGGCCTTCCCATCATCCAAATTGAGCTCATGATATCTCATTGGAAATATATTAAAGTCTACTTTCCAAAACACCTGGAATTTCTTCATTTGAAGCTCATTTGTCCCATCAAAAGTTAATTCTCCTAAGACTACTTTTGTGTGTCCAAAAAGTGGCAGAAAGGTCATTTTTGGGGTGTTTTTTTGACTTTTTTGTGGACTAGCTCTGCCCCAAAAACTTAGAAAATGCATAGGTGCATGTACTCATTGCTCTGAATTGAAAAATGCAAGCCATTTATCCATTGGGTGCCCCTAGGAAAAGTGCAGTGCCAGTGGCGCTACGCGTTGAGCCAGGTTTTTTGTGTGTAAAATTTTCAAAATTTGCAAAAAACAAAATCTCCTCCAAACTTGACCAAAATTGGTGAGCAGCACCATCATCAAGTATCCTAATGAGCCAAAGAAGCTTCAACAAGCAAGCTAAGCTTATCCTCCTCTTTTTTTCCTTTTAGAGCCCGCCTTAGCCTAGCTTTCATCTGTTTGACCCTCATGTTGCAAATTTTGTTCTAGGTCCTATAATGGTAGGCCATGTGCCTGATGATCTGGTTGTCTCTATTGGCCTTCTGCAACAACTTCTCCAAGTGCAAATTGACTCTTTCAAGCCAAAATTCCCTATCACCCTTAATTTCCTTCTTAATGGGAGTCAAAGTGACAGGTGCCTCTTCCTCTTGCATAGCTGATTTACCCTTGTCACCTTGTCATTTTATCTTGAGAAGTTCTAGCTCCATGAGGACCTGCTTGTCACTCAACTGCTTGTTCTCTTGTTGCAAATATGTGATGACATACTTGGCTCTCTACAAATTTTTCATTAATGCTTGGATTTGAGCCTCCTTCTCCTGTATGATGATGTTTTCTTTTGTTACTTCATCCTGAGCCTCCAAATCAATTGTCTCTATGCCATGAGGAATATGATGTTGTTCTGGCTCATCATGATCCATCAAATCAAAGTCTCTTTCCTCCTCATCATCAAAATCTTCCACCTGCACTCTTTCTTTCCCTTTGTGCAGTTGTTGCACCTGTTCCTGCTGTGTTGATGAAGAAGGCAAAGCCCCTTCCACATCTTGTGGAGCAAGCATTTGCCTATGAGTTGATGAAGAAGGCAAGGTCCCTTCCACATCTTGTGGAGCAAACACTTGCCTATCAGCTGCAAACAATTTCCTTGTGCCCCTCTGGTATGTCATGTAGGTCCCGGGCACCTCAATAGCTCTAGTCTCTTTGGCCTTCTCATTTGTCTTCACCTGAGCACTGCTAGAAGGTCCTCCTGATTCTTGAGACACTGGTGGAGGAATTTGAGGACCCCTGAAGATGTCATGAGCAATAAATGTCTCCCAAGAGATGTTGAGGAGGCTAAGATGATGAAGCACAATCATCTTGATCAGGGAATAATGATAAAGACTACTCATCTGCTGAGGGTATGGCTTTTTTTGCACAAAGTGGGCCATCTTCTCAATATTCCTGAACAAGAAATAAGGGAGGTTTAACATCCTCACCCTGGTAAAATGCATGAGAAGCCTGATGTGATAGGTGTACAGTCTGGAAAATCTGCCCTCACAAGTGAAATATTTCATGATGATTTTCATCATGGGGGCATACTTGTCTTCAAGGAATCTGAAAGGAAAAAGCCTTTTTACCTCATTTCTATACCTGGGTTTGATATAAGGCTCATAATAGTGTTCATCTAGGTCCTGTGCCTTGTACCGATTCTCCCCTACATTTGGAATCCTGGTTGCATCCGCAATGATGGAGGCTAAGACTATGAATGTCACCCCAACAAGAATCACCATGTTGTCCGAAAGATTGGCTACAAAAATCTTGGTGAGCTCAAGGTGGTGTTGAACTCTCTCTACCTGCTCACAGAAATCATAGCACCCTAGATGTCTAAAACAAGTGACAACCAAATGAGGTCAGCAATTCTCTAAGGTTTAATGGCTCCTCCCTGATAATTTTTCCTCCCTTGTGTGGTTTTCTCTGATTCCTAGGTCTATCTACTGAACTGTCACTGCCGGTGTTTTCCTCCTCCTCATAGTCTCTGTCTTCTCTGTCCATGTTTGCAAATTTTGAGGTTGTGCACTCCTAGAAAAGGGATGAAGGAAGTGAGCAAGAGAGATTAGGAATAAGGGAATGGGAGATGACCTTGTGAGGTGTTTGGTGGGCTTAGAAAATGAAGGGGAGGGTATGAATCATGAAAATGAGGGAGAAGGGCTTGGGTCCTTTTTTGAAGTATAGCTAGTGGGATGAAGGATGAAGGGGTATAAAATGTTATGGAGTGATATAGGGGAGGGTTTTAGGGTTTTAGTGATAGTTGGTGGGAAAAATAATGGGAGTTAGGGTTTCTAGGGTGTAATTGAGGAAGAATCTAGGGTTTCTCTTTTGCCAATATAAATTACCTTCAAACACTTCAATTGCAAATCATTGATGAGGTATAGTGAGGACACTTGCTTGAGGGATGAGAGGGTGATTTTGGATGTTTTTAGGAAGCTGAAGGCTCTTTTGGTCCTTGCCGCTCAAAACGAAACGTAGTGTTATTTTACACTACCGAAAATGCCCTACACATAACTCTCAGCTTGTACGCGTAACACCACCTCCACTGCCTGAAACACGCAGTGCCAAACTCCAGAAGCGTAGCGCCACTTCTCCTTGGCCCAAAACTCACTCAAATTCTCCTCTTTTCTTCACCTTTTGATTCCTTCTTTGCCAAATGAGAATGATGAACTTGAAAATGAAATGTGACACCTTATATAGGAGTAGATTTTGATTTTTCACTAGAAAAACCCACTTTCTAATGTTTCTTGACCTTTTCAAATCTCTGTTTTTAATGCCTTTTCTTCTTTGTTCCTTTTCAGGTGGATGATGCTCAATTTGAATTGATTTTTGTAGTGTTTCTTTGTCTTGTAGCAAGGAGAGATGCATTGGTGCAATCAGGATCATTTATTACATAAAGTGACTTAAAATTAACTCAAAATACTTTGTTTTCACCTCAAAAACATGTTTTTTGAGGTGAAAATTACATCAGTTAAAAATATAATTATATAGACTATGACTTACTAGCCATCATTCTTGACTTATTTATCATCCTCATCCCCTTGCTGCCCTTTATTTATACCTTTAAATCATGCCTTTGACCTTGGAAATGAAACCCTAAGACCTAATGAAAACATGCCCTAATACCTAATGAAAACATGATTGCGTTTTGACCATGAAACCATGACTGAAGACAATCCTGAAGATGGGTCAACAAGTATACTTTATGAGGGAAAAATTAGATTTTCTGAGGAGAAGACAACCATTAGTGGATCAGCTTGACATGACCTAATGAAATGATGTAAAAATTTTAGTATGGGACCCCTAAAATGAAAATGCAAAGAGAAAATTTGATCCCTGATGGAAGTATGCAGATACTGACACTAACATTGGCCTTATTGGGGATGGCAGCTCCTTGGAGGTGTCAAGAACACCGTAGACCAAGTGCCTAGCTGATTGGGCCAATACGGTCAAACAAACAAAGAGTAGAACCCCCCCTTTTCTTTTACAATTTTAAAGAATAATGACTCAATACAAACTGGAAACTGACTCACAACCGACTCTAAACTTGACTCAAAACAAAATCAACCAAACTCAACACAAATCATTCAAGCTTTATAGCCTTCACTTCGGGCCCCAAGCTCAGATGACAGTGTACTTGAAATCTTGCAAGGAAAAGTAAACCGGTATTTACAATGACGGTGAAGCAACTTTAGGGAACAACATCAAAAGTAGTAGTGTTTCAGGAGCCTACCATTCACTGGTCCTCCTGAGCACTCTTGACCATCCATTTCCTTTAACAAAAATGCATTCTGTCCTCGATAGGCTGAGATCTTATACGGTCCTTTCCATAGATTGTCAAACTTACCATGCTTTCCTTTTTCTTCATTTCGTGCATCCCATCGCAGCACTACATCTTCCAGCTGAAACTTTTCTGCCTTGGTTTTGTGGTCATAAATTTTCTTTATCTTCTCTTGCAATTAGAAAGTGTTTTGAGAAACCTCTTCCCTTGTTTGCTGAAGGTGAATCATTTGATTAATTCTGCACTGAATATCATCCTCTTCGCTACCGACTTCCTGTAATAATCTCATAACCGGGACTGCAAGTGATGTGGGAAATACCATATCAGTACCATAAACCAACTCAAAAGGTGACATACCTATTGATTTCTTGCTGCTCACTCTGTCGGCCCACAAGGCATTAAAAAGCTTTCGATGCCAATTCTTCTTGTTTGCCTCCAATATTTTCTTGATAATGTTGACAAAAGATTTATTCGATGAGTCAGCTAATCCATTGCCCTGCGGGTAGTATGCCATGGAATGACCCAAAGTGATATTTTACTTATTGAAAAAATCGACCATCCTCTTTGACTTAAATGATGTTGCATTATTTGTAATAAATTTGTGAGGGAAACCAAAACGAGACAAGTTATTAGATTCTAGAAACTGGATAATTACCGCGTCTATGGCTTGCCTTGTTGGAATAGCTTCAATCCATTTGGTGAAATAATCGGTAGCTGTTAAAATCCACCTGTGTTGTGCTGATGATATAGGATGGATTTCTCCTATGGAATCAAGTCCCCACTACTGGAAAGGTGCATTTACTTCAAATAGCTTTAGAAGAAGAGGAAGCAACTTCCTTTTTCCTTGAAAAACTTGGCATTCATGGCAAATCATGACTGTCTTATATAAATCTGAAAACAAAGTTGGCCAATAATATCTTGCTCTCAACACTTTGTAGCTAATGTTTTCCAAAACAAGTGACTGCCACAATCACCTCTATGAAAATCATTCATCGCCTGCTGAGCTTCATCTTCAACCAAACAATTAAGAAGAACCCCTCTCAGATCTTTCCAATAGAGAGCACTATTTAAAATGCAGAATTTTGTAGACTTTAGTTTTAGTGATCTACCTTTACTTCTTGACATTCCAGGAGGTGGTGAAAGATGCTGAAGAACATAAACTATATCAGAATACCAAGGTGATTTGAGAAACATTTCTGATACTTGAATGAGTGAGCCACCATCTTCATCATCTGACATTGCTGCAATGAGATTTATGTCTAGAGTGTGCAAATTTGATTCAGCCATTAGTTTTTCCAAGCCTTGTCCTTTGATTAGTTTGGTAGGCTTAATCTCAAGATCATACTCCAACATTGCTGCTATCCACTTACCTCTTCTTCCCTTCGGATCAGTTTGCATGAGAACATCCTTGACGGCTGCGTTAGGAACATATGCTATGGTATGTGAATGCAGAATGTATACTCTGAAATCCTTCAATGCTTTTATAAGAGCCAAAGCTTGTTTTTCAATGATATTGTAATGCAAGGCAACATCTCTAATAGTCCTACTGAAAAAAGCAATGGGTTGCTCCACCTGATCCCTCTTTTGCATCAACACTGCAGCCATAGTGTGCTTAGATGCAAATGAAAATATAATAAAATCATGAGTATAATCAGGACTGATCAAAACTGGGGCTGTGGTCAAAGAAAACTTTACCAAGTTGAACGATTTCATGGCATCCTCAGTCCATTTCACAGTGTTGTCCTTCTTCAACATATTAGTTAATTCACGTAAATGCTCAACCAAATTTGGTATAAATCTGCGTAAGAAATTCATCTTACCATTGAAAGCTTGAATCTCCTTTTTGTTGCATGGAAAGTCTATTTGCTGGATTGCCTCCACCCTTGAAGGATCAATGTGAATACCATCTTTAGAAATTATATGACCAAGGAGTTTACCTTCTTCCATGGCAAAAAGACTCTTTTTCGGGTTTAGAGAAATCCCGAACTTCCTACATTTCTGAAAAACAATCCTTAAGTGGTGCAAATGCTCATCATCAGAACCAGAAAATACCGTCAAATCATCTAAATAGACTACCAAGAAAACATCCTTCTCATTAGCAAAATCTATGTCCATCACCTGCTGAAAAGTGGCTTCGGCATTCTTCAACCCAAATGGCATCTTGGCATACTGAAAAGTTCCCCATGGTGTTGTGAAGGTAGTTTTGTCTTGGTCTTTTTCATGCACCAAGATTTGATTATAGCCCAAGTAGCCATCTAGTAGTGACATCTGTGATGCTCCAACTACTCTTTGCAGAATATGGTCCATCTTAGGAAGAGGGTAATTATCCTTTAAGGACACTTTATTGAGGTTCCAAAAATCTATGCACAACCTTATCTCTTCGGTCTTCTTTTGTACCGGAACCAAATTTGAAATCCAATCAGAAAATATAATTGGAACAATGATGCCAACTTTAAACAATCTATTTACCTCTTTCTCGATGGATGGCAACAGCTTTGGATTGATTCTTCTCAACTTTTGTCTAAAAGGTTTTTGATCTAGCTTGATAGGAATAATATGTTGAATGATGTTCTTGTCATACACTTTCAAATCTGAATAATCCCACTCAAAAACATCAGAAAATTCCGAAAGTAACTTAACATACTTAGCCTTTGCTTTGTGAGACAATGTTTTTAATAACTTTACAAGCTTGGGTTGGTCTGTTGTTCCAAGGTTTACATCTTCAACTCCTTTTTCCATGTGAACCAAGGTTGGTTTTCTCACCACATCATCTTGATCAAAGAACTCCTCTAAATTTATGAGACCTCTAGGAATAATATTATCCTTTAGCTGTAAAACCTCCATCTGATTTACCTCAATATCTTGTTCATCGGAATCTCAAGCATCATCAATGAAAGCATTCTTAAACTTTCCTTCATTCTGCAAAAAAGGATTAATTTCATTTTCATCCAAAAAAACTTGCCAATCCCTCAAATTATCAGGAATAGTAGGCCTATGTTTGACATGAATTTCAAATTTATTGCTAGAATTCATTGGAATCTTCAAATTGCTTTCTGTAGTGGTGAGTGAATTGCTATGATGTTTTGACTTCGGGGTACCGCTGTCAAGGTGTATTTCAGAAATATCTTCAAAATATCCAGAACTGCATTTTTGTTGGCTCTCATCCATAGATTCTTTGCTTGATATTCTCCTTTTACTTGTTTAATCACCAACTCTGAATCACCATAAAGAGAAATCCTTTTCACGCCTAGTTTCTTCAAAAATTTTAAATATGTAATCAATGCCTCATACTCCGCTTCATTATTAGAGCAATCAAAAGCTAACTTGTAGGAACATACTCTAACAATACTTGGGACTTGGGCAGGCTGAAAAGTAGGGCCTCGAATCCAAATTCCAATACCAACACTATCTTTACCCACAGCACCAACGAAGTCCATGCTCCAAAGGTTGGCTTCATCTTCTAGATGCTGGAATTCTGTTTCATTCTCAACCTTACCTTCGCTGATTACTTCATTTTTCTGCTCTTCACTGTTCTTTTGTTGTTGTGTAAGCTGCTCAAAAGAAATTGTTATTTTTCCTTTTTCTTGATTAAGAACTACTCTAAAATTCTCAAAATTTTCTGGTACATCATCTACTTCTATAAGATGAATATCTACATCATTCAATCCACTATCAGAGTACAAAACAAAAGACTCTAAATCAGTATGTACAATGTTTATCGGATGATTCACAGGCTTCTCTTTACTAGTGATCATATAATTCATTTTCTTTTCCTGGTACAACTTCCTCAATTGACCGAAAATAAGGATTGTAGCATAAGAGAAGTCAAGTTGTAAAGTTCCTTTGAGTTTAGCTCCCCACAATCTAGATAAGAGCATACCAAATCGTGGTGGTATATCAGCAACTACCACATCCATCAAGACATTTTTGGCTAGGATTTTATCTAAAGAAACCACCAAATCTTTGATGAGACCAATGCAACGAACTCTACTAGAATCAAATGAGTACAAATCATGATATTTCCAGGTGATATCCAGGCCCAACTTTTCCATAATGGCTTTGGGCATCAAATTGTGGGAAGCTCTGGAATCTAACATGGAATTATGGAGAATATACTCATGTAGTCTAAGACTCAGATAAAAGGGAGGGACTTCGCTATCTTCAAGTTGACCTTCTATGGCTGGACCAAAAATGAGTTTAGGATGATCATCCTCAACATTCACCATGTCAGACAAAGGATCTATTTGCAATATTCTAGATACATGGTGTTTATAGTTGCTATTCTTAACAAGCTCAGTCAAAGGAATGGACACTTTTAATTTAGCAATTTCACTTTCTAAATTAAAAGATGAAACTTTCTCTACCTCTTTGACACCAATGTCCTTCTTATCTGTTTGCTCTTTCGTTGCACTATCTTTTTGCTGATTGTTCTTCTCATTTGCAACGATACTTGTTGATGGTACCTTGCTGGAATTCGGATCAGCAAGCTCTTTTCCTTTCTTCTAAATGTTTGAGGAATCATTCTTTGATTGCACATCCTTTCTTTTCTGAATGGGATTGACTAGTACATCTCTACTCCTTAAAGAGTATTGCCTTTGCTGTGCAGTCAAAGAATTCATATAACCACGCTAGTAATCATCAGATTCAACCTCCAAAATCACATCATTTGCTAAGATGTAGTCCTCATCCCTTTGAATGTTTGGAACTTCTGCATACTCTTCCTCTTCGATCAGAAATATGGGCATACCATCAACAGTGAAAAAGTGATTTGTTTTAATTACTGAATCGTCCTCATCTTCTTCTTCCATTCCTTGAACATAATTCTGCTGTAAGGGAGTTCTGATCTGCTATTGTTGTTGTGTTGGTTTCTCTGGTGCTTTTTGTTCTCTCTGCTTGATTCGGAATTGGGGCTGTTGCTGGCCTCTAAAATTTGGATTCTGGATTTGAGGTTCAGGTCTATCTGTGATGGATAACTGGTCAACCATCCTTTCCATTGTTCGAATCAGTGTATCCATTTTTACATCTGAAGTAGATGCCTCTTCTTTCATGGTCACTCTTTTCTCAGATCTCATTCTTGCTCTTTTGGCCAACAAGTTTTCTTCTATGCTCACAACATTCTTTTGCATGTCTTCTAGTGTTGTAGGATCACGTTCCCACAACTGATATGCCATATCAGTATCGAAACCATCTGAAAACTTGAGCAAAGCCAATCCCTCCAGTGGTTTAATGTTTGCAGGAATAGCATTGTATATTGCATTAAACCTTACACAATAGTCTTGCACACTCTCGCCAACATTTCTTTTGATGTTCTCATACTCGGACAAAATATGAAGGGGATTCTTCTTCACCTCCCATCGATCCAGGAACTGCCTATGGAGGATTGGTAAAGTGGTGATAGAAGCTATTGGTAAGGCTCTGAACCATTTCCAAACTTCACCTCCAAAGCTTTGTACAAACAACCTCATCGTCACATCTTCAATTTCTACTTCATGGAGGTCAAAGAAATCATTCATTTTATCTACGTGCTGCTGAGTTGTAATGGTTTGAGTGGCATCAAAGAAAGGTATTTTGGTTTGATAATCAGCGGGCATGGCACCAAGATTTTGAGGTAAAACAAGGGGTGCATATCGGGCAGCCATAACTCGAGGTGGGGGAGGTGGATTTAAAGCAAGGATTGGGGTACTCGGTATATTCAAAGGGGGATTAACAACAGCTGGAGTAGTGTGAACAATCTGTAAAGATGAAAGCAGTGGGTAAGGGATTGTCTGGGTTGCAGTAGATGTAAAGGAGATATTTCAAAAATCAAAAGATGGCCTATTTTTCACCCAAGTGTCTACGCTTGAAGTAAGGTTCTGTAACTGATCGAGAGCATGAATAAGCTGTGACCCTGATTTACTTTGTGTAAACAAGTCTTCAATGGGGTTATCAAGAGATATAGAGGAATCAACAACTATTTGATCAATCCAACTCAAATATTTACTGCGAAATAGACTTTGCTCAAAATGAACATCAAACTCAATATCTTGCAAAGTGTCTAACCTTTCCAGGAGTGAATGAACATGAGGAATGAAAACCTCACTTGATTGTTCTTCTGCTACACTGCCTTTCTCTGCAGCTTTCTTAGATTTCTACCCAATTTTATGAGGATCACTAATAATGGTTGGAGGATTCGAATCTGGATTGGATCTGGTGTACTTTCGAGAAGCCAGTATGCTCAATTTTGAAATTTTATATATTGCTTTACAACTTTCCAATTCAGCCTAGTAAATTCTAAAACTCATCATCCACAAGCTTAAGAATTCAAATGAAAGATATTATTGGGGTGATTAATCTTTCATTCCCTAGTATGGTCGCCACTATGTTATCACTTGGATTGAACCTCAGGCTGAAGGAAGGCAATGCGAGAGTAACCACAAACCACACTTAGCCAAGTAGCTAGCCCTACTAGGCCGGGAGAGGGCTCTCTTCGTAAGATTCTTAGCCAAGATGACTAGATCAGGGAAAATTTATTAGGTTAGGTATAGTAACACAAGGTTTGATTTTTATTTTGAAAGGGTTTTGCTAGATCAGGAGGAGCCAGACAGTTAAGGCTAGGAAATTAGGTCAAAATTGCAGGGTGTTCAACAGGGCAAGGTAGGAATAAATCTTAACAATCTAGGGTTTGATGGATGAGGTGATTCAAGACCGGTGAGAAGCTAGGAAGAGCATGTGATCACCATGGATCCTTCATAAACTTTAGAAAACATAAAATGGTGAATATTTTACCAAAGCAGAGCATCAATGTTATGGATTCTGCCTATCAACTTGAAAACATTCACTTAAAAGCAATGAAATGATTAATGAAGCACACAATTTTTTTTAACATATGATCACAAGAGAGGAAACTGAATTTAATATCATACCACATGGATCCTAAAGAAATAGCTGCAATCTCTCATTAATCTCCAGCTAAACTGATACAAAATGATGTACAATCAGAGCATAAGCATCCAGCTGATTCCAACCCTTTATAATGAGAAAGAAGAAGAAGATATATGAATTGATTCAACCTCATCCCATCCTTAGGGGTTGAATCTCTAAGATGAGCAACTAATATAACCAACACTGAACAAGAAACTGGGATCTAGGCATCCTAACAACTTACCCCTAAAAGTGAGGAAACTGATCCATTTGTGCTCAAAATGACTTTTAATCTAACGAATCTACCCTCTACTACTAATTATCCATCATATTTACAAGAAAAGTCATCATTTACATTAGTAAAACATCCTCCATGCGAAAGAATCCATGAACATAGTCAAATCACAGTAAAATGGCCATCTTGTGCAAAATTTGTCCTACGTGCAGTGCCACTGGTCCAATGCGTAGCACCAATTTCAGGTCCCTTTTGGAGGCCTTCCTAACATCCAAATTGAGCTCATGATAGCTCATTGGAAATATCTTCAAGTCTACTTTCCAAAACACCTAGAATTTATTCATTTGAAGCTCATTTGACCCCTCAAAAGGTAATTATCACAAGACTGCTTCTGTGTGTCCAAAAAGTGGCAGAAAGGTCATTTTTGGGGTGTTTTTTAACTTTTTGGTGGACCAGTTCTGCCCCAAAAAATTAGCAAACGCATAGGGTGCATGTACTCATCGCTCTGAATCCAAAATACAAGCCATTTTTCCATTGGGTTCCCCTAGGAAAAGTGCAATGCCAATGGTGCTATGCGTTGAGCCAAGGTTTCTATGTGTGAAATTTTCAAAATTTGCAAAAAAAAAAATCTCCTCCAAACTTGACCAAAATTGGTGAGCAGCACCATCATCAAGTATCCTAATGAGCCAAAGAAGATTCAACAAGAAATCTAATCGTATCCTCCTCTTTTTTGCATTTTAGAGCCTGCCTTAGCCTAGCTTTCATCCATTTGACCCTCATGTTGCAAATTTTGTTCCGGGTCCTATAATGGTAGGCCATGTGCTTGATGATCTAGTTATCTCTATTGGCCTTCTAAAATAGCTTCTCCAAGTGCAAATTGACTCTTTCAAGCCAAAACTCCCTATCACCCTCAATTTCCTTCTTAATGGGAGTTAAAGTGACAACTACCTCTTCCTCTTGCATAGCTGATTTACCCTTGTCACCTTGTTGTTTTATCTTGAGAAGTTCCAGCTCCACGAGGACCTTCTTGTCACTTAGTTGCTTGTTCTCTTGTTCCAGATATGTGATGAAATACTTGGCTCTCTCTAAATTGTTCATCAATGCTTGGATTTGAGCCTCCTTCTCCTGTATGATGATGTTTTCTTTTGTTATTTCATCCTGAGCCTCCAAATCAATTGTCTCTATGCCATGAGGAATATGATGTTGTTTTTCCTTATCATGCCCCGTCAAATCAAAGTCTCTTTCCTCCTCACCATAAAAATCTTCCACCTGCACTTTTTCTTTCCCTTTGTGTAGTTGCTACACCTGTTCCTGCTGTGTTGATGAAGAAGGCAAAGCCCCTTCCACATCCTGTGGAGCAAGCATTTGCCTATGAGTCGATGAAGAAGGCAAGGTCCCTTCCACATATTGTGGAGCAAACACTTGCTTATCAGCTGCAAACAATTTCCTTGTGCCCCTTTGGTATGTCATGTAGGTCTTGGGCACCTCAGTAGCTCTAGTCTCTTTGGCCTTCTCATATGTCTTCACCTGAGCACTGCTAGAAGGTCCTCCTGATTCTTGAGACATTGGTGGAGGAATTTGAGGACCCCTGAAGATGTCATGAGCAATAAATGTCTCCCAAGAGATGTTGAGGAAGCTAAGATGATGAATCACAATCATCTTGATCAGGGAATAATGATAAAGACTACTCATCTGCTGAGGGTATGGTTTTTTCTGCACAAAGTGGGCCATCTTCTCAATATTCCTAAATAAGAAATAAGGGAGGTTTAACATCCTCACCCTGGTAAAATGCATGAGAAGCCTGATGTGATAGGTGTACAGTCTGGAAAAATTTTCCCTCACAAGTGAAATATTTCATGATGATTTTCATCATGGGGGCATACTTGTCTTCAAGTAATCTAAAAGGAAAAAGACTTTTTGCCTCGTTTCTATACCTGGGTTTAATATAAGGCTCATAATAGTGTTCATCCAGGTCCTGTGCCTTGTATCACTTCTCCCCTACATTCAGAATCTTGGTTGCATCTGCAATGATGGAGGGTTAGACTGTGAATGTCACCCCAGCAAGAATCACCTTTTTGTCCCGAAGATTGGCTACAAAAATCTTGGTGAGCTCAGGGTGGTGTTGAACTCTCTCTACCTGCTCATAGAACTCATAGCACCCTAGATGTATGAAACAAGTGACAACCAACTGAGAGGCCTGCAATTCTCTGAGGTTTGATGGCTCTTCCTTGATAATTCTGCCTCCCTTGTGTGGTTTTCTTTGATGCCTAGGTCTATCTGCTGAACTGTCACTGCCGGTGTTTTCCTCCTCCTCATAGTCTCTGTCTTCTCTGTCCATGTTTGCAAATTT
This sequence comes from Pinus tabuliformis, assembly GCA_031772625.1. Taxonomy (NCBI): domain Eukaryota; kingdom Viridiplantae; phylum Streptophyta; class Pinopsida; order Pinales; family Pinaceae; genus Pinus; species Pinus tabuliformis. Next base: position 52,868,603 of record CM062808.1, on the reverse strand, counting down.
TGAGGCTGTGCACTCCTAGAAAAGGGATGAAGGAAGTGAGCAAGAGAGATTAGGAATAAGGGAATGGGAGATGACCTTGTGAGGTGTTTGGTGGGCTTAGAAAATGAAGGGGAGGGTATGAATCATGAAAATAAGGGAGAAGGGCTTGGGTCCTTTTTTGAAGTATAGCTTGTGGGATGAAGGATGAAGGGGTATAAAATGTTATGGAGTGATATAGGGGAGGGTTTCAAGGTTTTAGTGATAGGTGGTGGGAAAAATAATGGGCATTAGGGTTTCTAGGGTGTAATTGAGGAAGAATCTAGGGTTTCTCTTTTTCCAATATAAAATACCTTCAAACACTTCAATTGCAAATCACTGATGAGGTATAGTGAAGACACTTTCTTGAGGGATGAGAGGGTGATTTTGGATGTTTTTAGGAAGCTGAAGGATATTTTGGTCCTTGCTGCTTAACACACAACACAATGTTATTTTAAACTACTAAAAATTCCCTACGCGCAACTCTCAGCTTGTACACGCAACGCCACCTTCACTGCCTGAAACACGCAATGCCAAACTCCAGAAGCGTAGCGCCAGTTCTCCTTGGCCCAAAACTCACTCAACTTCTCCTCTTTTCTTCACCTTTTGACTCCTTCTTTTCCAAATGAGAATGAAGAACTTGAAAATGAAATGTGACACCTTATATAGGAGTAGATTTTGATTTTTCACTAGAAAAACCAACTTTCTAATGTTTCTTGAGCTTTTCAAATCTCCGTTTTTAATGCCTTTTCTTCTTTGTTCCTTTTCAGGTGGATGATGCTCAATTTGAACTGATTTTTGCAGTGTTTCTTTGTCTTGTAGCAAGGAGAGATGCATTGGTGTAGTCGGGATCATTTATTACATAAAGTGACTTAAAATTACATAAGAAATATAAATTAACTCAAAATACTCTGTTTACACCTCAAAAACATGTTTTTTGAGCTGAAAATTACATTAGTTAAAAAGATAATTATATAGACTATGACTTACTAGCCACCATTATTGACTTATTTATCATCCTCATCCCCTTGCTTCCCTTTATTTACACCTTTAAATCATGCCTTTGACCTTGGAAATGAAACCCTAAGACCTAATGAAAACATGCCCTAATACCTAATGAAAAACAAGATTGCATTTTGACCATGAAACCATGACTGGAGACAATCCTGAAGATGGGTCAACAAGTATACTTTATGAGGGAAAAATTAGATTTTCTGAAGAGAAGACAACTATCAGTGGATCAGCTTGACATGACCTAATGAAATGATGTAAAAATTTCAGTATGGTACCCCTAAAATGAAAATGCAAAGAGAAAATTTGATCCCTGATGGAAGTATGCAGATACTGACACTAACAGTGCCTTCGATGTTGTGTACATTTGGTGTCGTGTACTTTTTGTGTGTGTGGTACTATGTACATGTGGTATTGTGTAGACATTGTACAGTGGTGCAGTGCACGTGTGGCATTGTGTACACATTGTGGAGGTGGTGCTATGTTCATGTGATGATGTGTAGATGTTGTGCAGACGGTGTGGTGTACATGTTGTACATATGGCGCTGGTGTACATGTGGTATTGTGTGTATGTCATACATGTTGTGTTGTGTACATGCGGTACTATGTGTATGTGCATATGGTTGAGGAGAAAGCACTAGATGTTTTTCAGTTATGGAAACCGATCCAAGGTGCGTACAAAATAAGATCAAAGGCAGAAGTAATGATTGATTAAAGGATAAGTATCGGTATATTATTTCGGTTTTATTATGCATGTGATTACATATCCCCGCCTTCATCTAAGGTGGTTTTCGATTCTATAGAAGGTGCATCATCAAATCCATTTCCTTTCTCAATATATTTAGATCTACAGTCCTTTTTGTAGTGCCCTTACTTTTCGCATTTCTAGCACACCTTTACAGGTTTTCTTAGAGATTTAAATCTACCTCTAGATTTAGTTCTCCCACTTGAGGACTTATTTTTGTTTCTATTATGGGACCATTGTCGTACAGACAAGGAATCTCCATTATGGATCTCCATATTTTTCCGTCTCATCTCCTCCGACAACAAGGATGAGACTATTTCATCAAACTTTAAGGTAGTTGTATTTTTACCTATAGCAACAACCAAACTATCCCATGAATCTAGTAGAGAACATAACAAATTGATGCATTTATCTTCACCTAATTTTTTTACATCTGTTAGAGTCGGTCTGGTCATCCCTCCGTCAGAGATCATTTCTCTTATTGCATTTCATTTTTAGGTGTCTCATTTAGCTCGATCATCTGCATTCCACTAGGAGCATGCCATAATTTGATGGAAGGGCCTTGTCACTCATTCCCCTCATGTTATCTACTTGCTGTCTCTTCATTTAAAAAACATATACAGTCTTTTCATCAAAGTTGCAAAAGTTGTCTTTAGGGTTTTAGTGTCAGGTAGGTCTAGGGTTTCATTAGGGTTTTGTCAATAAGTGCCTCAGAGTGTCCGATAATCACCAGTAGGCCATGAGGATGTTCTATCACCAATAAATTTTGTTAATAAGTATCCGAAAATGTGTTTTTCCTCAAAACTTTGTTTTGAGGAAAAAACAGAGTATTTAGCTTTATTTGTACAAAATCATGTAAATTTTGTTCTCTTCATTGTAAATTCCTTCACCTGCACCCTGGTTCCTTTCCTTAGCCTAAGAAGCTCCAAAACCTGCAAAAACAAGCCAAGCTCGGGTCATTTCGCTCATTACAAAGTGAAAAAGCAGTGAAAAAGTCCAAAACAGAGGTTGAAATAAAAGTCATCTGCCAAACATTATAGAAGTGGGTTTCATGAGCTAAAATCTTAAAAGCTCTTTGATTATAAGTAATTCCTTCATGTCATTAGCTCATTTGCTAAAGAGAAGCAAGGTAGAGCACATTTGTTGAGCAAGTGCGCAATTTGGGTGAATTTGGAAGAAACTTGGCCGGCGCGGCGCATAGAGCAGGTGGCGCGGCGCACTGGGGAGGCGCGGCGCACTGGGAGAAAACGCGCAGTGTTATTTTACACGGGCGCGACGCACTGGGAAGGCGCGATGCATACAGCTGACTGGCCCGAAACGTTCCAAAATCACCTCCAATTGCCAAAACTGCCTACATTATCTTGGTTTCAAGTAGGTTGTTGTTTATTCATCCAATTTTGAGGTTTATATTGTGATGTGTTGTGATGATTGATGTGGTGAAACCCTAAAAAAATAGCTAAACCCAAAAACCTGCTGTTAGGGTTTCAAATTTATTGTTTGTCACCAAATTCATTCCCCCATCCCATTTCTCCCTTATTTTCATCATTCCTAAGTTTCCCTACTCCCTAAAATCATCAAAGCCCTATCCCAAATTCTCTGTCCCAAATTCTCAAATCCCAAACCCCAAACCCTAACCCTATACAAAAAATTCCTAACCCTATACATAAATTCCCAAACTCTTCCATATTTCCCTAATTACTTCTATCCCAACGGTCCCAAAATTTCCCACTATTTTTCCCCTTTCCTAACAGTCCCTTTCGCTGTTTTCCTCTTGGTGACAGCACAAAAGGCAATCCAACACAGTTTTCTCCAAGGCATTTTGTACAGCAGTCATGGCATCTGAGCATTCATCTGACTATGAAGTGGAAACCCAAAGTGATTCACCCATGGAAGAACATGCACCCCGGAGGCCTCATAGAGGTGGCAGACATATTAGAGAAGAACCAACCACCCTTACTGAATTGCAGGCCTACCCTATTGCCATCTCTTGTTTCTAGTTTCAGTCATGTTATGAGTTTTGTGAGAAGGTCGCTAATGTTCAATTTCATCATGAGTTGGTTCACTTGTTTATATTGCATTTACATGGTGATCAAGTTACCTTAGTTGGTGTCACTTTCACACTAACACCAGACACCATTTCATTGGCAACCAACATACCAATCATTGGAGAACCATGGAACAAGAGGAAGAAGATTGACCAGCAGCATTATGAGCCATATATTAAACCTGGTTTCTTGAGGCAGCTCAAAAGAGTGTTTCCATTCCGATATCTTAAAGATGAATATGTTCCACTAATGAAATTAATCATGAAGTATTTCAGTTGTGAGGGACGATTCTCTCGTTTATATGCTTGACACCTCAAGTTGCTCATGCATTTCACCTGGGTACGGATGATGAACATTCCTTATTTGATATGCTGGAACATAGAGAGGATGACCACCCTTGTGCAACACAAAACCCCTCAGCAGCAACTTAATAATGTTTATCATTTTGCTCTCATCAAGATTTTTGTGGTTCATCAGCTTGGATTACAGGGCATCACTTGGGATGATTTCATCTCCCGTGACTTATTCAGAGCTTCATAGGGGCCTTCATAGGCTGGGCATGAGACAGGTGGACCTTCTCATCAACATGAAGGCCATGATCCACACACTGCTACTATACCGGTTTTCATTACTTATCAGAAGGGTACCAGGCAGTTGTTTGCGGCAGCTAAGCGAGTGTTATCTCCACCCGGTGTGGAAGGGCCCTCACTTCCAACATCAGCACCACAGGTATAGGGAAAAAGGCAAGAGGCCAATGCAGAATGAGGGACCTTCAGGTGACCGAGAGATCGACTTCATTCTCATTCAGGATGATGATACAGACATGGGCTCGCAAAGTGCCAACCTTAGAGATATCATTTAGGAGCAGCAGACAGAGATCAATGCCTTGTCCCTCAGCTTGGAGAGGGCTAAGTGGAATATAAAATACTTGGAGCAGAGGAATAAGCATCTTGAAGATTAGCAGGTGATTATGGAATTACAAAACATCAAGGAGAATCGTCAAGCTGCCCAAGAGTTTACTTCAATTTAGCAAGAGATCAATGTTGATCGGGAGTCTTGGCTCGAGAGAGTCAACATCCACCTAGAGAGACTTCTGGACAAGGACGATAAGGACAAAGCATTGCTGATACACATGGCTTTCCACTACATGGCACGGAACAAGGTTTGCAAGGCACGAATAAGGAATCTAAAGGCAAAATTAAAGAAGGCAATAAGGAAGCAAAAGAGGCAAAAGGAGCTCGATCGTCTTAAGATATTGGCCGAAGCCTCTTTAGCCCAGCATGACACTTGATAGAGAAGGTCCAGCCCAAATTTTAAGAAATTTGGAGCAATTTTTGACATTTTGAAATTTTTTGCACTAAAAAACAGGTTTTGTCTCCCTATGCACCGCGCCACGTGGCACTCGCTTTTGCTAGAGGGCTCCAAATCCAAAAAAATTTGCATTTATGGATTTTTCATGATAAATTATGGTTTCTTGTGTATGGCCAAGAAATTTGAGCAGGTTTTGAGTCCTCAATTGGCCAAAAACACTCAAAAAATGACCTCACTGCCCCTATTATACCACCTGTCACGCCCCCAAGCTGGCGGTAGTCTTTCAACCGCTCTTAGCGAGGTACAGCACCACCAAACATGTTCTTTTCACCAATACTTATGTTCGTGGACTACGCCTAACCACTTACTCCTACTTAGTTTGTGTTTCGCAACCAAGTATTACTATGTTATCCTTTATACCAATGAACACCCATACACATTCATTATCAATAGCAATTGTAAATGAAGAAGACAATTGCACAGTATAAAGGGAGGGGCAACTCCCTGAACAATGAGTTTGCCCAAAATATATATTATACAACTTTACAAAGTTACAATGCTTTACAAGTATACTTGGGAAACACCAAGTTTCATACTTAGCCAATTTTACAATCTTCGGCAAACTCGGTTGCCCAGCTTGTCGGTGCCTCTGCACGGTCGCCGCACGACTCACCAACCCTTCGTTCACCTCATCGCATGATGGTGTTGTTTGCCCAACTTGGGCGCGCCTCCAAGTCGCCACACATGGGTGCCTCCAACCGAGACACACCTCTGTTCACAATCTCAACACTTCACCAAGTTACCGTTCACACTTGCACGACGAGCGTGCACTCACCCAAGCCACCCAAGAACCCATGCCAAGTCGTTGCACAAACCGGGCGCTCCTTTGTTTCACCGTCGGGCACCTTCATACAAATCGGGCGCCACACACCCCTGCACGCCCTCACCCAACCACCGGGCGCTCCTACCCGCACCTTTCACCCACAACCGAGTTAAGCGTTCCTTCACCATGCAACCAAGCCCAAGAATGGGCGCATCCAAATATGCGCCTTCCTCTCCTTAGTTCTGCGCACTAGAACTGCGCCTTAACTCCTTGAGCGAAGATGTTGAGTGAGTGATCGATGTCCAAATGAGAGCCAACGCTCTTCCATATATACGCATTGTAGGGGGAGGTCGTGGCTTGCCCAACCGACCTCTCCACGCCTTCACTTCATCGCAAAACTCCTTAACTTCAAGTCGGCCCCTTCATTCATGTTGGTCAGCCTCCATATATGTTAACACATGCTCCCATGTGTATATACAAGCTCGCCCCCTTCTCACTTATGCGCATTATCTCCATTGCATAACAAGGAGCTCGCACTTCGTCCAACCGTAGCTCGTTCAAGCCTCAACTGCGCTCGTTCAAGCCTCACCTGCGGTCGCACTTCAACCGGTAGAACGTAGGTCGTTACATCCTCCTCCACCTGAAATCGTTGTCATCCTCGACAACATACCATCCTGGTAGCCATCCACCAAGATCATCATCAATGTCTATCTCATCCTCGGTCCATGATGTCAACTCCTCCACATATTACAAACATCTCTGCAACATATGTAGAACTCCTATCTCCATCATGTGTCGTCCTAATCTTGTGAACTATCCTCCTCGTCTGCCTGATGCCAACATCTCTCCGTGCCCTTCCGGACCCGATGTTTGAACTAGTTGGGTAGCTAATCCAACCGAAATGCTCAAGCCATGAGAGTGAACATCCTTATGCCTTCACCAGTCTATCTCGGATTCTGTCACATCTTGGACTCACCAAGAATCTCACCATGCTCAGGTCCATGGAAACTCCATCCCATCTACAACATATCATGATGCTTGATGCCAAGCCATCCCTGCCCCATCTGCCATACCTGCTCAACCTGTTTTAAGGACTCACTTCCATGAGTAGCTAACAATGAGCCCTATCTTCTTGTCATCTAAGAATATGTGGAGGGAGTAGAGCTTGAAGGCTCACCCTCACTAATCATCTCAAACCATCTGTCAGAATCTTCTATCTCCATCCTTTGTAGATAAGTGACCCGATCCTCCCCTCGGACATTCGGCCTCACATATGCCTCATCATCCTCGACCACTTCTAGCCTTCTTGACAAATCCAAGATACTATCTGAAAGTGTCCTGATGACCAATGACTGCTTGGTAAGCTTTGTCTCAACCGTAGACAACCGCTTACTCATATCTTCCATTCGCTTCTCATCCTCCATTTGCATCACTGCCAACTTACAATCAGGCCTTGTCACTCCAATGGTTGGTACACCAATGGGTACATCTTCCCTTCCATCGTAAATGTACAACTTCCTCAAATGTGGAACAATCATAGCATCAAATTGTTTCATGAATTCCATTCCCAGCACAGCCTCATAGTCATCAATCCGCACTATAGTGAAGTCGACTTTCCCGGTCCACTCACCTAGTGTTGTGTCCACTTTTTTAGCTACACCAAGAACATTATCAGGAGGATAATTGACTGTCTTCATATGTGCCTTCATCGATACAAATTTCAGCCCAATTCTTCTCACAGTATCTTCACCCATGAAGTTGTGAGAGGCCCCACTATCCACTATAGTGAGTATATCAGCACCTCCAACCTTCATCTGAACATACTCCAAACTGTTCCTCTCAGGATCCCTCCAAGAGATCACCTCTATAGTAGCAGCAACACCAAGTATCTGCATCATCCCCACAGAAGCTTCTTCATTCTTCGCATTGGACTGTTCAATCACAGCCACTTTCGGTCTAGAAGGAAAATTCTTCACCGTATGTGGTCCAGTACATATCCAACACTTCAAGGCTTTCTTCGTCTTTGTATTATCATCCAATTTCGAAGCATCATCCTTCTTCTTATCTTTTGGCTTATCATAATTCTTCTTCCTATCATTAGAAGTCTCATCATAATGCTCCACCAACCTGTCCACAGCAGCAAAAGCTTCCTCAAGTGTTCTAATCCTCTGCCTCTTCACTTCATTGCATGCCCAAGGCTTCAACCCAATAATGAAATTGAACACCTTGTCCCTCTCCGCCATGTCAGGAAGTTCCAGAACCGCACTTGCAAACTCTCGCTGATATGTTTGAAGGTTCCCGGTCTGCTTTATGAACTTAATTTTCATCCTTGCTTCCCACGTTTCATCCTGAGGACTGAAATGAGTTTGCAAAGCTTTCTTCATCTCATCCCATGAAGTAATGTCACTAGCACTGCCATTGGCAATCTGATCCATCCATCCTCACCACCACATCTTAGCATCCTTTGTCAAGAACTGAGCAGCTACCTTGACCTTCGTCTCATCATCAGATAGACCCAATCGTTCCAAGTACTACTCCATGTCCCATAGAAAGTTGCCAAGAGTCTTTGCACTCCTTGTACCATCGTAAGATTCCGGTTCCTTGACTTTCACATGAGGCACTCCTCCACCTGAGTTATGCCTCATGGCCTTCTTCAACACTGCGATCTCATCTCCGGCTTCGTCAAGAGATTTTCGCAAGCCCACGATCTCTACAAGACCTTGGTCTCTTGCCTCTTCAACCTCCTTGACCCTTACTTCAAGTTGTGTACACATAAGATTAGTGTACTCGTGTTGAGTCCGGAGTTCCTCGAGCTCTTCCCTCATCTTCAAATTTGCCTCTTGATCTCTCTCATTCAAATCCATCTTCTTATTCCAGGAAGCTTCCAAGTCCTCCATCTTCTCCAACACTTTTTCCATAAGTGCTATAGTAGCATCCTGCACACCGTGACTAGACCTAGCCTGAGATTCAGCTGCCATTGCTAACAGCTTCCTTTTTCTTTGCGATATAGTTTTGACCATCCAACAGCTTCACCAAGATGCCTACAACCTGAACCAACTCTTATTCCACTTGTATGTGAAACAACTTCCTTCACCTGCAAGTACTTGCTTCACTGTCTTCAATTTCCAAGTGTATGTACACCTGCTTCACCCAGCTTCCTGCAAGACTCCTCCAAGTCTTCAGACTAGCTCTGATACCACCTTCACTTCAGTGAAGGTGTGTAGCAGCTTCAACCTTCAATGCCCAAATCAGCTGCTCTGATACCACCTGTCACGCCCCTAAGCTGGCGGTAGTCTTTCAACCACTCTTAGCGAGGTGTGGCACCACCGAACACTTACTTTTCACCAATACTTATGTTCGTGGACTATGCCTAACCACTTACTCCTACTTAGTTTGTGTTTCACAACCAATTATTATTATGTTATCCTTTATATTATGCAATTGTGTTTTCGTTTATAATTGCTGATGTTAATGAATGTGTATGGGTTGACACATAGGAAGAAGTCTTGGGAGATTGAATTTTTGGAAGGGAAAATGACATCCAAATTTAGAAATTCCAATTGGGTTGAAAAGTAGACAGGTAGGGCTTTCCAATGAGCTATCTTGGGCTCAATTTGGACTACGGGAAGGGCCTCAAATTCAGCTCCAAAGTGGCGTGACGCATAGAGAATCACGCGCGGCGCATAGAGGATTTTTGCCTATTTTTCACTGTACAGCTTAGAAATTCGCCCAGTTTTGACCAGTTTTGCTTTTTGATGTTACTCTTGATCCACCATGATGTAATTTCATAACCATGATATAATTTTGGTACATTTTTACTTGTTCTAGAGGATTCATTCACTAAAAAGTGAAAATTAAATGAATGAATCAGTTTCGTACCATATAGAGGCAAGTTGTTTGATTGCCTAGATTTCAGTGCTTTGTTTAGAATTGGTTGAAACAACTCCTAGAATGATGAGGTCGACCCCTAGAGGCATGGGAAGGAGTTAGGCCTGTCTATATCATGTAATTTCTCAGTCATTTTCAGGGTTGGATACTTGGGATTGCTGGGCACTTCATTGTACATTTCATTTCTGCATTTTTGGCTAAGGAAAGACCAGGGTTTTGCAGCACTTGTTGGGATCCATGTGGCTCTGTGTTTTGATGGTGTTTTTCTCTAAGTAATTGTAAGTTTACTGATGTTTATGTGTATCATTTTCCCTTCTCTTTTCTTTTGAAATTGAACAAATGAGTGATTGAGGTAGAATTCATTGTATTGTTGTGCTCTGCCTTGAAATTTTGTTTAATTTTACATATTTTCATCTGTTTGAGGAGTACTCTTGAGAATTTCTTGCCCTCCTTAGCCCATTACTGGTCTGATCCATCCATTCATTCAATCCAAAGCATCAAAATGATTTCCTTCCTTGCCCCAATCAAAACTCTGCAAAAAATAGGCCTCATCCCCGGACCCAAATTTGCCTTTCCCTTTTTCCAAAAAAAACCCCCAAAAATTCAATCAAATCCTTGCACTTCATACCTAGCCTAAAATTAGTTTGTTTTCAATCATCTCCAGTCCCATTGATTATCTTTCGCTGAGATTGACCCGGAGAGAGCCCTCTCCTGTCCTCGTAGGGCTAGCTACAAGGCTGAGCATGGTTTGATGTGGACCTAGAACCTTGCATTTTCAGCCTGAGGCAAATCTAGGCTCTAAAAATATCAACAAATAAAAACTAGCTTACCATAGTATTAAAGGCATTTATATTCTCTTTCACCGAGTCTCCATCCTTCATCCTCAGGTTATACAACTTTTTCCATAGGAACAATTTGTTCACCAGAGACTTATATTGGTACAAAGGCCATAACATGTCCCACCAAGCCTTCGTCGTAGCTTCCCCTGATACATTCAACAATATTGAATCTGAGAGACATAATCGTATTACGCTCTTCGTCTTCCAATCTAACTTCACCCAGTCTTTTTCTGACATTCCTGTTGGCGCCATTCTCGGATATACAAAAATCCATTGATCTTGATCCACCAACAAATCCTCCATCTTGAGCTTCCACAACTCGAAACTCTAACCATTAAATTTCTTGATCTCTATCTTTCCACTTTTCACCATCTTTCACAGCAAGATTCGATACTGAAGATCTCCCATTGGATATGGTCTACCATAGGCCCAAGCAATACCCCTCAGCAGTGAAGTCGTCCCCTTGAAGCCGAAATTACTCTGATACTGAATGTAGGTTTTAAAATTGTACATAAATTTCCTGAAAACAAATTCTTAAAATAAAAAATATATAATGGTGAGAACATAAAACAAATATACACAAAGATGTTCCCTTGGATCCCAAAATTGGTACTACGAGATTAATTTTTCATTATTTTCCTTTCAATGTTATAATACATACATACATACATATATATATATATATATATATATATATATATATATATATATATATATATATATATATATATATAGATATACATGTTGAAGTATTCATAAACCCCAATCCATTAACCCTATATTAGAACATAACCGTAGTTCCCTTGAACAAATCTACAAAATACCATGGGAAGAAAGCCATCATGCCCAAAACCATGTGAAAAACCCATGCAAAAAACTATAGGTAGGTTCACCCCCCTGTGATCCCCCACTGTGCTTGACATAATGTATAATGCATGGTACTAGCCGTGGAAAGAATATAACACACACCCTCCACAAGTCTGATAGCTGTACAATGGTTACCATGAGAAATAACATCAGACAACAACTCGATCACGACGCTATACTAAATGATGTTATTGGTAAGTGGCTTATATAAATCCCTTGTAAAATCACTAACTTTCCGCTTAGAGCATATATAGCCCACATTGCAAAAGAAAGGTTCTGAGTACTACAACTAGTGCCATCAGCATAACCAACATATGGTTGAATGGATGTTGACATCTATAAACCAAATGTAAATAAGATTAACAAGAATCGTAGGAAATTCCTAAGGGAACACACTGATAACACACTCAACACAGATATATACAATATGTACATAATGAACTATGAAAACATGACTTAAGCATAGTAGTTTTTGAGGTAAAACTGATTTCTGGGTAGCGCCAACAGAACTCCATTGAAATCAATAAGGTCATAGGCCCCTTTAGTAAGAACATGTTTAACAATGTATGAGCCTAGTCACATTGGCTTAAACTTCCCAGAACCTAACTTATTAGACTCCTGGTCATACAACAGGACAAGGTCACCTTCCAAGAAGACATAATGCTTAACTTTCTTATCGTATTGTGCCTTAATGCTTTTCTTATGGGATTCATTAGGCATCATGGCATTGCGCTGGGTTTCATCCAAGCATATCAAATGAAAGAGACTCTGTTGTCTTGTGGAAGTGGCAGGGAGGAGTTTGACAATGAGTTTCAAAGATGGAATTTTGCACTTGAAAGGAAGGATTGATTACAGACCATACATCAATTAAAAGAATGTAAATATGGTAGCATTCTGGAAAAAGGTTCGATATGCCCCCAAGGTTGCATAAAGAATAAGATGAAATCCAATTTGTGGATCCCTATCATGCACTGAAGCATCATTTTCAATAATTTATTGATTGCTTTGACTTGCCCAATTTCATATGGGTAGTAGGGAGTCGAGCTTTCATGGTGAAGGCCCAACTTGGAAATAAGCGCAGACGTTGTGATTATAGAAATGTTTCCCATGGTCTATAACTATAGCATGTGTTAAACCAAACCTTGCAATAACATGCTTGAGGAGAAAAAGAGAAAATTTTTGGTTGGTGTTATTATATGTAGGCATCACCTAGGCCCACTTCGTAAAAATAATCTACCACCACACTGATGTAGCCATGCCCCCCGATCGAGTCAGGGTTACATGTCATAAAGTCAATGCCCCATTTCACGAATGGTCCAACTATGATAATAAGGTGTAAAGGAGTTGGTGGTGTACATGTTTTATGATCATATATCTGGTAGGAATGCCACTTTTGGACTGTGAGGATGCAATCGTGAAACATAGTAGGTGAAACGTAGCCAGCACACAAAAATTTCTATGTAGTGGCATAAATAGACATATGTCAACGACATTCCTTGGCATGACATTCATTTAGAGATTTCTCGACCACCTCATGAGTGAGGCATCTTTGAAAAATCGTATCGATACCATGACGATAAAGTATGTCACCAATTATAATATAGTTTTTACCTTGATATTAGATACATCGTTGGTTAGAGCGAGAGGTATTGAGTCGAAAATTTTGGGTCTAGAGATATAATATGATGTCTCCATACTATGGGTCAGATATATCTATTAGGAACAATGACTCATCTGGAATAGAATCGTCAAATGATGTTTCAGTTTTAGGAGTGGGAAGGTCATAGATAAGTTTGACAAATACTAAAGATTTCTTCGACTTCGATTTGAAAAACTCCAAATAAAA